>OX352289.1:61311953-63811953 GCA_947086415.1 Pammene aurita
AATGGCCACGAATTACCCAGCTTGAGATCCTATACAGGTCATTTAATAGCATTACAGGCGCAATATGTCTGCGCTATTAGCCTTATCGTTGTCATGGAAAGTGCCAATCGCATTAAAGAATCATTAGTACGCTCTATTAAGTTGCCAACTGCATTAAAGAAGCATTAATACGGCCAAAAAACTTGCTAATCGCAGTAAAGAAGCATAAGTACTCTCGATTAAGTTGCCAATCGCAATACAAAAGCATTATACTAGCATAAGAGTGTAGTAAAATAAACCTTACGTCAATGCAAAAACGTCTCTAACACCGACGGAACAAATGTTATAATACAATGAACGTTGTGATTTAACTACTTTGTCTCGCAATACAAAATGGACGAAGACGGTACAAAAAACTGAATGAGTGACACGTCATATTTGTTTGCATCCTAACAAAATTTATAAAAGTTTTTGACTCTTTTACGTTATTATATCCTTCAAATATTACTGCGCAATGTAGTTTACTGTAAATGTGTATATAAGTTTCATTGAAAATTTTCACGCGCCTTTGATTTATTGTGGTTTTGCTATAAAATATTATAAAAAGATATGCGTCAAATAAACAAAACAATTGTGTAATCCTCGTATAGAACGAGTTTTGCATTATTAACATAATAGTGTTGGTTGAGCAGTCTTAAATTAAGTAATTTCATTATTATATAGGTATTTTCCTTGTATAAATAGGTCCGCATGATTTTATTTTTAGTTTATAAATTATATACAAAATGGCGTTGGTCTATATAGTCGGAGAGCTAGCCACGTCGGATATGACACATTAATGAGAGCAACCAAACCCCTCTAGTCAGTTTGGTATACTATGCTTATTTCTAGATCTGGACATCTGGCAGCTTTAAAGTGGTGGAGGTTAAAGAATGCAAAACATTTCAAGAAAATAAATCCTAGAGATCTGGGTTTGATGCAAGAATGATATAGACATGGATGGACAATACCCATACAAAATCGCGTTCTCTTTTCAGGTTAAAGCACTAGCGTCATCTATCGGTCACACCAGACACTAAATCCTAGTTTCTAATACTTTGTTCGTCGCTTAACGCTGGCAGAATAACTCGACTCCAGACTCGACAGATAGCGCTGTGGCACTGTGTACCGAAAACAGACGTATATCCTGAACGCGATTTTGTATAGGCATTGTCAATCCAGTCTTAATCATCCTTGGTTTGAGGCAATATTATGAGAAACTATACAAATACTATACAATATTAAGAGAAATTATACAAAAGTTTATGTTGGGAGAAAGTAGTGCCAAACGATGTATAATAAAATATAGTTCATAATTTGTCGCCTACTGTTTTTGTTTCCGTAATAATCATACATCGGGGTTTTCGGTGCGGGAACGATTTGAGAAAGAGTAGAGATAAACAGATAGGTTGAGAGTTAGTCTCAGAAAATATCATATTATGCCTAATGAATAACTACCTATCTGTGAATAGCTTACACACTATGATACGAGCTTTTTTTCTTAGAGGCATGTTTGTATTGACTATTATATACTTAGTATTTTAAAAATGCAATTGCATATCCGAAATTTATTAACTAGATCTACCTAAGACAAAGACACGGTATAATAAGTCTCAAATATTAATCTTGACGTCCGATATTTATGAACTATTTGATTAACTGAAGAGGTTGACAATGATCAGTCATTACATGAATTAATAAAAAAATACTTGAAAAAATCATAGGTATATGTACCTTCAATATATATACATAATAGTCAGCTATTACATATAAATTGTATATACGTATGATTTTCTCGATCAATTATTCATTAGGTAGAAACGTGCTAGAGTACATTCTGTTTTTGAAGTTAATGCCTATTCTTTGGCTAATGTCAAACATTCCCGCACCGAAAACCCCGATGTATGGTAATAATACACAATATTTTTTGGTCTAACGTTTTTTTTATCGATTTTAGACCAGTTTTGAGTCGATATTCCAACATATTCACTATAGATAGAATTATAAGGCAAACGACTATCGGTTTTTGAATCTTTTATCTTCATTCTGTAGAGCCGGATCTTGAAATAAAGGAGCCGTTATTTTTTTATCATATTTTTAAAATATGGTCTAAAAAAACACTTTTATCGATATTCGAATGGTGTAAAGAATCTTACATATACGTAATCTACATATTAGGGATCCTCTTTGATGTCTCTAAAAACTGTAGAGAGATTTTAATTTTTAACTAATTAAAACAAAATTTATGACCATAAAACCACTTTTTTAGCCTAAACCGGTTCGACTTTGATGTCAAATATCTCGAAGACAATGAATATTGAAGTAAATATAGGATACTATATTGTTTAAAGCCGTTACTGATAATATGATAAGCTATATAAATCATTAGAAAACTAAGAGAATCAGATCTAAGGTCGTTGGCGCCAGGGAGCCCCTTAAAATATAGGCCCTGTCCTTTATAACTGAGACAACTTCGGCAATTTTACCTAGTTTTGTATTACTATTTTCCAATTAAAACATTTTGCAGACTAGCAAAATCTGTGACTGTGACCTCCACCCATTAAAAGCTGCCAGATGCCAGGATCTAGCAACAAGAATAGTATAGCAACCTAACCAGATGGGTTTTGTTGCTCTCATTATTGTGTCATATCTGACGTGGCTAGCTCTTAGTCCAATAGCAGCTCAGTGACCCTTAAAAAATGCCTTATTTATGCCTACAGCATTACACGTGAATAATTATGCTATTAAACAACATTAAGCATTTATTTATGCTATTGTAGAACCTAAGGCACTAAAACCGCTAAAAGCTGTATAGGGGCTGTTCATAAATTACGTCATCAATTTTTGTTACCCCCCCCCCCTAAAATTCTCCAACCCTCCCCCTGCCAAATAAAGTGACGTCATTAAAAAAAATGCGTTTTAAGCTTAATTGTAAAATAAAAAACTATTCAGTAGATAATATTGTATAGCATTAAAAGCTTATAGAAACACGACTTTCATTCCTTTTTTTACACATTTATGATGTGATCTTCGGAATGACCGCCCCCCCCCCCCCTCCTACGTCATGCTACCATCATCCGATGTCCAGACTCCCCCCCCCCATTAGAAATTACGTAATTTATGAACAGCCCCTTATAGTGAATTACTTGGCTTTATAATGGTTTATATTATTGCTATTATACTGCATTAGGAACGTATTACCTACTTATAAATGCTATTGTACACCCTAAGGCATTAAAAATAGCTGAAAGCTGTATAGCGAATTTACGTGGCATTATAATGGCTAATATTCATGCTCTTAAACAGCATTAAGCATTTATTTATGCTATTGTAGAACCTAAGGCACTAAACCAAACCGAAGCATTAGTGTAGCAAACCAAAACGCAACTGTACAGCATTCAGCTGTACAGTTGCATGTTGTTCGCTGCACTAAAACTAATGGCTAGACAAAAGCATTTACATATGCCATTATACAACCGTTATACAGCGTAAAGCATCATAAAATGCTATTGTAGAACCTAAAGCACTAAAAACAGCTGAAAGCTGTATACCGGATTTACGTGGCATTATAATGGCTAATATTTATGCTCATAAATAGCATTAAGCATTTATTTATGCTATTGTAGAACCTAAGGCACTAAACCACACCGAAGCATTAGTGTAGCAAACCGAAACGCAACTGTACAGCATTCAGCTGTACAGTTGCGTTGTGGTTTGCTGCACTAAAGCTAAAGGCTTTACAAAAGCATTTAGATATGCCATTATACAACCGTTATACAGCTCAAAGCATCATATAATGCAACAAGTTGCTCGGTGAACGTATATAAGAGTTTATACGGTCCTTAAGTTCGAAATAAGTTAACTATTCATATGTTATAATGCTTCCAAACTCAAACTCAAACTCAAACTCAAACATTTATTCAGTAAGTAGGCCACAAGGGCACTTTTACACGTCAAAGTAAAAGAGAGAGAAAAAAAATCAAACTACACCGGTTCTAACCCTACACCTCTGACCCGAGAAGAACTATGTCCGGCAAGAAACTCGGCGGGACTTATTTTTTCAAAACAACAGTACATCAAAACTAAACAATACATATAAGTGCGTTGTTCTATAAGAAAACATATCAAACCAAGGTTAGATTAACCAACAATAGGTTATAGTTTAAGAAAAATACCAAAGAAAAAAGATGAGTCCAAATCTGACTATTGAAAATAAATTACATACAAGTTTGATATACTTTCTTACCTGAACTGTGTCTTCTACATAAATTTCCAAATTATAATAATCCATCATCAACAGTTAGAAACAAACTTTGAATATAAATAATATAAAAAAAAGTACTTAAGTGATTCTAGTATACAATAAACATACTATTTCTAAATTATACTTAGAGATGTATAAGGTCTCCAAGTGTCTTGATCTATATATTCTATATAATAAAAAAATATGGATAATCAAGCACCGAATGTTGTGTCTAAAGCCAATTAAACTAAAATTAAATATGATTAATAAATATGATTAAGTTACGTAAATGTGTTGCCCCAGTTAGCCTAAACAGACCGGTCTCCACAAACAGCACCCGTTCACGAGTATGACGCATATCTCAGCCATCGCCTCCCTCAACCTTTCTTCGGGAAAGTGGCGACCCGATCAACGACGCCACCATAAGCAGAGCCTGTTCCTGTGTTACTTGGGCATAGAATAAGTAATAGTGCAACTACAGAAGATTCTCCTTCCTGAAAACGTTAGCTTTCATGCGCTCTTTAAAAAAAATGGTTTTCAACGTGCTTCATATATCCCTGCAGGTTTTGAGACATGTCATAGTTAGTTAGTTTTACTGGGCATTTTCCGTAAGTCGACATGCTTAAAACGAGGATGGCGCTACTCTAACCACCCCAGCTCCTCCACAAACCCCAGCAAAGTCTTTATGTTGCTTACCGCGTCGTGTAAGGTGCTTGGAGACCTAGGTCCTTAGTTCTGTATACTTCTACCTGAGACATGTCGTAAACACTGTCTGAAATGATAATATGTGACGTTTTCAATCAAAGGTACACATCCTTGTCGGTTAGGTACATACTTAAAAAAAGTCACATATTCTCGAACGCACCCATAAGGTGATAAGCGATGTGCCAACCTTTCCCTCATTAGCCCTAACATGCGGTAAACGCTTTGGTAAAAACGGGTACAATGAACAGAGGCATAGTGAGACTTCTCTGCCGTTATCATGAAGTTATCATGGGCTCATCATCAGTTTACCTAGATGTTTTTAGGCAGCTATGACATTTCGTATTGTCATATTTGTCATGCTAACTCGCCACAGACATATTTTTAATCCCCGACGCAAAAGACGTGTTATAATTTTGATCGCTATAATGTGTCTGACTGTGTATCTGTCTACCCTAGCGCTAAAACGGTTAAACGAGTTTTTTTGGAAGCAGATTTTCTAGCGATTGACGTCTTATCAAAATAAGTTCAGCCGTTTCGGGATTTCCTAAATTTTTTATTTATAATAGTTATATGTCTAATAGCTCTACTATACTATGTACTTACTAAATATGCTTATAATGAAAATTGGGAAAAATCATAAAATTCCAAATATTTTTCTGACCAAAATAAACAAACGTTAATATTTCATCCGTTTTTAAATATTATTTAAAATGTTCTGGACATGTTTATATATAAAAACACAATAAGATTACAAAGCATTTCTAATCATTGGTGGGTGTCTATCATTGCCAGCAAGAGCTTAAAAAAAAATTGTACAAAGTCAATCGGTACGTGAAATAAGCCCATTGTGTGTACACAAACGTATTACCATCTCCACCGTCCGTAGCCCCCGATCTTATTCCTTCGCGACCGATTTATGAAGCGTGCAACAAGGTGCAACAGGTTACATTAAAAATGTACGTAATAAAATTGTATCGTCTCGGCCACGAAACGCATGCTCCGGGCGAACACGCTCGACGTGTATAGCGGTCGACGTCTGCTGAAGTCTACCGAGCACAGCACCGAATTCATCAAGCATCCAGTGTGTACGCTCGGTGCTGGGGTTTCATGGCCCAAGGATAAAGAGTGCGCACTGTGCGCAAGCTGGCGGGGATCGCTTTTGGTGGATGCGTAACTGACAAAGCTGCGATATCGTGTAGAATGCTTGAAAATAACTCATTACATGGACATTTTTCCTTGCTCCTAACATTTCGAATTCCATAATTCCTTTATTCCTTCCATTTACATATAACATTTTTTTTACATTTTTGAATAAGTGGTTATACATATTTTAATGGTCGAATATCGAAACTAGAGCAAGTTTTAAAAAATAATCTCCAAAATTATTAATTTTCGCTAAACATATGTACATACAGTGGTACAATCGGTACTCCCTTTATCATTGGTCTTCATTTGATCCGTACTTACTCCAAAACCGTGTAAATATATTGGTTAAATATAGAATGCCACCACCACCTATGATGTAGGTAATCCGCTCCCTAGTTTAGTAGTTATAGTTGTTGTTTTATATTCTGAATAAGGTATCTCAACAGTTTTTATTTTGATAAACACTACAGTTTCCTTTTGCTGGTATTTTACATCCCCTAAGAACAGTTCTCCTCACAACGAATCAGAGGTCTACGGGAGAGTTACAGTGCCCAAGTACCTTCCGGCTTTTTCATTGGATCACCAGCGAGGTACCGAATTATTGTATAACCATCTGTATTCCCTATACTTGTAAAGTTTCATATGGATACGGCTATGGAGGTCTACTCGCAAGATTTTATAACATCCTTATTTACTTACACTAATTTTAGTTAGTTAATAATTTTTAATAAAAAGAAACCGACCTCAATGGGGGAAGCCGGTGAAGGATTATTGAGGATGGTGCACTCTTAGACTCCATACAATGAAATAACTTGCTTAACAAACACAGCGAAGAGGACAAGAGTTCCGTTCTGATCATTAATTATCAGCAGTCCCACTTCATCTAATATCACTCTTTTGAATGAAAATGCTTGATTTGTTGATAAAATTACAAAAAATACTATGTGTATGCCTTTAAGATTTGAGGAGTTCCCTAGATTGCTCATAGATCCCATCATCAGAACTTGAGCTTGACGAAAATTTGTCCTGACAATCAATCTTGCTTAACAAACACAGCGAAGAGGACACATCGCGATCATCATCAGCAGTTCTACTTCATCAAATGTTAGGTTTGAATGAAAATTATGGATTTGTTGATAAAAATATAAAAATCACTATATGTATGCCTTTAAGATTTGAAGAGTTCCCTCGATTCCTCATGGATCCCATCATCAGAACTGCGTTTTGACTAAAACGGGACCGATCTGTATATATATACTTACAATCAAAAAAGGAATTTTCAAAATCGCTTCAGACATAACGGTGTTATGTAGTAACAAACACAAAAAATAAAAAACAAAAAAAAAAACATACGCGCCGAATTGAGTCTTTTGAAATCTTGAAGTCGGTTAAAAACAAGTGCAATCAATGCGATTCCGTCAAAAAAGGCAGATTTTAACTTAAACCCATTTTTAATTTCGGATATTAAAGTACAGTCAGCGGCATGTTCAAAGTGACACACACGCATTAACGTTCTCTTAACTTTTATCAATGAAGTAGTGCCATGATCATTCTGAACAACTCGCACCTAACTTACTTATGCTGTTAACTGTACAGAACTTCACTAATGTAAAAAGTCAATTATCTCTAAATAAGACTCATTATACAATTATTAATATACTTACCTGCTTTGTAACAAAAATATATGAGTTATGACATGCACTCGCAAATGGCTCTACAAATTGTACTTGTATGTACTTGAAGTTTACTTCGAATGTAGGGATCCTAGGAAGTGATTTTCAACTTTCAATAAATTAAAGTTTCCCATAACTTTTCGCACTGTTTCCTATATTCCCATGAAATAATAATTGAAATTTATATGGTCCATATTTCTAAAATACCATTTATTCGTCGCGTGTTCGAAATTAAAAATATTGTCCTTTACTTGTAGTTTCGATCACTTTTTGTCGACAGGAATCACGCAAACCACGTACCCAAACCTATTTGTACCTACAACGGTAAGGAACAGTAGGTAATCTAAATATATACCGCATGTTCTGGCTACCCCATTGAGGACGTGATATTACTATAGGTACATGGTTGTAGATATGTATAACTTAAGAAATTTATGAAGTAGCTCGCTCCGCGTGCTTATTTCTCATTTCGCTAACTAATTGAACCAGTGCTCCCGATAAGGCATTTTTATCCATCCATATATGGCACTAATGCTAAATACGCATAAGATCGAGAATCGAATAAGCCCTGCAGACGGCGGTTGACGCCTGAGTAAAGTATACATATGTGAAAAAGTGCAAGCGGGCCACCCACGAGGCAATGGCAATGCTTACGGAGAATATTTTGTTACAAAACATTGGTGCATTATTTGCACAAAACTTTGATTGATTCAATACCTACCTTCAATTTCCCAGTTGGAACTGTTATTGGCCGAGTCTATTTAACTCGAGAAAGTGACAGACGTCGTGGTTACAATTTGTTTACTTTAATGATAAGAAGCGAATTAACGACACTAGTTGTCTTTTAAAGTTTAAGAGACTAAAAATACATCCAAAATTATTTGGATATCCCGTTACTACCTAATGACAATTAGAATCAAATAATAATAATATCACGTAATTATTAGTTACATGTCCTATTGTTCAGTCGGGTAAAGGAGATGTAATCTCCATATTCTCCATCGGTTTTTATCTCTTTGACTGTTTCAAAGAGTGTGACAGCACAGCAGCTGAATAACCATCACTGCGCAAAGCCGCGGACAGACGGACATGGCGAAACTATAAGGGTACGGGACTCTTTTTCCATAGGTAGGTTTTCTAGTCTCCTAACCTGGGTTGTTCTGTAAGAGACTTTTGTTCCCTGTTAATCCTGTTATGTAAGATCGAATGGCAACGAAATTATTTTTGAAAAAATTTTTCTCGTTTAGGTGTTGTAAAAAATAGGGAAGTTATTAAAAAGATAGTAAAAGATAGGGAAGCTATTAGGAGATGTTCATACTGGCCCTTTGAATTACGTTAAACTAGTTTAGAATTGGAATCATACAGCGAGCTTTCTTCCGAGTAAAAGGAAGAATGACGTCATCGTAGTCAATTGCATGCTCAATGGTCAAAAATAATCTGACTCTATGTACGGTCACGTACTTTAATTGTTTAGTCATTAAGGGTTCACTTTATATTGGTCATTTCATAGATATATAGTAATAATAATAATATGTTAGCATATATACGCCCCACTGATATCTAGGCAAAGTGGATTTTAGAATTTGTTCTCCTCGGTATATGCAGTATGCAGATTTCCTCACAATGTTTTCCTTCACCTAATAGCGACTGGTTAATATCAAAACGATACATCGTACATAAGTTGCGAAAAACTAATTGCTACGAGCTGGGGTATGAATCCGAGACCTCCGGATTGAAAGTCGGACGTCTTACCGCCAGGCTACCAATGCTTCATATTTTATAAAGTAAGTACTAAACAAAATAAATTAGCTAGAACCGTAAAAGGCTCAACAATATGACTGTACGCACGACACTAGTAGTCTGCCAAGAACTACAACTGACAAACCCCCTCGATATGATAAGTCCTGTGACGTGTTTAGATTCCTAAATAGAGGTGTGGAACCACCCTGTGCAACTCGAACTGACCCGTTGGACTTGGTTTTTCATCCTCTCCCCCGCCCCCTCAATGTCCAGTTGCTTTATGTGATGAAAAACGAGCATGCAAATTGCCATACCGGCTGGTCGTCAGAGTTGGAAGCCGGGAAGAATGACAAAGTTCAACGTGGGTCAGTTCGGGTTGCACAGGGTGGTTCCACAACACTTAGGAAGCTTAAATACCACGAGCCATCCGGTTGCATCTCGGACCTAACTACGCGTCATTGCTTTACCTAACGTAGTTGCCACCAGCCGCTCCATCCGTAGCTGTCGACAAAGCTGAGGTGGCGCTGACACGGCAGCCATCTTTGATTTCGTCACACTACTCGTAACATTGGCATCATTTACATATTATATATTACGCTTTACTTTAATTGAGGTCAAGCATTGCGACACAATTATGACTTGTAACTATGCTTAATAATAATTCGGTACCTAGTTACTTTAAGTGTAAGAGAGTGGAAATGAGCTAGGTGCATAGTACCACACAATATATAAAAATTAGGACCAGAGTTCTCTTAATTAAGCTCTCAGTCACTCATCCAACTTGCAATAAAAAGGTACCTACAAGACATTCTCTGTTTCATGAACTTTAAAAAAATATACCTACAACTGACCACCTACAGAGGGGCGATTTTTGAGACTCGAACGCTCGAATCTGACATTTTAAACTCTGAATAAAACAAAGAAATCATGTTTTAAAAATAATAGCGGTAGTAATTTAAAATCACGATTATTTATACTATTCATTTCATGCGTAAATAATGGCGATAAACTTTTGTGTGCGATTTTATTCGAGGTTGAAGTTTTCAAATTTGAGCGCTCGAAAGTCAAAAATCGGCCCCCAGGCCTACCTCGAACGATGGAATTCGAAATTTTGTTATCTACCTCTTTATCACACTTACTCATACGAACTAAAGAGATGCAGATAACAAAATTTATACTTTCAAAGTTTCCGGTAAGTCCTCTTTAATACCTAATCTTAAATTGTAGCTATTTAAAACGTGATCCTTTTGTTAAATATTATACGACGCCACGCTAGAAACAAGCAAAAATTAAATAAATTCAAAAATCCATACGCGATGATTGAAAGATGATGAAAAATGCATTGATGAAATGTTCAATTTAATCCGATATTGTACCATAAATAATACATCTAAAAGCGAAGGGAAATATATAACAAACTTAGCTTTTTCCATTGGATAAATATTTATTAATATTTTCAAATTGATTAACCAAATCACAGTTGGTCCCATTGTAATCAGGTCAGGATCTGATGATGGGATTCTGGAGAAATCAAGGGAACTCTTCAACTATTATAGGCACACCTTTGAGTATTTTTACAGCGGGTCGAGCCTTTGATTTTGGAAAGGTGAAAGGTTCTTTTTTGTTTAAAATTATAGATAACTATACTCAACTTTAATGAAACTCGCATAGAAATTTCTGTATAAGATGATCCGTTTTGATTGTATTTGAGTATAGTTGCGGTTGTAAATAACTAAGGAAATCGCGTTCTTACTAATTACGGGCTTTATTTCATTATTGTTTTGTCCTTTTTCCGACTACATTGTCAGACCTAGTATGGTCGGATTTTTATCGCCTGCCACCATACCTGTCACGTTCTAACAAGTATGTAAGTGCGAAAGTGATGCATGACGTGATAGGCGATAAAATGACAACCATGATACGCCTACAGCTGCATTAATATGCTACCGCGATAATATTATTGCAACGTCACGGAACTTACGAAAGTATACAAACAAGTATAAAAATCAGGCACCGTTTTAGGTTGAAATCTGGCTGGCTTACAAAATATAAGTTATTTTTTCTTTTAATTGTAATCTGTTGATTTGCATTACATAAAATGTTTAGGATACGAATATGGTATTTTTTTATATTTACTTTAGAACTTCCTTTAGGTAAAAAATAGTTGTTTTAAGATGACCGCGTGAGAGTGCGGTACCTTTACATTTAAAAGCCCTATCTCTTTTAGCCCTTGCCTATAATATTATATCTGTACAATTAATTACGTAATTTATAGTTATAGTGCTAATATAAACACCTGATGGTAATAATAATAACTAATTGAAATAGTCGCACGGCAGCCTGATGATGACGTCATAAAATTCTTGTGGCTTGATTAATATTGATTAAGTGCAAATGGTAGATGTACTAAAATTCCTTTTAAGGTACCCCTTATGATCGAATATTTTTATACCTCAACTGTCTCATCAAATAACAAAGTAGACCCAAAAGATTAAAACTTAAGGAGTCTGCATGTAGAAGCAATAATGAAAGCGCGAATTTTTCACTTTGTCGTCACGTTGAAATATCCGTCGCTTTCTGCAAAGTGATCCTCTTCAAAGTAGGTCAACAGCTGTTTACAAGGAGTTCAACATTACAGCTGATTTCAAGAAAATTAGGGCCTGATGCACCAAACCCAGTTGACGGATTGATGAACGTAACGGTGATGAAAACTTTGAAACTTCCCATACAACAAAATTCCCATTTAACGAACGTTTATTTTACCGATGCTAGGTTTGCTGCAACCGATCCTTACTCAGTAACTAGGAATAGGAAGAGTCAAACCTCTTTTTATTTATTTATACTATATTGCACAAACAAAAACAGGGTACAAGAGGCGGACTTAATGCCTTAAGGCATTCACTACCAGTCAACTATTAGTCAGATTTCAGGTGTCACCCTCTTTCATAGACAGAAAATTCATAGAATTTCGTTTCTCAGAAATTATTTCATAGATTATTTGGTCCATATACTTTCTGTTCCAATATTATTGTTTCATAGACTATTCAATTGGTTAAAACATATTTCACAGACATTCAGTTCCATGTATATTGCTATCAAACTTTTTTAATTTACAAAATTATCGAACACTAGAATCATATTTCATGTATTTTTGTTTCGTAGACACAGATTTCATAGATTGTTGTTTCATAGTTACTGTTTTATATAATATTTAGTTCCAGTATTTTCTTTTCCAATATTATTATTTTAGTATTTATGCACTTCCTTTACATTAATTGCAAAGAAACTTATTGCAAAGAATATACATAATGATATTAGATCTGTTACACACACAAAAACAAATCCAGAAACAAACGGTTGCCGTAAAAGTTGGCTAGGTTAGGTTAGAATTGCGGCCCCCCAGAAATAAATTGTTGCCAGAAAAGTTGGTTAGGTTAGGTTAGAACTGTGACCCCCACAGAAACAAACTGTTGCCAGAAAAGTTGGTTAGGGTAGGTTAGAACTGCGACCCCTACAGAAATAAACTGTTGCCAGAAAAGTTGGTTAGGTTAGGTTAGAACTGCGACCCCTACAGAAACAAACGGTTGCCAGAAAAGTTGGTTAGGTTAGGTTAGAACTGCGACCCCTACAGAAACAAACGGTTGCCAGAAAAGTTGGTTAGGTTAGGTTAGAACTGCGACCCCCACAGAAACAAACGGTTGCCAGAACAGTTGATTAGGTTAGGTTAGAACTGCGACCCCCACAGAAACAAACTGTTGCCAGAAAAGATGGTTAGGTTAGGTTAGAACTGTGACCCCTACAGAAACAAACGGTTGCCAGAAAAGTTGGTTAGGTTAGATTAGAACTGCGACCCCCACAGAAACAAACTGTTACCAGAAAAGTAGGTTAGGTTAGGTTAGAATTGCGACCCCCACAGAAACAAACTGTTGTTAGAATAGTACAATTAGAATAGTAAAATTAAACATATTGCTAAATTAAATATATGAAATGAAATACATTAATAAAAGATACATTTTTTTATTTGAGTTTAATAATCAGCTTAATTGATATGAAAATTCTACAGTTTAATTCTGTTTGAATAAAAACATATAGGATTTAATGTATATTACAATAAGTATTGAGAAACTGAGTCTTCTATGAAACGAAAATATTAAGTTTGATAAAATCAGAAACAACATTTTATGAATATGCAGGCTTTGAAACAAATGTTATACAAACTAAATACTATACGGATTAATAATATTTGATTTAAAACGTAATGAACTGAAATTCGAAAAACTACTTATCTGAACAATAAAAAATATACAAAACCAGATTCTACAATGTAAGAGCTCTGACAAATGATCACTCTATGAAATGAAAATATGAGAAACATTTTCTATGAACCAATATTCTGCGAAAATGTAGTCTATAAAACAACGTACAACCATGATTTCACCCTGTATACATATATGTATATATATAGACCACCACCTTCTTAAGGTATCAGGAATTATTTGAGAAAGAGTAGAAGACTTCTTCTTCTTCTTCTTCCTCCAAGCCTTTGTCCCGGCTTGGGGTCCACTTGACAACCTAATGAATTAAATAAATAATAAATAAATAAATATTATGGGACAATCTTACACAAATCAACCTAGTCCCACGGTAAGCTCAATAAGGCTTGTTTTGTGGGTATTAGACGACAATTTATATAATAGATAGATATAGATAAATACTTATAGAACATCCAGAACTCAGGAACAAATATCTTTGATAAACACACAAATAAACGCCCTGACCAGGATTCGAACCCGGGACCTCCTGCTTCATAGGCAGGGTCACTACCGACTACTACTGCTACTACTGTATCCAAAAAATGAGAGACCAGTCCAGTCTTAAAACTGCACTAGTCTAATAGGCCCGTGAAATTAAACAACCAAAATAGCTAAAATAATGGCTAAAATAACAAAGCGTGATGGAGTTCTGGATTTTCGATATGTTGTTGGGACTAGTTAAGGCTATTTACACCTTTATAATACATTAAAAACTACAGATTTTTATTTTACAAATTATAAGTTTTATTAATAAGGTTGCTTTGGTGATTTTGAAGGCCCTTTAATGCAACAATTTGAGTCTAAATTCGATTGTCTACCTGAAACATCTTACAAGATATGGCTACTTATATCTCTGAAAAACTAAAAAATATTACATTCAACTTACGCGCGAACTCCCAAAAAACTGCAGATACATTGACGAAATACCACAGAAAAATTGAATTTTATTGCCAGAGACTCAAATGGCTCAATTTTATGAAATAGTTTTCCAACTTTTCACAAACAAAGGTGACTCAAGAAACACAATGCGAATCCGGATCTCGAAGTGAATGTCGGTGACTTTCTTACGTTAAGTATATTAAACTAGTTAAGTAGGTGGAGATATGGATCGAATAAATACGGGTACATTATTTTGAAAATGCAGTACCAGTTTATTTGTTTTTAGTGATTGTCAGTACATAATTTACAACAATTCTGATTAGAAATATTCAATTTACTTCAAATACCTGCAACTGTTTCGAGGTACCAACATAAACCTTAATAAACTATAAAGTATTTTATTTTATTTTATCAATGAATGAAGTGACGTTATTTCAGAAGATAGAGATATGAATGTGGACTTAAATGATGGATAATTACATGGTCTGTAGAACTTCTATAGCAACATTTATCAATAAATGAACAGTTTTTGAGTATATACAGAAAATATTCAACGAATTTCTCGGCTAGCTCAAGACCCTTGTTGTAGCAAATATCATCAAATATCAACAACATACTAAAAAATCTCATTTACGCATTGTAAATTTAATATCTACTTTCACTGATCTATATGCTAGAGACACGTGGTCAAAAAGGAATGTGTCGACGCTACACCGGTATTGTTTAAGCAGCGTTTCTACGTAACCCGATCCTTCGGCAGCGTAAATTGTTGCCGCACAGCACAGGCGCTTAAAAACTGCAATAGTTTTCACGTTTGTCACACTGCTCGTGTCGGGTTGCCGACATGCGAAGCAGCTGCATGTCAGCGATACCTGGCTGTTTAGCACATCTCGGTGATAGACGTGAATTCATGTGTATTTATGGAAGCATACAGCGCAGGTAACATTTAGAACAAGCATCGAAGCAAGGATCACGATCTTTGCCCACCTACCTACCCCTTCGGGAAACAGACAAAGTCAAATATTATGTAAATCTGTTTTATTCTTAAACAGCAGAGTCATTTCATCCTCCTGCAACTGAATCTCATGAATTGGCGTAGGTATATACTATTTTTACGGCCAAGGTGAAAATGAACTAATCGTGGTGTCTCGCGCTCACCTAATATCACTCATAATTTCATACCATAGAGCTAAGAATTTTTCGGCGCACGGCAGCGCGTTCGGCGACGCACTACGTCGAGTAGGTATCCATCGGATTTAGGCAACGTTCACTGTGGTCACTTTCATACCGTAACGCCAGCCATACCGCCGGTCGTCGCCTCTCGAGCGGCCGGTCAGTTTGCAAAGCTAAAGCTAAAGGTGGCCTTTTAAGCATCATGTTTATCGTGGCCTTCTGACTATCAATTTAATCTGACTTGTAGGGAGGGTGGCAGCCAGAGCTCATGAACTTCAAACTATCTGACCGGTGTACGTCACTGTCGTCGAAATCGGTCATAATATAATAATGATGATGATGATGTTTTAATACATCTGTATATAAGCTTATGGCACCGCATGGTTCAGGACGCTTCGACTAATGGTAGACGTCGTGCTGCCATATCATGATACTCCAATATTTGAATATGGATAAATACTAAGCTGTCAATATGTGGCTTAATTTTTGTAGGATATGCGATATGGCAAGCCGGCCATAAACGGATAATCATGTTATGATTTACAAGTGCCACATACACAATTTAGAAAATAGTGCTACGTCTATGAACGTGTTAACAATTACCTGGCCCCTAAGGAACTTTACCGAACTTTAAAGTTGACCGAACTACTTAAACCTCTTGAAGTCGCGAACATAAAGTATTTTATCGGGCCCAAGTGCTGATGATCGATGAGTTTGAAACAATGCGCTTTGTTCAAACCGTTTCAGCATTTGGTTTGACTTTTGGGGTTCCTTACTTGGAATAACAAGAATTGTAACTTTTTACTCGAATCATTAGAACAGTAGTGATCTCTGAGGATAGCGAGCAATGTATTATGTTTATTTCTTTATCCTGCCGATACCGATGCCGACGATATCCCCATATCATAGATGGAAATGCCTTGAAAAGATATTATTGTTTATTTATGGATCTTAATTAAATCAATTCTATTGGAATTGCTTTCACGTATATACTCGTATTAAGCACGTATTTCTATCGTATTTAGTTTTAATATTAATTTAGTTTTATAATTAACTTATTTCGTGTTCAGTAAAGCACTTTTCGCCCATTCTATTATTAACTGAGAAAATAGAAAACAGTTTGCATCTTAGTGACTTCAAAACATAGTGACATTGATCTTTATCGTATCGCACCGCTTTTATAATTTAACGCGGATACGATTCTTTGGTAAAGACAATAGACTATAATATAATATAAAGACTATACTCACTTGATATCCCCCTCCATTTGCAGATACTTTACTGTCGTCACTGTCGGATACTAGAATCAGTAGTTAGGACCTGTCAGCCCTAAGCTTATACTTAATTAGCGTTAATTAATCGTATTTATGTTTACAATTTAATGTTAGTACCTTTTCTTTTTCCTATAGTTTATCCCGGCTTAGGGTCCGCTGGACAACCTAATCCCATTAATTGACGTAGGCACTAGTTTTTTCGAAAGCGACTACCATCTGGCCTTCCAACCCAGAGGGGAAACAAGGCCTTATTGGGATTAGGTCCGGTTTCCTTACGATGTTTTCCTTCACCAAAAAGCGACTGTTAAATATCAAATGATATTCCGTACATAAGTTCCGAAAAACTCATTGGTACGAGCCGGGGTTTGAACCCGAGACCTCCGGATTGAAAGTCGGACGTCTTACCGCCAGGCTACCAGCGCTCAATTTCAGTACCTTTTAGGATCTAAAAGAAATAAAATGTTACCTTTTATTTCTCTTAAATCCTATGCTTATAACCTGCAATACCTATTTATAAATTAGCTTCTTCAATTAGGTAATTGGGGCATGTTTTTTTCCATATTACCATAATCAATGACATCTTCAAACAAATCGGCCTACACTTTAGAGATTCTGATGCTGTAGATGAATATAAAAATAACCCGACCAAGTGCAAATCCGACTCACGCCCTGAGGTTTCCGTACATAACACTATTTTAACAGTATGTAACAAAAATAAAAATTAGATTGAGGTTAAAAAAAAACACGATTTTTTTTTGTGGTGGAACATCAATAAAACTTTTTTGGACGTTTTTCTTTACTTATACTGTAAGACCTACCTTTTTACCAATATACCTACTTGACCAGAAATCCCTATTATCCCAGCCACTACTGTAATGTACTGCTGTAATTAACCATTTTCGGACCTTTTCCTTTGCTTATGCTGTGAAATCTCCCTTCTTCCCTAATTTCATGATTCTAGGTCTATGGGAATACCCTATAGGTTTTGGGTCCCCTGCGAAGTGTTAGAAAATATATGTATATTAATTGACCGTGGATTGAATTGACTTAGAAACCTGATTTTTTTACAGCTTCAATTGACCGCAGACATACGTATTAGATGTAAATTTCAACGTGATAGTTCCACGCGTTCCTGAGAAAAGGGATCTTGACAGACATACAGACAGACGGACAACAAAGTGATCCTATACAGGTTCCGTATTACCTTTTAAGGTACGGAACCCTAAAAATGTATAGGTAAATAAAATAAGTAGAAAAAAAAAGCAAAAAAGTTCGTGCAGGGCGACGATTCGACATGCCAATCTGTGAAACGTGGATGTCACACTTGTATCGCTAGTGGATAGAGTGATATCCAGCGACTGTCAGTTATGCCATGTCGAATCGTGCTCTATTCTCAATATTAATATTCCCCTAGAAGGTACGAGTACATGTATAGTACTTACCTATCAACCACAGATGTATTTTAATCGACAATTTGACGCTATCAAAATATATAATTAAGTAACCTTATTCGGGAAACAGAGATGCAGCCTTAATTTTAGAGCTACGCGATTTTGTACACATTGTCAGTTCAAGTAGGTACTCGTATCTATTATACTCGTATGGTCCTTGCTAAAAACTTTTGTTTAAATAGTTGAAACTTACTTTAATAACTACTTGTTCACGAACATTCTTATCATAACGTATCGACGATCGGCAGTACCCGACAGCCCAAAAGCCCTAACTCCACGCAGATTGTAACCCTTATTCCAAAGGTGTAAGGCCTACTAATGATCAAAATGTATTACTGCTCGCACGGCTAACAAAGCTTTTTGTTAAAGTCAAACCGTCGATATACGTGAATAAATAACAAGAGTGAACTCGTTCAAAAACGTTAAATAACAACTCCAAATGGCAGGTGACTAAGGACATTATGGTTTCAGTTTCCGAAATCATTGAATACCTTTCCATAGATTTCGCTTTTTGGAGTATATTAGAAGAAGGTCTCCACGGGTATTTCTCTTGTATTTACTTAAATTCATGTTATATGTTTCGAGTGTTCTTTCATCCGAAAGCAAAAAAAAACGGAAATACGAAACTGCGCGATTAATGAAATGCTGACTGCTTATAACAGAAATCTGTCGCTTCAGTAATCACAATATGTAGTTATTGTGATTACTGAGAAGATTACAAGAGCGTTGGTAGTACGAGAACGCCTATGCCCAGTGAGCGTTGAGCGCGAGTCGTCCTATTACACTAAATCTATCTATAAATCAGTTTGATGTGTCCACACTCCACAGCCGCATATCGGCCACTCCCGTCGATTGCAAAAAAATACACAAACTACGGCCCTGCGAAGCCTGTATCCACCGGCACCAAGCATCTCTTATGAGGTCATTCGTCCCCTTTGTTACGAAGCCGCGTTACGGAGCGCTAGCCGAGCGCCTTTTTATGCTATATCCAGAATGCGTGATCTATGTCTGAAATAGTAAGCTACCTATAAGTGGTCAAGAACCGAAATGTCTCGAGTGTGTGTGAAACCCGTCCACCAGAGCCGTTACAGGATTAATGGATGGAGTAGTATTGCACGCTTCCTGTACGCACTTTGAAATTTATGATTAGAAGTGTCGAGTTACGTCGATTGAAGTTTTGCGACAATGGTGTTTCGTGTGTGACTCAGGGTTGCAGACGCTTGTCCTATGTTACGCCTCTTTCTTGTGCCATAGTAAATAAAGAGATACATTATATTAATTGAATGAATTGGGCCATATGTTATGGTCGTATGGTCCATTTTACCAACCGGTCACTTTTTAGGGAAATCTCTAGATATTACATTGGTACAAGTTACTAATTATTTCGATGAAGGTACCATTTGGCGGCCATCGCTTACGTCGTAGGTTAGTCATTTTATTCGAGCAATGAAAGCGTAAGCGCCTGCCGCTAAACGCTAAATAGTGCCTTTTCCAAAATAATATCACAAATAGAAAAACAGGCATGCAAGCTTTTACAAAATGAAATGAAAAAATTAAAGCACTTTTAAAAATAAACACGCGGCGTGACTGTACATACAGGGTGAAACGGGGTCGTGTAGCAAGCGATCAAGGCTTGATACAGAATCGAAAGATAATGATCATGATCATTGATTTTTTGTCACCAACATTGATAATTATTTTTCCACTCTTTCAGATGATAAGTGGAAAAATAAATTTTGACGTACACTTTGGTCACCCTACTCAATGTGACGTCTTGTCACTTACCATACAGCGTTTGTCAAAACTAATAGCGTGACAACGATTTCCTTAGTTTAGGATAAATATTATTTGAAAAATATAAATAATTAAATTGATTCTGTTTTGAATCTTGAAGCAAATCAAATTATTTTTGTTCAATATTTTTTGATTTGTAATTTTTAAGTAGTTACACTACTATATATATGTAAATTGAAAATCACGCACGTACTGCGCATGCCCTTAGAGTATGGTCAACGGCGCCTAGCCGTTTCAAATTCAAAGATTGCATATACATGAGAAAATTTGTCAAGTTCCGCCGTGACCGGGTGGTCTAGTGGTCAGGACGTCAGCCGCGAAAGCTGAAGACGCCAGTTCAAATCTGGCCTCGGACACCGGAGGGTTTGGTCACTTTTTCTGAAGTATATGACATCTATTTTCAATTTGATTCTGTTTTGATCAAATACTACCATATGTTAATGTTGATCAGTTACAGAGTCAAAAAAAGTGTTTCACTAGAATTTCCACAAATTTAAAATTACATTTGTTGTGTATGGAACATTGACAGAAAAACGTATGCTTTTTTTACGATTGTCAGTCCCCTCACGCATCAAAAATAATAAAAGTGTTTGGAGGCATGACAGTCTAATCATTAGAAAAGTTGAAAAACCGAGTTGAAAAAAAGTGTAAAAAATGTAGGTAATTTATAGGTAGCTATCAAAAACAGGAAATTTAATTTAAGTGATTTTTAAGGATCCAATATATTTTTTTTTTTTTTTATACCACGACGGTGGCAAACAAGCATACGGCCCGCCTGATGGTAAGCAGCTACCGTAACCTATGGACGCCTGCAACTCCAAAGGAGTCACATGCGCGTTGCCGACCCTTTACAAAAAGGAGGATTCACTGTGTTGACGACTAAAGGAACAAGAAGGTCCCTCATCGTCAACACACTGGGTCCTCTTTGAGCTCTTTGGCAACCTTACTCACCAGCAGGAACACAACACTATGAGTAGGGTCTAGTGCTATTTGGCTGTGGTTTTCTGTAAGGTGGAGGTACTTCCCCAGTCGGGCTCTGCTCCAGATTTGAGCGATGACATTCGCTGAACGTGCCCTACCACACTTAGCGAGATGCCATTCGCAGTGCCCATACCTCTCTTTTTGGCGTAGTTTAAGGACATACCCAGGTCCGGACGTAGTTTAAGGACATACCCCGGGTCCAATAGTGGTGCTTCCATCCTAGTAGTAACAAAATAATGATCTAATTGGCGTAATAAAACACATGTGATTTTTTTAAACATTTTCTTACAGTAAATGTATGGATAACATAATTTGTAGTACTTATTTCAGGAATAGTCGTAATTCCCCTCCAAACTACTGTTAACCCGGCGGTACTCGCTATACTCGCTACCGGGTAAATAATACCACAGACTTCAAATGGCATTATTTTAAGTAAAAACTCTTGAATATTGTGCTTTAACATATTATATCTTAAGATTAAAGTGTTATTATAGTAGTTTATGCAACAGTTGTATAAGAGGGGTCAAAAAAGGTGAGTGGCGTGGGTAACAATTTGAGCCGTAGGCGAAAATTGTTAAGAAAAACGCCACGAACATTTTTTTACCTACTTATACGACGTTGCATACAATACTTTTTCTACGAATACACTTACTTTTACATAAAATGCGAAATTGAAATCTTCATGGATATCGCAGTTATTTTGTCAACACAATCAACAATCATTTAAGTTTTACCTTTTAAAACACTATTTTTCAATAATACTAACATTACTAACACAAATACACACCGTCGTTATTTGATTAATTATTAAAGAGCTACTAGTAAAAATACCTAAATTACTTTCAAAGTTTGCAATTCGCCCCAACAAACGAACGGGAAACGTAAAAAACTACGAAGTAGGTCTGTGGTTCTTATATTTTTTTCTTTTTTAAAGTTTTTTTTTCTAAAAACGCTGCGTTTATTTAGGTTTCTTAGGTTGGCAGTAATTTATTTTATATTAATAGCCGTGTTTGCACGCGATTCCGCGATACTATTTTGGCGCTTTTATAGAACAAGTGTTATTTTGGGGAATAGACTAGATAGACTTTTCATCGAGTGTATTATATATGTTCTTATAAAGGTGTTAACGAATGTATAAATGACAGATAAAAGTACAGGAGTAGAAAAATAAACTAAACATCCAATATTTTATATTATATTTATTTATTAGTTATTGGGAGCTATATAAAAAAAAGTAATAATAATTTTTTTTTTTCCTTAATCCGATACAAAAATTAACAAAACATTTTTTTTTTCTTTGGAAACATGCAAAATCAAGATCAGTTTTAAAAACTAGACTAATTTTACGTACTAAATAATAACAATTTACCATACTTTTATAATAAACCGAACATTAGGAAAAAGGCTTCAAACATAACCATATTTTTTGTAGAACACAAATTGATAAATTTGCTCCTACTTAGATTTTTCAAAACCTCGCCACAAATTGGGATAGTATGCTCACGGCATATCCTTTTGAAACATAACTCACAAGCTGTTTTTGTTTTTCGATCTTTCCTCCAGTCACATACTGCACAGCGAGATGATGCAGTTGAAGGCGGACGCATCTTCGACGAGCTAGCAGGCGTATTTTGCTCATTCGAGTTGGCACTTAGCATAAAATTGATTTTGGTTTAAATAAATGATGACAAATTATGTACGGATGATCTCTTTTTAGGGTTCCGTAGTCAACTAGGAACCCTTATAGTTTCGCCATGTCTGCCCGTCCGTCCGTCCGTCCGTCCGCGGATAATCTCAGTGACCGTTAGCACTAGAAAGCTGAAATTTATTACTAATATGTATATCAATCACGCCGATAAAACGGTAAAATAAAAAGTGGAAATTTTTTTTTTATTACGGTACCTCCCCTATACGTAAAGTGGGGAGTGATTTTTTTTTTAATTTCAACCCTAACGTGTGATATATTGTTGGATAGGTATTTAAAAATGAATAGGGGTTTACTAAAATCATTTTTCGATAATGTAAATATTTTCGGAAATAATCGCTCCAGAAGTAAAAAAATATGCGTCCCCCCCCCTCTAACTTTTGAACCATAAGTTTTAAAAATATGAAAAAAAAATAAAAAGTAGAACTTTATAAAAACTTTCTAGGAAAATTATTTTGAACTTGATAGGATGAATAGTTTTTGAAAAAAAATTACAAAATAATTTCTGAACTAAGTTTGTAATTTAAGCGTATAAGCAGGTGTTTATTGTACCTGTAATTTCTACAAAATTACAATGAAATGACGTGCTTTCAAATAAAGTAAAAACGGTGAAAATCGGTTCACGCAATAAAGAATTATCCCATAAAAATCATCTTCCATACTTTAAGCTCGCGCGCAATAGTTTACTTAATTTGCCGATAGATGTCGCTGTACGTGGAACTCTCATATCATATCCTACATGGCGGTGTTATTAACTCTTAAGTGGGGACACTTACTGTGACGGACGGAAAACTACGGAACCCTACACTGAGCGTGGCCCGACACGCTCTTGGCCGGTTTTTTATGTGTGGCGTCACAAGACTCAAAGCCAAGTCCTTCAAGGCGATTTTCCTCTGTGCCGTCACGGCTCCGCTATTTTCTTTATTAGCCTTTACAGTTACGTACGCATTGATGCCTCCAACATTCAGTAGACCATAAAAAATTACCATAGGCCATTTTCTGGTGGCTCGGGCGGCTGAATTCGTAGCACATAGCTCATGTACAACATCTACTCCACATTTTGTTCTATTATTATTTATGATTTGAGGTATTTTTATGGAACTTGGTACTTATTCAGATCTCACTTCTTTTATAGGCGAAGCATTCCCATAGTATCGAACTTGGCAGCCTTTCACATTTATGTTTTTGATGGGATTCACTTTACACGCGTAATTTCGTCTAACGCTGATCGTAAACTGAAGTTAAGTTTAGGCAGGTGCGTTACCCACTTATTTGAGGGTATTTAAGAGCTTGGTCTGATAAGAGGCTCACTTAAATAAATACTTCATCGTTCAAGTACTGTGTGGTATTTTTTACCCAGTAGCGAATGCTGCCGGGTTAATGAAGCCTAGCTCAGACCATTCCGTTTGAAATTTGATTTGAATGTCAGCGCAATACACGCAAATATCGTGTGCTATTCAATGCAAATACCTATTCCAGCCCTGATATATATTGTCCTAAATATTTTGATATTTCCATTAGGTACTCGGGAACAATGTAATACAATGAAATCATATAGATATTTTCACTACGACCTGGGGGCCAATTTTTGACAATCAAGCGCTCCAATTCGAAGAATTTAACCTCGAATAAAAAATAATCGCACACAAAAGTTTGTCGCCATTATTTACGCATGTAATGAATAGTAGGTACTTATAGATAATCAGGATTTTAAATTAATATCTCTGTTATTTTTTAACAATTATTTCTTCGTTTTATTCAGAGTTTTAAATGTCATATTAGTTAGAGCGTTCCAGTCTCAAAAATCGCCCCCCTATTTTCACTAACACTGAAGTTCCCATGCACTGATTTTAAGTTTCATCATGCTACTTATAGACTCAAGTGTTGAGTTTCTGCCGTGCCGGTGAGTAAGGTCACCACAGAGCTCAAAGACGAGAGACCCTCTTGTCTCTTTGGCCGTCAACACAGTAAGTCCTCCTTTATAGTAAAAAATCAGCGAAGCGCATGTGACACCTCTGGAGTTGCAGGCGTGCATAAGCTACCAAAGCTGCTTACCATCAGGCGAACCGTATGCTTCTCTTCCATCGCCGTGGGTGGTGGATGAATTGAATGAATAATAAAAATGGGAATATGGAAATGTAAATGTAAAAGTACCTACGTTTCCATAGTATAGTAGATACCTATACCACAGAATAACTAATAGTACTACCGTAACAGAAAATTCACTCCTTCACAAAAGTCAGATTTAGGTATAAAATTATACCTATACTCGCCGCATGCAAGCAAAATTTAAACTTATAACCGCGCACGAACCGTGAATCTTCTTTGCGCGCCGCAGTTTTATGACCGAGCTGTGAGCGTCGGCACGGGGTTGTCACTTAACAAGTTTTTGTACCTATACCTACTGATTTATTATTTTTAAGATAAATATGTAGGAATTACAAACGTTGATTCTGTAAACATTACATTTTTAACCGGAGATAGAAATTTTTATAGAGATTTTGTCTGATTCTCACGGAAGTAGGTATGCCACAGCCGTATTCCTTATCCTCGTTGCTTTGAAAATATGTCGATCAGTTCCTAATATTGTTTCTGGGCAACCAATATTGAATAAATTAAGGATGTTTATTTTAACTATTACTAAGTAAGGACTTCGGGACCTTTCAATATCGGCCTTTCAGTATCGACTTTCAAAATGTTGTTTCTGCTTCCTTGTTCTTCCGTTTATTCAGACATCCGTAAAGACATCTTTTATACGGATTAGATCGAGGGCTTCGAAGCCATTGTGTATTTTCAATTTTGCGCGAGCGCCACGTAACACGACTATCACGCGAGCCGAGCGGCAGCCCACTGCCATACGCCTGCCCGGGAGGCGCGCCGGCCAAATGTACCTAAACTGCGTAGTGAAACCCCCCTGCCTATACTATGGGTTCCCACACATAGGTACCCTATGAACCTAGAACTTAGGATAGGCAGACTCGACCTAGGCACTGTAAAATGGTTATGCTAGCTTAGTTAGTTTTTCTGATTAGGTAGAGGTATGTACAGTACATTTAAAAAAAACAATTAAAATATAGATGTCACACATATTTTCAAATGATGATAAATATTTGACCACTACGTCGATGCATTTTGCATATCATTTTGCATTACATGATACTATAGTCGAGTATGACAAATGACACTGAAAAATTAAGATTAATGTTGTTTCACTCGACGTTAAGTACAGTATGTGTAGGCCATCCAAAACCATTCTTCAAAACTGGTTGATAGGAAACTGAAGCACATTTTTTTATTTAATGTTTTTACAAGCTATTGACTTTTTATCACCGCACCGCTCGCCGCCGGCAGGGTGTTCATCCTCATACTGAGTATAAAGTTGTCGCGCACTGTACGGTTTAAGAGGAATTTCCTCCCACGAACGCTGCGGCTGTGGAATGAACTCCCTGCCGAGGTTTTTAGGAAAACCTCGGCAGGGAGTTCATTCCACAGCAAAAAAAAAAGGAGTGTACAGGTTCTTAAAGGGTAGGCAACGCGCAAGTGAACCCTTTGGCACCTACAGTAACTGCTTACCATCATTCGCGACATATGCCACCGTCGTGGTATAAAAAAATGTTTTGTGCTATTTTTTTTATAAATTTCTCAAGTAGAAACATTATTTTTGCAGTCGGTTATTGATCTTTTTACCACGCTGTGAAGCTTGTTTACATTTTTGAATTGTGACAGTTCATGCGTACTATGCACTGTTTATAGGTAAAATTGCAACTTATTTTCTGCCCAATGGCGAAATTCAGATGCAAGTCGGCGGCTTATACCTATATTAATTACTGAAGATTATAAACAAACGAACTACAAAGTGTCCAACTTTAAATAAAATATGTACTATATTCATATTTCTGATCTAAACATTGACAAGTTTCATTAAATGATTTTGGTAGGTTCAAATACTGTATACTCGTACATGTTCACTTTTGTACCGTAATGATATTTCAAAAACTTGTACTTCTCTTCCACGTGGACAGTACATTCGCATTGTACTGAAGTGTAGGTAAAATAAGTCTAGACCATAATTAGTAATGAGCTAATGAGTCACTTTGAGTACGAGGTTACTAAGGTATATCATGCTAAACGAGCAAACTGGACTTTGTAGGTCACATGAGGTGATGATAGTAGGTAATCAAAGTTTTATTACTGCAGTCATAAAGTCATAAATCAACACGAAACCTTTTTAAGTCTACAACTATTTAAAATAACGTGAGTAACATGTATTATGTGCCGAGAATTCTGGCAGCATTTCCTTGCTGTATCGCTACTGTCACCAGTCTTTTGGACATGTTCTGGTTGAGTTGTGTTGTTGGGTTGGGTTGGGTTGGGTTCTGAGTTGACACCCAATGGACCAAGGGTTTCCACTCGGAAAAGATATGAAAAAGTATCCAGGATTGCGGTGCTTTTTAGTTTTTCGGCAGTTATAGCTGCCACTTACTGGTTCCCAAAAAGTGGAAACGGGCCAGTGTGTCTACGCAAGTAGGTAGCGCCAAACAATAGCAGTTTATGTATTGTATCAGTAAATACTGGACTGGACTGGGGAAGTACTTCCACCTTACAGAAAACCACAGCCAAATAGCATTAGACCCTGGTGAGTAAGGTTGCCAAAGAGCTCAAAGAGGACCCAGTGTGTTGACGATGAGGGACCCCCTTGTTCATTTAGCCGTCAACACAGAAAATCCTCCCTTTTGTAAAGGGTCGGCAACACGCATGTGACACCTCTGAGGTTGCAGGCGTCCAAAGGCTACGGTAGCTGCTTACCATCAGGTGGGCCGCAAGCTTGTTTGCCACCGTCGTGGTATAAATATATATATAAATAAAATGTGTGTAAAACGTAACGGTCAATGGCAACTAAAACACGCATTGAAATTAGTCTTATCATTCACTCTTGTGTGAAAAAGCAAGCGAGATCGCATTCATCATCAGGATATTCAACATGACGGAAGCAAAACTCCAAGAATGACGAGGCAGAGCGGTTAGTGACACAGACAATGCAAGATTGCATTCCATGCTCCCTTCGCCGGGACGTCCGGTAAAAGTGGCATTACGTTGTTCAGGTATAATATTGTGTAATTGCTTGACCCGAATGCTAAAATGGTTTCATCATTAATTTTTACCCACTTAGTGGTAAATAAGTGTTATCTTACGGTCAATCTGTTGTTCGGCCCGCGATAAACTAGAGTCACGGACGACCGATAATACATATTCCGGGCATGTAACTAGAATTACGTATTAGGTCCATATTGATCTGGTGCATAATTCAGCACCTCTGTAGGTGTGTAAGTAATTTTAACGTACAACACAAACGGAAGAAGTTCATGTTGTGATTTGGGCTCTTAGCCGCCTATTATCCGTGTGAATAACCAAATTATGACTTATCTATGAAAATGAAAATAATTTTGATGATGGCATGATTACCTGTTTTAGACTTGCAATACCAAGAGTATAGTTTGTACCTGATTATATTATCTTCTAATTCAAATTTTTAAATGCGCATTCCGATTTTAAATAACATGATGTGACATGTTAAAAACTTGCATAAGAAAAGCAAGCATCCAGTGCTCTATTAAAATATCTCTTTCTCTCTCTCTCTCTTCAAAGTAAGTATTAAGTAAGTAATTATACAATATGTAACAATAATGCTGGTGATCGGTTTAAGGGCATAACTAATATCGTAGTCTAATTATGAAATTCCAAAAAAAAAAATTGATGCGAAAAAAGATTGGTTTTGTATAAAGGGTTGGCCGGCAGGAACGACGATCCCACACAAAAAAAAATTGCGTCAAAAATTTTATTCTACTATTTTTATTATGCCCTTAAACGGATCACCTGTATTTTCGTTACACCCTTGTATGTTTCTTTAAAAAAAACTAGTAAAAACCTACCTATTTATATAATCAAAAAAATATCTGAGTAGGTATTAGGCCTTCAACGGGTACATTTTAAATTTATTTATAAAGATACACTGGTAGTAGTAGAGTACCTGGCGCAAAGAATATCCTAGCCATACAACGTGGTAACTCCGCCAGTACCTATACTAGGGACCATTACTCCGGGCACTCAAGGAACGACTTTGGGTATTGAAAAATCATTCTCTTGTATTTAAAATTATTAGACGTAAAAATCAAGATACGCTCAGAGTCAATATTTTCTGATTTCCGCAGGAATTTTGTTGTACACTATAGCGCCCATATATACCGAAAGAAAAACTTTAGTTTATACTTACGTCATTATATGACTTACGTAAATCACTTCTGATTAGGGGGTACGTCAAACCCGTAAGGTACTATAAACTACACTTTTTCAAAAGAATCATTCTACTAGGTATTTCCAAACTCATTACTCTGGATAGCTGAGTATCAATCCTATCAACAGTTGCAAGAATAAAAGTCAAGACAACAAGGTCGGTGATATAACCATGACGAGAGACGAGAGTGATAAGAAGCTGCCCGATACCGCACTCGGGCTTGACAACAACGTCATCACATAACCAGCTCATATGAAAGTTATTATTGTAAATACTCAATTATTTATATGAAACTAGAAAAATATTTACAAACAAAATTCAATTGATACTGATTAAAACGAGCTAGGCTTTGCGCGAATTGACCAATGATTCGTTTTATGGCGGTTAATTAGTATTTTAAGTAAATATTATTCTGTTTGGTATATTTATTTAATAAACACAGGTTGCGTAGAAACGATAAACATTACATACTAATTTATTAATAAAGAGGACGGGAATCCCAAAGCAAAAGGAACGAAGACCAGTCACAATTATCAATTTATTAATGCGAGCATTAATTTAAAAAACCGGCCAAGTACGTGTCGGACCACGCATTATGGAGGGTTCCGTACCTTCAATGGATTAAGAACCAAACTAATACCAAAATATAACTCAAAAATTACTTAACCGATAATGTTCAAAATAATTTTCGTAGAAAGTATGTAATAAACATGCTGAGTCGGGACCATTTCGTGGCAACCATATTCATGCGTTAATTATAGTTATCTAGTTATTATTCTTTATTAAGTATGTTTGTTTTCATGTTGTTGTTGTCGCGAATAAATGTTTTTTATTTCTATTTCTATTTTCGCATTTTTTCATATTTTTGGAACTTGCGGTTCAAAAGTTACAGGAGGGGACACAATTTTTCTGACTTTCGCGGCGATTATTCCTGAAAATATTCACTTAATCACAAAATGTACAAACAAACTTCAATCTTATATTTAGACTAGCTGTGCCCGCGGCTCCGCCCGCGTGGAATTCGGTCTGTGTCAGTAAGCGGCTAATTCACCCCTAATTTCTCTCCCGCTACCCTGAAGGCGGAACTTGAAGTAAAGTTGACAGATGGATACGCTAGAGGACAGTAGTCGTAATAAAATATTTTACAATTACCACTAAATGAAACTACACTCAAAAATGAATACTTTTTTTATCATATAATTTTTTTTGGCATGATTTAAACGACATAGAGTAGTAGGTGTATATCGGACGATACAGGACCACTTTAGTCTAAGCGTGAAAGGTAAGAACAGGCGCGGTTGAAATTGGGGAAGGGATGGCACAAAATGCAGAAATGTTTTTTTTCTATTTGAGGTGCACTTGGAGGGGGGGGGTCCATGACCCATGCAAATTTAACTCAATCGAGTGTAGTGGCTACCCCCCCCCCCCCCCCCCACCTTTTAGACGTTGAATTTTTATGGGCTACGTATATCCTGGCTGGGGATTTGCTTGAATTGGAATTAGTAATCCTTAAGGGGTGATTTCCGGGATTACAATGCAAAAAAAAACTGGCCAAGAGCATGTAGAGTTTCGTAGATGCCGCCCTGTTACAAAACATCCATTCAAAAGGTCCTTTATTAAGGGATATTTGGCGGCGCTTACGTCATTTTACTATTCGGCACTTCCTTTCACTATGCGTTTTTGACTGATAATTTAAAAACGGCTGAACCGATTTTATTCAATATAGTTTTTATTGAAAGTTCTTATCAGGCCTCACCAAATTTCAGCTTTCTAGTGCGAACGGTAACTGAGCTAGACCGCGGACAGATGGACGGACATGGCGAAACTATAATGGTTCCTAGTTGACTACGGAACCCTAAAAAGAGATAAATAGTAGTTTATGTAACTGTTACTGCTTACTGCGTACACTGCTTTACCTACACATATTAAAAATCCATTGAAACTATTAGAATGACCGCCATTACACCGCCATGACCAACCTCATTGCGCCGGCGGTCGGGGTAGGGGGGGGGGGGGCGTGCCGGCGGTTGGGGGGCAGATTTTCATAACATTACCGTAGGTAATGAATTTTCATACGTTTTTACCGCACTGTCACAGATAATACACTGATGTTACGTTAATTACATACGGTTCCGAACGCGCAATAGAGGATTTATGATATTGGTGTAGATTAAGATATTTATTCTTCAATGTAAGCACATTACAATGCACTAATGAACATGAAGAGAAAATAAAATACGTGAGTGTCGTGGAACACTCGATTGGAACGACGTTATGTTATTTAATTTTTGACTTTTTCGTAAATTTTGTGGTTTTCATTTTTTTTGTATTTTTTTGTTTTGGGCATTTTGGAAATTTTGGACTACATCACTTTTCACTACACTTCACTTCACTTTATTCTATTTTATATATTTTTTATTTCATTCCATTTTACATGTTTCTCAATCGTATGGGTGTCGCGTTTTCGTGACGTGACGCTTTTTCGTGACGGTCACGTGACTTTTTTTCGCCTAGCCCCCCATCCGCGAACCGTCCGATAAGGAACTTCGTTCCAAAACTACTACCGGTTCTAACCCTACACCTCTGGCCCAAGAAGTATTATGACCGAAAAGAAACTCGACGGGACTTATTTTTTTCAAAACAGTAATACATTATAGATCTTAAAGATACAAAATAATGCGTAGTTCTTCAAAAGACATATCAAAACAGCTTGAGAGACAGATAATGTACCCATTGTTTAATTACCTATTAAAAGAAAAATAAATCCCAATCTGACTGCTTCACAAAACGTTTGATATGTTTTCCTACCTAAACGGTGTCCTATAAATGTCATCTAAATATGTACAGCGGTTATTGGTTGTTTCTTCCCCGTGTAAACTTCCACCCCTTTTGCATCCACTTGAGGGATAATTTCCGAGATAAAACTATTTTATTTCCTTTTCCAGAGCTCAAATTATCTCCACACCCAATTTTATCTAAATCGTTTCTGCGGTTAATAATTCCCTATACAAATTTCCAAATCCCTTTTCACCCCTTTAGGGTTGATTTTCGGGGTGAAAACTATCCTTTGTCCTTTCTCGAGACCCATACTATCTCTATACCAAATTTCATCTTTATCAGTTCAGTGGTAAAAAAAATCTTTTCACCCTCACAATAGTTTGAAAACTACCCTATGACGTTTCTCGAGACTCAAATTATCTCCATACTCATTTCTATCTAAATCGTTTCAGCGGTTAAAAATTCTCCATACAAACTTTCAACCCCATTTTCACCCCCACCAGGGTTGATTTTCGGGATTAAAACTATATATTATCCTTTCCCGGGACTCAAACTATCTCTATACAAAATTTCATCAAAATCCGTTCAGCCGTTTTCACGTGATGCGCGGTCAAATAAACAGACAAACAGATAAACAGACAAAAATTCTAAAAATTGTTGGAACGTGTTCTGTTATCGATTCTAAGTATCCCTAGCCAACTTTTTTTCGATTATCTTCCATGTACAGACTTTCGACCCTCTTCAGCTTTATTATATGTATAGATACCTATCGATTGATATGCAACATGTTGACATTTGGTAAAAAAAAAACAAATTTAGTTACATGTATGGAGCGGACTGCCCTAAAAATATATTTTTCTGCAATTTTCCTACATAACTTAATATTAAGATACGTCTTATAGTTTCCGAGTAAAATGTCTGTAACGGATGTTACATGTATGGACGGACAGACTTAACGAAACTATAAGGTTTCCGATTTGCCATTTTGGCTATGGAACCCTAAAAAAAGTGATAAACATGATTTTTTGTAAAAAAAGATTTGAAAACTCGCCATATTTCCTCTTATTGTCTAAAGCCTAATTCACTCATAATGGAAACATTGGCCTCGTTTAATTCTGGTATGGCTGATAATAATAATAATAATACATGGGCGAAATCGACTTTTCTAATTCTAAGAACAACGCAGTATTCTTTTTAATAATTTTAATCATTAATTGGGCTTGTTCATATTTATTACCCCCCATTTTGATAATATATTCTGAAACATAGCCCATTTTAAAATATCAATTGGATTTCTTTAGCTTAGTCATTATATTATAATTAAAATAAAAAATCAAATACGACGTCTTGTAAGTTACAGTTACAAGCTGAATAGCATTGACGAAGTCAATAATTCGTATATAAAAACCCTTGCTTGTCGTCACCTGTCGCTGTCACGTCAAGATTGGCATGTCAATATTGAAACGTCACTTCGCTGGTTTTATTGACCGCAAAAAATATAAAAATCTAAATTGTATTTGTAAAGCGAAAGAAACAATACCCATGGCGCTTAATTTTGTAAAAGCCGACTCAAGAAATATAGCAAAGTTAGAAAATATCAGTATACTGGAGCAAAACGCATCAAGTCCAAACTATAGTACTATACTCACGACTAAAATTTGATTGAAATACGAGGAACCTAAATACTTATCTGAGACAAGACACGACGATTACTTGTACGGTTTTATATATTAAAAAAAAATTGTTTTTGATTATTATTGCAGATTTGGCTTAATTTTTGTGTGTAATACTTACTTTTTCACATGTATTCGTAGGGCCAGTTTTTGTTTACATTACTTACATGTTTTGATGTTTGACAACTGTCGCAGGGTATGACATTGAGTTTTTTTTTAATGTTTACTAAAGTTTTACAAGGAGTAAGGTCAAACAAAGGTCATTCATATTTTTGAGAAAATATCCGAATCCACTCACTAATAAGTCGTAATATTAATCTTAAATTGATCGATAAACCTAGATTTCAAAATGGTTTTGGAAACATACCTTTTCAAAATAAATGAACAATCCCAATTGCAACTGTTATGTTATGAGGTAAATTTAGGGTATTTAATAGTTCTTTTATTTAGAGCCATCCGACTTAGATTTGATGAAGACGTTGACCAATATTAATTAAACACATGCCGAAAGACTCAAAAACTAGTAAAATCAATAGTGTAATTGAGAACATGCGTGAAAAATATTTAACTGTTTGTTTAATAAACATGTTCATCAACACCAAATTAAAATAAATAATGGAAGGACTGTACTTCAGCTGACATGGCCAAATACGCCAATTTTTTTTAATGGTAGAATTTAGCCATCCCTATTGTAAATTTGAAATCCAAAAAAAGCGGAAATGCATGGTTTTTTAAAGAAAAAAATTTGAAAATTCCCCTGTATAAAACGCATTGTTTCACGCCCAAAATGTCAAAAATCTTCCAAAACCTATTCTTTCCACAAAGTTTTCCGCAACTTAAAGACAGCGTGACGTCACACACCTCACGCTTTTTGTATGGATGGGGCGTTTCGACACTCGGTGCAGACACCTGACTTGTATTCCCATTTTTAAAGTTTCAGGGCTACCATAGATTATTAGGTTTTATTAGCGACATATGAATCTCACGGGAAATAAAATCGAACGACGTCTTCAAAAAAAATCATGCATTTAGTATTAAACACGATTCATTACAATAAGAACAAATTAAACTTAATAATAGCTCTAACCTCTCTATTTTTTTTTCAGATACTAAAACAACAGTTCGATATTCCTAAACTCAAACTTTTATACCTACGTAGGTACCTATAAAAACCAGATAGAAATATATAGCAATCGAGCTGTCATTTTAGTATCTGGATAAAGTTAACAGAGATTAGCTTAAAACCAACCCGCAAAAAGGGTTTTAAAAATATTGTATCTTGTTACATTTAACCAATAATGTTTCTCGAGCAAACGCATTGCAGACTGCTTTACGGCAATGTGCAGTTATTGGTTCCAACGACCGTCGCTGGCTTCCAATTCGAAGCCACAACACGAAACCAGCACGCCTTATGTCACTATGACTCCCTTATGTACATATGACTTTTTAACTTTTAGCGGTAATTCTACGCCCGGTTTCATACCTTTCAATTATTTTTATTTTCACGACTTCAGGTGTAATTCATCTTTACAAATGCTGAACTGTTGCTTTTATTTTTTAAGCCTCGTGCGAATTTGAAGTGTTTATTGAATTGGGTATTTTTTGTTGTAGGTACTCACCATCAAAATAGCTATGCATTTTATTTATATACCTGGAGTGGAGAGCCGTAAAGTTTATATTTAAGAACCAGACTCTAATGAATATTTTTTTAAACCTTACGCATTGTATTTTTACACTACTTATAAATATCAGTGTACTCGGCAAATACAATTACCAAAACGAGCAAATACAATTACCAAATAAATTTTGTTAAATGAGCTCGTTCGCATAAAGTTCTAAACAGAGGAGGCGGCTTCGCCCCATCTTTCCAAACAAAAAAGTCTGCCAAAATCTGAGGGGGACGAGGGAGCACACATATAAAATCTATGCACACAAATGCAAAACTTTCTCTCATTACTATGCACCCACACTATAACAATCACCACGCATCCTTCACAATACTAAATAGAGCTATAGGTAGTCTTAGAGAATTCAACCAACCGGAGTCGCCATTGACAGGCGTTCCCCTCTGCCGAAAACATATGACCGGTGGCCATACACATGTATGGACTCACGTTTATCTGATGCAGCTATTTGTACGTTACGTACGAATAGCCATACATTTGACGTTCCCCTCCCCCGCAAAAAACGGCAGACTTTTTTGGTATAGAAAATGACAGACATGGCTACTCCATCCGGGTTGAACATATCATAATTATGGTTCATTATCGGATGGATACCAGCTAAGTATCATTTATGCTTGTATTTTCAACCAAAATATAGAAGACAGTACGAGTAGGTCCTATTTTTTTATTTAAACGGTTATATTTATAACTATGTTTACTAAGGTTTTCTCGGAAATATCGCTTATAAGTGGTCAGGCCGCCTGTAGTTTCCCTTTTTTAGGTGTGTCATTGTCTACTGTGTGTTATATTTTAATTTGGTCGAGGTTGAATGCCACGCCACGAAAGTGGGGAATAAAGCAAAAAAAACCCTCATATGTGTGTGCCTGAAGGGCGAGCCATATACCTAAAATGAGAAACTCTACGCTCGTGGCGTAATTTTGAAATCACTGGATCTAAATATAAGCACGGGATGTTAAACAACAATTTTACTCCCTAGTATAATAAATAATTATTTTCTGAAATTAAGAGTGCCCTAACCGATAAAATGGCCGTAATGATAACCTGAACATTGGGCAAGTCAATGTCATATTGATTGTTATAAAAATATTTACCTACGTGCCTACTGTTTCGGTGGTCAAGTGATAACGCGACTTAAGAATAGGTATACTTACTTTAACTCATAAAATAGAATGCTTTTCTACTAGTTAGAGTCTTTACTTATGCATAGTTCGGCCAATGATTCCATAGATACAAAAGGTTAACACCTTATCAGTCACGTGGCCAGCGCTGAAATAACTAAGCGGGCCTGATGTTGAAAATAATCTTCACGCGCTCTTATGCGCTCTCTTGAAAGTAAAGGATTGTAAAAAACATTTTGTAAAGAATGCCCGATTAACTAGGGAACTGTGCTGCTTGCGAATGGAAACGTAAATGATGCACGGCTGTTAGAGTGCGCGATACCCTATTTTTTTTTATAGAGTAGAGGAAACTGACAGCTTCTGGCATATACTTAAGCTGTTTGTAAATATGTATAAAGCGCTGTCAAATTACACCGCTCAATTAAGAATTCTACTCTAAATTAGTGCCGTCAAACGGAAAGTGATTTGCTGTAATTATTCAAACTAATTGGTTCTTGAGTAAAATAAATTATGAGGTATTGTAAAACTAAGTAGGTAAGTAAATTGGTATACTAAAGCCGCCAATTCGAGTGGACCCTCGGCGGCAGGACCAGCAGAGCGTCCAGTGTCATCCATAGTAAACATTCGCCGCCTGACGATCGCCAGGTACACTAAGGGTGCATTTCGTTCGAGGGATGTGTTTGTTAAGAACCAATGGAATCACTGCATTTACATATCCTCCCGGATCTCCCGGAGCTCAAACACATTCCTCATAACACATCCTCGCTCATCTCTGGTGGAAACGCAGCTTAAGACATCACTGGTATGTATATGTATATTACCTACTGAGATTTGCCTTCGTCAACTATAATAGACGGACAGGGCCAAGTCCATTCGCGTTAAGACAATAGCTGACTCACCGTCTGGTTACATATGCGGATGGGGGTAGGGTTTCATTCTACGTGCGTCGACAAGTCGATATACATTCAATAGCAGAAGTTAAAACACATTTTTTCTTCCAAAATTAAATTGCAGAGAAATGGGGCCGATCCGCAATATTGCGACGGGGCGGCGCGCCGATGAATTTAACTCGGCGGCGGCGTGAACTTGAATATATGAAATCGCATCAGTGTGATAACCGCCTAACTGTTCGAAATGTAAGTTTAAATAAGCACAGCGAAAGTTATAAACAACTCACCGTCGGGTGCATGTGAGGGTGCGAGTAGAGTTGCATCCTGCGCGCGTCGACATACAGGTCGTTCATGACGAAGGGGTAGCCGGTCAGCGCGACATCGCCGCTGCTGTCATGCAGCTCGTCCTCATCCGTCGTGCGGGCCACTGCGACAAACGTAGCCCAAGTTATTACGAAGTTAGGAAACCTTGTAAAGGTAATTTAGATATGAGGGGCACACTTCACAAGCAGTTACAGAAGTCGTTAAGCGGGTGGGTCGTTCAAATCTAGCTTGGCAAAATCATATTCTCTAAACTATAAACAATAAAGTTGTGCCTAAATATTTTTTTAATCCTTCGCCCTCTCAGCTACTTAGGCTGCTGACTTTACATGTAAAGTCCTGCGCTGGGGGCCATTCAACCCCGTTGGCCCCTTTAAATGCTATACAAGTATTATACTAATTCCATTTATAGGAAAACGAATCATATAAACCCAATTCCTCCTACTACTACATAGTATTTATAGTCTGGCCAACCAACGAACGCAGTAGCAATGTACAGCGAACAAAAGTATGACAACACTAAGAATCAGTGAAAAAAGTAGCAATGATCATCAAATTTAATGTTTTTAATTTTAGGTGATATTTCCGCCCCTTTCATTAGGTGACATTTACGGTGTGTAAAAAGGAGACGGATATATTTCGTCTGAACTGCAACAGATAATCTGGTTGAGGCAATTGACATATGGCTTAAAAATGAATTTAAATTTAATTGGAAACGTTTCAGGAGTTCTATCTCACTCGCGCTTAAGATGAGAGAGTGAAATACACTAGAAACAAATTCAATGTGAATTGAAATGTTCGTCATGAAATCCGGTGTCTCATCACAAAGGGTTGCCACATGTACGTATTTTGAATTTGCCGCGCGTTTCTACTGACAGAAATGGTTTGCCAGACTATATATATTCCACTAGAATTCAATTTGAGATTTGTAACTCACAGTATTCACAACTTAAATCTGAAATGAACACTAGCATGTGTTGACGTATTTTTCAACTAGTACAAATTGTCTATGATATAAAATAACGAGTTAGGGTAAAACTAAGGGCTGTTACCCATACTCTACTTTTAATTCCGTGTCGTTACGCCCCCTAGCAATGAAATTTGAAACTTTCCTGAAGTACTATTTCCATTTATTTTTTATGCTTCTTTAACAATAGATTTTAATTAAAAGCTCTAAAGATAAATAAAGATGGGAAACCTACAAATCCTCAACTTTAAATACTACGTTTTTTTGCTTCATGTTACAATCTAATGCAAATTTGCCGCTTATTTTTTTGCTTATTTTTTTTAAGTATCCCTACATTAGGAATCTGTTTGTCTATTTCTCTGTTACCTCTTCACGTACTGTAAGGATAAATGTATGGACAGGTGACTTTAAGGCTTAAGGATGGTTAACGCTGTAGCGTTTACCGTCCTACACAACACTTCAGACATTTCTTTTTGTATAGAGAACATCACGTGACCTCCGAGGATCACGTAACGCTTTTCTATACAAGATGAAGTGTAAGAAGTGACGCGTAGGATGCGGAACGTTACAGCGTTAACCATCCTTAAGTTGGCGGAATTCAAACAACCCAAAGTTCCATAAAGTTCGAAATACTTTCCAGTTAAAAACTACGAATACAAAACTGCTAGACTATTGGTAGTGTTTCTAATTAATAACAAATTAATCTATATATTTAATAAAAATAATTTGGTTTGTTCTCTAGATATAATAAATTTTACGTCACCACCTGGCCATAATGTGAGTTTTACCGCTCGCTACGCTTACGGTAAAACTCGCATTATGGCCAGGTGGGGACGTAAAATTGTGTACTCACCACGGGCAGTAAAAAAGAAAGCCCTCTATCGCATATTTACAACCCTCGCCTGCGGCTCGGGTCCCAAATACCTGCGATTTCGGGCTTTCTTTTTTTTACAGCCCTAGGTAAGTAATGTACTATTATTGCCAGCTTGTTGAATTTTGGCAGTAACTATGAATAAGATTGTGAATTTAAGATGCGCGCCCAAATAATGGACAATGAGCCGGCAAAGGTAGGTAAATATGTAATTTTTAAAAGAGGCTCTTTACTTAGTAATTAATTAAGGTCCTAATTAAAAATTGTGATTTAAACCAGTGATCCGTGGTTGTCAGGCGATTGTCACACTGGCTCGGCAACCGAATGCGGCAACGGTGTGCAAGCGTAACAGCGCTATACACATGCAGAGCGCTATCTCGCTCGTGCACCGGCGTCGCATGCGGAAACGGCAGCAATGTTAAAGCCGCCTTAGTGGCTTTAGAAAGCTTTAGCGGGAAATACGAAACAGTTTTTAAATCATTCTGTTCTTCAAATATACTTTTGACATTGGAAATGTCTTTTCGTTCGTTCCAGTATAGGCCCCGATTTCACGAAAAAGTGCGATCCCCTTATAACTCGGAAAGTTGTAAAGATATTATGATATTAAAAAATGGCTCAAAAGACTCATATTTACGAGAGCTGTAAGATGCAAAAATAATGTTTCGAGAAAATCAAAAAAGAAAAAAGTTATGGCCCGAATAGTGAAAAAAAAGATCAATTTTTTCCAAATTTTTGATTTTGGTGTTCGATATTTTGGAAACGAAGAATGATATCAAAAATTTGAGAAGAACTCCTCTGGACAATTTAGAGAGCTACAATTTAAGCCTAAAAAAAAGACGATCGGTTAAGGGTCTGCCCTGTAGCCTAACCTTTTTGAGAAAAGTCAGAACGACATTTTTCACATTATTTTTTTTTAACCGACTTCAAGATTTCAAAATAGGAGGTTCTCAATTCGGGGCGTATGTTTTTTTTATTTTGTTTTTTTATTTGTTATTTTTTATGTTTGTTACTCCATAACTCCGTCATGGGGAATCGAGGGAACTCCTCAAATGTTAATGGCATACATGTAGTGGTTTTTATCAACAAATCAATCATTTTCATTCAAAACAGTGACATTTGATTAAGCGGATAAGCGGAACTGCTGATGATGATCAGAAGGGAACTCTTCAACGACGCATAGTTCACGTTTGTCAATTCCTCCTCTTATCGAACACACATCGGTGTTTGTTAAGCAAGTAAGATTGTCAGGACAAATTTTCGTCAAGCTCAAGTTCTGATGATGGGATCCATGAGGAACCGAGGGAACTCCTCAAATCTTAAAGGCAAACACATAGTGATTTTTGTATTTTTATCAACAAATCAAGCATTTTCATTCAAAAGAGTGACATTTGATTAAGTGGAACTGCTGATGATGATCAGAACGGAACTCTTCAATGGCGCATAATTCACGTTTGGCGATTTCTCCTCTACGATGTGTTTGTTAAGCAAGTTAGATTGTCAGGACAAATTTTCGTCAAGCTCAAGTTCTGATGATGGGATACATGCGGAATCGAGGGAACTCCTCAAATCTTAAAGGCATACATATAGTGATTTTTGTATTTTTATCAACAAATCAAGCATTTTCATTCAAAAGAGTGACATTTGATGAAGTGGAACTGCTGATGATGATCAGAGCGGAACTCTTCAATGACGCATAGTTCACGTTTGGCGATTTGTCCTCTTCGCTATGTTTGTTAAGCAAGTTAGATTGTCAGGACAAATTTTCGTCAAGCTCAAGTTCTGATGATGGGATACATGCGGAATCGAGGGAACTCCTCAAATCTTAAAGGCATACACATAGTGATTTTTGTATTTTTATCAACAAATCAAGCATTTTCATTCAAAAGAGTGACATTTGATGAAGTGGAACTGCTGATGATGATCAGAGCGGAACTCTTCAATGACGCATAGTTCACGTTTGGCGATTTGTCCTTTTCGCTATGTTTGTTAAGCAAGTTAGATTCTCAGGACAAATTTTCTTCAAGCTAAGTTCTGATGATGGGATCCAGGAGAAATCGAGGAAACTACACTAATCTTAAAGGCATACATAAAGTGATTTTTGTATTTAAATCAACAAATCAAGCATTTTCATTGAAAACAGTGACATATTGATGAAGTGGAACTGCGGCTGATGCCATAAACATGTGAAATGTAAAATGAGAAAGGAATTCTTCAACGACGTTTGACGTTTTGTCCTCTTCGCTGTGTTTGTTAAGCAAGTTATTTCATTGTATAGAGAGTGCACCATCTACAATAATCCTTCACCGGCTTTCCCCATTGAAGAAGTCAGTTTTTTTTGCTTAAAAATTATTTAGCTATTTGGCTACCATTTCTCGAGTTGACTACGGATTTTTAATGTAATAATTTTCTTGTACTTTGAACATTATTATATCCTGCTTATTAATCTAAAAATGAAATATGTATACTTAGGCGCCACGGCGACAATTATTCAAACTTCGATATGCGTGTGGAAATTTTTCAATTTGTTTGTTCACAGCAGAGTTGGGCACACTTGATTAAAATCGGTGATCGATTACTAACCATCGCTGATTGAATAATCGCTGATTAAATCATAACACAAAACAATCAAGTAATTTCGCCATGAGTAAATCATTAACGACGGGCGCTTATTGAAACTAAATTAACGCTAATCAACTAACTTGTTCAATGTGATTGACGAATGTATGATTAGATTGTTCTTAAGCTGATTTATATTATTACTTGAATAAGGCGTTTGTTCTGAATTTCACATATTGAACCAGATACATAGGTATGTAGTAATTTTCATTATCCTAAATGAGAATAAGAATGAGAATGAGAATGAGAATGAGAATGAGAATGAGAATGAGAATGAGAATCGGAATCGGAATCGGAATCGGAATCGGAATCATAATCGGAATCGGAATCGGAATCGGAATCGGAATCAGAATCAGAATCAGAATCAAAATCAGAATCAGAATCAGAATCAGAATCAGAATGAGAATGAAAATGAAAAGCGCATGTGGAAACCGCAGCTGTGTGATAGCTGCCTTAACTGTAGCCGAAAACCGCAATAAAACCGAACAGGCCGTTTCAAAGTTAAATGGGAGCATTCATTTGTACACTCATACCAAAAACTAACAAAAAAATTGTCGATAAATTGGGTAAAGGTAACATTTGCCACTGGCATTTACGCTTTTATTGCTCAATATTGAATCTGCACTACACAACTTAAGACGTAAGCGCCAACCGCCGAATGGTACCTTGAGAAATATTTTCACAAATAGCCATTTATCCTAAATGTATATTATACTCACCTAGGTACCGCCTCTTTTTCGTCAGGGAAAAAAGTGAAGGAGCTAGTAGCTACGCAAAATCTAATCATCTAATCAACTAAATCGTTAGTTTAACTAAGCATACTATCTTACCAATGTAATCACTTCAGCTAATCATGAGTGAAACTACAAATCGACATGATTTACTCATGTCGGTGGTCAATCATATTAGAAAGCTCATGATTGAATTCGTAATCATGTTCATATGATTATGAGTAACGTTCTCATTTTTAACTTTAGTTTCAATCACGTTAATTTTTGCCCAACTCTGGTTCACAGGCGTTATGTCGAGGATACTTATGTTAATCTAAGAATAAAATAATTATCATTCAACGTCGTAGTTTTATTTTATAACATTTTCCTTATCCCGACTTTCTCGTCGCTCAGCGACAATATTTTTTCGACTTCCGTAGATTCATTTCCAATGTACTCGATAGTCGTGTGAGGCACGAAATCTGTGAATTTTTCTACTCGTCGACTGTAATGCTTGAATTGTGATTGTGTAGACCGAACTACTAGCGCATACTTTCCGATAGAGCTTTTATGGTCGCATGGTGACATCGCCAACGATGGTACAAAGGATTTTCATACAATATTTTAACACTGTTATCCTTCCCGACCGTCCTTGTCCTTCTTCCCGACCGCCGGCACAATCCACCGCGAGAGAGAACTTACTCAATTGTATATAGGCAGCAGGTCTTTCGTCGAACTCTATTCTTACCGGCTTGCCTAGATTGAGCACTCGTAGAAAAAATATAGTATACAATAGTGACATGATCAAGCTTTTAAATCTCGTACCTTACTTAGGCCACTCAGCAAGCTTCGTGGCCTAAACACGATACTCGACTGAAAAGCTCTTAATTATGTCACGATTGTATAAAATACTATTTCTTTTTGGCAGTATTAACATATACTAACAAGAGGCGAGAACTTGTACTGTAAGCTTATGTGTAATAGTAAAAATCTTTAATATTTAATAATGTAGAAACACAAAAGGTCACTGCACTTCCATATCCAGTAAGTATATTATAGCGGATTTTGTTATTTAAACCGTCCAAAATCGACTGACGCCTTCTAGACCTAATTTAAATAGTGGACTTTTGTTTTAACAATACTTATTATTCCTAATCTAGTAATGAAATTGTGGAAAAGAGTAAAAACACTAATTAGAACCTACAGATTTCAAGTTAGTTATCGTTGGTTGAATGGTTTCGGTTGGGATGGTTAATATTATAGGACAATCTTACACAAACCGACTTAATCCCACAGTAAGCTCAATAAGGCTTGTGTTGTGGGTACTAGACGACGATATATATAATAAATAGATATAGATAAATACTTAAATATATAGAAAACATCCATAACTCAGGTACAAATATGTGTGATAAACACCCAAACAAATGCCCTAACCAGGATTCGAACCCGGGACCTCCTGCTTCGTAGTCACTACCGACTGCGCTAAGAGGCCGTTAAATTTAAATAATATTTGGACGTAATCATTACAGATAATTTTAGCTTAGAGTCTGTCAAAGAGTTTTTCGTCAATTTGTCTAAGCCTTAAGACGAATTGACGAAACACGCGTTGTGGGATATTTGTAGAATAATGAACTTATACGATTTACGAATTTTAATCAAATCTTAGTTTTTATTTGTTACCTATTGTTTTTTATAGTTGTGGTATGAAAACAATTCCCAATAAATTTAAATAAAAATAATTAGGAAAAAATCTACTTACTTAAAAAATATGGTAATTATGTGTAGGATGTTACATTAGGTCAGATATTTGACCGAGTTTTAGTTACGCAATCATTAAAACTTGGCATGGCTCCGAAATGCTAAGTCAGCGTATGGAACTACTAGTAAGCAAAAAAGGTGTACAGTTGAGATCAATAAGTAGAGTAGAATTAATAATTCCGCGGAGTGATTCGACAGCTCTCGGCATACAAAGCGGTTGTCAAATGTATGTAAAGTTCTGTCAAATCACTCCGCGGAATTATTAATTCAACCGTAGTATAAACACATGTTTACACTTTTGCACCGTTGTAAGGAGTTATAGTGTAAGCATATTTTTCCCGTCGACTGTACTGGGTATAGTACGTTTCTGACTGATTAGATATGTCGTTCCTTTAGTCGTCGACACAGTGAATCCTCCTTTTTGTAAAGGGTCGGCAACGCGCATGTGACACCTCTGGAGTTGCAGGCGTCCATAGGCAATTGAGCTATCTCAACGTTTTAAGGTAGTTTCTCTCCAGGGCCCATATTTTTTACATTAAAGGATCGCAATGATATGTTAGTAAACTCCGACACACCCACTTGGTTTTCCATTCGATCTCAATAATTTTTGCAGTAGGAGAACTGCGTTGCGAGACTGGCATTTTTATACATGCAATGTTTTTGTTGGAATCTCATTCCTTTTTTAAGTACCTAACCTATGTATACTATTTACCTAATTATGTAGTGTAAACAAGTTAAAATTATAGCAACAGAAAAAATTAGTTATCGCATATATTTATATGGGATTACAACCCGACTGTATGTTTAAATTTTCAGTGGCTTTTTAGCGTAAACTACTAGAATTCTTCAAAATTTGGAGCTTGTGGGACTGCTAGAAGTACCTTTGATATACGTTGATCGTGTTCAGTGAGTCAGTGAGTTAGTGAGTCAGTGACAAAATGAAGGAATTCTGACTTGCAATAATTCTTAAAGTATATGTTGAAATTCAATGATATTGGGAATATATCTTCCTTGTGTTATGGCCTCTTGGTTCAGCTTTATCTAATATAATCGAGAATTAGAGGGGGGTCAAAAATGGCCTGAATAGTTTCGGGAAAGGGGTGCTACGGCCGTGCCTTTGTTGTTTGTTTTGCTCGACTTGGCGGGGGCACTGCCGTGTCCCCAGATAGTACAAAGTAAAATGTAAAAAAAAGTATTGTACCTATAAGAGAACGTCATATTCTTGATGAATTTATTAAAACAATAATGGATGGGGTACGGTTTATCAACCTAACATTGTAGGTGTTTTTAGTTTGTCATAGCATAAGTTCCTAATTATCAGTTTTTCGATTTTTTTTCATTTTCAACCGACTTTAAGATTTCGAAGGAGGAGGTTATCAATTCGTCGGGATCTTTATTTGTTTTCTTTTTTGCTATTTTATTTTATTTTATGTATGTTCACCAATTATTCGAAGACAGCTGGACTGATTTGGAGAATTCTTTTTTTGTTTGAAAGAGTATACTTCACAGTTGGTCCCATTGTAACCAGGGGTCAGGATCTGATGATGGGATCCTGGAGAAATCGAGGGAACTCTTCAACTATTATAGGCACACCTATAGTGATTTAAGTATTTTTTACAGCAGCTCAAGCATTTGCTTTTGAAAAGGTGGATGCTAAGTGAAGTTGGTTCTTTTTTGTTTAAAATTATAAAGAAAAAGTTCAATGCCATGGTACTTGATTACTGCTCGTAAAGGCGACCGACTACCCGTTGAACTTTGTACGTGTTATATTCCAACTTTTAGTTAAATTTGCAGCTGTTCTACAATTCAGATTATTATTTAAAGTACCTAGAGGCTATTTTAAAACAAATCAAAATTTCATAAAATTCGAACTTATTTACAAATCAGCAATATCTCGGAAACCTAACCGACAATAGACAGAGGCTTAAAAACGACACATATTATAAATAGCTAAGTCTTAACGTCTATTCGAAACAAAGTATTTATGCTGCATTGCGTTGAATTATCGTTATATCACTTCGGACTTATTATATCAGATTTAGGTTCGAAGTTTTGTTTAGACATCTACAAAATCAAAAGCTTTAGTAATAATTTCTTATTTTCAATTGTAGTAAACAGTGATGGGATTTTACGGTACAACACGGTGAATGACCTCAAAAATTATGCTAAGATGGATATTCCCCAGGATTGCGGGACTTATGCTATATTTACTTTCATTTCATCACAGTAAATGTACATATGTATGTATCCCGTCGTATTGCACCGGTAAATCCAATCACTGCCCACAAACATCAATCTCATTTTCAGAACTGGTTCTTTTTTAAAAGGCTGACAATAGCCGATGACCTTTAAAATGACTTTACTTAAACAGTTTTTAGCTATAACTACTTGTTTCGGGAAAGTTATAAAAATGTTTTCTGGAGTTGCAGGCGTCCATAGGCTACGGTAACTGCTTATCATCAGGCGGGCCGTATGCTTGTTTGCCAGCGTCGTGGTATAAGAAAAAAAAACTTCTATAATTAAAGACAGAATTCCACCACACTAATACTAAAAACTTCATTATTTTATATTTCTCAATTAAGGCATACTTTTTCTATATATTCATCTTTTGCAAAATTTGCTTTGATCTCCCATAGTACTTAATCGCAACACAGCGTTTCTCTATCACTCGCGCTGAAAAAGATAGGGGTGGAATTTAGCTCTTGTCATCCCCTTAAGAAAATATTCTGTGGAATAGGTTCTTATTACTAAACCGCGATTAGAGTGATCGATAGCTGTCTGTCAAGTTGTTCTCTAGTCCTATCCTAACTATTCTCACGCCAAAGATATATATGCACCTTACTCCTGACGTGAAAAACTGTAGACACATATTTGGCGTCAACTGTACCTGCCTACTTATGTAGCTCAGATCGGAATAAAATATTACATGATTATTTTATTGGGAAACTTACCTATACCTATACTACTTTGGTACATAATTAATTAATAGTAATAGTAAATAGGTAATGGTAAAATTAGTAAAATAGCCATTACATAAAATATAACTCAAAATATTATTTTTCTGCTATATTTTTAAACCAGATAAATAAGGTTAAAAATAGATAGATAGATACAAATTGGTGTAACTGGTTTATTTGGTACCCTACATAGGTACATTTAGACTTTTTTTTATCATAGATGTATGGATTTCACATAGGTACCTATATACCTATAACATAACGATGTTTTATATTTAACTAAACGCGTTTATGATCATTAATAAGTAATAATATTCATATTCATTATATTTGGAAGAACTTTCTTAATTCCGATACACGATAGGATGTATCGATGCTTTTAGTACGATTTGATGCCACAGAATGTTTTTTTTTTCTATCCGAGGTTTACTTGAGTACTTAATAGGTCCCACCCACGACTTAATTACTGTTTTGACGGATTTTGATTGAAACCCCAGACTACGGAAATCGAGAAGCTGTCGCGAACTTTATTGCGCTTGAGCTATTGGAAAGTCGTTTTGTTAGAGGACTCGCATCTTAAAAAACATAAAGGACTAAAGTTGTGTATAAAATTCAATCACATCAAGTCTTTGGCTAAAACGTAAAGAACTCGAGGCCTTTAAGTTACGGCCTTAAGACCTCTGTTAAAAGACATAGACTTAAATTAGTCGTAAGTTTTAGTCTTAAGTCTGAGGACTAAAGAGTCTGAGGGTTAAAGATAAAGGAGGCGTTTGGCTTTGAAAATAAAGTCTCTTTAGTTTTAATAGGACTTAAAAGGTCAAGCCTCTTTATCACTACTGTGGCACTTTTAGCTTAGTTTATATATATAATCCAGCGTCCTTGGTTTTTTTTTTAAACAGGGTTTAATTCAAACGATGTTCGCGATTCTGTACATATTAGATGATCTTGTTCTGGATCTTATTAATAGGAATTAATTAAGTTTTAAAAAGGCGACATGCAACTTTAATTTCAATGCGATTACACTATTAAAATTATGTGTTTTTTTATTACAACAAGTTTCTTAGGTATCTTTATGAAAATTATTTGACCAGCACTTATTTTGTCGTTTTAACGAGACAAGTCTCATTAGTGAAGTCGTTATTATCAATCCAATCAACTAGACACATTAAAACTGCGATGCTCTGGTTCAAAGGATTACAATCCATGATCTGTAATAGGTAATTGAGTAAAAAAAAAGTTGAATTTACATAGGTAACATGATTAATTTAAATGGGGTTAGGTACTATGTTAATAATTTAAAATGTATGTGATATGTTACATTTTTTTTGTATTTTATTAAATAGATTAGGTACATACAAAAATGTATCATTAAGAACGCATAATTTACGGATTTTTGTATATACAGTTCTTAAAATCAGTACGGTACCTATTATTAGTATCAATACGTAATATTATGTAAATAGTTATTAAAACCTAGGTTTTACTAACTACTTTTGAGTTTTTCATATAATTGTTCTGCAATAATTCCAAATAAATCTATGAGCACTTGCTAATTAGCAACATGTATCTTAGTAGGTAAGTACCTATATAAATTAGCTAACAAAAACAACTGCAAAAGTTCTGTCCATAAAGTAACTTTACGCCAACTTTAAACTTAATTAATACCAACTGTGTAATTAAAGAATACTGTAAGCATTTATGTCCACGATTAACTTATATTTGTTTACACAGTTGTATGTTATTGTAATAAACGAATATTTAACAGTACATAAATCACGGCCAACTAGCTATAAAAGTTTACCGCCCACCGAATGCGCGATTGCCCACTAATATATCTCAAATCTACTGCTACCATCTTTATGACTGCTACATTTATACTACTCACCCACTTTTTATAAAATTATGCTTCCCAATTTCGCTTAAAAGTCCATGAAAGTTGACATAGCGGGCATCCTTGTTGCGTCACAGATAAAAAAGACAGTCCACACGTAAACAGTTTTTTTTAACGAATTAATTATAAGTTTTACAAAATCGCGACAAACTGGGCGGGCGGACGCGCTGCGTTGTGCGCTGAACGAGTGTGCGAGCGATGGACGACCGACTGACTGGCTTAGGTTGCGCTACGCTCGCTACCGCCAAATCACGGCACACCAACGCCGCACTGAAACCTGAAAACAAATTAAGTTCATATCCTATTAAAAAAACGTAAAATTAGAACGGCGTTCTATTTTTTAAAATCGGTCACAAACCATCACGTAATGACAGTAATAGGTACCAAATAATGACGAAAATCATAAGGTTTTCACAAGGAAAACCAAATCTTAGTCTTGCGGTCGGTGGGGCAAGACGGAGTGCTATTGGCGGGCCTAAGCCGCTCGACGCCAATGGCGTGAGAAGGAGGAGCTTTGTAACCGCTTTGAAATTTGGCGAGAAACGGTTCCTCCCCAATTTCCGTCTTTTGGGTATGAATAAATTAGAAATACCGTTGCAGCCTTGTCGGACTTGCGAAAAAGGTACCTGCTAGGGATGTAACAAATACTCGTTTTCGCATTCGCAAATATCCGCATGTTTTTGAATATTCGCATTCGTATTCGCAAAATTCAATGCGAATATTTTTGGTGCATTTTATCCTAGAAAAAATATTGAAAAGGAGATTACAATCATATCAAACGTCCTTTAATTATCTTCATGAAAGATAAGCTGCCTCTGAATTTGAAGCTTTAAATAGTTTAAATGCGAGGACCAATTGTGTCCTCAAACTGAGTTACTTTTAGTCCACAACTATTTGAATAAAGGTTATTCAATTATTATAATTTGTTTAATACAAACTAAATACTATGTTCAATGTACGTCATGCAATTAAGTAATTTTCACCGGATGGTCTTTTCAGAAGATCAGCGCTGGCTAACCCTAGCAACATGCTGAGAAGAGACCATTTCGTGACACTTGTCTTACTATACAATTATCTGTAATTTATTTGTTCTGTCTGTAATGTCACGAATAAAGATATTTATATTGAACTCGTGTGCCACACTTCAAAACTGATGATTTTTCAGTACGTTACTTGCTGAAATAATTTTTGAACTGTAAAATTTATTACGAATACAGTTTATTTCATAAATTGTAGTTCAGTTTTATGAGCAAAATCGACAGTTGTATATTTGTTGTTTTATGACTTCGAATATATTCCGGTTAACAGAGCAGTTTGATAGTACCTCTACTAAGGATATAAAATTCGTTTTCTTAACTTTCGGTTTGAAAATATCACGCCTGAATCATTCAACTACACAACAACTTTCCTTGTCCCACGATTATTGACCCCATATTCGTATTCGCATTCGATTTCGCGAATATGAGCGGCAAATATTCTCATTCGCATTTGCGAAGTCTCAAAAAACAATTTTCGTCACATCTCTAATACTTACATTACCTAATGTATCTCTGGTAACTTGTGCGGTACCTGATTCCTTAAAAATGCCATGCTATGTATATGCCTACGGCAAAGACAATCAATCAAATCAAGTTATAGTTACCTAGGTATTAAATATGTAAGTACAACAAAAGTTTTATATACAACTAGTTATGCTTATCTATAAAGCGTTAATTGTTTGTTATGTTAATTTATGATCCTACTAGTCTGGAAAAATAATACGTTATTGCCGAGGTACGGAAAGAAAGGTATTTTCGGACGAGGCACTAAAGGTGCTCTCGGCAAGCCTCGCCTTGGCTCTAGTCTGAGTCAGAAGTTTGTTTTCGCTGAGGCAATCCTCAAAAAGCTCTGTATACACCTCAATAGATGTATACAGAGCTTTTTTCAAATATGTGAGTAAATAAAAAAATTATAGGAAAAAGTTCAAGTAATTTATTCCATTGAAGTGATAGGTACAGTATACCTTTACAAAAAAAGATATCGTAGATGGATTCTTGTTTTTTGATTGCTTACTGAAATAAGCTCAAAACACATTTTCCAAGGAGGTATATTGAGCTAAAAGCATTTTTGCTAGCGTTCAAATTTATAAATAAGTCATAATCATAAACCCTATTATTCTTCTTCCTGTTAGTCTTTTGACTTAGTAGGCAGTGTTGAAAATTTGGAAAAAAAACGTATTTTTAGGTATTTTTCGAAAAAATGTTTTTTTTTTGTTTTTTCTTATTTCATTCAGTAAAGTTATGAAAAAAAACATTATGTTTTATTAGAATACATTTTTAATAACTCCTATTATTATTCTCATTTAATTTCATCGTGTATACGTCGTCAGTAATTTACAGGATGGATTTTTAGATGGGTCAGTATGGACAACTATAGGTTATCCCAAGCCGATATGCGAAAATAATCTTAAAACACCTTTCATAACCTTTTCATTTATCTCAATTGTTATTAAAAGACCAATAAAATGTACAATGAGATTCAAAATTGCATGGACACATTATGAAAGAATTCGTTTATAATATAAATTCTCTATGCAATTCTGAATCTGGATGACCCTATATAGTGAGCATAAAAAAGCCTAATCCAATGAATTGGCTTAAAGCGCCTGCCATCTGACCTTCCAACTCAGAGGAGAAAATATAGGCTTTATCGGGATTGGGTCCGGTTTCCTACGCTGATGTTTTCCTTCACCGAAAAGCGAAAATATTTTGTTGCCGTTTTCATCAAGAATTAAAAGTCTAAGAAACCCTTGTAGGCTAGGGCACTAACTAGGAAAGCCACAAATCAATTTTTATTTTATAATATGCGCTATTTGTTAGTTATTAAAGTTTAGAAACATTAGAGAAAAGTGAAATATCTTGTTAACCAGTCCTTTTTGACCCCTGGTTTTTGGGTATTTATTTGTTGAAAATTAACCCCCTTATTTATAAACATCACTAAAGTTAAGAGGCCTCTGATAATCGTTTGTCCCTTTCCGTCCAACCTATATGAGGGAAAGGGACAAACGATTATCAGCGATCTCTTAACTTTAGTGGCCGTTTATGAATAAGGGGATAACTCTTGTCTTAGCTCCTTGAATACCTACATCGAATTAGATAGAGGTCAGCCTACATGAAATAATTGTTTAACCTTTAGTGAATTTTCTGTTATCCTGTAGTACAATTCTGGCATCATTTTTTGATAAGGTTTTTAGTGGCCCTTTGCCCGCCCAAGACGTCAAATCGCGCGCACGAAAAGTGGTGCTCTCAGCGCCAGTGCGTGAATACACGTCCAAAATATGAGACCAAACTTTAACGAAATATTTCTTCATTATTATTGCAGCTGTACCATTCACCTGACTTTTTAATTAAAATTTCATCACAAAGAAACCGCAGCAGTGTGGCCTTACTTCGCTTTGTGTTAGATAGGAACGGATTAATATCATTGGGAACAATAGGAACTGCACTGGCCTCTACACTCGAGCGAGGGCAATGAAAAAAGCGAGACTTGGAAATTTCTCTTTATACAAGCTACCTCTGATTTCGCTAATGTACCTTTATCTTTTTCAGCCATATCAGGAAAAAAATTAAATGAGACTATACCTTTTTCCATTATTAGTGATTCACTTAAGCTAATAAGCGTATCACTAATAATAAATAAATAAATATTATAGGACAATCTTACACAAATCGACCTAGGCCCACAGTAAGCTCAATAAGGCTTGTGTTATGGGTACTAGACGACGATATATATAATATATATGTAGATATAGGTAAATACTTAAATACATAGAAAACATCCATCCTCCTGCTTCGTAGGCAGGGTCACTACCGACTGGGCTCTGGGACTGGGCTAGGGAAGGGTGGGTGGAGGAGGAATAATGGATCATTTTAAAATCGTTTTCCCAAAAACCACACTACGACAATCCCATGATTTTTCTAATCTGAAAAAATATGAAGTACCTAGTGTACCTACCTATACTTACCCTATAGACGGAGAGCTAGCCACGTCAGGGGGGCGATTTTTGAGATTCAAGCGCTCGAATTCAAGGAAATTGTACTCGAAAATAATCGTACACAAACGTTTGCGGCTATTATTTTCCCATGAAATAAATAGTTAATATTAGTTTAGTTAATTAAACAATTTGTAAGTTACTATAGCTGTTATTTTTAAACTACCATTTTATGGTTTTAGACAGAGTTTTAAATGTCAGATTCGACCGCTCGAATCTCAAAAATCGCCCCCCAGATATGACACAATAATGAGAGCGACGAAATCCCTTTCGTTAGTTTGCTATACTATGCTTATTTCTAGATCTTGACATCTGGCAGCTGTAAAGTGGTGGAGGTCAAAGAATGCAAATAACTTGAAGAAAACAAATCCTAGAGTTATGTATTTGATGCACTATTATGGAAAATTATGTAATTAATTAGACTATACCATAGCCAGAAGTTTTTGTTGAAGGAAATTATTGTCAAGTGATGTATGATGCAATTTATAGTTGATCGCCTACTGTTATTGTTTGCGCAATAATACCGCATGGTCTTTGTTCTAATGTTAAAATATAGGCCCTGTCCTCTATAAATGACACAACTTCGGCAGTTTTTACCTATTTTGGTATTCCTTTTTTCCAACTGAAAAACTTCGTTGGTCTGTCACTCTGTCACCCATTAAAAGCTGCCAGATGCCCGGATTTAGCAATAAGGATGGTAAAGCAATCTAATTAGATAGGTTTTATTGCTCTCATTATTGTGACATATCTGACGTGGCGAGCTCTTAGGCCAGTATATTGCCGCGACGGGTCACGGGTGGAACATACTTTGCCCAGTGCATCTAGGCATCCCTGTCCAGCGCGGCCATGCCGCCAGCCTTCTGGGCTCTTCAGAACCACTTTTCAACCGACTTCAAGATTTCGAAGGAGGAGGCTATCAATTCGTCGGGATCTTTGTTTTTGCTATTTTTTTTTTTTTTTTTTAATGTATGTTCACCGATTATTCGAAGACGGCTGGACCGATTTGGAAAATTCTTTTTTTGTTTGAAAGCGTATACTTCACAGTTGGTCCCATTGTAACCATGTCAGGATCTGATGATGGGATCCTGGAGAAATCGAGGGAACTCTTCAACTATTATAGGCACACCTATAGTGATTTGAGTATTTTTACAGCAGCTCGAGCATTTGCTTTTGGAAAGGTGGATGTTTAGTGAAGTCGGTTCTTTTTTGTTCAAAATTATTGTGTTAGTTTTTATTTTCTATATTTTAGTAATAGTTTAGTTTTATTCGGGTGTTAACCGTGGTACCACAGCTTTTGTACCACAGGGGGACCACGGGGAATTATTTTCCCCGTAGACCCACCCCTATTATCCCAGTAAGGTCTAGAACGCAAAATGACCACTCATAGGTAGGTTAGGTTCGTTAGTTATCTTCTAATGGCCGAAGGCCAAAGGGCACAGAATTAGGAGCCCCGCGGTAGCGGGGCTCCGTCGACATCGCTAACGTAAAGATAAACCCATTTTGGTGCAGTGGGTCTACGGGGAAAATAATTCCCCGTGGTCCCCCTGTGGTACAAAAGCTGTGGTACCACGGTTAACACCCGGTTTTATTTAGTTTATATTTGTTACTTTTAATTTATTTACAGCTTTAGACAATTTAAAAAGTTACTTTATTTTTATTGGTCCATGAATGATCCATGATATTTAAACTCCATTTCACACATATAATCGAGGTATAATTTCGTAAATACAACTAGATGAAAACCCAGCTTCGCCCGGGTAAAATAAATTATTATAGTCACTAAATTATATACTATTATAGATTCTTAACGCTTATCAAGGTAGAGACGATGTATCGATTCTAAAAATACCTAATAAGCTCCACGGCCGATTTCGGCCAGGGCAACAGCTCTCATCTCCTTAGTTGTCGCATTTGTGCTACTATAAGTAATACCTTTATTGACATGATCGTAGGTAATAATAGTAGTTTATGTAACTGTTACGTAATAAGGGTCCTTAAAACATGAGTGTGGTTTTATGAAATGAGCCGCAGGCGAATTTCATAATAAGCTCACACGAGTGTTTAAGGCCTAATTACGTACAGTTGCATACACTGCTTTATCTACACTCATAATATATATATTAAATTAATTGTTCGGAAACCATAGAATGACCGCCATTGTACCGTCATGCATGGCCTACTCGATTGTGCCGGCGCTCGCGCGGGACCAATCGAGTTGGCCATGGCGGTAACATTATGTTATCAAATTCGATGTTCCAAATTTGAAACTCATTGCTTAACAATATTTGAGCATGTATAGTTAAAATTACGTTACTGCCGCAGATAAGAAACTTATCATAGTTAAATCGTTTGTTGTAATGCTTGTCATTGTCTACGGTTTTTGAACGCATTTTAGAGTACTTACAGTATGAGTGTAGATAAAGTATTTTATAAGGTTATTATTCAAAGTCAGGGCTGGCCTAACGGCCTAATATTGCTTTGTATACAATATGTACTCATTTGTGTCTTAAATATATGTCGTCGATTATTTATTTATTTAAACTTTATTGCACAATAATACAAAGTACAAAGGGCGGACTTAATGCCAGGGGGCATTCTCTACCAGTCAACCGACCCACCAGTCGGTCGATTCAAATTTCTCCTTTTTTTACGCTCTTTCATTTGAGTATAATTTCATTCGGGTTTACCGAACCCCTTGACGGATTTACAATATTTTTGCTAATGATACAAATACCTAAGATGAATTTTCTTTTGTAAAACCAAGTGCGTCGCCACCTTCTAATCATAATTTTGAAGTGTCAAGTACCTCTACCACGAGTCATGCAAATAAGCCCAATTCGAGATTCGTTCACGAATTCGTAAATTATTTGTATGGAGAATTTGTGCAGAGCCTCTAGCGGTCACTTATAGAACTAAAAATTACTGCCATACCATAAGTTAAATTATCGTTTATGCAATTCGCTCACGAAAGTTCGATTGCTTGTTTCGTTTGTGTAGATTTCAATACTTTACAAAGTGACTTGACGTGACAAACGTCACATCCTTCACACCAACCGAAACAGATTCTAGGTAAGCCAAAAAGGTTTTACTTCCTAAGTACATTTTATCTGAAGGTTTAGAACTGTAGACAATTATATGAGCAGTGAACAATAATAAGCATAGAAACCGTACTAGCTCTGAAAAATTACCATACTTTTTGTGGGTGTTTAATATGCTTGCTAGGCCGTAAACCAGGAATAATTTCCGTTGGTCATCGTGTCCCAAGCGGTAAATTTTAAGTGGTTAAGGGTGGTAAATAATCAAGCTTCGTGATGGTCAGCTGCCGTTCCTTGAGTGGGTTGAGGAACAGCAGCCATTTTCTCACATAAAATATACATAAAATAAAATGACCATCGCGTCCCAGTTGAAACAGGTGATAATTTATATGCCATTACAAATAAAATAAAAATCATCAGCCGACTGTATAGCACTGAAAAAACCGTAAACTAGTCACATGAATATATGGTATTTAGGGTATAAGCAGACGGTTTTTCTACCTCAAATCAGACGGCTGACGATTTTCCTGATAATAAGAGCATCAAATACTGACGTTCCGCAACCCACCAACGGAGCGACAGCTGACCTACGCGAGTCATCATTATACTTCGTCCTTAACCACTTCAAAAATTATAATCGCCTGGGACGCCTTGCGATTGGTCATGAAATTTGTTTCTGGCTTACTGAAATACAAGCTATGACAGTAAGCCTTTTTTTTACCTGATTTAAACGCGCGTGACTTTTAACGCATAAAATGTTATCAACCGACTTCAAGATTTCGAAGGAGGAGGTTCTCAATTCGTCAGGATCTTTATTTTTACTATTTTTTCATAACTTTCACCGATTGCAACTTTTTTTTAAACAGGGAAATTACGTATTTCGTCATACATATTCAAAGCTAGGAAAAGGGGTGAAAACTGTCAGTACTTCATCCATCCATCCATATATTTATTTCGTCGTAGGATATAGGATTACCTAAGAAAACCAAATTGATGAAATGTCAAATGTACAAATAACACTACTAGTTTAAAACGTCCTAGAACTACGACCATATGTGGTGTTAGGTGATTCTTAATTTATTTGGTTATTTTGTCAATATGACAGTTCGACTTTTAGTGATCAAGATCATAGTGGATCATAGGTTTATTTCTTATTATTTAGGTCTATTGTATAATCACAAAAGGATAAGTACCCTTTCAGGATGTTGTTGATTCTCTAAAGTATAGGCAGTTCGCTAGTGTTACACATCCCACCTGCGTCGACGCCGACACGTTGGCCAAGTCCTTTAATTTATTTACCAGCGAACAAGCCGGAGCGGCGCCCGACATCCGAAATCACTACAAGACTATTACATATAGTTGTCGTTCGTCTAACTATTGTTGGTGTCGAGGCAATCGATCCGTGGAGCAAGGGGCACGGAGCCTCACGACCTAACAAACGCACAAGGGAAGCTAAAGATGCTCCAGCAAGCCGCCGGTTTTCATACATAACAACGCAGGATTGCGGCTTTGCCGCTTCTTGCATAATGATAGTTTTATTTCTATTTATAAGTTACACGTACGAGTAATTGTTAGTAGTACTTATAAGTTTCTAGTTTGTGACAATGTTACTTTAAAAGGCTATTTCGCAATAAATAAATCTTTAATATAATTATGTACATTATCATTTCAAAGTGCCCTGTATAAATCTGGATGTCTTTTAAGTAAGCACTATTTTATAGTACTTGGATGCAATAATTCGAAGATGCCGGCCTGAAACGCAGTTGTTACTTCTTGAATATAAAATAATACACCTTCCTGGGATAAATAGTTTGCCTTGCCGGTGATAAGTTAGCTGCTACAGCAATCAATCAGAAATGAATGATGCACAAGAACCTGTAAAAGATGTTTCAATATTATTTGTTATTTTTCACAGTTTCATTGTAATTATTATGATTGAAAATGAAAGTGTTTATAACTATCATATCAAATTTCAACTACTTACCATTCATTTTAGGTTAGAGTTGGTATTTTTGTGTCGATTTAAAATCAGACTAATTAACTATTAATACATAAATCTCACAAATATTCAGCAGTTCTTGGGTCTAGATTTCTTTTTTAAAATTATTCTTATTGAAGTGTTGATGTGGATATTTCTATTTCTCATATCGGCTTGAAATTTACCGTTTCGTTTTCCAGTTCCAGTTATCATACTATGCAGTCTTCTTAACAAATTATGATTAATATAAGGCTTTGTCGATATTATTTCATCAATTAATAATATATAAATATAACACAATAAATACGAATGGTTTTCACTTTCACCATGTTTTGACATCTCACCCTACAATTTGATAGTGAAAGAGTTTTCTACAGTCGATACGGTATTTTTCGGTGACGTATGTCAAATTAGTGTCTTATGGTAGCGTTTTAATAAAACCTATCGATAACAACTGCACTGACTGGGTACTGGAACTACCTCTACCACGAGTCATTACAGAAAATACTGAAACCTTTCTGCAGTCGTTAACGAATCAACGGGCTTCGAATAGTTTTCCTTCGGTAACGACAGCAAGAAATTCGAAATCTCTATGCTGACATACATCGGTCTCATAGGTAGAACGAGACGGATGTAGTCAGTGCAGTTTGTTATCGATAGGTTTTATTAAAACGCTACCATAAGACACTAATTTGACATACGTCACCGAAAAATACCGTATCGACTGTAGAAAACTCTTTCACTATCAAATTGTAGGGTGAGATGTCAAAACATGGTGAAAGTGAAAACCATTCGTATTTATTGTGTTATATTTATATATTATTAATTGATGAAATAATATCGACAAAGCCTTATATTAAGCATAATTTGTTAAGAAGACTGCATAGTATGATAACTGGAACTGGAAAACGAAACGGTAAATTTCAAGCCGATATGAGAAATAGAAATATCCACATCAACACTTCAATAAGAATAATTTTAAAAAAGAAATCTAGACCCAAGAACTGCTGAATATTTGTGAGATTTATGTATTAATAGTCAATTAATCTGATTTTAAATCGACACAAAAATACCAACTCTAACCTAAAATGAATGGTAAGTAGTTGAAATTTGATATGATAGTTATAAACACTTTAATTTTCAATCATAATAATTACAATGAAACTGTGAAAAATAACAAATAATATTGAAACATCTTTTACAGGTTCTTGTGCATCATTCATTTCTGATTGATTGCTGTAGCAGCTAACTTATCACCGGCAAGGCAAACTATTTATCCCAGGAAGGTGTATTATTTTATATTCAAGAAGTAACAACTGCGTTTTAGGCCGGCATCTTCGAATTATTGCATCCAAGTACTATAAAATAGTGCTTACTTAAAAGACATCCAGATTTATACAGGGCACTTTGAAATGATAATGTACATAATTATATTAAAGATTTATTTATTGCGAAATAGCCTTTTAAAGTAACATTGTCACAAACTAGAAACTTATAAGTACTACTAACAATTACTCGCACGTGTAACTTATAAATAGAAATAAAATTATCATTATGCAAGAAGCGGCAAAGCCGCAATCCTGCGTTGTGTTATGTATGAAAACCGGCGGCTTGCTGGAGCATCTTTAGCTTCCCTTGTGCGTTTGTTAGGTCGTGAGGCTCCGTGCCCCTTGCTCCACGGATCGATTGCCTCGACATCAACAATAGTTAGACGAACGACAACTATATGTAATAGTCTTGTAGTGATTTCGGATGTCGGGCGCCGCTCCGGCTTGTTCGCTGGTAAATAAATTAAAGGACTTGGCCAACGTGTCGGCGTCGACGCAGGTGGGATGTGTAACACTAGCGAACTGCCTATACTTTAGAGAATCAACAACATCCTGAAAGGGTACTTATCCTTTTGTGATTATACAATAGACCTAAATAATAAGAAATAAACCTATGATCCACTATGATCTTGATCACTAAAAGTCGAACTGTCATGTTGACAAAATAACCAAATAAATTAAGAATCACCTAACACCACATATGGTCGTAGTTCTAGGACGTTTTAAACTAGTAGTGTTATTTGTACATTTGACATTTCATCAATTTGGTTTTCTTAGGTAATCCTATATCCTACGACGAAATAAATATATGGATGGATGGATGAAGTACTGACAGTTTTCACCCCTTTTCCTAGCTTTGAATATGTATGACGAAATACGTAATTTCCCTGTTTAAAAAAAAGTTGCAATCGGTGAACGTTATGAAAAAATAGTAAAAATAAAGATCCTGACGAATTGAGAACCTCCTCCTTCGAAATCTTGAAGTCGGTTGATAACATTTTATGCGTTAAAAGTCACGCGCGTTTAAATCAGGTAAAAAAAAAGGCTTACTGTCATAGCTTGTATTTCAGTAAGCCAGAAACAAATTTCATGACCAATCGCAAGGCGTCCCAGGCGATTATAATTTTTGAAGTGGTTAAGGACGAAGTATAATGATGACTCGCGTAGGTCAGCTGTCGCTCCGTTGGTGGGTTGCGGAACGTCAGTATTTGATGCTCTTATTATCAGGAAAATCGTCAGCCGGCTGATTTGAGGTAGAAAAACCGTCTGCTGATACCCTAAATACCATATATTCATGTGACTAGTTTACGGTTTTTTCAGTGCTATACAGTCGGCTGATGATTTTTATTTTATTTGTAATAGCATATAAATAAACCTGTTTCAACTGGGACGCGATGGTCATTTTATTTTATATATATTTTATGTGAGAAAATGGCTGCTGTTCCTCAACCCACTCAAGGAACGGCAGCTGACCATCACGAAGCTTGATTATTTACCGCCCTTAAGGGCGGTAAATAATCAAGCTTCGTGATGGTCAGAAGAGTGGTTAGAAGAGTGGTTAACCACTTAAAATTTACCGCTTGGGACACGATGACCAACGGAAATTATTCCTGGTTTACGGCCTAGCAAGCATATTAAACACCCACAAAAAGTATGGTAATTTTTCAGAGCTAGTACGGTTTCTATGCTTATTATTGTTCACTGCTCATATAATTGTCTACAGTTCTAAACCTTCAGATAAAATGTACTTAGGAAGTAAAACCTTTTTGGCTTACCTAGAATCTGTTTCGGTTGGTGTGAAGGATGTGACGTTTGTCACGTCACGTCACTTTGTAAAGTATTGAAATCTACACAAACGAAACAAGCAATCGAACTTTCGTGAGCGAATTGCATAAACGATAATTTAACTTATGGTATGGCAGTAATTTTTAGTTCTATAAGTGACCGCTAGAGGCTCTGCACAAATTCTCCATACAAATAATTTACGAATTCGTGAACGAATCTCGAATTGGGCTTATTTGCATGACTCGTGGTAGAGGTACAGGAGTGCGATTTTTGAATCTCACTGGTGATATCAAAGTCACCGGTGACTAAAATTATCACAGATGACTTTTATGTCACCATTTTCCAAAAGCCGTATTTTTGAAAGTCACACGCTGTTTACCAACATGCAGAAATTTTACAATGTCAAATTTACAATTTTACAAATTTTACCAATGGTTTCGTAAGCCAATAATATTTTTTAAATTTCGCATTAGACATCGCAAATGCTCGCTCGTGATGAATTCTTTCTGCGACGCCTACCGCAGCTGGATTATGTTAACGGTGAGGAACGTCGTCGTCTTCGTCGCTGTCCGTCATCGCCATCATAATGTACTCCTCCAGGCTTGCCATTTTTAGGGTTCCGTAGCCAGAATGGCAAAAACGGAACTCTTACAGTTTCGTCATGTCCGTCCGTCCATCCGTCCGTCCGTATGTCACAGCCATTTTACTCGGAAGCTATAAGACGTATCTTAATAAAATTTAGACATAATGTGTATTTTGTATGCCGCTATTTAGTTATGTAGTAAAATTGCTAAAAAAAATTTTTAGGGGGGGCGCTCTATACATGTAACAAAATTTCAAATTTTTTACCAAATATCAAAATGTTGCACATCAATCGATAGGTCTTTAAAGTTAACATTGAGGTTTCTTTGAACAATTGTAATTACTGATTAAGTAAATATTTTCAGAAATAATCGCTTCGAAAGTCAAAAAACAGGGGGGGGCTGTAAATTTTGAACTGTACGTCCAAAAAATATGAAAAAATTTGAAAAGATGCGCATTATCACACACTTTCTACAAAAATTGTTTGGAACATTATCGGTTAAGCCATTTTTGAGTTATTTCCAAAAAACTTCTTCAATAGGCATCAGATACGACGTTTTGGCATTAGTTTGGTTCTTATTCCATTGAAGCTACGGAACCCTCCATTATGCATGGTCCGACACGCACTTGGCTGTTTTTTATATTTTCAATAAATCGTCGCAATCACAAATGTCACAATCGAGCCCCGCTGCTAATTAAATCGCAATCAAAAACAATCGCATGGTGATTTCAATTACGAGTGGGTAGGGGCACTCGTAAATCGATATCATAGGTATGACAAACGTAAGTCACCGATGAGTTTCAAAAATACGAACTTTCGGAAATCACTCACATCGGTGAGAATTAGTCACTTGGTGAGATTCAAAAATCGCACTCCTTGTCTATAATCGCGAAACACTTCGTTCGTCGAATCATCTATTTGCTTCACTCGCTTTCGAATATGCTATAGCGATAGAGACAGAGAACGAAATGTCGATTTTCGAACTTCGCGGTAGGCCGGGCGACCACGATACTATACTTAATCAAATTAATAGCTAACTAATTTCTTAGGTGCTATGAATTAATAGGTAATATGAATTTGTGTCATTAGTTTTCAAGTTATCGCGGTACCTTTATGTTCGGGCGGGGTACATGATCCTGGGGTATAACCAGTTTGTCAAATTTACAACTTTCTATCCGACGATGTGCTTATAATGAATACGTAGAGGGCCTATGGTTCTACGCTTGTAGAGCCTCGACTTGACGTAGCGTTTTTTGCCGAACACGGCAACTATACGGCACCCTTAGAAAAAACATAGTCATGAAAAATCTTTATTTAACATCACAGACAGTACAAAAAATGTTAATTTAAAATCAATTTAATCTTAAAAACTAACTAAACATATAAATTATGACTATATCATTTGTGATGCTAAAAAGGGGCTCGACTCAGCATGAAGCGGCAGTAGATGAACTGCAGCGCTGGTTATCAGTCGGACCCTGATGTATTTATTGTTAAGGAGTAAAATGTCAATAATGTAACAGAACAGAGGGTAACAGAGTAATAATTATGAACTAGGAAAGAGTATATGTGTATGTGTCAAACTTTTCAATGTATATATATGTTTGCGTTTAAAATCTAAAAATAATATTTAATTTACGTGAAAAACAACATATTTGTGGAAGTTATTATAAGTTCATATATTGCATTAGCATATTAATAGAAGAATCTGGGGCATTCGGGCATAAATAAAAGTTTTATAGGTACGTACTATGTGCTATGGACGTTGCTGGACTAGAATCAAAGATATGAAATGAAGGTATTCCTCGACCGCCAATGGGACATGGGTAGTATATTCTGAATTTGTAGGAGAGTAGCTTTAGTCGCTTTATAAAATGATTAGACTATTTGAAATCAGTAATGGTGGAGGTATGATATTCCAGCATTTGGTTGCTGTGTATTTAAAGCTTCCTCGAAAGGCGGCGGTGCTGTAATATGGAGTTACTAATTTGTTTTTGATCGATCTAAGACCGTACGCAATGGAAGAGTTTTAGCGCTAAGTGAGCTTTTCAAATATATATTCTGGTTGAGAGGTGTTTAATACTCCAAACAACACAGACAGGTGAAGTTCTCTGCAAGTCATTTTAAGAATGCCTGCACGGCTAGCATAACTTGACGTTAGACGCGACAGTTCATACTTCAAGTGCGGTTCGAAGTATGGAATGACAGGCGACAACGTAAGATATGCTAGCCGGCCTGATGAATTTAAGTATGGAGTCACGTGCGCTCGCGGGGGGATTCTAAAACTCTCTAAAAATATCGTGCACATGCGTTTTGAACCCTTTGTACAGTCGCCATCAAATATATCGGAGCGGCTAAGGTACTCAAATATATCTGAACATGCACCTTATCGCCTTGACAATAGAGGCGTTGTTCAGATATTTGTAACCACGTTGGCCGCTCCGATATATCTGACGGCGACTGTACAATGCGGTCCGTCCGAGCTAACAAGCGCGGCCCATAGACCAATGTTTGAAAGTACGAGCGCATCGCAAACTTTGGTAGTTCAACACTAAGGAAATCTCTGATTTTGTACAGTATTTTTAATCTATAGAATGCATTTCTGACAATTTCCGCTATGTAGTATGTAGTATTCAAAACGTAGTGAATCGTCCACAAGTATACCTAAATTACGCGATTCAGGCACACGTTCACATTTATTTCCAGAAACAAAGAGTATAGGTGTGTGGTTATCTATTTGTTTTAGTTGTTTTTTGGAGCCGAAAAACGAAATTTTTGATTTAATCGGATTAAGCACTAAGGAATTTCAGGATGACCAAGATGTTACGTTCTCTAAGTTTTCGATTATTTTAGTGACTACTTGTGCAACATTAGTAGGATCACATGGGATGTAGATTTGGATATCGTCAGCGTATAAGTGAAAGTTACAGTGTTTTATGGCATTACGGACATCAGCTGTGTATAATATAAATAATAGCGGGCCCAAGATTGAACCCTGTAGTACTCCTCGAGATAAAACGGATGGTTTCGATTTTCAAAAGTTACCGATATTATCTTGAAGTTTGACAATTTGGATACGGTAATTAAGTGCAGTTGCTGTACTATGTGACTTACGAAAGCCAGATTGCAGAACAAGAAGAACCTGTTTTTTTTTTTCAGGAAAAGCATATTACTGCGAATACACAAGGCGTGTAAGTATTTTTCATATACGGGGAAGTATGCTTATGGGTCGTAAATCTTAAAAGCAGCTGACGTTACTTTTTTTAGGAACAGGCGTCACCAACGCCACTTTCCAGGCGTCAGGAAAAATTGAGGAAGGAATGAGGAAGGGTCAAAAGCATCATCACCCAGAGCAGAGTTTTAATGCTCTAATATATTAAATACCGAGTCCTCGTGGTCCTCATCTACTGGCTCTTATTTAAATGATGAAAGTTACTTTCAAAGTAAGTCTGATATGGCTGTGGAGTTACAGTATTATCTGCAACTTCCAGAAAACGTAAGTTAATAAGGAAGGAGTCGCGTAAATGAACAGGGATTTCAGGGTTTTGCGAATGTGCTACTTTCACGGTACGTTTCAGATTGTTCGACAGACATCGAGAGTTGCTAGCATTGCGATTAATATGTTGATTGAAATATGCCCGTGTTTCGTTAAATATAGCTTTGTTGACACAGCTTTTTAGATCATCATAGTATTTTTGTGTTCTTCTAATCCAGATGTCCTAAATCTATCTTTAACGACATCCTAGCCCAGTCGGTAGTGACCCTGCCTACAAAGCAAGAGGTCCAAGGTTCGAATCTTGGTAAGGGCATTTATTTGTGTGTTTATCACAGATATTTGTTCCAAAGTTAGGGGTGTTTTCTACATATGTATTTAGGTAAGTATTTATCTATCATCATCATATTCATCATACGTCCACTGTTGAACATAGACCTCCCCCAAAGAGTGCTACAATGACCAGTCCTGCGCCACCCGCATCCAGCGGACTCCCGCGACCTTTAGCTGGTCATCAGTCCACCTTGTGGGGGGTCTACCCACGCTGCGCCTTCCGGTCCGTGGTCGCCACTCGAGAACCTTTCCGCCCCAACGGCCATCGGTTCTACGTGCAATGTGCCCTGCCCACTGCCACTTTAGTTTAGCGATTCGGAGGGATATATCGGTTACTTTGGTTCATCTGCAGATGGCTTCATTTCTGATGCGATCACGCAGGCAGAGTCCAAGCATAGCCCTCTCCATTGCCCTTTTTGAGGCTTCTTATGAGGGCCATAAAAAAAGACAAAAGCTCCGGTGAAGACAAGATCACAAACGACGCTATCGTCGCTATGATCTATCATAACATATCATATCATTTTTTGAGAGAGGCTCTAACCTCTCTCAAAAAATTTAAGTCTAATATACGACCAAATAATACAGCAAGAAGAAATCCCGGAAGACTGGAAGAGCTCACTTAAAACACTACTCTACAAAAAAGGAGATCCCAAATTAATAGACAACTATAGGCCAATCAGCCTACTCCCGACTCTCTACAAATTATTTTCAACTATAATATTAAACAGAATATCAAAACAGCTAGATAAACAACAACCGAGAGAGCAAGCAGGCTTCAGGAAAGGCTTCTTTACTACTGACCATATATTCACGATTACCCAAATTATAGAAATATTTAAAGAATACAGCAAGGTTATATATATATATAGGATTTGACTCTATCTCGCATTCCTACCTATGGTCCAGTCTCAAAGAGCAGGGAGTAAACACGAAATTCATAAACATTATTAAAAAAATATACTACAACTCAACAGCAAAAATCTAACTGGAAAGAGTAGGAGACCCATCTAAATATATAAAAGAAGAAACTGACTGACTGACTGACTGACTGACTGACTGACTGATTGACTGACTGATTGACTGACTGACTGACTGACTGACTGACTGACTGACTGACTGACTGACTGACTGACTGACATATCAACGCACAGCCCAAACCGCTGGTTCTAGAGATTCCAAATTTGGCACTTATGTTCCTTATAATATAAGGTCTAGGGGTGCACTAAAAAAGGATTTTTCAAAATTCACCCCCTAAGGGGGTAAAATGGGGGTTCAAAGTTTGTATGGCGAAACAAGATTTGTTAGACTATTTTATTCGAAACTTTACAGGAGTATTCCTAACGATAAATGAGTAAACACGTGTTTCAGGTTTTTTGAAAATTCAACCCCTAAAAGGACATACAAACATACCAGTCTAACTGAGAACCACCTTTTTGAGTACTTATAGTACGCGGGCGAAGCCGTGGGAAAAAGCTAGTTTCCAATAAGGCGAGGAGTGAAACAAGGGGACCCGTTATTTCCCAAACTTTTCACTTCCCTGCTAGAGTCGATATGTAGGCGATTAGATTGGAAAAACCTAGGTCTAAACATAAACGGAGAAACACTTACACACTTAAGATTCGCGGATGACATCATGCTCCTCTCTGAAAGTCATGAATGCCTACAAATTATGTTAGAAACCTTAAACGAGGAGAGCCGTAGAGCAGGATTACATATGAATCACAGACTACTTAGTAAATACTACGTATCAGACGACCGACTGTCTAATATAATTTTCAACACGTTGTTTAATCTGTGGCAGGCATGTGACAGGAGCAAAATAGAAGTTTTTTAGCCTAGTCGGTAGTGAGCCTGCCTGCTAAACCGGGGGCTCGGGTTCAAATCCTGGTGTGAACATTTAGTGTATTTCAGAAAATCAGGGTCCCTTTTTTCATTTTTTACGTACCTATATTTATTTATTTATGTCATTGTAAGATTTTACAAAAGTATTCTGTGTAATTTGAGGCCAATTAAAAGTATACTAATTCTGCAGTTGAAATTATCATTGTTCTTTTTTACGATTTTTAGATTCTCCCAAGTTTAACATTAGCATTTTAGAACAGGATATTAAAAATAAAAAGTACATTGCCCAGGGACGGAAAGTCATGGATTCCTGACGAAATAGCTGGGGAAGTTGCCGGGGAGAGACTTGTCGGTTTCCGTTGAAGTAATCCTTTGTAATGCATGGAAATACAATCAAAAACATTACAAACAACATGCTGTATGCATTTTCCAAAAGTGGATATTAACTGCAATAACATTTTCTCAATTAAGAATGAGTTCTAGTGTCATTGAGAGGAACACAATATGTATCTTTATTTTGAATCTAATGGGTTACATTGAAACAAATGTAGTAATTGAAATAATAATTCGAATTACTAAGAAAATGCGGCCATCACGTGATTCTCGATATAAGGGATGATAATGTCATGAAAATAAAATAATAATTATTTAACACGATTTATTATTTGTCATTTTATAGGTACCTGAGAGAAATAATTTAACAATAAAATATATTCTTATGAAGTTTTGATTTACATTAATCTGATCTTTATTATAATCAGCCACTATGAGCATATTAAGTAACTTTTGACTTTTGCAGTTGGATCGCATTTACAGTAGTTGTGATCGAAATGCCTCTCCATGTGCTGATATTCAATTGCTGAAATGACAATAATAGGGATTATTAACTACTAATATAACTAGCGGTACCCGCGGCTTCGCCCGTGTGTGTTTCAGTAGGCTCTATCATTTTCTAAAACTTAATACGCTTTCTACAAGTCAAATTTCATAACATCAAAGCATTAAGACCTGCGAATCTGGGACCGGAACCGGTTACCAATAAAGGGATATTATTTCTGCATGGTAGGGTAGTTACACACCTACCAAACTATTGTAAAAAATGTTTTTTTTATAAAAAAAGCCCGCAGAGAGTAGTATTTATTACCGTGTACAGTCAAGTGTAAAAATATGGGTGTACTCATCTTACTCAAAAATATGTCCCATAGTATCTTATTCCGTTGTAATAAGTGCGTAGTACCATATTTATGAGACGATTTTTTCGGTACGTATTTTTGCACTTGACTGTAGATGATATTTACCTATAGTATACAACTAAAACTGTATAATTAAATAGTTCAAGATATTATTTTTGTATCACAAAGCAGCCAAAATCGATATAAGTGGCAAATATTGAAATTTCAACAGGGAAACTACATTAAATTAATATGGTTAACCAAATTAAGCGGTTTTCTGGTCGCTGCTTATGATATATATAAGGAAAAATAGGTTGTTATAAGTTAAATATGGATGAAAAATCTAATAAAAATACTTACTAGCCGTGAGTCTTGGTACTTTTACAGGCGGATCACTTTTAAAATAGCTCTGATCTAAATGTCTTTTCCGCGAATTCTGATATTCAAGTGCTGAAATGAAAATACCTAATTTAAAAAAAATCTATGTACAATTAATTAGTATAGGAAAAATGTGAATTTATAAGAGACTAGGCCAAATACTTACAAATATCTGGGTACTGTTGTGCAGGTACTCTACTAGTTATTTTATCAGGTGTGAACAATGTTGGATAGGCACCATATTTCAGTAGGCTATTTGGTTTTATAAACCGTCTCTCAAAATGTACGTGACACACTGAGCGCGTACTCAATATGCCTTTTGGTAATATTTTTAGCGACTCCAAGTTTACACAGGCCAACCATTGATTCAATCTATTTTCGTCACTTACTGGAAAAAAAATGCAAAAATGCGTTCTCTCGTTTATTACCACAAATACAGCATTTTGGGGTCCGCATTATGTCTCCAGTTATACAATTTAAAGTAATTGAAATTATCCACCACTTGAAAATAACCGTCAGTCACAATTACAGACAAACCAATATGGCGCCGCGGGGAAAAAATTCAAAAGATGAAATATCCGTCTCACACTACCCTAAATGTAGGGTAGTGTAGCGCACGAAAAAGAGCGAGGCTACTAGCCTTCATTTTCATTTTTCCCCTCGATTTGTCAAACGTCAAGTCAACGTCTATGATGAGAAAGTTAGTATGGCAGTAAACCGGGTGTGATATGAATATAGCAAAAACGAAAGCGATGACGAACGGCGACAAAAAGGCCATAGACATACAGATCCAACAAATCCTATATGTAGAAGAATATATATACCTTGGCCGTCTTATTACTTTTAAAAACTCCATAAAAGAAGAAATAGAGAGGAGAATATCCTTAGGGAGGGCACGCACGAGCAACTTAGTCGCAAGGCGATTTATTTGTCTCTTTCGACAAATTAATCGCCTCCTCGCCGTGATGCGCGCACGAGAGCGACAGCAACACAACTTTTTTCTACGCAGTCATCAACGTGGATTTTGAAGAGAAGGTTGTGGTCGTTGCACTCGTATTAAAAAACCGAAGAAAACGTAAAAAAAAACAATATTGGGTGCATCCATTACGGAGCAATCGGCTGACTCTCGGAAAATTTCAGACTATGTTTATGAAAATGAGAGCAGGGGGTGAGATGGCACGCCATTGCCATATCTGATCAGCCTAAATAACGGATATATTTACTATCTACAGATAATAGAAGGATCTGAGTTATAGAGGCAATAAATTTAAAGAAATTCATTCTGCGAACTCCATAGCAAAAGACGGAAATAATAAACTTAAATAAGGATCGTTTTATATTTATGACGGTCTTTAATGTGAAATGGACGGCAAAGTTTTAAAACAATAACAGGGATATCGTGTAACCATGGGGTTTGTTTTACAATACAGAAATTACTCCGTTTCTTCAAAAAATGCATTACTTCGTATTGAATGCGTGCGCGTCGGTATCCGTACAAGTACAAGCTCTCGCAGCGGCGGTCGAGTGGCAACTGGCCGACCGGCGACTTAATTGTCGCCCGTGCGCACACTAGCATTAAAACCAATAGGGAAGGAGACAGTTGCGTCGCGGCCTTGTCGCCGAACCCGCGGACAACAAAATCTCCCGGAAGTCGCGTCGCTACGTGTGCGCACTTCCATACTAACCCACAGACTTGATGTGAGAGACAAAATAGTCGCGGAGACAAAAGTTGCTCGTGCGCGCCCGCTCTTAGGATGGAAGTGAATATTGGTCGCATAAAGACGTATTTAAAAGTAGAATGCCGGTACATCTGAAGAAAAAAATAATGGACAACACGATCTTGTAGACATACATAACGGCATTGCTGAACTGCAACTATAAATTCGTTCTGACTGGTCACTAGAGAGCTTGCATTGAGAAGTCCTGTTTATAACTCTTGTCTCATTGTAACTATAGTCCCCTCTCACTCTAATCGGTTGACCAGTCGCTCCCATCTGTGGATGCCTTACAAATTTGACTTTCCAAAATGGTTAATGTTTTTAAATAATGGTTGCCATTTAAAAAGTTTTAAACAAAATTCATGTTCACCCATAAAGGCTTAGAAATCTCTGTGTTCACCAATCACCATTCATCACAGTTTACTACCGATATCTTAATCTACATCAATTAAAATGGGGATGGCAACTGTCTCAATGACATTTCCAACAAATGGTCCTTAGAAAAGCTAAATTTGTATGGCGGGAAATAGTATTTATTTATTCTAGCGAAAATGACTCCGTGTTACATCTCGAATTAGTCCCTAAGGAAAATACTAAGGTTTCCTAAATAATTTAAAAATAAAATGCTGTAGAATACAGCGACAGGGAAGAATTTTCTCTAAGAAAAGCCTTCTGACTGTATATACCTAGTTCAAGTAGATTATTAAGGACCATTAATCTTTTGTCTCTTTCTTTCCTTGTACGCAGTTGTATGGAATCTGGAACAGCGCCCTCTACAAAAAGATTTTACCGCTCTTCCCCATATACCCCATATAGTTTTCACCCGTTGACAAATCGCAATAACAACTCGTGGTGAAGTTGTAGCGTCTGTAGACTACTTACATATTTATAATCTATAGTTGTTTATGGTCAGGCCGTAGATTATAGAGGCCAATGATCACCTGACATATAATTAAAAAAAAAATATTCACCTGACATTGATAGCTGTCAAACGTCAAACACAACACTTGTAAAAGTGATTGTTTGCACGCGCTTTCATGTGCATGTTGCATTGAGTAAATATTTCCGATAAGCAATTTCTGCATAAAAAGTTCTAGTTAAGAGGTCTATGCTGAATCACGAGGTAAATTGCAAACTTACCATACTTATTAGTCTTGTTTAATACTAGTTATGTGTATGAAAGACTCAGTTTTGCCTTTAATTTTTTATTAATAATTCCGGTCGTGCCGGATTTGCATGTCTTTACCTTGTCCTCGGATGTTTGTTTGCTCCACAATTTATTATTGCTATTTAAATACTGTTTCTTGTCATTCATCCTGTAAGTGTGAATATGTGTTTGTTTTCAGTTCCAATGCTAACTTCAAACATGAAAGTCAACAAAAAGTTGTTACCTGTAAAAGGCCATTATTTTCTTTTCAATGCAGGTGAGTCCCCACCTTCAATTATTATTATATAAACTACTAAATTAACAAATTATGTTAGTTATAAAAAATATACTTATAATTCCATATTATTCCCTGTAACTTTCTGATCGTTGTTACATGCCAACGTTAGGAACAAAATTTATCGAAATTTACTTTATAGTTAGGCCAGTTGATTGCGACATAATCTAACCCAGTGGTTCTTAACCTGCGGGTAATTACCTAGTGGCAATAAAATAGTTTTTCTGGTGGTGTAATGTAGAAAATAAGTAAAAAATGTTTGCTTTTAAATAATTTTATCCTCTGGGTCAAATTTATTCACCATATAGCTCATAGAAGTAATGCTACTAAAAAGGTTACAAGTCTAACCACCTTAGTGCAAAATTCCCTAAGAAAGATTAGACAATATAATCTCATAACCTCTAATCTTTCTTTGGGACTTGGATGATTGGCCTGACTGTAAGTAAGACAAGTTATTTATTGGCCTTTAAATCCATTGATAAAGTGCCAATTGCCTTATCTTTATTGCATAATTCGTTTCTAAGTGCTTAGCTTATCAGCTTGATTTGAAATGTGGAACAGAGCAAGACATGAATGCCCTAATTCAATATATTTGATAGGTTTGATTTGATGCAGAAAACAAATCATGCTACAAGCCTGTTCCTGACTTCATCAGGTCGGATGATTAGCCCTCTTCCACAGACTTAAATACCATGGACTATAAATTATGGTTGGCGTTAGTGGGCATCACCTGCTCCATGCACCACACAACTAATTATTCTCTGAAAAAAAAATCTTAGAAGGCAGCAGTATAATTTCCCAATAAGACAGTTTGTAATAAATAGATGAGGAGCCAGATAGTTTGAAGGTGTGTGTTAAAAGTCAAAGGTGGTTTTTTCAAATAACAAATATAAAAACTATATTAGCTTATTTATAAATACCACAGACTACTATACTAATATAAATACCAACATTAGTTTTAAAACAAATTATTTTATTTTCATTTTGACAGCACTTATTGCTAGAGTAGGTATTGGGCATCTTCTTTGGAGTTGCCGGCGTCCATAGGTTACAGTAGCTGCTTACCATCAGGCGGGCCGTATGCTTGTTTGCCACCATCGTAATATAAAAAAAATCTTCACAACTTTTGTTAAGTAACTTATAATACCTGTCTTCTTTTATTCACAAAATAATACCAAAAATAAAGGGGACGACGTTAGTACATTCTTAATTTAAATGTTTTTTTTTTTATCTAAGAATACTAACGAAGTAACTTATATATATACAAATATATAAAGATTGTGCTCAGACCTTTCATTTTCCTTATTAATTCAAAAACTATTCCTAATCTATAATTATTTTACATATTTTTAAAGTGGGTCATTCCACTCATACAATAGTATGTTATTCAATCAAATACAAACATTGATGTTAGATGATGCCCAATTATTCTGTAGTGATACATGTCTAATGGTGCAGCTACAATGTGTTTTATAACATTATATAACATCAGTGTAGTTGGGCACGGATCCAGGAAATCCTTGCATGGGGAGAGACCTGTACCCAGCAATGGGATGTGTACAGTCACGGACTTGAATTGTTGACGTATTTACGGGTCATTTTCTTTTGTTTAATACTTACGAAATGTCTAATCTAAAGTCAACCCTAAATGGCTCAACAATTAAAGTCTGTGACCGTACCCGGCAATGGGACGTGTACATTATACTCCAACATAAATATTAATTCATAATTGATTCCACAGGTACTGCGCCCCTAGTCCCATATCTCTCCACATACGCTCGGCAGCTGGGCTTCTCCTCGGCCACAGTGGGGTTAATCTACACAATCCTGCCAATATTCGGTCTCATAGCAAAACCTGTTTTTGGAGTTATTGCTGATAGGTAAAATTAAGTTTTGATTTGGAACTCTATTACTCGGAATCGTTTTATAAACGCTTGTAATCTGCCTTTGTTTCAAAGTTTATGTCTCTTTATTAGAAAAAGACTTTCACTTGTGTTACAGGCTTTCATAAAACACCATTCTGATAAATCTTCATGTGATCTTCATTCAAGCTGAATGAACACGGAACATTTGTATGGCTTTTTTTATATAATGTGACCCAATTTCATTGTCTTTGAGTTTATATGTCGTCGCCCAACGCGAATGTAACCTATCAGTGTATAATACAAGACTTTAGTTACATTACCAGCGAAGGTTATCTTTTATTTTATCATAATCTTTTAGATCCGCGTCGTTAGATATTGTGGAATCGGATCGGTTTTATTGACTACGCTCTTTCTTAATGGAGAACAAAGAACAATACTCGCTGATAATCCTGTTAGATTACAATTTTACTGTCATGATAACTGAGGTCATCCAGGGTAATTGTGTTTGTTGAGGTAATTTCGCCTTTTCTATAGTTACAAGAAGATGGATGGATATATTGGATAGGGTTAAGGTGGGTACGGACTTGAGGCAGCCTCAAGTTGAGGCACGCACGGCTCACTTGCTCAAATTCGTACGCGCTACACCGGCCGTGCGCGAGCAAACAGGCTAGCCGTGCGTGCCTCAAGTCCGTACCCACCTGTAGACGTCAGTTTACCAGCGCTCTACTGATGCAATTTTCCCGGTTGGCATTAAATTAAAATTTTTAAAACCTATCAGTAATAATTAAAATAAAAAACTAACAATTGTTGCGATCTTGATTTGAATAGAGCTAAGACACCGTCCACGCCGTTGACTGACAAATTATGAACCTTATTTCAAAAGCATAAAGTTCACCAAGGTACAGTTGAATATTGCTGTTGTCACAAACACTATGCTACGGTAAAAACCGCAGACAATTTTTATTAATTTTAAATACCTACTGTTCGACCTTGGGCCATGCGTAAATTACGTCGCGTCCCGATTGAAAATTTGATTGATGATAGGTTAGTACTTTAAAAACCGAAGAGAGTAGCAGTAGACGAAAAAAAACCTACATATACTTATACCCTTCTTTATGGTGATAGTCTAGTACGTAAGAAAAAGGACAGTATGATTGTCTCTGCCCATGCTTTATCTGGCCTCACTATAGTTCTACAGAGCAATTACGTCCAATTTATGACCGTAATGGCGCAACCACACTTCGCCTATGCGGACAAATATTCGTGTTGCGTCTCTTTCTTATTCTATACAATAAGAAAGAGACGCAACACGAATATTCGTCCGCATAGGCGAAGTGTGGTTCAGCATAAGATTTTTTATGCGAAGCTACGCGCATGAATCAAGTTGTTCAATTATTTTTATACTTTACAACTCATATTTTACATGAACAACTGTAATATACTTCACATTGTAACCAGGTCAGGATCTGATGATGCGATCTTGGAGAAATCGAGGGAACTCTTCCACTATTATAGGCACACCTATAGTGATTTGAATGTTTTTTACAGCAGCTCGAGCATTTGCTGTTGGAAAGGTGGATGCTAAATGAAGTCGGTTCTTTTTTGTTTAAAATTATATATACTATCCATCTAACGCCTGTTACGTGTTTTATCCAAATTGTTTATTTTTTTACAGGTTTAAGATACAGAAATCTTTATTTATACTATTCCAAATAGTAACTATAGTAAGTTTCGGCGCCATATATCTAGTGCCACAGTCAGACAGCCATGTCACCGTGGGAATTTCCTGTGACAGTGGAGTATCTGTCCTGCAGAGCTGTTATCTACAAGATAAAATGATAGACACGAGTAAAATAGAGGCGCTTAGCGACGAAAACGGAACGGCGGCGTGTCAGGTGAGTGGTCATTTTGAGTTGATTTTGAAACATCAGAGAAAAGTTATTTTGGACTTAAAGTTAAGTATACATATATCTTGATTTAAGCTGCGGTTCCGCCAAAGCTGTGCGAGGATGCGTTGCGAGAAATGTGTATTTTAAGAGCCAATAGAAACGCTTCATTTACCTATCCTCGCTCAGCACAGCACTAGTGGAAACAGCTCAGCGGAGCGAGGTTTTTGCACATATAAAACAAGGGAAGCATGTATGCGAGGAATGTGTTGCTAGGTACTGAACTATCAGTTACTAGACGGCGTTTGTCAGAGGCTACACGCCCTCGCTACGCGTCTTCGCATCGCTCAGCTAGCACATCTCTGGTGGAAATGCAGCCTTATATTCCTAATGAAAAATAGGTCCAAGAAAGTATTTTTCCGTAATAATAGTATGCATGGTTGACAACCAAAACTGTACATGTGGAGGTACAATGGGGTTCTGGTATAGCTCAGTAAAACAAGAGATAGCGCTTCAAATTCTTGATGTATTTTATTATAATCCATTTTAAGAAACGCGCGCGTGATCATTACGCCGGGAGCCTCGATGGTGACTGATTTTCATATACGATTGTTTATTTTCATTGACTTTTAGTTTGAATATAGAATATTTGATATAAAACAACCAGTAATGTTGATCTCTATCCAACCTACAGTACATTTAAAACAGGTCTTAAGGTACCAGGCTAATATTGATAAATGTATGTTTCAACAAAATTTCGCTGTTTGCCTCATTCTAACCACTATATTTGCTAGAAAGGTAGGATCGTATCGACGCGAGTTTACGTATACTCCTGAAATTGGGACGGATGCATTCTTAACCAGTCCAGGCGTAGGGATTATGTAGTCAGTGACATTTAAAAATGTTCCTATCAGTTCCGTGGTCTCCTGTTAACAATAAAAACATCCACAGATGTCTTGCGACATGACCTCGCCGAAGATGTGGCAAACAATATGCGAACACTGGCACATACCACAATACTGCTACAGCGCTACGGACAGTATAAACTATACCGCGTACGTGGCTAGCTCTACTGTGCGCGATGGCTGCGCTTATATTGCGGCTAACAACGTGTCGCTTGAAGGTAATTTTGCTATTATGTGACAAACATATATTATACACCGTGGGCTGGAATAACCCGACAGATCTTAACCACGAATTTGTAAGACCAAAAGAAGGAAAAAATATTTTGTGACTAGGTCAGTTACGCCAAAAAAAAAATTTTTTTTTTTCCATTTTTTCTATGTTTATTGCACATGAAAAGCAAATGTTATTAATAAAATTATCGCCTAAAACAAATTGGTAATTTCTTTTTTGTAAAAATTTAGTTTCTGCAAAGTTTTCCTTGTCACTTCGATATCTGTCAATAAGGACGTGTAAACTATGTCCAATAGTGGCAACAACGCCATTAGAAAGGCGTTTTGTAATGAGTTATAATAAAAAGTGTATTGTTTTTCAATTGGTACTAACTCTGGAACTAGGCGTATTCCAGAAAAGTTTATAGGACATTTTAGTATCTAAATATGATCAGGAATACACAGTTAAAATCTGTCTAGTTATATGGGCCCACGGTGTATTAACGTCAGTATAAACTACAAGTTGTAGCAAAAATGCTGGTGATCCGTTTAAGATTATAATTGGTATCGTTTTCTAATTATTAAAGAGTAAGAAAAACTAATTTAACGCAAACAATAGTAGTTTATCTACACTCATATTGTAAGTTCTCTAAAACGTGTTCGAAAACGGTAGGCAATGGCTAGCATTACCACGACCGATTTTACTATGATAAGCTTTTTATCTGTGGCAGTAACGTAATTTTAACTTTTCATGCTCAAATATTGATGTGCTATGAGTTTTGATAACATAATGTACACCTGCACCCTCCCGCGCATCCGCCGACAGCCCGACACGCGCCCGCGCGACCGCCGGCACACGAGAGTTGGCCATGGCGGTGCAATGGCGGCCATTCTATGGTTTCCGAATACGGCATTTAGAATAAATAATATGAGTGTAGATAAAGCAGTGTATGCAACTGTACGTAATTAGGCCTTAAAACACTCGTGTGATCTTATTATGAAACTCACCTGCGGCTCGTTTCATAAAACCACACTCATATTACGTACGTACCTAATTACGTACAGTTGCATACACTGCTTTATCTACACTCATATTATTTATCCAAAATGCCGTATTCGGAAACCATAGAATGGCCGCCATTGCACCGCCGTGGCCAACTCGATTGTGCCGGCGGTCGGGGAGGCGCGTGTCGGGCTGTCGGCGGATGCGCGGGAGGGTGCAGGTGTACATTATGTTATCAAAACTCATAGCACATCAATAATTGAGCATGAAAAGTTAAAATTACGTTACTGCCACGGATAAAAAGCTTATCATAGTAAAATCGGTCGTGGTAATGCTAGCCATTGCCTACCGTTTTCTAACACGTTTTAGAGAACTTACAATATGAGTGTAGATACAAGTGTATTAGGGGTTGGCCGGCCGGGGATCGTGCCGGGACGCACGCAAAAAAAAATCTTGTCTAAAAAAAATTCTTCTATTTTTCTTTGTTGCAATACGATACCATGCCCTTAAACGAATCATCTGTATTTTTCTTACACCCGTATATACCCAAGAGAATGTTGTTATAGAAACGTTATTTAAAGTTATACAGTGTGGAAAGATAAGTCGGGCCCTGGAGGGAAACTACCTTGAAACGTTGAGATAGCTCAATTCACTGAAAGAAAACATTCTTTAATTTTTTTAAAGGGACATAACTGCATTTGCAAATTTTTGGAAAAGAGTACAGTTTACAAAAAAACTATTTATTTTGTAATTTTTGCCATAAATAAATTTGTATGATAATTGATGCCAATCGATCCTATTTCCAACGAGGATAAAAACTTCTTAATACCAACCAAGTTTAGGGCACAAGAGAACCCACAAATAATCATAAAAATATTTTTCATACAATCAGTATGGAAAAAGGTGAAAATTAAGAAAAAAACTGTGAATGTAGTTTTAGTTTTTAGGAAAAATAAAAAAATGTTTCCTTTCAGCGAATTGAGCTATCTCAACGTTTTAAGGTAGTTTCCCTCCAGGACCCGACTTATCTTTCCACACTGTAGAAAGTATACGCAAAAACCGTGCCCCTAGTTTGGCAACTGAACTTGATGGTATATATAAGGTGTATTATATTTTTTGTAACTGAATCTTATTATTAATTTTTGACAGCAGAATTACCGTATTGTGTACGGCGCCGTACATTACCATTATCACCAACTTACGAAGCTGATAACTACAAGGCACGTTTTTTTTTTCTATAGGAACTAAAAAACTTACTATACGACGTACGGAACTAGCTCCTTGATACTTGGTTTTTTTGACTCATGTACTCAGATGTTCTTTAATAGATTTTTGATATTCACTTGTACATATAAAATAATGTATAAATCTGTCCACAGGCAACTTCTACACCCCTCACTGCCAGATCGGAGGCAAGTACGTGGACATAAACGAGCCCTGCAACTTGCAGTGCGATAACACCGTGCTGTCCGGTGTGATAGGCGGCCACACCGCTAACATGACGTGCGGGAACAACACCCTGAACTACAAGTTGTGCGTGAACGACACCTCCTTGGAACGACTGCCTGCTAATATCAGCAGTACATGCCAGGTACATTCACCGGCAATAGTGTCTTCCTATACGGAGGCCGCGAAAATATGTGATACGCTCTTATGGCCCTACAAATAAGAGCGTGTCACATATTTTTGCGGCTATCGTGTAGGAAGGTACTGTTGCCGGTGACTGTACAGTATACCTACTTCACAAAAAAAACGCTTCGGGAGATATCACTCGGAGTTGGTCGTTGTAGGCGGCGAGCGCATGGAACAAACCTATGTCATAGTCATTTCATAGTCATAGTTATTTATTGCAATCATGATTACACAAACATACAAGATAACATAGCATATAACATGAACCCTTGTGGGTGTCGCAAATACAGAATCATATTTAGTTATGATTCGGATACAGATACAATGTCAAGTTATATTTAGATAAAATACGAAGTATGAGCTCCCTTGTCACATTCATGGACTGAGAGGCAAATTGATCGACCGAGGCGTAAATCGCTTGGGGTGTTTTTTTTTCGCGAACGGGACTATTAACCTTAAACCTTTCCATCGGAATATAACTTACGAACGCCCTTACGCTACCCTTTTATTTGTTTGTTAATGCACAGGCACACTATAGAATTTTAAGTTCAAACCATGGTATAGTAACAAACCAAAAATTATAACAATTTTGAAAATATTAAAAGAGTAGCGTTCGGAACTCTTGCGAAATATATTCATCCTAATTGTATTTCCGATTTTAATTCTGGAAAAAATGTTTAGTACACTTTATAATCACGTTCCAGGCAAACTGCGACCTAGACTCGACTACACCATGGCGTCTCATGGAGATCTGCGACGGCTGGAACGCCGACGACGCCGACTCTTGCCAACCGAAGACACGGCAGGGGCAGGCGTTGCCGAACAAACTCGCGTTCACCGGCTATGTAGACCTACGCAGCACCTTGAACATTACCAACTGCGTGTATGTCACGCTTAAAAACGTGTCCATTCCTAATGGTAAGTCAACGACACTAAATATATTGATTGATTGACTATGGCGTATGCTATCGCCTAACCGGTTAAGTCATTCTAGACAAACTTATATTTACTGAATACACTGGACGTCAGCTGATGTGTCTATGTCCCGCTTAAATACATGTTCATATTGCTCATATACTTGTGGCATACATTTTAGGGCCCGTTATCTCAAAATTATCTGAATTAATCTGATGAATTATTTTCCACTATTCTACATTCTAATATATCTCGGTATTTGCAATCAACTAGTAAACGAATCGACAAAAATGATGTAGTCCTTTAAGGACACTTTTTACGATAAGCAGGTCTAAATTCGTTTAATATCCAACGTAAAAAAATTTTTTTAAACCTCACAAATTTTGGATTATTTCTGTGTGAAATCACGATGATATTTAGAATAATAAAAAAGTGTCCCAATATTTTTACAATTTTATGACGCGTTGGTACATACTGTATTATGTATGGTCCGTCACAATACGGACAAGTAAATTGTCTATGGATGATTGGGGAAACCTTTTGAAAATTGGTAAAATTTTATTTCTAATAACCCCCAAATAATAAATTAGATTTGTATATTTCGCATGAATAAGCAAATGTAGACATGATTGTATTTCAAACATTATATTGATTGTATTTACTAGTAACATGTTGACAGGCGATTCAGAGTCAGTGCATTATCCGTATTGCGCTTCACACGAGCTGTTCCACACGTCGTGTGACATCACTTGCAATAACGATCTGGTAAGTGCTCTACAATAGTCATTTGCCAATTTTGTGTACTGTTACACGGTACAGCTATAGAGGGATAAGTAAGCATAGAGTGTTCACATACAACTAGCTATTAGCCCGAAAGCTTGACATTATGACGACTAGATGACAGAGAGACTGAGAGAGGAATGGGCAGAGAGCGTGAACAAGGCACCCGTTGTAAAACTCAGTATTAACGCCTGCTTATTTCTCTATGGTACGGTCGCCATCAGATATATCGGAGCGGACAAGGTACTCAAAAATATCTGAAGATGCACTTTATCGCCTTGACAATAGAGGGAGAGGCATTTGTGACCACCTTCGCCGCTCCGATATATCTGATGGCGACTGTATAATACTTGTATATGGGTCTAAAATAGAAGAACTAGGTATTTGACAAAAATATATTTGTTATATACTTTTTTAATACCGGGAAATTGCGTATTGAGTCATATTCAAAAATGGGGAAGGGGGTGAAGGGATAACTGTCAAGGAACCGTTTTAGCGAGCCATGCTTGTACTTCGTCCATATCTTCCTAGCTACACCGCGCGCTGTTAGATAATTCCTTAACTTACAACTTTGTCGACGTGATTAAAACACATACTCATACGAAATTTCAATTTTCTAATACTAGCCACCAATGAGCAGGGTTCCTACTATTATAGTTTCGCCATCTCCGCCTGTCCGTCTGTCCGTCCGGCGTCCGGCTTTGATCAGTGATGGTTAGTACTAGAAAACTGAAATTTCGTATGAGTGTTTTAATCACGCCGACAAAGTTGTAAAACAAAATCTGAATAAATATTTTTTTAAGGTACTTCCCTTTACACATGAATTGGGGGATGTTTTTTTTCACTCCAACCCTAAAGAGTATCGTTGAATAGGTCTTTAAAAAAAAACTTCTATAATTTTTAATTCCCTCGATATCTCATGAAACATTAATCGCAGCAAAAAACTTATAGTATGTTGTTCAAGACACCTTTACCTACAACTATACCAAAATGCGGCTACACAGGGATTATTCCCCCTATTCGGCAGTAAGTGGTTTAGGTTTTCGAGAGCTATAAGGTGCGCTATGTGTGCGCTTGGCTTTACAAAAAACTTCTTAACCATTTTGAGTTGACACAAGTGCATATTTCCATACAATTAGGAACATGCATGATTTTTTTGGAAGATGTCATTCGATTTTATTTCCCTGTAGATTCAAATGTCTCTAATAAACCTACTATCTATGATAGCCCTGAAACGTCAAAAATGTGAAAATACGTTAGGCGTCTGCGCCGCGCGTCAAAACGCCCCATACAAAAAGTGTGAGGTTTGTGACGTCACCGACCTCAAAGTTGCAGAAAACTGTTTGGAAGGAACAAGTTTTTGGAAGATTTTTATAATTTTTTTTTTTTTTTTTTATACCACGACGGTGGCAAACAAGCATACGGCCCGCCTGATGGTAAGCAGCTACCGTAACCTATGGACGCCTGCAACTCCAAAGGCGTCACATGCGCGTTGCCGACCCTTTACAAAAAGGAGGATTCACTGTGTTGACGACTAAAGGAACAAGAAGGTCCCTCATCGTCAACACACTGGGTCCTCTTTGAGCTCTTTGGCAACCTTACTCACCAGCAGGAACACAACACTATGAGTAGGGTCTAGTGCTATTTGGCTGTGGTTTTCTGTAAGGTGGAGGTACTTCCCCAGTCGGGCTCTGCTCCAGATTTGAGCGATGACATTCGCTGAACGTGCCCTACCACACTTAGCGTAATGCCATTCGCAGTGCCCATACCTCTCTTTTTGGCGTAGTTTAAGGACATACCCAGGTCCTGACGTAGTTTAAGGACATACCCCGGGTCCAGAAATATAATTTTAAGAACGAAAAAATGCGTTTAGCTATATAGTTGTTGTACATGTTTTTTCTTGTTAAAACATAAGTAATCGAACCGAGGTTTCGATAATACATTTGAGGTAAGTATACAAAAAAAATCCAAAAGTTTTACGTTTTTAAACCGCAATATCTTAAAAAAACGGTTAAAAATTATTACGGATTTCCACTTTTTTATATTAATTTGGGGTTGTTGAACGTGTTTATTGAATAAATTCAATTAAATTATTTTTTCGCATGTTCTCAATTTCATATACCTCTACAGTCCATTACAGTCATAAACGATTAATTTTTAATCTCCTTGTGATGCCTTAAGGAGCCCTTTCGCACCTATATATTTATAAACCGCTTTTGTAAATGATAATGGTTGAAGGCTATTGCTTATTATTGAATTTCCAGTTGAACGAGGTATTCCAAGCGGCGACGGAGAGCAACGACACAAGCAGCCAGTACAACCGGCAGTTCTGGATGTTCTTCATACTCATGATCCTCAGCTGGGTGGGCATGGCGGTTGTGGTCACATTCGCTGATGCCATCTGCTTCAATATTCTAGGTAAGAAAGTGTTAGTAGCAATTGAGTACATGCATGAATAAATTTTATTTTTTTATTTAACTGTTTACATTGTTTTAACACTAGGAAAAACAAAAATTTGTTCTAAAAGCTTTTCGTTATTTAATAAAAAAATATTGAAAATCTTAAAAACGTTTGAGCGGTTGAAACGCTCATAATTTTTGGCGCGAAAATGACAGATTGTGATGACGTCACATCTCACAAAATTTTATAGGTTAGTATCAAGTTAGTATGAGATTAGTTCCTACTTCAGTTGGTGGTTCAAATATTTCAAAGTTATTTTCGCTTAAACCATGAATGAAACTAAAAAACCCTTATATACGGGTATTACCTAGTGCCAAAGTGCATGAACAATATAATAAGTGCACCCAATAAGGTGTTTTTTATCTGCCGAAAGACGTGAAAACTTGTAAACCATGGTGCAAAATGATGAGAAGACTACGACTGTACGACTTTTTATTGCTGTGAAGATCGCTTCAACGTAAGTAAATACCTATTTATCTTGTATTCAAATATATTTATACCTAGTTAGAGTAATGTTGTGTTTACAATTATACATATACCTTAATAACGTTACTTGCAAGTGTAGATGCACTGGGAACGGTGCGTACCTTAAGAAATCATTATATGTGTAATGTCTGCTGCGAATGCAGAAGACGCTGGTTCGATCTCAGCCCTGGGTACCGGAGGTCTAGGTCACATTTTTCCTTTGTAAATTCGCCATCAGGTATATCGGTGTGGTCAAGGTGGTCACAAATATCTGAACAACGCCTATATTTTCAAGGCGATAAAGTGCATGTAGAATGATGGCGACTGTATATGACATACCTATATAAGTTTATAATTTATATTCTATGTACCTACTGCTGCATTTTTTTTATACCTAGTTAATAAGGATTGCCAACAATGGAGCCAATTTTGGAACAATGTAGGACCATATTATTACGATATTGTACCAACTACTAACATTAAGAAAGGTTTTCTTTTAAGACTTATTTTCTTGTACAGATTTGTAAAATAAAAATATGTATTCATTTCAGGTCGAAGAGGATGCATAAAATGACATTCAACATAAAATAATGAAGGAAAGTGTGGTAAAAGTGCCACTTCCATTAAAGAAAGGAGTTTTGCTATACTTAAATGCTCCGAGAGCTCCACATGTTGAAGCCCCACGCTACAGTAGACCATAGTTTAATATCTGTATTAGACAAGGTAATAATGGTAGGCTGTGGATAAGTAAACATGCAGATTGTGTTTAATAATAAAAAGATTTCTATTTTACATGTTTTATTTTTATTCAATAATAGGGGTAGTAGGTATTTCTAACACTATCTTTCTAGATGAAAGCAGCTAGAAAGATAGTGTTACAAATAGTTAAGTACTGCACATAAATCTTAATTAACATTACTTGGTACTAGCAGAGACTAGTCTCTGCTAGTATCTGCAAATAATTTATAAAACTAACAATGTCCATTCAAGAACTTGCTTGCTCTTGCTTCAGACTTGGCATCTTGGAGCCTCAAAAATTTCTTAGACGTTGCATCTCTATTTAATACATATACTCTGTAATAATACTACATATATCCTTGACCTTAATCAATTTAAGGCTAGTACCAACTGATGATAGTTTGGATTTCTTGCATTAATATTTGATGCTAGTTGTTGGTTGGTCCGCTGCACTGGTGTAGCCATGTCATCTTCCTAAAACAATATAATAAACTAATTAATATCTTTCTGTGTGGCTAGTGTATAAAATTTCCGATAACTTAAACTATATTGTTGTACAGTTATTATCAAATATACCAGAGCGACCAAGGTACTTAAAAATATCTTATCATGGACATTATCACCGTGACAGGTGTTGTTCAGATATTTGTGACCATCTTGGGTGCTCCAATAAATCTGATACTGTACTAGAGTCATAGATTTATTATAAACACTGCCATATGTATCTATATAGCATCAGTAATGCAGACATAAATGGGATTGGACATTTGGCATGTTTAAAACAAAAAAATCAACTATGCCCTGGCAAATCAGTTCACATGACAATTATATAATAGCTCTAATAATTAGACCATTCATATATCCTTGTTATGTCTGAGGCTGGAATGGACTCAAGCGTATAAGCAGCAGCGGTGGGTGACTCCATCAAAATTTAGATTTTAATTAATCTATCTCGGGTAACCTAACCACATTTGCTCACAACACTAAGCCGAACTCCTACTATAAGATGGCTCTAGCCAGTCAGTTACTCTCCTTACAGAAATGAAAATCAAATATGTATCCTTACCCAAGTGTGCTGAACAATGTTTCCACTGTTAACAGATTTAACTTTTCCTTCTGTGTTGTTACAGTACAATTTTTGATTTGGTAGCTCCGGGGTGATTCTAGCTTTTACATATCACCATCTCAGCATACTTGCACATAGCCAATGGTCATGTTATGTCTATTGTAACACCATTTCAAGTACCTATGATTCACAAAGAAAATAATGATTATAATTATGCAATAACTCTTCACATCTAAGATCACTTTACATGCCTGTTACGGTTTTTGGAGTAGGTAAGTAATTTATATAAACATAGGACAACAGTTTAAGTAGCAGTTTCAAAATAAAGCCAAGGTTACTTATAGGTTATTGTTTTGGATTTCCAGTTTAAATCATTACACATAAGTAAGTAATAGATTAAAAGTTATAATTACCTTGCAGTTTTCGCTCCTTTCGTCTTGGCAGGCATTAACATTGTTATTATTGGTGAAATACGACGACATCATAAATGCATTATATTCGGCAAATTGTCCATTTGCGTCTTAACAAATCCGCTATCCGTCATTGTACCTGCGTTGTTGTGTATTAAGTATATTATTATAAATGAGAAATGCCAGTGCTGCAGTATCTGGGTGACATAGTTGAGTTGAGGATAATGACAATGACATTGACTTGACATCAGCTCAGACTGAAACTGACTAGAGCGAGCGAGCGTTCGTTCAGATACTAAGCTATAATCTACTTATTACAGTGTTAATGCATATTCTAATCATCGGATTACATAATCTACCATTTACCAAACACATTAAAAAGTATAGTTATCATCTTACTTATGCAAACTAGGTTAGTTCTAAATAAAACTAGCTTGACGTATTTGTAAGGAACCAATGGAGGACATTCATTTAAGAGCAAACTTATTGAAACCCAATGGAAACCCAGCATAATGCTTACCTCAAATTCGTCTTTAAGTGCCGATATTTGAATTATAACCGCAAAAAGCTGCTAAATCACCACAGAAACAATTTTTAATCACTTTTCGTCTAAATTTAGTGTCTGCCACGAACAAAATAACAAATCTGTCAAGTATGTGACGTCACGAGTACGTTCGACCAATAGCGTTGCGTTTAGATTATTAGGTTTTTGCGCGAAATTTTTACACTTTTTAAGTATTATTTTAAGCATATAAATGTTAACTAAATTAAAAAAATGTGTTTGTAGCATAATATTATGGCAATAACCATCGTAATAAAAAATATTTCGTTAAAATTTAAACTTCATGCTTGTACCTAATTGGCTTAAATAATACCGAGAATCACAATCCTTTTGAGCGACAACGTCAGGTTAATTCTTAGTACCAAATTGAACCACGCTTTTAGTAAATTGTGTTTTTGTGTGTTGTATGTCTTCTATGTCTAATATAATTAATAGCCTTTTCCCGCGGCTTCGCCCGCGTACTATAAGTACTCAAAAAGGATCGATACCCATGTTGATTTTCAGACTTTGTGACCACATTTGCCCCTTTTGGGGGTTGAATTTCAAAAAACCTGAAATACGTGTTTACTCATTTATCGTTAGGAATACTCCTGTGAAGTTTCGAATAAAATAGTCTAACAAATCTTGATTCGCCATACAAACTTTGGACCCCCATTTTACCCCCTTAGGGGGTGAATTTTGAAAAATCCTTTCTTAGTGCATCCCTAGACCTTATAAGGAATCTACGTGCCAAATTTGGAATCTCTATAACCAGCGGTTTGGGCTGTGCGTTGATATGTCAGTCAATCACTCAGTCAGTCAATCAGTCAGTCAGTCAGTCAGTCAGTTTCTTCTTTTATATATTTAGATAACACTGTTGTACGGAAATATCCCGTAGACGTATTTGGCCGCACTGGCCTTACTCTACGTTTTCTACCCGCTTCAAGATTTCGAAGCAGGAGGTTCTCAGTTCGTCGGGATCTTTGTTTTTGCTATTTTTTTTAAATGTATGTGAACCGATTATTCGAAGACGGCTGGACCGATTTGGAAAATTATTTTTTTGTTTAAAAGAGTATACTTCACAGTTTGTCCCATTGTTACAAGGTCAAATCGAGGGAACTATTCAAATATTATAGGCACACCTATGATTTAAATATTTTTTACAGTAGCTCGGGCATTTCCTTTTGGGAAGGTGGAGACTAAATGAAGTCGGTTTTTTTTGTTTAAAATTATTACAAATAAGCTCCATTTTCCAGGCGCGAAGGTGTCCCAATACGGCAAGCAGCGCCTTTGGGGCTCAGTCGGGTGGGGCATATTCTCGCTGCTCACCGGCGCCCTGATCGACGTGTTCAGTGACGGCGAGTACAAGAACTACGCGGTTGCGTTCGTGCTCATGTTCGTGTTCATGCTCGGTGACGTCATCGTGTCGTGCTTCATAAAGGTAGGCTGTAATGTACCACACAGATCGAGGCGTGACTTATAAAAATATAAATAAATGAGTCTTTACTCAGGACCAACGAAGGATCATGGTGTTAGTAACAGGCTTAAATATAACTGTTGGTAATTAACTACCTACATATCTATATAAAATAATAATGCTTCCGGCCGATGTCGACCATGGTGACCACTTCAACTTCTAGCTGTAACTTCAATAGTGCGGCGCTCGTGCGCCCGAAGATGGATGACGTAGCCGATCTTAGTGGTGAACGCCCGTGCACATTGAGGGCACGTGAGGACACCAGCCACGTAGTGGTAGTAAATGGTAGCAGGCTGGCGTGTTTTCAGCTCGTCGCGTATAGCGTCGAGGTCCTTACGTTGCTCCTCGAAATCACGTACATTGTCCTGAACCAGCCTGCGCCACTCAGGACGCTGTGCTGCCAAACCTTCCCATTGAGAGGGCTCGATGCTGCATCTTTTCATGTATTTACATATCTATTTCATTATTGTCAACCAACTTCAAGATTTTGAATAAGGAGGTTCTTAATTCGTCGGGATCTTTGTTTTTGCTTTTTTTTATGTATCATCATCATCATCGTATCAGCCGAAAGACGTCCACTGCTGGACATAGACCTCGCCCAAAGAGTGCCACAATGACCGGTCCTGCGCCACCCGCATCCAGCGGACTCCCGCCACCTTCACCAGGTCATCAGTCCACCTTGCGGGGGGGTCTACCCACGCTGCGCCTTCCGGTTCGTGGTCGCCACTCGAGAACCTTTCCGCCCCAACGGCCATCGGTTCTACGAGCAATGTGCCCCGCCCACTGCCACTTTAGTTTAGCGATTCGGAGGGCTATATCGGTTACTTTGGTTCTGATGCGATCACGCAGAGAGACTCCAACCATAGCCCTCTCCATTGCCCTTTGGGTGACTTTGAGCTTTCTTATGAGGCCCATTGTAAGCGACCACGTTTCAGTACCATATGTCATCACTGGCAACACACACTGGTCAAAGACTTTCGTCTTGAGACACTGCGGAATATTGTACAAAAAGATGTGTCGTAGCTTCCCGAACGCTGCCCAACCGAGTCGGATTCGTCGATTGACCTCTTTCTCGAAGTTGGATCTACGTAACTGGACAGTATGTCCTAAGTATATATAATCGTCCACAACTTCGAGTGTAATGTCTCCGATTGTAACGGGAGTTGGTGCTACATGGGTATTTGACATGATCTTCGTCTTATCCATGTTCATCTTTAGACCAACTCGCTCGGAGGCTTTACTGAGGTCATCGAGCATCGTACTCAAATCCCCCATGGTCTCAGCCAAGACTACTATATCGTCAGCAAACCGAAGGTGAGTGATGTACTCGCCGTTTATGTTGATGCCTAGCCTTCTCCAGTCCAGAGTCTTGAAAACATCCTCCAGTGCAGCGGTAAACAGTTTAGGAGAAATAACATCTCCTTGCCTGACTCCCCGCTGCCACGGAATAGGCTTCGAGTTCTCGTCCTGGAGTCGGACTGACATAGTGGCGTTCTCGTACAAACACTTCAGCACTTCGATATAGCGATAGTCCACTTGGCACCTCTGGAGAGATTGTAGTACAGCCCAGGTTTCGATCGAGTCAAAGGCTTTCTCGTAGTCCACGAACGCTAAGCAGAGGGGCAGGTTATACTCCTCAGTCTTCTGTATAACCTGACGGAGCGTATGGATGTGGTCTACGGTACTAAAGCCTATTCGGAAACCGGCTTGTTCGGGTGGCTGGAAGTCATCTAGCCTGCGTGCGAGACGGTTCGTAATGACTCTTGAAAACAGCTTATAGACATGGCTCAGAAGTGAAATGGGTCGATAGTCCTTTAGTAACGCGTTTTTATGTATGTTCACTGACTATCCGAAGACGGCTGGACTGATCCGGAAAATTCTTTTTTTGTTTGAAAGAGTATACTTCACATTTGGTTCCATTGTCATCAAGTCAGGATGTGATGATGGGATCCTGGAGAAATCGAGGGAACCCTTCAACTATTATAGGCACACCTATAGTGATTTGAGTATATTTTACAGCAGCTCGAGAATTTGCTTTTGGAAAGGTGGAGGCTAAGTGAAGTCGGTTCTTTTTTTTGTTTAAAATTATTAAAAAAATTATTATTAACGCGCACATGAACAAGGCGGTAGTTATACAGGTACATAGAGTCCAGTCGGTTTGCTAACATGCTCAGTGCCTATGCTGTTGGTGCTGGCCCGCACTCTGCGCACCAGGGATGTCACTCGCTTGCGGCGTAGAAGCAGTCTACCCGCGCCTCTGCGAAAATCCCTGAAGCACTGCAGAATTTGGGCAGCCCCATCAGCACCCTGTACGCGTTATTATATTGAACTCGCAATTTTCTGCCATATGATGTTTTAGTGTACCAGGTCAAATGCCTCAGATAGATCTAAGAAACATGCATAAATAGGTGTTCGTCGCTTAGTGTGGTACCTGACAGTCTGTTTTAATGCCAGGATCGCAGTTTCGGTCGACAGACCCGGCCTAAACCCGAACATTGGTCATTCAATTTTAGACATCGGTTAAGTTCTAAATTGAGTAGACCGTCAAGCACCTTAGCCATTGGTGGCGAGTGAGATGGGCCTATACCTATAGTTGCATTTGTCACTTACGTTACCGGTTTTATTTTTAACGATCGGGACCACCACAGTTTTCATCATGTCAGCCGGTAGATAAGTGTGTCCTATACACAACGAGTAAAGTCAAAGTAATTTGAGCTCTATGGACAGTAGTTACAGTTCATATTTAACTGACAGTGCTGCACTACGCTGCAGTGCATCTCCTCACGACCATTAGTGCCGCAGTTTAAATAAAGCATGTAACTACTACCCAAAAATTCAAATTGCTTTTACCAGTAAGACAACTGAGCTCAGTCGGCTCGGCTGTATAGACAGATTTGTTGTTTTGATTGATTGTAGTTAAATCTCAAACCCTCGAAGTTTCTACACCAAGTAATTAGTCCAGTGTAATTACACCAAAGATCCCCTTGGGTCGAAGTGTATCCATATGAGCCCTCAAATTAAATAAGATGCTATTTTCAGATCGAGTCCACAAAAATGTCGGTCAGCATCCTGGCCGACGTGGGCTCACTGCTGTCCTCTCTACCCACCGTCATATTCTTCCTCTGGACCATAGCCGTGGGTCTCTGCACGGGGCTGCTCTGGCAGTTCCTGTTCTGGCATCTGGAAGACATTTCCAAGGCTAGCGGGAACAGTTCGGAGTACGACAAGACTCTGCAGGGGTTGGTCAGCGCTATACAGACGTTCGGAGGGGAGATACCATTTATGTTTGTGTCTGGTGAGTCATTTAGTTTTATCCACGACTATACCCACCGTCGTATTCTTCCACTGGAATATAGCCGTGGGTCTCTGCGCGGGGCTGCTCTGGCAGTTCCTGTTCTGGCATCTGGAAGACATTTCCAAGGCTAGCGGGAACAGTTCGGAGTACGACAAGACTCTACAGGGGTTGGTCAGCGCTATACAGACGTTCGGAGGGGAGATACCATTTATGTTTGTGTCTGGTGAGTCATTTAGTTTTATCCACGACTATACCCACCGTCTTATTCTTTCACTGGAATATAGCCGTCGGTCTTTGCACGGGGCTGCTCTGACAGTTCCTGTTCTGGCATTTGGTGGAAATTTCCAAGGCTAACGGTTTCAATATCTGACGAATGGTTTATTTGGCCTGTGTCACGTATACGTACTAGGATTACAACTTGACTATGGATTATTTATAACTTCATGTTTTGAAGCCCATTAAAAATATTACCTAAATCATCCGAGTCAGAAGGACGAGTCGACTCAGTCGACTGACAATTTATCCATCAAAATCTGGTCGCTAGTTTGTAGTTTCGACCTTACGGTCGACAATAAGCCGTATAGACAAAGACAACCCGTAGTCAGTTAAAAACTGTTAATCTAACTAATCTGTGACGTCGAATATGAAAGACATATTCGACGTCACAGATAGGATTACAATTATGCACTATACTCCTTTATAAAAAGGTGTATAATAGTAGTTTATGCAACTGATACATAATGAGGGGCCTTAAAACACGAGTGGGGTTTAATGAAACGAGCGCAGCGAGTTTCATTATAGGATCACACGAGTGTTTTAAGGCCTAATTATGTACAGTTGCATACATTACTTTATCTACACACATATTGCAAGTACTCAAAGATGGGTTCAGAAGCCAAAGGCAATTGACCTGCATTACTAGGTAGATAGATACAAGTGCTGAAACATACCCACAGGTGTAAGCTTAATAAAAATAAATAAATTACAACTGATAAGGAAAGTAATTTATTTATTATAATATAGTTAATAGTAAACATTTACATTTTCGCAATTAAAAATGTTTCGACAAACAATAACTGACAAGTTGATAACAGAAATGGCGGCCGTACAAACTTCTGTCGCGAGTTTTTTTTTAATATTAGCCAACAAACGAGATCAAAATGTCGTGCGGTTTATGTCAAAAAATATATCGTACTGACGTTTCGTATCGACAACATTTTAAAATCTATGGATACTAGAATAGAAACCCATTGAAATTGTGTTGGTTTTGACAGCTGTTCCAAATTTGAAACTCATAACTTAACAATATTTGAGCATGTAAAGTTAAAATTACATTACTGCCACAGATAAGAAACTTATCATAGTGAAATCGTTTGTTGTAATGCTGGTCATTGCCTACAATTTTTGAACGCATTTTAGAGGACTTACAATATGAGTGTAGATAAATATCTTTATCTACACCAATATCATAAATCCTCTATTCCGCGTTCGGAAACCGTATGTAAGTACCACCATTATTGCAACCAGTAACGACTTATAGTTCTTTGTGTTTTAATGTGAATTTTCAATAAAACTTGATTGAAGGTTACACGTTTTTTAATTACTAAGAGTTACATAAATTGTCCCGACAATGGAGCGAGAGCGACCGAAGTTGGGTTCGAACTGCTTTGTCTTTTACTTAATGCTAGCACTTCACATTCGCCCACACACGCACATAACACGCGCACATAACACCCCCCTTATCACTCAGAAGACCTTCCCGTGAAGAAGGGCTGAACAGTTGGGGCCAACTCGACGTCCTGGGTCCTTGGAATCGTGGTTGACCGGCGTAATTGAATCTTCCTCCACATCAGTATTCCGGCGGTTACAACAGCCAGCACGTATAAGGGTATGGTCCACAATAGGTGACTATTATCTTTAGAATCAAATGGTTGTATCTGTTGAAGTTCCTCCTTTTCTAATAGAGCTTCGAGTTTATACAATTGTTCTAATGGAATCTTTTCCAGTTTCAACGGTTGTGCAATATTTCGGATTGTTATATTCGACAATTGAAAGGATATCAGTTTGATTGCCTGTCCTTTAATATCATTTCTGTAGTTTTTAACAGATGAGCTTGCGGTGGTGAAACTACAGCCTTCCGGGACTTCGATCAGGTATGTTCCTTGGATAAATCTAATTTCTTCGTTGTCGCATAAGAGTTGTGATTTAGTTCGTTGCGGACACGTTATCGCGTAATGGTAGTCATCCAATTTCTGAAGCTACTCGAAATCACTTGTAAAGGCAGTATATTGGCAGCTAGTAGAAATTTCGTGTTTTAGCATTAACGAGTAGATGCAATCGTCAGACCTTGACGCCAGAGTAAAAGAGGTTTCTTCGCAGTAGTATGTTTCTTGAAATTGTTTGCATTCTTCCTCCATGTACTGGTGTTTTTCGCCGTTCATTGCCATATAGGGTTTAGGAGGGATCAGAATGGTTGAATTGTAAGTGGGAGTGGGGAAAAGATGGTAGTAGGTGTATGTATTCTTGTACATTATCGGAAACTTTAAAGCGAATATAATTCTATTATCTGCATAAAAGGAGCCACAAGTAATAATATCATAGTAATCTCGTAACTCAGTATTTTCATTAATAAGCATTTCTTGTTTATGATAAAGCTTAGACAAAACATTTATCATGAACATAATATTTTCGGAACCTATTACACTATGGTGGGTAATTCCTAATTTAGAGAAAGCAATTGCATTTTCGAGCATGGTAACAAAGTCAAAAATATTCCGTAAATTACTTTTTATCATGTTACATAAACAGTTAATTTTGATGTAATCAGACAAGTGATAATTGGTCATATTAACATCAGTTATTATTTCGTTCAAAGTTGTATGGATTTTATATTCGTTGGAAATTATAGTGGACAGAGTGACATTGAATGATTCTAACATTTGTTTGTTAATGCTTATTCCAGAATTCAATTTATTTCCAATGATATTTTGATTTTTCTGTAAAGTTTGTATGGCTTGATTATAATGGTGTGCGTCGTCGTGATCCAAATTACCAGTGATACTTTTTATGATAGAGCCCAACCCATTAATTAGACCGCGTTTTTGTTTAGAGTGAACAGCGTACAAAGCATTGAATTTACCATAAATTGTGTTAAGGTCGTTTAGGAAAATTTGAGTGGTCATTACTGAGGTATCTCTAAAATAAAGGGGGTCCGCAGATTTAAGATAATCTAAGTAGATACCGATATAACTCTCTACATTATTAATACTATCCTTAATGCTACCTAATTCGTAATAATGTAAAAATACGTGTTCAGTCATCTGAATTTTAGCAGTGCCTAGTTTAAATGGCAGGACACCGGGGTTGTTATCCAGCTCCGTGAGGGTCACTTGACGCCCTTGGGTCACTCCTATCAGGAGGGTCCTGGAACAATGGTCTTTGTTGAGTTAATGGCACTCTTAACGTCCTTTTATGATGACTGATATCCTTATCGTCTATAATTTTTAATTCTAAGTTTTTCTTAATTCTACGACCTAAATAGCGGGGCTTCGTCTTTTGACGAGCAGCCGCGGGATTTTTCACATATACGGCTCGGTTCTCCTCGTATTTGGGAGGTTCAGATCTATCCCTGTTAGCATTTGAAATTGACTTTTCTTGGTACTCTAAAAGGGATTTGTTAAGGTTTGCGTATAATTCTTTTGTTACGTCTTTATGCCTATTTATATAATTTTGTACATAAACATCTTCAATATTTATGTCAAATAGATCGCGATCGTTAAAGTGCCCGTTAATAATTTCAATAGGTTTTTTCTTGGTTGTCGAATGGATACTGTTGTTGTAACCAATAATTGCATAAACCATGAGCTCATTAATTGTGAGCTCTGACTGTTTTTTGCTTATGATTCGAATATGTTCTAGAATGGTAGAATGGAACCTTTCTATGGCCCCATTCGATTCAGGGTTGTTTACACTGATAAAATGAAGTTTAATTTTGTGTAGCCAGTTCTTTTATTAACTGATTTTTGAACTCTGTACCTTGGTCAGCGGTGATACACAAAGGTAAGCCATGATGGGACATATATATTGAAAGAGCGTTTAATACACTCAGTCCGGTACAGGATTGTAAGGGATAAGCTTGTGCATATTTAGAAAATATGTCGATGATAGTAAGAAACTTTTGCCTGTTAACTGTGAATGTATCTATATGAAGTATTTCAAATGGTTTTGTGGCTACGGGTACAACTTGATATAATTGTTTATTTGGGTGTCTCTCATATTTGCTGGTTTGGCATATATCACAGTTGTTTATAAATTCAGTTACACTGTTATTTATATTTGGCCAATAGTATTGTAATTTTATTCTTTGTTCGGTTTCCTGAATTCCTCGATGGTTAGTTGGACCGTCATGAATGTGTTGTATGATTTCGATTTGTTTTTCACGATCAGTTACGTCCTGGACGTGGGTTTTGCAGAAAGTTAAGTTATATGCTGAATTTTTGAAGGTGCCTTGTAGTATTGAGGTAACAATTGGAATGAATTCGTTGGGCAAGAAGATGCCATATTTGATTTGAGGTTTTATAAATTCTTGGAATAGTTTAATTATATCGGATTGGATGTTGTTTGTATTTATTTGAGCTAATATTCTATTTTTAGTTGGGAAAATTTTGATTAATTTCGGTTTCGTTGGAGAGTGATAGACAAAATTCAAGAAAAGCTGATTATTAAAAATATTTATTTGTTTGTCTGTAATGGGTATTTCTAGTACGGGATTTTCTAGTTGAGAATGCACAGTACTTTGCGGCTGAGCAGGTGCACGGTTAGTTGTTTCTCGATTTTTTAATTCTGCTAAAGGTAAGTCATCTTCATCCGATGAATCGCTTTCGGGGAGAGCCATATGACGTGCCAAGGTTGCTAAAGGTAAATTGTCTTCTTCGTCGCTTTCGGTTCCTGAATGATTTACAACCATGGACATCGGCACATCATCTGGGTCCTCATCAGGATTATTAGTGTTTGAATTAATCTCATTGTTTTGCAACTCTATTCGTGACAGCGCGTCGGCGTTCGAATTTAGTTTTCCTTTTACATACGTGATAGTGTAATCGTATTCTTCTAGACGTAAGCGCCATCTTGTCAATCGGCTATTTGGTTCCTTTACGTTCATAAGGTATTGCAGGGGTTTGTGGTCAGTAATTATATTGAATGTCCTACCGTACAGGTAAGGGCGGAAGTATTTTGTAGCCCAAACTATTGATAATAACTCTTTCTCTATTGTGCTATATTTCGTTTCACTTTCGTTAAGCGTTCGAGAAGCATAGGCAATTGGAAGATCGGATCCTATTGGCCCTTGCGAAAGTACAGCACCTATAGCATGATTTGAGGCGTCAGTGCGCAAGTTAAAAGGTTTTTCAAAATCAGGGTATTGTAAAATTGGGTCATTTGTTAGCAAATTTTGACAGTGTTTAAAACAATTTATATACTCTGGGTTTAATTCTATTTTTGCACCTTTTTTTAGGCATGATGTCAATGGTTTGGTCAATTTCGCGAATTGTGGGATAAATTTTCGATAATAGCCTAGTAATCCTAGAAATGATTTTATTTCTTTGGTTGTTTTTGGAATGGGGAATTGCTGAACTGCTTTGATTTTATTAGGGTCAGGTTTAATACCTTCTGTAGTTACTACGTGTCCTAAGAAAGGGGTTTCGCGTTTCATAAACTCGGATTTATTTAGCTGTATCTTGAAATTCGATTCCCGGAGTCTTTGGAAGACATCTTCTAAATTTTGAATGTGTTCTTGGAGGGAAGTGCTGTAAACGATTATATCATCCATGTATACCATTATGTTCTTCAAACCGCGTAGCACGTTGTCCATAACCCGTTGAAACGTTGACGGCGCATTTTTTAAACCAAATGGCATACGGAGATAGGCATAATGCCCTCGGTATCCTTCATTTGCCGTGTCTACACTAAATGCCGTTTTCTCTATGTCATCGGGATGCATTTCTATTTGGTGGAATCCGGATGCAAGGTCCAATGTTGTGAAGTATTGGCATCTTCCTAATTTGTCTAAAATATCATTGATATTAGGAATTGGATACTTGTCACCGATTGTTTTTTCGTTTAGTTTTCTATAGTCGACTACTAATCTCCACTTAGTTTGACCTGTCGCGTCTTGTTTCTTTGGGACAATCCAGATGGGAGACGACCATGGGCTATTAGAGGGTCGAATAATGTTTTGTTCAAGCATTGATTGAATTTGCCTGTCCACTTCCGCTTTGTGTATTTGGGGATATCTATAAGAACGCGTATAGATCGGAATTTCATCCGTTGTATTTATTCGGTGTTTAATCTGATTTGTAAACGTAAGCGGTGTGTTTTCTGTATAAAAAACATCACTATAGGCTTCGCATAAGTTTAAAAGATTGCATTTTTCTTCTATGTTAAGATGATCCGTTCTAAGAAATGAGAGCGCATTATCGTTTTTCTTGCAAGTCGTTTCTAAGTTATAAGTTTCATAATTATTATTTAACTCCTGCGCCTTAAGAGGCGATGATAAAAACACGATGATGTCATTATTAGTGGGATTTGTTATTTGCAGGTGGGCATAGCCTGACTCTGCTCGGGTTACAGTCCCGAGAATGTAACAATTGTTTACATCGGTGCGTGGGATGTAGATATCACCGTGACGGATGTCAACTGGAACCTTTATATCCTTTGTTGAGTTTGATCTTATAAGGGCTTCAAATAAAGATTTTGATCCGGTTGTCAAAACTTTTATTGGTATTTCAGCATTTCGTGTAATAAGTAATTTATTTTCCAGGTCAACTTTAGCTCCTAAATTCTCGAACATTTCGAAACCAATTAATCCGTCGAATACATTATGAAACTTGTAGATGTAATATTTCGACAATGTTTTCTCCTTCAGTTCGGGGAATGAAGGTATTTCCACAGCATAATTATTAACAGTGTATTCAGAATTCACAGTAAATGGTTCAAACAGTAGCGGGTGGTTCTCGAAATGAGTTTCGAAAACGTCCGGTGATAAAAAGGATTGATTAGCTCCGGTATCAATAAGTAGCTTCAGGGGAGGTTCTTTAATTTCGACATAGGGTAGCCGTTTTTTTAAGTGAGCATTAATCTCTAAGATCATGGGTTGTCGTTCGTATCCGAATCCTGGGGAAAATCCTGATTAATTTCATTTCCGGTAAAAGTAGGCTCATAGTTCTCATAGAACTGCTGGTGGGCTAAGTAGTCTGTGTATATATTGTTGCACTCGTACTGCACGTTCTCAGTACTGTGGCCACCGGCGATGGCCGCGTTATCGTAGTCAGCGTCAGCAATAAGTGCATCGGGCGCCGGACACTGTTGTTGATACATAGTCTGGCAGGTATAATTATTTAAAGGGTTATTTACAGCTGGCATGTATGGCCTGAGAGGTACCTGGGCTGATCTATATGAAATTCCGCTCATAGGTTTCGGTGGTTCTAATTTATTGCCAGATTGATATCCAGAAAATTGTTTTGATGGATTGTAAGGATATTGGGGTCTGAATTGGGGTCTGTTCCACTGGTTATTTTTATACGGATTGGGGTAAAAAGGTCTGTTGTAGTTATTTTGATAGGGGGACATGTTTTGTCGTTGTGGAAACAGTGGTTTATTTAAATTTGCGAAGGGCACTGGTCGTGGGGGCAAGTTGTGCGGAGCAAACTTGTTGAGGTCTAACGGTTTTTGGAAATTAGTTTGGGGTACCTGTCTTTTTTGAAGATAATGTATGTTTTGTTCCTCTTTAATAAATTGTAAGGCTGTCGGCATGTCCGTAGGACGCATGGTTCTGATTGTTACACCCAGAGGGTCCTTAAGGCCAGTCAGGAAAGCTTTCAAGGTTTGAGTTGCAAAGAACTCTCGCTTGCAAGCTTTCTTGTTTGCGTCAATTTCGTGTAAATTCACGTAATTTATTATAGTACTGAGTAAATGCATGCAGCGGTTATAAAATTCCTGGGGTGTCTCATTCTCTTGACGTAAATTAATTAAGTCCCTATTAAGGCAGTTTTCGTCCCGTTGGTCAGCGAAATTTTTTAATAAAACCTGTTTTATCTCAATCCACCATTTATAGTAACGACCTCTTCAGCTTTCCCTTTCAATTTATTAAGGATACTATGCAGCAATATTTGATTATTGAAATTATTGGGTTGTGCTACGTCATAATATTGGGCCAAAACGGTTTCGCACGTAGTTGTGAATCTGTGCAACTGATTTGGACTCCCATTGTATTCTGGTATAACATTAAGAGCTATCTTTAATTGGTTAATATTATTATTATCTTCTGCCATTATAAACAATCACAAAAAAAATCGTACACAAAAAATATTACAAATTCGCAAAAACTAGACAAAACTTGTACAATCAACGATTTGATACGCAGAAATGCAGATTTTATGAATTTCTGTAATGTACAAAAATACACTGGAAAATGGAAAGGACTCACAGTATGGCGACGGCAAACAGCATTTTCGGCTCCGGAGGTTCGGTGACTAGGCTTTTGAAGTGGAAAAGCTCTAGTTATCCTTTATAAGACTGCGCCACTTATAGTTCTTTGTGTTTTAATGTGAATTTTCAATAAAACTTGATTGAAGGTTACACGTTTTTTAATTACTAAGAGTTACATAAATTGTCCCGACAATGGAGCGAGAGCGACCGAAGTTGGGTTCGAACTGCTTTGTCTTTTACTTAATGCTAGCACTTCACATTCGCCCACACACGCACATAACACGCGCACATAACAAACGTAATAGCTCTGACGATGTGGTAAAAACGTATGAAAATCCGCGTTACCAAGATCCGCGCTCTCCCCGGCCACCGGCACGCGCCCGCGCGACCGCCGACACTATCGAGTTGGTCATGACGGTGCAATGGCGGCCATTCTACTGGTTTCCGAATACATCATTTTAGGATTTATAATATGTGTGTAGATAAAGCAGTGTATGCAACTGTACGTAATTAGGCCTTAAAACACTCGTGTGATCTTATTATGAAACTCGCCTGCGGCTTCGTTTCATAAAACCACACGCGTATTTTAAAGACCCTTATTACGTAACAGTTACATAAACTACTATTGCCGTTGACTGTACTACAACTATAAAAAGGTAACCTGATCATTCTTCTGCCCAGGTTACATTCTAAAGCGTCTCGGCCACATAAACATGATGAGTCTGGTACTCTTCGCGTTCGGCGTACGGTTCATCCTCTACTCGCTTCTGACCAACGCGTGGTGGGTGCTGCCCATCGAGATGCTGCAAGGCATCACGTTCGGCATGTTCTACCCCACCATGGCGTCCTACGCCAAGGTGGTGTCGCCGCCCGGCACTGAGACCACTGTGCAGGTAACTAGATAGGTTTTGACTCTTTATATGGTACTGTTATAGCGGTGAATCCATTAATAGACTCTTACTTGCTACAGTTGCTACACATATTGTCTGTGTCGATTCGCGGACAACGACCTGGTCCTTTGTAAAAACACGTTTTGCAAAAATTCTTTACGTAGATTAATTGTTTTAAAGCATGGTCGAAACGTAGAATCAGGGGGGGGGGGGGGGTTCATTATGTCTCTCCATTGTACCCGTTTTTCCCCATGCGCTTACCGCATTGGTTGGTTGGCATATCGCTTATCACCTTATGGGTGCGTTTTCGAGTTATACAGGTACATCCATAGCCTATGGGTACATCATTGTCGGTTGTTAATATAATTCATTTTAAATTATATTTTATGTCAGTTAACGTCTTATTGATAACTGACAATGATGTGTACCTTTGATTGAAAACGTCATATAATACTATCATTTCAGTCAGTGTTTATGAAATGTCTCAAACCTGCACGGATATATGAATCACATTGAAAACCCTATTTTAATTTTTAAGAGCGCATGACAGCTAACTTTTTCATCTCTATAGCTAAATGTCAACTTCAAGAAGGAGAATCTTCGTACTAGTACTCTTACTTATTCTGTGGTAGAACGTTGATACGCAGATTTACTATTCGTAAAATAACCGTTTTGTAAGTTTCTCGATTTATGTACCGTTAGTCGAAAAACGGTAAGTACATAAGATGATCATTTGGTATCCAGTTTGTCCAGTAGTACAATGTTTATATTGACGCCAGCTGACCACTGAGCTCCTTAACCTGCTAATAACATTTCGTCAAATCATTTACGGCTCAAGCTATTTTCTTTTGTTTAAAACTACTGTATGAAATGTCCAATGTAAAGAGAACCCTGAATGGCTACACAATTAAAGTCCGTGACCGTATGCCTCAGCTTCACGAATTAACACTTTCGCAACCGGGAAAAATTTTGAACAATAGCCCAGAAACCGACAGAACCCGCTAGGCGGGCTACGACGTGCAACGCAATGCCGCACGCCGCGTGCCCGGCATCTGAGCAAACATTACGAGTGCCTACCAGGCGGGTTCTCGGTAGTCAAAGTGTTAACAACATCAACATTCTCTTCCCTGATTTACCATCACTACGCTATTACGACCAAGAAACTTAACCAACTTATGTTTCCAGGGTCTAACGGGCGCCATCTTCGAAGGTGTCGGCACGTCCCTAGGCAGTCTCATCGGCGGCTACCTCTACGAGACCTACCGGGCCAAGACGTTCCTGTGGTTCGGGCTCGGCTCGCTCGCCTTCTGCGTCGTTCATGTCGCGGTCCAGTGCCTGATGAGGGACCGGACGAAGCTTGCGCAAGGTAAAACGAACGACTCCGCCCTAGACGTTACGGGAAGCGATGACTGATTTGGAGGTACCCAGTGCATTAAGGGCCGGTTGCACCAAACCGTCTGTTAACGTCAACGTCATCGTTAAAAAAATCTTGTATGAAAAGTTTGACAGTTTTCTATGAGATGACAGCTCTGTCGCCATATTTAACGTTGATCAGTTCGTTAGTTATGCGTGGTGCAACCCACCTTAAGAGCCGGTTGCACCAAACAGTCTGTTAAACCTTTTGAAACTCAGGCGGCGAAGGAATATGCCGTGCTCCTGACGCCAGGCGATCGCGATTATTTAAGCGACATTGAACTTTACGTAGTCCCGTGTAAGTTCCTATTGCATTGGCAAAGCTATCGGCTTTAGCTATCGTTTTCCGCCTTGGCAAGACTTTCCGAAAGCCAACTGTGGCTGTCAAAATGTTCATTGGTTAAAATTTTCATGTATGAATAGTTAGATAGTTTCCAATGGGATTGCAGCTTGCGCCGCCATGTTGAAATTTTATCAATTCGTTAATTGTGTGTGGTGTAATCGGCCCTTAAAATAATTTAGTTCAGTTAACTGCATCAGTACGTTTATTACATAATATAAAATTATATTGTGATGCTGATGATTAATATTTTGTAAAAAAAAGGTAATCAAATAATACTTGTCAAAAACTAAATTATGTCACACTGAAGAGAGCAACTCAGTAATTCATAAAGCCCTCTCAAAACCGTATTTTTTAACCATTTGACCGCGAGATGCGTCGCGGTAAAATCACGCGCACGGAAATCGTGCCCTCAGCACCAGCACGTGGTACCACGTCCAAAATATAAGAAGAAAAAATCGCCTCGCGCGCTGGCGCACCCTTTCTCTGAGGGCACGATTTTTCCGTCAGATGCTTTGCGGTCAAAGGGTTAAAAATGGATAAGCAATGACAATGTCGTACAGGCATATCAAAATAAGTTTGCTATGATAGATGAATTTCATACTTTTGAAATTCTACCTTGATTTCATAATCATAAAAATCAGCATCCCAAACATCGCACCATTTAGTGCCATGCTTTGAATATTAACTTTATTTCGTTTGAGTTAAGGTAGAATATTAAATGAATAAAAAGAAATACCTGTATGCAAAACGTAATACTTTCGAACAAGTGCGTAGATTAAGAGTTCTAAGAAATGATGATTATATTTCTGTCACTGTAGATAAGTTCTGTGCCTCCAGTGTAAAACGATTAAACTCAAAAAATGTAATTTTACAGTACGGCTAAAAAACGTTGCAAATCTGTTTTTCTTTGCATTCTTCGAGATAAATTATGTTTTTGTTTTATAATCGGAAAGTTATAGAAACGAATAACAGCTTAGTACCTAAATTAACCTGAATTTTGTGGAATTAACGGAAATAGAGGCTTTCAAAAAAAACTTTGTTCCTTTTTCACAACAACAATGATTGTGTCAAAGGGTTAAACTAAATAGTTTCTATAGTGCTGATAATATATTTTTTTGTATATAGTTGTGTAAAGAAACAATTTCAGGAACTAAATTTTGCGAATTGTCTTGTTTATGGTAACAAAAAACGAATTATAATGAATAATGTCAGTTTATTAGAACAAAGTAAAACGAAAAATATTATATGAATCTTAGTTCATCGTCGTTTGTTCCGTCTTATAAATCGGGACCAGTAGCCAGTACAATGGAATCTGTCTGAAAACTGCAATAGAACGCCTCTGCACAATAAATCATTTAATCAACTCTAAACATACTGATGTGTGTCCGCTAAGTTTGCAGAACAAAAAAGACACTCCGGCAACGAGTTATAACCCATTTTGCGTTACTTCAATAGCTTTACTTTTATTTGACTATAGGTACTCTTGCAATCATGTAGGAAGATCTTCTATAGTTACCGAATCCAAAATTTCAATAGAAACCTGTGATCCTTCCCAAGATTTTCAGCTCCAAAAATACTATTTTTACCACGGGCTGATTTACGAAACATTTGACCAGGTAAACAATGACTGTGTATTCATTGACTCTATTAAGAATTTCTTCCAGTATAAGGATTTTGTCGTTCGCATATCTAAAGTTGTTAAAGATGCAGTGGTTGATATTCACAACAAAGTCAAGCCTAGCTATTCAGCAATAATATTTTCTCCCAGTATAAGTTAAATAGTGTTGGTGACAGTATGCAGTCCTATTTTTATGATCTCAACTTATACTTCGTTTTTTTTGAGATTAGAAATTGAGTAAACATAGAAACAGTAGTTGCCAACCTGTTCTAAATGTTCAATTTAAACACACTGCAAGCACAACAACAGAGGATTAGGTAACATGATTAAGAGTTCACATTTGTGAAAAAATAATAACAATTTGCAGATTAAATAATCCAACACAACAATAAATGCACAATTTCGTTTTATATTTAGTATGCTAACGTTAGACACGTGAAAAATAAAAAAACTGTCAAGTCAGTTTTTTATTTGACGCACGTACATTCTAAAACGAAATTTAATATCTAGTTTTTTTATCAGTATTCACGAAAATTATTCGATCATAATATGTCTAAACGTTATTTAATGGTTTTATTATACAATAATAATAGTATATAAATAATAAAGCAACTGTCTTAGGTAATGGTAAAAGATTTGATGGACTACGAGGTGGCTTTTCTTGTTGTATGCCACTCGGGCCTGCCTCTGATTGCTCCATAACCCTCCAACCAAACGCACAATGATAGAGCAACCAAATACCTTTACTTAAATAAGAATCACAATAAGCTTTAAACATTAAAAACTATCCAGGTATGGCTGCGAGATACTAATGACAGATGACGCGAGAAAATATTTAAAAATCGAACCATCCGTTGCGAACCTCTTCATCTCTAGGTATTTTATTGTGCAACATTCACAAGAACATTAACAATGATAAATAATAAAATATTTAGTGCATAAAACAACTACCAAAATATTGTTAAATACTCAATATAACATTTACAAATACGTAGGCACGGCTTTACTATAAATACAAATACCTATATTTAAGTATGTTTGATGACGGCGTAGGTACTTTGACAGTTGTGACATTTATCGTGCCTAATAAAGAACCCTGTACATCGTTCTGTCAACGTTTTTCTAATCTCAAAAAAAAACGAAGTATAGTTAATTTTTTTCCATTTACAGTCGCTCTTTGGTTCTAATTACTACCTATAGCTCTTCCTATAGTAGTTTATGTAACTGTTACGTAATAAGGGTCCTTAAAACATGAGTGTGGTTTTATGAAATGAGCCGCAGGCGAATTTCATAATAAGATCACACGAGTGTTTTAAGGCCTAATTACGTACAGTTGCATACACTGCTTTATCTACACTCATATTATTTATTATAAATGCCGTATTCGTAAACCATAGAATGGCCGCCACAGTACCGCCGTGGCCATCTCGATTGTGTCGGCGCGGCCTACTCGATTGTGCCGGCGGACGCGCGGGCGGGTGTCGCCGGCCGCGGGCGCGTGCAGGTGTACATTATGTTATCAAAACTCAGAGTACATCAATAATTGAGCATGAAACGTTAACATTGCGGTACTGCCACAGATAAGAAACTTATCATAGTGAAATCGTTTGTTGTAATGCTGGTCATTGCCTACGGTTTTTGAACGCATTTTAGAGGACTTACAATATGAGTGTAGATAAAGTCTTTAGTTCTATCGTGCTAGCAATTTTATACTCCTCAATGGTCTACCCACTTAACGGGTAAAAATGTATGAACTTTGATCTGTGTCAGTCACAGTACATTAATAATTAATGATTAGTTTCATTTTGTGTAAAATGATCAATGTCTGGATATACCTCCGAAACTTGATGCGAAACACAAACCTACCTATTACTCGTAGAGGCGCGCAGGACGCGCGATTTTTCAAACCATTTTGTAACGTACGCGCCGCTTTCAAGCCTCCTTCTGCACCTCCGCGTATCTTATTGACTTTGGCCGTTTGATACAACTCAAAACATTTTATTTTTTGACATTAACACTACTTTTCCCAATGCGAACATAAAATAGCATTGCGTATCTCATAATAATGACCTATAAAAGAGATCAATATCAACATTAATCTGTATTTACTTGATTTAGCTAAACTTGATTGTGTAAAACGAACTAAGTAAAATAAGACCACTTTACACATCATCTTATCCCTAAAATTGTTTGTGAATAATAAGCAAACCTAATTTTGACCGCTATTTACATAATACGCCTAGGTGGTATAAGGCGACCTAAGTATACTTTGATTTCTTTACACGGGTATTTATGTCAAAAGTATTTTTTGCGCAAAGATTAAACTGTACTTTAACCATTATTTGTAAAATGATTTTTACTTTCCAATATTCTTATTGAGACTAAGTAAAATTAAATCGTTTTGAACAAAACAGTTGTGAGTTTTAGTATATTTTGCACTAGTTTAACCCTTTTACACAAACGATATCTCAGCAACCAGTTATCGTAGCGCTATGAGAGTCGAAACAAACGATGTAGTACCGTGAAATATACATTATGGTAGAAAAATCCATAATTTGGACAAACTCGACTTTAACCCTTTTACACTGGAGGCACAGAGTTATAATAGCAATATATTTATTTAATTTTATTTCCACACTTACAACTATTTGTACAGGTGCTACTACATATATATATATATGTAGTTACACTATTGTCTTAGGCTTATATATATATATATATATATATATATAGTTAAAATTAAAAGTTCGCAATTATAGTATTAATAATTTTACATTCAGGATTTGGCCCAATGTATGTACATTTTTGGTACAGTAGAACTGGAGGAAGGGCTGACTCTTATGATTGTAGGTCCTTTTTATAAATTATGTGATTATTATTACTCTAATTGTGTTTTGCCGTGTTTCTAGGCTATAAATTTTAGTCTACGTATCTTATATACCAGATTGTACTATATTGTATGTCTGGCTATTTAGAACACAATTAATGTCAATAATCTGCGATCTACGACTAGCTAGTCTTAACTCAATGACTCTGTTAAATATCTAGCCAAATGATGGTTTGGTGCTGGCACCAAATTTTACGTTATACACTGCCATTGCTTTTGCTCAGCTGCATATGCTCTCTGCTTTTGTATTCTTGCCGTCGGTGGTCCGTTTCAAAGCTTATTGTGACTTGTAATAGTTGTGGAACATTTTTTGGGGTTGAAGTACCGGCCTTAAAAGGAAAACGTTACATAGGTACCCTTATAGGATCTCTCGTGTCTGTCCATCTATCACTGAACTTATTTAAGTACGTTTGAAGTAGTAAATAAATAAATAATAAACATGGGGGCCACCTTTGGGAGTACCGTACATCGTTCTGTACCTACAGGTTACAGGATAACCTATGAGAAGTCTACGGCCAAGCATGAGCCATTAAGAAAAATAAAAACATTGTTAAAATTTTGTGATGTATGAAAACACTTGAGGCGCGAGTCTGTAGGCCGGGGTTTTTATTAGTAAAGTTCTAGTTGTCTTTCAAGTTACCAGCTTTCGTATCGTGTTTTTTTCGCGGTGACTCAGAGCGCAAACATAATTTTATGAAGGTTTACACAATCAAAAAGATTTTAACGGGATGTATTTAACCAGGCATCTAACTAATTGTATTTGGGTAGCTATAAAAAACAAGTTTGGTACTAAAATTAATAGGTTGGCGACTAAATCCGGGCCGTACATTACTTCAATAAGGCTTATTTAAATTCATTGTCGCTAAAATATTAATACACAGCCAATTTATATTATTATATGCCTTAGTAAAGCTGCCGATACATATTTTAGATGCCTGAAAAATTATAAGCCAAAATTAACTATCGATTATCTCAGAACTGGAGCTAATTAGGACACTGGTGTCTTTGAGAAATATACTAAATTTAAGCCGAGGAATGTACATTCCTTGCAATACAAGGAATTTAAAAAAACCACGGTGTATTGTACAGTCGAAGTCAAATATATATTTTACATGTGTTGGTGCAAAACTGTAAACATATCTTTGACACCGACTGTACCAATACTTTGATATGTACGTACGTATGTACTTAATAAGTACTTAGATATAGGTCATTTTACTTAATTTTGTGTGTAGTTTGGACAGACAGAATTATTTACCTTCGCGGTCAGGCATAAGATCATATCAAAAGGGTTGATCGAACTGTTTGCTTGGGAATCTTGGGATGTATTATTTTGCCTCAGTTTTTTTTTAATTTAGAACGTAGTGAGTGAAAATAGAGTTTTATGGGTTATAAAATAAACCCTACAAGAACTAGAAACTTGGCGAGCATGTTGAGACAGCCATATTATTATATGGCGTTAAGATCAACGTTTATCAACGTCATTTCTAGCCGATTATTTATTTCCCAGTGTTTTAAACAGTACTTACTTAATTTGATTAAGGTCAGGTCGGGTAAGGGAAACAGTATAGGAACTCCATACGGGACTGCCACTTACCCCACCACAACTTACATGTTAATTGTGATTATATATAGCTTATTTTTTAGCAATTCCACGGATTGCATGCTTTTATTGTTTTTTTAAATATCTAATAGCAATATATTGGGTAGTAAATAATACCTGGACTGAATAGACATACCCGCTTATTTCTAAACATCCTACAAACCTGATTTAACGAAATAAAATAATCGTTTGTTCTTAACTGTCACATTGATAGTTGTATATATGTTAGAAAACAAACAAAACATATTTTTAACTAAAGAGGCTTGTAAGATGTTTATGAATAAACGGGAATATCTATACTAAATCGCGTTCACCAATAATTCCGGCTATATATTTGTTTTCGGTGCCGTGCATTAATTAAACGAGAGGTTATTTTGAAAAGGTCAAAGTGTCGAACAAAATGCATGACCTGCTACGTTAGTGACGCGATAGATGGCGCTAGTGTCAGTCCAGGGGGCTTAGCCAAGATGACAATCGTTTCCAGAAAACGAATCGAAACGCTATCCGTCTCTCTATCGCACTAATGAAGAGTGAGCGAGAGCGTGTAGCGTTTCGTTTCGTTTTCTGCAAACCATTGACATCTTGGCTACAGAGCCTGGTGTTGTTTCGCCCATGATCTAAATGTAATCTATAAATAATGTTTAGTTTGTGGATTTATTTAATTGTTTTCTATTATTAAATCAATACAAAGTTTACTTTGTCGGGTGGGTATTATAAGCATAAAAAGACAGGCTGTGTTTATATTGCTGTAATTAGTTCGTTCTTATATAAATAAGCTTAGAGTGCGTGAATGGGCGTCCGACGTAAAACTTGGTATTCACGCCCCTGCCCGCTCATCCCTCAGCCGATTTTGTCATCATGCCTTCATAATGCCAAGCTTTCGGACGAATAACCAGTTGTATGGAGTAAGCACTCTAAGCTGACTTATTTCTCTATGGTTCTACTGTAGGCTGTGTACTTCATACTTGCGTTTCTATATCTCTGTTGCTAAAATGACATTTACGTAGATCGTTTTGGTCCGTTTTATTATTTGTTTTTAGTTAGCTTCACTTAATTAATTAACTTAATTTAATCTTTTTAGATTAATCTGAACCATTTCCTACAAAAAAACAAAAAATAGCACTGTCATTTTAGGTGTACTTATTAGATATTACCCTAGTTTATTTCTGTACTTGGAATATACTTGCTTTATAACTGTGGATCCAGGAACTAAATACAAAACTATAATATTTTTAGTTCCCACATGCGTTCACATGATTAGTAATGATAACAATATTTACAACTTAAAACTGTGACACGATTTTTTAAAAACAAGTTTAGTTGTTTTTTTTTCTGTTGTATGTAGGTATTTTACATCTTATTGAGATATTTCTGTGGTACTTTTAAAATTGGTTAGTTTCTTTCGCCTTTTGAAGGTTATTTTGTTTTTTTTTTTTTTCATGTTTGACACTTGGTGTTATCTTTATTTATTTTTATAAGGTTTCATTGTTTATTTTGAATCAAATTGTATTCGTTTGCTGATAAAAGTATTCGTTTAAGACTTGTCCTTGAAATGTTGGTCCAAATTGGTCCTAGCACAAGGCTGTAAAAATGTCTGCCATAAACAGTTGTACTTACTAATGTACCCTCGGTATTCATATATGATTTAATACGAAAACTTTTTTTTTAATAAAATAAGGTATCGAATTTGTATACTCTGAGTAACGTAAATTGTAGTATTTTTATGTTTAGATTATTTCCATTAGTTATATAGGTAACGTAGGTATACCTTCCACGTATCATATACCTTCCACGTATCATATACCTTCCACGTATCATATACCTTCCACGTATCATATACCTTCCACGTATCATTGTATTACATAATCAGTTTTTCTTAGTTACAGTTAGTACTAAGATAATCTATTATTCTTGCCCTTATTGTGAGTTTTTAACTAAAACGTACTCAATTTATTTAAGAGTATTTTGTGATTTTTTCATTACCATATAACAATGAACAATTTGTTAATATGTTATACGGTATTAAATAGTTAAACGTAGTAGTAAGTTCCCAGTTGTGCGCTAGTAAGTTCCTCTAAAATCCAGTATTAGAAAAAATAGTGTAAGATTTTTAAATAAATTACTGTTATATCGTAATTGTTTTTGATTTATTTCCTTTTCCAAAACCTAAGAAAAATTGGAATTTGTTTTCGATAGGTTCTTTATTATTTAGCGTGGACTTCGTTTCGGCGTGTAGGTACCTACATCAGAACCTGCGATATCTTTACTATTTGTTTCCAAAAAGCAAGTATATTCCAATTTACTATGAATAAAACATGATGTATAGCCATATATGTACAAATGTGTAATTTTGTTGTAAAACACTATAAAAAGTGTATTGTTTTGTTCCAGTGTATGTGTGCGTGTATTTTTGCCCCTTGTATTTGCAGACTTCTTTATTAATACCATGCTATGTGGACTGTTGCAGGTGGGTACATGTCCATCATAAGATACGAGCAGCCTGGCGACATGGTGTGCATAATGGAAGACCACTTGGAAGGCAGGGAAATGCAGTTACGGTAGTTACTTAAACAGGTATATATATTAATAAGGGGACAGTGTTACTTAGTAAGTTATTTACCAAAAATTACTTTGCTCAATTGAATATGAAAAATATTTCAACAACACCAAATTGCTGTAAAAATGTGGATATCCGTAATCATGCGCCATGCGCTACTTTGTAAAGAGTCTTTTAAAACGGGTGCACGCTCCAGATTTGTTTCCGCATTTTAATCCTTTGAAGATCATACGTCATAGACAACAACAACGCTCACGCGCTGGTATGAGGTTTTTCAAAAAAGTATTCTATATGTTCTTAAAGGGTAAGCAACGCGCATGTGAATCCTCTGTAGTTACAGGCGTTCATAGGCTACGGTAACTGCTTACCATCAAGTGGGCCGTATGATTGTTTGCCACCGTCGTGGTATAAAAAAAAGGTATAGTAGTAGTAAGTTTATTAGACATTTGAATCTCACATTATCCAAAAATATATGCATAATTATTGTCAATTGCAAGTCAATCGCCGTTAGACAATATAAAGAGTCTTTTTGGCTATATAAAGGTGCGACCACACAGCTGCTTAAAATACGGCGACGTTACGGAATCGCAGTGACGCATCCTATCCGCACCGTTTTTATCGCATGCCCTGGAGGGCATAATACGCTCAAAATACGCTGACGGTACGGAATCGCAATGACGTGCCGTAAACGTCACGATTCTAACGCATGCTCTCCACACCGCTGCTCAAAATACACAGACGCAACGTGTACGCAGTGACGTGCCCCATACGAAATATTTTTGACACGAACCTTCCAAACCGTATTTTGTGCAGCGGTGTGGAGGGCATGCGATAAAAACGGTACGGATACGAGGCGTCACTGCGATTCCGTAGCGTCACCGTATTTTGAGCAGCGGTGTGGAGAGCATGCAATAAAAACGATACGGATACAATGCGTCGCTGCGATTCCGTAGCGTCACCGTATTTTAAGCAGCGGTGTGGTCGCACCTTAATAATGCAGTGCTTTCGGTACACTGCTTAAAAGAGGCCAATTACCAAGGCAATTCAACATTATGTAAGTTGGCATTATGTAAGTATATAAATACAATCCTATTTATTTAGCTACTCCATTAAATTATAACGTTTTAAAGTCTAGGTTTTGTGGATTGTCTTTTGTTATTGGCTTCATTTAAAAGGTCATAAAGTACTATTACAAATCAAAAACGAGATATATTTTAAATATATTTTGTAATTAATATATAATATTGATATTAATAAGACATTTTTGTAATTTGCGCCGGTTTTCTGAATCGGCAGTAATAATTAATATTTCGTGTCGTAAGGGCCTCTTACATCATACCTTTTGAAGAGAGAAGGATGGAGAAATAGTACGGCATTAGTTGACATTACACACCCACGGCGGTAAAATTAAGAACGGCTCCTATCGCAGGCCTGAACTGAAGGTGAGGGCCATAAATAAGCGATCTGAGGCCTTCTTTATTACCGTGGTGCGTATACAATTTTACATCTGAGCGCGCGGGTGATATATGTAACTTACCGCCCGGAGCACAGATAAGGTAACCACTAGATAAGCCTTACAAGGCGACTTGGGGTCACCACCCGTTCAGTAGCGACCACGTTTTAGACCTGCACGTAGTGTGCGTCTATGCAAGATTATTTTTTTAATACGTAGTAAACTATTCAAAATTCTGGCATATTGTAGTGTAAGGTGGTGTGGCAAATGTTTTTTTAACGTTAAGAATCAAAAGAGTTGGACTTACATTCCTCTTTTACTTCAAAATATTTTTTTTACTTTAATATGATTCTAGCCAGCGGAGTTCATTTTGAATTAGTCAATTGAGAAGTAGTTAGTATGCCCGTCACTTTTTATCATGTTAAGAATGCAATGTGCTATTCCTTTCTTACGGAAGCACGTGTAGGATAGTGATGCGCGGATGATGTATACCGGACTTATATACCGGCACCACGTAATTTCAACTTAACAAATATACGAAGTACAATGGAAAACAGGAGATCTTTGTTTTATTATCTTTTTTTCTTTTAGTTTGAGTAGTTGGTAGAATTTAAAGATTTATTCTGTCGGTAGTTTTTCTTTTCATATAGTTATAATAAATATGGGTATTAAGGGTGCCACATGAGCGTTGCTTCTATAAGGTACTTTCAATGGGTGTCACATGACAGTTTTTTTAAGTAACTTTTAATTAGTGTCACATGCGCGTTGCTTCTATGAGACATTTTCAATTGGTGTCTTATGAGAGTTGTTTTAAGGAACTTTTAATTGGTGTCACATGAGCGTTACTGCTATGAGACGAGTTCAATGGGTGTCACATGAGCGTTGCTTCTATAAGACGCTTTCAATGGGTGTTATATGAGCGTCGCTTCTATAAGACGCTTTCAATGGGTGTCACATGGGCGTTGCTTCTATAAAACGCTTTTAATGAGTGTCACATGAGCGTTGCTTCTATAAGACGCTTTCCATGGGTGTCACAAGAGCGTTTCTTCTATAAGACGCTTTCAATAGGTGTCACATAGGAGTGGCTTTACGGAACTATTAATGGGTGTCACATGAGCGTTGCTTCTAGAAGACACTTTGAATTGGGTGTCACATGGGAGTCGCTTCTAAAAGTACTTTCAATGCACAGATAAGGTAATTTCAGATTAGTCTATAAGGCGACTAGGTAAAATTTATTGGTACTTAATACGTTTTTAAAGTAAGCAAATACATATTGCATTATTGTTATTTGTTATCAATTTAGTAAACAGTAAATAATTAACAACAACAAATTACGGTACGGTACGGTACAGTACCGTTTACTTGTAGTACACATGTCCCATCACTACGCAACCACGTGATAGCGTGGTGATAGCGCGCGGTCCTTGAAACGACCAATAGCAGCGCCGCTATCACCCACCCGCCCCTCGCGTCTTCCGCAAGACTTGGTGACTCTCGGCGCGAACAAAATGAGCAACATTATTACTCTATAGGAGGTTCTCTGTGGCCCGGATTGAAGTAAATATTATTTCTCTGTCCTTCTCACCAGAAAGTATCCGACAAAAAGGAGTAATAAATACTTAATCCTTATTTAAAGGCATATTACTTGGTGGTATTCATAATATAATATTACTTTTCCTATGTATAAAATTTTTAGGTATGTTGGTTGTGGTGCGGATTTTATGCTTTTAGTTTTTAGTGCAGATTTAGTTCCTGTGATTTAACTAATTTAGGTTTTAGTATAAATAAGCATTTGTTTACTATAAGTAGGTAATCAATGAAGTAGATTACGGAAATATTGGTGAGTGAGAATCTTGTAATTCCATTAAGCACGAAACAGACTACGAGGGTTGCTACTTATATATCCGGAAACAAAAAAACAAACAAACGTACACGGCTGAAAATGGTTTTATTGTTTTTCAAAGTATTCCCCTTGATGATCTATGCACTTTTGCATTCGCGTGAACCAATTTTTAAAGCACTTCTGCCACTCCGCCTGAGGTACCTCCATAACGTGTTGTTTGAATGCGTCGACAGCATCTTCAGCGGTCGAAAATCGTTGACCGCGTAATTTATTCTTTATATTTGGAAATAAATAAAAATCGTTGGGTGCCAAGTCAGGGCTGTACGGCGGATGACCCGTTAATTCCACATTTTGACCCTCCAAAAATAGAGTTGTTTCGCGTGACGTATGACAGCTGGCATTGTCATGATGAAGAATGATTCTTCGTCGCTGGTTAGTTTTACGAATTTGTTCAAATACTTCCGGTAAGCAAATGGCCGTGTACCACTCTGAATTAACCGTTCTAAGGTTTTCTAGTGGCACTGTAGCTACATGGCCATTAATACCGAAGAAGCAGGCCACCATTTGTTTCAATGTACTTTTTGCACGAGTAACTTTCGTAGGGTTCGGCTCATTTTGAAACACCCATACCGTTGATTGTTGCTTCGTTTCGGGATCGTATGCATAGATCCAGGATTCGTCACCTGTATAGATGTTGAGTCACCACGGTTATATTTTTTTAACATTTTATTGCACCATTCGACGCGAGCATCTTTTTGCTCTTTTGTTAAGTTGTGGGGTATCCAACGCGAACAAATTTTTTTTACAGCCAAATAATGATGTAATATGCTATTAATGCTGGTCATAGAAATACCCAGAGTCGCCTCTATCTCGCGGTACGTAACATGTCGGTCGTCCATTATAAGTTTTCGCACAGCCTCGATATTTTGTTGTACAACGACCGATTTCGGGCGACCTGTCTTAACTTCGTCCGTAAGCATACTACGTCCACGATTGAACTCACTAAACCAGTGATACACAGTAGTTTTAGATGGGGCTTCATCACCAAAAGTTGAAGTTAGTTGATCTATGCACTGTTGTTGCGTTAAACCACGCCGAAAATCATAATAAATCATAGCACGAATATTTTCACGAGTGAGTTCCATTCTTGCTGCGAGATGACATTTAAAACCCGTCAAAAACAAAACACGAGCGTTAATAAGAAAGAAAAAATATACCGGCCAGTACTTAAAAAAGTTCAAATTTTACCATGGAGGTCAAATATGCTATTTAAGAAGATTGTAATCCCGGTTTCCGGATATATAAATAGCAGCCCTTGTAGACGCTAGATGCAACTTAGTAAGCACGTCAACTTCGCTATCGGCGACGCATAATATTTACTTAAATATAAAGCACATTTACTAGTAAGTCAGATAAAGCTTAAATTATTTGAATGTCAGTTACAGAAACAAAATAATACTTATTTAATTCTCGTGGAACGTCAAAAACAGCTCATTTAAAACTTTGACCGGAAGTGAAGCAAGATATTTACTAAAGCCGGTTTTACATATAACGTACACTACAGTATCAATCAATCTCGATTTTTTCAGAATTTAAAAGAATCGTATAGCGCAAAAAATCTAGTGTTTTCATATGGAATGGCGCAATATATTTAGTTAATAATATGTAAGCAAATGGCTTACGATTTGTAAGCTTTTTGATTGCTACAATGTAGCAGTGAAAGATGTGCTTAGATTGGTCCTAGACCTATTTTTTTACTATTCCAAACTTTTCAAGTATTTATAACTATATGTTTTCATATACAAATGTTAATGTACCTACGAATGTTATGTTGTTAAAATATATAATATTAATTATTATGATGTGTTTCAGTTTCTCAATGTCTGAATATAGGATACGGCTCTGACGAGGCAGCTTTATGAAAGTACTTACTAATGGTAATATTTATAATTTTGAGTGTTAATGTGTGGTGTTGATTTTGGCAGCTAAATTTTAGAATGTAACTAAAAGAAATATACCATTGTTAAGTAATTATTAGTTTTATTTCATTTTATATCGATAAATTCCAAAGGTACTGGCAAAGGGCTACAGTCTTATCCAGAATTCATTAAAGTAATTAGATAGACAGGAATTTATTATTTTTATAAAAGTTATGGTTTTACAATATAAATATGATAAAAAAATAGGGTAAATCGTCAATAACTGGCCACCGTTCAATATCTGGCCACCTTATACTAAAAATTAATTATATTTATATGTTAACAGAATTTATTTAAGTGTACAGTCGCCATCAAATATATCGAAGCGGCCAAGGTACTCAAAAATATCTGTACATGCACTTTACCACTTTGACAATAGAGGCGTTGTTCTGATATATTTGACCACTTTGGCCGCTCTGATATATCTGATGGCGAATGTTCCCATGGTAACGTATCAATTAATGGCCACCTCATACTATAATGAATTATCTTTACCTAGAAATATAATTCATTTGTGGTATAAGATGGCCATTTACTGACGATTTACCCTATAATGCGACATACAAAAATAATGAAAACTTATATAATATCTTACCTATATCTCTCACAATAATCTTACCTAGGATGCCGCTGGAAATGGGACAACGGACAGCGCCGACATTATCGGTTGTTAGAGCTGCAAAGAGAAGATTATTAATACGTGTGTCCAGTGGCGTAACTACTCGTATAGGGTGGCAGAGCTTGCAAAATGCCACGGGCCCTTGGCCTAAGGGGGCCCCCGGCCGGAGGGGACAAGACTAAAGGAGGATTCTAACATTCTCTGTAAAAGGGACCCATACTATGAATTTACCACGGGCCCCACTTAGCGTAGTTACGCCACTGCGTGTGTCTCCCACAGAACAGGTGTCTGCGTTAAAAATTCTGGATCTTTCGAGACGGGTAATTTCAAGCGTGCATGGGGATGCAGATATAACACGCAGTGACTGTTTGGAGAGCTTTTATGCTGGGGCGTATTTACCCTAGGACTAAGCTAGGGGGCCATGGCCCGGGGTGGCAGAACTCCAGGCAGGGCGCCGATAAGGCGAGTACCGACCCATAAGGTCAGTATGGTTCGGGGCGTCAAATTCCAAAATACGCCTCTTGAACCACATTAACACTGGTCTAATAATTTGACTCCATTGCGCTAGGTGAACAATTGGAATAGAACTTCAGGTATTGCATTACGGAGCGCAATTAAGTCGCAGCGGTTTGGCAAACCAGTGTAATTAGGCTCCGAGAGCCTTAGTAAACAATGTCTACTAGAAGAGCGCACTTCTACTGGTTCGGTAAGTGAATGCCAGGTGTGTCGCCATGATACATCTGTAGGTAACTTAATAAACGTTTGCACAAGCAGTGAGGCTAGTGAGTTCTTTTACGAGGGCTGATGACTCGGGGCCTTATGGATAGGCAGTGGGGAAGAAATTGGCTAACCGGTTTTGTAACAGCGGCACTGTTATCGGCTTTGCTTTTTATAACCCGGGTCCGCTCTCCCCACTGTAGTGGTCTCGTATTGCGCGAATCATTGAAAACTATTAGAGTGGTCGTAAGGGGGACCTAATGTGACAATGCCCAATCTAATATCCTAGCTTAGGTAAGTTTTTTATACACGGTTTTAGCGCCGATTGTACTTTTCTTGTAATAGTCATCTACTGCTTAACGAGATGCTTCTAATCTAACAAATCCATTAGGACCACAGTACTCTTCCAGACGAATCAAACGAGCCCAAACTTGATGGGGTTGCGTCGTTTCATTGCAGAATTCCTATGGCCACCTACCAGCTCCACGTCATCATAATATTGCATGGTCACGCGATATACATATGTGTGCAAAATGTCAGCTAAATCGGGAAGTGGATCAAGTTTAACTCGCAAGATTTGATTACAGATAGCAGACGAGAGTGGGACAGGTAAAACTAAATAAAAGCTTGTAAATCTTGTAATAAAAACTACCATCGACTATGAGTAAATGACAATAAAATAAATGCCCTACCAATTTAAATTGGCACTTCCCTATTACAACTGCAAGTACTGCAACTGACTTCGGCCTGTTAGAGGTTTACACTCGGCGCAACTGTGACCCACAAATTGGCGGCGATTTCGATACCTTGCCGTCTAGGTAGGTGCAACGAAATCAATCGATGGATCAAAAACCGCAATTATTGAAAATCGCAGGTGATTAGTTGCGAGGTCAGTAGAGTGCCTTACACGTAATGCGTCACGACCGGTATTCTCTCTTGCAGACCATAATGATGGGGAAAGTACCCGGAAAGCGCAAACCTGGAGGACGCAAGATGTCTTGTCTCCGTAATATCAGAAAATGGACGGGGATAAAAACCGTTGAGGAACTGTTCAGATTGGCACTCAACAAAGACAGTTTTAAGAAGCTGACTGCCAACCTTCAGTAATGGAGAGGCACCTGAAGAAGAAGAAGAAGAGTGCCTTGGTAGGAAGATATTGTCAAATAATTTTAAACAAAAAAGAGCCGTCATCACTTAGGCTCCAAGAGCAAACGTCCAAGTTGCTGTAAAAAATACTCAAATCGGTTCAAGGGTTCCCTCGATTTCTCCAAGATCTCATTTTGAGATCCTGACCTGATGACAATAGGACATATGGGACCAAACTAACTATCAAACAAAAAAAGAATTTTTCAAATCGATCCAGCCGTCTTCGAATAATCGGTGAACATTATTTCATTTCTACAAAGTGGTAGGTAAATACTTTTTTTTCAAAAATGTCTTGTCCTACTACCTCAGGAACGACATATCAAAATTTGGTTAGGGGTTGACAAAACACTCTGTATACCTGAGACGGTACGGTATTTGTAGGGCCATATTTGGACTGATTGTGTATCCAGTTCTTTATTATATAATCGGTACATTTCCATTTCCGCGCAAACTGTTTGAGGTCCGTCACTGGTAAAGTTTGTCCGGAAAGAGAAGTATCGTGGTTTATATGCAAGCGCATATATTCTACGGCACTTCTCTTTCCGTAAAGACTTTACAGTAGGTTATGGTAGGTTACAAAAGAACTAAAAACCTCAATGGAATCGATCCTCTTTGAGTACTGGCTAAAGAAAAAAGAATTTTTAAATATTCAAGCATCTTCGAAATTTCATTTGTATTTGTTCTGTCGAGGTTCTTTCCGCCATTTATTTTATACAATACCAAAGCTCACATGTCTAGACTATGATAACATTTTTTCACAAAGTAATTCTTTTAAATTATGAGTGATGACATCACAATGTTACCCGAAGAAACAGTAAATAAGAGTACGAGCACGGTCTTAAGCGGAGTTAATTTGAAAATAGACTCGGAAGAATTGGAACAGCTGGTTACTCCGATCGGCCAAGCTGTGGTGCAATGCCTGAGAAACTCATCGGGAAATAGCGCTAAGATATGTGACATCATACAGCGCTTCAGAACCTCTCGGCGTGACGACGATAGATGTCGTAGACTGCCTGTAAAAGAAGACGACGCGCTTTTTGACAAAAATAAGAGTAAGTCTCCAGCGAATGCCTCCGCTGAACCAAGCGATAGAAGGCGCCGCCGTCATCAATGCAAATGCACTCGCAAACGCCGATACCGCCGTCGCTGTCGCCGCCGACGCCGACGTCGCCGCCGGTGCTAAATTTAATTTCTCTTGTCAATGTAAGGTTAATATGAGCAAGACAGATTTTCCACACGCAATTGCCTATAACGTTTTAAGATTAACGTGTGCGAGTGTGATGGTCTTCAGTCTTGTCCTCAATAATCTTACGTAACTGTGCGTTTTGTGGTTTTAGTAAAGAAATTGTTTGTATGTCGTCATAAAATTAGTAGTGTTAAATTTATGTGCATTAGTGAACGTTTTGTAATGATTTTGTCAAATTTTTGATTTTTTTAAATACATTGTTATTATTATGCTTTCTTTTATTGCTTGGGTTAGGGTTACCTAGTACAGTCAACTGTATCTTCCTCAACGGAGGCCGCAAAAATGTGACAGGGACTAGGCCTTACTTAATAAGATTATCAGATATTTTTGCGATTGCGACCTTCATTTAGGAAGTTACTATTGCAGGTGACTGTACAGTCACCGGCAATAGTATCTTCCTACACGAAGGACGAAGGCCGCCCCAGGTAGCAAACTGACGTCAGCGACGCACAAGCGACGTCATTTTTAGGTCATATTAAGGTCTGTCATTTATTCGCTGAAAACGTACGTTATAGTGACGTCAATTTAAGGTCAGGTTAAAAAGTGGACGTCGTACTAACGTCAATTAAGGGTCATCATCTGGACGTACCATATTTACCGCAAAGTGGACGTCTTAATAACGTCAATTTTAGGTCAGCATCTGGACGTACCGTATTCGTCGCAAAGTTGACGTCTTAATAACGTCAATTTTAGGTCAGCATCTGGACGTACCGTATTCGTCGCAAAGTTGACGTCTTAATAACGTCAATTTTGGGTCAGCATCTGGACGTACCGTATTCGTCGCAGAGTGGACGTCTTAATAACGTCCATTTTAGGTCAGCATCTGGACGTACCGTATTCGTCGCAAAGTGGACGTCTTAATAACGTCCATTTTAGGTCAGCATCTGGACGTACCGTATTCATCACAAAGTGGACGTCTTAATAACGTCAATTTTAGGTCAGCACCTGGACGTACCGTATTCGTCGCAACGTGGGCGTCTTAATAACGTCAATTGAGGGTCAGCAACTGGACGTACCATATTTACCGCAAAATGAACGTCTCAATAACGTCAGTTTAAGGTCATCACCTGTACTATGTACGATGTACAGTAAGACGTACAGTATCCGTCGGCAACGAGAAGTTTTGCTAATGTAAATTTTTGGGATCACTATTAACGGTTAGATGTTTGTGACACGTAAACTATTTCAACAGGAAGTTTTATGTGGCAGTTAATTTATATGCTAGTAAGTTATCCTATACTTTACTCAGGCTTTGTAAATCTTCTTTCTTCGTAAATCTGTCCATTATCATAGCGAATGCTAAGAGAAAATACTAATTAATACATTATAACAAGACTTTATGTAGCCAGTAAGCCAGTACTTATGCATAGGAATTTGAAATTTGAACAGTTTCATATTAGTCGTTAGAATCTGTCCGGAAAGAGAAGTGTCATAGAATGTATGAGCTCCCATATAAACCACGATACATCTATTTCCGGACAAACTCTATAAGTATCAGACCTACTACCGACTTAAAAATAAAGCTTAAATATATATAACGCGTTTCATTTCTTGATATCAATAAAATTTGTCAATCTTGTAATGTAAAACATTCATGAAGTAAAAAAAACATTTACGTCTTTTTAGTTAACTTCAAAGTTAATACTTATATAAAGTCATTTATTACAGATTTTTTAATGTTATTAAACATCAAAACAAACTGAGCAATGTGATTTTTAAAAACATAAGAAATTGGAACGGAACGAAATTCTGTCATTTTGATTGAAGTGACGCTTTGAGTGACGTTGTTTTCCCACCTTTTTTCTTTGCCTTGCTGCCCGTGCCCGTACTACTGCCAATAAAAATTTTCAACAAGAACATAAATGTACTCAGTGATACAGTTTAGTGTAGAAGACGGCGTAAACAATCAGTGGTTTACGCCAAAGTGTTGTGAAGTCTTTTGGCCACCCGTTAAGGGAACTAAAGCGTTTGAAAAGGTTTTGGCTGATGTCAAGACACCAGATGAAAAATGGAAATTATAGAGTGTTCAAAGAGTTTTTTGTGATACTGGTACGTATATTTTAATAGTTTTTTTACAAACCACTTTGGCTATGAAAACTAACGAAACAGTTTTGTTTCCTGGTTTCTGGATGCAATATTTCCTGATTTATTCTTCTTCTTCAGCGAGTAAGTATGCGCACACTGTTGGGCATACATGTCTCCAGTTTGATTTCCTGATTTACCGAGAGCTTACTGATGTTGGTGAAAGTTTTCTGTTACTGTGTGACTACTACCTAATATGGGTAATTTTTAAAACTGCTTGGACAAATGTGATAACCTACTAATCAAAGTGGTTGACTGTACAACTTCAGGTTGTTCCAACTAATGAAACTCCATCCTATATTTTTACTAATAACGTGATAACCTTGTTTTAATTGAGTGAGGGATGCATTATGCTGTGTTCATTTATTATGTTTGCATGTTGTGTGTATTTTTTTATTTCATTTGCATGTACCTAAAGATGGCATAGAGAAAGCAAAAAAAACTGGTTGATGAGGATACATCAGAACCAGGTCTTAAACGGAAAAGGGCCAAAAGATATGTTTCTAGCAGCGACGAAGATAATGACAATCCCACTACCATTGAAAAAAAGACCTTTGAGAAAATACAAAAATTTCAAGCCGCTGGCAGTGTAGGCTTAGGAGATTATAGAGGTGGGTTTTATAGTTAACAGCTGTTATGAAGTAAATCCTGACACATTGCACAACTACTTGTTGCACATGTCAGAATAATAAAGCATAGCATTTCATTCCTAAGATTTATAAGATATCTGTAGTTATTTTTAGTTCATTAACATATTTGCCGCATTCTCATATTCAAAGAACTTTCAGCCAGAGCCCTGTTTGAATATTTTAATGTACTTATTTTTATACCATGGTTCCCTTGGAAATATGATATTATATACAAAGAATATTAAAAGTTCACCTTATATAGGTTAAACCTAAACAATATAGGTTATTTTGTAGAATGCATATTTTACTAGTCATTTTATACAAATATATGATGAATACTGCAATGAAATACTTTGAATTACAATAGGAGACTCAGCATATTACTAAAAAGCTCCAATAAAAAAATTAAGTTACTGTATATTTAAAAAAAAACTTCTATGAAAAAACCATTATGTTAATTATTCTCATCACTCTCCCAAAAGGCTACTACTAGACTACCTAAGGAGTGAGGTGGAAATCACTTACAAATATAAAAAAAAGTTCTATTGTAAAACATGTAGGTGTTATATTGTTGGCCGGTACTCAATGTAACCTTGGTGACAGTGGAATAATATGGTACCATCAAGCTGATCTGATGATGGAGCTGGGATGTAGATACCAGAACATACCTAATGATGAAAAGTGCTTGCTTGGTTGAGTTTCGGCTCATTTGTTTTGTTGTTTAGAATACTTTCTGACAGTACAAGAATAGGTAACATCAAGTACAGTCGGCTAAATATCTTGTGTTAAAAATGAAATTTTTTAGAAAAACATATTTGATCAATATAGCTAGCTGTACAGTCAATGGCAATAGTATCTTCCTATACAAAGGCCACAAAAATATGTGACTTTGTAGGGTCATAAGAGTGTGTCACATATTTTTGCGGCCTTCATGTAGGGATATACTATTGCCAGCGACTGTACCTAACTGCTAACTCTGTTATACATATAGAAGTTTGTCTTGTAGCCAAACTTATCTTTTTCTTAGAACCCGGTTTGGGTATGGATTGTATCGAGAGAGTTGGAATTTTTTTCCTTGTGTGGTTCCAGGCAACTTACATAAGAAAGAAGGAAGAAACAGCTTGAAGCAGGTGGTGCAAGTTATAGTTGTTTAGTAGTAATAAAAATACATAAAATAACAATATCTACACACTTAAAACATTGTATGAAGAAAGTTATTTCAAATCTTCACTTTTTTCACATTTGGTCTGATCAACAAATAATTTGCTATTTTACAATTATACATTCTCTTGTTTGTTACAGGTTTCATACGTGAAAACTTGGAGGCAGGGATATTTCCAGCAAAGTGTCTCGGTTGATGAAATTTTGTTTTACACAGTAGTAACAGTAAAACTTCTATGGAAAGAGATCCAACAAAAAGCCTTTTTGCCAACTGCGCCTGCGAGTATGTATCGTAGGTATTCAGCTTGTGACAAGTGCATAGAGGCAGGTGAATGAATATCGCGGCCGCGTGATCTATTAAAATGCGTCAGCGCCCACAAGGACCAATGAATCATTTTGTTCGCAGCTTGATGAAGACTGTCATGTTGGAGAGTTACCACTTTTACGGTTCCCTATAGATTTCAGAGAACTTGGTATAGATTTGGCTCAGGAAATACTACAGATTTTTATAAATCATTCAAAATCGGTTTATGGATTACATTTTTTGGTATGCCTGTCCGTGGCTTTGACCTACATGAATACGGCTGACCGCATGCTCTCTTGCTCAGTTTGGTCCCCTTCTCTCTTACTAATGCTATTAAGATAGAGAGGAGTAGGACCAATGTGAGCGAGCGAACACGCGGTCAGCCGCCTTCATTAAGGAAGTGTTGCCACCACTTTTACCTACTTCTTCGAAGTTTTAATGTATCTACTTAAAATTGACATGCTTACGGTTGTGTTTTTTTTAGTTTAGTAGTCCGATAGTGGGCATTAGAGATATAAATGTTATTTTAAGTCATGGCCTCATACATATTAAAACAAAAATTACCTAATTATACTTGTTTTTTTAGTAATAGAAATAAGGTAAACAATCTTGTACCTAGACTAACTAGACAAGTCAAACCTTAGGCTTCAATATATTATAGTAAGTTTTAAGAAGAAATTATATTTTGAGTTGTTATATTTTTTTATGTTGTTATAAACAAATTTCAGGACTGACAATTGAACTTGGCACCCATTTAGATCTCACTTCTTTTGTCGTTGAAGTCAACAACCAAGGCATATATAACTTGGCTCTCATTTCACATTTATGTGTTTGATGGGATTATTGTTATGGGGCTACTGGTTCCCACTGTCCTTTAATGCCTCTTTAAATATAAATTATACTACTTACATAGCGTTTTTTAGTTTCATCCATAAGTCCTAGAGTTTGTTCAGGGTACGTAGACAAGATGCCTGCTATGCTAAGCGCTAAACTCTTATCTACTCTTACGCGTAAGAATTTGGCGTCTTGTCTAGGGCGCCTGGCCAATAAGTTAGAACCGTCTTAGAACTTAAATCTAGCACGTCTTTAGTTCACTCAACAGCCAGGTCGGTTCTATTTTTGAACAGACTACCCACCCATCCTAGCTACGAGGAGCATATTGCCGTGCTTACGATATCAGCAGTGTGTTTTGAGAGATGTTATTTAAATTTATATAATACCCGCCTTAATAAAATTGAAAATCGCTAACTTCTACTGCTGATATCGTGAACACAGCAGCATAATGCAGCCCCCCTAGGTCCTGACCTGTGCCTATGTCCTAGTAACACCACAATCAATCCTGTGTGTGACGTTATTCGAACATACTGGCTGCCCTAATATGTACGGCCCAGAAACGTCCGTATGAATTCAGCATATGACGTCTCTCCAACGTCAGTGGCTGCCCTAATATGTACGGCCCAGTAACGTCCCTATGGATTCAGTATATGACGTCACTCCAACGTCAGTGGCTGCCCTAATATTTACGGCCCAGTAACGTCCCTATGAATTCAGTATATGACGTCTCTCTAACGTCAGTGGCTAACCTAATATGTACGGCCCAGTAACGTCCCTATGCATTCAGTATATGACGTCTCTGTAACGTCTGTAAACAGACGTCTTGCGGCTGTGACAAATTGACGTCATCTGCGGGGACCCCCCGACGTCGAGACATGACGTCTCTTACGTCGAGCAGTACCGTAAACGGACGACATAATGACGTATAAATGCTACCTGGGGCAAATATATGTGACACGTTCTTATGCTCCTAGAAATAAGAGCGTGTCACATATTTTTGCGGCCTTATAGGAATATACTATTGCCGTACTGTACCTACAGGACGCTGCGCGTTTTGGAGTTCCTGCCACCTTGTCGGCTAAACCTAAACCGAATACTAAAGCTTTTTACTGTCAATGGTTTCCCTTCCCTACAGTTCACGCACGCACCATGCATACACCCGTAGGCTGTGGTTTACGGTTAACGCCGAACGCAGCGCACAGCGCGCAGTGTCGTGTTCTGTGTGTTGCAAGCGCCTATAAAATGTGACGCTGTGCACTGCGTCCGGTATTGAACATAGATGTAAAATGGCGCTTGAGGTATCGCAGTCCGTGGACTCTGAAAAATTTAAAATAACATTCTGGCACAGTGTAAGGACATCAGGTGTGATCGTTAAAAGCCTTGTTACATTGTCCTAGTTAGCTTCCTAAATGATTTTAGTCACTAAATTTTGTCAAGTGTGCCGCATTTAGCAAGTAAATTAAGATGCTAATTAGGATACTAAATAAAGTAAAGTGTAACAGGGCTTTTACAACCTCCTAAATGCGGTTACACTTGATTGAATTTGGTGACTAAATCATTTAGTAAGCTAACGAAGCTATTAGGCGAGAATTCTGTAAGTTACTAGAAGTACCTATGGTCTAAGAGCTGGCCACGTCAGATATGACACAATAATGTGAGCAATGAAACCTGTCTAGTTAGACTGCTTTACCATCCTTATTGTTAGATCCAGGCAACTGGCAGCTTTCAATGGGTGGAGGCCAGAGTGGCAGACCAACAAAGTTTTACAGTTGGAAAAAAGTAATACCAAAATAAGTAAAAACTGCCAAAAATGTGTTATTTAGAGACGACAGGGCCTATATTTACACATAAGATTAAAAACCATTGTCTATTATTGCGGAAACAAAAACAGTAGGCGACCAACTAAAAATTGCATTATACATCGTTTGGCACTACTTTCCCCCAACAGAAACTTCTGGATATGATATAATCTAATTAATTACATAATTTCCCATAATATTGCATCAAATCCAGAACTCTAGTATTTGTTTTCTTCAAGTTATCTGCGTTCTTTGACCTCCACCACTTTACAGCTGCCAGATGTCCGGATCTAGAAATAACCATAGTATAGCAACCTAACTAGAGGGGTTTCATTGCTCTCATTATTGTGTCATATCTGACGTGGCCACCTCTCCGTCTACTACTAAGGACAAACTTTAAGAGCTAGACACCACTTTCGAGTTACCACTTTATTGTAACGTATGGATAATTAAGGAAATATTTTCTACCGTAAGTGTTGTCAATCACGCAAAAAATATTATTTGTGCAATATAAAGATTAAATATTAATAATAAATATTATGGGACAACCATACACAAATCAACCTAGTCCCACAGTAAGCTCAATAAGGCTTGTGTTGAGGGTACTAAGCGACGATATATATAATAGATAGATATATACTTAAATAAACATTCATAACTCAGGAGCAAATATCCGTGATAAGCACACAAACAAATGCCCTGACCAGGATTCGAACCCGGGACCTCCTGCTTCATAGGCAGGGTCACTACCGAACCGACTAGGCTAGGTAGGAGGCCGTTAAATATAATTGCCAGTTTGACCGTCGTATATAGCAGTCAAATATGGAATAGTTGAATATAAATGTAAGTAATATAATATTTTAAGGAAGCCCTACGATTTTGTAGAATTCACATAGATAATGTACGAGAAACGGTGGTCTAAGAGCTGGCCACGTCAGATGTGACACAATAATGAGAGCAATGAAACCTGTCTAGTTAGACTGCTTTACCATCCTTATTGCTAGATCCGGGCATCTGGCAGCTTTTAATGGGTGGATGTCAGAGTGACAGACAACAAAGTTTTTAAGTTGAAAAAAAGTAATACCAAAATAGGTAAAAAATGCCAAAGTTGTGTAATTTATAGAGGACAGGGCCTATATTTTAACATTAGAATAAAAACCATTGTATAATATATTATTGCGGAAACAAAAACAGTGGGCGACTAACTAAAAATTGCATTTTACATCATTTGGCACTACTTTCCCCCAACAAAACCTTCTGGATATGATATAACCTAATTAATTACATAATTTCCCATAATATTTCATTAAACCCAGAACTCTAGGATTTGTTTTCTTTAAGTTATTTGCATTCTTTGACCTCCACCACTTTACAGCTGCCAGATGTCCGGATCTAGAAATAAGCATAGTATAGCAAACTAACTACATGGGTTTCGTTGCTCTCGTTATTGTGTCATATCTGACGTGGCCAGCTCTCCGTCTACGGGGAGTATAATAATTACACCACTGGTATCACGGAAATGAACCACTGCCGTCATTTATGACATTTTTCGCTATGTCGCTCGCACCAGCGCCATTTTATATATCTATGCTCGCACCATAGTACTATTATTTACTCGGTGCTCGCACATGCGAATATTTAATCTCACCCGGCTACTACGAGTATGGATGGTATAAGGTGGATGAGTCTCTCTTATAGGAAAACGGTCGAAAAAGTGTCCAGCGGTAAGCAGTAAACAATAGTTCCAAATATCTCCGGGCGCTAGGTATAGTTGAGTGTATGAAATGAAAAAAGTGCCTAAAAGTGTAAATATTCAAAAACTGCATTACGCAACGCGGATACTTTAAACAAAAGATAAACTTGAATGCAAATGATTCTAAGTCCTTGTGGCATAATCTAAAAAAAGATATCCTTAAGGATATATATCCTTATTATTCCCTTAACCCAATCAAATCAAAATTATACTTTGCAGCGCCAATCAGACGTATTGATCCTAGTTTATGAACCGTAAATCCTAAAATTAACGATCTAGAATGTGCATCGTAGTGAATATCGAGCGTGTTATCTAGTTAATACTGTCATCATGGTCTATCTACCTAAATATGGTCACTGTATTCAATCATAATTATTTTATACCACTATAACGTCACGTGTCAAATCAACTGCCACTAGACTGTGTCACAGAAATATAGGATGAAAGTAGCAGAAATCGTCACCAAAATGTGAAGTCACTAATCTGTGTCCTCGTTCGGGTTGGCCGTTACTTACCTCCATTCACATTGGCCCAAGTTTCTCATGAGAGTACCTATCTATTCTAGGCATCAGCACTCGACTAATATCGTTACCTGAGGCCTACTGCCAACTTCGAAACCTCGCTATTTGCATCTCTTTTGCTCGTATAAGCAAGTGCGATAGACAGGGAGAAAACGAAAATTTCGATATACGACTGATCGTGGTTCTCAGAAGTTACCTTTATAATTTCAATGTAAAGCTAATTCTAACGCATATGCTTTTCAGAATGAGAGACAAATAGCTAAATTATAACCCGTACATCAATAAAACACCACCCTGATCTTATATGTGGCGATTTTGTAGAACTAAATAAAAATCGTACCTTTTAGGTCAAAATCGTACCTTTTTTGACACACGACCGTACTTTTAGCTGGTAGTGCTCTGGCAACACTGTATGTGACGCATTTGTGCTCTCCAGGTTGAACTATTGCGGCTGTTGGCACGATTCAGCGCGTCCAACGCCTGCGCTCATTTTTGCTTCCATATACCGCCGCGAGCACATGTTACGCCATTCCTTAACCAACATAAAATTTTACGGATGTCTACGCATCAAAAATTTAATCTAGGCGCTCTTTTATTCGGTACTCTAAATAGACAGGTGCCCTCGTACCATTATGAGAAGTTAACTTGGATGCGAGGCTCTAGGTCTGCGGATGTCAGGTCCTCCAGAATCCTACTACTTGCCTATCCTGTGTACCACTCAGCTGCATTTCCTGGTATAAAGCTGTCGATACGCCGCCAGCAAATGCTGGAACAACCTGCCTCCACCTATTCGTGCGCTAAAAGTGATAAGTACGTTCAGGCGCGGATACAGGGGCGGGGGGGCAACAGGGGCAATTGCCGCCCCCCACCCCTCCCCCTGAAACGCAAACCTCGTATACTACGGGGCCCATAGGTGCGGACCGCGAGATTTTTTGTGAAGGAAAGTGCCCCCCCCCCCTCCCTCTGAACGAAATCCTGGAAAGTGCCCCCTCCTGAACGAAATTCTGGAAAGTGCCCCCCCCCCCCCCCCCCTGAAGGAAATCCTGGATCCACGCCTGAGTACGTTTAAATTAAAGTGCCGAATGTTATTTATTTATCATCGCTCAATTAAACGCGTAGCGGCAGCAATAATGTTAAAACTGTTTTAAGGGTACATACCTTTTCTTTTCTCCTTCTTTTTAAATTATATATTATATAAGGGCAAAAAGATTTATCTTATAACCGATCTTACTATTTTCCTCTTTATTAATTTTTTCTTGGTTTGCTTTTGTTGTTTGTTTTTTTGTCTTCGTTTGTGTTGTCATTCGTTAGTTATAAGTTAGCTATAAGTTAGTTATAAATTAGTTATAAGTTAGGTCCCCACCGAAAATCAGTGCCGTGGCTCGCTGTAGCATTATGCTATGCCTTTTATCGTCCATAATGTTACTTTTAATTTGTTCATATAATTGGTGTGACGTTAATAAATGTATTTTCTTTCTTTTTTTCATTCATTAAATACGCTTCCCTATGATTTTTTTTTCATTTGAAATTATTGATATTCAATACTTATATGACGTTCCAAATAAAATTAATATTCAGCGTGTTTTTCTTCTCCGAAAAAAAAATTTTGCAATTAAGTATGGATTTTTAATTTTTTTTATATTAAAAATCATAATATACGTAATAACAACCGTTAAAAAATAAAATATAAATAGCGCCCTGACCGGGATTCGAACCAGGGACCCTCTGCTTCGTAGGCAGGGTCACTACCGACCGGGCTAGAAATGCTGTAGGTATGCTCATGCTATTGTTCCGCTATCAGTTTTTTGACGGACATTTGTAACATAGAGATTGACATCCTCCTTATAACATCCATAATTATATATTTCTTTCCGATATTGTACACAGCGAATGTCAAACTTGTCGGTACGTGTTGGAATCATGTAATGCTAGCACCACACTTCGCCTATTCGGCCGAATATTCGTGTTGCGTCTCTTTCTTATTTTATAGAATAAGAAAGAGACGCAACACGAATATTCGGCCGAATAGGCGAAGTGTAGTCTAGCATAAGGGCATTAGGGAGCTGATAGAGGGGGGAGAGTCAGGGTACGCAACAGATTGGGCCTTACAAATTGCAATGTCTAATACCGGTTTATATTTTAGTTCTATGTCTATGGTGCGGTGCTATTTTCATGCATATGTCAATGTCACTCACTGAATTTTGACATTAAAGTAGCCAATGAACTCTCGCTACGTTGGTCATACTAAAAATCCTATTGGGTTCAAAAATGTCAACCGATATATCAATGGCAAAAAAAATCGTGAGTTTCTCTTTGGTTTGTATTTCATTTGTGATGTATGCTGCAGTGTTCGCCTGTCGCCTGTCTCTTTGAATCATGGTGACTCAATACAGTCTTTCGTAATAGTGTTAGGAAAATCATTTAAAAATGCTAGTTCCCAGGCGTGTGTAGTGTTCTATGGCCTGTGACATCTCATGATCGTTCGATCTTTATGCTCATAAGCATGCACAATGTACAGCGCAACACTTAATTCGGTCAAAATTTGAAGAGTACCACGTCGAGCAATGGGTTCCAGGCTAAGGTAATTGTTCCATTTCCTTCCCTCTTATCTGTGTATACAGTGACGGTTCGTCAGCTTCCTCGCGAGACATGATTTATGATGCGTAAACAATCTGCTTCACTGTACAAAGATACTTATTTAATACCACTCGGGTTGTCGTTTCCGTTGGTAACACTCGTTCGCTTGTTGATATCGTAGTATCTCGAACGTAAACATGCCATACGCCTACTTCCTAAAGTTCCACTATGCTATTGATTACACTACTGAAATTATTAATTGTAGTTAAAATGAGAGTCATATTTATTGTCATGTTTAAAAACAGATAGACTGTACTCCAATTGTCCCTTCCTTTTACTTTTTTGTTTGTGTGTCTCCATCTGAAACATACACCTCAATCTTTTTGGTTTCTATTGTTAAAATAATTAATCCTCAAATGCGTATGGCTGAGTAATATTTTACTAAATAATTGAGCAGTTGTTGGTGAAGATGACTGACAGATAGACTGTGTAGACTACATATTTAAGTGTCTGCAGCAAATATAGAAAACAATGTTTTTTTTATCCGGCAAGGGGCACTGCAGGCCTTGGTAATTTTTTCTTACTATTCGGATATCAATTTCAGTGTATAACTTACTAAGTTGTGTTTCTACTCAAAAGTAATTCATGCTATTCAATAAAATAATTTGTTTGTTATCTAGATATTTCATATTTTGGTTTGTGCATTTCAGAAACAAGATAATAATGTTAGCAAATTTAGCGGTGTGATATACATATATCTTTCCCTATGATATAGGGAAAGACTGGAAAGAAATAGCAACAGACAAAAATGGAACAAGATGTTAGATAAATACATACATTCAGAAGAAGGCGCTTCGGAAGAGGCCTGGGTCAGAAGGACCCTACAAACATAAGATACAAGAAAAAAATATAAAAATAAACAGAAAACAAAATAAATAACTTTGTAAAAGAAGGCTTGAATAAATAAATACCTACATATGATCAAAGAATAGGAAGATGTTTTGCAAAACTCTTTAAAAAATGCTAAAAAGTTTTCAGTTGCTACAACTTACAATATTGTTGTAAATATTCTAATGTACTATGGAAGCACTTAACCCTTTGATTGCTGAAAATCTCAAATTTAAAATTTCTTTTGACAACCGGCACATACCCTGATGACGTTACAACTCACGGTTTGACACTGAGGAAGAGAATGCATTGTGACAATGAATTACGATAGTTGCGTTTCATTACACCAAATAGTTTTTCACGGGACAGGAGTTTGCTGATGTTTACCTACAGTGACTTGCAAAAACGTTAAATTGTTTTCATTTATTAGTACTAGACTAACCAAGATTAACAAGAATAAAATAGTTCGAGGCAATCTGATTTATCATATTATGATTTAGAAGAAACGGTGCTAGGATACTTTCATAAGTATCTGGTTATAATTATTCAAATCTTTCATGTATGTGCTACGTGTGTCACGCGTGTGTATGTAGTTGTATGTGAAAGCGTGAGTTGTGACGTCACCCGTTTTCTAACAAGCGTTTTAGGCGCAAAGCTTCTGTCCATATAATTTTGTATTTGTCCCATATTAAAAGCCCCTTTCGAGGTAAAACATGGATTCTAGGGCAATCTTTGGTCACTACACAACATTATACTTGCGTTTCAAAAAATTGGAAGCAACCCTATTGTAGCTTTATAAAACAAGAACTTGCTTCTAGTATAAGTTACAGATTTTATTAAAACACTTCACTTATGCAGTATATTTTTATTTCAGAGACACTGCACGGCTGTTCGAATTGTTTTGTGAAGTATCACCCGGAGACCCAGACAAGGAACCGCGGGAAGCCTACATCATCAGAAAGTATCCTGAAGGACACAGAACAGAGGAAGAACTAAAAGATGTTCCTAAGTTTACATTCCCCTGTGAATTAGATGTGTAAGTGTTCTAAGGATTATTTATAAAAACTCAGTATTTTTGTAGCCACTTACATTGCGTGTCAATTTAACAGTTTTAACTGAAAGTTTGTTTAAACCCGTCCCTTCCAAACGGTACTAATTTGAAAGAAGTGTGCAGTTATCCTTAGTAATGAGAGGAGGTGATTTGGAGTATGCAGTTCAAGGCCGCACTGGCAGGCTCGCCTTGTAATATTGGGCGTTAATGAACCTCTTCGATGCACCGAAAACCTATAAATATTATGCCGTACGCACTCAAAGCAACCTTCACACTTTCAAGTAAGGTTTATTTTGGCTCACTTGTTTCTATGCTCCAGCGTGTGTGAGACACGCTTTTTGGTCTATGACCTGTAGCATTCAAAGGGTTAAAGAAAACGAATGTTCATCAAATGGAAGTAATTACATGCTTTGTATACAGGATGTGGCCTGTAATAAGAGCAATAAATTAAAACGTAGATTCTACTCCTCAAATGATAAAACTTGTTCAACAACTTTTTAATAACATGTTTTCTTTAGATTGTCTATTTTTCATACAAACTGAGTAGTATTTTCAATGTAGGTTAAAATCCGTCTAATTGACATTGCTTGTCAGTCTTGTCACCCTACTTGCGTGTTTGAATAAACTTTAAAGGTTACTAAAAATCAAACCACAAGTTATTTTTCAAAGTTGTTCAACAAAAGTTTTGTTTGGGGAGCAGAATCTACGTTTAAATTTATTGCTCTTATTCCAGGTCACACCGTGTATATGTACTACGTAGCTTTATTAAATATTAAGATTAAATATATAAATTTTTTTTTTCAGTACATTCGTCCAGCACTATTCATTTGTGATGACGGCTGTGGACTCAAAGTATACGTTTTGTTTCTGCCGATACGACCCCAGAACGAACACCTCCTTAGTGATTCTGTCTCACTTACCATGGCACGACATATTTTATAAGTAAGTAACCTATTCTGAATATGTTCAAATTAATACATAAACGCGAACGACCGGAGCGTAAGCTAAATGGAGTTCCTAAAGACAATTTTGGATACAATGGAACTGACAGCTGACTTCTTAGTCGAAATGCAGGGAGCATTTCGATGACTTTTTGATTGTGAATAGTTGTTCCGCGATAACTTTAGTAACGTTTTTCTGATCTATATGAAATTTGTTGGGGTTGTAGCAGAGACCAATACAATTTGAGACTTCGTATATGAGCACAATATCGATCTAGAGGTTTTGGAGCCGGAAGGCGCGAAAAGATCTTCATAAGGGTCTTGTTATATTGGTCAACTCGTTTTAATAAGATTATCAAATGACTTATAGCTCATTCTACTTTTTCGTGACCAATTAATCTATTGCCAGAAAAAAAAGTATGATTGACATTGAATTTCGTGTATGAAATTGAATTCCCAAATTGCACCTGAACCAAATAATAGGAATTTCTTAACCAAAATTCATATATTATTTTGATAAATTTAAAAAGATGGTAACGCATTGGGAAATGCCTTATTTTCATACAAATCTGGAGACAATCAAGGACAACTGAGTTACTGTGATTAAGAATATTTTAAGTTGTTTGTTATTATTAAACTATTATATCGGGATTGATAGCCTAATTAAACTTCTTTCTCCGTCACAAAACAGCAAATGAAAGTAATGAATGGCCAAGTATTCTAAATATGCATTTTACAAAAAAGTGTCAAAAACTTATGTACAACAAAAAGCAGAATGGCCCTTATACTAGTACAAAACGCATCTTATATTAAAATGTATTTAAACATGGTTATGTTAAAAACACAAATTACTGAATTGGTTTTTACAAGTAAGTATTTGCAGTCGATCAATAGGTGTTCATACAAAGTCGTACGAGTACATACATCCTTATAACAATAATCTCATTTTCAACACACTTCAAGATTTCGAAGGATTCGAAGGTTCTCGATTCGTTGCGATCTTTGTTTTTGCTATTTATTTTTACGTTTTTGTATATATATAATTTTTTTAATGTATGTCACCAATTATTCGAAGACAACTGGACCGATTTGGAAAATTCTTTTTTTTTAAAATATACTTCACAGTTGGATTTAAATATATTTTCACTTCTCATGCTCAAAAAGTGTGGTATATTTTGCTTACCGCTTATTATATTTTGCTTGATATATGTATACATATTTCTACTTTACAAAACATTTGAAATTGACCAATCAGAACACTTCACCATATTAAATCCACCAATCACAAAACCTATCGAAGTTAATCGGAACGCTGGGTTCTTTTTTGGTGTGTATACTGTTTAAACAAATGAATTCCTTAAAAAACATTGTATTTAGTATCAACCAACCAAAATACAGCAACATTAAAATCGAACAATCAGGAAACACAATATATTGCTCAAAACATGACCTTAAATTAGTCAATGTGCGTAAACATTGCGAAAATAATAAGTATTTTTATTTTCTCGCGTGTGTATAACTCTGGACTAAAAGCCATATTATTACTCGAAAAATGTATATATATAATAATTACTTAGTAGTTTACGGCATTTAAATGGGGGGTGGGTCTGGACATCGGATGGCAGCATGACGTAGGATGAGGGGGGGGGGGGGGGGATAATTCCGAAGATGACATCATCTCTCGCATCTTTAAAAAGTGCTTCAATGAAAAAAAGAATGAAAGAAAGGTGGAGTCTGTGAAGTCGGTTCTTTTTTGTTTAAAATTATCTTATTTAACATGTTACCTAGGCCTACTTTATTTTGCCAAGCAATTGTTGTAATGCATGCAATACAAACAGTATCATATCTTTATTAACCAAATGCAAATCTATGGGTATAACAAATCTTGAGTCCCACTATTCCTAGTAATAGCCTGCAATCTACTAAGGGGACTAACTGACTCGGCCTTCAGTCAATTCATATAGAACTGAGCTTATACTCGTATACATAATATGTAGTCCTTATACGGAGACCTTAGTACGTTGCGTTAAGGCTTACTTTGGCTCAGCAAATCCGCCATCGCCATAGTAATCATCGTGGCTATTTTGCATAGACGTTTATCAGAAGTATTTAAGACAATTGTTAAAGTGAAAGTTTGTATGTTTATATCACTAATGTGTGCGCCCAAAAAAACAACAAACAGATTTGAATAAAACTTGGCTGATATTAAACCTAAACTGACAAAGAGTATTTATAACGGGTTACTCACGTAATTTAAGTCGTTTTTTACTCGACATGTTTCGATCAATTTACGATGATCATTCTCACAAGCTGCCGTCGCGGAAGGCCGCTCGTGAGAATGATCATCGGAAATTGATCGAAACATGTCGAGCAAAAACGACTTAAATTACGCGAGTAACCCGTTATAAATATTTTTAATATGACAAAGAGTACTTCTAATTTTAGGCGAATACATATAATAGTTGCATAAGTTCTATATGTATAAAGAATCTTAAAAACACTAATCATGTATTAATTTTAGACCTACGTACTAAGTAAAGAAACATATTTGGGTTGGATGTGCTATTCTTTAGTTTTCCTTGTACTCATATTCACTTTTCCCCAAGGAACACCACAATATAAAGGCGGTGCAAGCTAAGCGAACTGAATATATTTTTGATATTTGGAATTTAGTCAGAATACTATGTATGTCAGAAAAAAAAAGATTCCTAAGCCTCTAATGAAATGCTGAAAAGATCTTCACTAGCATTTCATTCGTAGGTCGCTCTATCTTTCTCGTAATAAATATTGATATCTAGGTACATGTGGCCGAGTTATTATGTTATGCGAGATAAACAAGAAAATATACGCCTGCAACATAAAAATATGTATACCTGTACCTACCTACCTTACGCATGTAGGTATATAACTGATTCGTACAACTTATCAATCCCATCAAAAATGTAAACGTCAATGAATGCCAAGTTTGTAAACGGTTTCTCTTATAAAGGAAATGAGATCTCACTGGATACGCAAATTATTTGAAAGCTCTTAGGTTACTGTCACTGGTGACCAGCACCGTGCGATCATATATATCGTTTTGAGGGTTCCGTACCTCGAAAGGAAAAAACGGAACCCTTATAGGATCACTTTGTTGTCCGTCTGTCTGTCTGTCTGTCTGTCTGTCTGTCTGTCTGTCTGTCTGTCTGTCTGTCAAGACCATTTTTCTCAGCAACGCGTGGAGGTATCAAGCTGAAATTTATATCAAATACTCAAGTCTATTGTCCCTTAGAGCTGTAAAAAAATCAAACTTAAAAGCCAACGCAATCAAAAGGGACAGTCGTTTATGCTGCAAATTTTAAAGTTCGGCACTCGCAAAACCTACGGGGTCCTTCCCGTGAACTCAGAAACTTGAAATTTGGCACGAAGCAACGTCATATAGCATAGACAATGGAAAAATTACAAAAAGTAGACAATTTTAGTAAAATCATACAAAATAAATGTTTTTAAATTTTAAACTTACTACCTTTTTCCTCGTAAACGCGTGGAGTTATTAAATTGAAATTCATGTCAAATACTCAGGGCTATAGGACCTTTCAGATGTAGCAAAACCAAACTTTTATGTCAACGCAATCAGAAGAAATAGCAATTGTGGACCCGGGGTATGTCCTTAAACTACGTCCGGACCTGGGTATGTCCTTAAACTACGCCAAAAAGAGAGGTATGGGCACTGCGAATGGCATCTCGCTAAGTGTGGTAGGGCACGTTCAGCGAATGTCATCGCTCAAATCTGGAGCAGAGCCCGACTGGGGAAGTACCTCCACCTTACAGAAAACCACAGCCAAATAGCACTAGACCCTACTCATAGTGTTGTGTTCCTGCTGGTGAGTAAGGTTGCCAAAGAGCTCAAAGAGGACCCAGTGTGTTGACGATGAGGGACATTCTTGTTCCTTTAGTCGTCAACACAGTGAATCCTCCTTTTTGTAAAGGGTCGGCAACGCGCATGTGACTCCTTTGGAGTTGCAGGCGTCCATAGGTTACGGTAGCTGCTTACCATCAGGCGGGCCGTATGCTTGTTTGCCACCGTCGTGGTATAAAAAAAAAAAAAAAAAAAAAAAAAAATTTACTCAGAAACTTGAAACTTGGCACGAAGAAACTTAATATAGCACAGACAAAGGAAAAATTACGAAAAGTAGACATTTTTAGTAAAATCATACAAAAAATATTTTTTTAAATTTTAAACTTACTACCTTTTTCCTCGTAAACGCGTAGAGGTATTAAATTGAAATTATTAATAAACATACTACAGCTTGTTATAGGTTTGTACGGAACCCTCGGTGCGCGAGTCCGACTCGCACTTGGCCGGTTTTTTAATGGCTTAAGACGATTGGTTGTGTTATTTGCTACTTAACAGCGCAATGTGTAACTAAATCTACCAGCAGCAGCAGACCTTTATGGCAGCAAATGTAGCTAACGGCTTGACATAACTGTAATGTTAAATCAACGCGTGTCAAGGTCATTTTGAACACCTCACCCGCTAAGTTAATTTTGCTGCTGACGGCACATAATGGCTTTAAAGTAAGTTCGCCACGTGAACCTATCGCGTATTATGCAATAAAAGAAGGCCAAGCGAATTATGTTTAATCATTACTAGTTAGTTAGTTATTACCAAAACTGAATCTAAAAGAGCACATAATCCCGCCTGTACAAAATAAACCTGCCTACGTTGCGAAAATATTAATGTACATTCTTCAAAACATTTGTTGTATATCGTAATAAAAGGACAGTCTTGTTGTCACTCTGTCTATATCTAAGTAAGAAACTTCCTGGCCAAACTATAAGTTATTATAGAGCGTTTACGCTAAGGCTTTGCTAACTTGGCGGCAAAATGTTGCACATTTCTTTTGGCGTGCTGACTAAACATAGACAAGGAGTCTTAATTTACTTGCAAGTCACTTCGCAAAGCGAAATAATTTTTCCCATTATTCAAATAAATGTATTCCCATTTAGATTATCTCCAACATTGCTTTAAATGCAAGAAAAAAATTATCGATTCTTTGTGATAATGATAATATTATTTGAGTAAGGGTAAAATGCATTGTAAAATTCGCTACATTTTGTATTGTAACATACTTTTAATTGTGCTCATAATCCGCGAGCGAGATGTACATCATTTACTTTTTTTATGCTTAATTTGTCAGTCAAATCTCAAGATTTTATATTTAACTTACGATTTTTATCAACTTAGTACAAGTCAAGTTTCAGCGTAAGCTACGAAATTTCGCCTCAGAATAATGATTTCAAAAATTAGACCACATAATTATGTAGCTTGCTTGAGCGATTTTCGCCTTTATTTCAATCGTGCAAATCTCTTTCCAGGTTATTAAATAGCATATCGAACCTAATAAATAGTTCCGAGAAGGGAGAGCTGACGTCGTTCCTGGAAGCGTGTCGGATCCGGCCACCGATGAAGGACCACACGCTGAAGGTGACCTACAACGCGGGTCGGAGCGTGTTTTCTTGCCAAAACCCCGACGGGCGTCTGCCGAGCATCCCCGATAATGTAAGTATTGCCTGAAACCCAGAGGCAAATAAAAAAAAATTTAGACATTTGGCACGTAAGGTAGATAATTATTTTTAAAAATGGGCCAATCTATGCTCCTTATTAATTAGGTAACGTCTTATAAGCCCCATTGAACTAATAATTGTTTTTCCTTGTCTGTTACTTTGACAGTTTTGTTTGTTAGCAACAGACAGAACATAAATTAAGTCGCTTAACTTCAAACTCGGGTAAATCCATCTGTCAGATTATGCGACTTTGGTATTAAGTATAGGTAATAGGGTAGATATTTGCTGAGAGGGTCGAATGGATTTACCCGAGTTCGAAGTTAAGCGACACAATTAGCTAAATGAGGCATTAAGGGCGTTTGATTGCAATCAATTGGGCGTTATTCTGACGAGTAAAACATATGATTTGAATTAGTCTGCCAGTAAGATTATCAAATAATATTAGACATGTATGTTTTCTTTTGTCACTAAATTTAAAAAATACAATTCTAAGGCGCATCAAAGTTCGGAAGCAGATGCCGTTGCGTGTTGTAAAAAATGTAGCACGGCGTGACGTTACGCAGCACTTTAAAAGGCGATGTCTCCATTTTTAGGGTTCCGTAGCCAAAATGGCAAAAACGGAACCCTTATAGTTTCATGTCCGATTGGAGCAAAAAGAAATTAACCCCCAAGTCATGTGTACGGGAGGTACAGTACTGTTACCGGCAATAGTATCTTCCTACACGAAGGCCGCAAAAATATGTGACACACTCTTATTTGTAGGGCTATAGGAGCGTATAACATATTTTTGCGGTCTTCGTGTAGGAAAAACTATTGCCGGTGACTGTACCCTATTGAATAAAAAATATTATTCCAGTTTTTGTTCTACCGCTTTGTCGGCGTGATAAAAGCACATACATACTCATACCAAATTTTAGCTTTCTAGTGCATAACCCTATGCACTGAGCTAGACCGCGGCCAGACGGACGGACTGTCGGACATGGCGAAACTATAAGGGTTCCTAGTTGACTACGGAACACTAAAAAACTGTAACTGTTCCAGTGTAACCTAACGGAATACTTCAGCGCGGTCGACACAAAATGCATGGCGGGTCTATGGGCGGCATTACTACACGAGCGGCGAGTCGCCATCGTCGCGTCCAAACCCTCTAGATTGTCGGCGTGCGTGCAAGCGGCCAACGCGACGCTCTTCCCCATGTCGTGGCAGCATATATTCATACCGATACTGCCCAAACATTTCGTGGATTACCTGCTCGCGCCGATGCCGTTTCTTATAGGAGTTCCTGCTAGTGTTATGAAGGTGAGATCTGAAGCGAGTATAGCTACAGTATCTTCCAAGTCCTCTCGGTTGTCGGCGGTAGTATTTATATTAGATAGAGACTTGTAAAGGGTTTTCCAATAAGGGCGGGTCGATTTGAGATCAGAAGCGAGTGTAGCTACAGTATCTTCCAAGTCCTCTCGGTTGTCGGCGGTAGTATTTATATTAGATAGAGACTTGTAAAGGGTTTTCCAATAAGGGCGGGTCGATTTTAAAATGCAATAAAGCAGGCTATGTGTAGAATATTAACTATTTTAGTTTTATTTGAAATGCCCATATGTGCCAGTATTTGTGAAATATGACACCGTTCAAATGTCCACCTCGGCTTCTACTGGTAGCCTGTATCCTAAAAGTCCAATTTTCAATAACTCTGCTGCGTCTGCCGTACAGAGCAGGCTGAATTTGAGTAATTGGGTTATGTTGATTTTAAAGGCATAAGTGGATTTGCGATTTCAAAAAATCCCGTAAAAAGTCATGCGGGGTCAAATCGCACGATCTTAGTGGCCAATTAACGTAGGGCAGACGGGTCTACCGTAAAACGGACACAACGATCGCAATGTTCGCGCAAACGAACACTTAATTCATGTAACTTGCCATGGTAATTTGGCATCAGTTATTTAATCATTAAAAATAATTTTGTCAGTTCCCGCCAAAACAACATGGCCGCCACAAACGGTCCAAATCGACCCGCCCTAATTGGAAACGGGAAACCCGTTATTACCAACAGGTAACATGCTCTTATAAAATAGGCCCCAGCAGCTTATAACAACAGTATTCGTGTGTATAGCGTGATATTATCAACAACCTTGTCACGTTAGGGTTTCCCCACACATATCGACGCGGAATCGGCCATAGCTGATAGAAAAATGCTTTCGCATATCGACGCAATACGAGCGAAAAAGACGTCGACGCGTCGGCAGCCGTGGGCCGAGCCGATCCGAGCCGAACCGTGTCTTGTTAGCTCTTATTGCGTGGACATAAAGCTTTTTTCCACCGGATTATGCCGATTCCGCGTCGCTAGATGTGGAGAAACCCTTACCCATCGACATTATGTCGTCAATATCCTATTGAGTAATGATTAGTTACAAAAGGAAATCAAAGTAAAGTAGTGTTATTTCTCAGAGATAAATACAAGTACCTTTACTATTTTGCAGAAAATTTAGATACGTATCGCAAACAATGCTAACAAGAAATGCATTATGTCCTAAGAAGATTTGTACCTACTGCAATAGTAACAAAGGGTTCTTAAACAATAAAACTGAGATGGACCTTGAGATTCCAGTTGTTTATTGATAGTTAAAATATTTGAATCCGTAAAATATTTCTTGTAGTAACTTAGTAAGTCACGTCTTTGATAGGATGTAGATTTTATTACAAACAGAAGAGCGCTAAAAAAATAAACTTTATTAACACAAAATCATAAACGCCTTGTTTTGCTTACCTGTTGAACTACATAGGATGCTCAAAATATCTGAACATGGACTGTAATGCCTTTGACATCATTGTTTCGATTGTATACTCTTGCTCAGAAAATTGTAAGCCAGTATCGTTCTTTTCTAAATTTCAGACTGTAAGGATGTCAGATATAGGAGACGTAGTAATATTAAATGTAGATGAGAACGAACTGAGATCTCCCTTCCAAGACTTGGAAAGTCTTCCGCCTGAATTGGTAAGTAACAAATTACCTTATTTCTTTTGAGGTATTTTATTACTGTAGACATAGCTTTCTGTACACAGTAATCAAAATTTATCTTAAAAACAATTCAAACTCTAAATTCTATGGCAAGCCGACGTTTGATGATGTCCTATCATCAGATTAGCACCGTACTGGCGTGATATTTTATCGTTCCTTAGGAGCAATACGAGTCATATTCAGATTTAGATATATTTACTGAAACAACTACGTTTTGATTGATATATGGAACACTATTATGTTATACGGCGTGATAGCCCAGGGCGGACACGTCGTACTACAAAACACGTTTGAGCGTCTGTGTGCACGGCACATCTATACACGCTTCAATGTGTGCGTGCGTCTTAGGGTGCTGTTTCCGCTGTCGTAAATGATGTTTGACAATACACCGCCATTTTGCTTTTATCGATGCGTGGCCAACCTGACGGATTAGCCTACTAGTTCCCTACCAATCGGCCGCCGCCGCCGGGTGAGATAATTTCGATCGGGGCGGGGCGTAACTTGACCATACTGTATGAAGTACTATATTGTTTATTCTGTGGCGATAGTGTAAACATAGCTTAAACGTCGATACAGCCATAAATTAGACTCATACATCCTTTATTTTTGGGAACTAAAGTAACAATTTTTGTATAAGACTCACTTCTGCGACATGTGTTTTAATATTTTTATTACAATTACTCTGTCCTTTTTCGTTGTCACTCATTATTCGTTTGCAGGTATCCAGTTTAAAGAAAGCTTTAAGTGATAAGAATGCTCTAGGAGACGCAGTGTCGCGCGCGTTTCTTAGGGCGCTGGTTGGTTTAATAGGAGGTTATCGCGACGCTATAAGGTGAGATGTTGATTTCATACTTTTCTAAATAGTGACTGGAGCCGTATTTGATGAATAAATGTTGTATTTTTATTTTGTTCCGAAGAGACCCTTTTGAGTTTAATATAATTGTAAATCTTGTAATATAAAATAATCGAATAAAACACTTTTGTTTGCTTTAGGTGAAAATCGTCATGCGATTATTGTCGCTTGCGAATTAACAGTATTTTGTGTATTTTTGGCTATCATCATTATAGGTTGTTTGATTGACCCTAACCCATAACTCCGAAAGTGAACATGTTACACTTGAGGGAGAAACGCGAGTGGAATGAAGTTGCAATTGTTCCTTAAACATCGGTTTTGTTAGACAATGGGACATTCCTACGAAGTAGGGGTTTTTTGATAAACAACACACAAGTACTTCTGCACAATCTATTCAAATGTTAATATTATTGTCATGTATTGCGATGCAGCTCTCCATACAACATATTTATGTATCCGTTTGCGAATCTATTGCAATACAAAGGCATTGCAAGTAAACAACTATATCATTTTACATATTATTTTTCCGCGTCCGATCGCGCGACGAGATTAAACCGAATTGTATTAGGGATCAACTACGAGTGCCTAGGCGGTAATAATCTTCTTTCAGTCTTTACTGCGCTCTCAAAGTGTTTATTACTACAAACATATCTAGCAGTCTTACTTCAATCATGTCCTCTGACAGAAGAGTCCCTTGCCGTTCAAGGCGGCCGCTAACGCCAGAAGCAGATGTCAACAACAACTTACTGCTCGATGACCTTCCTTCAACGTCAATGCCTTCTTCAAACTTACCGGGAATCATCCAGGAAGCGATGCAGAGTAACGAGCTCAGAGTGCTCAAGCGGCAAGTCGAACTACTTGAGAGAATGGTGTTCAACATCAAAGCTCAGAACAATAAACTGAGCGACATTTACCTGCCGGAATACAACCCGGACACTCAAAGGATAACCGTCGGCGAGTGGTGCAACCAGGTCGACTCGCTGATAGAAGTAAGAGGGATCGCACCGTCGCTGGCCATGACTAAAGCTCTATCGTGCCTAAAAGGCCGTGCACAGATCTGGGCGGAGGCCAACGCCCATCTCTTCTCTCAATGGCCGGCAATAAAGGAGCAACTTATGCTGCAATTTTCCGGCGAGCTGCGATACGTTCGATTTGCAAACAGATTCCGAGAATACACGTCGAACGATGCTGATACTTACGCAGAGTACGTGAATGAAGCTTGGAGACTGTTCGCGAGGATCTCGCCTAACGCGCCGAATGACTTGATGGTCGAAGCGGTGATTTCTGGGATACGCCCGAGGTACTATCAGATTGAGCTTCTGAGGTACGCGCCGCGATCGCAAGCAGAGCTGGTCGGTGCCCTTAGCAACTATAAGAAGATAGAGTGAACTTCTACTTTGAAATAGGACAGTGCTATCTTAAATGTTCCTTATTTATCGCGTGCAGGATCGTGTTCGTTCCGTTCAATTGTTTATTTGTAAGGGATCAAATAAATGGTGTTGGATATCAGATGTTTATTTCTTGACCCGGTAATATAAGTTGTTTTAATTTGAAAGGAGATATAATATGTATAAAATATCATATGCACGTTTAATAAGACCGCGGTCTAATATTTTATGCTCTAGTATTTTGTTATCATCATTGGAGCTTATATAAAGGTACTTAAATGAAAAATAAACGATTGTTGTGGCCGTAGACCTTGAATATCTTACGACTCAGACGCGAGAATTTTAAGATGTTATAGAGTAGGTGAGTTCCAGCTTATTATTTGATCTGCCGTCACTTTAGGCTTGTTTTTTTCTAAAAGGCCTATCCGATACATAATATTGTTACTGCGAAATGTTTCAAGCAATAATAGCACGCCGATTTTCATCTCGTTCCATGCTTTCGCTGAAAAGTAACCTAAAATAGAGAAGAGATAAAAGAAACAACATCTGGATAATAAAAATAAACGAAAAACACGTGTGTTTATAACACTTATAACACCCCTGGATATTCTATTGAAATAATATAATAACGATTTCTGTTTTGTTTTAGAATCGAAAAAGGTCAACAAATAACATTCAACCCAGAGGCTTTTGTGAGAACTAGAAAAAATATGCAACCTTTCCTTAAAAAAATACTGCAATCACAAATATTTCAGCAGGTAAGGCACCTACTTGTATAGTTGATTTAAATATATAAAGTTCCTAGTCGAACATTTAGAATATATTTTTATGGAGAATCTGATAAGTCGCTCAACAGTTCAAATTTAGATATTATAGAAATCGTAGAATGCACGGTTAATTTATTCGTCTTATTATCTTATCTATTTCCAGTTTATAGATGAAAGGTTGGAATTGCTCAATTCTGGTAGAGGCTTTAATGACGAATTTGAAGTGGAATGCAACGCCTACGCCGAAAAACTAGGCACGGGCAGCGGCCAACGGCTGAAGCAGCAGTACAAAGACTGGGCCAAGACGGTGAAAAAAGAGGGCGGTGCCTTCTTTAAAAATTTCAAAGACAAGGTAATATTTTGTTTGTAGATGTTTGGTTTAAATCCCAAGGTTAAAACTTGATTCACCTTTATCGCATGTCTGCGGATTTTTGCATCATAAATGCGGTTTTGTAAAAGTCTGTGTCCTGCCATTATCGAGGTGTGATGGACACTATCACCTTAATTAGGTGTATACCTAATTAAGGCGGGCCTTATAGCAGGTGAAAACTTTTTGTAGAGGGCGCTGTTCCAGATTCCATACAACGAGCGAAAGAGACAAAAGATTAATGGTGCTTAACAATGTACTGAAACTATATACAGTCAGAAGGCTTTTCTTAGGGACAATTCTTCCCTGTCCCTTTATTCTACAGCATTTTACTTGTAGAGTATTTTGGAAACCCGAGAATTTCCCTTAGGGACCAATTCGAGACGAAACAGTGCGTCATTTTCGCTAAAGTAAATAAAAATACTTCTACCATTGTTAGAAAAATCATTGTGACTGTTGCCTTCCCTATTCATTTGGCCACGATTTTTCAAAATAAAAGGGTTTTGTTATTATTAATCGTATGGCTACATGTCACTGGATATAGATAGGTATTTCTTCCCTGGGGTAGTAGTAGAGGGAAAGCAGATGATAAAGAAAATCCAGTGAGTGCTGCGAGGTCCAGATGGGACAGTGCAGCTGCCAAGTTTGTTACTCTTTTAGCACCACCCAGGGATCACGCGTAGTGTTGTCTAAGGTGTTTCCTACGGACGCAGAGTAACATTGATCCCCAGGGTTTTGTGATTTGTCTAGATTTTGTAGAAATTGACAACAATAATCTAAATTATATACTTATTGATTTATATGGCATTAGCTTCAGATCCAAACTAATAATTAGTTATTTATCTACTAAGGCGTTTTATGTAGATACTCCCCAATGTAGTTTTTCTCAATTCTGTACATTATTCAATTAATATGATTATATATTTATGTTTATATAAATGTGCAATGTAACGCTAACTTGGGTGCTATTTAAAGACTCGAGCTCTGTAATATAATCCTGTTGTAATAAAAGTGGAAGTCGCTTTCTAATAAAAAGAGTCAAAAGGAGGTTACCGCTTGTTTAGTAACTTAAATAATAATAAGGCTACACGTCACCAACACCTTTAAGTTTAAAGTTTTCTGATATCTTTTATATTTACGGAATAATCGCCTAGCTACCTTTAACGATTACATTCTGTGTATAAAGGGGTGACTGCTATAGTTACTGGCCACTCTTGGTAAAATAGAAGTAAACAAGGCAATAAAAGCATTCACTCGAATGAAAGAGACCAGAAATTATCTGTATTTCTTCTGCTTTGGGAAACTACAGCCTTGGCCAGAAGTGTTGAGCACCCTTGCGATTTTCATACAAAACTCGAAAGTTTAGTCCCGCGTTTCCTTTTGTTGAATTTAGTAGTAACTGCATAGAATATTTGCAATTTGTCGCACCGACTTAGAATCGCATTTTTGTTACCTCCACTTTTCATATTTTGTAGGTACCTTGAAAGTGTCATTAAGTGAAGTTTTCTAGATATATCAATAAAATATATTATTTTACGTCATCGTACATTGTTATGATAGGGAATTAATACTTAACATCAAAATTGTAACCAAAAAACAGCTATGCTCAACACTTCTGGCCAAAGCTGTATAGCATTGACCAATAACTACAGCAGTCACCTTATGATATAGTGTGACCTTGGTGATTTTGTGAGTGACTCCCTTGTAAATACCACAATATATATGGTACCATAAAGCTATCGCCATCTCTGTTACCCCTTGCTATACCCTTACGCATGCATGCTTTAACTACGTGTTAGTTTTATCTTTAATATTTCCAGGCCAACCCCGCGGTACAGTCGGCTGTCAAAACGGTGAGTCCCAGACAATGTCGTCGGAACTGTTTTGTTAAATTACTATTGTTCACTACTCTGTGGAGCGTACTTTTATGTTGCGTATTGGTGATGGTAGTTGATGAAAATGCTTTGTTGGTGTTAGATTAAATATTTGGAGTAAATTTGCAAGTATTTGGATGACTCAACAGTTTTTTGTTATTCTGTACTGACAGCCAATAAGTTAAGAAGAAATGTTAAACCAAACTGCCGTGCTTGGTAGATGGCGTTTTATAAAATGAATGATGGATTTATAAGGTGAATTTATGTTGCATAAAACCAGAGTTATAAGAGTGACCCAGGAATACTTAACCATGGCAACAAGTAACAAGGAGAAGTTGATTCACCCATGTACACATTGGCGTTTTACTTGGATGCTATCGGGAACTGTTAAACGATTATTTTTATTGGGCAGTATATGTATTATGAATTATTTGTTTGCGTATGTAGATTGGTACAGATGTAGTGAATAACCATTTCCTATTGTGAAAACTCTGATATGTTAGTATTTGTCATGCTGTTTCAGTCAACTTCAGTTGTTTCGCGTTAAATATATATACATAGAAATGTTAACTATTAACACGATCATTTTGGGTACGTCAACGGCGTTCGAAAATATTCGTGAATTCCGAGTTTTAACGATGGGAACGGATTATAGGTACTACCTTTGTATTCATAATCGTCTTACAAGCCTTATTTAACTAATGATTTTTTACCCATATCTGTCACTTTGACTGATGTGTTTGTAAGAACCAGACGAAACATAAATTAACTAAATGAGACCTTTATGAATAAGGGTGCACAATACATTAGCTTGTTATTGTAGTAAGTAACATAGCGGATCAACCTACTTTCATTTATCCTGTATTATGTATGTATATTTGTTAAAAAAAATCTCTTTAAACGTACACTTTAGATAAGAAATAGCTTTATAGTATATTTAATTAATAAATAGCGTCTATAATAAATGTAGATATGGAAGTTGTAGATGTATTGCTCTTTTATATATATATACAACGTTTTGCACCCAAGACTAAAGACCTGAACACTGTTTGTTCAGAATCGAGAGTGGAATCGATTGCAGTATATCTTAACATGGGTATATTTTTTCTTTAATTTTCCAATGTTTTACGTGTTGAGTCTAAAAGTTTCGAACACTACAGTTTACCATTCTATCGAGATAACCTAACGAGATAGAGGTTGAATATTTAATAATAGCTGGCAGCTTTGACAAATTTGTTTTTTTTTCCCTGTCAAAGTATGTCATCTTATGTCATGTCATACAAATTGACAAAGTATGTTGATAGGTTGATATGACATAACACATGTAGAGATGTGACAGCAACGCAACAAATGTAGAGTTAACAATTGAATAGAATTGCACGGAAAACTAAACATACGAATATCTTTCGAACTGATTGATAAATAAATACTCTAGATTAATTAGCATTAATAAAAATCATTTAGGGTGTCTGGGGTTTTTAGTGGCTCAAGTAACACGTTGTATATTATATTATTGCGTAAAATTATCATTAAAATAAACTAATATTCTTAATCTTATTATCGCATTATTCACAATTACCTATATTCTCATTTAGCGCTGCCGCAAAGTATGTGTCCTCCACGAAGTAGCGAATATTATCAATTGGTTCTAAATTATTTTCTGCACTGGGTCTCCTTAGGACAAACTGTATTTATTGCATGCTTTTAACAAATGAATAACTGTCTCACACCAATATCACTTACGATAAAGTGAGCGAATTGTTTATGTACCAAAACTGCCTCTGCGTGCGTCCCATGACACGCTCAGCATCCGCTTTGTTTACCCTCTTTTATTTCATTAAATAGTCGAACGGGACGCGTGTTGGCATCTGCTCCACCTATCCTGAAATGTATGACATGCTGTAGAGTTATAAATTGTATTTTGAAATAGTTTTCTGAATCGAGCAGTTGTTCATTTGTTTTTTATTTACTTAAATGTTTTACACGTAAAGGTAATCATAATCAATAGATTTTCAATTATTGAGATGCGTAAATGCAAATAAATTTTGCCGCGCATCTAGCAGCTGAACTAAGTAGTGCCGTGTTTACGGCGTTAGTTATGAGTGATAGCTGAGTTATAAGTTTATAAAACTAACTTGGTGGCCCATCTGCTGAACTGTCAGATTAGCGGGCACGATAATTTTGACTACTTTACGCGTCATAGTATTATTTTTGTGATTAAATCTATGAAGGGTTAAATAAAATAATTTAAACCTGTTTTGTTAATTACTAAACGTTTCAAAATAGGTCCGGCAAGGAGGTAAAAATATGAAATCAGCGGTTAAGGGTCTGAAGAATAAAATACCTAAGACTGGGTCTCGGCCGTCGTCAATAAATACTACGGATGACAGCAGGTAAGATAATGTAAACATTAAAATTATAGTTTTCGCCAAAGTATACAAATATGGCGTCACACTAGCATTGAAGTATCTGGATATACGAGGGTTGCTACTTATATATCCGGAAACAAAAAAACAAACAAACGTACACGGCTGAAAATGGTTTTATTGTTTTTCAAAGTATTCCCCTTGATGATCTATGCACTTTTGCATTCGCGTGAACCAATTTTTAAAGCACTTCTGCCACTCCGCCTGAGGTACCTCCATAACGTGTTGTTTGAATGCGTCGACAGCATCTTCAGCGGTCGAAAATCGTTGACCGCGTAATTTATTCTTTATATTTGGAAATAAATGAAAATCGTTGGGTGCCAAGTCAGGGCTGTACGGCGGATGACCCGTTAATTCCACATTTTGACCCTCCAAAAATAGAGTTGTTTCGCGTGACGTATGACAGCTGGCATTGTCATGATGAAGAATGATTCTTCGTCGCTGGTTAGTTTTACGAATTTGTTCAAATACTTCCGGTAAGAAAATGGTCGTGTACCACTCTGAATTAACCGTTCTATGGTTTTCTAGTGGCACTGTAGCTACATGGCCATTAATACCGAAGAAGCAGGCCACCATTTGTTTCAATGTACTTTTTGCACGAGTAACTTTCGTAGGGTTCGGCTCATTTTGAAACACCCATACCGTTGACTGTTGCTTCGTTTCGGGATCGTATGCATAGATCCAGGATTCGTCACCTGTATAGATGTTATAAACGGCTTTTGAGTCACCACGGTTATATTTTTTTAACATTTTATTGCACCATTCGACGCGAGCATCTTTTTGCTCTTTTGTTAAGTTGTGGGGTATCCAACGCGAACAAATTTTTTTTACAGCCAAATAATTATGTAATATGCTATTAATGCTGGTCATAGAAATACCCAGAGTCGCCTCTATCTCGCGGTACGTAACATGTCGGTCGTCCATTATAAGTTTTCGCACAGCCTCGATATTTTGTTGTACAACGACCGATTTCGGGCGACCTGTCTTAACTTCGTCCGTAAGCATACTACGTCCACGATTGAACTCACTAAACCAGTGATACACAGTAGTTTTAGATGGGGCTTCATCACCAAAAGTTGAAGTTAGTTGATCTATGCACTGTTGTTGCGTTAAACCACGCCGAAAATCATAATAAATCATAGCACGAATATTTTCACGAGTGAGTTCCATTCTTGCTGCGAGATGACATTTAAAACCCGTCAAAAACAAAACACGAGCGTTAATAAGAAAGAAAAAATATACCGGCCAGTACTTAAAAAAGTTCAAATTTTACCATGGAGGTCAAATATGCTATTTAAGAAGATTGTAATCCCGGTTTCCGGATATATAAATAGCAGCCCTTGTATTCACTCGATTGTGAGGTCGATTATGTCTCTCGTAAAAAAATATCCACAGGCGTCCTAAGATATATATTTCTTAGTTTGTACCAATTTTTATATTCATCATTCATAATTATATTCATAAACGGCCTCTTAGCCCAGTCGGTAGTGACACTGCCTACGAAGCAGGAAGTCCCGGGTTCGAATCCTGGCTAGGGCATTTATTTGTGTTTATCACAGATATTTGTACCTGAGTTATGGATGTTTTCTATGTATTTAAGTATTTATCTATTATATAGGGTGGGGCCTGTAACTAAAGCAAAAAATTAAAACGTAGATTCTAGTCCTCAAACTAGACAACTTTTGTGTAGCAACTTTTTAAAATTATAAAGTTTTTAGATTGTTATTTTTTCAAACAAAGTAAATAGTATTTTCAATGTACTTAAAACTCCGTCTAATTGACATCGCCTGTCAGTCTAGTCACTCTACAGACATAATCAATTTCATAGTACATTGCGTGTTCGAATTAACTTTAAAATGTAATAAAATTCAAACCGCAAGTTTTTTTTCAAAGTCGTCAAACAAACGTTGCGTAGTTTGAGGAGAAGAATGAACATTTTAATTTTTTGCTTTAGTTACAGGCCCCACCGTGTATATATTTATCTATTATATACAGGGTGTCTCATTCAAATCGGCCAGTATGGGAAAGTCTGAAATTATAAGACATACGAAGATCTGTTCTGAGGAACCATGTCATCGATTTTAATAACAAGAAAAACTGCATTCATACATTTTAAAAAACATCTGTACTCCGTTCGGGAATCGAACCCTGTTGTTTTGAAAAAAAAAAACCTACACTATTTCTATTTAGATATCGATTGTGTAGGTCTTAAGCAGTAAATGTCTGTATGAAACATGATGTCTAAAATGAATAAAATGCATTTTATTATATGAAGATACAAAATGCAATTGTAAGATCGTTACCTAAACGTGTTGAATATTGTATTGAAAAAGGCGGTGGTCACTTCGAGCACCTACTAAAATAAATTAAAGTATGTGGAAACAATGCATTTTATTCATTTTAGACATCATGTTTCATACAGACATTTACTGCTTAAGACCTACACAATCGATATCTAAATAGAAATAGTGTAGGTTTTTTTTTTCAAAACAACCGGGTTCGATTCCCGAACGGAGTACAGATGTTTTTTAAAATGTATGAATGCAGTTTTTCTTAAAATCGATGACATGGTTCCCCAGAACAGATCTTCGTATGTCTTATAGTTTCAGACTTTCCCATACTGACCGATTTGAATGAGACACCTAGTATATCGTCTAGTATCCACAACACAAGCCTTATTGAGCTTACTGTGGGACTAGGTCGGTTTGTGTAAGATTGTTCTATAATATTTATTATTATTATAAACATTTCAAATCAGATAAAGGACAAACGATTATTTAGTTAAAAGGCTGCGAGATCAATAAGCGGGTAAAATATAATTTTCGTGAACGTATATCATATACATGGCATCATAACGGCACAAGTTGAAGTTTCTGAAGATATTCATTCGATTGTGAAGTCGACTCTATCTTTCATTTAAATATACGCGTTCTGTCACGAAAAATGCTCACGTTTGCATCACTCTTCTGGCCAACGCCCATAAAATATCGGCTAATAAACTAAACAGTACAAAAAATACACTGAAAAGTACCAAATAGCTTATTCTATTCTTCTTAAGTTACCTAATAAGGTTCCACTTAGTCGGTCACCAACAATAAGTTATCTGCCTGACCTTACGATACTTTATTTTGTTCAATTCTCAGATTCTCGTGCGGCTCAGTGACGCCGGTATCATCAGATTCCTCGGACTCGCCCCCCTCCCGCGACCCGTCGCACCGCGAGCCCGCGCCGCAGCTGCCCCTCGACCTGCTCACCGAAATGGAGCACTTGTTCAAGAACAAGTCGCGGAGGGACAGCTTGCCGAACAGCCCGCACAATCAGCTGAGTCTAGCGGATAAATCTGTGAGTTTATCACCAGTTACTATCTGCACATAACTTGTCTATGGGCTAGTTTCAGAAAAAGTGTACCATGTACTTTTTTAAATGTATGTAACTAATTTTGGGTTGTTCTGCTCAGAATCACGAGACCTATCGATTTAAATACTTAATAAAGAGTGTCCCAATTTTTTTTTCAGTTTTGTAACATTATGTTGTATTGTTATGTTCATACATAATTTACAAATTATGTATGGACCGTCACAAAACTGACTAATAATCTTTCTATGGAAAACTGGGAACACATTTATCAAAAATAGTACAAATTTTTTGAAATGCCCTTATAGAAACGCTATCGGATATGTAGAACGGCTAAAGTGCACTATAATATTGCGAAAGAATAGTCAACAAATGCAAAGGCTACCCCGCTTATTGTTAAACTTAGCAAACCCTTGTTAAATTGTGTTTCATTCTAACCTCAAAGCAAGAGTTAAAACACGTTTCAAGATGGCTAATAGCATACCGTAACTAGCCTACATAATTTAGTCGGTCTCTTTGTTGCCCTTCAAAAAAGCGGTAGAGGGTAACAAACTTTATATTGTACTTACGGCATTTTGGACATAAGCACTAATCACAATGTGACACTATGACAAGGACCAACGATAATAGCACCTGCTCTGTCATACCTATTGAAAGTTTAATAAGACTATCCCGTTCAATCTTGGTATAGTTATTACCATGGCAGGTCTATAATTCTAACAAACATAAATGTCAAGATGACGGATTAATGACGGAAAAATGACGGACGGGACTAGCGTTGAAAAAGTCTGGAATAATTCCCGTTTTTTTCCATTCCATTCGTTTTTTTCAGAAATATATAGAAAAAAATCACGAAAGTTTCCGCTCTTATTTTTCAGAAATAGACAAATTGAAAAAACGAATGAAGTTTTCAATTAGAATGTTGTACAGTCAGCATCAAATAGTTAGTAGCAGTGAAGTCGCCAAATATATCGGTACAGATCTTTATTTGTATGGCAGTAAGGATGTGTTACGATATATTTGGCGACTTCACTGCTACTAACTATTTGATGCTGACTGTACATAGCGTTGAAAAAAAAACCGGAAAAAATGTAATGTTTTTTTTAGAAGTTTATGAAATTTAGTTTTTTCCGTTTTTTCGGGATTTTAAAGAAAAAAGCGAATATATCATTAATTTTTATTTATTTTTAATCACTCTCACTCTCATCATCGTACTTCAATCATTTCTGCCTCCATGTCGTCGGTGCAAATTCGCCCGAATAAAGATTAATTTATTAAGCCGTTGTGGCAATAATCGATTTCCCTCTCTCTGGTATGTGTCGGTTCAAACAATGACCAATTCCTTTCAGCTGCGGCGGACGATGGAGGAATACTGAGACAGATAATTTAAACAACATGTGATTTGATGGCTCAATTCGCCCAGTATCAGGCAAAAGGAGGTTTTTGGGCAAATTAATTTATTTGGCGGCCTGTCATGAACATAGCCCCGGTGAATTGGTGGAAAGGATTATGCTTTACCAAACTGCTGTTAGATTGCTCAGTATTCCTCCATCGTCATTGGTTGGTTTGGTCATTGTTTGGACGGACACATTCCAGAGATAGATATCGATTATTGCCAGAACGGCTTAATAAATTAATCTTTATTCGGGCGAATTTGCACCTACAAATGGAATGCACCGACAATATGGAGGCAGAAATGATTGAAGTATATTATGAGATTGAGAGTGATTAAAAATGAATAAAATTAAACGATTTACTCGTTTTAGGGTTCCGTACCTCGAAAAGAAAAAACGTTCTGTCTGTCTGTCCGTCCGTCCGTCCGTCCGTCCGTCCGTCCGTCCGTCCGTCCGTCCGTCCGTCCGTCCGTCTGTCTGTCTGTCAAGACCATTTTTCTCAGGAACGCGTGGAGGTATCAAGCTGAAATTTATATCAAATACTCAAGTCTATTGTCCCTTGGAGATGTAAAAAAATCAAACATAAAAGCCAACGCAATCAAAAGATACAGTCGTTTATGCTGCAAATTATAGAGTTTTTCGGCACTCGCAAAACCTACGGGGTACTTCCCGTGAACTCAGAAACTTGAAATTTGGCACGATGCAACGTCATACAGCACAGACAATGGAAAAATTACAAAAAGTAGACATTTTTAGTAAAATCATACAAAAAATATTTTTTTATAATTTTACACTTACTACTTTTTTCCTCATAAACGCGTGGTATTAAATTGAAATTCATGTCAAATACTCAGGAATATAGGACCTTTCAGATGTAGCAAATCTAAACTTTTACGTCAACGCAATCAAAAGAAATAGCAATTTAAGTCGCATATTTTGAAGTACTCGCAAGTAACTCAAAACCTAAAGGGTACTTCCCGTAAACTCAGAAACTTGAAACTTGGCACGAAGAAACTTCATATAGCACAGACAAAGGAAAAATTACGAAAAGTAGACATTTTTAGTAAAATCATACAAAAAATATTTTTTTAAATTTTAATCTTACTTTTTTTTCCTTGTAAACGCGTAGAGGTATTAAATTGAAATTAGTAATAAACATACTACAACTTTTGCTTGTTATAGGTTTGTACGGAACCCTCGGTGCGCGAGTCCGACTCGCACTTGGCCGGTTTTTTTCTTTAAAATCCCGAAAAAAAACGGAAAAAAACAAAAATTTCATAAACTTCTGAAAAAACATTTGATTTTTTCCGGTTTTTTCAACGCTAGACGGGAGAGACAACTGTTAATAGGTTTTTTTAGGGTTCCGTAGTGAACTAGGAAGCCTTTAGCTTCGCCATGTCTGACCGTCTGTCCGCGGCTTAGCTCAGTAATGTTTAGCCATAGAAAGCTGAAATTTCGTAATTAACCACGCAGACAAAACTCTAAATTAAAAACTGAAAAAAAAAATTATTTTGGGGGATCAACCCTATTGTGTGGGCTGTCGTTAGATAGGTATTTTAAAAAGAATATTGGTCTTCTTAAACAATTTTTGGATAAATCAATAGGGCTGTTTTCGTAAATAATAGCTCCGAAAGTTTAAAATGATGCGTCCCATCTATATTTTGAACTGTGGGTCCAAAAATATGGAAAAATTCATGGAATTGAGGCCTGATAAGTACTTTAAATAAAAGCTATATTTAATAAGATCGGTTTAGCCGTTTTTAAGTTTAACACAAGAATGCACGGTAAAATGACGTAAGTGCTGCAAAATATTCTAAATAAAACAACCTTTTGACTGAGAGTTTTGTGAGGGGCCCGTAACTACGGAACACTACATTGAGCATGGCCAGTAATGCTCTTTTACATTATAAGGCATGTTTAGATAATTCTATGCACCTTGGCCGTTTCGATATATCAGAGGACGCGGAAACAAGTATTAAAGTGTCACACTGGATACGTTGAAGCATTTTTAGTAAAAAGATCCGTACGCTCTTATAATAAAATCCCATGGTTAACTTTAATGCTGAAGGACGTTTGTTCCGCGATAACTTCAAAAACGTTTTTATGATCTTTATGAAATTTGTTGGGGTTTTAGCAGAGATAGGTACATATAATTTCAGAGTTGGTATATGAGTATGATCGATCAAGGGGTTATGGAGCTAGAAGGGGTAAAACGATCTTCATAAGGGTTTTGTTATATTGGTCAATTCGCTTGCAAGTAAATCACGAGTTCTCAGTTCGAAGTGGACTACTAGTATTAACTCACAGTCGCGTACAAGCTCATAATTGCGGTTAAGGCGTATGCTTCAGAAATAGTCAGAGAATGTTAGATTTATTTGTGTGAGATACTTTTTCACAAAAGATGATGCTAGATATATTATATATCTCGCTACAGCAGCACCTATAAATTTCTCATCTTTTATTTCTGCACCATGAAATTGTTACAGCTATAAATCGTACGTTGTTTCATCACACCATGTTTCTATATGTCTGTGTATGATTTAGTGACTATAATTGGACATCATGACGATTCTACTTATACCCTTCTGAATGCACCCACTCTAAACCAATACCTGCGTAAAAATGCATTTGAAAAAAGAGTGGTGTCTTCAGTCAATCATACATTATTTATATCCTTTTTATAATTTGTGTCATTAACTAATAAAGACCTTATATACTTTATCTACACTCGCATTGTATGTCCTCTAAAACGTGTTCAAAAACGGTAGGCAATGGCTAGCATTACCACAACCGATTTTACTATGATAAGCTTTTTATCTGTGACTGTAACGTAATTTTAACTTTACATGCTCAAATATTGATACGTTATGAGTTTTGATAACATAATATACACCTGCACGCGCCCGCGCGGCCGCCGACACGCTCCCTCCCGACCGCCGGCACGCTCCCTCCCGACCGCCGACACAATCGAGTTGGCCATGGCGGTGCAATGGCGGCCATTCTATGGTTTCCGAACACGGCATTTAGTATAAATAATATGAGTGTAGATAAAGCAGTGTATGCAACTGTACGTAATTAGGCTTTAAAACGTAACAGTTACATAAACTACTATTTTTCACCTAATTTCAATCTATTAAGGAAAATATGTGGATTTTGCAAACGGAGGGTAACATATTGTGGGTTGTCAATGAAGACGTAACTCGCTTAAAAGATTTAAAAAAAGTTGCTCTAATTGACAACCGACTAACCTTTATGAGGAAAAGTTAACCACATGGTTAACTTTTCCTCATAAATGTCACATATGTTTATGGCCTAGACCCATGACTAGTAGTAAATAGGTACCAAGCCCCCGCACTTTTTTTCTGTGATTTTTTCCTGCTCCTTTTCATTCAAATACTTTAACGTATTCAGTGTGACAAATACTTATTTTTCAACAAAAGGTCAATGACATTATTGTAAGTACCACAAATAGCATTTTATCAGCTTATTCAAAAACAGAAGCCATTAAATGAGTGGGGGAAGACATATGACATCGACCTTTTACGTATGTACCATAAGTTGTGTTCAAAATATAGTTTTTTAAATTGAAATTGGAAGTCCACTTACGCACGGCTATAGAAATAGAAACCGAAGTCTTAAATTTGAACTTTTTTTTATTGGAATAGCTATGGTTAGGTGTTATTATGTCTCAAAATTAATCTTAGCTTATTTGGTTGGAAAAATAATTAATTATAATTTTTTTTCTAAATCTTTGTATGGCGCGTATCAGAAAAATCGAGTTTTCTCCGAAAATAAAAAGTTAACCGTAATATCCTGACAGATGATTTTAAACATAATTATTCTTAATTTTTCCACATAATTAGAATTTTCCTACGGGGTGCACTTTTTTTTTTTAAATCGAAATATATTTTTTATTTTTTTTATTTTGTTTTTTTTTATTTTAATATAGTTAAACTCATTATTTTGACTACAAAAAATGAATATGATTTTAATCGAACCAATAACTTACGCGTAGTGAATTTTTGTTCTAAGCAAATGTATGGAGCGTACGAGTAAAACGGATTTTTTTTTCAAAAATTAAAGGTATACCGTAATATCCTTGCAGATGATGTAAGAACCAATTATTAAGGATATTTTCACATAACGCGAACTTTTCTACCGTGTGCACTTATTTAATAAAAAATAAAAAACTTATTTTTTCATGCTGAAATAGCTTTTTCTCATTGTTTTAATAAACATACAAGAGTTACAAGTAGAAAATTGAAGAAAAAACCATTACATCCTTTACGTTATTACCCTTGTATCCTCTTTGTTACATTATCTTTAACAGTATTTAACAAATGACACATTGACAATTGATGAGTCTAAAATTAATGATCGTTAATGAGATCCGGTTACAATCATTAGTAGATACTACGAATTTACTTAATTAAATAAATATCAGTAACATTATCAATAATTGGTTTACATAAAAACAGAAATAAGTATGTGTAATGCTATCCTAATTAAAAGTATTCTAATGCTAATATAGGAATCCAGAAAGTTTAGTTTTCCTGGTCGCTTACTTCCGAATCCGTGTCCATTTCAGAATCAGGGTACACATTTGAGGTATCTGTCACTTCTTGTTCTTGAGGTTCCAGACAAACGAATAATTCTAAAGTTTCAGGGAAGAAAGCCTGTTTCTTTTTTCCACTTATTGTTGGCCTCATCGAAGAAAGGACAGGATCGGAAGACAAAAGCAACATATTAAATACATCTCTGTTCGTTTGCTTGTCTCGTTTTTTTTTGTGAGTGATGCTCTCTGAACATTCTGAAGTCTTTGTTGCGTGCCTCGGATGCTTCTTCAGAGAGATGACCAATCGGTACAATATCATTTCGTGCAATGATATCTGTGCCATGGATCAGCAATTTATGCACTGTTGGGGGCATCTTATACCAACTGTAAAATTTTATATAGTCGTCCGCTGTAGCTTTGCAATGGGCTTTAAACTTTTCAGTGTCAATTACTTCACCTGATGTGACAGCTTGCAGAATTACAGCAAATCTCCGAATCATTTGTTCGTCCAGTCCAGTGATATTAGCTGTTTTTTCGGGATCTTCGAAAAATTTACGTGCTGTGTTTCCGTCATTCGTTGTTCCAGAACCTTGTTTTACTACATCGACTAAAAGATGTAGTTCGTCTTTGAAGCGATCTTGAATAATCTTCTTCCGTAGTTCCAGCTTCTGTTTAAGGCCCCTCTTTTCAGTTGCATAAAATTCTTTAAAGTCCAATCGATATGCTATATGAAGAAGGCATTCCATGGTATTGATCCGGGCATGTAAAGATGATAGTCCAAATTCATATAAGGTAATATCAGGCACTGTTTTTTTCGAAACTTTGTCTATATTGTTCATTTCATTAGGCCTAGCTAAACATAAAATGCATGTTGCACTTGACTTAGCCTGTGAAAGATATGTGCAGATTTTGCCATCTACCATCGTCATCTTCAACTCATGTGTCACTTTGTTGTTTCTATGTTCTGTGGGCACTAGGTCTTTGATTTCATCGTCCGTTTTTTTCTTTTGAGCTAGAACAAAGTTTTTGTTCTCTTTAGTAAATGTAAATTGCTTTGGACGACAATATGAAGCAGAACATGGTTTTGGATTTGTCCAAATTGTTTTGTCGCCAGAGATAAGCTTTAGTGGCACTAAAGTCGTCATAAAAATGCTTGAGTCATCTTGTTCACTGCCACCAATTTTCTGCTTGTACCGGCTTTGACTGGAAGCACCGTCAAATCCCCATTTAGAGATTAAACTTAACTGCATGTCTTCTACTTGTTCCTGTAAACTATTCAAAATTCGTGTAACTGTTAAATCCAGCAAAGCTTGCAATGTTATCTCACACGAAAAGTCCGTTACAATAACAGATTGCGTTGGTGGATAACAATCTAATTTAGCCTTCTGGACTTTATAATACGATGGATATAAGGTTGAAGCACCCTCTCTGATGGCTGTCTCTCGTAAAGTTATGTATTGCCATTTAGATAACTTCAATGAAATCAGTAGACCTAATGCCTTCTCTGCTGTAAGTGACGCGGTAGAACCAGGCTTCTTGATCATTGCAGTGAATTTCTGGACTGCTTCTGGGTTCTTTAACATGTATTCTACCACTGATGCAATTTCACCTCGACCATCTTCTTTTAAAAGTTTTACAGCTGAAAATACAACTTCGTCTGTGTTTTCAATGCTTAGATCGCTGCATCTGTTTTTTTTCTGCTTCGTTCCAAGGTCTTCGAATGGTTTACGTTTTAATCGCGTCATAGTTCCAGTTGACGATGTGCTTAAAGTATGAGGAATGAGATCACTGCTGGTTGATCCGTGGGCTAACTGAAGATCCAACTGAAGATAAAAGCAACTTGGCCAGTCAATATTTGCTTCTAACCAAGATCCATACAATGCTCTAAATTTTTCTGTGTTCCGTTGGCTTTTCTTCCATCTGCTAGTAGCGGCTCTTGTAAATCTTCGGCAAAATTCTTTCAAGGTGTCACGATCTTCTTCTGACAGGTTAGGGTTTGATTTAGTAAGCACTATTTCAAACAAAGCTTCGTGATTTAAACTAGATCCTTGAGATTTTAGGATAACAAACAAGTCCAAGTTCGTAATAAGACTGTCCATGGTTTATGGTTGTATGTTAGCGGTTGAGAAGCTCAAGATTAACTAAAATATAAAATGTGCCCCTTACCTATTTATTGCAAGTACTAATGAACACCACCATTCTATATCATTGTTATTGTAATTAGTTTTACGTCTAATTATAAGCATAATGATTAAAACCTTAATGATTAAACTGCATTCATATTATCTAACAATTGTAACCGGACCTCATTAACGATCATTAATTTTAGACTCATCAGTTTTCAATGTGTCATTTGTTAAATACTATTTCATTAAGTACAAAGATAATGTAATAAAGAGGATGCAAAGGTATTAATGTACCTAATGGTTTTATTTTCAATTTTATACTTGTAACTCTTGTATGTTTCTTATTTATTTGATTAAAACAATGAGAAATTGCTATTTCAGCATGAAAAAATAAGTTTTTTCTTTTTTATTAAATAAGTGCACACGGTAGAAAAGTTCGCGTTATGTGAAAATATCCTTAATAATTGGTTCTTACGTCATCTGCAAGGATATGACGGTATACCTTTAATTTTTGAAAAAAAAAATCCGTTTTACTCGTACGCTCCATACATTTGCTTAGAACAAAAATTCACTACGCGTAAGTTATTGGTTCGATTAAACTCAAATTCATTTTTTGTAGTCAAAATAACGAGTTTAACTATATTAAAAAAAAAAAAAAAAAAATATTTCGATTTAAAAAAAAAAAAGTGCACCCCGTAGGAAAATTCTAATTATGTGGAAAAATTAAGAATAATTGTGTTTAAAATCATCTGTCAGGATATTACGGTTAACTTTTTATTTTTGGAGAAAACTCGATTTTTCTGATACGCGCCATACAAAGATTAAGAAAAAAAATTATAATTAATTATTTTTCCAACCAAATAAGCTAAGATTAATTTTGGGACATAATAACACCTAACTATAGCTATTCCAATAAAAAAAAGTTCAAATTTAAGACTTCGGTTTCTATTTCTATGGAGGCCGATTTTCAGCCCACTGTGTTACGGACCGAATTCAGACTTCCGCACATTCCTTATATAGAAAGAATGAGAGCGACTCTACGGTTTTATTTTTTCGTAACGTAGGTAACTCGTAGAATTTTAGATGCTTGTTGTGTGCTTTAGTCATTGTGGCTTTTGTTACTGGGTGTTGTTGTCCTGTTTTCATAAATATTGCAAGCTGGCAAATATGGGAATATTCCATAAATTCGGTTTCTCCTCTAGTTTTAGTCAGTGTAATCACTTATTATTACTGTACATGTGTGTTTTATGTGCTTTTTATACCCATTACACCTCATACATTATAATACATTGTTATTGCTCAACTCCATTTTTCCTTGCACAATTAACTCATTCTGAACATTATAGTGCACCTTAAAGACAGATTGATCTTAACGCCTCGGCACGATTCTAAAATATATCAATATTCCACACCAGATTACTTTTCCATCTGTTTTTAGAAACCGATAGCGACAGCAATTTCACTTCACATTTATTTGACATCATAATCAATATACATATGTTGATGCTCATCAAAGTTGTTTAAGACCAATTGGACAAACAGTTACAAAGTAACAAAAGCTATGATTGCACTTTCATTGTTTCATTTTAATGATTACGTTAATTAACGTCTAACCAAAATTGTGTCTTACAATATTTTCGGTCAGAGAAAATTACACGTTTCCCATTTTCCTCGTTGGATATCAATTTTGCTTAGGCGACCAATTTCTAATTTTATGTAGATTTCAAGTACTCGGCTTGTTTCCATTTCATAGTCGCTTCCGTACTCGCTTCCGTCACGTCATACTGTATGCGGTACGTGTGATGCGAATGCGTGCCAGCATGGCCCTAGGGGCGCTGTGGCACATTATTCAATTTTATTTTACAGAAAACACTGTCACCAAGTGTCCCACCCCGGTTACCGGATCGTCCCCAACTCCCCCTCCGTTACCCAATAATTTCCACGAGGAAGTTGATAGACCTGTCCGACGCGCCCGCGCCGCCTCCCCGCGCGCAGCATCACGCGAACCATGCGCACCATTCGCACTTCGTCACTAACATCACCAAAAACAGTGACGCAAGCGATTTCCACACGAGCACTATTCAGTTCACCGAGGGCAAGGAGAAGGGCAAGCTGAAGCTGACCATGTCGACCGCGCAGAGGAAGCTGTCCGACAGCTCGCCCGCGCCCAACGGCTACAAGCCGCCGCCCGCTCAGGAACCCAATAGCTTACCTCGGCCCGTGGCACGAAACCACATACCCAATAAAGGAAAATTTCAAGAGGTAATTGTGATATGCGCATTTGTACTCATATCGATTCTGTATCTCACCGTCAAACATAAAGCGAGCGAGTTTTTGTTCTGAAATCAAGAGTGGAGCTTGTTTTGCACTAACACGGTTAAAAACTGAATAGATAAGAATAGTATATTTATTAAAACATTAACTTATTATATTGTAAATTTTACTATGGATTAATATATTTATAACATATCCAAGGTCCTTCATTCCTACTGTATTCGAACTAGATAACCAGTGTACCTAATTTTGGTTATTCGAGAATGGGCAGTGGAAACCGATCGCCCGACCCTCGACACAACCTGTGATCTGTTATGACCTGTTTAACATGGTGTGGCTGGCCGAGAAAATAGTATTTCAGGGTTCTCATGACGAAATATTATAATCTGGGATATAACAAAAAGTGCCTAGACGAGAAACTTACTGCAATGTCGCAAAGGAGATCGTTCTCTTGCTTAACAAAAGGTAAATATTTAATCATTTGTTAGCAAATTAAACTATTATAAAGCGGTACTTGACTCGTTAATGATAATTAATAATTAATATAATTATGTATGCTACAAATTGTAGACTATATAAAGATAACAATGTTTATTGCTGAACTAATCCTGGTTCATTTTATTGATGAAAAGCAGGAATATTAATGTATTTAATCATAGTGCCGTTATTTGCCTCATCTTCTTCAGCTGCGTTATGAAGTGAACATTTGATGAAGTAGGTCGCGTTTTATACGCGTGGTTTGCCCAACTGTGAAAGATCACATGTCACTGGGATCTGTCTATCTGTCCTATGTTATCTTGTAAATAATTAACTCACTTCTGTCATGCCTTCCTAGAGCACGCAATCGCATGCAACTAAATTACGTAGTAATAGTATGTAGTTTGTGTATATACTTACGAGTTTTAGATCTCTTTGTAGCGTTCGTGTACAAGAGTACAATTATAGATGCTATTTAATATTATTGGTTCAAATCGTGTGTAGTTTAGATTAAGTTGAATTTTCTTTTACAGTCGTGTGAGTCAACTGATCTCATTAAACTGGACGATTCGCCGACGAATCTGGAAGATTTCGATCCTCTGAAGTGCCGTGACAAAAACGATAAAGTGGAGAATAAGGCGACGGACAGTGCTCTCTTGCACGAGTACGGGCTCGACTTTAGCCAGTTCGGGTTCGGGCTGTTGGATGCGCCGGCGCCGGGCGCCAGCGGGGACCCCACCCCCCCTGCCGTGCCCAAAGGCTGGACTACCTTTAACTGAGTGATACCTTTACTGTTCTGTATATTTTGCCTGTGTACCATGTAGTCCTGTGCTAATTTAATTATTTATTTATTGCTACGGCTCGTAGCGGCGGAATTTGAGTAACATACTCATTGTGTAGATTGATATTGATGTACATAATGTGACATATCAATGAAATGTAATATAATTGTGTTGTTAACACGTCATAGGTAAAGTTTTCTGTATATGTGTCGTAGGTTATTGTAATGTAATGTCGTATGTATATTTCAGATAGATCAATTCTTTTTATGTGCAAAAATAGTCAATATTTTTTCAGGGATCTTCCATGTTGTTATTGTTTCCCTTTTAAACAATTTATACGAATAAATGTATATTTCAGTGATATTTTTTAACGAGATATTTTGGCCTTATTAAATATGTTCGTGAATAATCTAATCAATTATATTTAGACAATTTACTAAATTATTATTCGAAGATGGAAATATCACACTTTCGTTCAAAAACTGTTACATCTTAATATATTAATGATAAGTCCGGAATCACAGGAAGTCAACGTCATTCGCGTTTTTATATATATTACTCGTAATTAAGATCAATCGCTTTTCGACCTGTAGGTTACTGACTTCGTAATTTTGAAGTTAATTATTAAATCCCAGAATCAACAGCAGTTTTTGGACGAAGGTATTCGATCAGTATCATTTAGCCAATAAGGTAATAGGTACTGTAAAGGTTTACTACCTTTACACATAGAAAGTGGGAATTGGGAAAAATCAAAAAGGAATTTCCTTCTCGTGTTAATTATGCGCAGGCATTTTACTATAGAACGTGAGAATTCCTAATTTAAAATAACACCCTGCCAGACAGTGTTCGAGAAGAGAGAGTGTAAAGGTAGTAAACGTTTACAGTACTAGCAATCTATAGCACAAAATTTCAGGACCTGTTGTCATCGCTTCAACGACATAATAATAACGATATTGCTGATGCTTTACTTTAGGTTCCCTTTTTTTAGAAACTTTTGAAATAAATATTGTATTACGTAAAATGAAATAAATATTTAACATTTAATTTGTGAAAAAATCTTTGGTAGATGAATCATTATTTTCTTATTTTAAATGTTTTTTTTTTTAATTCTTAAGTAATGGATATTTATCCGAAAGTCAGGTCTATAAATACTACTAGATTCCCAAATTTTCAATGTAGTCTATCTTTAACGTTTGTTCCGTACTTTATAGAGTATTTTCTGTAATTTTTTAACGATTTTGTTGTCAAAAAGTACAATTAGCCTTTTACGATAAGGTAATGCAGTTATGTATTTTATTTATATAACTACCATCTATGGGTTTAATTTATGGAATCAACTTTTTTCTAAGGTGCTTTTACATTGACGTTCTGACGTTATAGTATAGTTTGGCCAATTATAGTCAATAGAGAACTAAAACATACCCGGTCGATATCATAGCCAAAGGTTCCAATTTGACTCAATATAGATATTATCAAACCGCGTTTAGAAAGGGATTGAGCTCATATGTCATTTTTGAACTAATGCATGATATGACATTGTCAGTGGTAGAGTATGCAGATAAATTAAATTGTTATTTTGGTACAATGAAGTTCTAAAGCATGGAAAAAATATCAAATTATACACCGTGTTTTTATTGATTTCCGATAGCATTAAGAGATAATTATTCAGATCAAATAGTTACTTTCTTAAACCTGTACCGTTTTTAAAGTATTTTAAATATGATTTAATAATTTATGTACAATTGGTAAGTGTTGTCATTGATGTGAAGTCAAAGCACAATTGAAATTTAACATTTTGTGTAACGCTAAAGGACCTCTCACACTTGTGATCAACACGATTCTGATTTAGTTTGTATGAAAAAGTAAAAAAGTCTAATTTCGAATTAAAAAGAAACCCATATACGAGGTGATTGCTGTTAATGTACTTAGCGACGTGTCGAATTTATCGGAAATAAAAGAAACACGGTGTATTACTTAAATAAAATACAAATGTTGTAAATAATTACTTTTAGAACCATAAAAATTATTCAGTCATAACGCTATCGTCATCAGAGCTGTCTGTATCATCACCTGTATGAACAAAAAAATGGATAAGTTAGTGTTTGATACGAGTAGATTCTATATGTATATTTGACATTATACTAATAGGTTAACCTACCAGTGTTAACAATTACTTCATTTTGAGGAATTGCCAAGTTTTCTCTTAGCCAGTTTTCAATATGTTTCACGTGATTCACCTCTTTTTTCCAATCGTTTTCGGTGATTGAGGCTAATGACTCTAGTGTTACGAGTATAGCCTCAATCTCATTTTCACGCTGTAGTACATTTTTTTGAGATACTCTCTGCTTAACTAAATGCCATATATACTCGATTGGATTCAGGTCGCAGTGATAAGGTGGCAAGCGAAGTACCTCATGGCCGTGTGCTTTTAATAGGTTATCTATTAAATGTTCTTTAGGCGGGCGATTTTTGTTTATAATTTCGTATAAAATGGAAACCGTGTCCTTCATAGAAAATTATATTATATTATGTGCTTTGAGCCATTCCTTCATTACCGTAATTCGGGGTGAGTTGGCGCGAAATCGAAGTTCAAACCTAGATAAAAGTTTATTTTTATATGTGGCACATTGATTTATATACAAAAAAAGTGTTCCGGAGGTATGAATTTTATTTTGTCAATGATAGTTTGTTGCTACATTGCATAGTTTCTACGAAAAATGCATAATAGTAGGCAAAACCAGCTCACCCCGTAGTTGGGGTGAGATGGCTTACCAAAGGGGTGAGTTGGAAAAATTGCTAGGGTTGCCACTTTTGGATTAAGACAATAGCTCGACTTGTCAAGAGATTTTTTTTATTAATGTAGCAAATTTATGTTTTATTTATGCTCCTATTTGAACCGGCTTAATGTTTTCGATAAGTAGTGACCCTTATTTTTATGACGTGCTAGGTTTTGCCCGCGGCTTCGCTCGCGTTATAATTTCACCCCTCCTTTAAGGGTTGGGGGCAGTTTTCAAAAAAATAACCAACGAACACAACCGATTTTTTTTGTTAGTCACAAATAGTCCGCATACCAATTTTAAGCTTCCTACCTTGGATATTGCGGAATCATCATCATCCTTTTAGGGAAGTGGGGGGTAAGAATGAGACAAAAAGTAGCCTATGTCACTCTCCAGCCCTTCAACTATCTCCACTTAAAAAATCACGTCAATCTGTCGCTCCGTTGATCGGTGAAAGAAAAACAAACAGACAGACAGACAGACACACACACACACTTTCGCATTTATAATATTAGTAAGGATAAATAGTTTTTTAGATCAATCACATTTTGACACCAACAAACTGACTCACTTAGTAGTGCCCGTTGGGCCCGTCCTTATACTAGTCTATGATTTTGTCCCTAAGGGCCTACGCTACCTCGCGCGGACGCCCGCCGCGTGCGCCCGCTCGCGGGTCCCGAGTATAAGAAATTCTATGATTTTAGTATGGCGGGAGTGTGGAGGGGGACCCGCGAGCGGACGCACGCGGCGGGCGTCCGCGTCACTTAGCGTAGGCCCTAGCCCTCTTTGAGCCTACGGTAATCGAATATTCAAATACGTTGATAAAACTCCACGTCTGTCGACGTAGGGTAGCAATGAGATAGGACACAGTCATATTCTCATACGTATGTAGTTTGACAATACGACACGACAGGACATCTACGTCGATAGACGTTCAGATGGGTTTAAATAAAACGAGTGAAAAAGAACTTGCTAACATATATTTTAACTCAACTTATTACAAATTAAATCGATAGGTAACATTTCCCGGTGCACTTTTTGTAGTAACAATTACCTAAATCTACCGTTTTTTCCAAACAATAGTCTCTAAATGTCCCACATTCGACGCATTTACCAGTTAGCATTGGAAAAAAGCTAAAAGGAAGGTCTATGTTCAACAGTGGACGTCTTATGGCTGATATGATGATGATGATGAACCACTCAGTAGGTAATAGCCTGTATTACTGTATGAAATAAATAAATTGCAAATTTTAATATAACGTATTGATTTAATTTGCAATTTATTTAATTTCTTTGCTACTTCAATGATTTTTAAAATAATATTTACCATTTCATTATAATGTAAGACACTTTTGACTACTTATGTAAATCGACAACCCTGAACTACGAACGCCATCTCCCCCCTCTACCAAGCCGGTACACCCCGTTCGTAACACCAACTCTCCCCATTCGTGAGCCAACTGTCCCCGTTGTCGAGCCAACTCACCCCACAGTACAAACTTACTCACCCCATAAAAATCATCAAATGCGGTTGGATTGTTTTCTATGTTAAAACCATTATAAATAAAGAAAATATAACATATGTTTTTCTGTTTCCAATAAGCCATGTAAGTATATAAACGATATCCGAATAGTATATGAACACTTACTTTGGTAAACATCACTTAAAATCAAAGTTAAAATCAACTAAAAATCCGCCGATTTCGAGCATCAACTTTGAGAGTGAATTTGTGTTTCAAAATTGTATGATTTGGGAGCTCAGTGTTGCGAAAAGAAGAAAAAATATGTCTAAAAATATAATCAAATTACTTTGAGAGCAACATAAGCCCAAAAATTAAAGTAACTACTCAAAAAAGAAATTCTGGATTCGCAAGCCAACTCCCCCCGCGAAACCTACTCACCCCGAATTACGGTACGTCTTTCCGATCTCGAGAAGTAGGGGATTTATTTACCTGTGTGCTGTGATAGGAGGCATTGTCCATTACAATAATCGAATTGGGTGGTAGGTATATTCGGTAATAGTTATTAGTAATCCATTTAATAAATTTTTCGGTATTTACTTGACCATGATAATCCCCTTTTTTGAATTAGCCTTCCAAATAGCTAATGCTCCGTTCACAAAACCGTATTCAGAACCTGCGTGGATTATAATCCACCGATTTCTAGCACTGTCATATTTTCGAATGCCCTGTTCGGACATTGATTGCCAACATTTGTTCACGGTGTAGTGACAATGTATCCAGGTCTCATCTAAATAAACCACAAGTTTTTTATTAGAACCCATGGCATCATTTTCGCGGATTCTTCTTAGATACCTGGCTCTCCAAGCTTTAATCTGAGGTTGTTCGACCAATTCTAACCGTTTCTGTGTGCACCTCTTAAAGCGGAATCCTAAATGGTTTTTCATTATATTTAATAATGTGGTTATTTGACCAAGAAAGTTTACATCTAAATGAGCTTGAGTTAAAAAAAATTGCACAGTCAGAACAATTTTTTGTCGATACATATTTGTTATGATATTTCGCAAGGCACATTTGTCGAAATTGTCTAAAATAAATTTTGGCCCTCGTTTTCCTTTTTTAGGTGTGCACAATTTACTAGAATTTGCTCTGGCGACATTGCCTTCTTTTTTTATTAATGTTACTGTGTTTTTTCCAACGCCCGTCGCAGCCACCACACGATTCAAAACTTTGGTATTATTGTTCAGTAATCCAATTATTTCCTGCAATGTATCTCTTGGAATACTTACCTCAGAGACGATTGCATTTACGCTTAAGATGGCCATCAAAATTTTCAAAAGAACCTTCGTCTTATCGTTTTCTTTATTAAAATATGTTAGTACATTGCAGATAATTTCTCGGCATCGACCGTTTAATACTTTACCGCGATTCATATTGTATACAAACGTATTTTTGAACAGCTACGGCAATTTGATAACGCGAAATAATGTGATTGATTAGTGACAGATTTGTCAGATATGATATTAATATTTTTTATTAAACAAATGACAGTATTTACCGAGAATAGAGTTTAAATATGCAAATCATACTCAGCTATTAATTCTATTATCTATAAGGGTCTGCACTTATGAAGATATCAAAGATTGGCTTATGATTATATTTAATCATTTATTAAGTACAATTGTGCTAACGGTACTCTCGAATCCCTTTCTAAACGCGGTTTGATAATACGTTATAGAAGTTAGCGTGGCTATAATAAATTTAAAGTTGAAAGGTGGCGTATCGAATTTAAAAAAAATCTTTCAATTGGGCGGCAAAATGGCTATAGTGTTGTCCTATGGGATCTGGCTTAAAGGGCTAGAGCATCCCGGCCAAAATAAAACAAGACTTTGACCCTTCGGATTGATAAGTAAAACCAATCAAAACTCTTACTTCTAAAAGTACTTCTGTCATTTCCTCGAATCGAATTAGGCGCCAGTACACAAAACGACTAATTATTCCGGCAGTTGTTGCCGGGTCAGTTTTGGTTACCATCCGACTCTGTTTTTATTCCCTACGCGCTTGGGCCTAAACTACGGATTCAGGTTGTATCGATAGTTGATGGTATACAAAACACAGGCATGTACCTAGTGCAATATAAATAAATCAGATATGCATTGTTATTGTCAAAATTTATTTTAAGTTATTTTGTTCGACTCAGCTTCCAAGTTGTGGGTCATTTACTAGTTTTGTTGTTTTTACGAATTTATATACACAACACAAACTACCTTGATATCACGCTTTAGGCGGTAGGTACGTATTTGGATGAAACCGCGATCTGCCACGGCAAGCGTAACCAAAAATGAATAGTTCCGCGCGTGGCTCGTTCTCAAGGTGATGTATCCAGAGAATAAATATTTAGCTAAAAGACTCTAGCACTCTCAATAAATGAAACCGCGCGATTACCTCATACTTTGTTGATAATTGTTTAAACCTTTTCAACGCCAAGGACAACGTTACGAGCTGTCGTGTTCACAGTGCCAAAAACAGCTTTGGGTTATGGCGTAGGTAGGCAAAGTAACCATCATACTTTCAAGTAAGGTTTACTTTGGCTTGCTTGCGTCCGTGATCTTGGCGTGTAAGTGACGTTTTTTTTATATGACGTATGGCGTTCAAAGGGTTCATTTAATATTAAAATTACTTACGTATGAAAGCAAACATCACCATTTAATCGGCCAACATTTCTATTTTAGCGATCAATATGTCTGACTGTTTGGAGTCACGAGTTTGACTTGTACTTTCCATGAAGGTTAATTTGTACTGAGTTTGACTTAGTGAAAAGTTACGCGAAGTATACAAGCATTTCTTCTTTATAGCTTATTGTATTTTCTGTGGTTGTACATTACGTGTTTAATTACCGGATTACTTGCTTGAATTATTAAAACTAACGCCCCTTACGCTGCATGGCAGATCGCGGTGTCAACGTGTAGGTACGTATTAAATCGCCTTTCTGTAGTAAGGTAGATACTGAAATGCCTACCTAGTTGGTTACTAACTTCTGTTACCAAGTTTCTGACCGATAAAATATAAAATAATGTTTTAAATATAATTTATACGTAATTACGTATAAAATAATTATTTTAAAGCTTAATTTCTAATGAGCATAATAATATGGTATAATAATAATTTATTGGAAATCCTTGTGAAGCTTAAGATTGCCTGAAAACGCAAACATTTGTTTAGAAGGTGCCATAACTTGTTAGTATGAAATCTGTATATTAGAGCTAATTTCGTGACCACCATTTAGTTTTCTTGCGAGTTTGTGTTACAGAATATCTGTAACTCCATTTAAAACATTGCATATTTGTAAGTTTTGCACAAAAGGCATAGATTTAGACTACTATGCAACAAGCAGACTTGCTACGTGAAGTCTAGTATTTTATCGGACGGACCCACGTGAACTATATATACGTATATCAAATTGAAGTTAAAGAATACAGCTACCGAATTGTGCAAGACTGATGCGTATTAAACATGATGAAAAATAAATAGGATTTAAAATCAATATGAACAAGGAGCGTAATTTTGACGTGTTTTTACTGTTATTTTACGCCTTTTTGCGAGTGTTATAAATAATTCTAAATTAATTTCAATATATTGTAATCTAATGACTATTAAATTATATGTATTACATTTACATAGTTAAAATATTGCTACGTATTTGTATTTATTTAATTAAAACTCTAGTAAAATAAATTAGTAACCAACCAGAGGTACTTCCGTTCCGAGCCTCTATGTAGGTGCTATTGTAATGACCTCGACTGTCCAATTAGATAGCTATACAGGGTGTAATCGTTAAGTGTGGCCAGGCCATAACTCCGTAAATATAACAGATATCAGAAAACTTCCAACTGATATCGAAAGTGCGTTACCCAATGAGTAAAATTACATTACTAACTTTTTTTAAATAAAAGTATTAATATTAAAAATATTAAGTTTAAACGCTCCCATACAGTTAGTACCTACGACGACTCACTCTCAAAGAAGAACGTCGGTGCCGTAAGAGATAAAACTGCTTGAGATTCATTATTTGCACGAATAAACTGTAATAACATGATAATTGATTGATATGGAATAAAATAAAACAATTCATGAATAATTTGATAACGGTGAAATGACTAGACCGTACAAACTAGTCTTTATCCGAACGTCGGTCCGGGTTTGAAGTTAATGTTTGGGATAGTTCTGATTTTATTTAAAAAAAGTTATTAATGTAATTTTACTCATTGGGTAACGCACTTTCGATATCAGTTGGAAGTTTTCTGATATCTGTTATATTTACGGAATTATGGCCTGGCCACACTTAACGATTACACCCTGTATATTGGATGAGGCGAATACACGATTGTAGTAAGCAATATCAGCTTCAACTAATATTATTAGTCTACTGCATCGACCAAGTAATACCTGGACATGGACTCAAATGTCTATAGAAATCGCGTCCCTAAGGCGTGCATCTTACACCTACCGTATCGTTAATGCAGCTGGACTTGGTTCCATATACTTTAGAGGACGATAGGACCTTGTTAGAGTAACTGTCCTTTCGTTGAATACAAGGCGCGGATGCAGCTGAACCCCAAATGTAGAACGCAATTTTTGTATAGAAATTATAAACCAGGTATTATTTGGTCCTTGGTGTGTTGTCATGAAAACTCATTAGATTTGACAGTTAGTTGACTAATAATATTAGTCTAGGTACCTATACTGAATTCATCCTTGCTTGTCTTATCATGTAAACAGACTTGTGTCAGTGTAGACATCGTAATGTCAGTTATTTTTGTGGTATTCGTTCGTTACTTCGATTATTGAAGAAAATTCTTTTTAAAATTATATTTTCCGTGGTTAAGTACTTGTTTGATTTCAATTCTCTGTGAGTTTCAAGTGCTAATTCCAGAGAAAAATGTGATAATGTCTTTGAGAAGTGTTTGTTTACATGATAAGACACGTAGGTAAGGATGAATTCGGTATAATACCTTAATACTGTCACGCCGTGTCGAGTTCGTGAAACGATCGTGTTAGAATAATTCATTTTTGCTAATTATCTATGAAATATAAAACGTTAGCGAAACGTGCCAACTTACCAATTCAGGCATTTTAGAATATCACCGCATTTAACTGCTTACCATCAGGCGGGCCGTATGCTTATTTGCCACCGTCGTGGTATAAAAAAAATGATGTTCCAATTCGTATGGCGTCAAAACGTAACCAGTGTAAACGCATAAATAGGAGAAAACTATGGGCACGTTAGCGAATGGGTAGGTAGGTACGAGGGGGAAATAATGTTTTAACATTTAAATTACATAGTATAATATAGGTACTATTATTTTATTCTACGGAATTTAGATGATTAGATTTTTTATTAAAATATCATTTAAATTATGTAGCATAATATATGTACTTAAACAATTTTTTTTAACCTCGTACTCAACTACTTAATTACCGTCAGGCGCGGATACAGTGAGGGGGGGGGGGGGCAACAGGGGCAATTGCCCCTTGTGAAACGCAAACCTCGTATACTACGGGGCCCATAGGTGCGGACCGTGAGATTTTTTGTGGAGGCAAGTGCCCCCCCTCAACCCCTGAACGAAATCCTGGATCCGCTCCTGTTTACCGTAATTTGCTCATATTTGAATGCAACGTATGATCAGTGGTACATTTTGTCTACGTTGTCCTAAATTCCATTAAAAAACTGAACACACCTAGCGTAGCAACGAAAGTGCTAACCCGATAAACCACCTTATCATAGCTATCATATAGATGATAATAATGTAAACGGCTGTCATTTTATACAAACTTATATCACGTTACACCACGATAAGTGCATCCATCATTGACACGCCTGGCACGACTTTTGTCGACTTTTTGTCTTTAATGTCAAAGGGTTAAGATTTATTGTACATCCTATATTGACAATCCTGCCTGAATAATGCAAAGCCCGGATGACGGGAGCAAAAATGCACTTTTACTAGTGCTTAATTAAATATCGACTATTCTACCGACATTCATACGAACAATTTTTGAATCAGAAATGTATTGATCAAACTCATTATCATACATCTCAGGTTGTTCCACAATATTACATCAGGAGTGCGATTTTTGAATCTCACCAAGTGACTAATTCTCACCGATGTGAGTGATTTACTATCGGAAATCACTCACATCGGTGAGAATTAGTCACTTGGTGAGATTCAAAAATCGCACTCCAGGTATCTAGGTAAGCTTACATTATACAGGTTGCCATCTGAGACGTGATCAGTTATATGTTTTTCTAACTCCATAAACAACTAGCAGTTGAATGCCCCAACTTTTACTAAAATCGGACATTTTTTTTCTTTTTTTTTACATGTTTTTGTAATTTATTTTTCATTTGACGGGGTTTTCGGGATATTTAAACTACTTATTAGAATATTTAAATAAGTAAATTGAATTACCTCTTTGAAATGGAACTGTCGTTAATAACAATTTTGTCATTTATTCCGGATGAAATGTAATTTATTATTTTTTTTTACCTTAGATATCTTATAAAACTGTTTTACACTAATATTATCACTTTTGAAAGAAAAATAAATTACAAAAACATGTAAAAAAAAAAAGAAAAAAAAATGTCTGATTTTAGTAAAAGTTGGGGCATTCATCTGCTAGTTGTTTATGGAGTTAGAAAATATGTTTTTCTAAGAGTTCTTTTAAATAGATACTTTTCAAATAACTTATGATCAATAAATTTCTTATTCAAAAATTGTTCGCAGGTATGGATGTCGATAGAATAGTCGATATTTAACTAAGCACTAGAAAAAAGTGCATATTTGCTCCCGTCATCCGGTCTTTGAATTAATGACACGGTTCTTTTTAACCCACTAGATGCTCTGTGTTCCACACTGCAATCGCTAGTACAATGCATGGAGCAGTACTCATACCTACTCATTATGTCCGTAGAATAACACGCAGTCGTTTAGAAATATTTTGTGATCTACATATTATATTATTTTAATACAAACTTGTTAAAAACCATAATTAGTTTTATTTTACATTTCCATTTTATCCTTTGACGTTATCCGGCATACCAGTTTGGCTACTAGGACTATTCCTATGATCTATGACATCTTACAATTACCGAGGACCGAAGCGCGGGTTTCAGCATATAAAATTATGTTCAATGTTTTAATACCTAGGTACCTATAACTACTCGCATACTCGGGTAGTTATATATATTGATTGGCATCATTTTTTAAGTTTCTAAACCCGACTCATTTCCATTATCAATGTTTATTATCCATGAAAGTCTGGATTCGACTGGAAAATACTTTGTGTAACAAACAGCCTTGAGCATAATGAATGAAAAAAGCTGGTTTTGACGCTGATAAATGATTGGATATTCGATACTCACGTTTATCGGACTTTTCAAAGCGTTATAACAAGTTGCTCCCACGAATACAATTTTAAAGAGTAAATTTTAATAATTAACCATTTCATCTAGCCACTATAGGTATAGTGGCTAGATGAAATGGTTAATTATTAGTATGGTTCATAGGTTATCACTCAGTAGGGGAGACCGGGGACAATTGAAACAATTTGCCTTTAACCTCCTGTGACCGTTATATTTTTATGAGTAGAAAGATGTACGCTCAAAATATTTCAAGGTTAGTTATCTGGTTTCTAAATAAAATGAATTTGGATGGTCTATAAGCCATAGTTTTATGACAATAATGTAATAAAGATAATGGGGCAGTGTGGTTCAATTGGCCTCACATGAGTGTCAATTGAAACACTATGTGAGGTCAATTGAAACACTCAAATATCTTCGGCACAATAAAAGTACTTACATCTGTTTCAATCTTTTTCATCCCTACCTCGACATACAATGAGCTCATCAAAAGTTTGCAAGCATAACATAAACATTTTTCAATTTATGAGCATCTGAACATCTCGATAAAAAAACTTGGTATAAAAAAAGAGTATGCTACCTTTAGTTTTCTTTGTCACTGCTACCTTATAGGTACATTTACCTTAACCAAAGTAGTTTTAATGCAATTCTAAGATATAACGATAAAGAATAGCAAGAAACAAGCATTATTATGTTTCATACAAAAGTGCTTGTTTCAACTATAACAATGTTCCAATCATAACCTTTCCCATACACCCTGTGACGAGTATTGCAGACGTAGGAATGTAAAATGAAATAATAGGCGCAATAAAATAATCAGTTTAAATTGTTTTATTATGCAAACAAAAACATATGCCAATTAAAAAAAATTTTTTAAACTTTCTCTGATATACATTTTAGCAGAGGCCGACCTCTTTAATCAGCCGGTTGGCAGCAGTCGGTTGTTGCTAAAACGTATAATTATTATATATCAAACATATCAAATCAACATACGGGTCAAACTGAGAACCTTCTTTTTATGAAGTCGGTTAAAAACAAATGTTCACATAACCTCGAATAAAAAAAATGCAGATTTCAAAAAAAAACTTTGTATATCCATTATTTATCAACTAGGTCAAAAACTACACAAATAAATGTGAACATTAATAGAACAAACATGTGCATCGAATACAGAACCTTATATTTTGAAGTCGGTTACTTTTGGGGACGATTAAAACGCGAGGACGATTGAAACGTTTCAATCGTCCACAAGCAAGTTGTTTCTATCGTCCCCACACCACGTTTTTCACTTCAAGGTCAAATATTATATAAAAAAAAGACTCGAACGCTGATCAACGGCCATTAAAAACATTCGTTTATTCCTAACTATAACACCAAAATAATTTGATTAGTCAAAATACAAGAGTTAACGAAGTTATAAGAATATATACGAGAGTACAAATACTTACTTTTTACCGCGAAAAACTGGTTTGGCTCGTGGACAATCCTGTCTTGCACCGGCGCTCGAGCGCTCCTGAAATCTCTGAAGATCCAAAAATTTTACGGAGCTCCGAAACTAAAAAAAATCATCGTGGGGTCATTCTATCCATGTTCAAAAATTCACAACTTTATCTCGATGGGCACAATTTTTTTCCTTTTCAAGCTTAGCTACTATAAGTATTCAAAATGCACGAGTACTAAAATTCAAAGTCTACAACAAAAATACCCGACAAAGAATAGGGTAGGTAGTTATTCCTTGGCTAAATATAAATACATTAATTAATAGTTACCTACCCGTGATGTAACCATTTGTTGGATTTTGACCTATGTATAATAGGTACATAATAGACCTAACTACCACATCATGTCATGTCAAGCCAACTCAAGAATGATTGAAAACGAAGGATACCCACACATAAGTATTTTGATGTGTATGTCCATTAGAACACAAACGGCATTCATAGCCTCACGGGCCCTCTTAGGTCTCGGTGAAAAACGACTGCCATAACGAGATGAAAAGCTATTGACTTGCTGAATCAGTATCTCACTCAAACCTTCCTTGCGATAGCTACCTTATTTACCACACCTTAGAGTTCATATGTCAAGGCCACGCTGCTGAAATTGCCGCAGTGTGACACCACACTACCCTACAGTGTGGTGTCACACTGCGGGATAGATAAGAATGCGCACACGTTACCTAACATCAGTGTGGTACATTAAAGTGTTGATGTACCTGATATTACTATTAGAAAATAATTGGTTCACTGCCGAAATACAGAACTTTTCATACATTTGTAGTAAATATCTTGTTTATTTTTGTTCATTTCATTTTTAACGTGTCGTTAAACAAAATTATGATAGAACCTGGGAATCATAGTTATTTATTGAGCATGATACCTGATCCACGAAGTTGGTCTGGCAACATAGTTTTGGTAAATACAAGTAGATGTCGCCTTCAATACGAATAAGTGAAATGAGTAAATCGTGTAAGACTGCACAGTATACACGTGTTAAGGCGCTAGGCGCTAATTGTGGCCAAAAACTGTTACTTTCTAAGAGATATATCTCCTTAACGGATGATTCAAAAAATTTGAAAAAAATATATGATAATTACTATTTCATGTACAAGATTGTCAACGTTTGAATAACTCCTGCAACGTATAGTTACTCCGTAAATTAAACGTAACGAAATGTAGTTGTACGGTTAAATTTGTTTATATCTACTGAACGGCTCATTCGATTTAAAATATTGTTGAACTAAAAAATGTGTAGTACAGAACACTACAAACTCAACGTAGCATATTAAAATTGATTCGATTTTCTTAAACAATTTGATCATAATTCCACATTTCGTGCGTTGGTAGCTCGAAAACGGCGTTGCTGGCAGTCGTGAGCTAGCTTTGAGACGAGGAGGCTGTGTCGCTCGTCGCTCCGTGCTTCCCTTGTACAACATATACTTGTGCTTGGCCCGTGAGCAATAATATCAGACTTACTGTGCCTAAAGACTAAATAACTGCAGAGGGTTCATGCGGTGCGGGCGGACATAACGTGTCTTGTCGGAATCAATAGCGCATAGACGTTTCATCTTTTAAGATAATATACTCGTATATGTGTTCATGTACGTTCTTATAAAAAGTGTATTTTATCTAGATTACCTATATTACAAATTAAATAAAAATGGAGAAAAAACAGGACTCATGCATCTTATAATGCCCTGAAAACAAATGTAGTCTTGTAAGTACACTACAATTATTATGTATTAGTACTTAGTCTGATGCGTCACGCAAAATAGGCGTTAGTCGTCGAGTTGCGGAAACCTGCTATTGCTACAATACAATAGACTAATAATTAATTTTCGGAGTTATTATTTACGAAAATATGCGTTTTATCCAAAAGTTGTTTAAGACTTATTTTTTTGAAAGACCTGTCCAATAATACAGTCACGTCTGAAAATATGGATACATTTATTATGACAAAAATATGTAGCCACGACTCTATTACCAAGGCGTAAAGTCTTGGAGACATGTTTTTGTCACATTAAATGTATCCATATTTTCAGACGTCACCGTACCACACTCTATCGTGTATCGTATCAATCGTGTGGGTTGGAGCGAAAAAAAAACACCTTCACTTCATTTTATTTTTCTGATTTTGTTTTACCATATTTAATTGTCGGCGTGATTAAAACACATACAAATTTCAGTGTACTAAGCAAACTCACTGAGCAAAGCCTGATCGAGATTTTAATTTAAAATTGCTGATATTTAAGAGTTCAATGTAAGTAAGAATAAAGGAAAAAAAGCTTTACTATCTCGTTGAAATGCAAATTTTATATTAATTATCAACACAAGTAAATAAATAAATTACTACTAACGGTTAATACTACCTATCAAATATCTTTAAAAGACCGGCTAAGTGTGTATCGGACCACGCATAATGTAGGGTTCCATAGAAAGTAGTTTCACGGATATAACTCAAAAATGGCTCAACCGATAATATGTGAAATAGTTATTTTTTTTTTTGATTGTAAGTATATATATACAGATTGGTCCCGTTTTTGTCAAAACGCAGTTCTGATGATGGGATCCATGAGGAATCGAGGGAACTCCTCAAATTTTAAAGGCATACATATAGTGATTTTTATATTTTTATCAACAAAACCATCATTTTCATTCAAAACAGTGACATTTGATGAAGTAGAACTGCTGATGATGATCAGAACGGAACTCTTCAACGACGCTTAGTTCACGTTTGGCGATTCGTCCTCTTCGCTGTGTTTGTTTAGCAAGTTTAATTGTCAGAACAAATGTTCGTCAAGCTCAAGTTCTGATGATGGGATCCATGAAGAATCGAGGGAACTCCTCAAATCTTAAGGGCTTACACATAGTGATTTTTGTATTTTTATCAACAAATCAAGCATTTTCATTCAAAAGAGTGACATTTGATGAAGTGGAACTGCTGATGATGAACAGAACGGAACTCTTCAACGACGCATAGTTCATGTTTGGCGATTCTTCCTCTTCGCTATGTTTGTTAAGCAAGTTAGATTGTCAGGACCAATTTTCGTCAAGCTCAAGTTCTGATGATGAGTTCCACGAGGAATCGAGGGAATTCCTCAAATCTTAAAGGCATACATAAAGTGACTTTTGTATTTTTATCAACAAATCAAGCATTTTCATTCAAAAGAGTGACATTTGATGAAGTGGAACTGCTGATGATAATCAGAACGGAACTCTTCAACGACGCATAGTTCACGTTTGGCGATTTGTCCTCTCCGCTGCGTTTTTTAAGCAAGTTATTTCATTGTATGGAATCTAAGTGCACCATCTACAATAATCCTTCACCGGCTACCCCCATTGAAGTCGGTTTTTTTTTCTTAAAAATTATTAAGCCTGTATCGATAGATGTACACAATGTTCATACTTGCAAAAAAAAATGTTTTGACATTTAGTTCGGCATATGTATGTATGGAGTGCCTCCCCTTAAAGTTTTTTTTTCAGCAATTTAGCTAAAAACTAAGTAGCGGGACAAGAAACACACCTATGGATAAAATTTCATCAATATATGTTCTATAATAAAATGGTTGTGACATACGGATGGACAGACGGACAGACGTTTACGTTTTTTAATGGTTTTACAGCTCTCTTGACAATTTTATGACGATTTCGTGGACAAATGCCGCTCCTTACATGTGCATTTTTAGTATTCGTAACAACCTTAGTTTTGTACATTTTTCGTAATTAGATAAGTGATTTTTACGGTTGATATTCAAAATCGCAACAAAAAAATAACCATCTATTGAACTTACTTGCAGCAAAAAAACTAAATTCACATGAAATCATCGCTTTGATGTGCATTCAGTTTTTTTCTGCGCTTGTCAGTTTTTTTTTCTGATATGCAGAATATTTTACCAATATTTTGCCGCTGACTGTACTTCAAATTCAAAATCTAGGTTTTATTTTATTACATAAAAATCTAATAATTGAGATCGTTATTACTTATCTTATTTAATAGGTAAATAGCATTCCTAAAAATATCACCATTGCAGTAGGTACTTAATCACAGTATTCAAATCAAAAAATATCCGCAAAAGGATTATACCTAATTATTATAAAGCTGCCCGCGCGCCTGTGTGTAAAGTCATATTCTTTGAACATCGTTCCGGTGCAGTGTGGCGGATTTACGTACGATCGCAATGAGTGGGGTAAGCGGGTAGCGCGGGTATGTACACAGCGCCCAATCGCTCAAGGACACTGTGGCGACAATCGTCTTAACCCTTTACCAGGTGAAGGGATATATTTCTCCCACATCTTATATCGGTTACCATAGTCAGGTTTTAACTCCAAACCTCCTACAAAATATTTAGTCAATCCCTGAAAATAGTATTTTAATATCTCAATTCACAACACGCTTCTAAATCGCGTAATATATCTTTGGCAGCCGTTTAAATTCACTTGAACTCTAATTTCAGTAAACTACGGAGAAATTCAAATACTTTCCTTAATTTCTATGAAACAGAAGTACATAGGTCGGACAATTTTTTGATATTTTGTAGATTTTGAGTGTTGAAAGGTAATGTAATCGTAAACATTGCTAAATATTCATGCATTATTGTGTATAACCAGAATTAGGATGTGGGTTGACATTATCCCATGGCCTTATTAGAGTTTAACTGTGCGGGAGCTATTCTTCCCATGGCCCGGTAAATTGTCGTCATGTCATAAAAACTCACGTAAGTAATAAAACTGTTTTTGTGTTCAACCTAGAGCGAATTCATGTACCTAGCTATGAAATCTGCTTTTAAACACTTTCCCTGAAGATTTTTTTCTTGTAGTTAGTATACTTAGTGTTCGGATTTGTAAACAAACCACTAACAACACTGGTCAAGTGGATTTAAATGGCTGCCAAAGATACATCTTTAATTGGATTATGAAGCGTCCGTGAATGAAGATCATAAAATAATGTTTTAAGTGATTGATATAATGTTTTGTAGTAGATTTGGAGTTAAACCTTGACTATGATAACCGATATAAGATGTGGGAGGAATATATCCCTTCGCCTGATCAAGAATATAATAAGACAAAATCGAGTATGACAGTTAATTACCGGCGATGGGATAACCGTAACCCACATTTTTATTTCTGGTTTAAAGGAACATCTCCGACTTTCGTAAATACATTTTTTATAAGGCGTTGAATACGGTTGTAACAGTATATACAGTACGTATGAAGACACGCTAGTTCTTAGGGGCCTGGTAAAGGGTTAAAATGCGCGCGCTGTCTTATACCATAGACATATTCTTATTTAATTTAGAATTCTTAACTTTTTTATGACTTTTATTAATAAATTTATGTGTTACTAAAGTCCTAAATCTGACGTGCAGCTGCTAATAAACATAAAAAATCAATGTGGTTACTAGTTTCTCCATACAATATACCAGTCTAAACTATAACAATTTATTGAATTAATGATCCATCCGGTACAATGAACGGTAAAAACGCACAAAATCGAAGAAAAAAAGAAAGATAATACATTTATTTTAACGCCGCAAAATTAAACATTCATAAAGCTAGAAACAAAACAAAACAGGCACAATGAGACGTTAAAATAGGACCCCTACTCAGCGTAATGCCGCGGCAAGCCGTGGCGAAGCAGCTAAAGACTATCGAAAATTATAAATACAAGTTCAATAGCATATAAATCCAAATATACTCATGTTTATTACCATTGCCATCAGAAATACAAATTTTCAGACTGTAAATAATTAATTAAATTGGTTGTATATCAAAGAACCTGCCGTTTTATGTCAATTCTCTAATTTTCTTTCTAGACGTCGATATTAAGAGTTCAGACAGCGTGCTTAGCAAAATTTTCTCCTTCATGCCCTAGTCATAGAAACAACTGCTCATCAGAAATGACAAAAAAGCTCTTTTTTCGACGTTTTATTTTGATATTACTTAAAAAAATTTGGATCGGACTAGTAATTGAGCTGATTAGATGGTACATGGTTTAAGTTATAAAATTGACTTTTTTCCGTTCACACCCCTGAAACACAAGAATCTACAGCAGAAAAAAATTAAATTTGGCTGTTACAAACTTAAGACTGTGTGCTTTCTCATCACTCTCAGAAGCTGTGTGTTAACCCATTTCCTGACGTAGATCTCATCTGAAATTTTAGAGGTAGTAAAAAACGGATTCATTTTAAGACCGTATTATAAAGATATATAGCTGCCAAACCTTGAATCTTAGGGTAGTTTCTTCAATAATAATGGGCTTTTCAGATTCAGTGAAACATAGATATTTATAAAATGCTCCATATTTATTATGGTCCTATGGGTAATTATCTAATTTTGCTATGACTAATCGTTGATTTATTTACTTATACATGTTTTTTATCTGCGAGTATACAGTCTCAGGCTTTTGAAACTGTATTTTACTGACTTTAGCTATTTTCTATTTTTATTTGGTGTGCCAGATAGTTCTTCTAGGCCTTCCGATCATTTTATTTCTTTAACATATTTAACCATTCCACCTGAAAGCCTATTTTTTTGGGATCGTTGAGTCAAGTGCCTATTTATATTACTCTTTATACCTTTACCACACTAACCATTTAACTGGTCGAAGAACTATGTTCCCGGTCCAGTTTTAGCTTGTCATCGGACCAATATACTTGGCTTCATGTTTTAGCGTCGATTCAGTCAGCACAGATACAAAGTTTATCGAGTTCAGCTATCCTTTTCTCTAAAATTCTCTTTTTAGTACACCATTTGTCCGCTTTTATTTTTCTTTCTTTGTAGAAAGTCCATGTAACTTTAGCTTGAACCCATGAATGATAAAATCAAATAATAATCATTATTATTGCATATACCGACTGACAAAGCTGATATACTGATGCGCACATTGACATTAATTTGCAATAAAATTGTTAATGTTTGTATTACTATACACCTATCTAAAGTTGTATTTATAATTGTCGATACAGTCTTTATGAGTAATAGTTGCACATAATAAAAACATATGAGGATTCAATTAAAGAAGATTATATTGATTGTGATAGTTGTACTTTGTACTGCATGGTGGCATGAGGAATGCACTTATTACGTTATGTTGTTGGACCATTTCAATATATTTTTGGACACGGGGTATGTCCTTAAACTACGTCCGGACCTGGGTATGTCCTTAAACTACGCCAAAAAGAGAGGTATGGGCACTGCGAATGGCATCTCGCTAAGTGTGGTAGGGCACGTTCAGCGAATGTCATCGCTCAAATCTGGAGGACTGGGGAAGTACTGGGGAAGCACCTCCACCTTACAGAAAACCACAGCCAAATAGCACTAGACCCTACTCATAGTGTTGTGTTCCTGCTGGTGAGTAAGGTTGCCAAAGAGTTCAAAGAGGACCCAGTGTGTTGACGATGAGGGACCTTCTTGTTCCTTTAGTCGTCAACACAGTGAATCCTCCTTTTTGTAAAGGGTCGGCAACGCGCATGTGACTCCTTTGGAGTTGCAGGCGTCCATAGGTTACGGTAGCTGCTTACCATCAGGCGGGCCGTATGCTTGTTTGCCACCGTCGTGGTATTAAAAAAAAAAATTTTTTTTTTTGCGAAAAATAACAGGTGCACAATCTTAAACATACCCCCCGCGCAGTGTTACCGATACCTGGTAGTGTAAGATTGCGCATTTCTCTTTTTTTATATTTGCTTTAATAAGTTGATTGTAATATAATCCCACGTCAAATATTTCTTGTAAGAATGTTCATTAATAACTAAGGTACAAAATTATTAGATATTGGACATTGATATATCATTTAGTGCCATTTTATAGCCACTAAAACTTTAAATGCGCAGTCCTAGACCACCCTACCCTAACGCTGTGACGGAGCGACCAAACATTGACAGTCCCCAATGTAACAGTGGTAATGCGACAGTAAAACACGGTTTGCCTTATTTTCAACATATATTTAGCTTAAAGTTAAATACATAAGTGGACACATTTGATTACGGAATGCTGTTATCTCTTCGTTAACTATGTTATTAACTAATCCTACGACTATTACTCTAACTAGCTACTCTTAAAAATAAACTTATCTGTAAATTCATTTTGGATATATAGGTTTATAAAAATGTTCCCAATACCCAACTCAGTATAATTGTAGTATCTAAGTAATTCTATAGAAGAAATTTGTTAGTGCAGCTCTACTTATGAAGCTGAACTGGGTGGTAATTTGTCTAACACTGCTGTCGTGTTACTCTTAGTATGTCAAACGACGCAAAAAGTGAGCTGATGCGCAAGTTGCGGAAAGTTTGAAAAAAGCTAGAAAAGTTCCTGGAAATTTCCAGAAACTATCACAAAGTATGGGAAATTTAAGAAAAGGAAACTTTAAATCCCCGTATATTATGATGAGAAGTTTTCGAAATTTATGTATGTATGTGATAAATTCCGCAATTTCGGAAAGTTTCTGTCGGCACATCAGTAGTTACGACTTACAATGAAGTACTCTTAGAAATGGAATAGTTGTTGGCAAAATGAAAATGACAGTAGACTCACCACACTCATAATATTTTTAGATAACACCGTATCACGCTTTTACTGTGCAGTCACCGGCAATAGTATCTGCCTACACAAAGGCTGCAAAAATATGTGACACGCGCTTAATGACCCTACAAATAAGAGCGCGTCACATATATTTGCGGCCTTCGTGTTAGAACATACTATTGCCGGTGAGTGTCCCTACTTCGGTTGATTAAGGCTAGGATTTAACTAGATTACATTTTCCTATTCGTAATCCGCCGTTGAATGAGATTGTTCATGAGAAATGGCGGCAACGGCGGGGCCCCGCTGCGTTTCTCTTCTTCCTGGTACTTTCCTAACCCCAAAGATGGCCAAACTCTGTTGTCGAGCCCAGTGTTGCTGTCCGTTCGCTGCCGCACCCGACTAGCCTTTGATAGCAAGTCTGCGTTCAACATGTTCTCGAGGTATCGCAGTTTGTGCGGCAGGACTATTTTGCATTCCTGTAACGAAAGGAAATTATCTTATAAAACATTCCTGTGCGATCGCCGTCGAATATAAGTTTTTACTTTTGTAATTAAGTGCTTTTTAGTAAGGCAATTATACACAAACGTGTAAACGTAGGTAGGTATTGATCTGGACTGTATCTAAAACAGGCCAATAAGGAGAGATTAAAGTGCTAACCCATCAGATCCAAAACGCCACCTACGCATATTCTGTTTGTCAACATACAACGTAAAAGCATAGGATCCTTTGAAGTCGGGAGGCGGAGCGGCATGTGCAAACTGTTATCAATTCCACTGATTTTTATAAACCAGCTGCCGCCGTCGGAAGCCGTACCTACTTAGGCAACTGTCAATAGCGGAAATTTCATGCACTTGGCCGGATTTTGCCCGGCTACAGCAATACGCCAAAGGTAAAAGAAAGGATTATGACTTTAGCAGTCTTACGTGGATTTACGTTTAAATATGTATGTATAGTTTATCCGGCGGCTTAAGAATAAATGCTCCATTCTTAACGTATGGCGCATTTATCCTTATAGACGGAGAGATAGCCACGTCAGATATGACACAATAATGTGAGCGATGAAACTCGTCTCGTTAGTATGCTATACTAGGCTTATTTCTAGATCCGGACATCTGGCAGCTGTAAAGTGGTGGAGGTCAAAGAATGCAAATAACTTAAAGAAAACAAATCGTAGAGTTCTGGATTTAATGAAATCAGAAATCATTTATTTGCTTAAACATGGTAAAATACATAAGTATAGATGTCATGATTGATGTAATTTTGTATCACACGTTTAGCCAGCATATGGCATGCAAATTAAAACCTAATTCGTATGTTACACTTAATTTACACTTTGTCAAAAAAAAAACAATTTATGTCAAGATAATCATTATAGTTCATAATCTGTTAAGTCAATTAATTAAATTCGTGCATGTGGCAAGCAATCAATATAAATCCAAGCTATACCTACCTTTAATATATAGTCAAAATATATAATAAAAACATCTAAGTATATTTAATTAATCATCATTAAGTCATTCAAATTATATAATAAAAGCCAATGTCTTAATCGTTGTCGTTAAAAAATTCGTTTAGGGAGTAGTAACATTTACCCCTTAGCCACTTCTTTAGTCTGGCAGTAAACAATTTGTCGGGTAATTGTCTGGTTTCATATGGTAACTTATTGTAAACTAGGATACTCATTATGAAGCAGTTTTTTTTTTCAAAGAAAGCGGTGTCAACTACAGGCATCTGTAATTTAAACTCATCCCTTGGTCTCAATCTGTTGTTGTAGGATGGCCGTTTAAAGTAGTGCGGAAATTTGCGTACAAGGCATCCTAACCCTAATATGTATAGGTCAAATAAGGTAAACTGTGGAATGAACTGTCGTCTGCGGTATTTCCGGACCGATACGACCTTCAAACCTTCAAGAAAAGAGCGTATTCCCATCTTAAAGGCCGGCAACGTGCTTGTGACCCCTCTGGTGTTGCGGGCGTCTATGGGCGGCGTTAATTGCTTACCATCAGGCGATTCGTCTGCTCGTTTGCCTCCTATTTCATAAAAAAAAAAAAAAAACAGTCTAAGTTTCTCAAATAAAGGCCGGCAATGGGCTCGTGGTTTAGCTCCACAGACTGCTCTGATACATTTTTTTTTAACGAGAAATGCTTTTTTTGCGTCTGTGGAGTTACCCCAAATTGATATGCCATATTTCAGGACCGAAGCAACATAACCATGGTAAGCAAGCAATGATGTTTTTTCTCCTGCGATAGTCCTTACCCGTTTTAAAGCATAAACAAACCTATCAAGTTTACCGCAAACCAACTTGACATGATTTCTCCACGTACAGCATTCATCTAAGGTTATATACCTAAGAACTTTAAGTCGCCCTTAAGTAGCCCTTTCAATAATCTGATTCTGACAGTGCAGTTGTAAGTCGAGAAGTTCAGTCTTATAATTCCGGAATTGTATGTAGCATGTTTTTGAAGTGTTCGTTTGTAGATTATTTCGGTTTAACCATGAGTCTACGGCGTTTATTGTTGTATTAATCTTATCTCTATAAGGGTATGCAATTAGATAATATCATTGCCAAAACTTTCTGATGAGGGATAGGAGTCCAAAACGACGTATAATGAAATTCATAGTTTATCGCCTACTGTTTCTGTTTCAAAAATAATACGCAATGTATTTTGTTCTAATGTTAAAATATAGGCCCTATCCTTTATATTTGAGACAACTTCGGCAGTTTTTACCTATTTTGGTATTACTATTTTTCAATTAAAAAAAATTGCTAGTCTGTTACTCTGATCTCCACCCATTAAAAGCTACCAGATGCCGGATCTAGCAATAAGGATAGTATAGCAATCGAACCATATAGGTTTTGTTGCTCTCATTATTGTGTCATATATGACGTGGCCAGCTCTTAGTCCATTAAGCCGCGGGACAAACTATACCCAGTGCTCCGCCGAAGCGTCAAAAGCATTCAGCATATTGTGATGAAAATCTTCCTTTTTTATGGGCTTCGGTGAAATATTCAGCACTTATATTTAATTTAATATTAAGGTAATTCTATAAGAAAATAAACCGTCGTCCTGTTAAACTTTACTGATTTGAATAAGCAATAAATATTATTCACAACCTAGCTCTTGGGCTTTTGCTCTCCTTCGCCTAACTGCCTAAATATTTTCAAATCTTCCTTGACAGACCACTTCATTCGTTGTTGCTGTTCACTGAATGGTACTAATAAATACTAAATACTATAATATTATTTTCATAGGTAGGAACCTAGTCTATAAAGTTGTTTACGGTGATTTCTATACAACTTTCTTCAATAACAAATCGACAGTCGTAAAATAGTCTAACATTCGAAAACTTCACCTGAACCTCTAATCAATTCAAGGCCACAACCGCGTTTCACCTTTTCAGATTATGGACGTTCTGAAAATTGTGCGTGCTGTACAATACCGTCTTTACCATAAGGGCACACGGGGCCCGTGCCCAGGGCCCCCATCGTCAGGGGGGCCCGAAGGACAATAAATTTCTCTCATATTTATATCCTCAAAACATTTTTGTCAGCCACGGATACAGTGATAAACTTAGTCAACAACATTGACATATTTGACAAAAAACGTGGTATTGTAATGTAGGAAATATGTAGTTCCACGTTTTTTTGTTGGGTTGTACTATTATGTTAATAATATATTTCAGTTCGCATTCTAATTTAGTAAACTACACCATCTAGCGATCACCCATTGCTGTATTTTATTCTGAGATGAAAATAGAATCGAATGATGAAGCAGTCTGTGGAAGAAATGAGGAAGTCATTCGGTCAAAAGGTTAGATATTCCAATGTTATAAAATATCTAGGTGTTTTTTTTATATTTTTATGTATTTATATCATAAAGAAATACAAAAAAACCGGCCAAGAGCGTGTCGGGCCACGCACAGTGTATGGTTCCGTAGTTTTCCGTCCGTCACAGAAAGTGTCCCCACTTAAGAGTTAAAATAACACCGCCATGTAGGATATGATATGAGCGTTCCACCTACAGCGACATCTATCGGCAAATTAAGTAAACTATTGCGCGCGAGCTTAAAGTATGGAAGATGATTTTTATGGGATAATTCTTTATTGCGTGAACCGATTTTCACCGTTTTTACTTTATTTGAAAGCACGTTATTTCATTGTGATTTTGTAGAACTTACAAGTACAATAAACACCTGCTTATACGGTTAAATTACAAACTTAGTTCAGAAATAATTTTGTAATTTTTTTTCAAAAACTATTAAACCTATCAAGTTCAAAATAATTTTCCTAGAAAGTTTTTATAAAGTTCTACTTTTGAGATTTTTTTCATATTTTTAAAACTTATGGTTCAAAAGTTAGAGGGGGGGGGGGACACATTTTTTTTTACTTCTGGAGCGATTATTTCCGAAAATATTTACATTATCAAAAAATGATTTTAATAAACCCCTATTCATTTTTAAATACCTATCCAACAATATATCACACGTTAGGGTTGAAATGAAAAAAAAAAATCACTCCCCACTTTACGTATAGGGGAGGTACCCTAATAAAACAATTTTTTCCACTTTTTATTTTAGCACTTTGTCGGCGTGATTGATATACATATTAGTACCAAATTTCAGCTTTCTAGTGCTAACGGTCACTGAGATTATACGCGGACGGACGGACGGACGGGCAGACATGACGAAACTATAAGGGTTCCTAGTTAACTACGGAACTCTAAAAAACGTTAAACTATAAGATGCGCCACAGAAACCTGTTAAGGTTTATGCGTGGTGCAAATGCATCGCTTCGCTTGCAACAATTTAATACTTAATAATAGCTAGGTACACCAGCTATCACACAACGTCATCCTTTTTGTAAATTAATTAATAAAATTAAGTGTAACTAATTTATTTGGAATGTTGGGGAGCATCCAGTACCAGATATCGGTCATTGAAACTCCAAAGCGGTACGTTTCAAATTATATTAAATCGAATTCTATTCAGATGATTGATTAATTACCTAATCAATAAGCGCATCATGGATTGTGAGTGTTACCTACATACGTCCAGTCAATTTGAAACTTAGTGAAATTATGATTAACATTATTATGTACCACTGGCTTTATATTTGAATTAATCAATTTTATAGACCTATCATATTTCTCTCTCTCGGTCAAGGTCGTATTTTACGAGTGTATAAGCCAAGAGAAGAGCCCTTTACCAAGCAGCGGCCCGTGTCTCACCCATACGACCGAAATAGCATTACTCTATTTAAATAACCCAATGATCCGGAACTTTAAGCCCGATATTTCAGTAGAAATACCCGGAAAATATTTTATTTTGTGATTAAACCAGTTGTAGCCGTGTAGGCAGCACGGCAGAAATTAGGTAAACTAGAAAAATATTAACTATAGGTATCGTGCGATATATCAAACGAAAGGGCTTCTGGGATTTTTTTTTATAGTTTTAAGATAGATAATTATAAAGTTATTCAAGAAAAAAGGTGAAATTCGCCACCCTTCACCCTTATCTTGTAAACTACTGGGCATATCATTAAAAAAATAGTTTTTACTCATAGATTACAGCAAAAACTAAGATGTCTACAGTCAAGCCTAAGTCGGACTTCAGTTTTTTTTTTTGTTAAAACGGTGTGATGTACGGAACCCTCGGGGCATGAGTCCAACTCGCACTTGGCCAGCTTTTTTTTCTCAGCCACGTAGGTCACAATGAAATACTTACCTACTTATTGCCTTTATTGCGTAAATAATCTAATAAATGAATCAAACTTAATATTTGATTCCGCATTAACTGCGCCTAAGATGTTTTATTGTGTTATACCTACTTATTTTTTATAATGTTATGTCGTTATAAAGTTCTATATGTTCATGTATTATATAAAATTAGTTTTAAAAAATATTACTTTACCCTATCTGGGTCCATTGTGCTAATCTATGTCATGTACTTGATTGGTTACTTGGTTGCAAATAAAGATCACTCTCTCTATATCTCTACATAGAGCTTGGATGAATATAACTGGGAACATCCATATTTTTATGTGGGCCTCGCAGCACTCATTGGATTTTCATTATCATCTGCTTTCCCACTACTACTACCTCATGGAAGAAATGCCTATCTATATCCAGTGACATGTATATAGCCATTGCTATGCGCTTCTGTGCATAATACCAACCTACAGAAATCTGCATTGTTTACGCCTCTCTGTTAGCAGGCATAAATTTATCTAAAGAACACATTGTAATATTAGTGGCGATAATACTTTTATGGCTTCCCACGATTTACACATTCGTTGCAAACATCTGTTTTGCAGAATGATTGCCGCTCGTACCATTAGTGTACCTATGCTATAATAACATAAATATTTATTTCATTTGAGCGTAAAGTGTTATAGGAATCAATAAATATGACTTGACTCTGAAAAAAATGCTAGGTAATGAAAACAATAAGGTTTGAAATATATTTGATGAAAGGGTAGAAATGTAACTCGGCAGGTATGATATTACTGTGTCTTAGTACTTAAGCTGTCTAAATAATCTTTCAGAAACCTACGGCAAGTATTTAATGTTAAAATTCTTATTGAGGAAACGGTAAGTCTATAATTTAAATATCAATGTATTAGCAGAAAAAAGATTCACAGGAAAATAAAACTACCCTACACCTATAAATAAAATCTCATAATAAAAATTAATATTTAAATAAACCTAAAAAACATCAAAAAAATTGGGTGTCCGCGGCATGGTGCCGGGGACGGGCAGCGTTTCCCCGTTGATTTGAAATGCTGATGCATTGCGCGAGGAAGCTGCCAGCTCGTCGGTCGGTCACCAGTAGAGTCGATCAGTCTTTCCGACATCTCCTTGAAAAGTTGACAAGCGCTGGGACCCCACGGACCAAGGGTCTCGACTCCAAACGGCATGAAAACAGTAACCGGAGCCGAGTCCCCGGTATTATATATAAGTCTAGTTTTTCGGCCGTTTTAGCCGCCGCAACTATGTGTCGAAGCAAGTGGCGTCCCACACTAAAACCCTTCACACACTCCAGGGAATCGGGGACATGCCGTCCGGTCTCTTGCCGTCGTCCCTGGCTATGCCACTTGGTTACATTAAGGTAGGGACGTGGACGGTAGCAAAGAGACCGGCGGTTCTCATTCAGTGCGGCGTGTCTAGAAAAGCGGCCGGCACTTTTCTGACATGAAAGCCCGTGGTGTCCCAGCTCGTCAACTTCGCTGCCACAGGGACACCTGTGTGCAGCACAGATATGGACCCCGAGCCGTGAGACATGTGGCCAGGTGAAGGGTGTCTGGGTTGAGGAAGGTGCCAATGTTTGGCGAAGGATAAGCCCTGAGCCAACCACCGGAATCCCTCGCCTCTGACGCCAGTAACCTGGCCCGTTCTGAACCAGTGCTTCGGCTCAGGAGCTCTGGGTGTCATCCCAGCTCCTCTGACAATTTGGATGTTTCCCTTTACATCGAAATCTTGCTCAGGCAAGCAATTGACCAAGCTTTTTTGGCCTCCTCCAAACCCACAGTCTCATAGTTTGAGGGAAGATCCCGTAAGATTTTACCTATGAGACTAGCAGAGCTGTGCATGGAGGACAGAAAAGCTGATAAGTACACTACTAGATATTTTTCGGATCCCTAGCCCAATATGGTCCTACAAATAGTTAAGAGCGTGTCACATATTTTTGCGGTCTTCATATAGGATACTATTGCCGGTGACTGTACAAATATAAATTCAAATCTAGTTTTGAGTTCGTAAAGAAATGAAAAAGGTTGAATCTAAGTTCTATAACTCGGACGTCGACTATGGATCATACGAGGCTAAAAGTACCTTACCCTATTTGCGTTTCTTAAAATCACTGACATGGACATCACTCACGAAGTTTTATTACAGTATTACTTACAATTAATGCGGAGCAGAGCACGACGGCGAGCAGCAGGGTGATTTTACTAAGCGCCATAACGTCTAGTGAGTGATTGCAGTTCCGGCTCTCACGTCGTAACTTCTCGTAACCTGGCCTTGTGTTCTCATTTATTGTGTGCGCGCGCGAGTTGAGTTCTATGTCGGACCAGTGTAATATGGCCCAGGCGTATGACGGGCAGCTCTACCCAACAGGATTTTTAACACTGCGCGATTAAAAGACATAAAGCCCGGCCACAAATATATAATCATTGTCAAGAGGGCGCTATTATTCTCATTTATATGGCAACAGTTCCGTATAGTAAAAAAGAACATGATTCTCTATGGTATGATGTCACCTTGATTTGTTTACCTGTCAGCTCTGATATTAATTTGTAAATTTTTCGTAGCGAAATTGTTTCATCTCCCGAGCGTTTTATTTCCAGCAGTTTATTACATATATTATTTACAATGTTTTGCTCTTGACTATGAATAGTTTTGAGCATTTCTTGACATTTATTATTTAAAATTCAACACTTTACTAATATTGAAGTTAACCGCCACAAATGCCACAATGACACTGAAAACAGAGACCACCCACCATTTAAATATTTATTATTGCCAGTGGAATAAATTAGTTCCAATGAAATTCCGCAACATGGCGCATGATCATATATTTCTGGTCAGGGTAAGCTCAGTAGCATGACAATGCCGGTGCATTCTCATGTAGTTAAGAGCGACAGTACAGAAGACAGCGTTTTCACAAATCGTTGCAACTTAAAGTATTATTCGGATTATTCCTACTTAGAATAGTGAACAGTATTTATTGTACAAGGACACAAAGGGTCCCAAGTTTTACGTAGTCTTTTCGACTTTCGGTTTATGTAAGATATTTCCAACTGCACATACGTTAGTATTTAGATACTAAAATATTGGGAGACCTTCACTGATATTTTCAACGATTTTTAAACTTCGCGTTTACAAACTTTATGTTTTAACTTCGCTCGTAGCTAGCTGCATTTCACTTGTAAATAACTGGGAAAAGTGCAAATCAAAACTCGCTGGGCAAGTTTACGTAGCTTATCCTAGAATTAATAATTTACCGCCTGGATTTTGTAATTTAAAGTCTTTAGTGACAGTAGTACTACAGTAAATAGTGCTACCCAGACTATAAGTTCCCGTCCTAATTCAATTCTATTTAGAAATTGTAGGTACATTCTTGTTTGCGAATTTCATTTATACGGCCTCCTAGCCCAGGCGATAGTGACACTGCACGGAGGGAAAAAATATTGTTCGAATTAAAAACCTGATATCTAAAAGTCGGGACTATCAAACTCTATTCATTTTTACATTTTTTTTCTAGGCGATAGAAAATAATATAATTTCAAGGACATTTTATTAATTTCATAGTATAGGAAATACAAAACGGTTTTACTTAATCGTGGAATTAATATTCTTTACTCGTAATAACAGAGTTGTACAAATTCTATAAAACTTTCCTTGAGTTTATAAATGGTGTACTAGCTCCAGTACCTAAAGAGTACTAGATATACAAATGGGATTTATTAAAGTCGGTGGCTACAAATGAGTATTAATAATTAAAAGTCAATTCTGATTTCTATAATTGGTAATCTTGTAATAACAAATCCCTTTCTTATTCTTATCAGTTGTATTCTTATTTCCGTAAATAGTAGAATAGCTTTACAGATATTAGTAAAGTGTACTAATAACAAGATTCCTAAATGCACCGGCCGCCCCTCTCCCCGCTCGCATACCCCATATCCATCCTTGACTCGTCAATTTTGCTTGTAACCTCATCGGCGAAAGGAAGAAATATTGTGATTGTGCCAAAAAAATAACTGTGTGGTGCTGTGGAGTGTCGTTCGTTAGTTCGAATAAAGAGAAATTAGAATTTATTTTATGCGCTGAGGGGCAGATGTTTTTTTTAATAGGTAAAAATAAATAGTAGTTTTTAATCGATCTTCAAACGTTACCGTAGATTTGTCTGAATTTGCCAAGGTTTGCTTAAATTAATTATATATTTCTAGGTGAAGATCTGTCATTTAACTTTAAATAAAGTTACTTAATTATAATTATTAAATACTTGATATTTTATTTAAACTTTAATTGTCTGTTTTGTTTTTACAGCTACTACTTATTCTATTCACGTCTTGTTACATTCATACAGTCCTTACTTAGATTAATTAATTTATCATTTCCTATTATTCGAAGAGTAGCTGTCAAAATATAAACAATTAGCTCCTTGTACCCTGTAAAAGTGCATACTGAAGAGCTATGCAAGTGTCACTTCACTAGCTCAATATTACAGTTCTAGGTTTCACTTTTAACAAATTGGAACGTTGTCATATCACTATGACAATCTAATTTTTACGACACATAAGAACGAAACCTGTAAAATTGGGCTAGCGACTTGTAAGTAACCATAATTGCAATTTACAGATGCACCCGTACCTGATCCTGATCCAAGCAATCCAAGCCCGATTGGAGCGTACTACGCAAATTTAGAACACGTAAGAAGTGATCGTTCCTTACGGGATCTAAATATGTGTGGTGTGTTTCGATAGCGTTTGGATCGCTTGGATCAGGCGCAGGTGCGGACGCATTTGTACATTGCAATTATGGTTAATTGAAATTAAATCGCAGCTTACGGAATCCCATGAATTAGGGATTTGTATTATTAGTAAATAAAATACTGAAAATAAGAGTGCTGCTTTATTGTTTCCAAGCAAACTATTGTAAATTTTAGTCATGGGATTAGTAAAACCAAGAAACAAAACACTAGATAAAACTTCTCGGCTTAATAATTCCTAGTACAGGTATAATAAAACCCATAAAAATTTTACTAGAAATAAAAAACTATTCTTGTTTAATATTAAAAGCAAGTATGTTACATTATTGAATTCAAATGAAAGTCCACTTGTTTTTAGTAAACAGTATTGTTTTTCCAAAGAGGATAAATTTTTTGGTGTTAGTAAATACTATTAGTAAAACTGGTTTATAACCGTTAGTATAATCTCCTTGTCCTCAATTCACAAAAAAATTACTAATGATTAATATTTTTTATTTGTTTCTACTAAAAATTTTTCTCCGTGTGCCTACGAAGCAGGATCCGGGTTCGAATCCTGGTAAGGGCATTTATTTGTGTATTTATCACAGAAATTTATACCTGAGTTATGGATGGTTACTATTTAAGTATTTATCCTATATCTATCTATTATATAAACCGTCTTGTATTAGTACCCATAAAACAAGCCTTATTCAGCTTAATGTGGGACTAGCTCGGTTGGTGTAAGATTTTCTCCGTGTGCCTACGAAGCAGGATCCGGGTTCGAATCCTGGTAAGGGCATTTATTTGTGTATTTATCACAGAAATTTATACCTGAGTTATGGATGGTTACTATTTAAGTATTTATCCTATATCTATCTATTATATAAACCGTCTTGTATTAGTACCCATAAAACAAGCCTTATTCAGCTTAATGTGGGACTAGCTCGGTTGGTGTAAGATTTTCTCCGTGTGCCTACGAAGCAGGATCCGGGTTCGAATCCTGGTAAGGGCATTTATTTGTGTATTTATCACAGAAATTTATACCTGAGTTATGGATGGTTACTATTTAAGTATTTATCCTATATCTATCTATTATATAAACCGTCTTGTATTAGTACCCATAAAACAAGCCTTATTCAGCTTAATGTGGGACTAGCTCGGTTGGTGTAAGATTGTCCGATAATACTTATTTTATCTTATTTATTTAGGTAACGAGCTAGGATGAATAAAAGGGTATTAAAATTTCGAAGACGCTTGGTAGCAATCAAAAATTGAAAATAATTTTAGGCTAAATAACCTGAGCAAATAACTCACAAGTTATTGGAATACATTCACTGTTATGTAAGAAAGAAACAAAAATGAAAACTGTATGTTTATAAATCTGGCTCTTGTTTAGCAAACACCGCAACAACTAGCGCTCGTGCCATAACACATGTTATATTTATGCTGCTCTGTTTGGAGTTCTACGCGGAATAGATTTTAGACGGATTTTTTATTTTATTTTACCACTTCACATGATACATATTATACAGACCCTGTCAACACAGTGCTTCATTTAAATGTTAGAGCTGATAAGATTACGATGATAACTTGACTAAGATCTGCTTGGGCACTGTCATTGTCTAAATAATATATGTAAGGAAATGTATTTAAATCATTAATATAGGTAAAAATACGTTTCTTAGTTAAAACGGCCGTTTTATTATCGAGTTCATAGATGGACAAACCCACCAAAGTAAAACAGTAGATATTGGGCAAAAATTAACCTGATTCAGGGATTGGGATTATTCCAAGTAACGTTTTACTCAATTAAAAAGTATTTGGAATAAAGTTAATTTTGTGGTACAAACCAATACCAACCAACCTCCTAGCGTTTATCCTGGTTTTAGCCACGGCTCAATTGAGCCTGGGGTCGGCTTGGCAACCTAATCCCATGAATTGGCGTAGCCACTAGTTTCTACGAAAGCGACTGCCGTCTGACCCAGATTAAATTCTTATTCGCGGAACTTTATTTGAAATAAAAATCATGATTCAAATTATTCCGTTGAGAATAATCTTCATTAAACTTTCATGCATATATTCCTGACGAAATTATTTTGCTTAGAGAATTCAACCAACCGGAGCGCCATTTCTGTCATTTTCTATACAAAAAAAGTCTGCCGATTTTTGCGGGGGAGGGGAACGTCTAATATATGACTATTTCATATGTAACGTACAAATAGCCACGTCAGATAAACGTCAGTCCATACAATAAATATGACCTCCGGTTGGTTGAATGCTCTAAGTTATTTTGAATAATTTTAATCAAAACTAAATCGACATGAGTTTATTCTTACGATTTTTTATTCAAAAAATGATTTTATTCTTGAGTGCCCAACACCGTGTAAAAACTGCCTGTGATGTGATGCATGCGAAGGATACTTAAATATAGTAGGCCCCTTTTTTAATATCTATCGTTAAATTAAAATAATCAAAATTATTTACCAGTGGCGCTAGTAGAAGCGGTAAAGGGCTCTTTGTGTATTTCTATGAACCTTGAATTGAACCCTAAATGACAAAATATATTTTTATAGAATTCTTCATTAAAATGGCTTATATGAAAAAATTGCTAATTAATTCCCCTTTAAGCTTCAGTATAATTTCATCCCAATAATAAACTAAAAGAGTAGGTAATTAATTAGCTTTCATTTATTTTCTTAAAAGATTAACTTGTCTTAAAATAAACCTTTCTTACTCTAATCTAATGATATTTATGTACATAGAGATGTTACTAGAAAAAATTAGACAAAAACTCTTCGGTGATTGTAATTACATATATTATATTATTTTTCATCTCTCCTGTTCGGAAATTGCTTTTCCATCCCTAGGGTGGAAAGTAATTAGCGGTGTTAATTGTGGATTGGGCCAGTGCCCACCCGGATGTCCTCCTCTCCGACCACCGGCAAAAACTTGAATTAGTCTTTTTCAAATTGTTAAAAAATTGGACTTAACATTTTTATAGATTATTCTTTATATACCTGTTTTATAAAATGTGCGTGTAGTATTGTACTTTTCTCACAGTCGAAATGAAAAGCAGAGTGTTTAACTCGGGTGAAATTACCCATTTCACCCTCTAACTATTGGCGCTCGCACTTCGTTCGAGCGCCAGAAGTATCTCAGTTGAAATAGGTCACTTTCAGCCCTTGGTTGACAATCTACTATGTCATGGGTACAAATAGAACCTTTTCTTCAAGATTAAAGTTACAAAATTTTGTAGAGGGAGCAGGTTGTAAGGCATTTGTCGAACTTTATTCTTACCGGCTTGCCTATTTTGAGCACTCGTAGAAAAAGTATAAATAGTGACATAAGTAATCTCTTACCTTACTTAGGCCACTCAGCCTGGTTCGGTAAGTACTCCACTTCCGATTGTATAGTACTCTTATACCACCATAATACTCTTATGGTGAAAAAAAAAGTCAAAATATTCTATTAGGAATTATGTTGCGTTATTTTAAGAGAGGCTTTAAACAATGGTGGCAACTATAGCAAACGGGCTATTCTCCACAGACCTTTTTTTAATATGGATTTTTACATTTTTAATATCAAAAATGGATTCTGCATGGCTGTTTTATACGGAAATAATACCACACAACCCCTAGCAGCTTTAACCAGAGAGTACTAACATAATGGGAACCCTGATTTAGACGTGAAGGTACAAAAATTTTACGAACCTCCAAAACTAAAAGAATTCATCGTGAGGCACTCTATCCATGTTCACCAATTCACAAATTTTTCTCGGTGCGCACAATTTTTTCAATTTTAAATAAGCTCTGCTATGGCTATGACCGAAAAAGAAGTCAAAGTCATACGGGCCTCGATACGGGACAATATTGCCAACATCTATTTTTTTCATTTTCATTGCTAATATGACAGCAAGTCAATATGTGTTCATATGGCAATGTTGTAATGGGTGCGAGTGAGACACCGCCCCCTAATTTATGCTCTCTATCGGACCGATTTTTCTAGTCACCCATGAACTATCTTGCTGAATTCAATTCGTTTATTGATAAAAATAAAAATATTTTATACGTCAATAAGCTCGGTAATAAGGTTCAATTTCGTTTTGCAATAAATTTAAAAGGGTACTCTCTAACGCATATATAGTAGACTAAGAGCTGGCCACGTCATATATGACACAATAATGAGAGCAATAAAACCAGTTTGGTATTGCTCGATCCGGGCATCTGGCAGCTTGGAGGAGCTTGGCTTAGGTGGAGGTTGGAGTCACAGACTAGCATAATGTTTGAATTGGAAAATAGTAATAACAAAATAGGTAAAAACCGCCGAAGTTGTCTTAGTTATAAAGGACAGGGCCTAAATTTTAACAATAGAACAAGAAACATTGCGTATTGTTTTGTTTCCTCCAACAAAAACTTTTGGCAATGATATAAGTTAATTATTTACATAATTTCTCATAATATTGCGTCAAACCCAGAACTCTAGTATTTGTTTTCTTGACGTGGTTTGTATTATTTGACCTCAACCTTATTATAGCTGCCAGATGTCCAGATTTAGAAAGACTACTATGCTAGACTAGAGGGAATTCGTTGCTCTCATTATTGTGTCATATATGACGTGGCTAGCTCTCCGTCTATAGCTTCATGAGCTTCATGGAATGTCCTCATTCGACCAACTCCTGTAAGCTTCTTATTTAATAGGCATGATGAATTGTTTTCATGTATGGTATCAATCGATTAGTTTTGTTGTGGGGATCAAATGTCTATATGGGGCCAATTGCGTTAAAGCAACACAAAAGTCAGAAATGAGATTTACAATCTGACACTCGCTTTTGTTTCTTAAAACGCTCCTAACAAAATGATATGCAATCAATTTAATTTTCTGCTGTGAAAGCTCTGAGAGAATGCGGCAATTTTTTCAACGAGATTGCTGCTTCAAGTCTATATTTGGCGTTTAATTGCCAACATTGAATAATATATTTCTAAAAAAATAATTGATCGTTGGTAATTTTTATTTTTCATACGTATAAAATGGATTTACTTCTTTTTTGCCCATCCTCTACTTATATTTATTTGTGTGATGTTATGTATAACCGTTAAACTCATTTATTTTATATAGATCTTATTTGCTTAGCCTAATTGTGTTAAATGCAGAGATATTTGGTTAGACAAACCGTGTTTTATACTACGTGGTAACGTGGTAACTAATCGTGTAGTTTAATAACTATTCAAAACACATAATACGGAGAATGTAGGTGAACATATTAGTTTAGTGAAGTAATTGTTTAATGTTTGGATAACCTTTGACTATTAACTACATGATACGTATCATACTCGTAGCGCTACGCCGTAGCCGTAGCACGTAGCATATTAAGGGCGGATTGGACTTGTGGTAAGTCTGAGGGCTATGCCTTTAGACGACGTCAATGTACAGCCTTGGCCAGAAGTTTTAGCACCCTTGCGATTTTCATACAAAACTCGAAAGGTTAGTCCGGCGTTTCTATCTTTTTTAAAGTAATTTTATCAATTAATTCAAACTGAACAGGAATGTTTTGTTGAAGTTAGTAGTAACTACTGCAGTAAAACACTTCTATAATTGCATTAACACGTTTAATTTTGAAGATAAAGTAAATTATTTAAAATTAGCAACAATAATCAGATTATTTAAAATTAGCATTTCACGTAAAAATTACAATAACGGTATCTATATAAAGATATTTCACATTCAATAACTTCCTTAGTGGTCAGAATGTAATTAAATTACAATAATCAAAATATTTAAAATTAGCATTTCACTTTAAAATGACGATAACTTGGCATTTCACTTAAAAAATGAAGATAACTGTACCTATATAAGGATATTTCACATTCAATAGTTACCTTAGTATCGAAAATGTCTACTTTCCGCACAAAAGGAAAATAAAAAGGATGGAGTACTAGCAAAACTGGCAAGTACAAATAAAGACTCGGCTGGTAATTTGGCTGCAGGAAAATAATGGGTCAATGAGGCGGGTGATATGGATGGTGACAGATGATTCGCTGGCTGAACGTAGCCTAAATTAAAGAGCCAGGTCTTTGTACGCCCGTCAAACGAGGTAATTAGAATTTCGGGTATATTTTAGCAAATCAACAAAAAAAGGCTATTATGGCACAAAAACGCTGGATGCAAAAAAAAGGAATCGGATTTACAACGTTTTTAAAAAAATGTAAATAATATGATATTCTCGAAAGACAGGATAGCTAAAACTGTACTTAAATATTAATAGAGTTCGTGGGCAAGCGTCCCCTTCGGTTTAGGCGGACCCAACAGCTCGCTGAACTCTCTTTCTCACTTGGAGAGCCCGCTGGATGCGGGCTCTAATTCTCCGACGACGGTGAAGAATCACGCGGAACACGCGGCGGTTGCAGACCGTCTCGCCGCTCCGGCACCCACAAGCGCCTTCCGGAATCCTTCCGGCTCAGGCGGTCCCACTGTATAGCACTTGCTATATAATATATATAGCCTTTTTGCCCGGCAACGTATTTGGTTTTGTTTTTGCTTCAATAATGTATTAGCACTTGCTATATAATGTTTGAACGCAAAGATCTAGAGAAATAAATCGCACTTCACCACGATGCCACTAAGCAAATTATAGCAAGACTCTCGGACCAAACCAGAATATGTGTTTTTCTTTAAAAATCTCCCCGTCGATCTGACACACTCAATCAAAAATCAACTTTTTCTTTTTTGACAATCTGGAATACCTCAAAAATTCATATTCAAAATTAGGGAGGATATTATCTCAATTTTATAACTGCCAGTCGTATTACAAAATGCGGACTAATATAAGCGCCATCTACCCGTTATGCCGTGAATCACAAAGTACGCTTTTTTATATATCAACCGTGACCTAGCCTTAGACCTCCCTTAGACACAGAAGTTCAGAAGTTCTAAAGAAAGTCGACAGATGTCGTACGATAAACGTAGCGTCATGCTACAGCATCTCCCTACCAAACAAAGAAACAAACAAACAACAACACAAGAAAACACAAGAAAACTAACCCCAAGCAACAAAAAAACACAACTTAATGCTAATGCCAAAAAAGGTACAACAAGAGAACCCTAAACGAATTCCAAGAAAACAAAACCAACCAGTTATTAACATTACCCCTAAAGACTAATCTAATAGATTAAGAAGATGACAAAACGCCAACCAACGCCTCACGCGGTCCAAGACGTGACGGCCGGAATAGGACAGAAACTGCACCTGGCCACAGATCTTAATCCCTCACATCGAGTTTAAAATCGAGGTTAAATTATACAACCAGGCTATCATAGACCGGGAAAGATAAACGAAGCCTTAAGCACCAACGGTAAAAAAAGTCAAATCTGGAAAAAGGAGCAAGGAAACGCTCAAACGAAAACAAAAAAACGATAAGAAACGAATCAAGCAAGGATTACCGATAAGGGAATGGCGGACTAAAGCGCATTTTAGAATTTTGAGAAATCTGAACGGGTCGAAAGAAGAAACTATTTCAAGATATCTTTAATATGATAGGTACCGACGTGCTCGGAATCGGTATCAGCCAGTACATATACCTGTGGAGACACCCGTCTAACCACACGGCACCGAACGAAACGTGGAGCGAATTTACCGCCTCGAAAAGGATCAGCGGAACCACGCTGGAAATTCCGGCGCCAAACGATTTGTTCACCAACGATTATTGGCGAAGAACGGTTCGTGTTGAATTTGGCGGCGTTACGATGAAAGGCCAAACCCGTGCGTTCCATCCGGCTGAGTCCCACATCTTGGTCCACAACCTGATTCTCAACACGTTCACGAATCATTGACAACTCGCGGCCGTACATCAAAAAATTCGGTGTATAAGCAGTAGCCAAATTTATACAAGAGTTTAAATAAAGAGCGACTCGATGTAAATGACCCGACCAACTGCGTTGGTCATTTTCAACTAAAATGCTCAAAGTAGTAATCACGACCTGGTTATATCTCTCCACAACATTCGCTTGTGGCGAATAATATGGGGTATAGCACGGACCTGGAATATTATAGCTCGCCAGGAAATCCAGAAATTGACGACTATGAAAAACTGTAGCGTTGTCACAGAGAATGTTAGTAGGAACACCGTACCGCAAAATAACCTCCTACTCTAATGCCATCGATATTGACCTCGCATTCACCAACTTCAAAGGGACCAACCAAACAAATTTGGTAAAAACGTCAACCAAAGTCAAAATATAACGACAACCATTACGGCTAACCGGTAAAGAACCAATTAAGTCAATGGAAAGAAGATCCATTGGAGCCGCAATACGACGAGGAAATAAGCGAAGTCCACGAGGTTGTGAATTTGCAATTTTATAAGACTTGCAAATCTGACATTCGGAAAGGAACCGTACGTAACATCACGGTACATATTCGGCCAGTAGTATAAGTCACGAGTATTAAATACGTTTTCATAACACCAGGATGAACGTTGGGAAATCCATTATGAATTTCAGCAACCGCCTCTCTAGTCCTTGAAGCAGGAAGAACTATACGCCACGGATTAGGTGCTAAAGGGTTTTCGATAGATACCCTGCGCATTAAGACACCATCCCGAAGAGCAAATGCAGTAAACATTTGAGGATTGTCCAAAACCCCCTGGTAAATTCGTTCATACCAAGGATCTTCAGAAGGATCCATGCCACGCGCGAATGAGATAAGCCCAACTTGAGCGCGGGACAAGGCGTCAGGAACAACATTAAGGACACCTTTTTTATGTTCAATCTCAAAGTTATATTGGGAAATCAAAGTTGCCCAAATAGCCAAGCGCCCGGTAGGATTATCAAGGGTGATCAACCATTTAAGAGCAATATGGTCAGTAATGATCTTAAACCTCATTCCATCGAGATACCCGCGGAAATGCTTTATGGAATCAACAACAGCGAGAAGCTCATGTTCGGTTGTCCCGTATCCACGTTCAGCTTTAGTGAATAAACGAGAATAATAAGCAATTGGATGTTCAACGCCGTCCAACTCTTGAGCCAGGACCGAGCCTAAGCCAACCTGGCTAGCGTCACATTGAAGGATAAAAGGTTTCGAAAAATCCGGGCAAGCCATCAACGGAGCGCTCATCAAGGCATCCTTCAATTTAGAAAAAGCTTCACTAGCACTATCGTTCCAATCGATGGGATCACGTCCCTTTCGCTTACCGATAAGTGCCGTCAGAGGAGCAATAATCGAAGAAAAACCATCCACGAAACGGCGATAATACGAACACATACCAATGAAAGCACGTAGAAACTTGGCAGAAGAAGGGGTAGGGTAATCCCTAATAGCTTCTAATTTCTTCGGATCAGTTTGAAGACCACGCTCATTGACGATGTAGCCGAGATACTTCAATTCAGACTTGCAAAACTCGCACTTATCTAAATTAACCGTAAGACCAGCTTCTTTCAACCTATCACGAACCTTACGAATAAGCCGCATATGACTGTCAAAATCACGAGACACCAAAATCAAATCATCAACATAGCCGAAGATAAAATCCTCAGACTCGGGGGTATATTCAAAATTGACAATCATGTCAGTAAGCCTCTGCATCTCGGACGCAGCGTTGGTTAAACCAAAAGGGAGACGAACGAACTCAAAGAGGCCCCTTTGGGGTACAATAAAGGACGTTTTCTCACAACTGGCCTTATCAGCTAAGGGGATTTGCCAAAAGGCGCTCCAAAAAATCCAACGAAGTTAGATATTTGGCACCTCGTAGGTTATCAAGGATGTCCTGGACGCGCGGGAGAGGGTATGAATCCCTGATGGTGACGCTGTTCAACTTCCTACTGTCCACGCAAAACCTGACACTACCATCTTTCTTGGTAACCATCACCACTGGGAAAGCCCAGGGTGATCGTGAGGGACGAATAACGCCTGACTCTAACATCTTGTCGATCTCTTCGTTGAGAATCTTGAGTTTGACTGGAGATAAGGGATAGTAACGTTGGCGGATGGGCGAACCAACAGTCTCAATCTTATGCGTAAGCCACGAAGTACAACCTAATCCAGCTTTATCAGAAGAAATCTCCTCAAACTCGTCAATAACAGATTGGAGTTTTGATTCCTGCAGTGGTGCAAGCACCGTACGAGGGTGGACATAGCGAACCTCACCTACTCGTGGGACTGCGACAGGAACATGATGTGAAGCGACGTAAAGCTTACCTGACAAACCATCACGGAATGCCTTCTTTAAAATGTCAATGAGACCAACAGCATTCCAAAACTCAATTCCTAAAATAAATGCAGTAGGAAGATTACTGCTCACTAGACAGGGGTGCAGAACGCGAATGCCACTAAAAAGAATGGGGACGTCCAAACCGCCTAGAATTTCAATAGGAGAATTGTCGGCGGAGACAACATAAGGCCGGATATCCTCGTGATATGTTATACCGAGCTCCGATAAGAGGGATATATCAATTAGTGAAACCTGAGCACCAGAGTCCAAAAGAGCTCTTACCGAAGAGCCAGCAACTAAAACATCAATAAAAAGTCTATTATCCGGGGCATTATTAATATAAACGGGCGACACCGATGGACCTCTCAGTGCGCCACTTATTCGTTTTTTGACGGACCAGTATTACAACTAGGACAATCGCGTGTGATTGCACCAACACGCTTACACTTGAAGCACACTGCCCCTGAAACGTTAGGACAATTACGATAGTTGTGACCAGTTGCATCACACTTCATACACACTATAGAACTGGGTTGACCTACAACTTGAGCACTAATCGGCGCAATAGCCAAACGTGCTGGACGTGAACCTTGAAAGGCTTCAAAATTTTTCGCGACTTCTAACAAACCATCAATATCCCTGACCACGTTAGTTGCAAGACCAGGATGATATCTAGGATTCATTCCATATTTAATAATGTTAAACAGGTTGTCTTCGGAAACCGGTGTACGAAGCTTAGCGTTTAGATCGCGCGCCTGAATAACAAAATCAACCACTGACTGGTTGTCCTTCTGTAATAAAGCGCGAAGTTGGCTCTCAAGCTTGAAATCGAAATCGGCTACGTCGAAGGTTTTAACGAATTCAGACTTTAATTCCGCATAAGTAAGACCCGGATATCTGATTGCCCTAAAATGTTTCAAGGCACTATCTGACAACAATTCATGGAAACGTCTGACAACATATGAAGGATTGACGTTACGCGCCATACCTTCTTCCTCGATTCGAAAGAAAAATTCGCGAACACAAGTGTCCCCGGAAAAGTTCAAGTTCCATTTCGTAAGTGAATAATCTTTGAAAGGAAAAGGCGGGAGAAGTCCGGACATATGCATCACTTGAGGTCGTGGTTCAGAATCAAAAAACTGTTCTTCATCGTTTGCCATTGGTTCTAAAATTCTCGGATGGTGCGGGTTTAACGACGAGTGTGCATGAGGTGTCTCAGCAATTGATCCTTCATTACTTAAGTGCGACATGGCGAAAAGTCGAATGTTGTCTTGCGTTGCAAGTTCAAACAAAAAAAATAAAGTTAATCGACCTAAAAATTAAAATCCGAAGTTCGAGTATATCAGTGGTCTAAACCAAGCGCTTAAGTCAAAGAAAGGAAATAACACTCGAAGTGTAAATGCTAAGTTAGAGTTCGAATTAAAAAAAAAAGTTCAGTTTCTGAAAAAAAAAACAAAACGCAAATCATACATTCTATGTCTGACTTACCTGCGAATTCCCTAACGTCTACGGGCTCTAACTACAGGACTCAAACTATGAAATAAGGTATTCGGGATATGTTACGGGTAATTGAGAAAAAGGCATAAGTAAAGGTCAACAGATAAATTCGTTTTTTTTTTAACATAAATAAAAGCAATATTTCAATATGACGGAATTCGGGTTAATGATGGGACGTAAGGAGGCAGCAGGCTGAAACAAACCAAAATCAAGGTTAATAGAACCGCGACCGGTCTACGGTCACCGTCTCACAAATCCAAAAAAAATATTTAATTACAATTATTAAAAGTAAATCCAGAGTTCTTTACCTTATCGGGCGCCAATTTGCAGTAAAACACTTCTATAATTGCATTAACACATTTAATTTTGAAGATAAAGTAAATTATTTAAAATTAGCAACAATAATCAGATTATTTAAAATTAGCATTTCACGTAAAAATTACAATAACGGTATCTATATAAAGATATTTCACATTCAATAACTTCCTTAGTGGTCAGAATGTAATTAAATTACCTACAATAATCAAAATATTTAAAATTAGCATTTCACTTAAAAATGACGATAACTTGGCATTTCACTTAAAAAATGAAGATAACTGTACCTATATAAGGATATTTCACATTCAATAGTTACCTTAGTATCGTAAACGTCTACTTTCCGCACAAAAGGAAAATAAAAAGGATGGAGTACTAGCAAAACTGGTAAGTACAAATAAAGACTCGGCTGGTAATTTGGCTGCAGGAAAATAATGGGTCAATGAGGCGGGTGATATGGATGGTGACAGATGATTCGCTGGCTGAACGTAGCCTAAATTAAAGAGCCGTCTTTGTACACCCGTCAAACGAAGCAATTAGAATTTCGGGGATATTTTAGCAAAACAACAAAAAAAGGCTATTATGGCACAAAAACGCTGGATACAAAAAAAAGGAATCGGATTTACAATTTAAAAAAAAAATGTAAATAATATGATATTCTCGAAAGACAGGATAGCTAAAACTGTACTTAAATTTTAATAGAGTTCGTGGGCAAGCGTCCCCTTCGGTTTAGGCGGACCCAACAGCTCGCTGAACTCTCTTTCTCACTTGGAGAGCCCGCTGGATGCGGGCTCTAATTCTCCGACGACGGTGAAGAATCACGCGGAACACGCGGCGGTTGCAGACCGTCTCGCCGCTCCGGCACCCACAAGCGCCTTCCGGAATCCTTCCGGCTCAGGCGGTCCCACTGTATAGCACTTGCTATATAATATATATAGCCTTTTTGCCCGGCAACGTATTTGGTTTTGTTTTTGCTTCAATAATGTATTAGCACTTGCTATATAATGTTTGAACGCAAAGATCTAGAGAAATAAATCGCACTTCACCACGATGCAACTAAGCAAATTATAGCAAAACCCTCGGACCAAACCAGAATATGTGTTTTTCTTTAAAAATCTCCCCGTCGATCTGACACACTCAATCAAAAATCAACTTTTTCTTTTTTGACAATCTGGAATACCTCAAAAATTCATATTCAAAATTAGGAAGGATATTATTTCAATTTTATAACTGCCAGTCGTATTACAAAATGCGGACTGATATAAGCGCCATCTACCCGTAATGCCGTGAATCACAAAGTACGCTTTTTTATATATCAACCGTGACCTAGCCTTAGACCTCCCTTAGACACAGAATGTCGTACGATAAACGTAGCGTCATACACTACATAAAATATTTGCAATTTGTCGCACCGACTTAAATTCGCATTTTTGTTACCTCCACTTTTCATATTTTATAGGTACCTTGAAAGTGTTATTAAGTGAAGTTTTCTAGATATATCAATAAAACATAAAATTTTACGTCATCGTACATTGTTATGATAGGGAATTAATACTTGCGTCAAAATTGTAAACAAAAAACGGCTATGCTGAACACTTCTGGCCAAGGCTGTATTTGCCGAAGAACTATTTAAAACAGATCTATATCCCATGCATTCAAGGGTCAATTTTTATTAACCCTTAAGTGCATAGGATTCAGGTTACAACTAACAAAAATATTATGTAAAAGATGATTTCGCAGAGAAAACTAATCTAATTTCTTATTCAGTACACATATTAGCCTATTACATATGAAGGAGCATACCTTTTCAATTCACAGGCCCACTAAATCACGTACGTGGGCTTGGATTAAAAAAAAGCGTTTAGATAGGCGATCGCAAAATTAGAAAAAAAATAATAATTTGGAGGTTTAGGTTGGGTATTTTAAGGCAATTTTTAGGGATCAGTAGGCAAAATGGCTAAAACGGAACCGTTTATAGTTTCGTCAAGTCCGTATGTCCGTCCGTCACAGCCATTTTACTCGGAAAATATAAGACGTATCTTAATGAAATTTGGACATAAGGTGTATTTGTATGCCGCTATTTAGTTATGTAGTTAAATTGCAAAAAACGTATTTGTAGGAGGGGTGCTCCAACTATTTTTTTTACCAAGTATCAACATGTTACACATTAAAAACAAAACCGAGGATTTGTTGAAAATTTTGTGATTAAGTGAATATTTTCATAAGTAATCGCATGGAAAGTCTGAAAATTTATGGGGGACACACAACTTGTAACTTTTGAACCGTAATCCAAAAAATAAAAAATTGAGAAAATGTGCCTTATCAGTATCACATAATTTCTATGAAAATTGTTTTTAATATAATCGGTTCAGAATTTTTTGAGTTATCTCCAATAAAATTTCTTCATATACGACCTTCATATAGGCATCAGATACGACCTTTTGGTATATTAGTTTGGGTTTTATTCCATTGAAGGTACGGAACCCTCCATTATGCGTGGTCCGACACGCACTTGGCCGGTTTTTTCAAACACATTATGTTTATCATAAATACACCGCAATTTAAAAAGTGTGTTAATGGTTTTTATTATATTTTGTTTAGGTAGTGTGTATGCTAATTTTGTTATAATTAACAAAGTACTACATTATGATATAAAAACAACATGTACAGAAATTTTTTCGTTAAAAGTCGACCAGTGCCTTGATCCTACTCCTGTATCATTTGGTCGACTGACTGGTTCGATTGAACGGCCGGACAACAAAGCTATTTTCCCGTTGGTTCGACTGATCGGATAATGAGGTATTTTAGGTATTACCTAAAAATACCTCTTTTCTTATTCTATAATTAAAAAGATTGTACTTAGTTGAATCAATTTGCTACGAATGAAAAGGTTCGGAAGATACCGGGTGACTTTTAATTCGAGGTATTCCTCTAAGGAGCTAATAATCCCCAGTATGTGCTCCTTGGTGGAATACCTCGAATTAGGACTAAGGGTTAATGGGGACTGATATGTTGAAAATTAACTTTAGTATTAATATATAATCTTCTCCTCTTTGATTCTGATTCCTCAGTACTGAAGGTGCTAACCTCCTTTCTGCATCAGTCTCTCGTGCGATCTTTCTCCACCTGTTTCTGTCTCTAGCGGTGTGGAGGGCGTTGTGAAAAGTAGACTCAAGAACGGTGCGGATCTGGTCAGATCAACGTATAGGGCTACGTTCACGAGGTCTTTTCCCATCTACTTTTCTGGTCACGATGATCTTCTCCAGGTTGCCACCATCATTCCTTGCAACGTTATCGAAGTATCTAGGACTCTGCGTAGACACTCGGGTGATAGCCGCGAGGAGATTTTAAGTTCTCGCAATATGGAGACGTTAGTCGGAAATGCTGTATATAATCTAGTATTAGTGAAATATATAATCTAGTATTAATATGTAATAAGTACATAACATCCTTGAAGGAATACCTCGAATTAGAAGTCACCCGGTATGAATAGATTCAGGTCATATTATCTTATATTATATTTTTTATTTGTTTACCCTGTATTTGAGACTATTGCCTCAATCATTTGCTTTTGACCTGTTAATAAATGACTAAATTGGAAAATTTACAATCAATACTCGCCATTTTCCTCATTCTCCAATTAGGTAAAATTTCATCGTATAGACTTGACCTGACCGCCGCTGTGCGGGCCTCGTTGTCAGTTACGTAATGGCCCGCCGTTTGCCCACTGCTGATTCGACGAAAGACTCCCTCGGGCACGATCGGGTGCGTAAACAACTTGAAATTAATTTTGCTAGTTATGCGCTGTGTACACAGCTGCTGAAATAAAATGGCAATGGTTATGTTTTCACAGGCTATTACGATTACTTTAATAACAAGCTCAACGTTGATGGCGACCAAGCGAATGATCCGCGTGACTGTGGTTGCATGGAATAGTATCTTTCTCAACACGCTTTTATGGCCCTACCTATCTCAGAATAAGTAATAGTTGGCCCTACTATTAAGATTATGTCAGATATTTTTGCGGCCTTCGTTGAGAAAGATACTATTGCAGGTGGGTACCTAGGAATCGTGTGCGTGGTTATCAAAATGTGAATGCCCTTTGACTCCTTTATATTTTAGTCTCCGGGACGTTATTTTTAAGTATTTCTTCCTATCAGTCAAACAAAAGGCGTCTCCAAAGGTGGTGTTCTTCTAGTCAAATCTAGTCCAATAGGTATTTAACCCTGATTTAAAAAAGTATTAAACTCTTCCCTAGGCTTATACGAGTACAACATCATTTTGAATATGGACTTATTATGACTGATACACCTGATATCAGCGTCACACATGCATTATAGTGGTTTTATCACATACAAAAACAAACTTTGCTTACAATAAATGACAAATGACAAGTGCACTTGTGCCATGGCAGGTGCGCGTGTTTAATATAAAATAAATGAAATGATAAATTTAAGACTATGTTAAGCTGACTAAAAAACTTAAAAAAACCGTTGGGAAACCACTCGATATCGACATATGTATTCGTATTATTAATTAAATTACCTATCTTAACTTTCATAATTGGGCCATTTAATTTAATTTAGTACCCTCCACTTTTTTTAATAAAATTGGAAACTTTTAAATTATTTCGACTCAGAATCACGAGGTCTTTCGATATTAGTAGGACACAAAAAGTGTTCCAAAAATTTCATACATTTTTTGTTACTTCCATTCCGTTACAGCCGTAATAAGTCTATGGGAAAATGGTAAGGGAACGGAAAAAGAATCGAATGAGCTCCTGATTCTAAGTCGTAATCCCCCAAAATTTTCCAAATAAAAAAAAAAGAATGTACAACTTTAAATAAATTGGCCCAATTTAACCTATTAAAACTTCGGCACCACAGAATTGGGTCAGGCCTCAATTTATTCTCGTTTATAATATTTGTTTCGCATCATATGATCAATGTAAAGCAAAACATCTGAGACGCGGGCCTATACGCATTATACAGGTAGGTGCGCGGTAAGGGGAGGCCGGGTGGATTTGGCTAAATAGGGATGGGTTTAATAACAAGGACCCAGGCTGGAAAACTCGTTTAGCGGCCGCGGGGCCAAAACGAGTTTTAAAAATCAACGTTTTTCAATTTATGTATGCTTGTCTATTGTATCCATACTAATATTATAAATGGGAAAGTGTATGTGTGTGTTTGTTTGTCCGTCTTTCACGGCAAAACAGGGCGACGAATTGACGTGATTTTTTAAGTGGAGATAGTTGAAGGGATGGAGAGTGACATAGACTACTTTTTGTCTCTTTCTAACCCCCCACTTCCCTAAAATGGGGGGTGGAAGTTTGTATGGAGCATTCCGGGGGGCAATCAGGAAAAGGGGAACCGTGTTACCCCGAATTTAACGCGAGCGAAGCCGCGGGCAAAAGCTAGTAAAAAGCTAGCTAATAAAAATTTAATAAAAGAGTCAACATGTCCCAATACATGCCATCTTTAAACCTAAGCAATTTGCCATAAAGGTGAAATACCCAACGAGTGGGCATTCGAGTGCTAGGACGTTTGTCATATACATTCTTTTAAATTTTTAACTGTGTACTATCGTAATGTGCTTCGTAAAATGCAGCCCGATGAAGAAAACAAACAAACATTAACTACCGACGGAAAATGGAGCTAATGGAGTAAAAGGACACGCCCATTGTACATGAGCATGACCAGTTCCCGGGAGTACGTCCAAATACTATGTTTTCATAACGAGGGCTTAGGTTTTCGTCACATAGTCAATAATTATGCTTTAGGTAAATCACACGCTTTTTAGAACTATATTCAAATCCTGTTTTCACTGTATAGCTAAATAAAAGAAGTTTACATGTTATTATTACCTACAAATAATATATATATTTTAACTTGGCAACAATTTATAAATATCTGCAACACAGGCTTCGTCAGATAAATCCTGTTAGAAAATATTTATTTACGTATATATTTTTTTCTTGTTAATATTTTTTATTAAAATTTGCACGTACCTGGCTTCACGCGCCGTATTAATAATGTCAAATATGATCCAATTATTTTTTACTGACGTTACCCATTGATTGAATTACTACTTGTGATTAACTAGAGGGGGAAGGGTCTTGTCATACTACGGGTAGACTCCGAGGCGCGTGGTGGGGGTAAAAAATTATGTGAAATGGGTCATGCAGTTTACAGTCGCCATCAAATATATCGGAGCGGCTAAGGTACTCAAAAATATCTCAACATGCACTTTATCGCTTTGACAATATAGGCGTTGAAAATAGATGTCATATACTTCAGAAAAAGTGACCAAACCCTCCGGTGTCCGAGGCCAGACACCGGAGGGTTTGGTCACTTTTTCTGGTGTATATGACATCTATTTTCAATTTATATATAGTAGTGTAACTACTTAAAAATTGCAAATCAAAAAATATTGAACAAAATAATTTGATTTGCTAAAAGATTAATATAGGCGTTGTTCAGATATTTGTGAAACCTTAACCGCTCCGATATATCTGATGGCGACTGTACACTTCGGCTCCGTGAGAAATTACGAAACATTGTGTAGACCTCTTTCTGTAATTCAAAAAATCGCAATGAAGAATTCAAGGTTTAAAATTTTATTCCAGCTTTTTGCTCTCTGTAACTTTAACTTGACTCTTAGTTGAAGGGATAGAGCATATGGCAAGTGCCTCCCAGCGTAGTACATCACTAGCGGGGGAGCATCCGAGGTCGCGGCAGTAGTACAGTAGGCACCGGAGTCCAGGCCGGACGCGCCCGCCCGACCCGAGCCGCGAGTCCAGGCGTCGGCAAACTTTCTCCAAATAATGTGTTATTTTTTTGTGAATTAGTGAAAAACTAATCAAAACGTATTTTTTTTTCACTTGGTGATGAACCGTACTAATTAAAACGGCGAAATATTTAGGATTAAAGGTGAGACACTTTTCAATAGTTTTTATTTTACGAAAGTTTGTGGAGGCCGTGCGAATTTTATGACACTATAAATTTTTATTAGTCTGCTTTATTCAGATTCATACTTGGAATGATTTATATTAAAGTTATGAATGATATGAGTCTGTTTAAAAACATCTAAAATGGGCTACTGTTTTTATTTCAATAAAATACAAATATCGGTATTGATGTTCCAAAACTTATGAATTTTTCTTCTTCTTCTTTAAGTACAAATTGAATGAACATTGAAATTAAATATTATATCTTTGACAATGCAGAGGCATTTATTTATGAATAGTTGTCATATTTTCATATTTAAGATTAAGTGTTAATAGTTATTTGCTAAAAAACAAGTTGTTTGTTGGTTTTCTGGTAATGTACCAATAATTTACGTTATAGCGCAATTTTTTGTCTGTACTCAGAACTCATAAGAACGTGACCTCGTGTTTATGTACCTTAATTGAATACTTTTATATAAAGTTTATATGTCACCACGAACTGCTTAATATATTATTGGAAAATTAGAAAAAAAAGTTTAAATGGACACAATATTAATATACTCCTATTACCTTTCCACGTTCGCAGCAACTGGTATGAGCCTTACCTTAATTTTTTTATTATTTTTACCATTTATAAACCACTATAAAAGATTCATTGAATTTAATCATCAGCTATGCGAGTTTCTGACGTTTACTCTGGAACATTTACCAAACATTACCCGTGTAACAGGTGGATCGAATGGGATACTTTTGGAGAGATCGTAGGCGCCAACTTAGAAAAAGAAAGAAAGCCCGAAATCGCAGGTATTTGTGACGAAAATATGCGATAGAGGGCTTTCTTTTTTACTGCCCGTGGTGAGTACACAATTTTACGTCTCCACCCGGCCATAATGCGAGTTTTACCGTACGCGCAGCGTGCGGTAATACTCACATTATGGCCAGGTGTGACGTAAATACATGTAACACAACATATACGTACAAAGGCGAACTTATCCCTTTAAGGGATTTCTTCCAGTTAACCTTTGAGCAATTGAGAGAGAAAGTTGGAAGTGCTAGGCAAACTTAGATACTGTACGATACGGTAAGATGAGTTGTATTGTAATTTATGATCTAATTAGGTAGATACTCAGTTCGGTATCATACATAAATATAAATAAACTTCTTACATAAATACAAGATATATACTATACTATACATAAATACATACATACTATAAATACATACTACCTACATAAAATAAAAATAAATAATATGAATTACGTATGTGCTAATGCAAACCAACAGGGTTATTTCTTTGATGAAACTCATTAAAACATTGATTAATAATATAAATGATTTCATATTATGACTGTAAAATATTCATTGAGAACCATTAATCCTATAAAAATCTGTAAAAAATATGTTCGATATTTAGTAAAACATTTAGGCATGACACACATGCATCATAAAAATATTATATCTTTCATAAAATTATGTATATATATGCAAAATACCTATGCCTATCTACTTCTTAGTTGATAGTAGGTCCTACTAACTAATCAATTAATAATGTAAGCGCCATAGACATTAAAAATAGGTCAAATAAATAGGAAGACGTGGTCTCACGAAGATACAACTGTGATACCATAATAAGCCGCGGTCTCGGGCACACACACTCACTTATGACGTTTGAACCAATCACCGCTCGTCCACCAGTTGTATATGTGTGCGTATCGCGCGTAAACACGGGGAAATCGGCTTATTATGGAATAACAATTTTGTCTTCACTGTGGCCTTCACGGTACCGCGTTTTCTTATTTTATATATCTATGGTAAGCGCCTATAATTGATATATACAATAAAACAAAATCTGAAAAATTGGTAGGTACATTGGTAGGTATCAAATGTGTCATTTGTACTAAGTAGGTATATACTTACCCCCTTATTCATAAACGTCTACTAAAGTTAAGAGGCCTCTGATAATCGTTTGTCCCTTTCCGTCCAACCTATATGAGGGAAAGGGACAAACGATTATCAGCGATCTCTTAACTTTAGTGGGCGTTTATGAATAAGGGGGTTAGTTACTTAAACACCAATCTGCAAACAACTAAAACCTCAGAAATAAACTCCTAACCTCTAAATAGCTCGAATACATCATCAGGTTAATTAAAATAGGTGTTACCGACGGCAAAGCTCATACAAGAGTGATAAACGACTATTCATTACCTAATAATACCTGCCGCAATACCTGAACACTCGATGAATGAGGTTAAAAACTAACTTGATAAATGGTTCCTATTGTTTTTTTGGCACCTTACAATCCTTTAGTTTTTTTATCACCTATATCTCTATATTTAAAAACAAAGTCGTGTTGGTTACACCATTTAGAGCTCAAGAACTGCAAAGCCGATTTTAATGCTGCTTGATTTTTTGGATTTATCTCCGCCCCGAATAGCAGAATAACTATTAAAATAATAGAGAAAAAAAAATAGAGGATGCTTTTTTTAACGATTGCAGCGCCATCAACGTGTGACTTTGCAGTGAGTTTTTTAATAGGCATGATTAATTTATTTCATGTATGGTATCAATACATTCGTTTTGTTATAAGGATCAAATGTCTATGTATATGGGGCTAATTACGTCAAAGCAACACAAACGTCAGAAATGAGTTTCAAAATCTGTCACTAGCTTTTGTTTTTCAAAACGCTCCTAACAAAATGATATGCTACTGTGACGTCACGGTTGCATAGTCGCCCTGTTTAAAGTATAAAAACATTATGAAATTGCTATTTTGAAGGTAAGATAATGCGTTTATGTATATGCTTGCTACTCGTATACAATTTATTTTACGATAAAATGTATGAAATCGAATGGTGTCATTGTTTTTTTGAAATTAAAAAATTAAAATATTAGAATTTTATTACAAAATTCAACATGTGTCATCATCCCTAGCGTTTATTTCGATATTAATTTGCCTACAAACATGTCTACTTATTTAGGTTAAAACCTTTCAATATTTGGCTGAAAATATTTCGATCGTATCTCTGTGAAATAAAACCCGCTCGTAAATAGTAAGTTCGCTAAACGTTTTAAATCGTTCATCTTCCCGTTTATCTATAACGCTATTCTTAAGAGCTGTGACCTCAGGAGCTGCCAGCTCTTTAGGGCCAAAACATTAATACGTAACTTCTTACAGCCCCTTACTTACAAGGAGTCCGAAGATTTGTTGCCTTGAATGATGTTCGTACCTAACCACCAGCTCGATTTTATTTATTCACATACCTAGATAACTATCTACACTTATACAACTCACTTTCTTACACACCAACGTTTACACACTAAAATCAAGCGGGCAAGACTAAGAACTTTAAGCAACCTTTTTGTGGCGTTTGTTATATTTAGTTAAGTTCACATCTAACTTAATTTTAACTTGCATCAATTGTAATATTAAGTAGTTTATAAGTTGCATGTACTTTATACTCCAAAAGCCGCCTCGTTTTTGGTAACATTCGTATGTTTCTGACTTCCACGACACAGGCCTAGCCTAGCCTAGTGTGGGAGTCACTGATGATCTGTGAATGTTATATAAAAGTATTTATGGTCAATAAAATATTTTTACTTTTTTATTTTTACTTTAAAATACAAACCTTACTACTTACGCAGATACATTTCCTATAACTCAAAGAGTACTTACTGAACTATATCATTCATTTATACCCAACAGATATGCATTTTTTCTCTGTATTTTTATTTATATACCTACATAATAGACATAAGTCATATATTTATTTTAAACAATGACTTTATTGTTAAGTATGTGATTAAGCGCGACACGCTAACGAACTGGGGGGTGATTTTTGGGATTCGAGCGCTCGAATATGACATTTAAAACTCTGAATAAAACGAAGAAATTATGTTTTAAAAATAACAGCGATAGTGATTGAAAATCATGATTATTTATACTATTAATTTCATGCGTAAACAATGGCGACAAACTTTTGTGTGCGATTATATTCGAGGTTAAATTCTTTGAATTCGAGCGCTCGATTGTCTAAAATCGCCTCCCAGGTCACTCCAGTTTGGCGCAATATTGTAACTACCGAAACCTGTAATTGTTTTACGTAAATAAATAATTTAATAATAATATCCCGAGGTAACACATTAACAGTAAATAACTAGGTATATGTAGCAAGCTAATAATATAGAAAAAACTATAGGTGACCAATTTTTATCGTTTATATATCTCCTATATCTGTTAATATCGCAAAAGAGCCATTACAGCCATTAGAATACTCATTCAATTGATTATTTATCCTATTCTCGCGCGATAAATTCCAAATTGAATCTGGATTTCCAATATATTTAAGCCTTAGGCCTCTTATACGCAATGAGGCAAAATAGTATACCGTAGAAGTTTACAACTTTACCCGCTTTTTGCGATCTTTTACTTTTTTCCCAGGTTAATGGTCCATATTGTATGTATAACTTATCTGTACCACTCACACGTTGACATACATTTCTTTGTGCCTAGATTAAGGTATAGGATACATTGCTTAATAAAACGCTTATCAATACACACACATATTTGTTAATATAAAAAAGAAAAACAGTAATTGGAATTTTTACAGTAATTGGATAAAAAAGGTTCATAAATTAAACGGAGATACATGAATAATTAAAAAATGTATATCCATATAAAAACATTCTAGACGAAAATCGAATAGTGTGGAAAAATTAAAGGTATCATTGTAAGTGCTTTTTAGATTTGCATTCCTCCCGCATTTCACAATGTACAATAACGTTTTATGGAAAATGCCTCTCCTGAAGTGAATTCAATCAATCAATCATTATCTTTATTAAGCAATAAAAGGTGGACACCTTTTATTGAGAGTAAGCACTCTCATGGACACCTTTTAGTTATATAATAACAACAACAATGCTATACAAAACAAAGAGCTTAAAACAATGGTTGTAAAAGGATATACCGAAAGCAAGCAGCCATCCGTACTAGTTTACACTGTATTACGGCAAAGTTGAATATAACATACTATCGACAACCCTAGAGGTAGAATGGTGCTAGACAAAGTCATAAAAAGAGATACGCAAATACGTTTATGACATTTCCCACTACTATAATCACGAAAATAGAAATATGATGAAGTTTCTTCTACATCGTTTCAGATTAAAGTCACAGTTAAAATAACATAGCTGTAGGACTTTCCTAGACTGATATACCACCGAACTTTTTGAGGTTCTTTTGGCCCACCAAAACACATCCGTAATCACAGCCGGCTCACGCGTGACTGAAGTTTTATACGCGACAATCAATTTGCCAGTGTTGCCAAGAATATTATTAGCTATAAAATACAGATTAATACGAAAGTGTATGTGTTACTAGTTTTGTGATATTACGCGTCTATTGTAAATGTGACGTGTTGGGCAAAGTCACGTTGAAAAGGCAAAGTTGTACAGTTTCACTTATCAAATGTGCCAATATTGAACATTTTGTTGTATGAATTATTATTATTATTGCAGTGTACTCAAGCCAACATTGCTACAGCGAATTTCATTTATGTTTCTCTGTAGAACTAGCGATCTCAATATATACCTACTAAAATTTCATAGAATAGATCATGGTCCGTGGAATAGATAGTGATGAACGGCTACATATCGTCAGGTGATAACCAAAAGTCACTAATTGCAAAAAAATAATTAAACGAAAATCAACCTTGTTTTATTACTACTAAGGTTCATTATGGCTCTATACTTGTGGTAGTAGTTAGTGAGTTTGGGTTGTCACCCGACGATATTTGGACATTAAGGGCCTGTTTCACAATCTCCAGATAAACTTATCTGCCAGTTAAAATTATTGCTATCCTTTTCTCCAGTCATATAAAATAAAAGGACAGCAAACATTTATCTGACAGATATGCTTTAACTGGAGATTGTAAAACAGGCCATAAATGAATTCAAAATGCTGTTATCTTTAAACAATTTATTACAGGTTAGAATTTGGTCCGTAAAAATAAGATACTTACTGTAACGTACTAACATATTTTAACATTTTTAACCATCGTGCGGTTATACTCGCGTGTTTTTAATCTCTGGGCTTAAAGAAAGAAATGAAAGACTTTTCAAATGCGCGCGGTTTTCCCCGAGAATTTCTTTGTCATGTCATGTTATACCGTGAAATTCGGGACATGTTGTAAATAACATCAACCTACGTAATGTACGATTCCCACCGAACGGGCGGAGTCGGCGCGCTTTTTACCAGAACAAAAGGAAATTGAACCTCTCATGTAACGAGTTACGTTCATGTTTAAATGACAGCTCCGCGCCACGGGACATGAGCGCGCATGCTTGTGACCATACGGCATACGGCCATGCCATTATGTGCCATTAGAATATTAAACGTAGCTGCTGTATAGATGGTTCAAATTCCTTTACTGTTAGTAAAACGCGCGCCGATTCCGTGCGTTTGGTGGGAATCGTACATAAGGTAGCTAAATATAAAGAAACAAGGAAAAATCTAGTAGCGACAACAACGTAATAAGTGAGGTGGTTTCTTGCAATTGTCACTGCTATGGACACAAAATACTTATACAATACGTAATTTTTTTAAAGCAATGCAGACAGTACCTATATGTCTTCACTAAGTTTTAGGCGTAAGGATTTTCATTTTTATATGCCCGTTTATTAAAGCCCCAAGTTATTTTGATGTTTTACCTCTATAAGGGTTAAAGTACGTGGGAGACTCAACACATACTGGAGAGGAGACTCAAAACGTACCTACATAAGTAACTAATATTCCTTGCGAGAGAACGTGTAAGAGTACCTAATATAAACAGGCAAATTTGTAAAGAAATTCTGTGTCCAAATCTGACCGGGTTTAATTACCTTGCGGGTTTTAACATTTACGTAAGTATTGAAAAGTTTACCGTTAGTCAGCTATTTACTCGTATAATACCTAAAAACGCCACGCACACGGTCTGGCCTCTAAAAGTTGAACCATTACCAAAGCCTGGTTTGACGGCAGAAAATGATTGTTCACGTACAACATACGTGAACAATCATTTATTTAGTTTGTTTATTTAACACGTTGAACAACACCAAATTAATGTAAAAAAGACCATCAAGATATATCGGAGCGGCCAAGTTGGTTTATTATTGTGAAAAGAAAAACTGAAACAGTAATCAGATGCAAGATTTGCAAGTAATTAGACAAATACCTAACAATAGAATTGACGCTTTTGTTTCATAATTACAATCATTAGCAAATTGCTTGATAAGGTCGATAGAAGAGGTGATATTTAATTAGTCGTAATCAATAGTAGAAGTGCATTTTTGCTGGTTACAGACAGAAAGAGGACGTGTTACCTTCGCCATAGCATTGCTTTTCTCTCAATTAGTTATACTAAATATTTGGAAACGTTCATATGAAATAAATTAATGGTTCGCATCGGACGTATAGTGGAGTACGGTAACGCCTTTTTAACCTATAAAAATGACATAAATCACAAGTCCGATTTTATTTTGTGACTTGTTAGAATACGTTAAGTATTAATAATAAAAAATATTTTCTGACAATTGTTAGGATTGCGCTAGGTATAATACATGTATTTGTTTGCTACACATAGAAAAGATTATGTAAGTTTTATTTTTCTCCACCAGGCTATCGCTTTTTACTATTGCAACAAAACTTCACATTTTATAACGGTTTTGTCAAGAGCATATGTCGTCTTAGCCATTTGTAATTCGTTTAGAATTCAAGGTCACTTATATTTTGACAAAAGTATTCGATTATGCTCATATAATCTATTGATGATGTTGGAATAGTTCAATGCAATAGTATGGTAAAGGTAAATATATCTTGTATAATCTTTTCTTGTTGTTAATAACAAATATCTATATAATACCTAGCGCGACGTCAAAAACTGTTAGAAAATATTTTTTACTATAAGTAATCATATCATATTCTCTAACTAAAAAAGAAAATAGCACTTGTGAGTTATCGAAGCTCAAAACTGTTCGCGTACTGTAGTAGTATTGCATGCGCTAGGGGTCCGCTCGGCAACGAATGCCTGCGCCATTTCCTGGAACTATCCAGGAAATGGCGCAGGCATTCGTTTTTACGAAAGCGGCTGCCATCTTCCCTCCCAACCCAGAGGGCAAACTAGGCCTAGTGGTTGGGATTAGATCCGGTTTCATCATGATGTTTCCCTTCACCGAAAAGCGACTGGTAAATATCAAATGATATTTCGTACATTGGTGTATATTTATAAAAATATATTTTCTATCCTTGATAGGTAAAAAAAATGTAGTAAAATTATAAAATGAACCTAAGTATTTACTCGTGAAAAAAGTCAGATAGAAATAAAACATTAAGCACAATCGAACCAGTTTCTCTATTCCAAATCAAACCAGGCAGGGTCAGTAGAGCGCGCTATTTGGGCAGCATCGGACAAATTGAATTCCACACCGGCCGACCAATTTGTCCAAGTGACCATTATATCGGCCGACGTTGGGTCCTTTTATGCTGCATCTGTATAAACCGCCACAGGCGGCGCGGTGCTGTTTACGTGTGTGTTACAATGCTTTGCTTTAGGTATAGTACAACCAGTACTGGACAATACCTACTATCAAGATATTGTTTACCTCACTAGCTCGGAAAGCCCTTTTATATTCTTTTAAACACAGATAACAAAACTGCATTTTATTCACAAAAGGTCACTGTTCGCCCATCTGATTAAATTGTCTGATCAAAATCAGGTGCTGTGACGCAAAAATATTTTTTTATCTAATTGTATTAAATTAAAAATAAAGGCTTATCCATATCCATACTAATATTATAAATGGGAAAGTGTATGTGTGTGTTTGTTTGTCCGTCTTTCACGGCAAAACGGGGCGACGAATTGACGTGAAGTTGAAGGGATGGAGATACAGGTACAGATATTTTATTGGTAAAATTAAAATTTTACAGGTCATGAGTAGGTATACATTTTTTAAGTACCCTCCTTAAATGCTAATTTATTTGATACATACAATGTTGTTATTATTTAGGTATTAAAATGTTGATTACATGTCAAGTTCAAAATATAAAGTAACAATTAGACATACACTTAGCATATCTATAGCATTTGGTAGATAGGTACTAAATTAACATTTTTTAAGGATCCTTAGGAACCATAAACTCATCTACATTAAAACAGGCTAATTCAGTCAACAGCGTTTTTAATTTTTTAATGAAAATAGCGTCACTTGGTGAGTTTCTTATATCCATAACTGTTTATATAATTTGACCCCGAAGACGCTAAAAGATGCGCGCGCCTTGGCGAGCCGTCTAGACGGGGGTGCAAGGAGGTTTTTTTCACGAAGCCTCTGGCTACGATTACCGTACGTTATGTAATCATGCTGGTTAGCTCTTACGTATTGGCAAGCAGAATATATACACTGGGCAGCGTCAAGATTCTGTAGCGCTTGAAAAGATCCCTTGGGGGGGTAATCGGGTGGTTTACGAGCAATGGTTCGTAACGCACACCTCTGAAGCATAAATGGTCTATCTCGGTCTGCAGATGTGGCCCATAGATCTAATCCCTGAATTAAGACAGAATGGAAATAACCAAAGTATGCTTTTTTCAGGTTATCGATGGTTAGTGTATGGGCTAGTCTAGTTAATGCATTGCAAGCTGACGCCAGTCTATTACATATCTGATCGATGTGAGGGGTCCATGTCAGCCCGGAGTCAATCATAAAACCGAGATACCTAGTCGCTTGGACCTGGGGGACTGGAATATTATTTAATTTTATGTTCAACTGTGGGCCATCATTCTTTTTTAATTTGAAATGTATTAGGTATATTAATTTTATCTACGTTAAGTAACATCCCGTTTGCTGAGAACCACATCGATATTTTGTGCATTGTTGCGGATAATTTAGATATTAGACCATCGACATCATCAGCGTTGACAATAATGCACGTGTCGTCCGCAAACATGACATACTCCGTATCTGAGCAGGCAGATGTGCTGTCATTAACCAAGATCAAAAACAGGTTATTGCCCGTAGAGGATCCCTGGGGAACAGAGCTACTGCCTATAGGTTCCATTTCCGATCTTGAGTCGAGGACATGGGTGCGCTGTTTACGGTTTTTCAGGAATGAGGCAATAGTATCGTGGAAACTACCAGTGAAACCATAGCGTGATAGCTTTTTAAGAGGAGTGCGTGATCTATCATCTCGAAGGCACGCGACAGGTCGCAGAACACGGCTGCGACCTGTCGCTTGTCCTCGAGATGCCGGAGCACGCGCCGCGACGTCGCGTGCGGTGTCCGAACAAGAGCGCCCGGGCTGGTATGCGTATTGGTGACGGTTTAGTAAGTGGTTTGATGTCATATGCTGCATTATCTTAGTACATAGTAGACATTCAAAAATTTTAGATATGACTGGAATTAACGATATGGGTCTGTAACATTTAGCTGAGTGCATTTCACCTTTACCCTTGTAAATAGGGTGTACTTTTATTTGCTTTAGGGTATCAGGGTATACTCCCGCGATAATACATTTGTTAATTAGTAATAGAAGTAATGACAGTGACATAGGCTACTTTTTGTCTCTTTCTAACCCCCCACTTCCCTAAAATGGGGGGTGGAATTTTGTATGGTTTGTTACCCCGTATTTAACGCGAGCGAAGCCGTGGGCAAAAGCTAGTTTTACATATTCTAGTTGTTTCTCTTGTACCTATGTAGTATTTTCCTCGCTTTAGTGAGGTGAAATTATTTGTGTTACACACGGCTGCAAAGTTATTTTTACGTCTCGTGTGTTGCAACACTCGCTACGCTCAGGATTCTATTCTCGAACCATAGAACCCATTCGCTAGCTCGTAGTTCAACCCTATAATACATCTCTAGCTCGTGCTTCAATTCCACACTCGCGGTTAAAATGCAACTTTGCACCCTTGTATAACCAATAAATATTTAGGATTCTGGAGTAAACAATCCCAAGTCCGTCCTTACGGCTGACAGTCCGCTGCTACGCTAAGCGACCCTTTACAGACGGGTTCCACCAACCGTAAATGACATAAAATGTATCTGATTGATCAAAAAAATACGTCCAAGTGGATTAGGCGGCAGAAATACGCCAATATTGACATTTTACGTGATATTTTTCCTAACGCTTACTTAAAAGAGGCTATTTTAGCAAGACAAGCTGATCTGAGATTCCAAAATCACTACAGCCGACCATTAGGTACCTATGTCAAATTTGATTCCGCAATTCGCTTTCAATTTATTGAAGTACCTCAGTACAATTTCCGGAACATATTATTTTATCTTGAAGGAACGTTATAAGAAACTATTTTTTTCTGTTACTCGACCTAAATTTTATAGGCGTTGTAATAAGAATTGGAAGCCTCGCGGTAAGGGGTGTAATGATTTATCCGGGCTGTCTCACTTATGTACGAAACATCGTTTGCTATTCAGGTACCAATCGCTTTCATCGAGGAAAAACCTCGTGAGGAAATCAGACCATCTCCAATAAGGCCTAGTTTTCCCTTTGGGTTGGAAGGTCAAATGGCTACGCATATTATTAGGATTAGGGTGCTGAGCGGACCCCAGGCTCCCTGAGTAAACCGTGGCGTGGAAATTGATGACTTAACCTAAGTAACCTGACTAACTGTCGATATTTCAGCAAAATAGACCATGGTGAATTACCATTTGATCATACTTCTTAGGTATAGCAAAACATCATGGTCAACATTCAGTGATGTCTGTGTAAGAAAAAAATACGCGAGTGTCGTGGAACACTCGGTTTGAACGAAGTTATGTTATTTAATTTTATTTTGGTATTTTTTTGTAATTTTTACAATATTTGCATTATTTTATATATTTTGTAATATTGGTGATTTTGGTATTTTTTGTAATTATAGTTTTTTTTGAAAAAAATGACTATTCATATTTTTGGACATTTTTGCCTATTTTGACTGCTTTGACTTTTTACTTTTCACTTCACTTCACATCACCTCACTTCCCTTCACTTCACTTTATTCTATTTTATTTTATTTCATTTTACATGTTTCTCAATCGTATGGCTTTGTGTCGCGTTTTCGTGACGGTCACGTGACTTTTTCGCCTAGCCCTCATCCGCGAACCGTCCGATAAGGAACTTCGTTCCAAAAATGTGGCGGTTAAATAACACATGTGTCACTACAAGCTGCCTAAAAGTATGAACATAACTACCATGTAGCTTCACTCTTGAAACTTGTTAGCCAACCGAACGCCAAAATGTCAGAAATTTCGTTAAACAAAGTTTACCAGCTCCCATTCCAACACATCAAGCATATAGTCACTTGTATACATTGTATAGGTAGTAAGATCTGGAAACAATTTCTCCCCGAAGCCATCCGAGTCAGGAGGTTGCAAGGAAATTTGCGTTTCCGATAGAAATGGATGTATAGCTATTTAGCAGCCGCATTTCCCCTCGTACTCCGGTCACTGAATGGCTTGGAGGCTGTCATAATGAATGTGAAAATACAATGTCAGTTGCTGTAATGGACTATTTGTATATTAAGAAATATTTATCTGTAATTATAAAATACGTTACCGGGTAAAATTTACTACAATGTGAAATAAAATTACCCCCTAATTTGTAATAATAATTAATATTGAAGTACAACAACAAACAATTTTAAAAGTAAATTTACATCTCAGTTTTCAATTCGTCTCCGATTTCATCATCTACACATTATTTGTAGGCAATTAATCAACTACTGAATTAAATACGTAATCGAAATATTTCAATGAGTTACCACTAATATTATGAATGCCGAAGTAACTCTTTCTGTCTTTTATACCTTTTCATGATTCAACAGCTTTAGAGGGAGAAATGTAGCACTAGAAGCTAGTTTCTTAATTTACGATTTTGGAAAAAGGAGGTTAAAATCCTAAAAGATGAGGTCGCGTTGACTAGAGTACTCTTAAATCCATCTTCAATTCTAAATAATCTCGTTTGAATATAAATTAGGAGTACGTATGAAAATTTACTTCCATTCAATATACGTGTAGGTACCTAATGTGTAATAGGTATTTCGCTTTCGAATTTATACTTGTATGTAAAAATAATTATTGCTAAGGTATACGGCATACGAATATATTTTAAACATACTTAAATGAGAGAAACTGATTTGTTAACAAGACACCCATATTTAAAAACGGATAGTAAACTGACTGCAAGGTTCCGTTGCACTCAAAATCAATGGCAAACTCAAAATCATTAAAATTAGTCTAACACTTTTCGCTTTTTTAGATCATTAAAATTAGTCTAACACTTCTCGCCATTTGCGCCATTGACGGCTCCATCCACCGTTAGTGATGTGGCGAGATGTCATTTCATAAGTATTGGAATTTACGTTTGGCATAATTCGATAACTTATATAAATGTAACCCAAATATTATGACAAATAATTATTGTATTGTAGATTACGGTAACCTTCGTTCTAACATGCTTTAAAAGAATTTAACCTTGAAAATGAAACTCGATATACTCATTACAATATTTATTTGTTAATTAACACCCTTCCATTAACATTGAAGACACATTCCCGGACCCAGGGCTAGCTATTAGTCTATACAGTTTGTCAGTAGGTGAACTATTATTAGCCCAATACCTTTCCAGAAATAGACCCGCTGCTGACGGAGTGAATTATGGGTCTATTATCGTATACTCTAATAACGTAACAAGAGTGGATAGGTAACGTACTTGAATCACGCACTCCGTTACACTACTATCTCCAAGCCAGGGCCATACCGGATATCCCTAAAACCAAAGTCAAGATATGAAGGGCGGATAGAACAGATTAAGCAATTTTGTCCCGAATGAAAATGGCATTTTTTCGAGATACAACAGCTAAATTCCAGAGCTATCTTTTAGCGCGAGAGAAAGAGAAACACTGCGTTGCGATTAGTATGGGAGCTGATTCCAAATTTTGCAAAACGATGGTTACAAAATAAAAACCGGCCAACGAATGTTTCCGGAACAATTTCTCCCCGAATGGTTCCGTACCATTATCTATAAAAACGGCAAAAAAACATGTCTGTTGTATTTAAATATTTATTTTATTGTTTTTTTTTGTATTTGTTGTTATAATTACAGACGTAAAAGTAAAGAAACAAAAGACATACTTACAACTGTTTAAAGCTAATTTTAAGATGTAACTTTGGAACTATTTTCTATCGAGCCGATTTCGTTGGAAATACGAGTATAACGAATATTAACATAATATATTTTATCTACACTCACATTGTAACTCCTCTAAAACGTGTTCAAAAACGGTAGGCAATGGCTAGCATTACCACAACCGATTTTACTATGATAAGCTTTTTATCTGTGGCAGTAACATATTTTTAACTTTACATGCTCATATATATTGATACGTTATGAGTTTAAAATTCGGAACATCGAATTTGATAACATAATGTAAATCCTCTCCTCCTTCCTGACCAATCGAGTTGGCCATGGCGGTGCAATGGCGGTCATTCTATGGTTTCAGCACACTTCATTTAGGATATATAATATGAGTGTAGAATAAAGCAGTGTATGCAACTGTACGTAATTAGGCGTTATTACGTAACAGTTACATAAACTACTATTTTTACTTTCCCAAAACAAGTAGTTATAGCTAAAAAACTGTTCAAGTAAAGTCAATTTGAAGGTCATCGGGTGGTGTCAGCCTCTTAACCTGTATAATGTATAAAGTTGCCAATATCACGAATATGCTATCATCATTAGGGCCAAATTTGCTTAAGCTGATAGCCCATCAGTACTATGAGCTTTTTAAGTGTTGACGTTGGTTTTTGGGTCAGCCTGTATATTACCCGGTTTGCAATATCTACATGCACAAAATCTTGGACCCGGGTATGTCCTTAAACTACGTCCGGACACAGGTGTGTCCTTAAACCATGTCCAAAAGGTATGGGTACTGCGAATGTCATCTCGCTATGTGTGGTAGGCACAGATCTAGTATAGTAAGATGGATTGCCAACGATCAAAAGTGCGACGAAAACTGAAATGCTAAAGTGTGTGTAAATTGTCGATTTGAGCGTAAAAAATAGTGATGGCAAATACAACAGGTCAATTATTTATCGATATTTGACTTTCTTATCGATAAGTTGCAAGGTTAAATTTATATTCATGTTTTACACTAAAGGGCATATTAAAATTCTATGAAACTAAAATATATTTACCTAAAATAACTGTATAGCGGTCATTAGCGGCACATAAAAAAACACCTCTTTCTAGTTAATTTCATCAATACACGCTTTTTAGGGTTCCGTAGTCAACTAGGAACCCTTATAGTTTCGCCATGTCTGCCCGTCCGTCCGTCCGTCCGTCCGCGGATAATCTCAGTGACCGTTAGCACTAGAAAGCTGAAATTTGGTACTAATATGTATATCAATCACGCCGACAAAGTGGTAAAATAAAAAGTGGAATTTTTTTATTATTAGGGTACCTCCCCTATACGTAAAGTGGGGAGTGATTTTTTTTTTCATTTCAACCCTAACGTGTGATATATTGTTGGATAGGTATTTAAAAATGAATACGGGTTTACTAAAATCATTTTTCGATAATGTAAATATTTTCGGAAATAATCGCTCCAGAAGTAAAAAAATATGTGCCCCCCCCCCCCCTCTAACTTTTGAACCATAAGTTTTAAAAATATGAAAAAAATCTCAAAAGTAGAACTTTATAAAAACTTTCTAGGAAAATTATTTTGAACTTGATAGGATGAATAGTTTTTGAAAAAAAAATTACAAAATAATTTCTGAACTAAGTTTGTAATTTAACCGTATAGCAGGTGTTTATTGTACCTGTAATTTGTACAAAATTACAATGAAATGACGTGCTTTCAAATAAAGTAAAAACGGTGAAAATCGGTTCACGCAATAAAGAATTATTCCATAAAAATCATCTTCCATACTATAAGCTCGCGCGCAATAGTTTACTTAATTTGCCGATATATGTCGCTGTACGTGGAACTCTCATATCATATCCTACATGGCGGTGTTATTAACTCTTAAGTGGGGACACTTACTGTGACGGACGGAAAACTACGGAACCCTACACTGAGCGTGGCCCGACACGCTCTTGGCCGGTTTTTATATTTATGGCTGTGATATAGGGACAGACTGACATGACAAAGACATAAGGATTCCATTTTTGTAATTTTTACTACGGAACCCTAAAAAGAGGATATAGATCGTGTCTTACCAATAAGTAAATGTAATAAATAAGCCCTCTAAAATTGGGTATTCGTTTAAATTTACTACTTATCGTTTGTCCGAAAAGAGAAGTGTCGTGTTTTATATGGGAGCTGCTACATTTTACAACACTTCTCTTTCCGGACAGGCTCTATCATGCAAGATTCAAAACGGTTACAAAAAGACAATAAGAACTCAATTTAACATTCAGATAATGTTAATACAGGATTTATTTATTTATTATAATTCTTTCGAAGCTATAATTAAAATTTTCATATCGAACAGTTATCGATATTATGTACGCTAGGGTTTGACAAAATATTTTGTCAAACCCTAGCGTAGAATAACAATTTCGATTTTTACACAAAATAATCTTTAATATTAACTATTATGATAAAATATTCACATGCAGTAAAATAATCATTAATATTTAATGGTATCAAACGGTTACTTACATGATTTATTTGGCTAATTTGTTAAAATATGGTTTCAAAAACATCGATCGGAATAACATATTTACCTATAAAACGAGTGATTACCTAGGTTTTTCCTTTGAGTAGTTGTGCAATCCAGGACGCAACACTATACCATTCTTATTTTTTTTTCATTTTAAGTGATTTAACACCGGATTATATTATATTTTTCACGATTAAATATTAGCTCTCACGACGCGGGTGTTTGAGTGTAAAGAATCTTTTTCGCACTCGCGGAATGTTCATATACGTGTTGGTTTCTCTTTTGCGCACTTCGTTTATCTTTTAGCAAAGCGCCATTTTAGGTCTGTGGTGGTAGGGCACAGCACAGCGAATATCATTTCGCTCAAATCTGGAACAGAGCCCCACTAGGGAAGTATCTCCACATTACAGAAAACCACAGCCAAATAGCACTAGACCCTACTCATAGTGTTGAGTTCTGGTAAGTAAGGTTGCCAAAGAGCTCAAAGAGGACCCAGTGTGTTGACGACGAAGGACTCTCTTATTCATTTAGCCGTCAAACAGTGAATCCTCCTTTTTGTAAAGAGTCGGCAACGCGCATGTGATACCTCTGGAGTTGCAGGCGTCCATAGGCTACGGTAGCTGCTTACCATCAGGCGGACCGTATGCTTGTTTGCCACCGTGTCGTGGTAAAAAAAAATCTCGTTCCATCAAACTTCGGGCTTCACTTCTGTTTCCGGCATCAGGTGCCGCAGCGCCATCTATTAAAAGAAATTTGTTTTTTTGGCCAAATGTATGGAAATATGACCTGCGGCGTTAGTGACGCAATAGATGGCGCTAGTGCGTTTAGCTAAATTATTTTGATTTTGTATATATTGTCCAGGTTATTATTATGTATATGGTCCTTGACTAACACGAAGTAATTTATGAGTTTATATGAAAAATTACGTTATTTCAAAGTTAAATTATTGTCTATTTTAACCGACTTCAAATAAAAAGATAGTTCAGTTTCAGTTCAGTTTGACCCGTAAGTTACATACAGCATGTAATGTATGTTTGTTCGCCATTATCTTACGTTTGGCTGAACCGATTTTTATGCGGTTTTCAGAAAAGTAGTTCATGTAAGGAACAAAACCTGCCCTTTATTATTTATGTACTAGGAAAATTATATGTTTATATATATATTTTTTGTTTCACTAAAAGTTTCATACACAGTAAACATACATTATTTCGCATTTTACCTTATAGGTTGTCAGGGTCAGCCGTATATGTTGTCAGAGTCGAGTCCTTACTCAATCTGTTTATACTGCATTATTAAAAAGGTCTTCCAGAGGGTTTGTGTGTAAAATAAAAGCTACGGACTAAGGTCATATCAAGTCAAGCCCTGCATTATGAAGTTAAGCCTCGTTACACCGCGCCAGGCACGGAGAACCTCAACGTCCGACTGCAAGGCTTATATAAACAACCCTCTAAGGATTATTCTAAATGCCTTCATTAGACGTATGGATGAATCACACAGCAAATATTAGCTAGAAGCCACAAGTACTAGACTAGTGCTTATAGATTTTAGCGTCAGCACTGAATGAAGTTGTTTTGGATATCAATGTCAGTGATTTAATAGGCATATTGAAGTGCTGGGGTTACAAGAATAAGTTATCTATCTTCCACGTTGTTTTCACGGCATCCTAGCCTAGTCGGTAGTGACCCTGCCTATGAAGCAGGAGGTCCCGGGTTCGAATCCTGGTCAGGGCATTTATTGTGTTTATCACGGATATTTGTTCCTGAGTTATGGATGTTTTCTATGTATTTAAGTATTTATATGTATATATCTATCACATATATCGTCGTCTAGTACCCACAACACAAGCCTTATTGAGCTTACTGTGAGACTAGGTTGATTTGTGTAAGATTGTCCCATAATAATATTTATTTATTTAATATTTATTATCTTCATCTCGTCTCTCGCGTGTTGAAGTCATTGAAGGTGATTATTTGACTTGGTATATTCAATTTTACCAAAAACCTGTTTACAGAGCATGTTAAGCGTGAAGTTTTCGGTAAACCTAAGCAAAGGCTTCACAAATAATGTTTTGTGGCTCTCAAAACGTCTAATAATTGCAAATATCAGCATTCTCTAGATAATTCTCGTGATTTCGGAGGAAATTTTCAGGCGCCTTAAAATATTTCTATAATATATAATTTATATAATTTCTACTTTGATAATTAAGTTTGAACATTTTGCCAAAATCTCGAAAAAATGCCATTTTCATTAGGGTCGCATTTGCTTAATCTGATAGACCATCAGCTGGGCCGCGATTCGACATGGCATAACTGACAGTCGCTTGCGAGACAACTATGATATCACACTGTTGTGACAGTTGAAATTAGGGGTGGAATCACTCAAGAGTGATATCTAAAATGGTGGCCATAGCCATAGACAAAACGCTCTAGCGAGACCTACTGACAGCTTGACAGTTAGGTGTGGCCACGTGTGGACAGGATGAATATCACTCTATCCACTAGCGATACAAGTGTGACATCCACGTCTCACAGTTTCGCATGTCGAATGCCCTGTTCTATCAGCCTTTTAAGTCTTGTCGCTGATTTTAGGTAGGTAACCTGTGTTTGTACTGTTTTTAGGTACCTTTGAACGTGACTAGTAAAATCAAAAACATATTTACAAGATAATAATTCAATAAATATTTTCCGAATAATATCTTTAGGTTAAAAACGACCCTTAAAAGCATTAAAAACTACTTCAATATAGAAACATTTCGTGTCAGGTTTAAATTGGAGTTTTTCAAAGAGAATTTCAGGGTGTATTTTCAATCTAAACTGAACTTCGTAGTTGAGCCGGTATCACTACTGACCCGAAAACCTTCTAAGTAAAAGGCATTTATGGGGCCTTATACCCAAAACGCGCGTATTTTACGAAATGCTACATTTTCTTCGTAGGCTACGGCAAAAAATAAACAACTATTGATGCATAAAATAGTACATTTCTTTATCTAGACGGCCAATGCAGCAAATATTACATTTTAACGAATAAATATGAAAAAAAAAATCTTTTTCTTGGAAGGCCTTTCCGGATTTTCCAGTTAGATGTACCGTTCATTTCCCAATTACGCCAAAAAGGGTAACAATTCTCGAAATCACTACTACAATTAATTTTTTCCACGAAAACCCTATAAATATTTTACCCTAAAAATATTACCATAGCAAAGTTTAACTATATTTCTATCACGATAAAAAAAACATTACTATCACTTAAATTTGCATAAATAACATAAAACAGTTATTTTATAATAATTAACGAATTAGTAGCAAGACCTACTGAGTATTCCATGTATAAACTGATAAATGATTTGTCAAACATCTAGCCGGAATGCTACATATTCTTCAATTCAGTCGCGTAAAATGAGACAATAATACATAAATAGTCCATTATTGGTGTGATATTGCCTTAATAACGTTTCAAGAAATATGTTAAATAAAAAAACTGAGCTGGTAAATAGGTATGAGGATGGTAAAACAAATGCAATTTAATAAATAGTCCTATAGCTTCTTTACAATAAATTCTTTAGCCATATTTTATCAATTCACATGGAATATTTACTTCTTTGTAAAATCGCGGCGCCTGTGAACGGAATTGATATTTTAATTAACTCACAAATAAACTTTATTTTAAAACGTCTGCTAGAAGCCCAAATAGCTTAAAGCGCCCGAGAGTAAAATATTCAACCTATTCAATTCCTTCTGTAGCCTACAATTTCAACTGACGTGATTCAATAACGTTTTCGTGTGGTAGATGTTTGCGAGCATTTTTTTTTGTTACCTCCTGCTACACATATTTTGAAATAATACTTAACGTTTTATTTTATCATCGGGGGTGTTTTATAATTGTACCATGAATAGGTATTTGTTAGGGTAGGGCCAGGTATGGAACAGTCACAACTTTTTCATTTACATTCCTGTGCTAATTTTATCGACAAAAACGATTACCTATATGTCCTGGTTGATTGGAAAAATGCTTCGTTTACCTCAATCATATGAAATGCTAACGACGTAAAGACGATAGGTACAGTGACGACACGTAAAGTGATGTGGAATTTGATTTATTAAATTGTGTGACTATTAAACTGTAATGGTCAGACATAGAAGTTTTAGTGGCAGGAATGAAAATGTCATAGGGACTTCCCAACGATATTAATTTATCGATAAATCGTTTTGACAGTTATGATGTACATATAATATGAATTTGCAAGTTGTATAATATAATATAATATTATTATATAATACATAGCATGAACTTATTATAAATCGATTATGTAAATGGGTGTCATTCGTTTTGTTTTAGTTGTTAAAATAATTTCTTGATTTAACTACAATAATATCCCGCGGAATAGTAAAGCAGTATGTTGTATTTAATAATATAGACTTCCGCAAAGTAACGCCTGTTTCCATAAATTATTTCGTCTTTTTTTTAATTTCTAATATGTGTTAAAGTATAACAGCACGCCTAGCATATCTTCACGTGTGACGCGCGAGTTCATACTTCAAGCGCGACTCGAAGTATGAAGTGACAGGCGACAACGTAAGATATGCTAGCCCCACAGATCACCATAACATAACGTCGATAGGTAGCTATCAGCATTACATGTTAATTTATACTTTACCCGGTAAACTTAGTATGTGCTATGAAATGTCAGAATGTCACTTCGAAAGTTATCGATGAATTTATTATTGGAAGGAAGTCCCTAGTTAATTGACATTTTTGCCACAAAAACTTCTATGTCTGGTAATGGTGCTAGTTCTGATTCACTTCTGTTTACCTTAGTTAGTGGACTAGGAGCTGGCCACGTCAGATATGACACAATAATCAGAGCAACAAAACCCGTCTGGTTAGATTGCTATACTATCCTTATTGCTAGATCCGGGCATATGGCAGCTTTTAATGGGTGGAGGTCTGAGACACTGACTAGCAAATTGTTTGAATTGGAAAATAGTAATACCAAATACGTAAACACTGCCGAACTTGTTTTAGTTATAAAGGACAGGGCCCTTATCTTAAAATTAGAACAAAAATAATGCCTACTATTACGAGTATATGGAAAAAAAACCAGTAAGTAACAAACTATAAATAACATACGTAGTTTGACTTTACTTACCCTTAACAAAAACTTTTCGCAATAATATAATCTAATTATTTATATAATTTGTCATAATATTGCATCAAATCCTTATAGGATATGTTTTCTCGAAATGGTTTGCATTCTTTGACCTCCACCACTTTACAGCTGCCAGATGTCCAGATCTAGAAATAAGCATAGTATAGCAAACTGACTAGAGGGGTTTCGTTGCTCTCATTATTGTGTCATATCTGACGTGGCTAGCTCTCCGTCTATAGGTAGTTACTAGCGATACAATACTACAGGTCTACTAAACATTTACTAATCATAATCACACAATTGAGTAAGTGAATTATAAAGCTTGTCCTAAAGACCAACGTCAAGACTTAACGGATTATCATATTAAGCAAATTTGATCCTAATGGAAATGGCATAAATAGTTTTCGAGATATTGGCACTTTGCAATAGTCATTTTGCCAATATCTCGAAAAAAAATAAGTTTCAATTAGGGCCAAATTTGCTTAATCTTATAGCCCACGAGCTGTTCTGTCAGCTTCAGCTGTCTTCATGTTGGTTTTAGGGATAGGCTGTATTTTGATAGGAATAAAATCGAAAGAAGGGCTGAAAATACGTCTTAAACTTAAAAGCCATATTCTTAGAAAATTATAAAGATTTTGGTTACATGTTTACTTTTAACCCGCTACCGTGATATCACGCTGGTTGTGCGGGATAACAGATAACATCCACTTGAGATCAAAATTGTATCAGAGTCAGCATACTGTTAAGCGCGCGGTTGTTTTGTGTGGAAATCGTAGCGTTAAACGCATGCGATCAACGGAATCCGTTTGCCGCGTCTGCGTCTTGAAAACACGACAATTTTTTTTCGGAAAACGCGTATGTTAAACGCCGTGGCAAGCTCGCTACGCGTAGTGGGTACGTTGACATAGACCAACTTTTTTTATGCGTCTGTAAACGTTGAACGGAGACGTTTTGCGCAATAAACAAGAAACACATACCATGAACATACATATATTACCCGGGTTTTAAACTACGTCCGGACACGGGTATGTCCTTAAACTATGGATATGGGGCGAATGTCATCTCGCTATGTGTGGTAGGGCATAGCACAGCGAATGTCATCTCGCTCAAATCTGGAGCAGAGCCCGACTGGGGAAGTACCTCCACCTTACAGAAAACCACAGTGAATCCTCAGTTTTGTAAACGGTCGGCAACGCGCATGTGACACCTCTGAAGTTACAGGCGTCCATAGCTGCTTACCATCAGACGGGCCGTATGCTTGTTTGCCACCGTCGATCGTGATATAAAAAACATATAATTAAGTGCGCTTTGCGACTTACGGCTACGTCACCGCGTAAAACAGTGTTTGGTAAGTAGATATGATATGCGTCAAACGCATCGCGTTTATCGTAGCCTTTATCGCATAAAACAACCACGCGCTTTATATTGTTGTTGTTTCTCCTCTTAGCTTAGCTTCGTAAACCATGACAGCTTAATCCCAGTGAAACGTATTGTCTAAAGTTTACTCTGCTTTGATTTATGGACTGTCGGTCGGGTGGGGAGTAGGTACAGTCAACTTTAAAATATGTATATCGCACAAACGAAGGACGCAAAAATATCTGTCTCAATCTTATTTGTGCAGCCGCTATAGCCGAATAGTAAGTGACGGTCAATGTGGTGCAGGTTCAGAAAAGTAATCTTCCTTGGGCTTATAATTATATTCTATTGGACATATGTATACTAATACTTGCGTTCGCGTCTTCCCAGTAGATATCGCAAAGTAAAAAGAATTTAACTGTTTTTTATGGGCTTTAAACGTAGAAATTGTTTTAAGGTTTCTGTTTTTTAATGAAGTGATATTTTCCGTAAAGTAAAATGGCTAGAAGAAAGTGAAATGACCAGTCAGTTTGACATATTTTATATGCAGTAATATTAATATGCACTAATTAATATACGAAAATACGATCTGTTTAACGGCCTAATAGCCTAGTCGGTAGTTACGCTGCCCACGAAGCAGGAGGTCCCGGGTTCGAATCCTGGTCAGGGCATTTATTTGTGTTTATCACAGATATTTGTTCCTGAGTTATGGATGTTTTCTATGTATCTAAGTATTTATATATATCTATATATTATATATATCGTCGTCTAGTACCCATAACACAAGCCTTATTGAGCTTACCGTGGGCCTAGGTCGATTTGTGTAAGATTGTCCTATAATATTTATTTATTATTTATTTATTATCTGTCGGGTTTGGCCGCTCAGCCCTCGATATGTGTGTACTGATGATGTCTTTATAATGAACTATCTCTAACTACTAACAGTAATAACTATTACCTACTCTTGAAAAAAAATCGAGAATAGATTTTTAAAAGACTGCTTTTCAGTAGGTACTACTTTAAAAGTAGTACTGAAACGTAGTTGTTTAAAAATCTATTCTCACTAATTTTCAAGAGACCTATCATAGGCAATACCTATACAAATTAAAAGTTGTTGCCACAGAATAGTTTAACTAATGAATCGCGTAATAGGTTCACGAAATGTCGGTTTGATGAGACGCGTGGCAATTAAAACTTTGGGCGCCGTTAAACTCGGAATATTCCACGTTTTACTACCCAACTATCACACGGGTTAAGTAAATAACGGATTTTTCTCCAGGGAACCATTTCTGTAATGGTATTAGGCTAAGTAGTCTTTACAATGGGTCATATTCTATTGTATTTGTTTAATACCACGACGGTGGCAAACAAGTACACGGCCCGCCTGTTGGTAAGCAGCTGCAACTCCAGAGGTGTCACATGCGCGTTGCCGACCCTTTTCAAAAAAGAGGATTCTCTGAGTTGACGGCTAAAGGAACAAGAGGGTCCCGCGTCATCAACACACTGGGTCCTCTTTGAGCTCTTTGGCAACCTTACTCACCAGCAGGAACACAACACTATGAGTAGGGTTATTGGGCTGTGGTTTTCTGTAAAGTGGAGGTACTTCCCATACATACCTCTCTTTAGGACGTAGTTTAAGGACATACATACCCGGGTTCGGACGTAGTTTAAGGACATACCCGGGCCCAAACCGGGGAATTTTTGGATTAAAGCTTATTACACATGGTTTTGCTCTTGAACCGACGATATTTTGATATTTTTTAAATAACCGAATGAATTAGGAGCAAACTGAGGAATCAAATTAAAACCCATTCAAATTCCAATGTTATTAAAGAGCCATTTTTATAATTTTTTTACGCATGAATTATACGAAGAGTTCATGTTTTTTTTTACTTTTAATACATAACCAATTCATAAAGCGCAGCGTTGAAACGGTAGGTAAGAAGTTTATTTTAGACTTGGAAATAAGTATGAAAATTTGCTATATATACGTCAATTAGCGATGTGAAATCGATTCTATTTTCATGCCAATCTAACCTAGATTCATTTTATAAATGTCTAACTAGAAGAAAGAATACAAAGTTTCGATTTTGTGAATAAGTAGATAAAATGATGTTGGATTTTTGGGACTGTAATAGAGACGTCAATACTTCTATAGTGGATTATCGACAATATGTCTTGTAGACACAGAACTATAATTAAAAGTGACATGAATAAATTTGTATACTAATTCAACTAAACTAACTCGGTCTCATCATACAACATGAAATTCTCCTATGTTCTAAATTAAAGCACAGCAACGCACACACATACACATATAAGACAAACTTTCAAACTACAATCAGGTCGCGTATGAGTCACCTACATGCCTAGTCAGCTCATTTAAACTATCTTAGTAGGTACAGTCGAGTTCATAGCGGGCGATATGTGTACATATTTTTGATAAACAAATTTGTTCAGATATATATGGCTTTTCTATGTACATTTATTTTTTGAGCCTTGGGAATGCTCATTTATGAACTCGACTGTACGTGACCTTATAGTCATTCGACATGTAAGCTGTTAGCCCACCCAATGAAGGAAAAATTTTGGTGTAGTTGCAGGCAAAGGTATCTTACACAACATACTAAAAGTACCGATAGATGGGGGCGCCGTTAGCGGGGTGGGAGGGGTGTAAAGGTCCCTTATTTGGGTTTTCATAAATAACTCGGTAACGGTAGCTCATACTAAAAAATGTTCTATTGCTTAATTCATCCACATATAATTTTCTATAAAAAAGATTCTTTGCACTTTTTTTGCTGGGATCAATGTTTAATGAGATATCGCGGAAATACGATAAACAATTTTTTAAACTTTCGGAGCTAATATTCACGAAAGTATTACCTATAGTTTAATCCAAAAATTGTTTGGAATACCATTATTTTTTTAAAAAGACATTCAATTAATTGATTCTATAGGAACACTTACTTATAGTGTCTGTAATGTAAGAATTAGTAATAAAATTGATGGCAGCTTGCCTTTATGGGGATTTTAAGGTCTTCACGCGAATATATAACGAGTAGAATAGGTATTCTACCCTTACTTTTTTTATTTAAACGTATCTCAGTTTTATTACTTATTTTATTATATAACTACTTATAATATAAGTTATAACTAAATAGTATAGTCGACTTTCATATTTATTAGTTTTAATTATTATTTTAGTATTTAGCGCACCTAAATAGTGTAAGATATTCATTACTTATAAATGGGCAATTCACTTGAACATTTCAAAGGTACAAGTAAATATTGAAAAAGAACACAAAAAAGATAATTATACCCCGTAAACGTAGGAAAATACAGTAGATTAACAAAAACCATTTGGTATTAATTTTATTACGAATAAGAACCTACTAATACATTCTGTACAAAAAGAAATGATATCCCATCAAAAACATAAATGTGAAATGAGTGCCAAGTTCAATATACATATTACATTTATGCCTTGGTTATTGACTTCAACGACAAAAGAAGTGAGATCTAAATGGGTGCCAAGTTCAATGGTCAGTCCAGAAATTTGTTTATAACAACATAAAAAATTATAACAACTCAAAATATAATTTCTTCTTAAAACTTACTATAATATATTGAAGCCTAACGTTTGACTTGGCTAGTTCTCATATACGAATTATATTATAGCCTTCGCAAGATCTAAAGTTGTAAGTTTTTATTTTATTCTTCCTAAAATTTCGCTTGTTGGTAGAAACTAACCATCGAAAATAGGGCTTATCCATGACTGTTTTAGTTGATACTTAATAATATGAGAACTACGAGTAGACAAGTCAAACCTTAGGCTTCAATATATTATCGTAAGTTTTAAAAAGAAATTATATTTTGAGTTGTTATAATTTTTTATGTTGTTATACTTTAACAAATTTCAGGACTGACCATTGAACTTGGCACCCATTTAGATCTCACTTCTTTTGTCGTTGAAGTCAACAACCAAGGCATATATAATATGTATATTGAACTTGGCTCTCATTTCACATTTATTTTTTTGATGGGATACTTGACTGGATAAACGTACAATTCATAAAAGCAGACAATGTTAAATCTTGAAAAATAAATTGTTCGTCTGGATACAGCGTACCACAATTGCACTGCCTTTTATAACGTTTCAAAGTGGCTGCAACGAACGACAGGAAATAGACATTTGATAGAAACTGTCTTCTTAGAAAATGTTAAATAAATAGTATAGATTCCGAACCAGCGCAAATTTTGTTGGTCTTGCGAAGTGGTTAAAGGCGATGTTTATTAATATAATGAAGTTTAGTGAAGGTCACCTGGGGCTCCGTTGAACATGTAAAAAAAAAGAAAAAAAAATGTCTGATTTTAGTAAAAGTTGGGGCATTCAACTGCTAGTTGTTTATGGAGTTAGAAAAACATATAACTGATCACGTCTCAGATGGCACCCTGTATAAGACCACCAATAGAGCGGTAGCTGACCTTCGCGAGGCTTCACATACATCGATCTTTACCACTTCGCAAGTTATCGCCTGGGAGGCGATTGACCATGAAATTTTATTCTGGCTTGCGGTCCAGTAGATGTGATTAAAAGATAAGGTTTTAATAATTATGCTTAAATTGATTCCACTTAAGTACAAGCGTTTACAGCGTATGAAATAATGTTTACATATTATTAATAAGCAGTTCATTAACTAGTTAGTTTAATAAGATATCTAAAAATTAAAACCATATAAGCCGTTTTTATATTCAGAGCAATGACGCGTAGTTTCAGTGACCGCGAGGCAACCGGATGGCTCGCGGTATTTAAGCTCCCGAAGTGATGAGGAGCCGGCCTGTGCAACCCCAACTGAAGGCAACCCATTGAAACAGCGGTTGCCTGAAATAATGTACGCTGGTTATATAATAAAATTTGAATGCCATCCCTCCGTTGGACTGGTGCCCTGTACGAGAGCGAAGAAAAAAAAACTGTCAGACCATCGCTTGAAAATTTGCATGCTTGTTCTTCATCACATACAGATACCGGAAACAAATTGCCATCCGCCCAGGCCGGGCAGTTATCGAACCATCAGAGTTGGACGCAAGGTGAATTTTTCGATCGGCGGAGGAGACCTTAGGAAAAACGCACTTACAATCATTGAAATCGGATGGCATTTGTTTTTTGAGTCTTGTATGATGTGGCAAACGATATGTCCAACTGCCATCCCTCTCCTATGAAATTTCCTCCCTCTGTGCCAATTGATTGCAAAATATTTTATTGCGCTGCCCGTATTTAAATTTGACGAATTTCTCGTTTGTAGGGGTGACCACAGAGGGATGAAGTTTCATAGGAGAGGGATGGCATTTGGGCATATCGTTTGCCACATCATACAAAACTCAATGATATCTATACATATCAATTCTTTTGTCGGCGAAGAACATGGCTCTCATTTATGTTTTTGATGCGATTTAATGTATAAATATCCTTAACTCTTCCTGGGACCAGTTCACAAGTATCTACTGACCTACTCGTAAATCGATGTGTCCGTGAAAGGGTTCTAGCAGATGTTTGACATAACAAAATTATCCAATATCCAAAGGCCCTCTGAGTGTTGGATCTGTATCCCGATGCAGGCCTATCAAGAGATCGGCATGTAGTTATATGCCCGTGAAATCCAAAAGGCGAAACAAAACAAATAATAACCGTTTAATTTATTTTCGTTGATAAATAAAAAATATAAAGCTAACAAATGAAATGCGGCATTTTCCTTGCTTTTTCATTTCCATCACAATCGTGTGTGATGCATGTCATACCTAATGTAATTATCAGCTATCCATTTAGCACTGAGTTCTTGATAGAAACGCCTCAAGCGACTCGTCAACGATCAACACTAAATGAAATACGACTACAACATTGAGCCAAGCTCTGATTTTTTTAGAGGCATTTGAAATATTCCTGGTCCTTATTCTTTTGAATGTACGAACATTAGGTCAATATTATCGTTGTAGTTTAAACAGACACACGCTTCGATCTGTAAGGAACACCTTTGAATCGTGGCAATTTAATGCACGGAATACTAAAATTATCCATTATTTCCTTAACTGGGGATATTTATATCTTGTTACCAGAAACATTACTGGTAATGGCCTATCTCTTGCCTCTAACGATCCTAGTATTTTGATATTATAAAATCCAATTTGATTAAATTGATGTTTATTAACGTTACACCATCCTTGTATTGTAATGTAATTAAGATACTGAAATGAATTTGGCGCTTAAAAATCGTTAGGTTTGATTCTAAACAAAACTCGTGTTTTCGTGAAAGGTGGTGAAAGGAAATCTAGGATACGTATCATACTATTTTTTTAAATTTATTAATATACGCCGCCACTTTTTTGCATTGCAGCATCGGCATGTCGTGTTCCCCCATTAAAGACGTGACTAATTATATATATCTCATCTAGGAGACTTATCGAACTAGGTTCAGTGTCGTGAGCTCTTGTTCTATTTCTACAAAAGTTTCGTCAGCCTCATTACCGCAGTTTTCAATCGGCTTAAATGACATAGAATTTTGGAAATAGATTTATATTTTCGATATAGTGCGGTCACAGTAGAAGAGACCGTTTAGAATTATAATGTTATAAAATCAAAGCTATTTAGAACTAAGTAATAATGTAGATATGTTTGGTAATTAAATAACAATTTCACAAAAAAACGTTATTGCACCGGTTTTGCTGAAAAATCGACGATCACTCATTACCATAGTATAGTATCTAGACACTAAAGTGTCGTCCGCGAGTTAACTTGACAAGGCTGATCAGTTATGATTCTTCACAGGATGCAACGTGAAATATACCTAAACTACTCGCTTTAGGATTGAATTTAGAATGATATGTCAGTGTGTTAAAGTGATGTCAAAATGCGTTAATTGACTGCCTACCGTTTGGTGTAAGTAGAGCGGCGTTTGATTTCGGGACGGGTCGCGCCCTATTTTTCCATCACGGCTTTTGAAGCAATATTGCCATTTGGAGTGTGATAAAACCCTTTGTTTGAACGAGCGTTGACAGACAGGTACAATAATAAAGTCACATATTGATTGTATGTGCTTTTGTTTATCTAGTATCATATTTAGATACCAATTATCATACCTACTATTCATTACTCGAAGTTTGACACTGACATTCAAAAATATCGTTCAAGATGTTATAGATACACCTATACAAATTATTTATTTAAGTACACCAATAAATGTACCTATCTATAAATCAGGTTTGACTAAGTCGTGAATAACTAGGTTTATTTACTGATGTCACTTTATGAAAAAAAACCTTTATCTTTTTATTTATGTAGGTATTAAAACCAGATAACGAGGTTTCTAGTTAACTTATCTTAACCGTGACAACACGCAAAATAAACGCTACTTGCGAAAATAATAAGTTTATGAAACAGTGAAGAAGGACGAGGTTCGTGTAATCTTTTGTTACCTATGCAATTTAATTTTTATTTCGTTCATAGTTCGTTAAAACTATATAATTTTGAATACAATAGTCCATACAATTATAACCACAAATACCTACATAACCATGTCAGCTTAGCTCTTGTGATCGTTAGCCTGAAAGCTGAACCTTAGGTGAACTGCGCCAGGAAAACTCTTTTACTTTTAATTATTCCGTTTGCGCAAAGGAACCATTACCCGTACCCTGAGTTACGCAGGCATTAACTGATATCTCTGTTTATTAATGGCGGACACTAATGTATTCCGATAAGCACAATTACGGGGATTTTCAACGTCGCTCCGCATACCGCTAATTAATGCAAATGAAGGAAAGTTTGATTAAGGCTTCGTTGGAAACTGATTTTATCCACAAATTCAATAACTTTACAGGCCGAAGGCAGGGGAAATGTAGTGCAAGACAGAAAGGGAAGATGAAACTGCAAGATCTAACTGATCGTGATACGAATGGTAGGATCCATGCTCAGACTTAATTTATATGTACTATTTTAAACTCACGATTTTCACTCATTCCCTGTAATGGTACATTATAGAACATTATAAAAGTAAGTATTTCATTACTTTTCTCGAATTTATAGAATATCGTACTTAAAATAAGACGGCTTTATAAAGTGATGATTGGATTTGTTATATTTGCCAGCATTTTTGGTGCAGTGCTAGGGTTATTATTATTTTGAGGCTATTAATTCTCAAAATTGCTATCAAATGAAATCAAAGCCATTTAGAACTAAGTAATAACGTAGAGATGGTTGGTAATTTAAAAACAATTTCACAATACAACGTCATTCCGCTTTTGCTGAAAAATCTACGATTCTTGATGTTATTTGCATCTTCTTGACTTTTTGTTGGTGAAAAGGTTTCTCGTTACAAAAAAATAATATAAAACGAATTTCTCCTAACGTAATGAAATTGAGTTGATATTTTCCGAGAATAGGACAGACAACATGCGTTCTATGTACAGACATCAAGACAAGTACAGACTTGAGGTAAGTACAACATTTACTTGAAAATGTTTTATTTGATTTATGATAAATTAGTTGCCACTTTCTAATTTACGTTTTAGGTATCTTACTCGTACTTCAGCCACCTAATACTTAATTACAAACAATGTATTTACAAGATCGCGATTGCTTTGCGAAAATCCATGACATTATTGATTAATAAATAGACGCTCATGCCGCTTTGCAGTAGTTAGCTTACCCACACACTGTTAAACTACCAACCTACTTATTAACATATCGAATATTATAGTATTAGTCAACCAAACTGACGCCCGGGGTCAGTGTTGGCCGAACGTTAGTGTAATTGAAAATTAAAAATTGAAGATTGAAACACGTTAGTTAAAATTGAACACTAATAGTTTAGTGCAAATTGATTTCAATTAGAATTGAAATTAATTGTAACTAACGTGTTAATCCTTTGCGAATAACTAATAATTGAAGATATTTAATTTTTAGTCTTTCTCAAAAATTGAAACATTAATTTAATTTTTAGTGTAGATTGAATTGGTAATTGACATTAATAATTTACCTAACTAAACGCGAATTAGGTTAAGCTACGAGTTTTTGATTTTTGTTTCGATTTTGACTCTGGACTCGGGGGCTTGTATTAATAAGCAATGGGACCGGTATCCAAAGATGGAAGTCATGCTGGACCCTGGGGATCCCTACTGGATCTCGGGTTTGGTGCATCATAGACTCATGCTGTTTGGGCTCATTCGACTTGTACTGATGAGCAGATGGTACCGGGATCAAAATCTGGAGCTCATGCTGGACCCTGGGGATCCCTACTGGATCTCGGGTTTGGCGCATCATAGACTCATGCTGTTTGGGCTCATTCGACTTGTACTGATGAGCAGATGGTACCGGGATCAAAATCTGGAGCTCATGCTGGACCCTGGGGATCCCTACTGGATCTCGGGTTTGGCGCATCATAGACTCATGCTGTTTGGGCTCATTCCACTTGTACTGATGAGCAGATGGTACCGGTATCAAAATCTGAAGTTCATGCTGGACCCTGGGGATCCCTACTGGATCTCGGGCTTGGCGCATCATAGACTCATGCTGTTTGGGCTCATTCGACTTGTACTGATGAGCAGATGGTACCGGGATCAAAATCTGGAGCTCATGCTGGACCCTGGGGATCCCTACTGGATCTCGGGTTTGGCGCATCATAGACTCATGCTGTTTGGGCTTACTTTTACTTTTACTTTTACCTTTGACCTTTGACCCTTGACCTTGACCTTGACCTTGACTTTGACTTTGACTTTGACTTTCACTTTGACTTTCACTTTCACTTTGACTTTCACTTTGACTTTGACTTTGACTTTCACTTTCACTTTCACGTTGACTTTCACTTTGAATTTCACTTTGACTTTGACTTTGACTTTCACTTTGACTTTGACTTTGACTTTGACTTTCACTTTCACGTTGACTTTCACTTTGACTTTCACTTTCACTTTCACTTTCACTTTTACTAAGAAAGCAAAAGTTAAAAGGAGGTCCAGATTTTGATACCGGTACCATCTGCTCATCAGTACAAGTCGAATGAGCCCAAACAGCATGAGTCTATGATGCGCCAACCCGAGATCCAGTAGGGATCCCCAGGGTCCAGCATGACCTCCAGATTTTGATACCGGTACCATCTGCTCATCAGTACAAGTCGAATGAGCCCAAACAGCATGAGTCTATGATGCACCAAACCCGAGATCCAGTAGGGATCCCCAGGGTCCAGCATGACCTCCAGATTTTGATACCGGTACCATCTGCTCATCAGTACAAGTCGAATGAGCCCAAACAGCATGAGTCTATGATGCGCCAAACCCGAGATCCAGTAGGGATCCCCAGGGTCCAGCATTGGCTCCAGATTTTGATACTGGTACCATCTGCTCATCAGTACAAGTCGAATGAGCCCAAATAGCATGTTATGTGCGCGTGTTATGTGCGTGTGTGGGCGAATGTGAAGTGCTAGCATTAAGTAAAAGACAAAGCAGTTCGAACCCAACTTCGGTCGCTCTCGCTCCATTGTCGGGACAATTTATGTAACTCTTAGTAATTAAAAAACGTGTAACCTTCAATAATGTTTTATTGAAAATTCACATTAAAACACAAAGAACTATAAGTGGCGCAGTCTTATAAAGGATAACTAGAGCTTTTCCACTTCAAAAGCCTAGTCACCGGACCTCCGGAGCCGAAAATGCTGTTTGCCGTCGCCATACTGTGAGTCCTTTCCATTTTCCAGTGTATTTTTGTACATTACAGAAATGCATAAAATCTGCATTTCTGTGTATCAAATCGTTTGATTGTACAAGTTTTGTCTAGTTTTTGCGAATTTGTAATATTTTTTGTGTACGATTTTTTTTTGTGATTGTTTATAATGGCAGAAGATAATAATAATATTAACCAATTAAAGATAGCTCTTAATGTTATACCAGAATACAATGGGAGTCCAAATCAGTTGCACAGATTCACCACTACGTGCGAAACCGTTTTGGCCCAATATTATGACTTAGCACAACTCAATAATTTCAATAATCAAATATTGCTGCATAATATCCTTAATAAATTGAAAGGGAAAGCTGAAGAGGTCGTTACTATAAATGGTGTCACATCATGGATTGAGATAAAACAGGTTTTATTAAAAAATTTCGCTGACCAACGGGACGAAAACTGCCTTAATAGGGACTTAATTAATTTACGTCAAGAGAATGAGACACCCCAGGAATTTTATAACCGCTGCATGCATTTACTCAGTACTATAATAAATTACGTGAATTTACACGAAATTGACGCAAACAAGAAAGCTTGCAAGCGAGAGTTCTTTGCAACTCAAACCTTGAAAGCTTTCCTGACTGGCCTTAAGGACCCTCTGGGTGTAACAATCAGAACCATGCGTCCTACGGACATGCCGACAGCCTTACAATTTATTAAAGAGGAACAAAACATACATTATCTTCAAAAAAGACAGGTACCCCAAACTAATTTCCAAAAACCGTTAGACCTCAACAAGTATGCTCCGCACAACTTGCCCCCACGACCAGTGCCCTTCGCAAATTTAAATAAACCACTGTTTCCACAACGACAAAACATGTCCCCCTATCAAAATAACTACAACAGACCTTTTTACCCCAATCCGTATAAAAATAACCAGTGGAACAGACCCCAATTCAGACCCCAATATCCTTACAATCCATCAAAACAATTTTCTGGATATCAATCTGGCAATAAATTAGAACCACCGAAACCTATGAGCGGAATTTCATATAGATCAGCCCAGGTACCTCTCAGGCCATACATGCCAGCTGTAAATAACCCTTTAAATAATTATACCTGCCAGACTATGTATCAACAACAGTGTCCGGCGCCCGATGCACTTATTGCTGACGCTGACTACGATAACGCGGCCATCGCCGGTGGCCACAGTACTGAGAACGTGCAGTGCGAGTGCAACAATATATACACAGACTACTTAGCCCACCAGCAGTTCTATGAGAACTATGAGCCTACTTTTACCGGAAATGAAATTAATCAGGATTTTCCCCAGGATTCGGATACGAACGACAACCCATGATCTTAGAGATTAATGCTCACTTAAAAAAACGGCTACCCTATGTCGAAATTAAAGAACCTCCCCTGAAGCTACTTATTGATACCGGAGCTAATCAATCCTTTTTATCACCGGACGTTTTCGAAACTCATTTCGAGAACCACCCGCTACTGTTTGAACCATTTACTGTGAATTCTGAATACACTGTTAATAATTATGCTGTGGAAATACCTTCATTCCCCGAACTGAAGGAGAAAACATTGTCGAAATATTACATCTACAAGTTTCATAATGTATTCGACGGATTAATTGGTTTCGAAATGTTAGAGAATTTAGGAGCTAAAGTTGACCTGGAAAGTAAATTACTTATTACACGAAATGCTGAAATACCAATAAAAGTTTTGACAACCGGATCAAAATCTTTATTTGAAGCCCTTATAAGATCAAACTCAACAAAGGATATAAAGGTTCCAGTTGACATCCGTCACGGTGATATCTACATCCCACGCACCGATGTAAACAATTGTTACATTCTCGGGACTGTAACCCGAGCAGAGTCAGGCTATGCCCACCTGCAAATAACAAATCCCACTAATAATGACATCATCGTGTTTTTATCATCGCCTCTTAAGGCGCAGGAGTTAAATAATAATTATGAAACTTATAACTTAGAAACGACTTGCAAGAAAAACGATAATGCGCTCTCATTTCTTAGAACGGATCATCTTAACATAGAAGAAAAATTTAATCTTTTAAACTTATGCGAAGCCTATAGTGATGTTTTTTATACAGAAAACACACCGCTTACGTTTACAAATCAGATTAAACACCGAATAAATACAACGGATGAAATTCCGATCTATACGCGTTCTTATAGATATCCCCAAATACACAAAGCGGAAGTGGACAGGCAAATTCAATCAATGCTTGAACAAAACATTATTCGACCCTCTAATAGCCCATGGTCGTCTCCCATCTGGATTATCCCAAAGAAACAAGACGCGACAGGTCAAACTAAGTGGAGATTAGTAGTCGACTATAGAAAACTAAACGAAAAAACAATCGGTGACAAGTATCCAATTCCTAATACCAATGATATTTTAGACAAATTAGGAAGATGCCAATACTTCACAACATTGGACCTTGCATCCGGATTCCACCAAATAGAAATGCATCCCGATGACATAGAGAAAACGGCATTTAGTGTAGACACGGCAAATGAAGGATACCGAGGGCATTATGCCTATCTCCGTATGCCATTTGGTTTAAAAAATGCGCCGTCAACGTTTCAACGGGTTATGGACAACGTGCTACGCGGTTTGAAGAACATAATCGATATAATCGTTTACAGCACTTCCCTCCAAAAACACATTCAAAATTTAGAAGATGTCTTCCAAAGACTCCGGGAATCGAATTTCAAGATACAGCTAAATAAATCCGAGTTTATGAAACGCGAAACCCCTTTCTTAGGACACGTAGTAACTACAGAAGGTATTAAACCTGACCCTAATAAAATCAAAGCAGTTCAGCAATTCCCCATTCCAAAAACAACCAAAGAAATAAAATCATTTCTAGGATTACTAGGCTATTATCGAAAATTTATCCCACAATTCACGAAATTGACCAAACCATTGACATCATGCCTAAAAAAAGGTGCAAAAATAGAATTAAACCCAGAGTATATAAATTGTTTTAAACACTGTCAAAATTTGCTAACAAATGACCCAGTTTTACAATACCCTGATTTTGAAAAACCTTTTAACTTGCGCACTGACGCCTCAAATCATGCTATAGGTGCTGTACTTTCGCAAGGGCCAATAGGATCCGATCTTCCAATTGCCTATGCTTCTCGAACGCTTAACGAAAGTGAAACGAAATATAGCACAATAGAGAAAGAGTTATTATCAATAGTTTGGGCTACAAAATACTTCCGCCCTTACCTGTACGGTAGGACATTCAATATAATTACTGACCACAAACCCCTGCAATACCTTATGAACGTAAAGGAACCAAATAGCCGATTGACAAGATGGCGCTTACGTCTAGAAGAATACGATTACACTATCACGTATGTAAAAGGAAAACTAAATTCGAACGCCGACGCGCTGTCACGAATAGAGTTGCAAAACAATGAGATTAATTCAAACACTAATAATCCTGATGAGGACCCAGATGATGTGCCGATGTCCATGGTTGTAAATCATTCAGGAACCGAAAGCGACGAAGAAGACAATTTACCTTTAGCAACCTTGGCACGTCATATGGCTCTCCCCGAAAGCGATTCATCGGATGAAGATGACTTACCTTTAGCAGAATTAAAAAATCGAGAAACAACTAACCGTGCACCTGCTCAGCCGCAAAGTACTGTGCATTCTCAACTAGAAAATCCCGTACTAGAAATACCCATTACAGACAAACAAATAAATATTTTTAATAATCAGCTTTTCTTGAATTTTGTCTATCACTCTCCAACGAAACCGAAATTAATCAAAATTTTCCCAACTAAAAATAGAATATTAGCTCAAATAAATACAAACAACATCCAATCCGATATAATTAAACTATTCCAAGAATTTATAAAACCTCAAATCAAATATGGCATCTTCTTGCCCAACGAATTCATTCCAATTGTTACCTCAATACTACAAGGCACCTTCAAAAATTCGGCATATAACTTAACTTTCTGCAAAACCCACGTCCAGGACGTAACTGATCGTGAAAAACAAATCGAAATCATACAACACATTCATGACGGTCCAACTAACCATCGAGGAATTCAGGAAACCGAACAAAGAATAAAATTACAATACTATTGGCCAAATATAAATAATAGTGTAACTGAATTTATAAACAACTGTGATATATGCCAAACCAGCAAATATGAGAGACACCCAAATAAACAATTATATCAAGTTGTACCCGTAGCCACAAAACCATTTGAAATACTTCATATAGATACATTCACAGTTAACAGGCAAAAGTTTCTTACTATCATCGACATATTTTCTAAATATGCACAAGCTTATCCCTTACAATCCTGTACCGGACTGAGTGTATTAAACGCTCTTTCAATATATATGTCCCATCATGGCTTACCTTTGTGTATCACCGCTGACCAAGGTACAGAGTTCAAAAATCAGTTAATAAAAGAACTGGCTAAACTACACAAAATTAAACTTCATTTTATCAGTGTAAACAACCCTGAATCGAATGGGGCCATAGAAAGGTTCCATTCTACCATTCTAGAACATATTCGAATCATAAGCAAAAAACAGTCAGAGCTCACAATTAATGAGCTCATGGTTTATGCAATTATTGGTTACAACAACAGTATCCATTCGACAACCAAGAAAAAACCTATTGAAATTATTAACGGGCACTTTAACGATCGCGATCTATTTGACATAAATATTGAAGATGTTTATGTACAAAATTATATAAATAGGCATAAAGACGTAACAAAAGAATTATACGCAAACCTTAACAAATCCCTTTTAGAGTACCAAGAAAAGTCAATTTCAAATGCTAACAGGGATAGATCTGAACCTCCCAAATACGAGGAGAACCGAGTGGGAGCTGGATAACAACCCCGGTGTCCTGCCATTTAAACTAGGCACTGCTAAAATTCAGATGACTGAACACGTATTTTTACATTATTACGAATTAGGTAGCATTAAGGATAGTATTAATAATGTAGAGAGTTATATCGGTATCTACTTAGATTATCTTAAATCTGCGGACCCCCTTTATTTTAGAGATACCTCAGTAATGACCACTCAAATTTTCCTAAACGACCTTAACACAATTTATGGTAAATTCAATGCTTTGTACGCTGTTCACTCTAAACAAAAACGCGGTCTAATTAATGGGTTGGGCTCTATCATAAAAAGTATCACTGGTAATTTGGATCACGACGACGCACACCATTATAATCAAGCCATACAAACTTTACAGAAAAATCAAAATATCATTGGAAATAAATTGAATTCTGGAATAAGCATTAACAAACAAATGTTAGAATCATTCAATGTCACTCTGTCCACTATAATTTCCAACGAATATAAAATCCATACAACTTTGAACGAAATAATAACTGATGTTAATATGACCAATTATCACTTGTCTGATTACATCAAAATTAACTGTTTATGTAACATGATAAAAAGTAATTTACGGAATATTTTTGACTTTGTTACCATGCTCGAAAATGCAATTGCTTTCTCTAAATTAGGAATTACCCACCATAGTGTAATAGGTTCCGAAAATATTATGTTCATGATAAATGTTTTGTCTAAGCTTTATCATAAACAAGAAATGCTTATTAATGAAAATACTGAGTTACGAGATTACTATGATATTATTACTTGTGGCTCCTTTTATGCAGATAATAGAATTATATTCGCTTTAAAGTTTCCGATAATGTACAAGAATACATACACCTACTACCATCTATTCCCCACTCCCACTTACAATTCAACCATTCTGATCCCTCCTAAACCCTATATGGCAATGAACGGCGAAAAACACCAGTACATGGAGGAAGAATGCAAACAATTTCAAGAAACATACTACTGCGAAGAAACCTCTTTTACTCTGGCGTCAAGGTCTGACGATTGCATCTACTCGTTGATGCTAAAACACGAAATTTCTACTAGCTGCCAATATACTGCCTTTACAAGTGATTTCGAGTTGCTTCAGAAATTGGATGACTACCATTACGCGATAACGTGTCCGCAACGAACTAAATCACAACTCTTATGCGACAACGAAGAAATTAGATTTATCCAAGGAACATACCTGATCGAAGTCCCGGAAGGCTGTAGTTTCACCACCGCAAGCTCATCTGTTAAAAACTACAGAAATGATATTAAAGGACAGGCAATCAAACTGATATCCTTTCAATTGTCGAATATAACAATCCGAAATATTGCACAACCATTGAAACTGGAAAAGATTCCATTAGAACAACTGTATAAACTCGAAGCTCTATTAGAAAAGGAGGAACTTCAACAGATACAACCATTTGATTCTAAAGATAATAGTCACCTATTGTGGACCATACCCTTATACGTGCTGGCTGTTACCGCCGGAATACTGATGTGGAGGAAGATTCAATTACGCCGGTCAACCACGATTCCAAGGACCCAGGACGTCGAGTTGGCCCCAACTGTTCAGCCCTTCTTCACGGGAAGGTCTTCTGAGTGATAAGGGGGGTGTTATGTGCGCGTGTTATGTGCGTGTGTGGGCGAATGTGAAGTGCTAGCATTAAGTAAAAGACAAAGCAGTTCGAACCCAACTTCGGTCGCTCTCGCTCCATTGTCGGGACAATTTATGTAACTCTTAGTAATTAAAAAACGTGTAACCTTCAATCAAGTTTTATTGAAAATTCACATTAAAACACAAAGAACTATAAGTAGCATGAGTCTATGATGCACCAAACCCGAGATCCAGTAGGGATCCCCAGGGTCCAGCATGAGCTCCAGATTTTGATACCGGTACCATCTGCTCATCAGTACAAGTCGAATGAGCCCAAACAGCATGAGTCTATGATGCGCCAAACCCGAGATCCAGTAGGTAGCCCTAGGGTCCAGCATGAGCTCCATCTTGTGATATTGGTCCCGACTTCCGAACCCGAGATGCAGTTTTAAAATTAATTATTAGTGTAAGACAGGATTAATTTAGTTACACTAACGTTAATCTAATTGACTGTAATTCTTATTAAATTTTCGAGACGTTAGTGTAACTAATAGGTTAATTCTAATTGACGGTTAGTGTAATTGACGACGTCACAAAATCAATGCGAACTAACGTTAGTAAAAATTTATGTTAGTGTAATTGATTAGTTACGGAATTAATCTTCAATCTTATTGATCAATTTTCAATTCTAATTGAAATTAACGGCCAACACTGCCCGGGGTCATCTTACGATCTCTTTCACGCATGCCATGGCCGTGCAAGTGTGAAAGAGTAGTTTTACGACCCCGATCGTCAGTTTTGTTGGATGGATATATAGTATAGGTGCCGTATTCTAATTTAAAAAACCATAAATAATACATTAGAAATACAATCTACCTCCAACATACATAACTTCAACACACAACAAATAATCGTCCAATATTGGAGTTGTATTCGAGTTGCTTCGGAATAATTATCACGGAAATTTTAAAATCGTAATTTTAAAATACATAAGCAATACGTTAAAAACACAATCTATCTCAAATATAACTCCAAAACACAATAAATAATCAACCAAGTTGTATTGAAGTTGCATCGGAATAATCAAGCAAATTCTGATATTTATGAATTATGATTCAGATAAGTAAGCGTTAGTTGTATTGCTTAGTTAATGCATTGGAGTTGTATTGATCGTGTCTAGACGTGTTTTAAAGTTACAATACGGCCCTAGGAACCTGCGAAGTTCCTACTTTTTCATAGTCGCTTTCCTCTATAAAGCGGAAAATGCTACGGGCGTACCGCGTACTTAGCGAACTGTGGCACGGAAATTGTTAAAAGCTTAGATTGCAATTTATTTATTCAAAGTTGAATTCTGAATGTTTATTTAAAAATAAGTAAATTGTGACAATTTTGCACCCGACACAAAGTCGGTCACCCGACACAACCAGACGCTTTTACGCATGTTTGTACCAGCAGAGCAGAGGCTACATTTAGCTCGGGAAACCCTCAGAAGATAACGTGATCCTTCTGTGTTAAGTATGTGTTAAGGGATAGAGATGGGTAACTACTCGGGTAAATACCCGAGGGTGGGTATTTACCCAGTATTTAACCGATATTTACCTACCCATGGGTAGATACGCGGCATTTTTCGTTTTTCTTGTAACTTATAAGTGTTAAGTGATCTCTGAATTAAAATAATAATGATTTAAGTTCATCTTTAGGATATTTCATGCAAAATTTTCATTAAAATTGATTGAAATGTTTGCTATGAGGAAAAATAACATTTTGAAGCACGGCTCAAGTCAAATAATAAAAACCGCATAAAAAAATCTTTCTCGAGTGTTAAAAATGTCTTGATTGCTTTTTAATATACATAATATTGATTTAAAAAAAGTTACCTGTAGATATTCATTTAAAAAAAAATGGAGGTACCGCAGTTTCGAAGGCAAGTCGAAAACAGTTCGTTTTAACACAAAAATATATATTATACTTTTTGTAGGAATATTGCCAGCTTTAATTTGTATATACACAACTTTTTGATACGAATGATAGATTCCAAGGAAAATTAAAAATATCATTTTAACCCCCCCCTCAACCTCACCCCCTTCCCATGTACGTTGGTATTCCAAAATCCAGAAAATAAGACGGCTAAGTTACATTCAATTTAAAATTTGACGAATATATGAAAATAGCATTAATGTAACTGTGATTTTAACGAGTTTTAATGAATAAATTATGTTATAAATAATAAAAAAATAACTACACCTAACTTACTTTAAACGTTTAGAATAACCCAAAATGAATGTTTTTAATAAATCACTTTCCCCCTTAATCCCCCTAAACTTCCTCATAAAATTAAATTTAAGCAGTTAAAGCCTATCTTGTTACAGACGACTTTTTCTATACCTATTCCAAATTTCAGCTTTCTACGTTAAACTGTTTCCGAGAAAAACGCGTTTTACCGATTTCGGCGACCGCGGAGTGATCCCATAAGTATTTCGTAAACCAAGTATTGGTACGAAACACTAAAAATTAATCTACTCGACGACGATTTGGGATTAGAGATGGGTAGTGAGTAAATACTCAAGAGTAAATACCGAGTAAATACTCAGTATTTACTCAAAATACCCGTATTTACTCGCTTATACCCAAATTGGTGGGTATAAACTATTTAGAGTGCTGCAAGGGATATAACATTTTGAAATTTAGGTGTATTTTGTAACCCGCTACTAAATTAACTAGTCAAAGTAGCAAAAATCATTTTTTTAAGAGGGGCACTCCATACATGTAACTAATTGTCACACCAAAAATCAGAAACCATCAACGTGTCTACATGATTAGATAAGGCATTAAAATAACTTAGATGATTCTAAATATATTTTTTCATAAATTGAACATATTTTTGAAGAAAAAAAAATCATTTCTGAAGACTAAAATTATGTTTACCGCTCTATAACATTTAAACCACAGTACAATGAAAAATTATCGGATGAATAGGGACTAGAAAATAAAATTACTTTTAACATGATCGGTTGAGCTGTTTTTGAGTTTTCTTTAAAAAAACTCTTAATAAAATGACGTAAGTGCCACGTAAACACTCACCTTTGCTTTGGACGGGGGCAGGTTTGCTAATGGCGATACCTAGCTCCACAAGATCGATGTACCGACAACTTGGATATCCCAGCACGGTTAGCACAATTGTGACGCGACAGTATCTCGCGCGCGAGATAGTCTATCCATCTTTTTCTGTCTGTATCATTTAAAAAGAGACGGGTAGTACTATACGCGAGATACTATCGCTTCACTCGTGTGCTAACCGTGCTGTAATCCAATAGCGAGCATGTGATTTCTGTCGCGGTCCTCAGAGCCACACATTTTAGCGTGAGACTGGAACGCTACCAAAAATATCCATTATCCAAAGATATTCACTAACAAAAATCAAAAGTCCAGAAACGTTAACTTTATTCACAAAGAAAACACCATCAAAGTCCATATACAAAGCAAGGATCCAAGGAAAATCACACGAGGCACTTTACGTAAAATGAGCAAGTAGGTAGTCCTCCGAACAGGTTGTCTGACAAACAACAACTGAGCGTGCCAAACGCGCCAGGCGCGCCAGCGTGCCTAACTGTATTTTCATTGGATACTAGTCGTACTACACTTGTTTTATGGTCCGCTAATCACCCAATCAAAATAAGGGAAGCGAAACGCGCATTTTGCAAGATAAGGATTTAAAGTTCACTCTGCGACACTATATATCCCTTATGAAAACGATGTTTATTAATGTTAAAACTGTGCATACTTTTGAAATAAGAAGTAGACAAATATAATAGAGAATGCAGTTTAAGTCCACGCCGCAAACTAGGTGGTCTTTTGTTCGCAGTCTGACCCTTTTTGGTCATTATTTCTATATTCTTTGTTCATTAGCACTAGCTAACAATCGCCGCGCTATCTGATAAGAGCTATAATGCCTATAATATTGTGAAGTATTTTCATGGCAGTTTTTTTGTGTAAAAAACTTGTTAACATCTGTATAATATTCGAATCGGCTTGCGAAATGCACTTATCTAGAATACAGAAACGACTTAAGTCCCATGTTTTCAAAGTAAATACCTTCGTATTTGAAACAAAATAGTTGACTATGTTTTTATCACGTCTACATTCCTACATTCCCTAAATTCCAAATTTCTTCTCACTGCTAATTACTTTTTTTTTCATCTAACATGCTTCTTATAACAAAAATATTATTTATACACGCTAGAAATATTCAATACAAAACAATTTAGTGCTTTAATCTCACTTTTTTATTTATTTTATTAGTAATAGTTTTTACCCACCGAAATGATTAAATACGAGTATTTACGGGGTGCTTTGGATAAATACTGAGTAAATACTCAGTATTTACTCACCCCTACCCATCTCTACTATTTGGGATTTACTCACCCGGGTAGATTGGGTAAATACCTGCGATCCATCTATAGTCAAGGGACAATGTTTCAACCAAAGTAAAGTTTAAGAAAATGGAAACTCGGCCAAAGCATTGCCACGATGATTATACAAACACAATAAAAGACGATATTTTGACCGTGTTCATCAGCGTTACGTGTACAAAATGACTTATAAGGATATAAATGGTATGGAGAAGGTCACGAACTAAAAATAAAGGTTTATGTTATTAAATATAAGTGATAGGTTACGCTTTTTTACTTTCATGAGTCAAATTGGACCACTGGAAAAAAATGCACGCTACGCGTACGGTAAAACTCCCATTATGGCCAGGTGGAGACGTAAAATTGTGTACTCACCACGGGCAGTAAAAAAGAAAGCCCTCTATCGCATATTTACAACCCTCACCTGCGGCTCGGGTCACAAATACCTACGATTTCGGGCTTTCTTTCTTTTACAGTCCTTGGTAAGTAATGTACTATTATGATGCAACCTCAAAATATATCTCTACATATTCCAAGAATAATCATAAAACTTGAAATTCCTAATATTTATGTCAAGTTAGTATTTGAAAGTTAAGCAATATTACACTGTTAACTTATCATTAGCAAGTTTAATAGCAATGTGAATGTTAAGCTAATCTGAAGCCGCATTCGAACTTTGAAAATCTTGCCTTGATTGTGTTTGTCATAACTTCACATTTCACCTCACTACTCGTACAGCTGAAGGTGTCGTGCGTGGTGCAGCGAAAAATATTGTTAGTACAGTCAGCAGCAGAAGTAGCTAAGTGGGTGAGGTGTTTAAAATTACCTTCAGGCGCTCTTATTCTCTTAACAATAAGGTCGTGTCCAGCTCATTTTGAACACCTCACCCGCTTAGCTACGTCTGCTGCTGACTGTACGGCACTGAGTGACTTGCACGACTGGTGGATATCCTTTTTATTGAATTACTAGCTTTCCGCCCGCGACTTCGTCCGCGTATAATACGGTTCCTCATACAGAGTTTCATATCCAATTTTATCTTCTTAACTAACTTTTGTTAATCCCCGAACCATCTTCTTAATCTATTTAATACTTATAGCTATACAGACTTTCAACCCCATTTTACCCTGTTAGAGGTTGAATTTAAAAAAAACGCTGAAATTCCTTTTATTGTTTTTTAATTATTAGTAACCGTACGAAGTTTCAAATCTCTAACTCAAAATTTTAAACCCCATCCATACAAACTTTCAACCCCCTTTTTACCCCCTTAGGGGATGAATTTAGAAAAACCCCTTCTTAGTGGATACTAACGTTATAAAAACAACCTATTGTGAAAAATTTAGCTCTCTAGTTCCAACGGTTCGGGCTGGGCGTTGATTTAAGTGAGTCAGTCAGTCAGTCAGTCAGGGTTTATATAATAGATTATTTTTAAATTGCTTTTGTAATAAAACAAAGTAATCGCAAAGTATTATACAAGTTTAATTATGCATAATAAGATTAATAAGATATAGCTCCCATGATGGTAGCTGATATACAAATATTGTTACTAATTTTAAGTAGTCCGGTTAAGACATTTGTATTTTGTTTCAATCATCAATATTTCTTATACCATGTCGGTGGCAAATAACCATATAGGCCGCCTAATAGTAACCGATCATCGTAGTCTATGGACATCTGCAATATTCTAGGTTGTCAATATCAAATAAATATTAGATTTTCTGATATCTGTTTTATAAGAATAACTAGCAATATTAGACCAGATAAGGAACGAATGGGACGGTACGGAGATGAGAATGTTGAGATACATAATGTGGTGAGACGAGGACTGAGCCAGTTAACGTTGGAGAAAAATTACATACTTAGAAATTTCCCTAAACAATTTTCTAGATATTAATGACTAAAGGATGATTCACGCTTAACGTTTTGCGTCCTACAGACAATTCATCTTGTACAGAAAACATCACGACCTCCGAGGATCACGTGACGCTTTCTATACAAAATGAAGTGTTGAAGTGTCGCGTAGGACGCGGAACGTTACACCGTGAATCATCCTTTACTCATAAGTAGGCACCGGACGTATTGCAGAACGTCTCGTACCTTATTTTTTTCTTGTCGCTATACAGGGTGGAAATAGATTTTGGGTCAGTGAAGGCAGCTACCAGATCCCGTGTTAATAGGCGAAAATGGTCTTAGGAGACCTTCCTTCGATTTCAATTTAATTAAGATTGGCGTTTACAGATTTTGGAAAAAAAAATACAGGTTGCGAGAAAATGGTCATTTTAGACAAACTTTTTTTTTATGCCCATCGATCCCATTCCTGTCCAGGATCAAAAGCTTGTATGGGACCAAAAAGAAATTTCCAGCTAGAAAAGTCATAAATCGAGAAAAACTTTCCACATACAATTTGTATGAAAATGAAAAAAGTTTTTTTTTACATGTATTTTTTTTATGTCAATCGTAATTTATCGCTCCAGAATTGTTTCTTATTAAACTCGTTCCTCGTTTATATCTAGTGGTAACGCAGCCATAAGCTGCATCCAACGCAGCGTCAACCTCGGACCACGGCCTTAGGCACTGGTCCCACCGCGAGCGAGTAAGCTATGAGCTATCGGCTATTTTCTAGCCCAAGAAGCGAACAAAAGATAATCGCTTCCGTGTAAATAAAAGAGAGAGATATATATTTATAGTTCATCGCTGGCTGTTCACACTGCGATGAACTATAAATATACATCTCTCTCTTTTATTTACACGGGAGCGATTATCTTTTGTTCGTTTCTTGGGCTAGAAAATAGCCGATAGCTCATAGTTACTCGCCCGCGGTGGGACCAGTGCCTTAGAGGGCACAGTAATAAGTTATGTACTTGTCCACAGGAAAGATGGCTATCATCCAGTCCTGCTGCTGCTGGAGAAGCCTGCGCCGCGGCTGCTACGCCTCGGCCATGTACACTCTAGTACGTATCTCGCTTATTTGTGTCTTACCACAGAACAATAAAAACCGGATACTTTGATTTACTATCCTATAAGAATTGACCTATTTTCATTGCTCTTAAGTGTCCTATACCTACAACCCTCATCTACAAGTCGCCCCTCAATGTCGTATGGGAGGGCCACGTATTTCACTTGCATCAACGTCTTTGCGATAACATAACGGAAACATACCTGATTTTGGGGCAGATATTTACCACATTACGATTAATCTTGGTGTTCTTAGTTCCCTTACAATAAAAAAAATTGGCCGCGAGAGCTTTTAGTGGCGGTAATGAGAATGTGCTAGGGACTTCCCATCGATATTAATTTATCGATAAAGCTTTATAAGTCTTATAACAGTTATGATCTACATACATGTAACAAAAATACTGGTGAACCGTTTAAGGGCATAATTGGCTACTTTCCTAAAAAAATATATTTAGTCCGTCAGTTATATTATCAAAAAATATTGGACACGTATTTTTTATTTTGTCAATCAAACAAAAACTGATGAAGATATAGCCCGTTAAAGTTCCGCGTGACGTCACATTTCAGTACAATTTTTAGTATAATGTGACGTCACGCGGAACTTTAACGGGCTATATCTTCACCAATTTTTGTTTGATTGACAAAATAAAAAATACATGTCCAATATTTTTTTATAATCTAACTGACGGACTAAATAGAATTATTTTTTTTTTTACCCAGGAAAGTACCCAATTGGTACCCTTGTTCTTCGTACATAACTGAGTTACATTACCAGCTATGTATAAAGAAAAAATATTCTTCGTACATAACCTGGTAATGTACCAAGAAATCTTTGTTCTTCGTACATAACTGAGTTACATTACCAGCTATGTATAAAGAAAAAAGATTCTTCGTACACAACCTGGTAATGTACCAAGAAATCATTCGCTTAATATGATCGGCGTCCGTAAGCTGTGTTACTCAAGAAAAAAAATATTAAATTGGTTTCAAATGGATTTCGGGTTGAGAAGAACTCCTGAAAACGAAGAGGTATGCGTGTTTGGTGGTTGCCCTTTAGCACCACGGCCTGTGCACAATGATTTAAAAGCAACATTGCTCTGCCAATTGAAACTGTACGTGTCTTCTGGCACGCGTGCGTGTGTGTATCACCAAAGATCACAGCAAGATTAGAGCGAAATTGCTAATGCTGATGATAACCTGAATGATTTTAACGAGTATCATGCGGCGGACATCTTACGGCTGAGATGATGATGATGAACTTTTTTATTTTATTTTATTTCATTCATTTATTTGTCAGTTATTTATAAAGAAATAAGTATTCATCCTACATGACCTGGTTTTGTCCACTTACTTACTTTACTTCTCCTACAACAACAACCTAAGAAACTTTTTGTTTTGGAACGATAGATATCATTTCCTGTAACATTAACAGTCAAATAAAAGCTTGTTTAAAAATTATTTAAGTTTAAATTTATTTCAAACACCTGCATCACAAATCACAACAAAAATTTTTAACCTTAGAAAACTAAAATAACCCTTAAAATAATACCATCAAGCAGATGAAATAATTCACGAAGTTTTGCTTATTAGTCAGTATAAAAATGGGCATATTATCTCGAGACAATGTCCTGTAGTTATTAAATTGCTTTCCAACTGAGACACGGCTCTATTTATCCGATTGTTAACTTCAATGCAATTCAAGCTTTTCTTTTTTGTATTGAATTTTTTGTTGACCTTGGACTCGGACACAGCATAAAAAGTGGCGTCATCATGCAAAACCGAGAGCAAATGTGGAAATGTCGGATACGTGCGACCTATAAATCTCTTCACTCTGGAATTCCACCCCTCTGCATAGTTTGTTGTACGGTGCTGCTCGTTATAACAACACCATATCTTACGAAACTCTCTGTTTCTAATCCAAGTTTTGTGCATATATGTGTTAAATTTTTCAATATAATCATTTTGTGGACTCTCGTTTTGTATGTACTCCCAACCTTCATCTATCTTTTCCACAGGCAAAATTGCTAGCCCTGCACAGAGGCATAAGTGACGATTGTTAACTTTCGACGTTTTTTTTATTCCTAATTCTGTGCCCTTTCGCTTTATGGCGTTATAAAAGTGGAAGTAACAGCCTCGAGTTACGATGTGTGGAAATATTTTTTTGATAGCATTTCTTGGCCCTATTTCGAAATCAAATGTAAAATGAGACGGCTCCCATAGGCTTTTTTGCGATTTTCGAGTCGAATCCCATTCGCTTATTTGCGATTTTATCAAGTTGAATAATATTTCGTAGGTTTGTTGTTTCTTATTTATCAGCAATGCATAGATCACAGGAATTAAATTTGTTGATTCATCATCACTGCCAAAATCTCCGTAAATAACATATAGTTGCTCGAATGGTGGACAACACCCAAATGTACCGTCTGCGAAATATTTTTTGCATGTGGTCAAGAGTTTTTTTGCTTCTTTTGAGGCAAACAATAATATTTTGTTACCCATATATTCATAGTCGGCTAATATAAATGATCGGTAATTTTCTGGTACTTCAACCTCTGTAGGATTCCGGAAAACGCTCTTTGTAATGCCTTGTTCCTTGGTTCTGGCGTTGTATAGACCTGTATGTATAGAATTGAATTTTGGCAACGGCTCTAATATATGTATTCCTTGATTTTTTAAGCCACATATTGTTGCATTATATTGCTTCGGAATCGGAAGACAGTTACTTGACACATTTTGCCGTAATTTGTCAATTTCTTTTAACACAACATTTTTTGGTTCATTTCGTACGCAACTCTCATGATGTTGAACACTAGATAAGATTTTGTTTTCTAATACTGTTAAATTTCCCGTACACATCTTGTAATTCGCACATGCCCAGAACTGTGACTGATTTTCGTACCGTTTACCTTTGTGATATTTACGGCCTTCGTATAATAAAACTTGGCCACCTCTTCTGGATCTAATATACACTAGCTCATTTGAGGAGCTGCTCGGAGTTTCAGTTGACATTATGAAACACGGCTCATTATTTGTAATGCAGACAAATTATCAAAATCAATCTTTGATAATTAAAAGAGCACTTGAATTGATTGCAACAATTGTGATAAAACTGATAAATTTCGATAGTTTTACCTCTATTTGACACATTAATCATTTCATGACATGATACATCAAGCTTGTTATTATTTAAAAAGTTAAAGATGAGTCTAAATTACAAAGTTAGATACACTGCTTGGAGAACCTCTTTGGTTTTATGGAAGTATGGACAAAACCAGGTCATTTAGCAAGAATATTTACTTCTTTATACCGTGTGTGTTCGGCATACGGGCTTTAATTAAAGGTGGTTAATGTGTAACATGTAGCTGTAACTTAACCATGATATTCAACTACTTAAAAAAACTGAAATTTAGTCAGAAATAAAAAAAAAGAAAAGTGTACTGGAATGTATTAGCTCTCATGCAAACCACGACACTTTTCATTCCACACAGACTACAGACAGACTAAGTAACTGTGAATAAATGAAAACCTGGTTAGTATGAGAGCCAATACATTCCAGGACACTTTTCATTTTATTAAATTTCTGACTAAATTTCAGTTTTTTAAGTAAATGAATATCATGATTAAGTTACAGACACATGTTATTTTAACTACCTTTAATTAAAGCACGCATGCCGGACACACACGTACACGGTATATAACTGACAATGTGCAAGGAACCGAGGCTTCTTGGTACATTACCAGGTTGTGTACGAAGAATCTTTTTTCTTTATACATAGCTGGTAATGTAACACAGTTATGTACGAAGAACAAAGATTTCTTGGTACATTACCAGGTTATGTACGAAGAATATTTTTTCTTTATACATAGCTGGTAATGTAACTCAGTTATGTACGAAGAACAAGGGAATTGGTATCGTATTGCGAGTAAGAAAAAGCAAGAGAAATATTTTTGGACGCTGAAATAGTAGTTTTCGATACAAGTGCGAGAAGTATGTAAAATGACAATTTTACACGAGTGCCGAGGTTACTTGGCCCGAGCCGGTAGGCGAGGGTCAAGACTCGGGACGAGTGAAAATGACACTTCTGCACGTGTGTCGAACAACGTTTTTTAATAAAATTGCGAAAAAACTACAATGAAATAATAGTAGATTGTTTGACAAGGGTCTAAAGTAGGCGATATTACCACCAGGCGGTTATTTTCCCGACCGAAGTGAGGGAAAATTGTGCGAGTGGTAATATGGCTCTTAGACCAGAGTAATGCATACAATGTTTCACTTCGATTGCGAGAAAATATTATGAAAATACTTATTATTTACGCACAATAACTAAACTAAGGTGAAATTATGGTATAAGTAACTTGACGGTCTTTTAATATTTTTAACTTCTTTGACATAGATACAAAATATCAATACCGCGAATAAATGCCACAGACGACGGTATAATTAGCTCTTTAAAACAGCTACTAGATATGGCAATTTGTAGGGCCCAACCTGTTGTGTACCCTGCCTCTCCCACACCCTCCTTCAGCTCCCTACGGGCCCAACCTCCTATTACACTTCCCAACACAACAGGTTGGGCCCTACAAATTGCCATGTCTAATAGCTGTTTTAACAGTTTAAAAACACTTTAAAGCGTTTCCCAAAAAACTAAATCTTTTTTAATGATTGTGAAGTAGGAACTAAAAAACACCTCATGTTTTGAGAAATAAATTGCGTTTCCTGATTGGTCGATTTTAACGTTGCTGTATTCTGATTGGTTGATATTAAATACAATGTTTTTTTAAGGACTTAAATTATTTACACAGTATACGTACCAAAAAAGTATCTAGCGTTCCGATTAACTCCGATATGTGTTGTGATTGGTGGATTTAATATAGTGAAGTGTTCTGATTGGTCAATTTAAAATGCAATATATCTGCAAATCGTGCGTAAAATCAAACTTTACGCACGATTTGCAGATCAGATTACTTTTTAGCACTAGTGCATAAAATCAAACTTTACGCACGATTTTCAGCTACATAAAGTAAACTTTTTGAGCAATTGTATTAATATTTTTTTTTGTATGGGACACGTCGTCCCAGCTGGGAAACCCTCCATACAACATCAATGTAATTTTTTGGTAAGACTTATTTTTTTATAATTAGAATACGATACCAATTATGTACTTAAAGGTATCACCAGCATTTTTGTTACACCTTGTATATTATGAATTCGAAAGTTGTATATATATAACTCAAAGGTGACTGACTGACATAATGATCTATCAACGCACAGTCCAAACCGCTGGTTCTAGAGATTCCAAATTTGGCACGTAGGTTCCTTATAAGGTCTAGGGGTGCGCTAAGAAAGGATTTTTCAAAATTCATCCCCTAAGGGGGTGAAATGGGGGTCCAAAGTTTGTATGGGGAAACAAGATTAGTTAGTCTATTTTATTCGAAACTTCACAGAAGTATTCCTAACAATAAATGAGTAAATACGTGTTGCAGGTTTTTTGAGAATTCAACCCCTAACAGGGGGAAATGTGGTCAAAAAGTCTGAAAATCAACATGGGTATTGTTTCTATGGTTTATCGGGTCGTTGATTTTAAAACGATTTTAAAATCCGACGTGGCGGACGTGAAATACCATCTCCCCTGTTAGGGTACAATGGGGTTGAAATGTCTAAATATCCATATGGGTGTCGTTTTTGTGATTTTTTGGGACGTTAATTAAGAAAATGGCATCGATTTTGAAATTTAATATTGTGGACATGAAAATTCTTGAAAGTATTTGTGCCAAATTGCAATCTTCTTCTAAATATATAAAGGAAGAAACTGACTGACATAACAACGCACAGCCCAAACCGCTGGTTCTAGAGATTCCAAATGTGGTACGTAGCTCCTTATAAGGCATAGGGATGCACTAAGAAATATTTTTTTTTAAATTTACCTCCTAAGCGGGGAAATGGGGTTCAAAGTTTGTATGGGAAACGAGATTAGTTCAACTATTTTATTCGAAACTTTACAGGAGTATTCCTAACGATAAATGAGAAAACAAGTGTTTCAGCTTTTTTGAGAATTCAACCCATAAGGGGGAAATGTGGTGACAAAATTTAAATATCAACATGGGTATTCTTTCTATGGTTTATCGGGTCGCTGATTACGAAATCAACACTTAAGGGGGTGAAATGGGGGTTGATAGTTTGTATGGGAAATTTTTAAACGTTGAACCAATTTAGATGAAACTTGGTATAAAGATAGGTTGTGTACCGGGAAACGACATGGGACAGTTTTTATCTCGAAAATCGATCTTTAAGGGGGTGAAATGGGGGTTGGAGGTTTGTATGGAGATTTTTTTACCGCGAACCGATTTAGATAATTTTGTTGTGGATATAGTTTGAGTCCCAGGAAACAATATAGAATATTTTTTAAGCCGAAAATCAATCTTAGAGGGGTAGAAAACATGTTGGTAGTTTGTATGGCGAATTATTAACCGCTGAACAGACGATTGAAATGAAACTTGGTACATATTATATAGATTGAGTCGCGGTAAATAATATAGGATAGTTTTTATCTCGAAAATCAACCCTCTAGGGGGTGAAACGGGGGTTGAAAGTTTGTATGGGAAATTAGTAACCGTTGAACCTATTTAGATGATTTGGTATGGAGATATTTTGCGTTCTGGGGAAGGATATATAATAGTTGTTATCCCAGAAGTCATTCCTTAAGCGGGTAAAAAGGAGGGTGGATTACTAATTCCACGCAAATGAAGTCGCGGGGAAAAGCTTCTATTCACGACTTACTACTGAGAGATTATGATTAATACAGATTTCTAAGAGTAGAAATCTGTATTAATCATAATCTCTCAGTAGTAAGTCGTTGATGGCGTAACAATTAAACAATGATTGCAATAATTTCTTTAAAATAAAAAATGAGGGAACCGCCGTCTTCAAAACGTGGTATACCGAAACCTCCAGAATGTAACGAATACTTTTCCGAAAACCACTTCTAAATCGGTTCAGCGAAACACAAGATGATCGCGGACAAACATACATTCCTACATACAAACATACGAGTCTAACTGAGAACCTCCTTTTTTAGTACTTTTAGTACGCGGGCGAAGCCGCGGGAACAAGCTAGTAATACTATATAATGTAAAATATACAGGTCTTATAAATCGCTTATTTATGTTTAGATTTGATAATTTTTAATAAGTGAAAAAATATAACATATTACCATTATTTAGATACCGTCGTTAATAAGTGACAACATGCTGGTTAATTTATACTTACAATATATGTGTAGTGTATGTAATGACTTGGTTTGTAATAAAATGATTTTACTGTTAAAAAAAATACTTTACCCGGAGAACTTAAATGTCACTTTGATTTTCCTATCGATGAATTTGAAAAAGTCCCTACTTAATTATCATTTTGGCCACAAAAACGTTAATGTCTGGACTGATATTTATCAAGGGATACTTCGTTTAAATTTGTGATTTAATACTGCACTTTACTGTGAAACAGAAATTCAGAATAGTTGTTTGTTAACAGGTATACTTTTCGATAACGATAGTCACCATGGGGCACTTTATCGAGGTCGAGCAGCGCTACTTGAGCGGAGAGATGACTAATCCAGAATCAGAAAGTTTTCTAGAACCGGAGAAAATAACACCGAGTAAGTTCATCAGCAGTGATCGAAATAGGTAGTGCCATTTCGGGTGAATGACCTTAAACATTGTAAAGAACATGGATAAGACTTGAGATTCGTCGACTCGTATTTCTCACAGAAAATTTTCTTCAAAACGCAAAAGTAAAAAAACAAATGTCATTATGAATACATCATTCATTTAAAATTACTTTCGTTTAACAGTTACAATTAACAATAATACAATCATAAAATAAAACACGAAACATCAACATCATTATATTAAATTAACATAATTAAATAATTACTTTCTTTGAAATTATAGTAGCAAACCATATTTTTTATCAATATTTTCTACTGCCAATCTATTTCTTTTGACGTCCGATATCTAACTGAAACCACATTTTTCATACTTACGGTAGGCCCGCGGTTCTTTAAAACATTTTTAAAACCAAACACAAACTTTAAAATTTTCATATCAAATACCGGGGTTAAAAACTATATTCATACTAAGCTTACGCACCGAAGTCCCGCGAAATGGCACTACCTATTCCGATCACTGTTCATCAGTGACTGATTAGGTGGTAAGACCACATTATTATTAGCAACTTTTAAACGTTCGAGGTTTATTATTAGAATGAATAGTTATACTAATTATGAAGCTTTTTTGTCCAAACGCTACATTTTGGTATGAACGCATGCCGCTTTGGACCAAATAAAAGTTTTTTTTTCGGAACAGCGTCAATTTCATCAATTAGCAGGCCGAGATAAGCGAGGTTTGTTAAGAAATTTTTGGAATACATATGTTTGCTTTCGTACCAAAATGCAGATTTTTTCATAATGTGTATGACTAGAAGCAAATGCCACTTATGCTTGTTTTATTCGTATCCCACAAAAAACCCTTTCTTACGGTTTCTTTTACGAGTTCGTTTGGCAGCGTATTAACTACACTGATGATGGCCCGACATGCTCTTAGTCTTTTTATATGTTATAGATTTCACTTGAAAACCCATTGCGATGGCTCGCTCTGTAAATCTAAGTACTTAATACATTTACGGTGAATTACGTAATTTTATAAAAAATAAACAATTTTTCTTAGAAATGTTTAATGCATTATTTCACTCGGAAACTAAAGGCTGTTCATTGCCTTTACCTTTTTCTTTCGCAAGCTCGTATCTCTGATTAACATTATATTAAGTGAACGTTAACTTTAAGCATTACCACATAAGGTCCGTTACGCTTTGAATATTGTAGGCAGATTAGAAGAATCTAAAAGTAATACGTACGTCGATTTTAACTTGGATAGCTTAATTAATCCCTTAACGGGAGTCTAACTTAAATTCATTCTTTGAAGTCAGATTAAATCTTAAAATTCTTGTTGGTTAACTTTACTGAAAATCGTTGGTAAATAGAATTTACAAACTGGCCTCTAAGTCATTACACTTTTGCATTTTATCTAACTTTTGTTACTATTGTATAAATTTTATGTTTTTACTGTCAGTGGCATTCGCATTGCAGTCTGACTTGGCAGATAAAAGTGTAATAGAAAATTAAAACGTTAGTGTTATAAACTATTTATAACCAGTGCTAATAAAAAAACATAATTATTTAGTTGGACCGGTTGAATTTAACGATAACGAATTTACCTAAAGTATATCCTTCAATAATACATTTAGATCCGACACTAAGAACAAGTAAATATAGGGAAAATGGGATGTAGGTTAATCGGGCTATCATCGCACGAGGTGGGCGGAGCACGTATCCCAAGACAGAACGCGATGGCGTTGCACTGTAGACGCGCTTCGCCCTACCTTGGCCTAAGCATATTAAGTCAAAAGGTTTCAGGCTCAAGCGTTTTTTGCTTGTATCCCAGCAAGTCGTACGACTAAGGAATTAATAAATATTTGTAACCCGGTTACAAACCAAGAAAGAAAATTCTTCATTCGTAGTCAGTTACAAAACTTAGTTACGCATTTGAACGAAAGGGGTTTGCCACTTTCACTTTTGATTTTTATTAATTAAAATGACAGTAAACTAGTATGTAAAATATATAAATACGTTGGAAAATTAGTCGATGAAAGAATAAGTGGAACGGTTGTTTTCATTTTCATAAATTTTTTTTAAGCATAAGTATGTTTAGCTACAGTAATTTCAAGAAAAAGTACCTAAGTTTAGGTAGTATTTTTGGGAACGTATTAAAGTATTTCATAAAAAATTTAATGTATAAATAAACTTGGCTTTATGCTTTAATCAGATAATATAAAACATATTGGAGGGTATAATAAATAATAATAAAAAATCAACCGACAAAGTAGCACGAATCAGTCCTCACTAAGCAAGCTCTGCTAGAATTGAGTTATCGTGTATTAAATAATTATAAGTATGTAATAATAAAAAGTATTTTTGTTGGTATAACAAGACTTCAAACTATCTTATCAAATGCAATTCATGTGCGTTATTTCATTATTAGCGATTTTCGTTTTCAAATCGTTACCAGACTCTTAATGCTTTGTCGGTCACTGTTAACAGATCTAAGAGTCATTTACAGATTTGACCGCAGCTCTATTAGACGTAGAGTAAAATCATACTCCGTAAAATAATACCCAATAACGAGACCAACGAAACGGCTCTAGTTAGTTTGCAATACTATACTTATTTTTAGATGCAGGCATCTGGCAGCTGTCTGTAGGTGGAGGTCTTTTAGTCTATATTTAACCTACTCTTTTGCACACCGTTGCACGAGCATTTTTGGCTGGTCTGGTTGTGATCTGTTTGTAAATTACGAATAATGCCGAGAATTTTCCGGTTCGCTGTCTAATACAAAACAAACGACTGCAGGATAAAAAGGATTGCGATTTCCCCTAAAAATGTTTACATTCTTGTAATTTACCAATTTGGCTTGAGGTTTTCGTGCTAGGTCATGACATGGTTTCTATTAAGCAACATGGAAAGTTCATCTAATTGTTTATCGTATTCTCGCGTAATATATTCCAAATTGATACTGATACCCACCAATTGATAAGTACCCACGGTTCACGTATGTCACGCCAGAATATTCATATTTTGTATATTATCTGCAACCTTTTTTTCTTTCTCAGATATATGCCGTTAATTTGGTTAGTTTTTCTGCTTCCAATGTAAATTCTGAAATAAATGATCAATGCAAACAGTTCTGAGAAATGTTTCTGGATGTGTTCAACGACTTCCAACTACACTACATGTGTTTGCATGAGTGAGGCGCTCCTATATTGAAATTGATAGGATATTTTGCGCTTCTAAATATTCCTCCCGGAACGAAAATGGCTAGCAAGCACTCGTGGACTGGAAATGCAATGCCCTATTCAAATAATGGCCGCTCGCGTGGGATTGAGACACGTATACAATATGCATGGCGCGAAACGTGTCCCACTACGTGCCCTAACCGCTCGCACAAGTCTACGATATAATCCATTCCTCTTCCAAACCTCACATCTCTCCTCCACATTTTGTTCAATAATTTACTTTATGTAACGTTAAGAAAGTTGGTTTTTGTAAAACACGATAGCTCGAAAAATGTGTTTTAGTAAGATAGCTTTTAGTAGACACATGATATGCGCCCCCGGCGCGGCGTTTCGTGATTGACGCGACATCCAAGTTTCTTTTGTTATCTGCCGTTCTTCTGAAATGGAATTTAATAGAGTGAATTGGTAGTAAATTGATTCGAAGCAAGCGGTAAAACTTAAACTTAATAAGGTTTTTTTTTGCCGAATGCTCAAAGAAAGAAAGGTTACTTGTTTATGTCTAGTTTGTTGGAAGTTTATTTGTTTGAATTTATTTCATTTTTTTAACTACCACGACGGAGGAAAACCAGCATATATCCTTATGGTAAGCAGCTACGGTAGACTATGTACGCTTACAATCACAGAGGTGCCCACATGCGCATTTCATTAAAATACAACAGCAGAAAAAAATACAATACAAATACAATTTCAGTTTTTATGTCTAATCCTCCGAATAAAAAGGAAGAAGATTTCTCTGTTTGCTTATACGTTTTAATAAATATACAGTCAGCAGCAGAAGTAGCTAAGCGGGTAGGGTGTTCAAAATGATCTTGGCACGTTTTTATTAAGAACGCTTTATTTTATTTTTGTTTTTTATTGTCAATAGAGTGTGTGCGTCTGCTGCTGACGGTACCAGATCTTTATGGATTCGGGGTTAATGTCAATAATAGGCAATTAGTTAATTTCATTTTTATATTATATTTTATTACTAAATAAACAAAGCATGTAAATTGCATAAATAGCAATAACAGACATTAAATATTCATGTTCCAATAACAGGTGTGCAACATCACTCCGTTTTGAGGCTTTTACACTAAACTACGACTAATACTTAAATATTTAATTTAATATTAATTACAAAAAACATGACTAAAGGGGTTTTAGTGGGTATATCATGGGTCTCATCAGCCTGTATGGGAGCCCACATAACCATTGGGGCTCGTCCCCGCGCCTCGGTGGTATGCGTAACGCATTTTTCCGTCTTAAAAAAAAGGTTAGGTTGTTGCGGAAGTTATACTGCGGTGTCCCTGAGACCTAGCGTTGAGGCGGTAAACAGAGGGGTTTTAATGGGTAGATCATGGATCACCTTAGCTTATATGGGACTCCCACATAACTACTGGGGCTCGTCCCTGCGCCTCAGTGGTATGCGTAACGCATTTCCCCTAAAAAAAAGGTTACGTTAGGTTAGTTATTCATAGTTCAAAAAGTTAAAAAAGCATTTCAATTTGATACAAAATTAAAAAGTGTGGCCTCGCAATGAAAGCTTCCTTTGGCGTAATTACTTATATTCTCCATACAGGCATATGTATGAATATGATATACATAAGTTTAAGTATGATTTACGAAAATCGTATGAAATATAAATAATATGTTTAAGTAATTAACCCAGAAGTTATCTATTTTTGACGAAAAAAATAAACAAAATTGACAAAACATCAATACCATTTACGTTTTTGCGGGACTCCTATTTTATCTGAAATAAAATGACACATGCTTCACAACAGAGTTTCTAACGTAACTCCAGAAACTTCTTCCGGCCAACACGCCACGCCGAGAAAGGGCCCCGGCAAAACATTTCTAATTCAATGCGGTAAAAATGTATCTTCACATTTTATGAAAGCTTCTAAGGGTTGCCACTCCGCCTTTAGTCAGAAAATCGTTAGTCAACTGCGCACTTTGCATGCAATTACGACCTTTTGATGTAGCATTGGTTGAGAATTTCATTACGTGTGCCTACGTTTCTTCGTAAATTATTTACCTAAAATATGTAGGTAGGTTGAGTAACGTTCAGCGTCTTACTGCAGCTATGCGATAATTCAGTTTTTTATTAAAATAATATATACAACGATATTATTTGGGTTCAACAAATAGCCCTTGAAGTTATAAAAACAAAGAAATGCTGTTATCATTGCCGTTGCTTTTCTTTAATATTTTATTTAAAATTGAAATGTTTTAAGTAGATATTCTTTTATTATTTAAAAAAAAACATCCTATTTTAATATACACATAATTCAATTGGTGACTACTAAGTACATGGTTATAATAATATCTCTAACTAAAGAGACTCTATACTTAATTCGCTTAATTACATGAAGTTGTATGTAATCAATCTTTTTTAAAGTGGACAAGACATTTAAATAATATGTAAACTGCCATTAAGTTAACCTTGTCTAATATAAATTCAAAACGGGTGCTGCTGTTTCTGTAAATTATAAAATTATTTAGGTGTCAACCCTGGGCGTGTTAGTGAAACGAGCCGCATCCGCGCCCAAGTGACCTGGAAAGGCACCGCGAACGAATCCGGGGGCGGGACTGTATCGGAACTAACCTAATTATTAAAGAGGGGTTTCTGGTTCAGGACTGTGAATTTTTTGAGGCGCGTGAGGTGCAGGAACACTGACATTGACCTACTTTTGAAACTAAGCAACTTTTTGGCTACGGTATCCAAAATACCTAAACGTAATTTCTATATTTTTATACTCGTACGATTAAAACTATTACAAATATGTGAACTGTACGGAACCCGGGTCAATTTAGTACCTATGATAAAACGCGGGTTTTCATACTTAAAAAAATCCTGAGTCGCATTCTCTACCTGTATACAGTCATAGAATTTTAGGATTTTCCAAATGAAAAATACACGACTCTGATGTTCAACCAATGGTATAATTAAATAAATACAAAATGTTGTACCTTATAAGTTTTGTGTTAACGTTCATTAAGTTTAAGACCCAAACACGAAGATTAATATTACCACCAAACATCCTATTACTCGTACCCAACCTGTAAAGTGTAAGGTTTAGCCAAGATGACAATCTATGAGTATGCCCCCTGATGTAACTAACGTATTGGTTGCAGTTACGGTGTCACTGAACATAACTCTACTGGCCACCAGCACGCTTGGGCTCATATCCTGCTGTCTTCTGATCCTCGGTATTTATAAAGTAAGTCCAATATTTGGTGAAATCATGTAGTAGGGTTCTTTAACCCTTAGACCGTTTCAGCGGCAGCGCACGCGAGCGCGACAGGCAACTCGCTTAAATTTTGGACGTGATATCACGCGCTGCCGCTGAAGGCACGACTTTCCGTGCGCGTGATCTGACGTCTTTGGCGGTCAAACTCTTAGGCACTGGTCCCACCGCGGGCGAGTAACTATGAGCTATCGGCTATTTTCTAGCCCAAGAAACGAACAAAAGATAATCGTTCCCGTGTAAATAAAAGAGAGAGATGTATATTTATAGTTCATCGCAGTGTGAACAGCCAGCGATGAACTATACATATATATCTCTCTCTTTTATTTACACGGAAGCGATTATCTTTTGTTCGTTTTTTGGGCTAGAAAATAGCCGATAGCTCATAGCTTACTCGCTCGCGGTGGGACCAGTGCCTTAAACACGTTGAACTTTATAGACTAAGAGCTAGCTCTGGAAAATTACCAATTACTTATGATACCAAGTTGTTACCTAACTGACATTATTCTTAATTAATTTTATTTATTGTCAAAACCTTAACTGTGTTAATAAGCAAAAATGTCATTTCTATTTATAAATCAACAATTATTTATAATACCTTGGCGGCAAAACATTGCTGTAATACTCCCTATTGGGCCCCAGTTTTCTGACTGAGGTTAACTAATGGAGTGTTGCCTATGATAATATTAACTTGCAATCCCCTTGGGTCAGATAAAGTGTATAATTGGGGTTAAATCCCTTTACATATTAACTTATTCTCTAATAGCTTAAATGAAAAGGTAATTCGCTGGTAAAGGTTAGTCTGCTGTCCATTGGATATAAAAGGAATGTTAATTATGCGAGTTGTTAGAGCGGATCGGTTAAATATACTCACTCCTATTATTAACTAAACGAGCAGTATGTATATAATGAACTTATTGCTCAGAAAACAAGAGGGTTGTGTGCCACAATAAACAAATACATTAGAAACAGAACTATTCCCAACACAACTCCAACTCTCAATAAATAATCAACCGATATTGGAGTTCTATTTGAGTAGTACCAGAAAAAAATTCAAGAAAATTCTCATTCAGACGTTTTAGTTAATTAATGGAGTTATTAAAGTTGGATCGTGTCTTAACGCGATACGGTCCCGAGTCAAGATCTTGAACCCTTTCGATTATAGTTATTTATTTAGGTATATAGGCAATGCTCTCTGGAGATAGCATCTCCTTCACATTAAGAATAATTTACGCAGTAATTTGTATAAAAAACATCATGTGATCTCCGAGGATCACGTGACGCTTTCTATACAAAATGTAGTGTCGGTAGTGTCGCGTAGGACGCGGAACGTTACAGTGTGAATCATCCTTTATACAAACATTGAAAGTCTACCTGAGTACCGTAAAAAAGTATTTTCCACACCTAAATGAAAACTTCGAATAATAATTTAGCAGTTGGTCCGGAATGGGCAACTAGGTAGTCGGTCTGAAAGGTTAAGATTACTGCGCCCTGCTAATTAGGCCTCAGATGAAAAAACTTTAAATTAGTTGCCAACTTTTAGTTTAGAGATCTCTTTAACAAATTTTTAAAGCTTAGCTACATTATAAAAGCAAATTTATCAACCGACTTCAAGATTTCGAAGGAGGAGGCTATCAATTCGTCGGGATCTTTGTTTTTGCTAATTTTTAGGATTCCGTACCTCGAAAGGAAAAAACGGAACCCTTATAGGATCACTTTGTTGTCCGTCCGTCCGTCCGTCCGTCTGTCAAGACTCTTTTTCTCAGGAACGCGTGGAGGTATCAAGCTGAAATTTATATCAAACTAGCTGTGCCCGCGGATCCGCCCGCGTGGAATTCGGTCTGTGTCAGTAAGCGGCTAATTCACCCCTAATTTCTCTCCCGCTACCCTGGAGGCGGAACTTGAAGTAAAGTTGACAGATGGATACGCTAGAGGACAGTAGTTCTAATAAAATATTTTACAATTACCACTAAATGAAACTACACTCATAAATGAATCCTTTTTTTTATTAAATTTTTTGGCATGATTTAAACGACATAGAGAGTATAGTAGGTGTATATCGGACGATACAGGACCACTTTTGTTTTTATACGTTTATTTATGTCTACTGCAAATATCATCCAAATCGATCCTCCCGTCAAATCAGTCAAAGCATGAAAGAACAGGCGCGGTTGAAATTGGGGGGGGTCACAAATACAGAAATGATTTTTTTCTATTTGAGGTGCACTTGGAGGAGGGAGTTCCATGACCCATGTTAAGGGGTGATTTCCGGGATAACAATGCAAAAAAAACCGGTCAAGAGCATGTCGGGCGATGCTCCGTGTAGAGTTTCGTAGATGCTGCCCTGTTACAAAACATCCGTTCAAAAGGTCGTTTTCATTTTACTATTCGGCACTTCCTTTCACTATGCGTTTTTGACTAATAATTCAAAAACGGCTGGACCGATTTTATTCAATATAGTTTTTATTGAAAGTTCTTATCAGGCAGTGTTGCCCGAACGTTAGTGTAATTGAAAATTAAAAATTGAAGATTGAAACACGTTAGTTAAAATTGAACACTAATAGTTTAGTGCAAATTGATTTCAATTAGAATTGAAATTAATTGTAACTAACGTGTTAATCCTTTGCGAATAACTAATAATTGAAGATATTTAATTTTTAGTCTTTCTCAAAAATTTAAACATTAATTTAATTTTTAGTGTAGATTGAATTGGTAATTGACATTAATAATTTACCTAACTAAACGCGAATTTAGGTTAAGCTACGAGGTTTTGATTTTTGTTTCGATTTTGACTCTGGACTCGGGGGCTTGTATTAATAAGCAATGGGACCGGTATCCTAAGATGGAAGTCATGCTGGACCCTGGGGATCCCTACTGGATCTCGGGTTTGGTGCATCATAGACTCATGCTGTTTGGGCTCATTCGACTTGTACTGATGAGCAGATGGTACCGGGATCAAAATCTGGAGCTCATGCTGGGCCCTGGGGATCCCTACTGGATCTCGGGTTTGGCGCATCATAGACTCATGCTGTTTGGGCTCATTCGACTTGTACTGATGAGCAGATGGTACCGGGATCAAAATCTAGAGCTCATGCTGGACCCTGGGGATCCCTACTGGATCTCGGGTTTGGCGCATCATAGACTCATGCTGTTTGGGCTCATTCGACTTGTACTGATGAGCAGATGGTACCGGGATCAAAATCTGGAGCTCATGCTGGACCCTGGGGATCCCTACTGGATCTCGGGTTTGGCGCATCATAGACTCATGCTGTTTGGGCTCATTCCACATGTACTGATGAGCAGATGGTACCGGTATCAAAATCTGGAGCTCATGCTGGACCCTGGGGATCCTTACTGGATCTCGGGTTTGGCGCATCATAGACTCATGCTATTTGGGCTCATTCGACCTGTACTGATGAGCAGATGGTACCGGTATAGCTCCTTTTTACTTTTACTTTTACTTTTACCTTTGACCTTTGACCTTGACCTTGACCTTGACCTTGACCTTGACCTTGACCTTGACCTTGACTTTGACTTTGACTTTGACTTTGACTTTGACTTTGACTTTGACTTTGACTTTGACTTTCACGTTGACTGTCACTTTCACTTTGACTTTGACTGCCACTTTCACTTTCACTTTCACTTTCACTTTGACTTTGACTTTAACTTTCACTTTCACGTTGACTTTCACTTTGACTTTGACTTTCACTTTCACTTTCACTTTGACTTTGACTTTGACTTTGACTTTGACTTTCACTTTCCCTTTCACTTTCACGTTGACTTTCACTTTGAATTTGACTTTCACTTTCACTTTCACTTTCACTTTGACTTTTACTAAGAAAGTAAAAGTTAAAAGGAGCTCCAGATTTTGATACCGGTACCATCTGCTCATCAGTACAAGTCGAATGAGCCCAAACAGCATGAGTCTATGATGCGCCAAACCCGAGATCCAGTAGGGATCCCCAGGGTCCAGCATGACCTCCAGATTTTGATACCGGTACCATCTGCTCATCAGTACAAGTCGAATGAGCCCAAACAGCATGAGTCTATGATGCGCCAAACCCGAGATCCAGTAGGGATCCCCAGGGTCCAGCATGAGCTCCAGATTTTGATACCGGTACCATCTGCTCATCAGTACAAGTCGAATGAGCCCAAACAGCATGAGTCTATGATGCGCCAAACCCGAGATCCAGTAGGTAGCCCTAGGGTCCAGCATGAGCTCCATCTTGTGATATTGGTCCCGACTTCCGAACCCGAGATGCAGTTTTAAAATTAATTATTAGTGTAAGACAGGATTAATTTAGTTACACTAACGTTAATCTAATTGACTGTAATTCTTATTAAATTTTCGAGACGTTAGTGTAACTAATAGGTTAATTCTAATTGACGGTTAGTGTAATTGACGACGTCACAAAATCAATGCGAACTAACGTTAGTAAAAATTGATGTTAGTGTAATTGATTAGTTACGGAATTAATCTTCAATCTTATTGATCAATTTTCAATTCTAATTGAAATTAACGGCCAACACTGTTATCAGGCCTCACCTAATTTCGGCTTTCTAGTGCGAACGGTAACTGAGCTTGACCGCGGACAGGACGGACATGGCGATATAACTGTCACGTAATAAGGCCTAATTATGTACAGAAGCATACACTGCTTTACCTACACACATATTAAAAATCGGCGGTCGGGGGGGCGAATTTTCATTACGTTACCGTAGGTAATGAATTTTCATACGTTTTTACCACACTGTCAAAGATAATACACTGATGTTACGTTACTGGTTGCAATAATGTTGGTAATTAATTACATACGGTTCTGAATAGAGGATTTATGATATTGGTGTAGATCAAGATATTTATTCGGCAATGTAAGCACATTACAATGCACTAATGAACGTCAGAGAAAAATAAAATACGTGAGTGTCGTGGAAAGTATGTGAATCGAGTGCGATTGGAACGAAGTTATGTTATATAATTTTATTTCATTTTGACTTTTTCGTAAATTTTGTAGTTTTAATTTTGCGTTTTTTTGAAATTTTGGATGATTTGGAAATTTTGGAAATTTTGAAAATTTTGGATATTTTGGAAATTTTGGAAATTTTGGAAATTTTGGAAATCATGGAAATCTTGGAAATTTTGGAAATTTTGGAGTTTGGAAATTTTGGAAATTTTGACATTTTTGACATTCTCGACATTTTTAAAATTCTCGACTTTTTTCACTTTTATCACTTTGTCACTTCTCAATTTCACTACACTTCACTTCACTTTATTCTATTTTACCTATATATTTTTTATTCCATTCCATTTTACATGTTTCTCAATGGTATGGGTGTCGCGTTTTCGTGACGTGACGCTTTTTCGTGACTGTCACGTGACTTTTTTTCGCCTTGGCCGGATCCGCGAACCGTCCGATAAGGAACTTCGTTCCAAAACTACCACCGGTTCTAACCCTTACACCTCTGGCCCAAGAAGTATTATGACCGAAAAGAAATTCGACGGGACTTATTTTTTTCAAACCAGTAATACATTATTAGATCTTAAAGATACAAAATAAGGCGTAGTTCTTCAAGAAGACATATCAAAACAGGTTGAGAGACAGATAATGTACCTATTGTTTAATTATAAAGAAAAATAAATCCTAATCTGACTGCTTCACAAAACGTTTGATATGTTTATCTACACTCACATTGTAAGTTCTCTAAAACGTGTTCGAAAACGGTAGGCAATGCTAGCATTACCACAACCGATTTTACTATGATAAGCTTTTTATCTGTATCAGTAACGTAATTTTAACTTTACATGCTCAAATATTGATGTGTTATGAGTTTTGATAACATAATGTACACCTGTACGCTCCCGCGCGGCCGCCGATACGCGACCGCCGGCACAATCGAGTTGGCCATGGTGGTGCAATGGCGGCCTTTCTATGGTTTCCGAATAATGCATTTAGGATAAATAATATGAGTGTAGATAAATCAGTGTATGCAACTGTACGTCATTAGGCCTTAAAACACTCGTGTGATCTTATTATGAAAACCACACTTATGTTTTAAGGACCCTTATTACGTAACAGTTACATAAACTACTATTTCCTACCTAAACGGTGTCCTATAAATGTTAGATGATTTTGTAGTAGTTTTTTGGTTTGGGCCATGCATCTTTGTACGTCATATATAGCCCTCGAACCTGCAATAACCCTTTGACATTCATGACATTTTCAAATATTTCTTAAGAGCGGGTAAAGGTAAATTTAAAGCATCGACGGGTAACAGGCGTCACTTCCATTCTTTTTTTCAATTTTTTGGACCTACGGTTCAAAAGTAAGATGGGGGGGGGGGGGGGTTGAAAAAGAAACTATCCTTTGTCATTTCTCGAGACCCATACTATCTCTATACCAATTTTCATCTAAATCAGTTCAGCGGTAAAAAATTCCTCATACCACCTTCCAACCCCCTTTTCACCCCCACAAGGGTTTGAAAACTATCCTTTGACGTTTCTCGAGACTCAAATTATCTCCATACTCATTTCTATCTAAATCGTTTCAGCGGTTAAAAATTCTCCATACAAACTATCAACCCCATTTTCACCCCCACCAGGGTTGATTTTCGGGATTAAAACTATATATTATCCTTTACCAGGACTCAAACTATATCTATACAAAATTTCATCAAAATCCGTTCAGCCGTTTTCACGTGATGCGCGGTCAAATAAACAGACAAACAGATAAACAGATAAACAGACAAACAGATAAACAGACAAAAATTCTAAAAATTGTTGGAACGTGTTCTGTTATCGATTCTAAGTATCCCCAGCCAACTTTTTTTCGATTATCTTCCATGTACAGACTTCAGCTTTATTATATGTATAGATACTCAAGTCCCTTGGAGCTGTGAAAAAATCAAACTTCTAAGCCAACGCAATCAAAAGATACAGCCGTTTATGCCGCAAATTTCCGCATATTTTCGAAACTCGCAAGGGAATCAACACCTACAGGGTACTTCCCGTGATTCCCGTGAACTCAGAATCTTGATTTTTGGTACGAAGCAACGTCTTAAGCACAGATAAAGGAAAAATTGCGAAAACCGTAAATTTTTAGTTACATCATATAATAAAAATATTTTTAATTATTTTAAAGTTACTACTCCTACATAACTACAGGTTTGTACGGAACCCTCGGTGCGCGAGTCCAACTCGCACTTGACCGCTTTTTTTAAATGTATGTTACCACCGATTATTCGAAAACGGCTGGACCGATTTGTAAAATGATTTTTTCTTTGAAAGAGTATACTTCACAGTTGGTCCCATTGTAACCAGATCAGGATCTGATGATGGGATCCTGGAGAAATCGAGGGAACTCTTCAACTATTACAGGCATTTTAATATTTTTTACAGTGGTTCGGGCATTTCCTTTTGGGGAAAGGTGGAGTCTAAGTTAAGTCGGTTCTTTTTTTTATTTTTTATCTTATTTATTTTATAAGCCATACATCTTAATGTGAAGTCGGTTCTTTTTTGCTTAAAATTATTTTAACAACAAATATTGGTTCATTTACTCGAATTCAATAAAACGGGTAAGTTTTTTCTATAATAAATAACTATTAAAAGTGACCCGTTTTCACTGCGTTCAGATTATTTTTACGATTATTAGTAACAGGTATTTATAGACCTAAATAGAGCCAAGACAACCTTTCTATGTCAGTTCCACTACACTTGATACAGCTTAACTGTCTTATTAATCTGTCCATGAAAATGTAGGTACGAAAACCATGCAAAAACCCCAAAAAAACTGTTTATTTTTAGACTCTAATTTTAATATTTGACATGATTTTTACAATAAAAGGTCAACTTTTTTAAATGGCCTGAAATTGTATTTTGTAGCATAAAACTATGCTTGCAATTGAAATGTATTTATTTATTTATACTGTTTAATCTTTTACCACCATTAAATTCGCAATTAAAAATAAACAAACATAGAAAACAAAACATTAATGCATAGATAAAATGTAAAAAAAAAATCTAATTGGGTTGGGTGCTGGTGTGGGATGCCCGGGTGCTGGTATGGGATGCAAGGGTGCTGAAAGCAGCGGCAGCGGCAGAAGCGGCCGAAAAAGGTGGGAAAATACAGTGGTCTCGGCGTCGACTATATTTTTGTCCCAGTCGGCGTCGAGACGCTTGGTCCGTGGGGCCCTAGCACTCTCGAGTCTCTTCAAAAACCTGTCGAAGAGACTCAAAGATGCCAGAGAGGCCGAAGAGCTATCTTGCTTAACGAATAAGTTTACCAATTCAGAGAGGCCATGCCGCAGTTTAGACATATTTTCGTTTTAGTTTAGTTTTATTCTAAGATTTAGATTTAAGGCAAAGAACAAAGAAAAAAATATTTTCCCAGATAAAACCTTGTTGGCTCGGCCTCGGCGCTTAGAGATCTATAATCTTGACTTTGTACTTCACATTAAAAGGATTCTGCACAAAGGGGTGATCAAAGAGGTTTTTACTACAACTCTCAGTAGAAACTCCTAGTATTTTCCCCTGTCAAAGGCAAGGGGTGCAGCCAATTACAGGAAATTAATTTTACACCGTTGTTCGGTGTTTATTCGTTCGTTTTAAAGCGGACCCATTGGAGCAATTTTGGGCGGCTTCATCGTCTTTATGATAGACATATAGTAAAAATAGATCTTATGAAACCGAGTCTCTCTTAAGTCTATCTTAAATATATTGGAATTAGGGTAGTTTAGGGATGGGCATACCTATACCTACTTGTACATTCGATTGTACAAAAATTTTTTGTTCACCAGCCGATCTTGCTTTTAACCCACTTACCCTGTATTAAACAAGCTTATTTAATTTTTTCACAAAAATTAACAAAAGTTGATCGCGTTTCATGCAAATTTTAGAGGTTACTCTTTTATAATATTAGAATAAAGCTTTAAAATTACCCTCAATCGATATTGTATGTGTAATCGACCATAAATTTAACGTTAAAACTATTATTTGGAAAGCCGAAGCTTTTTTGACCTCTTTTTTCTATGGCCTCAGGAAAAATACTCAATTGGTTGAAAATTATGCAAACCCCCAGGGGTTCTTTAGATGCTCTGCCACTACTTCAACGGATGCGATAAAGATCCATTGCGTGTTCTACTCAAGTATATGTCCGGTACCTCCCAGGCTGTCTTACCTAGTGGTCGCCTTGGGGCCATTTGGCCGTTTCACCGTTAATTAAACTTACATAACTTAAACAAGGATGTTTCGGCCTTCAAGTTCCTGCGAAGCCAAAAATAAGTTTTAAAGCGAAAACCAGGAGCGTCATTTGAACTTTACAAGTCGATCTCTATCCGATCTCTCTTAAAGATACTAAAGATACATAGATGAAAAAAATATGCTTTGTTGGTACTAAAGGTATTAACATCGTTAAAACTAAAAGTATTTTTTAACTTAATTTAGTGTTTGGACTTAAATTATCTCTCAACCGTACAAATAGCTATGCCTAATTACGACTTCACACTATACGAGTATACACTAGGTTTATTCTAATGCAGCTCTGTCCATAGCGCATTCTTACGTCTCACTTACATCAATTTATGCGCACGTGTAAGTTTTCACTACTAGTGAGGTCAAAACGAGTTCAAATTGAGATTAATTGGTAAACTTCGAATGCTGCAGATCAATCCAATATTCAAACACGATAAAATTGAAATTGGAAACTTGTTCCATGTTTTCGTAACTTAAGAAACCAGAAATATAATTTCGATTGGTTTGCCCATACAACTTATACGTAAGCTCGTAAGTAAATAGGTACTTACTCAACTGAAAAACCTTCAACAACTGATTTACCTACTCGCACTTGGTCTTGATTATCCACTTTTATAGTAGGGATGTCACGACCGAGACGAAGCCTACCACTGTTTGCATGCAAGCCTACAGACAAGAAATTCAGTTGGCCTTATTTTTTCAAGATTAAAAAAATATGTGACTTGATAATGCGTGTATCCGGAGTGTACACATCACATGATTATGTACTTCGGTGTAATTGAAAATTTGTTGCAGGATCTCAAATTCATGCTGTTGCCCTGGGTCGTGGCGATGGTTCTTGAGACTTTGGTGGAGATGGTCAACCTGGTCTACCTCTTCTACTTACAAACGGTAAGCACATTTGCCTAACAAACGAGATATTCTCAGTTTTGCGCAAATAAATCGATTTAATGGAATCATTGTATGGTTTCTACCCAGACGATACATACCTATAGGCGGGTGCACACCGAACGAGCCGCCTCGCGATAAAAATTGGCGCACGAAGCAGATGGCCGGTGTAGAAGTGCCTCGCCCGAGGCATTGTATTGTAACCGCGCGTGCATTTGCCTTGGCCGACGCACGTCTGCACTAGCCGAGCTGTTTCGTGCGGCATTTCCACGCGAGGCGGCTCGTTCGAAATGCACTCGCCTCGCCTTATCAATTAATACCAGTCTAGGTATAACATGGTCGAGAATGTCAAGATTAATAGAATAGAAATATAAGAATAAAATCAAATGAGCACTATGAAACTCGACGTCTGCCATATACACGGTTGGTCAGCCAGACTACTTAATTTCTTATTGTCTTTTTTATTTACCATGGCAGCGTGGGAGCTGCCACGATGAGATCTATAGCAACTTTACGGAGATCCTCAAGCCCAAACATTGCGGAGATTCGGTAATAAATGTTCTGTGGGATAGGTGTAGTCAGCGTCATAAAGGCTGCTTCTGCTATGCCAGGCCACACTCCGTGAGGTAAATGTACAGGTTATGATAAACGGCTTTTACTATGAGACCTGTTGAATTTTACTGAGTCCCTTAGAGCTGTCAACTCTGTATGAGGGATTAACCCCGCCGACTATGAAAGCTTCCTCTCTCCTCCTTTTTCTCCTTTTTAACCTCCGACGCAAAAACATGGGTGTTATATGTTTGATCGCTGTGTGTCTGTCTGTGTATCTGTCTGCGGCACCGTAACTCTAAAACGGTTGAACCGATTTAAATTCGTTTTTATTTATTTGAAAGCATGTTTTCTAGCGAGAGATCTTAGACATGTTTAATCAATATCGGTTCAGCCGTTTCGGGGGTTTTCCTTAATTTATAATAGACATAAATATAATAGAATTGGTCTTATAGTATAAGACGTTAAATCGAACTATACATTCACTTCGAATAAAGTGGTAAATAATTAAAATAACACTTTACAATACGGCAATGCCTGTTGAAGCTACAGCAGTGGTACAAGACAAAGTGAGGCAACAAAATTTGAACTTTGTGCTCCCTTCACCTTGCCGCTAGACACGAACCTTAAGATGTTCATAAAACGTATCCCGTCCTGTATATATGAGTACAAGCAAACCCTTCGTAACAAAGCGGTGTGACCACTTCGAAAATGTATCCATGTGCCAATGGCGGACTTACTGTCAACTATGTTTAGTACCTAGTTTGTACCTATTACTCCCTATCAGTATGGAGCCCATGGCTCGGAACCGGTTTACGCAAAATACCCCAAAATAACCCAATATACATAATTATTTTATGGTTTTTACGTAGAACTCAATAATGTATTTAGGCAATGACTTCGTACCTCTATTATATGATTTTTCGATTAAATATGAAATAGTAAACGAAAGAACGAAAAAAAAACGGTATTCTAAAAATTCGTATTTAAAATAGTCGTGACATAATTAATTATTCTGACCACGGCAAACTTGTGAATTGGGAAGGTTCAAATTAGGACAGTAATCTCTACATCTTAAACTAAAGAGCTCAAAGAGGACCCAGTGTGTTGACGACGAGGGACCCTCTTGATCCTATAGTCGTCAACACGGTGAACCCTCATTTTTGTAAAGAGTCGGCAATGCACATGGACGCATCTGGTGTTGCAGGGGTACATAGGCTTCGTTAGCTGCTTACCATCAGGCGGGCCGTGTGCTTGTTTGCCACTATACTACTCACACACGGACACGAACAATGAAAACTTGTACAGAAATAGTCCTTGAATATATCCATACTAATATTATAAATGCGAAAGTGTGTCTATCTGTCTGTCTGTTACCTCTTCACGCTTAAACCGCTAAATCGATTTAAATGAAATTTGGTATGAAGATAATTTCAGTCCCGGGAAGGACATAGGATAGTTTTAATCTAGTGAAAGTTTGTATGGAATTGTTGCTCACTGTAGACGTAAAATAGCATGAGCGCTAAATAAATTTGCTTTGAGATTTTACTAAGGCGTTTCATTAATTCCTTATGGCGAATGTTAATCCCACGCAGTCGAAGACGTGGGCAAAAGCTAGTGCTGTATAATTTCAAAGCTTTCATAAGACGTTTTACCTTAGCATTGACAGACAGTCTGAGTTTGCCCCCTACTACACTACAAATTTTGTGTAAAATAATCACCTTAAAAGTGTCCTTAAAAAGTAAGTAATTATTTCTAGTAAATATTTGAATTGTAGGTAGCAGTAACCCGATCGATTCTATATACTTATTATAACAAAGATCATAACTCATCTTGACTGACAAGTTGACGTAAACATACATTGGGCGTATCAACTTTAAAATACGTTTAGAAACGATCCAACTTCAGTACAACTCCAATGCATTAACTACTTTAGAATTTGTTTGATAAATATTCCGATGCAACTCCAATACAACTTCAATATAGTTTGATTGTTTCTTGTGTTTTGGAGATAGGTTTGAGATATTGCGTTTTTAATGTAGGTATTGTTTATGTATTTGAAAAAAAACAAAATACGTCACTATAAATAAACGTGAAGTAACTAATTAATTAAGTACCAGACTTAGGTACAATTATTTAGGTACCAAAGGTTTTTATTGAGATATTTGTAATTGTGATTTTAAGTAAGCTGTAGGTAGTTTTTATAGATTCTTATTTGATTCAGTCTGATTAGAGTGATTAGGTATTTAGTTTAAGGGCCTGTTTCACAATCTCCAGATAAACTTATCTGCCAGTTAAAATTATTGCTATCCTTTTCTCCAGTCATATAAAAGAAAAGGACAGCAAACATTTATCTGACAGATATGCTTTAACTGGAGATTGTGAAACAGGCCATAAATGTACTTTATTTTAATTATATTTAGTTTTATACTTAAATGTAAAGAACATTGCAGCCCGATATATTAGAAAGTATTCAAATTTAAAGTAAATGAATGTACCCTATTAATCATATACTAGTGTAATAATGTACCCGTTCAATTATATTGTAATCAATACTGAGTTTGTCAAACGTGTGTATGTGAGTGTGTATAGAAGTCGCTGTCCCAATATTACAGAGTTCTTATGTTATATTTTTAGGGTAGTTAAATTTAGACTTAGGGTGGGTTGCACCATAACAGTTGCGCATAAATAACGAACTGATCAACGTTAAATATGGCGACGGAGCTGTCATCCCATAGAAAACTGTCAAACTTTTCATACAAGATTTTTTAACGATGACGCTGACGTCTACAGACGGTTTGGTGCAACCGGCCCTTATTATCATTATGTATGACAATGTTCAAATTTCAATTCGATAAAAGTGAAACATATAATATTGTGCCAGCGAAGTGTTACTCATATCTGTAATTATACAAACAAGTGAGTTCCTAATTTAAACATCGTCAGCGTCAGCGTCAATGTTAGCTGTTTATTTCGATCAGCAACCAAAAACCAAAGTATAAATATCATATCACATGTATAACATGTTTGCATTTGTTTGCAATTAACGCGGCGCCGAATCTTCTATCGGTCACCCCCATTGCCGCTCAAGCCACTCAGTTTGCACCCTTATCACAAAATAAGTAATAGTACAAGTACCTCCTTCCTCAATTTGACAATTAGCTACAGCGATGAAAACGTTAGCGCATGACAGCGCTCTTTAAAAAAATAGGGTTTTCAACGTGCTTCATATAACCATGCAGTTTTAAGACATGCCATAATCACTGGCTGAAATGATAATATGTGACGATTTCAATCAAAAGTACACATCATTGTCGGTGGTCATTAAGACGTTAACTGACATCAAAATAATTTAGAAATAAACACTATTAACAACCGAAAATGACCTATGACTTGAAAACGTCAGATATTCTCGAACGCACCCATAAGGTGATGAGCGATGTGCCAACCTTTCCCTCATTGGCCCTCATATGCGGTAAGCGCTTCGGGAAAAACAGGTACAACGGAGAGAGACATATTGAACCCCCTTGGTATTATGCCTGTTTCACATACCGCGCATAAGTGGTTTACCCTATTATTTTTCAGTACATATTTCATGTAGGTTATATTTTGAAGCATAGATGTGTGTATGTTATCGTGCTAATCGAAAGAAAAATACAATCAACTTTTCTGTTTCAGCTTAACTTCAATCCGGTCACTTCGTTCCTGTTTACGTTGGATTTCTTTCTCATCATTCTAAATGTAAGTTTGCTTTTAGTTACGTCCCTAAGTACCAAAATTCGGCGTGAGAGAAAAATAAAATAAGACAAACATATGTCTACGTTTCTAGGCAAGAAAAATTGTCACATGACAAAATAATATAAAAGAAATGCGGTATGATATTTTTTACTAAAAATGAATATAACGAACAAGTTTGTATACAAATGTGACATAAAACTTTAGTTGTTCTTTAAAATTGCGTGATAGCGTAGTAATTAAGGTAAATGCGTTTGTTTACATTGTTTTATTTTTCTACTGACGCCGAATACCCGGCTTCGGACCGGGGGGTTTCGGGGGGTTTTCGGACCCGGGGTATGTCCTTAAACTACGTCCGGACTTGGGTATGTCCTTAAACTATGCCAAAAAGAGAGGTATGGGCACTGCGAATGGCATCTCGCTTAATGTGGTAGGGCACGTTCAGTGAATGTCATCTCGCTCAAATCTGGAGCAGAGCCCGACTGGGGAAGTACCTCCACCTTACAGAAAACTACATCCAAATAGCACTAGACCCTACTCATAGTGTTGTGTTCCTGCTGGTGAGTAAGGTTGCCAAAGAGCTCAAAGAGGACCCAGTGTGTTGACGATGAGGGACCCTCTTGTTCCTTTAGCCGTCAACACAGTGAATCCTCCTTTTTGTAAAGGGTCGGCAACGCGCATGTGACTCCTGTGGAATTACAGGCGTCCATAGGTTACGGTAGCTGCTTACCATCAGGCAGGCCGTATGCTTGTTTGCCACCGTCGTAGTATTAAAAAAAAAAGAATATACTATGAATATTAACGCCCCTCCACTGCTAAATACCATCTTCTTGTTTTAAAGAAATCAATTGCGAATTTTCCCGTAGTTATAGATGTCGCAGGGAAATGATTAAAACAGAGATTTGAACAAATCTCTAAGGGATATGATCAAATTACCCAGGATGTTAAAATGGAGACTCCATATCATCATTTCCCTAGAAAAATTCAGTAATTTCACCAAATCACTGACTCTGTTTAGTGAGAAGACAAAATCGGCCAAAAAACGCGACACGCTTTTTCATTTCACTAGATTTGTTTAGGAATTTGACAAAATCCCTAACCGCTACAGTAAGTTGATGAAACGAACTCAAAAAGTCCACTAGTTTTATCATTTCGCTAAACAAGTTTAGTGAAATGATAAAGTCTCAACTGGAAGATGGTATATGGTGATTTGATTAAATCTCTGAACTGGTTTAGTGAAATGACGAAAGGAAGTACCGAATACAATATTTTACTTTACAGTTAAGCGATTTTATCAAATCTCTGACTAGATAAAGTGAAACAGATATTAAATCAGAGATTTTAACAAACCTCTAAGGGATATGATCAAATCACGCAGGATGTTAAGATACAGAATCCATATCATCATTTCCCTAGAAAAATTTAGTGATTTCACCAAATCACTGACTCTGTTTAGTGGAAAGACATAATTGGAAGGTGCGTTATTTGTGAAAATCCATCTTCCAGTTGAGACTTTATCATTTCACTAAACTTGTTTAGCGAAATGATAAAACTTGTCGACTTTTTGAGTTCGTTTCATCAACTTACTGTAGCGGTTAGGGATTTTGTCAAATTCCTAAACAAATCTAGTGAAATGAAAAAGCGTGTCGCGTTTTTTGGCCGATTTTGTCTTCCCACTAAACAGAGTCAGTGATTTGGTGAAATTACTGAATTTTTCTAGGGAAATGATGATATGGAGTCTCCATTTTAACATCCTGCGTGATTTGATCATATCCCTTAGAGATTTGTTCAAATCTCTGTTTTAATCATTTCCCTGCGACATAGATATCATCAAGAATAAACGCGCAAAGTCACGCACAGATGGCGGTGCAATCAGTTGAAAGCTGATGGTTTTTCGGTTAAAACCGGTTATTTTCATACTAAAATTAACCGGTTTGTATTCTCTACTTTGGATATGTCGAGTCCATACACCATAGACAAAAATTTTTTTTATGAAATAGGAGGCAAACGAGCAGACGAATCGCCTGATGGTAAGCAATTAACGCCGCCCATAGACGCCCGCAACACCAGAGGGGTCACAAGCACGTCGCCGGCCTTTAAGATGGGAATACGCTCTTTTCTTGAAGGTTTGAAGGTCGTATCGGTCCGGAAATACCGCAGACGACAGTTCATTCCACAGTTTTGTTGTGCGAGGCAGGAAGTTTCTCGAGAAACGCACAGTTGAGGACTGCCAACCATCTAAGTGGTGATGATGGTAATGCTGTCGCGTAGGACGATGGCGGAAAGAAGCGGCAGGGATTAATCCGAACAATTCCTCGGAGCACTCTCCATGATAGAGGCGGTAGAAGATGCAGAGCGAGGCTACATCTCTACGCAGCGCCAAGGAGTCAAGCCGATCCGTAAAATCCTGGCAGCCGACAATTCGAGTCGCTCTCAGTTGGATGCGGTCCAGAGGGAGAAGTTGGTACTGGGGCGCTCCCGCCCACAGATGAGAACAGTATTCCATATGTGGGCGTACCTGTGCCTTGTAAAGCTGGAGGCGGTGGGTCGGAGTGAAATACTGTCTCGATCTGTTGAGCACACCGAGCTTTTTTGAGGCCAACTTGGCCTTACCCTCTAAATGGCCGCGGAACTGGACTTCACTCGAAATGTCGACGCCAAGGATCTGGACACTGGCAGTGGCAGTTAAGGAAGTGCTCTCAAAACGAGGTAAAGCGACAAACGCAAGCTTTTTTGCGGTAAACGCGCAAACCTGTGTCTTGGTAGGGTTAAAATGGACTAAATTTAGTCGACCCCATTCTGAAACTTCTTTAAGGGAAGTCTCAACTTCAGACACAAGTTTGTCCCGGCTCTCAATGACATTCTCCCGAGAAATGTTGGTTCGGCCGGTGTAGTAGGCATCACCCGTACTATCGTCTGCATAACAATGTATGCCGCTAATCTGCAGCATGTCATTGATATGCAGAAGGAACAGCGTGGGTGATAGCACGCAGCCTTGGGGGACACCAGCATTCACAGACATGGAGTCAGAGCATTCACCGTCAACTACGACCTTGATGCGTCTGTCTGCAAGAAAGCTACTGACCCATTCACACAATTTCTCGGGAAGCCCATAAGAAGGAAGTTTCGATAGAAGTGCTTTGTGCCATACCCGATCAAAGGCCTTCGCAATATCCAAACTAACTGCCAATGCTTCACCCTTTGTCTCGATCGCCTGCGCCCAACGATGTGTCAGGTAAACTAGAAGATCACCAGCCGAGCGGCCCCCACGGAAACCGTATTGGCGGTCGCTGAGCAACTGGTGGTCCTCTAGGTACCGAAGGAGCTGGCAGTTGATAGTGGATTCCATTATCTTCGAGAACAGGGAGGTAATAGCTATTGGCCTGTAGTTGGATGGATTTGAGCGGTTACCTTTTTTTGGGACCGGGTGCACCAAAGCTGACTTCCACGAGATCGGGACTATGCCAGAAGAGTAAGAGAGCCGAAAAAGGCGCGTTAAAACCGGGGCCAACTCAGGAGCACACATCTTCAGCACAATCGCAGGGATTCCATCGGGCCCACTCGACTTATGAATGTCGAGGGAAAGAAGTGCTTTTGTAAGGATGTTTGTAAAGCAACAATGTGAGTGAACTTTTTTAATGGTATTAAAATTTATGCATAATACATTTTACACTCGGTGGCGGCGCATTCATAAAAATCGTTTCTTCCGGCTTGCCACATTTACAGCCAGTTGAGTATTTGTACTATGATGGCTCTTGGAAAACAAGGTAAGCCAAAGTAGATCCGTTTTCGCTAAAAATATTCATGAGGCGCTACGACATTTGCACGCTTCATAGCGTACTTAGAAGTACCGTCTCTCTCAGAACCTATTTTTAGCCATCCGCGACCGAAACGCCTAATATATAATTAACCGAAACGCTTATATATAATGTCTCTATATTTTGCCTCAGTGAAAGCGGATGACATGTACCCATCGGCACCAAAAGCAGTATCCATGAACTTGGTTCGTTAAGCCCTATTTGCGCTATGCTACGAAGGCTCAAGCTACACTGGTCCCAAGGGTACGTGTGGTTAACGGAAGCTTTACATAGCATGTAATTAGTTATCTATAGTATGATATGAATAGCCTTATAAGTGGGTGTATACACAATAGCAACCGACGTTTATAGGGGTTCGGGACATAATTGCCCTCTCCATTTCTATAATTTGAAGCAGGTAGATTAATGCGTATAATTGGTTGGCTTTCATTCATAGGTAACGTTAGTGTATTCAGTTTGAAATGCTTGGACATTAACACACCCCTTTTTCGTGTGCCATTCATGCTTTTATGTATGTGTGGTTGGTACACTTTGGCTACACAATGTGGGAATGAAAACCAGGGCTTTATGAAGCGCCAAATGGTAATTGACGATTGCGGGCGTGTAATGCGTGTAATTAATGAGTATGAATATGAATATTATGCTGAAAAATATATTAATTTTTATGCAATATTTTTTAACTAGCATGTACTGTTATTTTACCTACTGTACCCATTTAAAGTAGAAAGTACATATACTTATTCCACTTTGTTTAGGGTAAGGAACCATAATCATATGTATGGAAGAAAAACAGATGCCGCAATTTTGAGCTCTCTATATTTAGCTATATGTATAGCTAGTAACTGATACTTATGTATACTTACATAAGGTTTATTAACATAAAACGTTGCGTATGTCGCTTAAACAATAGATTTCATTCTGCTGTCGTCTCTGTGACGTAACGAGATAGCTGTCAATAAAAACGCCGATTGATATGCCTGTGACAAATGGCCGTTTTCACCACAGATATCTCAAAGAACAGATCAGAAATTATAAGTCAGACGTTTTTTCATATAGTTGTCTCTTTGGTTATTTATGGTTAACCAAGATGAGTTAGAATGGGACAGATAGTACGACCTTGTTCGGCTGTTAACTAATTGTCTCGATTTAAAACTTAACCAACTTGTCAAATTAACCGAGACGTCAAACACAAAATTGTAGCATAAGACGGTTTCTTACAAGTTATGGTGCTATTTCCGATAATTAAGGTGTATAAATTGAATAATTCAAGATTATATTAGGCAGAAATGTCATGCATAGTGCCCTACTGCCGGAGCTGGTTCAAATCAGCAAAGAAGTCCGGAGAAAATACCAGTTTTCATCGGTAAGACACTATTGTTTTTATTTCGAAAATTTCAAGCACATTATGTAACGTAATAGTCTCGGATAACTGCACATGCTGGATACTATAAAATAAGAACTGTTTACGTAGTTTCAAGTTGATTTTATTGAGATTTATTGGTAAAATTAAATTTTTGTAAACGACGCTAGTGTTGTAACTAAATGAAAATAATTATGTCGATATTTTATCGATATGAAACATTTGTATAGGCAAAGACAAAATATTATTATATTAAATTATTGTCTACATACTCAATTGTAAATTTTTCAGATTTCCGGAAAATAATCTATTACGTCAAATATGGATCGACGCCGTAGGGCTAAATAATAAGGGAAAAGTAAAAAAATAAAAAGATAGGGGAAAAGCTTCGTGTCCATTTAAATACAACTGTTTTATTCATGGGTCAGTAGCCAGTCCTCCCAGTAGACAGTAGTCCTCGTGTACCGTTCATATTATATCTCTCCTGTAAATAATAAAACGTAAATAGATGAATGACTTTTTAGTTGTCTGCACTATTTGTCCTTTTCAGGATTCCGTACCTCAAACGGAAAAAAAGAACCCTTATAGGATCACTTTGTTCTTTGTCTGTCCGTCTGTCAAGACAGAAATTCTCAGGAACGTGTGAGGTATCAAGTTGAAATTAATTTCAAATATTCGGGTCTGCAATCCATTGGTGCTGTGAAAAATGAAAAACAAAACAAAAGAACTATACTAAAATTATAATTTAATTTAATTTCTTAAAAAAAGGGAACTGCCTTTAAAAAACAAACCCACAGAAAAGCACAAAATTCACCTGTTAGTTTTTTTATAACATTCCTGTAATACCTGTTAAAGTGTTAAGTGTGTGGAATACCTGTTACGGATATCAAGTAATATCAACAGTAAATATCGATGTCGATATTTAGTAGAAAATTATCATTCACTGCACTAATTCTCGTCACGAAGTCATGAAAGGCTGAGACAATGACAGGTGAAGACCTGTCAGATAGCATGGTGTTTATCTCTTTCTTACTTACTGATAAGTACGTTAGTAAGAGCAGATCGGAAGTATAGAAAACGTTCAACTTATAATTTCTGATCTGTTCTTTGAGATATCTGTGGTTTTCACAAATCGTTCCGAGTAGTGCTGTTCTGATTCAGAGAAATGGTCACAATTCAATCCTATTTTTATCAACTTTCCGTTACGCTACTTCAGGGGAAAGTAGCGATAGTAGATTTAAAAATATTTGCAGATTTGCGCAGATAATATGTTATGTTATGTGATTGTATTTCTTTATATAATAACATACAGATTTCAGTGCCTATCGCTATGATAGGTACCTACCTACAAGTACAGTTGTGCTCATACAGCCTAAGGCGGACTATTACAAATGGCTTGTATTGCCTAAACTAGGGATCGTCTACGTTGACTTAGGCCTTGTTTAGTACCTGCTGGACTTACATTGTCTAAAGAAAGTCTGTACCTACCGAAAAGTCTTTTTACAAAGTTTAAGGTTGTTTTTGGTAGGTATTTCTAGTTAATTTACTTTCATGTTTTTATTCATCATAAAATATACTTTTAAGACAACATTTCAACATTCTTAACAACATTTTTCTAATAATTTATTTGTGACGCCAAATAATAAGCAAAAGCGAAATTTTTCCTTCACATCCCAAGTAAAACTTTGGGACCCTATGTTTAGATATATAGATATTATATATTTAGATATATATATGTTTAGATATTTAGATATATATATATGTAGATATTTGTACATCTCGCCAATGTTTTTATTTCATTGGTCATTTGTGCTATAAATTTAAAAATGACGCTGAATTCCGCTTTTGATGATACTAAATAGAAAACACTGTGAAAGTTTAACAAAATTATAAGAGTTTAAATATTATTCTATCATGCGATCTCGTTTATGTATGTTTATCGCGTGAAAACAGCAGGCCTATTTATCTCTTATATTTATGTAATATTAAAATAATATTATGTCACCAATTTTAGGTCTTAGCAATAATTTCGTCCACTTCTTTGGATATTGGAACCGTGTTATTGCTTTGTAATAGTTTTGACTAATTTTCATGTAAATACAATATACCAGCCGCAAATCGACTGCGAGTTGCAAAAAATATTTTATTTCTTTTGCTTTATGGTGGTGGGTATGTGTCATATACACTCGCGAGCAAATAATACGGGTCAGTGACAAAAACCCTTATATTTTGCAAATTAATAGCGGTATGTGCAGGAAACTAACTGTGTATTAAAGAGAATTTAATATCGAATTAAATTGAACCTTCAATGTTCTACAAGAATTCAGGAAAAAGTTTTATTTAAAAAAAAGTCGAATTTGGTACCAAATTCAAATTGAGCTTATTTCACTTTTGATTGTTTTCTCACTTTTGTTTTCAATCTGTCAAATCAAAATGATCAAAGGCAGTTTTTGTTGACTTTGATGGTCATTATTGAATTACTATCATGTCGCTAACACAAGATGAATGTACACGTATCGTCACTTTGTTACAAGAAGGCAGAAGTCAGAGATATACAGCAAGAAGAACAGGCGTGTCACTATCTACGGTGCAGAGGGTCCTCCAACGTTTCCTACAAACTGGCAGGAACCTTCGAAGACCAGGAACCGGCAGGCCGAGATGTACTACGGCTAGAGAAGATCGATTTATTGTAACAACAATGCTCCGAAATCGGCATCTCACTGCAGTTGAAGTCAAAAACCAACTTCGGGAGACCCGAAGAGATGACATCAGCGAGTGGACTGTAAGGCGGCGGCTTCGTGAAGCTAATTTGACCCCACATAGACCGGCAAATGGCCCAAAACTTGACAGAGGGCATCGAACTGCAAGGAAACTTTACGCACGCGAATACAGACGATGGGGTGCCGAAGAATGGGCAAGAATTATGTTTTCTGACGAATCCAGATTTATCATCTATGCACATGACGGGCGGCGAAGAGTTTACAGACGGCCAGGTGAACGTTTTATTCCAGCCTGTTTTGAAGAAAAAGTTGCTTTCGGCGGTGGGTCTGTTATGGTTTGGGCTGGAATCTTTTCAGAGAGTCGCACGCAATTAGTTTTGATAGAAAATGGAACGTTAACTAGTGCCAGGTATGTGGAAGAGATTCTTAATGAGCACTCAATGTTCATGCATGACAATGCCAGGCCACACACCGCACAGATTGTGGAAGATTATTTTGAGGAGGTTGGCATCAACACTATGAACTGGCCCTCGAGAAGCCCGGACCTAAATCCGATTGAGCACGTATGGGACGAGCTCGGAAGGCGTGTAAGAAATCGAAACCCCGCCCCAGCTACACTTAGAGACCTGAAACAGATGTTAGTGGAAGAATTTTTTTTTTTATACCACGACGGTGGCAAACAAGCATACGGCCCGCCTGGTGGTAAGCAGTTACCGTAGCCTATGGACGCCTGCAACCCCAGAGGATTTACATGCGCGTTGCCTACCCTTTAGGAACCTATACACTCCTTTTTTGATGAACCTCATACTGTAGCCCACTGGGAAAACCTCGGCAGGGAGTTCATTCCACAGCCGCAGCGTTCGTGGGAGGAAATTCCTCTTAAATCGTACTGTGCGCGACCCATTGGGCTCCAGGGTGTGGGGATGAACACCCTGCCGGCGGCGAGCGGTGCGGTGATAAAAAGCTGCCGTGGGCATCATATCAAACAGTTCTTCAGAGCACAACCCATTGTACAAGCGATAGAACACGTATAAGGAGGCAAAGTCCCTCCTAAGACTCAAAGGTTCAATATCGCTCGTGAGTTTGGGATCGTCGACGATCCGCACAGCGCGCCTTTGCACCGAGTCAAAGGGCCCAAGCTGGTATCCAGGTGCTCCCGCCCAAAGGTGACAACAGTACTCCATGTGGGGTCTGACTTGCGACTTGTATAGGAGCAGCCTCTGCCCCGGAGTGAAGTATCGCCTCGCTCTATTGAGCACACCGAGCTTTTATGGGCTAATATCCCGCAAGAACGCATAAGAAACTTAATAAACAGTATACCCAATCGTTTAGAAGCTGTAAGAAGAGCCCGAGGAGGCAATACGAAGTATTGATATGTTTTACTTTTTTTTTTGTTTTTAGTTTTGTGTGTGAGGTACCACGGTTGCTTTTTATCTATAGGTATAATTAATTGATATCGTGTTTACTATGTTAATTAAATAAACAAGTGAATATCATCTCTAACTCTTGACGTTGTTTTATTAACTACAAACAATTTAATTCAGGCTCCTAGCTTTATTATTTTAGGAGATATTATAGTTTTTCGTACTGACCCGAATTATTTGCATGCGAGTGTATATGTACAGTCAACCAATTTGATTCCTAGGTGACTATAGAACCTTGCCATAATAGCTACTTTGGTAGCGAATAGGTTACGTTTATACGTATCCCGGGCAACTGTCAATACAACTGACCGTACGTGTAAAAATTGATTATTTTAATATTAATAAATAGGCAAGGGTTGTATAAGTAACATAGTTACAGATGAATAATTTGGTACTTTTAGAAGTTTTTGACATTGGAAATGTCTTTTCGTTCGTTCCAGTATAGGCCCCGATTTCACGAAAAAGTGCGATCCCCTTATAACTCGGAAAGTTGAAAAGATTTGATATTCAAAAACAGCTCAAAAGACTCATATTTACGAGATCTGTAAGATGCAAAAAGAATTTTTCGACAAAATCGAAAAAGAAAAAGTTATGGCCGGAATAGTGAAAAAAATAAACAATTTTTTCCAAATTTTGGATTTTGGCGTTCGATATTTTGGAAACGAAGAATGATATCAAAAATTTAAGAAGAACTCCTCTGGACAATTTAGTCAGCTACAATTTAAGCCTAAAAAAAAGACGATCGGGTTAAGGGTCTGCCCTGTAGCCTAACCTTTTTGAAAAAAGTCAGAACGACATTTTTCACAATATTTTTTTTTAACTGACTTCAAAATTTTAAAAGATTCGGCGTGTATGTTTTTTTTTTGTTTTTTTTTTTTTTTTTATGTTTGTTACTCCACAACTCCGTCATGGGGAATCGAGGGAACTCCTCAAATGTTAATGGCATACATGTAGTGATTTTTATCAACAAATCAATCATTTTCATTCAAAACAGTGACATTTGATTAAGCGGAACTGCTGATGATGATCAGAAGGGAACTCTTCAACGACGCATAGTTCACGTTTGGCGATTCCTCCTCTTATCGAACACACATCGGTGTTTGTTAAGCAAGTTAGATTGTCAGGACAAATTTTCGTCAAGCTCAAGTTCTGATGATGGGATACACGAGGAATCTAGGGAACTCCTCAAATCTTAAAGGCATACACATAGTGATTTTTGTATTTTTATCAACAAATCAAGCATTTTCATTCAAAAGAGTGACATTTGATGAAGTGGAACTGCTGATGATGATCAGAGCGGAACTCTTCAATGACGCATAGTTCCCGTTTGGCGATTTGTCCTCTTCGCTATGTTTGTTAAGCAAGTTAGATTCTCAGGACAAATTTTCGTCAAGCTAAGTTCTGATGATGGGATGCAGGAGGAATCGAGGAAACTTCTCAAATCTTAAAGGCATACATAAAGTGATTTTTGTATTTAAATCAACAAATCAAGCATTTTCATTGAAAACAGTGACATATTGATGAAGTAAACATGTGAAATGTAAAATGAGAAAGGAATTCTTCAACGACGCATAGTTCACGTTTGACGATTTGTCCTCTTCGCTGTGTTTGTTAAGCAAGTTATTTCATTGTATAGAGTGCACCATCTACAATAATCCTTCACCGGCTTCCCCCATTGAAGAAGTCGGTTTTTTTTGCTAAAAATTATTTAGCTATGTGGCTACCATTTCTCGAGTTGACTACGGATTTGTAATGTAATAATTTTCTTGTACTTTGAACATTATTATATCCTGCTTATTAATCTAAAAATGAAATATGTATACTTAGGCGCCACGGCGACAATTAGTCAAACTTCGATATGCGTGTGGAAATTTTTCAATTTGTTTGTTCACAGCAGAGTTGGGCACACTTGATTAAAATCGGTGATCCATTACTAATCATCGCTGATTGAATAATAGCTGATTAAATCATAACACAAAACAATCAAGTAATTTCGCCATGAGTAAATCATTAACGACGGGCGCTGATTGAAACTGAATTAACGCTAATCAACCAACTTGTTCAATGTGATTGACGAGTGTATGATTAGAGTGTTCTTAAGCTGATTTATATTATTACTTGAATAAGGCGTTTGTTCTGAATTTCACATATTGAACCAGATACATATGTAGAAATTTTCATTATCCTAAATGAAAATGAAAATGAGAATGAGAATGATAATTAGAATTAGAATTAGAATTAGAATGAGAATGAGAATGAGAATGAGAATGCGAATGCGAATGAGAATGTGAATGTGAATGAGAATGAGAATGAGAATGAAAATTAAAAGAGCATGTGGAAACCGCAGCTGTGTGATAGCTGCCTTAACTGTAGCCGAAAACTGCAATAAAACCGAACAGGCCGTTTCAAAGTTAAATGGGAGCATTCATTTGTACACTCATACCAAAAACTAACAAAAAAATTGTTGATATTTTGGTAAAGGTAACATTTGCCACTGGCATTTAGGCTTTTATTGCTCAATATTGAATCTGCACTATACAACTTAAGACGTAAACGCCAACCGCCAAATGATACCTTTAGAAATATTGTCACAAATAGCCATTTATCCTAAATGTATATTATACTCACCTAGGTACCGCCTCTGTTTCGTCAGGGAAAAAAGTGAAGGAGCTAGTAGCTACGCAAAATCTAATCAAAATCTAATCATCTAAATCGTTAGTTTAACTAAGCACACTGTCTTACTAATGTAATCACTTCAGCTAATCATGAGTGAAACTAAAAATACTCATGTCGGTGGTCAATGAGATTAATAAGCTCATGATTAAATTCGTAATCATGTTCATATGATTATGAGTAACGTTCTAATTTTTAACTTTAGTTTCAATCACGTTAATTTTTGCCCAACTCTGGTTCACAGGCGTTATGTCGAGGATACTTATGTTAATCTAAGAATAAAATAATTATCATTCAACGTCGTAGTTTTATTTTATAACATTTTCCTTATCCCGACTTTCTCGTCGCTCAGCGACAATATTTTTTCGACTTCCGTAGATTCATTTCCAATGTGCTCGATAGTCGTGTGAGGCACGAAATCTGTGAATTTTTATCTTAATATTGTGTTCTTGTACAATAACTGTTCGGTACAGGCTTTACTTATAGATATTGTCTTGTTTACCTACCAGCCCAAGCCCTAAACGCAGTTCTCTAGAGTCAAAGGAATTTGAATCGACCTAACACTATAAATAAGGACAGGAAGGCGCCAAATAATAATCTCATTCGTTATTGTAAGTTCTATACTAGGTTGGCAATAACACTGGATAAGCCAATCGGCTTATAACATCGACGCAATGTCATTTAACACCACAAGGTCGTATCTCCCTCGTCGCTATTAGTCTAAAAACAATCTAATCTTAAGCGTTTATGGTTTAATTTCGATTGGAAGCATCGTGTGAACGTGAGGTATGCACCGCAAATCATTGTTAAGCTCCACGTTTCTGAAACTAATCACACGACAGCAAACGATCTAATATTCGATACAGCATTCTTGAGGGATAATTTTGATGATAAGGCTCGCCTTATCATCAAAATTATCCCTCAAAACATGTCATGGCTGTTTTGTGTTATTTTCGGTTAAACTTTTTATCACTAACCTCATGTAGGTAAATTTTACAAACAAGTTCAGACTTTCAGCTAATGGACTAAGAGCTAGCCACGTCAGATATCACACAATAATGAGAGCAACGAAACCCGTCTATAGTAAGATTGCATTACTATCTTTATTGCTAGATGCGGGCATCTGGCAGCTTTATTGGGGTTAGAGTGACAGTCTAGCAAAATTGTTGAATTGTAAAATAGTAATATCAAAATGGGTAAAAACTACCGTAGTTGTCTTTTTTATAGAGGGCCTATATTTATTTTTTAAGAGTCCGGTAACGATTTGTAAACAAAAATCGCTAATAATGAAATAACACACATAAATAGCGTTTTATAAGAAGTGTGAAGTCTTGTTATGGCAAAAAATACTTTTGGTACACATTAATATTTTTTTATATTATTACCCAATTAAAGCATAAAGCCAAGTTTATTTCGACATTTAAATTTTTATGAAATACTGAACACTACCAAAAATACCACCCAAACTTTCTTTATCTACACTCATATTGTAAGTTCTCTAAAACGTGTTCGAAAACGGTAGGCAATGGCTAGCATTACCACGACCGATTTTACTATGATAAGCTTTTTATCTGTGGCAGTAACGTAATTTTAACTTTACATGCTCAACTATTGATGTGTTATGAGTTTTGATAACATAATGTACACCTGCACGCTTCCGCGCGGCCACCGACAGCCCGACACGCGCCTCCCTGACCGCCGGCACAATCGAGTTGGCCATGGCGGTGCAATGGCGGCCATTCTATGGTTTCCGAATACGGCATTTAGAATAAATAATATGAGTGTAGATAAATCAGTGTATGCAACTGTACGTAATTAGGCCTTAAAACACTCGTGTGATCTTATTATGAAACTCACCTGCGGCTCGTTTCATAAAACCACACTCATGTTTTAAGGACCCTTATTACGTAACAGTTACATAAACTACTATTATGTTACTCTTGTAGTCTAGGTAAACATACCTACTGTTGCTTAAAAATATGTATGATAAAGAAAAAACTGTTCCACTTACTCCTTAAAAGACTAATTTTCCAACGTATTTATATATTTTACATATACTAGTTAAACATCACTGTAATAAATAAAAAACTTTCTTTTTCCCTTTCCAAGCAAAAATCGCGAGATGAGATACATCGGTTAGATTAAGGTGAATTATTTATAAATGAAACAGAAAATCACAAACTGTTCCATTTATGTAGTTTAAACAGAAACTATCTTTCAAAATATGTACACAAACTAATAGTAGTGTTATTAGTTAATACTGTAAAGTAAATACTTTCGATACTAAAGGGGGGGGGGGGGGAAGGATTATCTGAGACTGAAATAACTAGTTATCGACATCACTGTCTGAGAACCTAAATTATTCGCCCGTCAAGTTACACCGCATTGTATTGTTGCTATTAAATATGTTTAAGAACAGCTAGATATTTTTCATCAACACATTTAAACTTTTGCGGGCTCGTTAAAGAAAAATAATACATCTCCGTTATATATATACCTACCTACAATACCTACATGATGCCAAAAAAGACAAATACTGTTAATCAATATATTAAACGCAATGTTTAAAGTTCCAGAGCTATAAAGGAACAATTTAGTAAGTAATTTCCTCAAACTCCTTTTTTCAACTTCGGGACACAAAAGCTTTTGTCTTTAATTAAACAGAATTTGGGGGGTATTTAAGGTTTATTTACATTACGTACTTTGTTTTTGTTCCGTTGACTAATAGAGCGGAAGTTTTGTTTACTATCTGCATGGTTGCTATGTATATTTAATTAAGCTTTATAATATAACCAATAGGCCTTGTGTCCTAAAAACATATTGGAAGCTTATTTTTTCTTACATATGAAAATTTTAGTAGTATTTTTATTTCAAGACAGTAATCTGGCAGCTCTTGCCATACATAATGGTTTACAATGTAGAGGAGGATCTCAATTCGTCGGAATCTTTGTTTTTTTGCTATGTTTTTAATATATTGTCACCGATAATTCGAATTCTTTTTTGATTGAAATTATACGTACTTGACAATTTGGTGCCATTATCATCAGGTCAAGATCTGACGATGGGATCCTGGAGAAATCGAGGGATCTTTTCAAATGTTATAGGTGATTTGAGCATTTTTTACAGTAGGTCGGGCATTTGCTCTGTGTTGCTACCAGCAAACAAAACGTATTTTTTATAACGTGTTAACGTCATGTAAAATTTACCGATATACATAATATATACATATAATTGTATAAAATTGCATGAGAACTACATATCTGTAATCGCTGACGATCACTATATAAATACGTTAGGGTTTGACTTACGGCAAATTTATAATGTATTTTATAATGAAATAAAGATATCTTATCTTATCTTACAATATCGGGAATATAGGTACATTCGGCATACAACGGCCTCCTAGCCCAGTCGGTAGTGACCCTGCCTATGAAGCAGGAGGTCCCGGGTTCGAATCCTGGTCAGGGCATTTATTTGTGTGTACGGTTCGTATTTAAGTATTTATCTATATCTATCTATTATATATATCGTCGCCTAATACCCACAACACAAGCCTAAGGGTGCCTTTCCATCTGAGCTAAGCTATGTAGCTATGCTATAGATGCGTTTGAATCTACCAATCAACGCGTAACACCAACCAATGGAAACGCGTAGCTTACACATCCTCGCAGCATAGCTGCATAGCATAGGTCTGGTGGAAAGGCCCTTACTGTAGGACTAGGTTGATTGGTGTAAGATTGTCCATAATAGTACATTACTTACCAAGGACTAAAAGAAAGAAAGCCCGAAATCGCAAGTATTTGTGACCCGCGCCGCAGGCAAGGGTTGTAAATATGCGATAGAGGGTTTTCGTTTTTACTGCCCGTGGTGAGTACACAATTTTACGTCTCCAACTGGCCATAATGCGAGCTTTACCGTACGCGTAGCGTGCGGTAATACTCACATTATGGCCAGGTGTGACGTAATATTTATTTATTTATTGCGGTTTTCGGCTATGGTAAAGGCGGCTATCACACTGCTACAGCGACGATATTTGAGCGAGATAGCGCAGCGCTCTGCATGCGTATAATGCTGTTTCCTTGACGAGTGGCTGAGATACAAGTCGAAACGTTTAGTTTAAAAGCTACCGCAGTGAATGCATGAAAGATATGGGAACTTTGGTCATATTTAATCTTATTGCGTGGACCGTAGAGTTGAAACTTAATAAATGGTTAAAGTCGGCGAACCTTGTTTGTGGAAGTTATGGCAGCTACATTTTTCTTACAAGTGATAATGCGTGGAGCCGTAAGTAACATTGCTACTTAGCAACGTCAATAACACTTTCATGTACCTACTAATTAAATTAATTTTGTATTAGTGCTTTAAGCTAAACAATCGGAGGATATGTTTACTTGAAGTAATTATTATTAGACGTGTTGACTTTATAGCAAAGATATAAAGCTTCCAATCAGTTAAGATTATTTGAAAACCTACATGTATTCGTTCCTATCAGACAAAAGAGTGTCGTAAAAGAATGAATAAAATTCAACGTTTATTGCCTGAACGCTACTTTCAAGGTGACTCAAGTAAAAATTCAAAGCTTAACTTAATAAGTTATATTATTCCATTGCATAAATTATGTAAAAATTAAAGTGAAGTTATTATTATACAATGTGTTTTTTATTGATTTTCTTTAATTTCAACATATACTTTCACGACCAGGAACCCGACTGTCGGGCTCTCTCTTCGTAGCTACTACGCGCTACATACGACAAATACGTGGCTACGGGCTACGAGCGTAGCGCGTAGCACTAGGTGGTACGGAAAGTGTTAAGGAAACGGATTGGCATAATTAGTTAAAAAAAAATATTTTTCAATTCTTTTTTCGTACAATAATTGTTTTATCGGTTACTAATGTAGCTAGGTTATTAGGGTTCAATGATAAACTCAACCAATCAATTGAAAATTATGACATGTAATTGCATTTTCGAACATTACAATACTCCTAGATACAATAGAAGCATATTTTATTGACGTAACATACGTGCATCGTTTATTGCGGTGTTTCAGAGTAGGAAAATTATTTAATTTAGGTTTAAACAATCACAAAGATAAAAAATAACTATTGATTATTTCAGAACTGGAGCTAATTAGGACACAGAAATATACTTAATTTAAGCTCAGGAATGTACCTTTGCAATTAAAGCAAATCAATAAAGTCTAACTACCTATACTCAATATTATAATTGATACGTAGGTATTGTATTTGTCTCCACAGCCATGAAATATGAAATTTTCACTTCATTGTAATATCTTAAACATTGATATATTATCCGACTTTGTGTAAAAAATAACAACAAAGTCGGGTGGCATATGTGATAATCCAAATCAAAAAGGACCTTATGGCGGCCGGAACTTACGCATTTATTGGACGAATATAATACTTATGGCCTGTTTCACAATCTCCAGTTAAAGCATATCTGTCAGATAAATGTTTGCTGTACTTTTCTTTTATATGACTGGAGAAAAGGATAGCAATAATTTTAACTGGCGGATAAGTTTATCTGGAGATTGTGAAACAGGCCCTAAATCTGCACAATATACAACATAAGCGCCGGTCGCCATAAGGTCCCCTTTGATTTGGATTATCACATATTGTTTTCATAATAAATACTCTATTTGAAGTCTATTTTTATTCCAGATACAAAAAATAGCAGTTAAATTTTACAATGTCTACAATTTTATTTCGTTTTGGACTAAAATAACAATTTATTTAGTTAGATTAGGTAGTAAATTTGGTATCTATCAAGTTTTATATTCCATGATAAAACAATGAGATATGATAATACGAACAGTTATTTTTAAGCGAATTGTTATTTTTATTTAAGTAATATTTAAGTTTATTATTTGTATCTTTCAAAATAAAATCAAGACTAACAACATTCTCCCACACTATTTGTTGCCTATACTAGCATTTAGTTGTTATCGGATAGGTATATTTTATGGAACCCTTTTTACCTTGACAGGAATTTTACTAATCACATTTTTTTAATTTAATTACCCGTAGAACAAACCCAAGTAACACATCAAAGCAGTATAACGGCCGTCTTACAGCATATCTGTATGCTTTTAGCATTTTGAGTTCGTTTTATAGTAGCATTATAAACGTTTATAGTGCTGATATAGGTCTTAAATGGGCACAAATTACCCAGCTTGAGATCCTATACAGGTCATTTAATAGCATTGCAGGCGCATTATGTCTGCGCTATTAGCATTATCGTTGTCATGGAAAGTGCCAATCGCCTCAAAGAAGCATTAGTACGCTCTATTAAGTTGCCGACTGCATTAAAGAAGCCTTAATACGGCCAAAAAACTTGCTAATCGCAGTAAAGAAGCATAAGTACTATCGATTAACTTGCCAATCGCAATACAAACGCATTATACTAGCATAAGAGTGTAGTAAAATAAACCTTACGTCAATGCAAAAACGTCTTTAATACCGACGGAACAAATGTTATAATACAATGAACGTTGTGATTTAACTACTTTGTCTCGCAATATAAAATGGACGAAGACGGTACAAAAAACTGAATGAGTGACACGTCATATTTGTTTGCATCCTAACAAAATTTATAAAAGTTTTTGACACTTTTACGTTATTATATCCTTCAAATATGACTGCGCAATGTAGTTTACTGTAAATGTGTATATAAGTTTCATTGAAAATTTTCACGCGCCTTTGATTTATTGTGGTTTTGCTATAAAATATTATAAAAAGATATGCGTCAAATAAACAAAACAATTGTGTAATCCTCGTATAGAACGAGTTTTGCATTATTAACACAATAGTGTTGGTTGAGCAGTCTTAAATTAAGTAATTTCTTTATTATATAGGTATTTTCCTTGTATAAATAGGTCCGCATGATTTTATTTTTAGGTTATTAATTATTTACAAAATGGCGTTGGTCTATATAGACGGAGAGCTAGCCACGTCTACGTCGGATATGACAATAATGAGAGCAACCAAACCCCTCTAGTCAGTTTGGTATATTATGCTTATTTCTAGATCTGGACATCTGGCAGCTTTAAAGTAGTGGAGGTCAAAGAATGCAAACCATTTCAAGAAAATAAATCCTAGAGATCTGGGTTTGATGCAATATTATGAGAAACTATACAAATACTATACAATATTAAGAGAAATTATACAAAAATTTATGTTGGGAGAAAGTAGTGCCAAACGATGTATAATAAAATATAGTTCATAGTTTTCGCCTACTGTTTTTGTTTCCGTAATAATCATATATCGGGGTTTTCGGTGCGGGAACGATTTGAGAAAGAGTAGAGATAAACAGATAGGTTGAGAGTTAGTCTGAGAAAATATCATATTATGCTTAATGAATAACTACCTCTCTGTGAATAGCTTACACACTATGATACGAGCTTTTTTTCTTAGAGGCATGTTTGTATTTTAAAAATGCAATTGCATATCCGAAATTTATTAACTAGATCTACCTAAGACTATTAATCTTGACGTCCGATATTTATGAACCATTTGATTAACTGAAGAGGTTGACAATGATCAGTCACTACATGAATTAATAAAAAAATACTTGAAAAAATCATAGGTATATGTACCTACAATATAAATACATAATAGTCAGCTATTTCATATAAATTGTATATACCTATGATTTTTTCGATCAATTATTCATTAGGTAGAAACGTGCTAGAGTACATTCTGTTTTTTAAGTTAATGCCTACTCTTTGGCTAATGTCAAACATTCCCGCACCGAAAACCCCGATGTATGGTAAGAATACACAATATTTTTTGGTCTAACGTTTTTTTTTGACCAGTTTTGAGTCGATATTCCAACATATTCACTATAGATAGAATTATAAGGCAAACGACTATCGGTTTTTAAATCTTTTATCTCCATTCTGTAGAGCCGGATCTTGAAATAAATGAGCCGTTATTTTTTTATGATATTTTTAAAATATGGTCTAAAAAACACTTTTATCGATATTCGAATGGTGTAAAGAATCTTACATATACGTAATCTATATATTAGGGTTCCTCTTTGATGTCTCTAAAAACTGTAGAGAGATTTTAATTTTTAACTAATTAAAACAAAATTTATGACCATAAAACCACTTTTTTAGCCTAAACCGGTTCGACTTTGATGTCAAATATCTCGAAGACAATGAATATTGAAGTAAATATAGGATACTATATTGTTTAAAGCCGTTACTGATAATATGATAAGCTATATAAATAATTAGAAAACTAAGGGAATCAGATCTAAGGTCGTTGGCGCCAGGGAGCCCCTTAAAATATAGGCCCTGTCCTTTATAACTGAGACAACTTCGGCAATTTTTACCTAGTTTGGTATTACTATTTTCCAATTAAAACATTTTGCTAGTCTGTCACTGTGACCTCCACCCATTAAAAGCTGCCAGATGCCAGGATCTAGCAATAAGAATAGTATAGCAATCTAACCAGACAGGTTTTGTTGCTCTCATTATTGTGTCATATCTGACGTGGCTAGCTCTTAGTCCAATAGCAGCTCAGTGACCCTTAAAAAATGCCTTATTTATGCCTACAGCATTACACGTGAATAATTATGCTATTAAACAACATTAAGCATTTATTTATGCTATTGTAGAACCTAAGGCACTAAAACCGCTAAAAGTTGTATAGGGGCTGTTCATAAATTACGTCATCAATTTTTGATAGTAAAGCTGCCAAATAAAGTGACATCATTAAAAAAAAATGCGTTTTAAGCTTAATTGTAAAATAAAAAACTATTTAGTAGATAATATTTTATAGCATTAAAAGTTTATAGAAACACGACTTTCATTCCTTTTTTACACATTGATGATGTGATCTTCGGAATGACCGCCCCCCCCCCCCCCCCTCCTACGTCATGCTACCATCATCCGATGTCCAGACCCCCCCCCCCCCCCATTTGAAATGACGTAATTTATGAACAGCCCCTTATAGTGAATTACTTGGCTTTATAATGGTTTATATTATTGCTATTATACTGCATTAGGAACGTATTACCTACTTATAAATGCTATTGTACACCCTAAGGCATTAAAAATAGCTGAAAGCGGTATAGCGAATTTACGTGGCATTATAATGGCTAATATTCATGCTCTTAAACAGCATTAAGCATTTATTTATGCTATTGTAGAACCTAAGGCACTAAACCAAACCGAAGCATTAGTGTAGCAAACCAAAACGCAACTGTACAGCATTCAGCTGTACAGTTGCATGTTGTTCGCTGCACTAAAACTAATGGCTAAACAAAATCATTTACATATGCCATTATACAACCGTTATACAGCGTAAAGCATCATAAAATGCTATTGTAGAACCTAAAGCACTAAAAACAGCTGAAAGCTGTATACCGGATTTACGTGGCATTATAATGGCTAATATTCATGCTCATAACCAGCATTAAGCATTTATTTATGCTATTATAGAACCTAAGGCACTAAACCACACCGAAGCATTAGTGTAGCAAACCAAAACGCAACTCTACAGCATTCAGCTGTACAGTTGCATTTTGGTTCGCTGCACTAAAACTAAAGGCTTTAAAAAAGCATTTATACATGCCATTATACAACCGTTATACAGCTTAAAGCATTATATAATGCTACTGTAGAACCTAAAGCACTTAAGTGCTTTTAAACAGTCGAAAGCTGTACAGTTGCGTTGTGGTTTGCTGCACTAAAGCTAAAGGCTTTACAAAAGCATTTAGATATGCCATTATACAACCGTTATACAGCTCAAAGCATCATATAATGCGACAAGTTGCTCGGTGAACGTATATAAGAGTTTATACGGTCCTTAAGTTCGAAATAAGTTAACTATTCATATGTTATAATGCTTCCTGTGTTACTTGGGAAGTGTGTCAATAACGAACATATCTAGTTCAATTTATGAAAATCCAGAAAAAATGCCTTATCTTTGTAATAATATAAATCAGCTTTAAAATATTCCAATTATATATTCGTCAATCATATTAAACAAATCATTATTGGCTTTAGTTGATTGGCGTTACTTTAGTTTCAATCAGCGCCTGCAGTGCAATGCGGCGTCGTTAATGATTTATTCTAGGCGAAATTACTTGATAGTTTTGTGTTATGATTTAATCATGAAAATTATAAATCAAATCACCGAGTTGAATCTTGAGTAGCTGTCTGCCGATATCTATTGGTAGTTTGAATAAATTGGGGAATTTATGTCATACTAAAAGTAAATTAAATTTTGAAATTGGACTCTTAGCCTGGCCTTAAAAGTAAAGTTGGGGCCAGACGGCAGATAGCCGCAGATACTGCCACGTGACCTTGGTTGAAGCGAGTTGTTGAAGCGAGCGTCTACATGGTTGACAACCAACCAACCGCTTCTGGCAATGGTTGGCAGAGCACGCCTAGCCACCAAGGGCGTTTAAAGGTCATGTAGAATTTGGCATCAACCACTGGCTACATGGTTTAAAATCTCTGGTTTTTGCCAAGGTCTCGTGGCAGAGGGCTGTGGTTGTATGCCGTCTGGCCATAACTTAAAGTGATGGCAATAGAGACCGGCCAAAATTCGATATTAATTTATACATTTTTATTATACCGCTGATAGGTGATATCATAGAGCACTGACCTCTTTAGTGCGTCAGTCGACCTTGCAATACTTAGCGGTGCCATTGTCTATGGTTTTTATAGGCATCGACCGTGTATATCATGCTATTGTCTGAAGTGATAGAAATTGCTGTAAATAGTGCCGCGATATATGCTTTAATCAGATTTATTAGATATATGAATAAATATTTGTACCCGGGTCAATTAAATGATCCTTTGATAACCATAAAATATTTTTTAAGCGAAATGTTTATTTTATGATAATTAGCGCTGAAAAGAATGCGTAATATATACAGTACTCGTAATGAAATAATATTAATTTAGAACAATTTTACGTTTAACAACGACTTCCTAGTAGTGACTGTGCAGACTGTGCTTACAACCAGAAGGTCCTGGGTTCGAATCCTGACAATGGTATTTATTTCTGTGTTCATCACAGATATATTTTGTTCCTGAGTTGTGGCTGTTTACGATGCATTTAAGTATTTATCCATGTGTTTCTATTTTATGTCTTGGGACTCGTGGACGTATTATAATAAGACTATCACACGTGAATCATCTATTGTGGATAATGAGGAAATACATTGAAAGACGATATCCATCTTATAGTCTTTGCCACGCAAGACTATTACTAATGATGGCACTTAACTCAATACAGACCTCTTCAGAACAAATTACCCAATCCAAAATCCATCATAACATTTTAGGACGGCAAGCATTCAATATCGATAAAGTGTGTTACTTCACTATTGCTCTCGTACATAGATATTTTGAAATGAGGCGCGATAAATCATATTTAATTAACATATTTGGATACGATGCGTTAACATTTTGTTTATTTATATATTTGCTTTGGTTGCGGCACCAAATCACCGCACAATGAGGCATGCTTGTATTTTTTACACGCATTGTTAAAGCTGGCGGCAGAATACCTACTCAGAGAACTCTTGCGCTTCACTCGCAGTCGTAACAAGCAATTTAGCTGTCAAAGCCCATTTATTAAGGCGTGTTTCGCCCTAATTTTTGCATTATCTGTGGGTGATATTTGGATAGCTGGATGGTTAAAATGATATAAATGATGAATGATAAAGAAGGCGGCAACTGTCATTTCATACTGATATCACGTCTGATGTAGACAAAGCTTGAAACTCATGCACCCACTTATAGTTCTGTCGGCGAAACGTGCGTCGGAGAAAAGTTCTGTCGACGAAAAAAAAAGATGAAAAGTTCTGTCGACGAACAGCCCGTCGTCGAATCGCCTGTCGGAGAACCGTTACAGATTCCTTAATCGCCATGTTTAACTACAGTTGCACCAATGACACGAGTATTTCAGTTGTAAATAAAAAAACGATCAAATGGTGGCTTAAGCAGGTGGAAAATCGTAGTGAGAAATCAATGTGAAATTAATTAAGGAGCTTTACAGAGAGGTATTTATAAGTATAGTAGCTGCACGTGTTCCATAAATTGGCATCGGTCTATAACGGATGGACGGGATGTTATATAACGCGGCACGAGTTTTAGCTGACTTAAAGCTTATATAAGAGCTCTCCCACTTAGAGCATCCTCTAGTACCAAACGTAAATATATTTTAAACTTTAATATAGTATTGCTCTAAGCGGTTGCTTAGTCCTAAATATTCAGCGTTAGGTACAATTTTATGAAAAAATACGATGTTTCATTCTGACAAATTCATGTAGAAACCTACTTACGAATGTAAATACAGGAAAAGAGTACGCGAGGGTTCCTTAAAACGAGGTTTACATTATTATATTACATAGGGCACAAGACTTCCTTCAGTTCCATTGTGAAGTTGAACTTAATTATAATTTGTTCCAAATCCTTTTGAACCGCTGACAACAATTAACATAAATTGTGAAAGTATAATTTTCATCCCTTATGATCGCTACCCACGTAATTTTGTTGTCGTTTCTAAAGTCAGTCCTGGGTCGGTGACAGCGGATACATTTCGTGGGAGTTAGTAGGTACTCTGTTGAGGTGTTTCACGAGCCCTGTTTGACTAATTCAAGGCAAGTGTCGTCTTATTAAATGTCTTCTTTTAAAATTTGGCAGCTTAGCAATAACATTGCAATCATAGACTTAAACAAAAAGGTAGACGTTCGGTAGGACGTTCATACTAAATAAAACTGAAATGTGTTCCAACACCTACACACACTTGTAAAATGCTACACACCGCTATAATGTAGGTATGTGAATCATAGGCAAAAGAGATAAACCTATATACTACTATATAGTTAACACGGGTATGCAAGAGAGACCACCATATTTTGCGCATTGCACAAAGTGTGACTGAGAGACTCTGCCACACGACTAATTCAATATAGGTCCCGGAACCTATATTTGATGGCACACAATCGGGCGCCTGGTACCATAGGGGAGACCGTTTTGTATAAATCAATGATTGCAATCTATAAAAATAAAAGTAAAATTGAATATGAAAGCTAGCGAATGGACATACCTTTAGTGGTTAAAAACATGAAGTGAGCGAAACTTGTTTAAATGATATTACTATAAAATTATTCGTGGTATAATTATATAATAGGCAACTTTTGCTTACCGGGCGGTATCATCCCTTGGATCATAAACCATGTGTATTTTACGAAATAAAGAATTTGAATTTAAATTTGAATTATCTGGTGTAAAGCTAGTGTATCACGCCTACATCAAATAAACATTGGCGCTGAATACCCGGGTTGTTCAATCAAACAGTTTATTATATGCATGAGACGGGAATTCCACACATATGACTATTGGATGTAGACGAAACGTCCAGCTTTCCGTTCTCAACAGATGATGATTTACCACAAACTATACAATCCGCATGTTGAAGCGTTTATAAGATGCGAAAGGTCAGAATCACAATACGTAGGTACAATTTTACTTGTACAGTCAGCAGAAAAAATAGCTAAACTGGTGATGTATTCAAAATGACCTTCATGCGCTCTTATTCTCTTAATAATTTATTTATCGTATGGCTACATGTCACTGGATATAGCTAGGCATTTCTTCCCTGGGGTAGTAGTAGTGGGAAAGCAGATGATGAAGAAAATCCAGTGAGTGCTGCGAGGTCGATGGGACAGTGCAGCTACTCTTTTAGCACCACCCAGGGATCACGTGTAGGGTTGTCTAAGGTGTTTCCTACGGACGCAGAGTAACATTGATGCCCCTTTTGAACTTGACTGTAATTTAATACGATCCTATAGCCCAAGTGCCGGATTCTAATTTTAAAATACATTAACAATACAATAACAACACAACCTATCTCAAACATAACTCCAACACACAACAAACAATAAACCAGATCAAATATTGAAGTTGTATTGGAGTTGCGTTGGAATATTTCTCAAGCAAATTCTGATATTTCTGATTCAGGCATTTATGCCGTAGCGTAGTTGGATCGTGTTTATACGTGTTTTAAAGTTAGAATACGGCCCCAGCTAAATGGAATCCATTGCAGTCATACTTTAGTGACCGGGTCACAGATAAGGTAACCACTAGATAAGCCTTACAAGGCGACTTGGGGTCACCACTCGTTGGAGTAAAACGACTAATAAATTGCGCGGGCGTCCGCCGTGCCGTTCAGTTGCGACCATGTTTTAGACCTGCACGTAGTGTGCGTGTATGCAAGTTTTTTTTTATTCGTATGAAAACTATTCAAAATTCTGCCATATTGTAGTGTAAGGTGGTGTGGCAAATGTTTTTAAACGTTAAGAATCAAAAGAGTTGGAGTTACATTCCACTTTTACTTCAAAATATTTTTTTTACTTTAATATGTTTCTAGCCAATTCCGCTGGCTCATTTTGAATAAGTCAATTGAGAAGTAGTTAGTACGCCCGTCTCTTTTTATCATGTTAATAATGCAATGTGCTATTCCTTTCTTACGGAAGCACGTGTAGGATAGTGATGTGCGGATGACGTGTACCGGACTTATATACCGGCACCACGTACTTTCGACTTAACAAATATACGAAGTACAATAGAAAACAGAAGATCTTTGTTTTATTTTCTTTTTTCATTTAGTTTGAGTAGTTGGTAGAATTTAAAGATTTATTCTGTCGGTAGTTTTTCTTTTCATATATGTAGTTATAATAAATATGGGTATTAAGAGTCCGGTAATGATTTGAGAACGAAAATCGCTAATAACGAAATAACGCACATGAATTGTATTTGATAAGATAGTTTGAAGTCTTGTTACTGCAAAAAAATACTTTTGGTCCACATTTTTTATTATTTAATGCCCGAAAACTCAATTCTTGCAGAGCTTGTTTAGTGAGGATGTTGATTCGTGCAATTTTGTCGCTTGATTTTATATTATTATTTGGTGTGTGTGCCCTCCAATATGTTTTATATTATCTCAATAAAGCATGAATCCAAGTTTATTTCTGCATTAAAATTTCTGTAAAATACTCTAACATATTCCCATAAATACCACCTAAACTTCGGCAATTTTTCCCAAAATCGTTCTAGGTAAACATACACTTGCTTAAAAAATATCTATGAAAATGAAAAAAACTGTTCTACTTATTCCTTAAACGATTCATTTTCCAACGTATTTATATATTTTAAATACTTACACCTCTCCAAGCAAAAATCGCGAAGCAGCTATTAGATTAAGGTGAATTATTTATAAATGACACATAAAATCAATCAAAAGTGTTACACTTATACAGTTTAACAAGAAACTACCTTTTAATATATGTATACTAACTAAAAGTAGTCTTATTAGTTACTGTAAACTAGTATCAAAAAGTTGAGCGAAATCTCTTAAGGGTGCCACATGAGCGTTGCTTCTATAAGATACTTTCAATGGGTGTCACATGAGAGTTGTTTTAAGTAAGTTTTAATTGGTGTCACATGAGCGTTGCTTCTATGAGACATTTTCAAATGGTGTCTTATGAGAGTTGTTTTAAGGAACTTTTAATTGGTGTCACATGAGCGTTACTGCTATGAGACAAGTTCAATAGGTGTCACATGTGCGTTGCTTCTATAAGACGCTTTCAATGGGTGTTATATGAGTGTTGCTTCTATAAGACGCTTTCAATGGGTGTCACATGGGCGTTGCTTCTATAAAACGGTTTTAATGAGTGTCACATGAGCGTTGCTTCTATAAGACGCTTTCCATGGGTGTCACATGAGCGTTGCTTCTATAAGACGCTTTCAATGGGTGTCACACGAGCGTTTCTTCTATAAGGCGCTTTCAATAGGTGCCACATAGGAGTGGCTTTAAGCAACTATTAATGGGTGTCACATGAGCGTTGCTTCTAGAAGACACCTTGAATTGGGTGTCACATGGGAGTCGCTTCTAAAAGTACTTTCAATGCACAGATAAGGTAATTTTAGATTAGTCTATAAGGCGACGGTAAAATTTATTGGTAATACGTTTTTAAAGTAGGCATATACATATTGCATTATTATTATTTGTTATCAATTTAGTAAACAGTAAATACCTCAATCAACAACAACAAATTACGGTACGTTTACTTGTAGTACACATGTCCCATCACTACGCAACCACGTGATAGCGTGGTGATAGCGCGCGGTCCTTGAATCGACCAATCGCAGCGCCCACTTCATATCACCCACCCGCCCCTCACGTCTTCCGCAAGAGTTGGTGACTCGCGGCGCGAATAAAATGAGCAACATTACGAGTATTACTCTATAGGAGGTTCTCTGTGGACCAGGTTCACCCCTAAAACTGTATTATTGTAAGTAGTGGTAGCCGTTCTTGCGGTACTATTGTGGGGCTATTTTTTTGGGATGATTGTGTATCCCTAGTATTTTTTGATCAGTGATTTGATAAAACAAGTAGCCATTAGAAGAAAAAAAAAACATTTTGCCCTGTATCTATCTCATGTGTTAGAAAGCGCTACTCAATTCGTATCTAAGGCATATGCCCCATTTTGCAGTTGAGGATTTCTGATTTACTAACGCATATAGGATTGCCTAACGTTGTTTGTGAAATTAATATTTATGAAATGTTGTTTACCAAGTGATTGGATAGGTACCGTTTTAATGCCTCTCTGTGGCTAGAAAAGTTATAACCAGTCATATATTTTAAACTACCTGTATTGTACCAATATATCAATAAACAAAAATACAAAAAACAATAACTACTACAAAATCATTTAGGATATAACGTATCTAGTCAGATCTTAGTTTAGAAAGAAAAAGTAGAGGTCACAGTTCAGGTAAGAAAGCATATCAAACGTTTTGTGAAGCAGCCAGATTTGGATTTTATTATTTATTTTTATGTTACACAATAGGTACATTGTCTATTTCTTAAATTGAATTGATATCGCTTTCGGAAGAACTACGCATTGTTGTGTATTTTTAGGAATCGACACCTGACGAAACCTGTGGTAGATTCGCAATTTTTTTATTTTCAATGGACGAAACTTGTGTTACGGGTTTAAATAGTATGTATTTGTTTTTATTTTTCTCGTATATCAATAAAATATATTTTTAGTTTTTAAGAATTAATTTATTAGTGTCAAAAATACAAGTTTTGTAGATGAGAATATCGAAACTTTGAACAAATAGAAAGCCATCTCCTTCCTCCTAGCGTACCTACCTACAGTACCTACTATAGGTACTATCCGTTTCAACTTCGTGGAACAACCGAGCGACACTTGCGATGAACTTTACGATGACTATTTTTATCCGTGTACCGGCTTTATGACCTACAGACCAAAGTGACTTTACCCCAACGATAAAATTAGCGCGAAAGCTTTACTAACTAAATGCATTATCCTATAGCAAAATGACTGTTTTCCTTTCAGGGATAGAAACTCTATTTTGTATTAATATATACGTTTTTCTAATACACGCGACCACGATCTGAATTCCACTCCCACATCGCTCGTCGCTGATGTTTACCGCCGCTGTACAAAGTCATGGCTACCTGTAAATACATACACGCTTTTAAGTCAATTAACGCTAATAATCAAATTTCACTCGTTCACTACCAGACCTTTCTCTAGATCCCCCTCACTAATCCGAGGGGAGAACGGTAAAAGCCGTGCATTGCCACGAGTGAAGAAACGCTAAGTTTATTTGCGTGTTCCGCTGGAAAAGTTTAGAAACAAAATTAACAAAATTAAATAAGTATTTACATTTTTTCGCCAGAGTTTTCTACGGGAGGGTCTTTAAAATGCCTGCGTGGGGATCAACCCCCTTGGCTATTATCACCACACCACCGCCGGCGAACCGGCATAATTTGATCTCCGGTGTTCCTTAGTCGTTATAGAACACAGAAACAGTTGGGCTTAGTCAAGATTTTTCTGAAACAGGAGGCGATTGAAAGAAGGACAGGTTACTTAATCGCTAAAACGTTTGTATCGTAACAAAATTACTGAGGTATTAAGAAATAAGGTTTCAGAAGTAAAATACTTAATACTTACCTAGCCGACGTTGTCGCATATTATTAATTCTCCATTTATAAATGGAGAATTTAGTAAGTTATAAACCATACCAGTACATTCCGTTTTGTAACCTTTTTTTAACGTGGAGGAATGCATTTACGCCTGCCACCTGACTGAGAAACTAGGACGGGCATGTTGTGTTGGCCTCGTGGACAAGGGCTAATAGTACTAACTAAACCATCCACGGTATGCCCGTCGTGCCCTTTGTTGACGGTTGACACGTGATCGCTGATGCATTTAACAACGAACACCGCATGCTTGCTCACTAGGGCCGAAGCCCATGGAGTCAAAGCACCCCTCCCGAAGGTAGCGTGGCACGATGGTCCCTCTGGTCAACCTCCATAGCAAGCCTCCACGCCAGGAGCAAGGTGGGAAAACCCTGAGGTTTCACTCCCTCAGGTTGCCTTCGCGATTTTTATAGAAGTCTAGTCATCCTCGCAACCAACACCCGGCACCGACCGACAGTGTTATCCCCGGTCCGTCATCATAGGCCCTCTGTCCAGTTCATACAGGTTACGGATCCGCAGTTTTATACAGGAGAGCGGCATTCCTGTTTCTCACAGCGGTCGAAGCCGCCCAGCCCGAATGCAATTAACACTCAAAAGTTCTTAGCACTATTCATTCACGCATCAATGTTTCTCAAAAGGTAACTTACACTTAGGGCTTGCAATATCGGCCAGTTTTCAATTCCGGTAATGATTTTCGATATTGGACCCCAATTCCGGAATAACCACTTTCTTTCTATTTATCGGAAAAAAAACAGATACTGATACTATACTATCTCGTTTTACATTAAATGTATAAACTAAATATCAATAGGCCGAATGGTGTGGTTATAACGAACGCTCCATTTCTATAAGTACTTCCATCGCGATTCCTGCACACGACACGGCGTACTGATTTGACGGACGTTGTAAAGGAAAGTCTTACATAAAATTTAGATATCAAATGCTCGCCAGTTCGTGGTTACATTTAGCTAAACCGTATCATTATAATGCCATTTTGTACCCCTTCAAAAAATCAATTCAATGTAACTAACATTCACAAAAACTCATAAAATTGCATCGAGTCCCATCATCTCGCGTAATCTAAAATAGGTTTACTTCTACTCTACTACTGTTTTAAAATTATTTAATCGTTTTTTTGTTAATGCTGCTAGATAAATTCACATTAATAAGTACTTACTACACTAAAAAGTAATTTCGGTAAAGTCTGGTAAGAAAAAATCGTAAGTACAAAAAACTCCGTCGAGATTATATCTTTATCATTTAACATTAATTTACAAAATAACTTAGGTACTTAATATTTAAACTACTTTAAAGCAGATCAGCGGCCCCCAGATAGGTAAGATAAATATACTACAAGATCAAGCTTCAGATGATGAGTGCAGTCTTGTTGCCGTATTCGAATTTTAAAATACATTAAAAATACAATCTATCTCAAATATAACTTCAACGCACAACAAATAATCAACCAATATTGAAGTTATATTGGAGTTGCATTGGAAAAAATTTCAAGTAAATTCCGATATTTCAGATTTAGACCTTTAGGCGCTAGCTATATTGCGTAGTTACGAGTAATAGGTGTTGTATTGAAAATAGATCGTTTATAAACGTGTTTTAAAGTTAGAATACGGCCCTAGTTCATGAATGTCGTTTATATAATTTTTAAGAAAAAAAAACCGACTTCCATGGGAGTAGCCGGTGAAGCATTATTGTAGATGGTGCACTTAGATTCCATACAATGAAATAACTTGCTTAACAAACGCAGCAGAGAGGACAAATCGCCAAACCTGAACTATGCGTCGTTGAAGAGTTCCGTTCTGATCATCATCAGCAGTTCCACTTCATCAAATGTCACTCTTTTGAATGAAAATGCTTGATTTGTTGATAAAAATACAAAAGTCACTTTATGTATCCTTTAAGATTTGAGGAATTCCCTCGATTCCTCATGGAACTCATCATCAGAACTTGAGCTTGACGAAAATTGGTCCTGACAATCTAACTTGCTTAACAAACACAGCGAAGGGGACGAATCGCCAAACGTGAACTATGCGTCGTTGAAGAGTTCCGTTCTGATCATCATCAGCAGTTCCACTTCATCAAATGTCACTCTTTTGAATGAAAATGCTTGACTTGTTGATAAAAATACAAAAATCACTATGTGTAAGCCCTTAAGGTTTGAGGAGTTCCCTCGATTCTTCATGGATCCCATCATCAGAACTTGAGCTTGACGAACATTTGTTCTGACAATTAAACTTGCTAAACAAACACAGCGAAGAGGACGAATCGCCAAACGTGAACTATGCGTCGTTGAAGAGTTCCGTTCTGATCATCATCAGCAGTTCTACTTCATCAAATGTCACTGTTTTGAATGAAAATGATGGTTTTGTTGATAAAAATATAAAAATCACTATATGTATGCCTTTAAGATTTGAGGAGTTCCCTCGATTCCTCATGGATCCCATCATCAGAACTGCGTTTTGACAAAAACGGGACCAATCTGTATATATATACTTACAATAAAAAAAAGAATTTTCAAAATCGGTTCAGACATGACGGAGTTATGGAGTAACAAACATAAAAAAAAAAACAAAAAAAAAAAAAGAAAACATACACGCCGAATTGAGAACCTCCTCTTTTCAAATCTTGAAGTCGGTAAAAAAATGGGGTAAAAGTACCTTAATTCGAATTCCGGAATTTCCGATATTCAGTGATATTAATTCCGGAACTGTAATATTGGAGAATCAGGCAGAGATTCCGGATTTTCGAGATTCCAGAATTCCGGAATGCAAGCCCTACTTACACTAGGAACAAGTTAAATTATATTAATAAAAAAAATACTTACGATGCTTATCCCATTCAGCGCTAATCAGGATACGTTGTTTTTTCGCCTCTACGCAGCATTTTTGCTACATTTGGCGTAGCGCTACGACCGTAGCATAGCAGTACTTGAATGAGTTTAATAGTAACTTTTTAAAATATCTTTAGGTTGAAATAGATCTTGTCTACTTAAGAAAAATTGAACAAGGATTTCGCGGCGGTCGTTTATCACACTCTAAAGGGCAAGCAGTACGTGCTTGCACTTCTCATCCGAATTTAGAGTTTTTCTGAAGTACATGCCATGTAAGTATGTCAGCTTATAGCTTGTATGGTACCTCATATGGTAAACCAGCGGAACAACTTTTCTAATAAAAAATGTTAGCTAAGACTTCTGTTTATGTTCCAAGTTACAAGGGCTGTTATTATTCACAACCCATTAAGAAGTAGGGCTGTGTTACTAAACCGTCTGTTAAGGTCATCGTCGTTATGCTTGTATGAAAAGTTTGACAGTTTTCTCTGAGATGACAGCTTCGTCGCCATATTTAAAGTTGTACGTGGTACAATCGGCCTTTAGTCCCGCGAGACAATGCAATTTAGCGTTCAAACACGAATACTTGTTTTTTTTAATTTTTTTTTATTCTTTTATTACTCGTACATTCTGATACATATTGTCAGCATTTAATACATGTCATTATTTAAAACTAAATTGTCACATCTGACTAAATAATTATTATAATTTTTTTCATTACATTGTCATTACTAAATTAATTTTCATTATCTTATCATACAATTCATGCTGTAATTATTGGGTTGTACTATGCTAAACCCGTGAGCCATTCGCCCTTGCTGTTTTGCGTGTGACTTTCAGTGCAAATGCTGGGAAATAAGATCGACAATTATCGTCTGCGAATAGATGGGCAAAGGTGCAATTGTCACCTGGTTTAGGCAATACATTTCCGACCATGTGCTCGCAATCCAGTCGCTCCACTGCAAATCGGGGACATTCAAGTAAAATATGTGGGACATTTTCCTCAGTTTCGTCGTTGCAATCGCAGGCTGGGGAGTCGACCAGCTTATATTTATACAGATAGCTTCGGAACCCTCCGTGTCCTGTTAGGAGTTGTGCTTTTAGGTTGTCCATATTACCTATCTTCTGCAACACTTTATATGCCTGTTTCACGTCCGGCAAGAATAATTTTGTACCAGACCCAGTTTCCGCTTCCGAATACCGAAGTTGCCATTCTTTAATGCTGGAGTCCCTGATGGTGCGTTTGGCGAAAGATAAGGGAAACCTGTCGTAAATTGGTTGATTAGAGCTGTTAAGAGCCGCATTCCTGGCAAGTTCATCTGCACGTTCGTTCCCTGTTATTCCCACATGAGCCTTTATCCAGAAAAGTCGAACCGGAAGTCCTGCCTGTTCAAGTTCTCTAAGATGTATCTGCGCTTCGTTTGCGATCGGATTTTATGTCGAGGGATTACATACGGCTTCTAAAGATGACCTTGAGTCGCTGATGATGTTTACGCCTATTCTGGGAGTTAAGGTTTTTGCGTATGTGATGGCTCTTAAAATGGCTATCATTTCTGCTTGGAATACTGTGCAGCAGTTCTCAAGTTTTAGTTCTTCTTTGTAAAACTCTCCTTCTGAATTCCAACAGGTGATAGCTGCCCCGACTTTGTTCTCGATCTTGCTTCCATTAGTAAATATTAACGGCCTCTCATTTGGTATATTTACTAGGTCTTCTTCTGTCCTTAGGAAAGAAAACTCTCTTCTTATTCTTTCGGCTGGGTGGGGAAGATTTGCTTGATGCATGCGTTTTTCAAGTTGTTTTCCCGGCAGGTCTTTTATTGGTTTACCCCTTTTAATTTCATAGAGTTGCAGACGCCCCATCGCTCTGATATACGAATACTTGTTACGATTTCAGAGTTCAAATTATATCGGTCGAGCTCGCATACCCCATAGAATATTTTAACTTTGAAATTTTTGGCAGATCACTAATGATTTCCAGGTATCAGGTATAACAGACGTTAGGGCAATTAATTATGGATAAGGTAATTAATTAATTAAAGAGCGGTCCGTTACACAGCTCATCAATATTCAATTACAGTTTGTCATTAATTATTACTCAAGTGGGCTCTCGCGTTCCTTAGCCTAAGACTTTACGGTATCGCGCTTTGAGAAAAGGATTTTTTATTTTATTAGCCTGTTTTAGTGTCCGAGTGCTGGGCAAAGGCCTCCCCTTTTTTTATCCACTCGAACCGGTCGTTTGAATTTTACCACCATTCTATGTAAAATGCGTCCAAATCGTCCCGCCATCTCCTTTTTGGTCTGTCTGCACCCCGACGTGCGTCATTAATGGCGTGTCGTGGATCCCACTGGGTAACAATTTTAGCCCACCTGTCCGGGTTCATGCGGCAGCCATGCCCAGCCCAGTACCACTTCAGCTTAGCGGTCTCAACACCTACATCGACAACTCGAGTTCTGGAGCGTAGTTCCGTGTTTCTGATTCGACAAACACCTAATATACTACGCTCCATAGCTCGCTGGCAAACCTTGAGTTTAGATTTTAGGGTCTCCGTTAATGTCCAGGTTTGCGCACCGTAGGTTAGGATGAACAGGGTACACATGTCAATGAGTTTGCGCTTGAGACACAGTGGAAGGTCGCCCTTCAATAGCGCCTTCATGGACCAGAAGCTTTTCAGGCATTTTCAACACGTCCGTTGAAAAGAAAAATATTCTGCATTTTTATTTACTTATTAAGGAAGTTGATATAAAGTAGAATGGACAGATTTGTATAGACACTGGCCCCAGAACCAATAGGAATAAGTGATATTACATCGGAAAGGTTATTTAAACTTTTGCTATGACGTGAAATGGACGTGAATTCAAATGTCTTTGTGAAAAACCTTCATGATCTGCGCCACAGGAATTTAAGTAGTATCGAAAAAAAAAACTATATAGTAAATAATCAATATGAAACTTTTCTTACACAGGAATTTGAGACTACCTGCCATGTAAAAGATTTATAACTTAGAATAACTTATCTGTGACATGTCGCTCGTCCTTATTGCTCATAAGGGTCAATTAGCCAACCCTCCTTTGTTACTCGTATTCTGATTAATCGAACTTAACAACTGGCCACGAACTGGCTGCGAAAATGCCAGAAGTAACAGCAACATCAAAGACAAGACAACTTTTGCGCTATCTACACAGTCCGTCTACGTAGTTGCTTTTGTTTAATAAAATAACTCGGGAGTTATCATTAAGAATAAAACGTTAAGGAAACTTATCACTAAGTTGGTATATAAACTATTCCAGTTATCCAGATAATCACTTTAAAAATTTAAGATGATAAAATGTAATAACCGGTGATAGTTTTTAGTGCTAAATAGAAGAATAAAAATTCATTTCCATTTTCTATTGTATAATTAGGTATGTTAATAATTTTAAACAAAAAAGAACCGACTTCACTGAGCCCTCCACCTTGCCAAAAGCAAATGCTCGAGCTGCTGTAAAAATTACTCAAATCACTATAGGTGTGCCTATAATAGTTGAAGAGTTCCCTCGATTTCTTCAGGATCCCATCATCAGATCCTGACCTGGTTACAATGGGACCAAATGTGAAGTTATACTCTTTCAAACAAAAAATACAATTTTCCAAATAGGCCCAGCCGTCTTCGAATAATCGGTGATCATACATAAAAAAATAGCAAAAACAATGATCCCGACGAATTGATAACCTCCTCCTTCGAAATCTTGAAGTCGGTTGAAAACCCACAAATAAATAATTTTAAACAAAAAAGAACCGACTTCACTATGCCTCCACCTTTCCAGAAGCAAATGCTCGAGCTGCTGTAAAAAATACTCAAATCACTATAGGTGTACCTATAATACTTGAAGAGCTCCCTCAATTTCTCCAGGATCCCATCATCAGCTTCTGACCTGGTTACAATGGAACTAACTGTGCAGTATACTCTTTCAAACAAAAAAATAAATCCAAATCGGTCCAGCCATCTTCGAATAATCGGTGAACATACATTTAAAAAAACCGGCCAAGCTTGTACGGAACCCTCGTTATATCGTATCGTCGTATAGGTATAATTTTAAAATTATTAAAAATGTACGGTTTTCGCAATTATTCCTTTATCTGTGCTATAAGACGTTGCTTCGTACCAAATTTCAAGATTCTGAATTCACGGGAAGTACTCGTACCCTGTTGGTTTTGATTCCCTTGCGAGTTTCAAAAATTGTCGGAAATTTGTGGCATAAACGGCTGTATCTTTTGATTGCGTTGGCTTAGAAGTTTGATTTTTTTACAGCTTCAAGGGACAATTAGACCTGAGTATTTGATATAAATTTCATCTTGATACCTCCACGACTTCCTGAGAAAAAGGGGCTTGACAGACGGACGGACGGACAACAAAGTGAGCCTATAGGGGTTCCGTTTTTTCCTTTCGAGGTACAAAACCCTAAAAAAAAATAGCAAAAAAAAGAAAACAAAGATCCCGACCAATTGATAACCTCCTCCTTCGAAATCTTGAAGTCGGTTGAAAACAAATATCCCGACGAATTGATGAACTCCTCCTTCGAAATCTTGAAGTCGGTTGAAAAGAGTTTTTCTTAGGACGTACTCCAGCACGGCTAGCACGACTGGTGCGACAAGAGACAGATCTGCGCGACGTTGTAGCTAGTTGGCACCAAAACTTGCGCGTAAAAGGAGCGACAGACTCGCGATCAAATGCCACTGTTATAAAATGACAGTGACTTGCGACTTTGAACTAAAATCCTTAGCACAACTTTGAGTTATCTTCGCGTCAGTTGCAGCCGCGGGTGCATGTTATGCTACCGGAAAGCGAGATTGTTGACAGGCGCGAGAAGGTTTTCCCTACACACGGCTTTAGTCGCTCTTGCAAGACGTGCTAGCCGTGCTGGTACTTGTTTTCTTTACAAATTTGATACCAGAACCGAAAAATCAGAATCCCTAGTTAATTAATAAGTCGTATTATATGAGAGGTATGGTGGTGGTATGGAAACTTATTATTTATAAATTTTAAGTACACATAAAACGTAATACGTATTAAGCTGAAATCTTATTATCTTATTAATAATGAATTTTAGCAAAGCTCGGTATTCCTTCACTTTGGTATTTATCCATGTATGGAATTAACACTACTCTAAGCCTCCGTCGAAGAGAGTATTAGACTTAGCCTTGAATTAGCATATTATTATACTGTATGGATTTGACATAGGTGTCTGATGTTTAGAGTTTTAACGGTTGCATTGCGCGTTTATCCTCATTCCAGAACATTCTACTCGTTCCTGATATTTCTATCTTTATGGGTGTACTGGTTTTTGTCCTCAGGTCTACGCGATCGTCTGCGTCATATCACAGTTCCAAGAGTACCTGGAGGGGCGCGGCACGGCCGCTTTCGACTTCAATGATCGGGTATGTTTCTCACAGCGATATTGAATTATAAGGTTTTATTTTAAAACATATTGATATACTATTATATTTTTTAGACTGTAATATTTTCTATGTCAATGTTATTTATATTTAGAATAACGAGGCACGAGCTCTTTTAAATAATCTTTTTGAGCTAAGGATATAAAAATATTCCAAAGGTGTTTTCCGTTTTTTACCATTATCATATACTTTTTGTATGGTGACACAGGAAATAGACAAAATAGGAAAATACGAAAATGTAGTAAACGCGTTTTTGCCTATTAAGATAGAATAACCCTGCAATTCTTTAAAAGTTAAGTACTTAACATAAAAATTGCAGGAAACATCATAATTAAAAAAATGGCATATTTTAAAAAGAAACACTCTCATAATTAGGATTGTTCATATTTTTGGATCCCCCATTTTGATAATTTATCCTGAAACTATAGGCCATTTTAAGTTTTTATTTTTGCAAATAACAGCTTAGTTAATTTAATATAATTAAAATAAAAGATCTGATACGACTTCATCTAAGTTACTGTTACAGGCTGAATAGGATTAACGAAGTCAAAAATTCGTATAATAATACTCTCGCTTGTCGTCAACTGTCGCCGTCACGTCAAGATTGGTAGTATTGGTACGTCATTTTCCATCTTGTCTAGATCGCGAAAAATATAAATATTCAAATTGTATTTGTAAAGCGAAAAAAACAATACCTATGGCTCTTCATTATAAAAGCTAAATAATATCAGTACCTATACAGGAGTAAATCGCATCAAGTCCAAACCATAATATGATTGAAATTCTTATTTGAGCCAAAATGCTTATGTGAGGAACCCTCTTGTACGGTTTTATATATTTTAAAATATAAGTACTAGATTATTAATGTACAGTCAAGTGTAAAAATATGGGTGTACTCATCTTACTCAAAAATATGTCCCATAGTATCTTATTCCGTTGTAATAAGTGCGTAGTACCATATTTATGAGACGATTTTTTCGATACGTATTTTTGCACTTGACTGTACATTTGGCTTCATTTTTGTGTGCAATACTTAGTTTTTTCATGTATCCGTAGCGGCCGTTTTAGTTTACAATTTTCAGTTTCATCATGTTTGACAAGTGACAGAGCGCATGACTATTTTTTTAGGAATGCTTACTAAAGTTTTATAAGGAGTAAGATCAAACAAAGGTCATTCATATTTGCGCGAAAATATTCGAATCTTTATATTTATATTTGGCGAAATATTAGTCTAAAATTAATCGATAAACCTAGACCTCAAAATTGTTTTGGCAATATATCTTTTCAAAATAAATGAATAATCCCAATTGCTTTTGAAATCGAGTTTAACCTTCGAGCAACAATGTAAGGGAGGTATGGACTCAAACAAGATTTACTGAAAATTTGTAACCAGCCAGTCTTATACCGTAATAAGACTGTAAAAGAAAATATTGGCTGTGTCGTTCTGGCGGTACTATTGTGGGCATTGATTTATCCAAAAAGGGAGATATGGTACCAGGTGCTCGATTGTGTGCCATCAAATAAAGGTTCCGGCACCTATATTGAATTAGTCGTGTGGCAGAGTCTCTCGGTCACACTTTGTGCAATGCGCAAAATATGGAGGTCTCCCTTGCATACCCGTATTAACTATATAGGTTTATCTCTTTCGTCCATGATGCACATACATTATAGCGGTGTGTAGCATTTTACAAGTGTCTAGGCGCAGGACCACATTTCAGTTTTGTTTACTATGAACGTCACTCATATTCCTTTTTGTTTATGTATATGATTGTAGGGCCATTTTTGGGCTGATTGTGTATCCCTAGTATTATTTGATCGGTGAGTTTAACCAAATATTTATATTACTTTTTCGCCATACTTGCCCATAAAAGCACGCAGGTACTCAGTTTAAAGTAGCAATGGATATCTTTCTCATTATTTCAGTTAGTAGTCTTGCAAACTAAGAAGGTGCTGTTAGAAATATTATAATAATAATAATAAACGACTAAGATCAAACGTGGCAGATAGCAAAATGAAGACTACTTTCATGTTAGAGGTTGTCGCCAGGGCTTGAAATACCGGTATTTTTCGGAACCGGTATCGTGGCTTCGAACCAGGAACCTGTATATGACTTGGTACCGGTTCCGTGGTACCGGTATCCAGGGATCGAATTACAGGTATTTTTCGGAACCGGTATCGTGGCTTCGAACCAGGAACCGGTATATGACTTGGTACCGGTATCCAGGGATCGAATTACAGGTATTTTCCGGTTCCGAGGTACCGGTATTCAGGGCTTGAATTACAGGTATTTAATGGGAACCGGTATTGTGGCCTTGAACCATAAACCTGTATTAGACTTGGTAACGGTTCCGAATCACGCATAGGTACCGGTATTACTTGTCGCCGCGTATTAAAGGATTTGTTCTCTCTCTCTGACTCGTGGCGTCGGCTTTGTCCGCTCGGCGCTCGCTCACTCGCTGCGTTCATTTGTTTCGTTCGTCAGTTGGTGATCGAACTTATGTTTATTTGTACGTGCGGAAAACCTGGACTCCCATATTGGACCCCCCAAATAACAGGGATTAGTATGTTTTTAAAGGTTTTTATTTAGTTTCACCTGTCCGTTGCCCATGGTTCAAATGACCAACTTCCCGATTTCCGATTGAGCTGAAATTTTTCACGCATATGTATATCGAGTGACAATGCAATATTTTGATAATATAAAATAATGTCCATTTAGAAATCCAAGATGGCGGTCAAACACTTTTTTGGTAAAAATCGTTATGGTAGTCATTTTCGATTAATTCAGGTGTGTAGATTTCGAAAGTAATATCCGTTTTAAAATCAAAGATGGCGGAAATGGACAATTTTGTCAAAATCGTCATGGTAGTCATTTTCGACTAATTTGGGTGTGCAGATTTCGAAAATAATGTCCATTTTGAAATCCAAGATGGCGGTCATACACTTTTTTTGGTAAAAATCGTTAAATCGAAAATGAAGACCGTTTTAAAATCCAAGATGGCGGCCATACACTTTTTACTTAAAAATCGTAATAGTAGTCATTCCCGATTAATTCATAGGTGTAGATTCCGGAAATAAGGACGGTTTTATAAATAAATATGGCGGAAATGGAAAATTTTGTCAAATTGGTCATGGTAGTCATTTTCGACTAATTTGGGTGTGCAGATTTCGAAAATAATGTCTATTTTGAAATTCAAGAGGGCGGTCATACACTTTTTTGGTAAAAATCGTTAAATTGAAAATAAAGACCGTTTTAAAATCCAAGATGGCGGAAATGGAAAATTTTGTCAAAATCGTCATGGTAGTCGTCTTCGACTAATTTGGGGGTGTAGATTTCGAAAAAAATTTTTGTTTCAAAATCCAAGATGGCGGCCATACACATTTTACATAAAAATCGTAATGGACGTCATTTTTGATTAATTCCGGGAAGAAGACTTCGAAAATAAGCACCGTTTTAAAATCAAAGATGGCGGAAACGGAAATTTTTGTCAAAATCGTCATGGTTTTCGTCTTCGACTAATTCGGGTGTGCAGATTTCGAAAATAATGCCTATTTTAAAATCCAAGATGGCGGTCATACACTTTTGTGGTAAAAATCTTTAAATCGAAAATAGAGACCGTTTTAAAATACAAGATGGCGGAAATGGAAAAATTTTGTCAAAATCGTCATGGTAGTCGTCTTCGACTAATTTGGGGGTGTAGATTTCGAAAAAAATGTTTGTTTCAAAATCCAAGATGGCGGCCATACACATTTTACATAAAAATCGTAATGGACGTCATTTTTGATTAATTCAGGGAAGAAGACTTCGAAAATCAGGACCGTTTTAAAATCAAAGATGGCGGAAACGGAAATTTTTGTCAAAATCGTCATGGTTTTCGTCTTCGACTAATTCGGGTGTGCAGATTTCGAAAATAATGCCTATTTTAAAATCCAAGATGGCGGTCATACACTTTTGTGGTAAAAATCTTTAAATCGAAAATAAAGACCGTTTTAAAATACAAGACGGTGGAAATGGAAAAATTTTGTCAAAATCGTCATGGTAGTCGTCTTCGACTAATTTGGGGGTGTAGATTTCGAAAACAATCTCTGTTTTGAAATCCAAGATGGCGGCCATACGCATTTTACTTAAAAATCGTAATGGACGTCATTTTTGATTAATTCAGGGGTGAAGACTTCGAAAATAAGGACTGTTTTAAAATAAAAGATGGCGGAAATGAAAAAAATTTACAAATTCGTCATGGAAGTCGTTTTCGACTAATTCGGGAACTATAGATTTCGAAAATAATGTCTATTTTAAAATCGAAGATGGCGATCACATACTTTACCTGTTATTTTAGCCATTTTCGATTAATTCAGGCGTGTAGATTTCAAAAATAAAGTCCGTTTCAAAATCCAAGATGGCAGAAATTGTCATTCATTTATAAAAATCGTCGTTATTCTGATATGTAGATTTCAAAAACAAATTCTGTTTTAAAATTCGAGATGGCGGCTATATACTATTTTGTATCCCCGATTAAATCAAAAATGACTACCATAACGATTATCCAGAAAAAAGTGTATGGCCGCCATCTTGGAATTTAAAACAGACCCTTTTCTCAAAATCTAAACACCTGAATCAGTCGAACAAGATTACCATGAAGATTTTCACAAATAGGTCATCATTGCTATCTTATATTTTAAAACAGTGTTTATTGTCGGAATTCACATTGCCGAATTAATCAACAGAGACTACTATAACGATTTTTACTAAAATTGTATGACTGCCGTCTTGTATTTTAAAACAAAAATTATTTTCTAAATCTACACACATGAATTAGTAAAAAAAATAATAATAAATAATAAGAATAGCTTTATTGTACATATAGACATCATGTTACGTAATAGTTACACAACAGGATTTTTGTACAGACAAGTCGGTGTGGAGTGGTCAAACTTTCGACCCCTAGACTAGGTAAAAACCAATGCCTCAGGGGGTTGAGTTCTTCTAGGTTCAATGTCATCATAACACTCATAACAATTTGAGTTTGGTGGAAAATTACTACTATGACCATTTTTACAATAATTGTCCTTTAACACCCATCTTGGATCTCAAATCGGTCCTTATATCGAAATCTACACCCCTCAATTAATCACAAGCGACTACCATAAAATTGTTTTCGAAAAAAGTGTATGGCCGCCATCTTGGATTTTAAAACATACAATATTTTCGAAATCTACACAGTATACATCCAAATGAGACAAAAAAGACTATCATGACGATTTTAATAAAATTGTCCATTTCAGACATCTTCAATTTTAAAACGGTATTTATTTTCGAAATTTAAATCCCCAAATTAATCTAAAACGACACTCATTCGATTTTCACCAAATAAGTGTGCGAGAGCTAACTTGGATTTAAAAAAAGACATTACTTTCGAAATCTGCACACCCGAATTAGTCGAAAACGACTACCATGACGATTTTGACAAAATTATCCATTTTCACCATCTTGGATTTTAAAACGGTCTTTATTTTCGAAATCTACTTCCCTGAATTAATCGAAAATGACTACCATGACTATTTTTACCAAGAAACTGTTTGACCGCCATCTTGGATTTCTAAAGAGACATTATTTTCGAAATCTGCACACCAGAATTAGTCGGAAATGACTACCATGACGATTTTGAAAATTTTGCCCGTTTCCGCCATCTTTGATTTTAAAACGGTCCTTATTTTCGAAATCTACACCCCTGAATTAATCGGAAACGACTAACATGATGACTTTTACCAAAAAAGTGTATGACCGCGGTCTTGGATTTTAAAATAGACATCATTTTCGAAATCTGCACACCCTAATTAGTCGAAAATGACTACCATGACGATTTTGACAAAATTATCCATTTCCGCCATCTTGGATTTTAAAATTGTCTTTATTATCGAAATCTACATCCCTGAATTAATAGAAAATGACTACCATGACGATTTTTACTAAAAATGTGTATGACCGCCATCTTGGATTTAAAAATAGACATTATTTTCGAAATCTGCACACCCGAATTAGTCGGAAATGACTACCATGAAGATTTTGAAAATTTTGCCTGTTTCCGCCATCTTTGATTTTAAAACGGTCCTTATTTTCGAAATCTACACCCCTGAATTAATCGGAAACGACTAACATGATGACTTTTACCAAAAAAGTGTATGACCGCGGTCTTGGATTTCAAAATAGACATCATTTTCGAAATCTGCACACCCTAATTAGTCGAAAATGACTACCATGACGATTTTGACAAAATTATCCATTTCCGCCATCTTGGATTTTAAAATTGCCTTTTTTTCGAAATCTACATCCCTGAATTAATAGAAAATGACTACCATGACGATTTTTAGTAAAAATGTGTATGACCGCCATCTTGGATTTAAAAATAGACATTATTTTCGAAATCTGCACACCCGAATTAGTCGGAAATGACTACCATGACGATTTTGAAAATTTTGCCCGTTTCCGCCATCTTTGATTTTAAAACGGTCCTTATTTTCGAAATCTACACCCCTGAATTAATCGGAAACGACTAACATGATGAGTTTTACCAAAAAAGTGTATGACAGCGGTCTTGGATTTCAAAATAGACATCATTTTCGAAATCTGCACACCCTAATTAGTCGAAAATGACTACCATGACGATTTTGACAAAATTATCCATTTCCGCCATCTTGGATTTTAAAATTGTCTTTATTTTCGAAATCTACATCCCTGAATTAATAGAAAATGACTACCATGACGATTTTTACTAAAAATGTGTATGACCGCCATCTTGGATTTAAAAATAGACATTATTTTCGAAATCTGCACACCCGAATTAGTCGGAAATGACTACCATGAAATTTTGAAAATTTTGCCCGTTTCCGCCATCTTTGATTTTAAAACGGTCCTTATTTTCGAAATCTACACCCCTGAATTAATCGGAAACGACTAACATGATGACTTTTACCAAAAAAGTGTATGACCGCGGTCTTGGATTTCAAAATAGACATCATTTTCGAAATCTGCACACCCTAATTAGTCGAAAATGACTACCATGACGATTTTGACAAAATTATCCATTTCCGCCATCTTGGATTTTAAAATTGTCTTTATTTTCGAAATCTACATCCCTGAATTAATAGAAAATGACTACCATGACGATTTTTACTAAAAATGTGTATGACCGCCATCTTGGATTTAAAAATAGACATTATTTTCGAAATCTGCACACCCGAATTAGTCGGAAATGACTACCATGACGATTTTGAAAATTTTGCCCGTTTCCGCCATCTTTGATTTTAAAACAGTCCTTATTTTCGAAATCTACACCCCTGAATTAATCGGAAACGACTAACATGATGAGTTTTACCAAAAAAGTGTATGACAGCGGTCTTGGATTTCAAAATAGACATCATTTTCGAAATCTGCACACCCTAATTAGTCGAAAATGACTACCATGACGATTTTGACAAAATTATCCATTTCCGCCATCTTGGATTTTAAAATTGTCTTTATTTTCGAAATCTACATCCCTGAATTAATAGAAAATGACTACCATGACGATTTTTACTAAAAATGTGTATGACCGCCATCTTGGATTTAAAAATAGACATTATTTTCGAAATCTGCACACCCGAATTAGTCGGAAATGACTACCATGAAGATTTTGAACATTTTGCCCGTTTCCGCCATCTTTGATTTTAAAACGGTCCTTATTTTCGAAATCTACACCCCTGAATTAATCGGAAACGACTAACATTATGACTTTTACCAAAAAAGTGTATGACCGCGGTCTTGGATTTCAAAATAGACATCATTTTCGAAATCTGCACACCCTAATTAGTCGAAAATGACTACCATGACGATTTTGACAAAATTATCCATTTCCGCCATCTTGGATTTAAAAATAGACATTATTTTCGAAATCTGCACACCCGAATTAGTCGGAAATGACTACCATGACGATTTTGAAAATTTTGCCCGTTTCCGCCATCTTTGATTTTAAAACGGTCTTTATTTTCGAAATCTACACCCCTGAATTAATCGGAAACGACTAACATGATGACTTTTACCAAAAAAGTGTATGACCGCGGTCTTGGATTTCAAAATAGACATCATTTTCGAAATCTGCACACCCTAATTAGTCGGAAATGACTACCATGACGATTTTGACAAAATTATCCATTTCCGCCATCTTGGATTTTAAAATTGTCTTTATTTTCGAAATCTACATCCCTGAATTAATAGAAAATGACTACCATGACGATTTTTACTAAAAGTGTGTATGACCGCCATCTTGGATTTAAAAATAGACATTATTTTCGAAATCTGCACACCCGAATTAGTCGGAAATGACTACCATGACAATTTTGAAAATTTTGCCCGTTTCCGCCATCTTTGATTTTAAAACGGTCCTTATTTTCGAATATTTTTTTAGGAAAGTAGCCAATTGAGAACCTCCCCCTTCGAAATCATGAAGTCGGTTGATAAATACACAACAATGAACTTCCACTTTCCGCCGTGTGTTCAATTCGAACTGAATCACCGCGCATCGCTGATTCGCCTGGCATGCTGGCAACGCGCAGCGCAACGCCGCGTTCGTTTGTAGTGTAGGTATGTTACGCACCGAATATGCGTACCGCACTAAACGACAACGTCGCGTACACGTGGAAGAACCTTTATAGAGAACCGGTATTTTTCGGTGCTAATTCCGGTATTTGTTCTTTACCGGTTCTGCGGAACCGAAATGAAAAAAACTCATAAATATGGAACAGGTACCTTCGGTACCGGTTTCAAGCCAGGAACCTTTATAGAGAACCGATATTTTTCACTGCTAGTACCGGTATTTTTTCTTTACCGGTACTCTGGAACCGAAATGAAAAGAACCTATAAATACCGGTATGTAACCGGTATTTTTGGTACCGGTTCCAAGCCCTGGTTGTCGCCCACCTTCATCTAGACAGTTTAAGTGTTTAATTTTTAATACTGCATGTCCTAAGATACTTGAATTAGCTGTGGTTACCTATAAATACAAATATATACAGGAATATCACGTTATACTTGAAGGTTCCAACCGACCGGAAATTCGTTGCCGATTACCCTTGTCGTTGGCAGAGGGCTTCACCTGTTCAAACAGTATCTTAGATGTATCGATTTAGTAAGTAAATAGGTACTTTTTTCTTTTATGTTGCTGTGCGAAATGGACATTATGGCATGGAAGTTTTATAACCAAAACTTGCTTGCGGGATGCAACGAATAGTTGTTTGACCGGATACCGGATATCCGGCGAACTCGTTGGCCGGATAGCCGGATATCCGGCCGCCGGTCGACCTAAAGTTTTACCTACATTTAATCTAATTCGAGATTGATTGGAAGAATCACGTGACTTAATAAAATAATTGTAATAATTGATAAGTAAATTATTTTGTGGTTTACTGTGTACGGTGTCGGGCCGGATAGTACGCAACGATCAGGTATTCGGCCGAATAACTGTAAAAATAGTTGTACATAATTTCTTAGCACCTATATGTATATGTATAGGTATACTATATGGACAAACGAATGTTAGAATTGACAAATAGGTAACGACATCAATATTTAATTACATTATTTGATTGGGCCTAAAGCATCACAATCGTCGTAGAACTTAACACTAACAACTTGTTAAGGGTAAAGTTTAACAAATGAGCAAGTCTTTTGTTACAGTTACTCGAGTACGCTACACGTGGCTAGCCTGTAACACAGTGCGCTGTTACAAACAGTAACTCAACCATTATTGTAACTGATACACATGTCACACTAAACTAAACTTAGATGTGACACTCTTCTTCCTCCTAGAGTTTGTCCCAGATTTTTGATTTATTGAGCCTGGGGTCCGCTCGGCAATCTAATCCCGGGAATTGGCGTAGGCACTAGTTTTTACGAAAGCCATTTGAACTTTCAACCCAGAGGGGAAACTAGGACTTGTTGGGATTAAATCCGGTTTCCTCACGATGTTTTCCTTCACCGTAAAGCGACTGGTAAATATCAAATGATATTTCGTACATAAGTTTGGAAAAACTCAGTGGTACGAGCCGGGGTTTAAACCCGCGACCTTCGGATTTAAGGTATGAGGTCTTACCGCCACGCAACCAGCGCTTTTAGATTTGACACAAAAGAAGACTTAAGACCTACATCTTAATACGGTTGGGTCGGGCCCTAAAAATGTGCCAAGCAAACGCGAGGCCGATTGTCCCAGCCAGTAAAACTAAAAAAACAACGGGGTGCACTCCGGGAGTGCCGGCAGAAGTGAAAACTTTGATATTTTGGAATGGTTAGGAAATAAATTTGCACGAATTGCTTTAATTATCAGTATAAAAGTACTATAATTTATGTGGTAAAATACAATATTCATTTATTGCGCAATCGTACACAAACATGACAATTTATATTAATTAATTAAAAATTTAACACTTCAGAACTATTACAATTATTTATTCAGCCATTTTACTCGGAAACTGCTAAACGTATCTTTATAAAATTTGAACATTAGTTGTAGTTTGTATGCCATACTTAGTATTGTAACAAAATTGCTGAAAAAATATTTAAGTCCATGTACTTATGCATGTAACTAATTGCCAAAAAATTTTTTTTTACCAAAATTCAACATGTTGCACATCAATCGATAGGTCTTCAGAAATAACATTGAGCTTTTTTAAACATATTTTATAATGAAGTAAATATTTTCAGAAATAATCACTCCGTCTAAAACATTGTATAGGGGGGGCTGTAACTTATGAACCAGAGTTCCAAAAATATGAAAAAAAAATTAAGGAATCTTTGCATATTCTTTTGAACATTAACGGTTAAATCATGCTCGAGTTATCTCCTAAAACCCTCTTCCATAGGCAGATACAACCTTTTAATTATTTTTCCTTAATCTGTTGAAGGTACGGAACCCGCCATTACGCGTGGTCCGACACGCACTTGGCCTCAACCGACGTCAACCAGCCACGGCCTTACTGTTCAATTAGCACGTACTACGTATCATTTCGCGATGCAATCAAATCCACTGCCAAACTCAGTCGATTTTACGCGTCGCGAACCGATCGTTTGCTCCAAATTACAACGTTACGTCAAAATAAGAACCGAGATTTCCTACTTTCTTGAGATCTAACTAATAGCGTGCTATCGACTAAAGATAAGCAAAGCCTTTACCCTATAAAGGGGTTCGTATGGCTTTGTGTCGCGTTTAGGTGACGGTCACGTGACTTTTTTTCGCCTAGCCGCCCATCCGCGAATCGTCCGATAAGAAACTTCGTTCCAATAAATGACTAACTCTTATTATGCCATGCAACCCTAGTCTGTACTGTACATACACTCGCGATCAAAAAAATCGACTCAAACTAATTTTTAATTTCATCGTTTAATATTTCAGGAACCAATCATGAGATCAAAAAAGCAACGGTACCATTTTAGAGCTAACAGTGTCAGCTTTCAATACGAGGATGTTTTTCAGGCGAAAAATTTCAGTTCATGAAAAACAAGCTAGCATACCAAGGAGGTGTAAAATTTGGGTGCAAAAATGACCTTAACAACGAAAGAAAAAACATTTTCATGAACGAATAACAATTTATTTTTATCTTTAATACCTGGTGTTACCACCAAAAACCTTTTTCACACATGCCATGCGTCTCTTCATTGACCTTATCAGCTTCCTGATGGTATCCTGGGGGCATGCTTCCCACTCTTCGACCAAAGCTTCTTTCAGGGCCAAAATTGTCTCCGGAGCAGGATTGCGAGCTCGAACCTTGCGTTTCAGGTAATCCCATAAGTGCTCGATAGGATTTAAATCAGGACTCAGAGGTGGCCACTTCAGAGTCGGGATGCCAACTGCGTCAAGGTACTCCTTTGTGACGCGGGCGGTATGACAAGGGGCGTTGTCTTGCATGAAATGGAACCCCTCGTCAAAGAACCCGGCGTAGGGGACGACATGGTCTTGCAGGATGTCGGTGATGTACCTGTCTGCATTCAAACCACCGCCTCGACCCCCGCCATCAACAAAAACCAGCTCGGTCCGCCCCTCCATGGAAATCCCCGCCCACATCATGACGGAACCTCCACCGTAGGCGACTGTTTCAGCGAAGCAACACTGGGCGAACCTCTCTCCAGGTCTTCGGTACACCCGTCCACTTCTGTCGCTGCCATGGAGACACACTCTGCACTCGTCGCTGAAGAGTACGCGGCTCCATTGGTCGTAGGTCCAATTTTCGTAGGTCGCCACGAATTCCTTCCGAGCGTCCCGATGCCTCTGAGTCAGTTTGGGCCCAGTAGCAGGTCTTCTTGGGGTAAGGTTGGCTTCCTTGAGTCTCCGCCGAACTGTTGAGGTGCTAACAGGCACAACCCGGTTCCGCATCAGGTCTTGCTGGATGGCAACAGCGGTACGGTGGCGATTACGTAGACTGGAGGTGGCGATGAAGCGGTCATCCCTCTCCGATGTGCACCGCTGACGGCCAGATCCTTGTTTCCGTTTCAAGGTTCCAAACCGACAAAACCGACGATAAACTCTGGAGACAGCAGACTGGCTTAAATTCAGCTGCTCAGCAACAGAACGCTGCGAGAATCCTCGATTCACCAAGGTGACGACTTCGGTGGCTTCAGCTTCGGTGGTATCCATTTTTCGAAGGTGATTCCGGTGTAAGATTGCGAGGAGATGTGCACTGGTCAACTTCTGATAAGCGAATGATAAGAAATAACCGGTTACACCGGTTTTTATTGGTCTCAAGAGGGCACAACTCGTGCATATCATAACCATGTAAAATGCCATTTTGTACAAAAACTGCGATAACCTAAAAACTACGCAACTGAGATCGATGTCTTTTACTGTTTTTTGTAGCTGAATAAATTCGTAATAAAATTGCATTCAAAGTTTTATTAAAATATTTCCCGCTTTCCGGAAATACGACCAAAAGTAAAAAATGTTGCTTGAGTCGATTTTTTTGATCGCGAGTGTATTCATCACATTTGCGAACCTAGCTGGGCGGGTCAATCAAGGAGGCCAATTTTTGATAATCGAGCGCTCGAATCCAAAGAATTCAACCTCGAATATAATCGCACATAAAAGTTTGTCGCCATTATTTACGCATTCAATTAATAGTATAAATAATCATGATTTTAAATTACTATCGTTGAAGAAAAGAAATATTTATTATCTGCGTGTAGCACTCCAAAGTCATCGGAATCCGAAATCATAAATTACGAATTGAGTTCGACACAACAACACATAACAGTAAACATATAATAAACACTAAAAAACTTAAAACTAGAGATAAAAAATTTGGCCCAGATCGCTGTCAACGGGCAGGGTGCCCAGAAGGCTGGCCGTATTGCCACGTTGAATGGCGATAGCTATACGTTGTGCAAAATAGTAGCCAGCCCTCTGGTCACAAGAGGCTTCTATTAGGCGCGCCGATAGATCTTTGTATAGTCGGCGCGCGCTTGGCCCCCACGGCCCCAAAGTTTCAACCCCAAACGCCGCAAATATGTAGCTACTTCCTAGAGCAACATACTTGCGGCGCTTGAGGTCTTCGGCCGAGGATGCCGCGGCGCCAGCATTGATTTTGGTGCCTGAAATACGGGACGGTGCCAAGGTATCAACGCAGGTAGCGTCCCAAACTAGCGGCCGTCCCATACTCCAAGGCACCAGTGTCATGCCGTCGGGCCTCTTGCCGTCGTCCCTGGCCAAACCGCTAGGTTCCAGGACTGCCGGCAGTTTAGCGCTGACAAGGGCCCTTCGGATGACGTCGTTAATGCTGGCGTGGCGGGAGATCCTCCCAGCACTACGGACGCAAGATAGACCGTGGTGGCCTAGACTGTCCACCATGACGCCGCATTGACAGCGATGAGGTTGGTTTGTTGGTGCCCCCAAACGTAAGCAGGTTGCGAGGCGAAAGGTGGTGTTATCTAACAGTGTTCCAATATTGGGAGACGGTAGAGCTGTTAACCAGAGGCCAGACTCCCACTCTGCAGTAGCGAGGAGACGAGCGCGGTCCGTCGGACTAGGTGACGTATCTAAGAGATTTTTCCGTACTAGTCGACAGAGCGGCTCGTCCCATTGCCTCTGCGAGCAGGGATGGTCAGGTAAATCGGTGTTCGGGCAGGTTATAGACCAAACGTTCTTGGCCTCGGAGCAGTGTGCAGCCTCCAGGGACCCAATGGAAGGGGCCAGTATTTTTCCTATAAGGCTTTGAGCACCATGCACCGAGGACAAGAACGCAGGTAACGCCACGCAGGAGATTTTGCGGATACCCAGGCCACCGAACCTAATAGGTAAGCTAGCCTGGGTCCAAGTTCTGTCGTCAAAAGATATGTTGAAAATGGATGTCAGTGTTTCTACGACTAATGTATCTAATTACTAACGTTGTTATTTTTAAAACATCATTTCTTCGTTTTATTCGGAGTTTTAAATTTCATATTCGAGTGCTCGAATCTCAAAAGTCGCCCCCCTGCTAGATCACTGTTGCGATCGTATTACACATCTACTACTAACGTCTTATGTGACCCTGGTACTGTTAAGGATTGCTCCGACCGACTTAGCTTGCAACTTGCTTTATCGGTAAACTAAATTCATTATGTCTTGGGCGACCTGCTACGATTTATGTGATCCTAGTAGGTTGTTAATGTTTTTTTGTAATTTTTTATAAAGATCTGTTCATACCATATACATACATTACCAAACATTATATAGAAAAGTAACACATCCTTTATAGGTACTTATTAAATACAATCGATATCTTAATGCTGAGCAACTCACGCAGTCACATATATTCAGAGCAATGACGCGTAGTTTTAGTTTCAGTGACCGCGAGGCAACCGGATGGCTCGCGGTGTTTAGACTCCCGAAGTGATGAGGAGTGCAATACGAACTGACTGCACAGGGCTTCGTTTGAACTAGAGTTCCAAAAAATATGAAATAATGTAAGGAACATACATCTTTGCATGTTCTTTCAACAAAAATGGTTTCAAACATTAACGATTAAAGCATGCTCGAGTTATCTTCTAAAACCCTCTTCCAAAGGCAGATACAACCTTTTGATTATTATTTTTCCTTATTCTGTTGAAGGTACGGAAGCCGCCATTATGCGTGGTCCGACACGCACTTGGCCGCAACCGGCCTTAACCAGCCACGGCCTTACTGTCCAATTAGCGAGTACTGCGTATCATTTCGCGATGCGATCAATCCACTGCCATACGCAGTCGATTTTACGCGTCGCGAACCGATCGTTTGCTCCAAATTACAATGTTACGCCAAAATAATTAAGAACCGAGATTTCCTACTTTCTCGAGATCTAACTGCTATCGACAGACTAGATAAATAAATAGTTGAAGTGAGCACGAGAGAGCCCATCAGGCTATAACTTATCGAACGAGCGTCTATCCGCATTTTGAGCATTCATTATCTGGGAAGCTTCTTTGTTTATAAAACCATAATTAACATAACGCCTGATCTTTTTATAACAAAAACAAGATGTTATGTAACCTAAACTTAGCGCCTGAACTGCAACAAGATGTTACGTTATAAAATGATTTTATATTTTAAAAGATCAGGCCCTTTGTTTTTTCATACATCTACAATCTTTTGATGCTGCTGCCACTGACAAGGCCACGCACGGGGGCTTGCAGCACCGCAATATCGTGTAACCCTACCCCTCCCCTGCGTCGAGGAACAAAGGAAATGTAGGAGACTTATCGTACTAGAAACCGGGTTATTAATTTTTTTCAAAAAAAAATAATAAAATACGCCACCATTTTTTTTGCATTGCAGCATCAGCATTTCGTGTTCCCCCATTAAAGACGCGTCTAATTATTAGGCATCGGAGTTTTTGTCGCATGGTAAGACTAATAGCAAGCTATGGAGTCGACATTTGCCATAAATGTAAACTCTTATTCATACTCATACTCATCTATGTAATTAGTTAGGTATTTTTTTATAATCAAGGACAACAACGTTGACGAGTTTCGAAACGATTATTTAATCTTATCTTTGGAAAATAAATATTACAATAAAAAATAATTACAATTTTTATACTGATTTAATTACGAAAATTCATAAACAAACAAAAGATACATTAAAACACGTAAAAATATGTATATAAAAATAGGATAACATGTTGGGCCAGGCTCAACATATGGTTCCGCAGTCGTCATTTTTACAAGGACACTACGAGTAGACGTATCAAAATAAAGCGAGCTTAGTACATCGCGGTATAAGTGCAAAAGTAGGAAATTCGCAACGAATGACGATGCGATGAATTAAAACACGGCAGAAGGGAATGTTTTAGTCCACACTAGTGGCGAATTACCTATTCGCAGGTGGTGTATAAGTTTTACAGTACATCTGAAGATTTAGACACAGGCACATAAACTGATATTTTTACATTTACAATTATGAATTCATCCGGACTTAGTTAAAATGAGAACCAAGACATATTTTCGACAATTGAATGTTGGATCTTTTAATTAGTTGAAATTTCCATAGAACGTGAAGCTACTGGAATAAGAGCTTCAAAGTCCTGATATGACATGATATATGCATCATCCTTTTCATAATTACAGTTATGAAATGAGTAAACAACTGCGATCTTTTCCATATTTTCGGGGGTAAATCGGGTTCTATGATGATCAAATATCCACTTGTGACTGGAAAACGATAGTTCTACATCAACTGATGTTAACGTCCTGATTCAACTGATTCACAGTATAAAAATCGTAATTATTTTTTTATTGTCATATTTATTTTCCAAAGATAATATTAAATAATCGTTTCTAAATTCGTCAACGTTGTTGTCCTTGATTATAAAAAAAATACCTAACTAATTAAATAAATGAGTATGAGTATGAATAAGAGTTTACATTTATGGCAAATGCCGACTCCATAGCTTGCTATTAGTCTTACCATGCGACAAAAACTCCGATACCTACTAATTATATATATCCATGTCTCATATAGGAGACTTATCGAACTAAGTTCAGTGTCATGGGCTCTCCTACTATTAGTTGATAGGATGCAAAAATTATCAAATTATCCAAATGAACTCTTATTGTGCCATGCGACCCTAATCTGTACAGTATTCATCACATTTGCGAACCTAGCTGGGCCGGTCAATCCTGCTTAGCACTGTTGCGATCGTATTACAAATCGACTACTAACGTCTTATGTGACCCTGGTACTGTTAAGGATACTAGCGAATGAAATTATGAATAAAAATTAGGGCTAAGTCAGTCTAAATAGTGCAAAAATTAGGCCCCAAAAGTGCTGAATTGACAACACTGAACCTGTCGAATCTGTTGGTCACGTGACCCTGTCGAATCTGTCGGCCACGTGACCCTGTCGCGAGTTTAACATTTTTTTCCCCATCACAAAAAGTGCACAGCGCCGCTAAAGAAGTTTTCACTTCAAAAATATGAAATATTTTAATTCAAAGCGATAGATGTGGATTAGAGTAACGCAAAATATGCCCCGAGGTCAAGGCAGACACCTTAACTAAATAACCCGTCGTCCACCCTTAGCAGCGAGATTTCCCCGATGCGTCCATTATCACACTGTAGTCTACAGACTTTTCAGGTCTTTGGTCTTATATTTCTGCTGCAGTACTTATGTTTGCATATTGTTTCCATCTTCTTCTATCTCATTAATGTAAAGGTAGGTGTAATATTTTATTTTATTTCCCGCCAAAAATACAGTATATCTTGTTTGTGTGGGACATTACGAGCACAATATGGCTACAGTCTAATGGACACTTGAAGGGGTAAAATGCCTTTGTGCCGCATTTTAACCCGGTTTTATAAAATTGTATTATTGTTTCATGCTTGTCTGCTGCGCTGTAGTTGTTGTATACGCCAACCCTATTACATAGGCTGCTATTTATATATCCGGAAACCGGGATTACAATCTTCTTAAATAGCATATTTGACCTCCATGGTAAAATTTGAACTTTTTTAAGTACTGGCCGGTACATTTTTTCTTTCTTATTAACGCTCGTGTTTTGTTTTTGACGGGTTTTAAATGTCATCTCGCAGCAAGAATGGAACTCACTCGTGAAAATATTCGTGCTATGATTTATTATGATTTTCGGCGTGGTTTAACGCAACAACAGTGCATAGATCAACTAACTTCTTCTTTTGGTGATGAAGCCCCATCTAAAACTACTGTGTATCACTGGTTTAGTGAGTTCAATCGTGGACGTAGTATGCTTACGGACGAAGTTAAGGCAGGTCGCCCGAAATCGGTCGTTGTACAACAAAATATCGAGGCTGTGCGAAAACTTATAATGGACGACCGACATGTTACGTACTGCGAGATAGAGGCGACTCTGGGTATTTCTATGACCAGCATTTATAGCATATTACATAATTATTTGGCTGTAAAAAAAATTTGTTCGCGTTGGATACCCCACAACTTAACAAAAGAGCAAAAAGATGCTCGCGTCGAATGGTGCAATAAAATGTTAAAAAAATATAACCGTGGTGACTCAAAAGCCGTTTATAACATCTATACAGGTGACGAATCCTGGATCTATGCATACGATCCCGAAACGAAGCAACAATCAACGGTATGGGTGTTTCAAAATGAGCCGAACCCTACGAAAGTTACTCGTGCAAAAAGTACATTGAAACAAATGGTGGCCTGCTTCTTCGGTATTAATGGCCATGTAGCTACAGTGCCACTAGAAAACCGTAGAACGGTTAATTCAGAGTGGTACACGACCATTTGCTTACCGGAAGTATTTGAACAAATTCGTAAAACTAACCAGCGACGAAGAATCATTCTTCATCATGACAATGCCAGCTGTCATACGTCACGCGAAACAACTCTATTTTTGGAGGGTCAAAATGTGGAATTAACGGGTCATCCGCCGTACAGCCCTGACTTGGCACCCAACGATTTTTATTTATTTCCAAATATAAAGAATAAATTACGCGGTCAATGATTTTCGACCGCTGAAGATGCTGTCGACGCATTCAAACAACACGTTATGGAGGTACCTCAGGCGGAGTGGCAGAAGTGCTTTAAAAATTGGTTCACGCGAATGCAAAAGTGCATAGATCATCAAGGGGAATACTTTGAAAAACAATAAAACCATTTTCAGCCGTGTACGTTTGTTTGTTTTTTTGTTTCCGGATATATAACTCGTAGCACACCCCACTGAATGGAATAATCGACTGACCATTTCTACAAACAAATTCTCCTCCGCCCTCGGAACGGACGGATATTAGGGCTTTATAAAGGGAATATTATATTTAATGTTCAAATAGTTTAATACATCTTCTTTTTAAACTATTTTTTTGATACTTGGAAAGGCAGATCACCCTTGAAACTTACAAAATGTTTTAAAGACTGAATGCGTACAGACTACAAAGATATTTACATCCACTTTTTCACCTTATTGCGTTATAAAAATAGACACATTTTTTTTAGGTGACTGTACATAAAATGTGTAGAATTAAATTTTTTACCTAACCCCTAAAACTACCAGGCAAAAATTGTCCAATAATTGAAAATGACAAATATATAAAAAATCTTATATTACAAAGATTTATACGCACACACTGTATTCTATTGAAAAAAAAATAGGTGGCCCCAGAACCATTTTTACGAATGCCTTAGGAAAATATTTCCGTGGCTATGGGTCTATTATTGCTTCAAACGACCGGGAACGAAGTGAAGCGTCAAGGTTGTCCAGAGTCAATTTAGCTATACTTCGGTATGGCAAATTTGCATGTTAATCTCCCGGCTGGGATCGGACGGAGTATCATCTTTCAAAACTGGTACAGTTGTTTCAAGACTGTTTCAGCTTTGTATACTAGCTGGGTCAGTTCATAGCAAGAGTAACGAGAGTCACGATCGTTTTGAAAGTTTTTTTGAATAATTAAGCAAATCTTAGTGTAAATGTATCTCTAAATAAAAAAATAACAAAAAAAAACGACTTCACTTAGCCTCCACCTTTCCAAAAGCAAATGCTCGAACTGCTGTAAAAAATACTCAAATCACTATAGGTGTGCCTATAATATTTGAAGAGTTCCCTCGATTTCTCCAGGATCGTATCATCAGATCCTGACCTGAACTGTGAAGTGTACTCTTTCATACAAAACAAGAATTTTCCAAATCGGTCCAGCCGTCTTCGAATAATCGGTAAACATACAAAAAAACAACGGGGTGCACTCCGGGAGTACCGGCAGAAGTGAAAACTTTGATATTTTGGAATGGTTAGGAAATAAATTTACACGAATTGCTTTAATTATCAGTATAAAAGTACTATAATTTATGTGGTAAAATACAATATTCATTTATTGCGCAATCGTACACAAACATGACAATTTATATTAATTAATTAAAAATTTAACACTTCAGAACTATTACAATTATTTATTCAGCCATTTTACTCGGAAACTGCTAAACGTATCTTAATAAAATTAGAACATTAGTTGTAGTTTGTATGCCATACCTAGTATTGTAATAAAATTGCTGAAAAAATATTTAAGTCCATGTACTTATGCATGTAACTAATTGCCAAAAACATTTTTTTTTATCAAAACTCAACATGTTGCACATCAATCGATAGGTCTTCAGAAATAACATTGAACTTTTTTAAACATATTTTATAATGAAGTAAATATTTTTAGAAATAATCATTCCGTCTAAAACATTGTATAGGGGGGGCTGTAACTTATGAACCAGAGTTCCATAAATATGAAAAAAAAATTTGCATATTCTTTCGAAAATGGTTTTGAACATTAACGGTTAAATCATGCTCGAGTTATCTCCTAAAACCCTCTTCCAAAGGCAGATACAACCTTTTGATTATTTTTCCTTAATCTGTTGAAGGTACGGAACCCGCCATTACGCGTGGTCCGACACGCACTTGGCCGCAACCGACGTCAACCAGCCACGGCCTTACTGTTCAATTAGCACGTACTACGTATCATTTCGCGATGCAATCAAATCCACTGCCAAACTCAGTCGATTTTACGCGTCGCGAACCGATCGTTTGCTCCAAATTACAACGTTACGCCAAAATAAGAACCGAGATTTCCTACTTTCTTGAGATCTAACTAATAGCGTGCTATCGACTAAAGATAAGCAAAGCCTTTACCCTATAAAGGGGTTCGTATGGCTTTGTGTCGCGTTTAGGTGACGGTCACGTGACTTTTTTTCGCCTAGCCGCCCATCCGCGAATCGTCCGATAAGAAACTTCGTTCCAATAAATGACTAACTCTTATTGTGCCATGCGACCCTAGTCTGTACTGTACATATTCATCACATTTGCGAACCTAGCTGGGCGGGTCAATCAAGGAGGCCAATTTTTGACAATCGAGCGCTCGAATCCAAAGAATTCAACCTCGAATATAATCGAACATAAAAGTTTGTCGCCATTATTTACGCATTCAATTAATAGAATAAATAATCATGATTTTAAATTACTATCGTTGTTATTTTTAAAACATCATTTCTTCGTTTTATTCAGAGTTTTAAATTTCATATTCGAGCGCTCGAATCTCAAAAATCGCCCCCCTGCTAGATCACTGTTGCGATCGTATTACACATCTACTACTAACGTCTTATGTGACCCTGGTACTGTTAAGGATTGCTCCGACCGACTAAGCTTGCAACTTGCTTTATCGGTAAACTAAGTTCATTCATTCATTATGTCTTGGGCGACCTGCTACGATTTATGTTCCTAGTAGGTTGTTAATGTTTTTTTGTATTTTTTTATAAAGATCTGTTCATACCATATACATACATTACCAAACATTATATAGAAAAGTAACACATCCTTTATAGGTACTTATTAAATACAATCGATATCTTAATGCTGAGCAACTCACGCAGTCACATATATTCAGAGCAATGACGCGTAGTTTTAGTTTCAGTGACCGCGAGGCAACCGGATGGCTCGCGGTGTTTAGACTCCCGAAGTGATGAGGAGTGCAATACGAACTGACTGCACAGGGCTTCGTTTGAACTAGAGTTCCAAAAAATATGAAATAATGTAAGGAACATACATCTTTGCATGTTCTTTCAACAAAAATGGTTTCAAACATTAACGATTAAAGCATGCTCGAGTTATCTTCTAAAACCCTCTTCCAAAGGCAGATACAACCTTTTGATTATTATTTTTCCTTATTCTGTTGAAGTTACGGAAGCCGCCATTATGCGTGGTCCGACACGCACTTGGCCGCAACCGGCCTTAACCAGCCACGGCCTTACTGTCCAATTAGCGAGTACTGCGTATCATTTCGCGATGCGATCAATCCACTGCCATACGCAGTCGATTTTACGCGTCGCGAACCGATCGTTTGCTCCAAATTACAATGTTACGCCAAAATAATTAAGAACCGAGATTTGTTACTTTCTCGAGATCTAACTGCTATCGACAGACTAGATAAATAAATAGTTGAAGTGAGCACGAGAGAGCCCATCAGGCTATAACTTATCGAACGAGCGTCTATCCGCATTTTGAGCATTCATTATCTGGGAAGCTTCTTTTTTTATAAAACCATAATTAACATAACGCCTGATCTTTTTATAACAAAAACAAGATGTTATGTAACCTAAACTTAGCGCCTGAACTGCAACAAGATGTTACGTTATTAAAATGATTTTATATTTTAAAAGATCAGGCGCTTTGTTTTTTCATACATCTACAATCTTTTGATGCTGCTGCCACTGACAAGGCCACGCACGGGGGCTTGCAGCACCGCATTATCGTGTAGCCCTACCCCTCCCCTGCTTCGAGGAATAAAGGAAATCTAGGAGACTTATGTACTAGAAACCGGGTTATTAATTTTTTTCAAAAAAAATTATAAAATACGCCACCATTTTTTTTGCATTGCAGCATCAGCATTTCGTGTTCCCCCATTAAAGACGCGTCTAATTATATATATCCATGTCTCATATAGGAGACTTATCGAACTAAGTTCAGTGTCATGGGCTCTCCTACTATTAGTTGATAGGATGCAAAAATTATCAAATTATCCAAATGAACTCTTATTGTGCCATGCGACCCTAGTCTGTACAGTATTCATCACATTTGCGAACCTAGCTGGGCCGGTCAATCCTGCTTAGCACTGTGGCGATCGTATTACAAATCGACTACTAACGTCTTATGTGACCCTGGTACTGTTAAGGATACTAGCGAATGAAATTATGAATAAAAAATTAGGGCTAAGTCAGTCTAAATAGTGCAAAATTTTGCCCCAAAAGTGCTAAATTGGCAACACTGAACCTGTCAAATCTGTCGGTCACGTGACCATGTCGAATCTGTCGGTCACGTGATCCTGTCGCGAGTTTAACATTTTTTCCCCATCACAAAAAGTGCACAGCGCCGCTAAAGAAGTTTTCACTTCAAAAAAAGATCCCGACGAATTGATCACTCGCTACGCTAGTGATTCTATTATAGAATCTTTCCCTTGCTCAGCACGGCTAGCACGTCTTACGCGAGACTGGCGTGACAAAAGACAGATCTGTGCGACTTCATGCGTTGTCGCTAGTTGGCAGCACAACTTGCGCGTAAAAGAAGCGACAGACTCGCGATCAAATGCCACTGTCATAAAATGACAGTGACTCGCGACTTTGAACTAAAATCCTCTTCGTGTCAGTTGCAGCCGCGGGTGCATGTTATGCTACCGGAAAGCGAGATTTTTGACAGGCGCGGGAAGGTTTTCCCTACTCGCGGCTTAAGTCGCTTTTGTAAGACGTGCTAGCCGTGCAGGACTCAATATTAGCGTACGAAGTTAATATGAACTTTCTTCTCTCGTTGCACAAATATCTAGATATATTAGTAATTGTCAGCGCAAACAATTGTTCTGTGTTTCCACTGTGTGAAAAAAAAAATTGTAGATTATAAAATGTATAAATTGTATAATATTTACGACTACGGTACTATACAATGTATTAATAAACTTTATAAATTTAGTCAAAGTTAAAACAAATAAAAGCAAAGATTAGGTCCCAGGGTAATATTTCGTTGAAGATTTAACGTTGTACCGTACATCTTTATTAAACAGACTACGAGTACCTATATATACCTACGTAGTAATAATTTTCGTAGCCCCAAAATGGCGACTGCCCACATTTCCACCGGATATTTTATTATAGTAATTTTGCTCAATAAAGTTTAGTTTATCCGTGGCGTGTTCTATCCGTGATTTATAGTCAGCGAGTATTAAAAAGGGACAACCACCACAAACAACCAACAACCGCGTGGCGCCTGTACGTAAATATAAAACTCGATTCTCATATTTATTTTATCTACACTCATATTGTAAGTTCTCTAAAACGTGTTCGAAAACGGTAGGCAATGGCTAGCATTACCACGACCGATTTTACTATGATAAGCTTTTTATCCGTAGCAGTAACGTAATTTTAACTTTTCATGCTCAATTATTGATGTGCTATGAGTTTTGATAACATAATGTACACCTGCACCCTCCCGGGGATCCGCCGACAGCCCGACACGCGCCCGCGCGACCGCCGGCACAATCGAGTTGGCCATGGTGGCGGTGCGATGGCGGCCATTCTATGGTTTCCAAATAAGGCATTTAGAATGAATAATATGAGTGTAGATAAAGCAGTGTATGCAACTGTACGTAATTAGGCCTTAAAACACTCGTGTGATCTTATTATGAAAACCACACTTATGTTTTAAGGACCCTTATTACGTAACAGTTACATAAACTACTATTTCCTACCTAAACGGTGTCCTATAAATGTTAGATGATTTTGTAGTAGTTTTTTGGTTTGGGCCATGCATCTTTGTACGTCATATATAGCCCTCGAACCTGCAATAACCCTTTGACATTCATGACATTTTCAAATATTTCTTAAGAGCGGGTAAAGGTAAATTTAAAGCATCGACGGGTAACAGGCGTCACTTCCATTCTTTTTTTCAATTTTTTGGACCTACGGTTCGAAAGTAAGATGGGGGGATGTGATCTTATTATGAAATTCGCCTGCGGCTCATTTCATAAACTCATGTTTTAAGGACCCTTATTACGTAACAGTTACATAAACTACTATTGTGATACCTAGTTCAAAGAAGTAATTAAAATCAGCTACTCTTTATGGAACTACAATGGAACGTCAAAATGATTTGTTATTCCTGTCAAATGTCTATCGAGGACTTACCCTAAAACTTACCAAAATGTTATAGAAGTCTTTGTGTACGCAAGACCTACTCTGTCATGTCTAGATACCTTATTACATACACCGCCTTTATCTGTATACCTATATAGCTTTTGCAGATTTTAAAATCATTTAAAGCACAAAAATACGTTTGACCTGGTTTTCTCGTGTATTTTAGCAAGTTTGATTTAATTGGTTATTTGAAGCAATACTGATACCAATATTGATATTGTCTCTATAATTATTAGAATTGCAAACGTTCGCATTAGCTCCATAATTGGTACAAAACAACACAAAAACAAAATATTATTAAGTCAGAACCGGCCGTAACAGGGCAGGGCGGGTTGCATCACGCGCAATTAACGAACTGACGTGGCTACCATTAAAAATGGCGGCGCTGCTGTCATCCCATAGATGACTGTCACAGTTTTCATTCAAGCGATCAAGCTAATTTTAATATTGACATTGACGTTAAGGGACCAGGCCCAGAACCCAGAATGTACAGGTGAGCAAATTAATAGGTTCACTATAGCACAACTAAGAGCATTTATTATTATAAATACATTACAACAAGCTATTTGGAAGTACATCAATATTAGACAGCCAGGCTATCCCTTATTATGTATGAGCTGTCGACGGGCTGTGGCGATATTGATGGATTGGACAGCTCCGTAGACTCGACAGGTCTTACGTTACGGCCGACACGAACTAGTGTCTAGGGAGGGCATATTCAAATGTATAATATCATTTTTAAAAGTTGCGCACGGTACTTATGCATGTTTTTGTTTTGCTCATGATTCATAATTATTTTACAAAGAACTTGTGTTATAATACTTTTTTCACACCACCTGCTCGACAATGCCAAATTATATATCATGCAAACCTCACCGAAAGCAAATCATTATAGCCCTTGGCTTTAGCCGGGTTATAATGTTGTACTAAATCTCATTATAACCCGCTGGTTAATAATGTGAATTCACTTCCCATAGCTCTTATTGTTATGTGCTTAAAGTCTAATTTCGTAAAGTCCGCACGGTGCACAGCCCCGCGACGCCAGCCGGGGCCCGCGCCGCCGCGTCGAGCTGATTTGAAAATCGAATTAATTCGGAAAATCGTGCTGGCCACCTCAATTTTAAATACCTAAAACAAATGCCGCGAGTGTCATAAGACGCTGCAGTATACGGAGTAAAACTGCAGGTTCTATAAAAATAGAAGATAAAATTAGAATAAAATGGACTAACGTATCAAGAATCAATTTTTAGGGTTCCGTAGCCAAATGGCAAAAAACGGAACCCTTATGGATTCGTCATGTCTGTCTGTATGTCTGTCCGTCCGTATGTCACAGCCATTTTACTCGGAAACTATACGACGTATCTGAATAAAATTTACACATAAGGTGTATTTTGTATGCCGCTACTCAGTTATGTAGTTAAATTTGAAAAAAAAAATTTTTAGGGGGGGGCGCTCCATACATGAAACAAAATTTTTATTTTTTTTATTTTTGACTAAATATCAACATGTGACACATAAATCGATAGGTCTTTAAAAATAACACTGAGGTTTTTTGACCATTTTGTGATTAAGTGAATATTTTCTGAAATAATGGCTTCGAAAGTCAGAAAAATTGTGCCCCCCCTGTAACTTTTGAACCGTAAGTCCAAAAAATATGAAGAAAATTGAGGAGATGCGCCTTATCATATACTTTCTAGGAAATTTTTTTAAACATTATTGGTTTAGCCATTTTTGAGTTATCTCCAAAAAACTTTTTCCATAGGCATCAGATATGACCTTTTGGTATTAGTTTGGTTCTTATTCCATTGAAGGTACGGATTCCTGCTATGTGTGGTCCGACACGCACTTGGCCGGTTTTTACTTTTGATTTACTTTAATAAAAATCCGTTTCTAGTAGCCTTAGCTATTTTATTGTCTCGCAAGAGGTGAGAAAAGTAGAGTATACTCCTCGGAGATAAAGCTGTTTTTGTCACGGGCGTGCTTGAACCCCTCACTGCACTCAGGACTCAGTCTTAATTCCCTCGCTTCGCTCGGGAATTAACTCATAACCCCCTCGCTGCGCTCGGGAGTAAAATCTGGAGTCCTTCGTTACGTTCAGGATTCAATATTGCGCCCGTGACATAAAACAGTGCTTTATCCCCTTGGTGTACAATCTACTATTATATTGATTTCATAATTTGTAATTACGTAGGTTTCTATGCGTAGATACCTATACAGTTTAGTTAATGACAATATAATGCAATTTAAAATAATTTATGTCAAATAATTTTTTTTTTTTATAAAAGTTAAACAAATCCCAAAGTCAGTTTTCAGAGTACAACGCTTACGACTACCTACCTAATAATCTTTTCAAATTACTTACTTTTGTCTAAATACTTAGGTTATCTACATTATGAAGGCAGTTTGAGTACGAGACCTCGATATCTTTGTAAAGCCGCCATCAGATATATCAGAGCGGCCAAGGTGGTCACAAATATCTGAACAACGCCTCTATTGTCAAAGCGATAAAGTGCATGTTCAGATATTTTTGAGTACCCTGGCCGTTCCGATATATTTCATGGCGACTGCACACCCGGAACTAGTACAAATTATGTCATAACTCATAAGCCTTATCCCCGAAATATGGACTCAGCTTAAAATTGTGTGATTGTGGTCGAGGTAAACTCTATTGATCAAAATAAAATCCTATTGGCTATTACCAAGTCCTCTATTACCGTAATATCGCCGTCTATCTCTCTCGCCATGGGAATAACGAGACAAAGAATCTCCCAAATAGCCGTGTCGGTACCTAGTAGGTGTAGGCACCATGGTTGGTGATGACACTGATGACACATTTAAGCGACGATCGATACCCACCGTGGCCGATTACCCTCGCTTTTTAAAACGAGATCCAAAGAATGTTTTCCATTCGATTTCATCTATAATAGCATTTTTATGACAGGCCGATATGCTGATTGATTTTGATTGTTTTAATTATTACGTGCGGTGTTATGCCTCTAAACTCTTAATTTTAATGATAAAAAATGGACTGTTTTCATAGGAGAGCTTGAACATGAACACCCTGCCTGAATGGTACCATTTTAATCAGAACTGAAAGCATATTTTCTCTCTAAAAGCAATGTCATTTGTCCGGCTCAGATCAAACGATTGGAGTCACTTTTTATAAAATCTTAATTCAGTAGCTGATTTATTTATTTTTCATTACACTCGATTTTACCCAAACTTTTTCGATAAGTACATAAATATATGTATATAAAGCCTTCAAGATAAGTACCTACGTTTTAATATGTACACTAATCATTACAATTCTAAATATTTTGGATATCTAAGATAAGTTGGGTAAGAAGATCTACGCGGAATACATTGGTTGGTACATGATGCGTTCTCTATTTCAGTTTCAAACTAAACCTGTGATGTCATAAGATAAAAGACTAACATACTTACTTAGTAGCTAGAGTCTCCGGTTCTATTCACTTGCGAGTTTTGTAGCAAGTGAAAAGAACCCGAGTCTTTTAGTATTATATCTCTTAAGAGTCCAGTAACGATTTGAAAACAAAAAATGCTGATAATGACATAACGCACGTGAATTGTGTTTGATAATGATAAGATATTTTGAAGTCTTGTTATTTCAAAAAAAATACTTTTAGTACACATTTTTTATTATTTAGTACTTACTCGAAAACTTTCTTGAGGAGCTTGGTGAGGATGTAGATTCGTTCAATATTATCGCTTGATTTTTTATTATTATTTGATATGCCCTCCAATATGTTTTATATTATCTGATTAAAGCATAAAGCCAAGTTTATTTCAACATTTATGAAATACTTTTTAATAGATTCCCATAAATACCATCTAAACTTTGGCAATTTTACTAAACATAGTTCTAGGTAAACACTCTTGCTTAAAAAATATGTATGGAAATGAAAAAAACCTGTTCTACTTATTCCTTAAACGACTCATTTTCCAACGTATTGATATTTTTACATCATTTTAATCCGTAAAATTCTTACTCTTTTCACCTCTCCAAGTAAAAATCGCGAAACAGCTGTTAGATTATTTAAGGTGAATTATTTATAAATGAAACATAAACTAAAAAAAATGTTCCACTTATACAGTTTAAAAATCTAAAATCTTTTAAGATATCATACAAACTAAAAGTAGCCTTACTGTAAAATAGCATCGAAAAGTTGAGCGAAATCGAAAAAAAACTACCGGACTCTTACACCTACTTTCAAAAAGTTTGTTGCTTATTCCTTAACATCTGCGTGTGGAGTAGAGTGTTGTTAACTCAGAAACGTAGGTATTGTTTTACAACAAATAACACGTACTTATACATTCTTTCTATTATAATCCAGTAACTTTATACAGTCATCGTGTGCGGTAAATTCGGTAGATCTGATTGTTTGCAGACTTGTTTGTGATGTTGGCCCAATAAATAATCCAAGTTTGTGACCTGAGGCGCCGAACGCAACTTTGTCAAAAAACGAATAATCAGATTTTGGCGATTATAACCCTTAAAGACTAGTTTTAGACAGTACCTTTTCAGGACATTTTTAAAGGAGACTAAATTTGCTACAATCCTTAGAAGGTACTATCAATAACCAGTCCTTTAGGGTCATAATCGCCAAAGTCTGAAATAAAAAAACTATTTTTGACAAGGTTGCGTTCGGCGCTCGAGGTCACAAATTTTATTCATTGGACCAACATCATCAAATTCATAAACAAGTCTGCAAAAATCAGTACTACCGGATTTGACGAACCTTACTCCGTACTTTCAGGCGACAAGGTTTTTGGATGATTATTAGACATACAGGATATACCTTAACCCAATTAATTAACTATAATACCTAAAAGGAGAGCCATAATAGTAAGTTGTCGAATTAGTACGTGAAATAACATTTACTTTTGTTGCTTTTTTTGGACCAGTGAAGTGCTTGTTGTTTTTAATAAAATTATATTTAGTTATAAAATGACATCTTGATTCATATTTACTTTATGATATGAAAATAGATGATACCTACCGCTACCTCACGAGCTAATAGGTATTTAAAGAAGAAATACAGCACAATATAATTTCCTACAAGGTTACAATATTCTGGTTTTAACTCTAAAAATGGGGTCGTCATTCTGATATAGGGCAAACAGGCGTGAAAGGTTCCGTTACGCAGCAAGAATCAAGTGAATTTCACAATTCCGCACTTCCCGGTAAAAAGATCAAGTGCCTAAGGGATACGAAGTGACTTAGTACTTTATTTTACTAGAGCCCCTGAATTTTAATACGGCCGAAACCTACCGACCTCCCTGAGTCACGGTAGCAAAATAATTGAACTGTCGCACCCGATTTTCATTTCTAAAGCTTTGCTCGTAGGATTTACTTTCAGTTGTGTCGTGACTCGTGTGGATCTATTCGCGTTTACGGTATAAGAGGATTGAAAATTCGGAAACAAAAAATGCCTGCTGACACTGATGGCTCGCTAACTGCCGGTGTTAAAAGGGTAGATGGGTACTTTTGTTCTGGAAGTTCACGTTGAGTAATTATGATTACCTATTCCGAATACACTCCCTTTAAATCCTTTAACAAGCTTTATCTTCACCTATATCATAACTTCCCTATAATATGTTCAGAAACGATAAGCTAACGGCCTATATCAAGAAACCTGTGATGAACTAGTGAATCGTAAAAATTTACTTTACAATATCGATGACCGATACTTTAATTACATTCAAATTTCGAACGTCTTCTGGTATGTTCGTCAGTTGAATGTAAATTAAAGTATTGGTACCGTTGGTACTTATGAGTTATGGCAGTCTAGTTGGCCGTGGAGGTGCAATGGCGGTCATTTTAATGAATCTCAGCACGTTGAGGAGTTATAATATGTGTGTAGATAATTAAGCATTAGGCATTAAAACACTCGTGTGATAGTGTCGAAACCACACTCTTACTTCAATGCCCTTCATTATGTACCAGTCACATACTCGTACTCTACTAATATATCAACTTGCATAATTTATACCAACCATAATTATTATACCAACACTTATGTACCTAAGTAACATAAATTTGTTATCTATCAATGTCTATACTAACTACGTACTTCTATGCACAAAGACAATGAAAAAAGTCACCATTTAGGGATTTTTTTCGTGACCCGTTTTTATTGCTTCTGTGTACGTACATACTGTGTATATTGTATTTAAGTAAGATTATGAAATGGGATATTGGTGCCTCTTCGAGTTAATAGTAACAATGAAAGCGATAGACTACTTAAAACTAATATTTTGTTACAGCAACTAGCGTCAGTGCAATACACTGCCACGGCTCAACACACTACGACGACCAGCTCGGGCGGCCGGCGGCGCTCCGCGGGCAGGCCCATGCCGAGCCGGTGCGATCCCGAGGAGTTCTCCGAGGCGCCCAAGTCCATTGGTAACTATACTAGTGGCTGCGATGGGCTGCCTATGCTAAGCCGATGCGGTTTTGAGGGGTTCTCAAGTCCAACAGTCCACTATTAGCAGCATCAGGATGTAGAGCCACGCTACTACTACCCACTCCGACCCGCCATGCCAAGGAGCCCCGAGGAGTTTTTAAGTTCATCGGTACGGAAACTATAATAGCTGTAGGATATAGATATTAGATTCGATATGATTGTAGTAATATATATATGTATAATAATAATATTTAAGCATTGAACTCATTACAGGTCGTGGGAGCCGACCGATGCCCAGTCGACACGACCCCGAAGAGTTCTCGGAAGCTCCCACAAAAACTATAAGTAAGTACCAATACTAATGGATGCATGCGTCTTGCATTACATTGAATCGTATTCTAAAGCATGTGCGAAAAGCATGTCAATACTTCACAAGACACCAGATGCAGCTCAGACAGACCCAAATATAAGTTTAGCATAGGTACTGTTAGAAAATCTGACACAAGCAAAAAAATAAGAAGAGAAAACAAAGCAAGTTCAACAGTGAACTGAGTACTGACACTGACAAATTTCCTTTTAGGTACTACATAAGATTTTTTTAGGATAATATATATCATTAAAATCATTATCATTTCATTTTTTTCATCTCCTGTATTATATAATTTTATGTTCGCAATGATATTCGCAACTTTTTCGGTTTCAATTAGTTTTATTTAAATGAAGAGGTAACGGAATGATAAAATTGATAAATAAAGGTGCGATATTAGTATACTGTTTGTTGTGCCTTATTTTCTAAAATATATCGTGCTTTTGTTTACATTTACATTCACTTCACTCATTCACTTTTTTGTAAATCAGTACCTAATTTAGATGCGTGCGTAATCATTGACCTCATATTTCCTGGCGATACCTATACCTGCCCATCATTATTGTGTACAGGAGTAAAACTAAAGTAACTAAATAATAATTATTTACACTTTAACACCGAGAGCACAGACAGACGAAATATTATTTGTTACTGTCCAGTGGTGTAGCGGCAGATGTGTCTGACGGCTGCCAAGTGCACTATGGGTATTGAGTCCCCCTTACGGTATAGCCGTCTTCAATGCACGCTATTTGCAATATACTCGATTGGCAACTTAGTGGTAGACGGGCCTAAGGGAGTTTTATCTTATTAAGACGCAAAATTTTATCTCAGATTATTGTATTATTTTATCTCATGATTTCATGAAACATCCACTATCAACTTTAAATACAACGATAATAAACTACGTGTATTATTTAGTCTGGGATAACATCTCTTCAAGATATTACATGTTTTTATTTATTTTCGGCATTTAAATTGTGTTGCAATAGTGAAAATAGAACATGAAGAAGGGTATTTCACGTTTATGGTATACAAATGCAAACGTGTCGTATAGCAGTTGTTTCAGTGAAGGTTGGTCAAATCCCTTAGTAAAGACTGTATCGAAAACTATAAATACTTGTTCAATAGCATATAAATCCAAATATACTCATGTTTATTACCATTGCCATCAAAAATACAAATTTTCAGACTATAAATAATTAATTAAATTGGTTGTATATCAAAAAACCTGCCGTTTTATGCCAATTCTCTAATTTTCTTTCTAGACGTCGATATTAGAGTTCGGACAGCGTGCTTAGCAAAATTTTCTCCTTCATACCCTAGTCATAGAAACAACTGCTCATCAGAAATGACAAAAAAACTCTTTTTTGGACGTTTTATTTTGATATTACTTAAAAAAAATTGGATCAGACTAGTAATTGAGCTGATTAGATGGTACATGTTTAAGTTATAAAATTGACTTTTTTCCGTTCACACCCCTGAAACACAAGAATCTACAGCAGAAAAAAAAAATTGTCTGTTACAAACTTAAGACTGTGTGCTTTCTCATCACCCTCAGAAGCTGTGTGTTAACCCATTTCCTGACGTAGATCTCATCTGAAATTTTAGAGGTAGTAAAAAACGGATTCATTTTAAGACCGTATTATAAAGATAACTGCCAAACCTTAAATCTTAGGGTAGTTTCTTCAATAATAATGGGCTTTTCAGATTCAGTGAAACATAGATATTTATAAAATGCTCCATATTTATTATGGTCCCATAGGACCATTAGTCATAGCAAAATTAGATAATTACCCATAGGTAATTATCTAATTTTGCTATGACTAATCGTTGATTTATTTACTTATATATGTTTTTTATCTGCGAGTATACAGTCTCAGGCTTTTGAAACTGAATTTTACTGACTTTAGCTATTTTCTATTTTTATTTGGTGTGCCAGATAGTTCTTGTAGGCCTTCCGATCATTTTATTTCTTGAACATATTTAACCATTCCACCTGAAAGCCTATTTTTTTGGGATCGTTGAGTCGAGTGCCTATTTATATTACTCTTTATACCTTTACCACACTTTAACCATTTAACTGGTCGAAGAACTATGTTCCCGGTCCAGTTTTAGCTTGTCATCGGAACAATATACTTGGCTTGTTTTAACGTCGATTCGGTCAGCACAGATACAAAGTTTATCGGGTTCAGCTATCCTTTTCTCTGAAATTCTCTTTTTAGTACACCATTTGTCCGCTTTTATTTTTCTTTCTTTGTAGAAAGTCCATGTAACTTTAGCTTGAACCCATGAATGATAAAATCAAATAATATTGATCAAAGCTGATATACTGATGCGCACATTGACATTCATTTGCAATAAAACTGTTAATGTTTGTATTACTATATTTACTATACACCTATCTAAAGTTGTATTTATAATTGTCGATACAGTCTTTAGCCCAGCGCAACGCTGGTCGCGGGGCCGAACACACTGCCGTACGCTTGCTACTAAGGCCTTACACTTAGCAAAAGCATCTTCTAACACTCTATTGAGCCAACTTACGTTTTATCGTAGCCTATTCTTGAAATGGTATGTTGAAATACGCCTTAGTGGAAAGTACTTTATAATTATGTGATGAACTTTATTACGGCGTTATTCAATGCGGCTGAGTATTTTTTCTAATAATAAGATATTATGCTCACATACCCTAATAAAACATTAGTATAACAATACCCGAGCTAAAGAAAACTAATAGTCGAGGAGTAATTGTCTCTGCACTAATTGTCTCGCAACTTTTATTTATCCAGTCTTCGCCAGGAGCAGTGAACCACGGTAGATACAAAAATAAGAAGAAATACGAGTAACTGTTTCATTTATCTGTTTATTCTGCTTGTAGCGTATATATATTTATCATATATAAATACGTAAGCTTACTTGTTTCTATATGACACTATCTTCCTCATCGTTTTGAAAGGACGTGGCAGAACCTCCTACCATCAGGTATATTGCATTTTATAAAGCAATTACGTGTATGACTATTTTTTTATTATTTTACTCGTTTCCTACGTATTGTATAGCTTAATTGCGAAATATACGCAAACAGCACTCCTTTTGTTGGGACTTATTCCAGTGCGACCAAAATTTCATAAACTTTTACTATGGCTTAAATAATAATCAGTTTGGAATCCTTTACTTGACGGGGGGCAACTTGGTAGACATTTAATAAAGTAACTTAAATTTATACAATGAATTTTTCATTATCTAAATCGTACTGCTTGCTAATATAGTTATTCATCACAAAGGTACCTATTAGATTTCATGTTTGTAATACGACTGGACTGCAACGGTTCAGGTCCAGCCCAGCCCCCAGGGGCTGACGACAAACTCTAAAAATTGAACCAGTTAATTTGACGTAAGTACATATTGTTCAGATCAAATGGATATAACTGGTGCTAAGACATTCTTCAGTTAAACATACGAGTATAGCTTAAAGTGTTAAGTTCAGAGGTCGATATGTACGATATGTATGTATGCCTCATATAGTCATATACCATGCATACGTCACCGGCATGCTATACTTACTGGTGTTATTCGTTGAATGTGATATAAACAGTTTATCCCATTATGTGCCAGGGAACCGACACTTTATATAATACGGTAAAACGCCATTTACACATTGATTAGTGTAAAGTGCGAGTCCATACAATTGCTACTTGTGTTTAGTAACAAATGTATGCACTCGCACTAAACACTACTTAATCAATGCGTAAATGGGCCCTAACGTAACGCCAAAGGTCAGTCCTTTGTGAGATAAAACAATTTAGAAACCAAAACCAATAATAAAGGTTGGGGTTTTTAAGAATTTAAAATTTACCCGGTTTGATTCTGAGGTCGGGACCTCTTGTCTAATGTAAATATCTGATTTGATATATGGCTAAATGTATCATTTCAGTGGATCGTACATAAATAAATACGAGTATTATCATCATCAACAAAATAATATATCTAGGTACATAATATTATTTATGTTCTTGACTATAACTATAGGCTGATTTATATTCCTCCAAAAATTCTTTGCGCAAAGATATTGCTAACGGGGTACAATCACTCTGCCAAACATTTAATTGAAAATACCATAGAATAAGTAGGTAGGAGTTTATACATTTATTGCAACATGTTATTCTGCAAGGGTCAGAAAATTGTAGCCACTACATATATGTATAGTAATTCGATGTATTTATGTAAATACTATGATGATGATAATGTAAATACGATAGGTTTTAAAATACTTGATTCATTTCAAAAGATACAGCAAATTGAAGTTAAATTGTTACAAATTGATAAAAATTTATGAGAATAAATATTACACTAGTTATCTACTAACCTAACAGCAGCGCATTGACAATGTCACGGCAAATGCTGAACGGTATCCAAACTGTATTGTGAAAACCTCAATGTAAGAAGAATTTTATCTTTATCCCTATTGTTCTAGCGTCGGTGCTGTCCAAGCCCAGTCGCTCAGCCGTGAAGAAGCACGTGCAGTTTCCCGACGAGGCCAGTACCATCGAGGAGGCGCCGGAGATTGCGGCGCCTCAAGAAGAAGCTGAGAAGCCTGGTCAGTCCCTTCTTATTTTTTTACTTAGCTTCGGCCCCAGACGCTCGAAGTGTTCCATCGTACTCGGGTAAGAGCTAGGTCCTAGGTGAATGCCTATTAACACGCGATCAGAGGTTCATAACATTACTAGCAATTATCATGGGCATACGTAGCTCACCAGTCCTTATAAATGCACAGCATTTAATTTGCCAAAGTTTTTAGTAATGCTAGCCATTCAGAAGTGTTGACATGAATCTACCTACTCTTTTACACGCCTTTGTAACTTTCATGGTTTCAGCTTTCTGAGCGCTATTTTCGTAGTTTAAACCTAGTAAATTACGTCTCAGGGCTCATTTCCCGACGCTAAAACATGTATATTACGTATTCCGGGAAGTAATAAAGCCGGCAAGTTACATTAACATACTGCACGCCGGTCACAAGAAAATTGAAGAAGCGGTGCCCGCGCTTTAATTAATGTTATACACATGTTTTCCTTTGAGACGCCTTAGCGTTAAGGAATTCTGGACGGTTTACACACAATTATTTAAATAAAGGACAGTATTTTGACTTTGCATTACATTAAGTGCTTAAAGTGGGTGTCTTTTGACACTGTGCTTGTAACATTCTGTAGGCCCGTAGTAACATACTTATACTTAGATATAGCATTCACTAAAAGTCAAAACACTTTACCAAATCGTACGCTCGGTACGTTACGGTGATTTACACACTCGGCTTCAATTTTGTTTTAATAACACACTGTCAGTACCATGCTCGTTTAATTAAAATCAAGCCAAAACTGCACGGCAGCTGCAATATGCATGATGTTTTTTTTTCATGTATGGTATCAAACAATCCGTTTTGTTGTGAGGATTAAATTTCTATACAGGTCCAATTGCGTTAAAGCAACCCAAAAGCTCGAACACTCGCTTTTCTTTCTCAAAACGCTTCTAACAAAATGATACGCAACAGTGACGTCACGGTTCCATAGTTGCCTTGATTAACCTTTTGAACGCCAAAAGCAACTAAATCGGTCGTGGGCTGTCGTGCCTGCCACGCCAACGACCACTAAAGTGGCTGTGGCGGACGCTGTCAAAGCAATTGTCCTGTTGATAGATAAGGGTTATATTCGTTATTCACTAGTCGAGATATTGGCGTGTAGGCCACGTCTTGACGCGAGAGAGAAAGCGTTCAAAAGGTTAAAGTATGGAAAAATTATGAAATTTCTATTTTGATAGTGAAATATTGCGTTTATTTATATGCTTGCCATACAATTTATTTTGCAGTAATATAGGAGAAATATTTAATTTCATACTTTAATAAAATTGAATTGATATCTTTGAACCGTTTCAATAGATTTGTATTTATTTTCACTTTATTATGATATATTGACCATTTCGCATCCATTCAACTTAATTTTATTACAAAATTCAACATGTGTCATCATCCCTATTCTTTTACTCGTGTTTAAAACACATAGGTACATATGCTCCTTTTTACTGAGAAAAGTTCCACCAGAACAGCTCGATTAACCGATTTAACGAGAAGTTTTCCGCTGCTAACAAATTCTCTCTAACGTGCTTTTTTGTACACGACGTGGAACGTTGTAGGTATTCACATGATTGGAAGCTATTTTCCGCTGTGAGTCAGAGCATTCAAGTGCGTCACTTTTCTACATCAACTGTAGTATATGAAAGTTATTTCTGGGAAAAAAAAAAAATAGGTTTTTCAATTTAAATAGGCGCACAAAGTGAATGTTCTGTTGACCGTTGACAGAAAAATATTCGAGCCTGTATGTGATCCGTTTAAGGGCATAATTGGTATCATATTGCGAGTAGGATAAAGTAGGAGAAAAATTGTTTGGTCACGAAAAAAAAGTTTTTGTACGGGACACGTCTTCCCAGCCGGCCAACCCTATGTTTTTTTCACCTCAGCAGCAGGAACGAGGGTTCTTTGATACCTAAAAACAGTGAGCAAAACTCAATTTTGCTGCGAGCGTGAGACAAAATGACCTTTTAAGTGTTCTTGGTATTACAAATATTACAATGCCAATTTCGCGCGCGAGGTCTAATACAAATTCTAATTACTCGGGAGTCTATTCACGTTCTCTTTTTCACGTCGTTAGTACATAGAGAGAGACAGAAATATTTTCAACGTCATTCAATCTAATTTTATTTTATTTTAATTCGTATTCTGAACTTTCGATTCGATCCCTGAAACAGAGTCAGAACGAAACGTTCCGAAATGTGCAGAAGTACTAATTTGTAAATATGATTTAAACAAATTTTAATTTTAAAATGTTTAACCATACAACACTTAAAATAATTTACGTTCTTTATTTCAAGATCAAATAAGTATAAACGGAAAAATTACAAGATTATCATGTGAAAAATATTATTACTTACAACAATCTCTCGTATTGTGATCAAACAGCACCGAACGCAGATAAAAAAAAGTTGACAAAAGTCAAAATGGCGGTATAGATATTTTAAAAATATTTAATTTATTTTGATTATTTTTTGTGTTATTAACTTATAATTGAGGTTTTTGAACTCAAATGTAAGAATATTATAATAAATACAAGTGAAAAAAGTGACAAAGAAGGATTAAGCATCACCCAGGTTGTATTTTTCCATGTCTTCTCACTGCTGAGGTGAAAAATAGTGTGTTCAACATGAGAATAAAGTTATTTACATCTTGTGCTTTTGAGTCCCTCTCTACGCTCAAGATTCTAAATTATAATCTTTCGCTTGCTCAGGACTCAAAATTAGCACTCGAAGTAAATATGAACTTTCTTCTCTTGTTGTACAAATATCTATTTCGCGAGTTTTTTTTTCTTAGTTTTTCATAATTAGAATACAATACCAATTATGGCCTCAAAAGGATCACCAGCATTTTTGTTACACTCTGTAGAGAATATTAGTATACGCTTGCTTACTCGCCTAGTTACCTATAATACAAAAATGTATCGATCTTAATTTTAGGAAAAAAGAAATAGTAGACAGCAACGAGTAGTTTATTATATTATTATTTAAAAGATCAAAGATATTCTTCATTTTAGGCATACCTAGCTGTACCCGCGGGTTCGCCCGCATGCATTTGGGAGGTTTTGTCATTTGAATTTACTATCCGGCTATTATTTCAGAACTTAAGCTTTCTACATGTAAATGTCTATCCAAATTTATTCATCCGTGATAAGATGACTGACTAAAAGGCATGCGTCGAGACCTGCCAATGCTAACGGCCGAGTTCCTGCAGCAGAACATGCTTCGAACAGAGGAACAAACGTTGTAGGTATGGTAGCGTGTGAGCGCGACGTCCTAGCGGAAACGACTTTTTCAGCAGCAGGACAAAATCTGATAAGGCCCAAGGCAGCAAAAATTGTTTCTGCAGGAGCATGAAAGGGTCCAGACAAAGCTTAATAGTCAAGTTTCTTAGTAAACCCAAAGGCCGAAGCCGTGACGCAGTGAGCGGCAATATCGCGAAAGCCATTGGCCGAGTAACTCGTAGGACTCAGGCCCGGAAGATCGCAGCGAGAATTGCTACAGCAGAAGCAGCATGACAGGGACCGAACATAACTCAATGGCGAAGTGTCTTAGCGAACCCGAGGGTGAGCGGCAATGTATGTGAGAGCCAAAGGCCGAGTACCGCGTAGAATCCAGGCTCGGGACGTTGCAGCGAGAACTTCTTCAACATCATCATGACAGGAACCATATCTCACTGGTGAAGAGTCTTAGCGAATCTGAGAGCCGGAGGCCCGAGGGTGAGCGGCAATGTCTGCGAAAGCCATGTGACGTACTCGACACATGGCTTTCGCAGACATTGCCATACGTATTACGTAGGCCCTAGCCTGGAGCGTCGCAGCGTAAATTTCTTCAGCAGCAGCAGCATGACGAAAGCAGTCCTGTTATGAATCGCTGATATGACTGGTCCATGTCATGTTGCTTCTGCTGCTGAACAATTCTCGCTGCAATGCTCCGGACCTGGACCCTACACGGTACTTGGCCTTTGGCTTTCACAGACATTGCCGCTCACCCTCGAGTCTTTTAGAACAATTTTAACTGCCTTCGGCCTTATCAGATTTTGTCCTGCTGCTGCAAAAGCAGTTTCCGCTGGGACGTCGCGGTCACACGCCACCATACCTACAACGTTTGGCCCTCTGTTCGAAGCATAAGCTGCTGCAGAAAACTCGGCCATTACCATGGCGCACGCTTTTTAGTCAATTATCTTATCACGGATGCACTAATAAATTTAGATAGAGATTTACATGTAGAAAGCGTAAGTTCTACAATAATGGCCTCGATAGTAAATTAAAATGACAAAACCTCCCAAAATCACGCGGGCGAAGCCACATGAAATTCTGTGCAGTAGTTTTTGCGTAGTGCGCGGACAAACTCACAGACAGAAAGACAGACAGACAACAAAATAAAAAAATCACTGAAATTTATTCAGTCAGCGTTTTTTTTTAGTTTTTCTCAAATATCTTCAATGCACTTTTTTTCTCCTTACGCGTTTATTATATGTATACATTTTAGGGATTTCTAATATTTTTAACCGAGTTTCAAGATTTCAAAAGGAGGAGGTTCTTAATTCGGTTGTACGTTTTTCTTTGGTGTTTTTAAATGTTTGTTATTCCATAACTCCGTCATGTGTAAACTGATTTTGAAAATTCTTTTTCTATTGTAAGTGTATATACATACAGTAGGCCTAGCACATCAGTGTATCGACAGTATCTCGCGGTCGAGATAGACATCTGTCACTGTCTAACTGTATTCATCAGAAAGTGACAGATGTCTATCTCGACCGCGAGATACTGTCGATACACTCATGTGCTAGGCCTACAGGTTGGTCCCGTTTTTGTCAAAGCGCAGTTCTGATGATGGGATCCATAAGGAATCGACGGAACTCCTCAAATATTAGAGGCATATAGTAATTTTAGTATTTTCATCATCAATCTAGAAGTATATAGAGTTATGGGTGATTCAGTGGAGACGTGAGAAGGAACAACCCTACACACTTATTTCACTATAACGAATCGGCCGCCATCATGTTAATGAAACTTATTGTTTTATTTACATGATGGCGGCCGATTTCGCTTTTCTATTTTTTTTTACCTTTTTGTTCTACTCAAATTTTATTATGTATAATCATAATCACCCTACATAAACAAATCAATAAAGGTAAAACAACTATAACAGCACTTTGATTATGTAAACAATAAATGTCAAATTAAGTGAGATACGACATCAATTCACATATTACAGAAAAACAAGAGAGTAAAAACAACGTGTTTTTTTTTACAGTAATACTGGTATCAAACAATCGCTTGATATTAACTGAATTCGTAAAGTTAATCCTGCTGACGTCTACTAAATCATTGTGTATAGTGTGATTTTTTAGGGACGAAATTTTACAAAGATATTGTAATTTTTTTCAACTAACGTTCGATGTTTTGGTTTTGTAAAGTAGTTCTGAAAAGTAGATGTTTGTCGTTTGTCCCTTACTTATAGCTATCATTCAAAATTTCCAGTAAAAGCGTTCAAACCGACCGCTGTGGACACGACCAACATCCGTCACGTCTTAGGATCACACTTACTTGCGAGAGTGACAGATGTTTAATTCACAGCAATAAATAACATGCGGGATCGTAAGCCTTCGGGAGGAGCAGTCCTTCCCTTCGGATGAGTGCAGTCTTTATAAAAATTGTTTTAAGAATCATTTTTACGTGAACATCAGTGGATTAAGGAATATCCAAATTTTTTTACTTAGATACAAAGATAAAACGTAAATATAATAGGCGGGCCGTATGCTTCTTTGCCACCTTAGTGGTACAAAAAAAGAACATAAATAAACAATTATAACTAATAAATAATGTACCTACCTAATATCCTGCCCGGAAAAGTAGCAAGTGCTTGTTAGCATTTGCTTTAAAAAGCCACTCAAATGGGTTAAAACCGATGTTGACACGACTAACACCCGTTGCATCTCACGATCATACGTGGGAGATTGACACTCGGTCAATCCACTGCTTTAAGAATTAATAACATGCGGACTGCGGGTTCGGAAGCCTTCGGGATTCATTTTCTTTGGCCGAGTTCAGCCTGTATGCAAGGAGGGCCTTGTAATTCGAGGTCATGTAACTCATTCAATATTTTATAAGTTAGTACGTTACTTTCAATGAAGTCATTATTTTTAGGGTTCCGTAGCCAAAATGGCACAAACGGAACCCTTATAGTTTTGGTCATGGTCTCTGTCCGTCCGTCCGTATGTCACAGCCATTTTACTCGGAAACTATAAGACGTATCTTAATAAAATTTAGACATAAGGTGTAGTTTGTATGCCGATATTTAGTTATGTAGTGAAATTGCAGAAAAATATTTCAGGGAAGGCAACATGTAACTAAATTAAAAAAAAAAATACCCAATAAGCACATGTTGCACTTATTACAACGGAATAAGATACTATGGGACATATTTTTGAGTAAGATGAGTAACCCATATTTTTACACTTGACTGTACCTGTATAAAAATCGAAAGACAATTTTCGAGTATGACTAATTCACGCTAATCTAAATCCGTCTATTGAGTCACGTACTTAAATTTATAAACTTAAAACCTTTACCCCACGCGGTATACCTCAAAGTCCTCTCTGATTACGCTTAGTTATCAACTTATCACAATTTTCAGATATCAACTTACACTGGTTTACTCAATAATGTTACCTGCCCTGACTCGATATCCAATAAGAAGTCCATCGTATGATAAAGCGCTCAAGTGCCTGTGCCTTAAAATAATGCTCCCATGAGAATCGCCTCACGCCGCCCCTCTATACAAAGCAAGTTTGCATTTTTTAACTAAAAAATCTTCAGTTTTCTTTTCTTGTTATAATACTTATAATCAACGAATACCTATCTAAAAATCTTGTATCCTTTACTGTAATAGTTTCAAAAACATAAATCTTGTTAGTACCGTAGGTATTATGCTGGCTCTCCACATACTCTGTTGCTGAGCTGCCCGGATAAGTTTGCGTGGTCTGATTATGATTATGTAACATACACGAAATATATACATTTCTAAACAAATACGTCCAAAGTTTTGAGCACAAGTTTAAAGCGGGCGCCAAACAAGCCTACCTTACTCGTAATTACTGCCCGTCATACCCCTCGCTTCGCCACCATTGTAAACACGTAATGGAAACCCAGACAGTAACAAACTGTAGCCCAAGGAGGGCGACGTTGTTTTAGACGTTAGTTGGTTTAATTGGAGAGCCTTTACACCTGCAAATCTTTTTTATTATTATTACTTTCTGTAACTTAATTTTATAGCAACCATGAAGACTATAGTTTTTGCCCTATTGTATAGCCACAGAATTACTAATAGTACTAGGTACCGTAGTATAGTATTGACTTATGGGATACATATGTATTCTGTAACACTAGTTTGTGATAATGTTAGCTTAACATCTCCTCTCATAAAACTTAATTTCATAAAGTATTTCATGTGACGCTTGACAAGGCTAAACATCTCGAAATTTTGTTTTATATTATCTTAGGCGATTATGACACTGGCCCCGCAACTAGATGCGGCGACGGTGTGCAAGCGTGACAGCGTGAATTGCAGATTGCTATCTCGCTCGCGCACCGGCGCCGCATGCGGAAACCGCAGCAGTGTGAATGCCACCTTATAACTAGCGTACGGACAGGTGGTGGCATTATTGAGCAGAGAGGGCAATGGAATCGCCTAGGTTACATTTTATGATTTAATGACTAATGATTTCTTTTTGTCTGAAAACATACATTTCTTATTCAAGTAGTGCCAATATTTTCGGTTCGAATTATTAAATCCCCCCTCGCTTTCTCGGCTGATTTTTTGAACTCTTTTTTGGTCCGCCTAATTCAATTGAGTAATAATATAAATAAATAACATAAAATAAATATTATGGGACAATTTAAGACAAATCAACCTAGTCCCACAGTAAGCTCAATAAGGCTTGTGTTGTGGGTACTAGACGACGATATATATAATAGATAGATATAGATAAATACTTAAATACATAGAAAACATCCATAACTCAGGAACAAATATCTGTGATAAACACACAAATAAATGCCCTGACCAGGATTCGAACCCTCCTGCTTCATAGGCAGGGTCACTACCAACTAGGCTAGGAGGCCTTCAATATAAATAATAATTCATTAATTCGATCCCAAAAATATTAGGTGAATAAGAAGTGCAGTTAGAGAAAAAAAAATCATTAGTCATTCAATCATAAAATGTAACCTAGGCGACTCCATTGCCCTCTCTGCTCAATAATGCCGCCATCTGTCCGTACGCTACTTATTTTATTAATTGCTATGACATTGGGGACCTTTTTACATACCATTAATAATATTATATAAAATTATTAGCTTTGGGCACTATATCTCTGTTATACATATAGTAATTTATTTTTAAGATTATTTCAACGTAATATTTACCCAGACGCCTTGTAATGTTTTCACTGACATGTGAAAAAGTTCTTGAGTTCAGGCCTACTTGAGTAAATTACTTTAAAATTTGTAATTTTTCAGTTTTTGCGTTACTTCGTAATTACATCAGAGTGCGTGACATGAACTAGTAAAGTCACTATACACTAAAGATTTACCCCCATATTCATAAACGTCTCTCCGTTAGTTAATTTATGTTTGTCTGTTTCTAACAAACACAATAGTTAAAGTAACAGACAGAGTAAAACATAAATTAATTATGTCATAATTAAAAGGATTAATCGCGTGTTTGTACCTACTAATTATCCCGTGACCACGGGCGCTGTAAAGAGCTCGAAACGTTGAAGATATTAAAAATAAGTACAAACACCAAAGATATTTTACTACGAGTATGGATGGGTTATACTCTAACATAATGACTACAAGAAATACTCCAAATTAATTTCATCATCTAGATGATGAATTACTAGTAATTATTCTGTTATTTTTATCTATATTGACAATCAATTACATTTTTGTCACTCTCATTGTTAGAAAATTACAGTTTGTCTCTTTCTCGCGCGGGTCATGGGAGCTCATCAGCACGTCCGCATCTCTCGCTTGCCGGTGCGCGACTAGAGACAATTGTTTGAATTCACTCATATTAAGTACTTCACTTTTGGAGCGTGCATGCCCCCCATCTGTAATTATTATATATCATAGACAAACATGCGATTAATCCTTTTAACTGTAACATACTATAACGAATTATCATCACGGCAACAGAATACAATATTATAAATGAACTAATTGAGACATGAGAGACGTTTATGAATAAGGGAGTTAGTTTTTACCAGCTACCAGGTTTTGCCGCTACCAGGAGAATCAGATCGATAAATTGTCTCATATTATATTAAGTTCTATTATGCCATCTTAGTATAAGATAATGCGGAACTAAAAAAGTAACAATCGAGAGAATAGATTAGCCCTCAGCTTTGCGTCGGCTTATCACCATTTATTTACCTCGTTACATTGCGAAACAACAATAGATTCGAATAAAACACATTTTCCTGTTGTGGTATACCCAGCCTTTACGTCCACTGGAATAACAAACAATTCAATTTCCGATTTGATGCTATTATCCGAGGGATATTTGGTAGTTAATGTAGGATTATGTGCATAGTCTGTTTACGAAGGGACGCCAATGCTTGCGTTGCTTTACGGCGTAACGATTAATGCACGAAAACGTCCAATTTACAAGGTGATATGATTATTTTGTAATTAATTTGCATCTTAAAGCATTTTTCACTTCTCATGTTCAAAAAGTGTGTCATATTATGCTTACCGTGGTTTAGTCGGTGGTGTACACTTATTTATACGGAAAATGATGATGATGGAATTTCCATTTGCAGAGCTAATCCTTTAGGCTCTAAGATTAATTTAAGAAGGGGAGCCAATCAAATTTCTGATGCAAATTTTTGACGAAGTGGGGGGTGCCCCCCATAATTAATTAAAAATAAAATAGAGCTATATAGTCAAGTTTGATATCATTTTCGTACAAAGCAAGGATGCCAAATTCATTTTTGGTATTTTATTTATACCTTTCCATATAAGAAAACTGAGAAAACATAAAAAATATGGAATCCATGTTTGATATTTTTTTGAATAAATGTATTTTTTTATTTTATTTATGGTCGTTACATAAAAAATATATTTTCATGATAAAGCCCTGTTATTCCTCTTTATAAAAAGTATATAAATCCTATATTGTTATAATATCTTTAACGAAAAAAAAAATATTAATAGGCCTGTTATCAACCATAATCTAATTATGTAGGAAAAACGGTGTGGTTTGAGCTCTAATGGAACTAAAACTAAATGGACGTCAACCATTTTAAACGCTATTATTTACCTTGCCTTAGTTTAGTATGCTTGTTATAATCCGTAAGTGAAATAAAGTGATCGTTTAGAAGATACCGGAACCGGTTACCAATAAAGGGGTTTTAGATCGAGTGAGTATTTGGTAGGGTTGTTTTTAAAAACTATCAATTTAGTAAGCTCATCATTGCGTTACGTAAGCGCTTGTTGGGTACGGATTGGAGGAGGAGAGCAGAAGATCGAGCACAGTGGCGTGCCATGGGAGAGGCCTATGTCCAGCAGTGGACTGATACTGGCTGCTACTGCTGCTACTAATAATGATAATGTAGCGCTTACCGAAATGAAAATCCAAAATGACGTTTACCTATCAAGCTAATTTCATCTCTATTGCTAAGACATTAGACAGGGATCAAATAATAGGGTTACCCTATCGAAAAGAGTTATCAAATAGAGGAGTTCTCCGGTCTCTGTTATCTAGTGACGTTTTTAAGTGAAAGATACATCATTGGGGATTATCAATAAGGTCCCGTTCATTTTTTTAGAGAGCAAAACTTAAGTGGTAGGTATACATCTTCAACTGAGGACAGTCTGTTGGCGAATAGTGCGCTCTAAAATAAAAATAACAATTTTGTGTTATACCTACTTAGACATTACACAAACTTATTTGAAAATTTGTTAATTTATTATAACTAATATTTACATAACTAAATGCAAGTCTGCATATCTACATGCTTCATCCCACATCTCCATAATTTTGTGGTTGAAATTTTACCCTCGTCCTGTCGACAAAGTGATCCCATATCTGGTGCACACCTTAAGTTCTGATGACAATTACATTTTAATAGATTCAGTATCATTGTAAATCCAAGATGGCTGCCGCTACAGAATGCCACGTATTACATATTTCTTAACAACCCCCTCAATGAAGTATAAAATGAAAGGGATTTACTAGTAGAACACAGTGCATTGCGGATCTTAAAGTAAGCGGAGTTTAGACAGTTTTAGTAACATAACCACTTGAAAAGAAAATAAGCATTGTTTAGGTAAATTCAAAAGCTTTTATTGAAAATAAACAATGCTATAGATAATGTACAAAAAAGCTATAAAAATAATTCGGTAGGTTCTAGGTACCAGTCATCACACCACTCTTCTCATCAATGTAGCTAGAGCATTGAAAAGACAAAAAACTAAAATCGTGGGGCGCTTGAATCTTTTATCAACGGACAACGCCTAATATCATTATATTATATATGAACTTAGGGTAGTGACGCTACGCTAGTGGTGTGATGAATGGTACCTAGGACCTATTGATTATTTTAGCCTTGAGTACATTACCTGCATCATTATTTTCAATTAAACCGTTTAATATACGACGTATAACATACTAATTTAAGTACTATTAGAAACGGGGTGTTTACCTAACTCAAATTAACATGGTATACCATAAATACCATACCAATAATAATATTTTAATAGTATCTAGTCAAAACAGAAAATAATTATTTTACTTATTTCATTTATGGCCTGGATACGAGACTTTCAAGCCAAATCTAAACTCTGCACTATAATGTGTTACAAATGTAACAATTATTTTCCCCACTTCCCATAAAAGTAGGAACATTCATTTTTTTTCCAAAAACGGTTGAAGTTACCACAAAACTTTCAATGAAGGAAATATTGTTCATGAAATTCTCTACAATTCTTGGTTTTGAAGTATGCTGCTAAGACTTATAGTTTTCAATCTATGTGTCTCGCAAATTTTAACCCCCCCCCCCCCCCCTCTTTACCCCCACCGCACCATAAATTTAGGTGGCTCTGCTTCCTAAAATGGCCTAGGTCCTAAAGTCTCACTATGCAAAAGGAGATCCCATCATCACTAAAATCCGTATAATGCCCTTTGTTGTCGTGTGCACCACCGACTAGTTGGGCAGAAGAACTGTTGTAAAAAAATTGTAAGCCGTTTCGTGAATAAACATTTATTTATTTATTATTTTTTACCAAGGCGGACTAAAGTAGTACAGTCGCCATCAAATATATTGAATCGGCCAAGGTATTCAAAAATATCTGAACATGCACTTTATCGCCGTGACAATAAAGGCGTTGTTCGTTTTTAGGGTTCCGTAGTCAACTAGGAACCCTTATAGTTTCGCCATGTCTGCCCGTCCGTCCGTCCGTCCGTCCGTGCGCGGATAATCTCAGTGACCGTTAGCACTAGAAAGCTGAAATTTGGTACTAATATGTATATCAATCACGCCAACAAAGTGGTAAAATAAAAATTGGAAAAAAATGTTTTATTAGGGTACCTCCCCTATACGTAAAGTGGGGAGTGATTCTTTTTTTCATTTTATTCCTAACGTGTGATATATTGTTTGATAGGTATTTAAAAATGAATAGGGGTTTACTAAAATCATTTTTTGATAATGTAAATATTTTCGGAAATAATCGCTCCAGAAGTAAAAAAAAATGTGTCCCCCCCCCCTCTAACTTTTGCACCATATGTTTTAAAAATATGAAAAAAATCTCAAACGTAGAACTTTATAAAAACTTTCTAGGAAAATTATTTTGAACTTGATAGGTTGAATAGTTTTTGAAAAAAAAAAAACATAATAATTTCTGAACTAAGTTTGTAATTTAACCGTATAAGCAGGTGTTTATTGTAACTGTAATTTCTACAAAATCACAATGAAATGACGTGCTTTGAAATAAAGTAAAAACGGTGAAAATCGGATCACGCAATAAAAAATTATCCCATAAAAATCATCTTCCATACTTTAAGCTCGCGTGCAATACTTTACTTAATTTGCCGATAGATGTCGCTGTACGTGGAACGCTCATGTCATATCCTACATGGCGGTGTTATTTTAACTCTTAAGTGGGGACACTTACTGTAACGGACGGAAAACTACGGAACCCTACACTGAGCGTGGCCCGACACGCTCTTGGCCGGTTTTTGTGTGATCACCTTGGCCGCTCCGGTAAATCTGATGGCGACTGTACATTTATCGTCTAGGGCCAATATGTACCTATACATATTTATCATTTACAATTTTTTTTAAATGACCAATCAGAACAATTCACTATATTAAATCCACCAATCACAACACATATCAAAGTTAATCGGAACACTGGATTATTTTTTGGTGCGTATACTGTTTAAATAATTTAAGTCCTAAAAAAACATTGTATTTAACATCAACGAGTCAGAATACAGCAATTTTAAAATCGACCAATAAGGAAACGCAATTTATTTTTCAAAACATGAGGTGCTTTTTATTGCTTACTTCACAATAATTAAAAAGATTGAAACATTATGGAAGCGATTTAAAACGTGTTTAGAGCGCTAATTATACCGCCGCCTGTGGCATTTATTCCCGGTGTTTATATTTATAGGCCAAGAAAATTAGATTTTTTCGAAGAATTAATTCCCAGCAGGCTGAAAATCGCTTTAATACCTTCATGTGGTCCTAAATGCATGTAATCCGAGTTTGCCCAATCCCAAGAGGTGTGCATAACTTTTTAGCGAAATTTTTGCTCTTTGTTAGGTTTTTGCTTGTAGCTCGAAAACAGTACGTCCGACGGAAAATGTCATGTGTATCAATATTAAAGAGGGTTAAATTCTGCGTCGAGTGAGTAACTTAACTTCTAATTCGGTTCAGCGGTACAGCCGAAATCAAAAGTTATAAACCGGGAAAATGTCTCATTTAATTGAAAAACTCGTATTTTGACTTCCATACCACATATCTTTGAAACAGATGACTCCTATTGAAAAAGCTATAGAATTAAAGTTGTAGAGAATACAATTTCAAGTTATATCGACATCTCAATCTTCAAGTAGAAACATTTTGAAAGACTAAATTTTTTCTAAATCCTTCTGAGTTGCATATTTTCCATAAAATATGAGGTGTGAGGCGTACATTTAATGCATCTTTTATTTTCTCGCAATCTAAGTGAAATATAGTATGTATTACTGTGCACGGCTAGCACGTCTTACGCGCGACTGGCGCAACAAGAGACAGATCTGCGCGACTTCATGCGTTGTCGCTAGTTGGCAGCACAACTTGCGCGTGAAAGGAGCGACAAATGACAGTGACTCGTGATTTTGAACGATCCTTAGCACAACTTTGAGTTCTCTTCGCGTCAGTTGCAGCCCCGGGTGCATGTTATGCTACCGGAAAGCGAGATTTTTGACAGGCGCGGGAAGGTTTTCCCTACTCGCGGCTTAAGTCGCTCTTGTAAGACGTGCTAGCCGTGCTGGTCTAAAACCCATATTACCACCCAAATAACCACCTCATCGTAGTATGGCCTACTTTAGACGGTTGTCAAACAATCTACTATTTTAACAAAATGAAGTTAATGATCGTAAGGTTACCCAACCTTACGCAAGTAAGTACGCATTGTAGGCAAGAAAGGGTAATAATTTAAAATAACAACTTGTTTGCCGGACTAAAGATGTCGCTAAGGGGTAAATGTTACTACTCCCTAAACGATTTTTTTAACGATAATGATTAAAGCATGATGATTAATGACTTAATGATGAATGATGATTAATGAAATATACTTATGTAGATGTTTTTATTACTTATTTTCACTATGTAATAAAGGTAAACTTAAAGCTTGGCTTTTATATCGATTGCTTGCCACATGCATGAAGGTAATTAATTAACTTAACAGATTATGAACTTTAATGATTATCTTAATAATGTTATTTTTTTGACAAATTGTAAATTAACTTAACCATAAACAATTTAGGCTTCAATTTGCATGCCATATGTTGGCTAAACATCTTAATATCAAATTTAATATACAAAATGAACTCAATCATGACATCTCTGCTTATGAATCTATACTTATGTATTTTACCATGTTTAAGCAAATAAACGATTACTATTTCCATAGCCTAATTATAAAGGTCATTTAAATTTTTGACAGCTCGTCCGAAAAGACCTCACCTACGTCACATAATGATGCCATTCGTTGACATCTTCAATTCAGTCAGGGAGTTTTATTAATACACTATTCATGTTCAAAAATGTTAGCGTGCCGTTACTAAGTTTATTTTGTGTTTTTGAATTATTTTATACCTAAAATAAGCTTCACATAATTTTAGGTAATTTAATATAATACTTTTAGTTGGCAATTCATTTACGGCATGTAATTTAATGAGGACTTTTTTTTAACATTGTGGCAATACAACTATTTGGCGAGTATTACACTGACAGACGGCCATATTGTATTATCTCCGTTTCTTTTAAACTTATCACGCCGTTTCATTTTTGTCTGAGATTCCCAAATATTTGATAGATATATAATGTATATAATAATAGTTGCTCGTAATAAATATTGGTGTAGTGTAACTGCGTGTAAAACTTCATACGCACTGAATGTGGAATTACGCTAAAATATTTTATAAGTTACGTTGTAATTGTAATGGAATTACATTGTAATCTTTAGTAACATATTTATGAGCGGATATTTGTCTATGGTAGGCTGAATTTATGTATGGAGGCCATAGACAAATTTCCGCTACCATAGCCCAATTTCCGCTTTTGTTTACGAATAGCTAAATTTCGCTCTAATGTGTGGTGCCCCTTAAAAACTATAACAGTTTATGGCCGGCCATGAATTCCGTCATAGGGATACCATAAGTAGATAATATTCAATACTGTGCGGAAAATTGTCTATGGTTTGTGGAAACCGCGGATCTTCCGCATCATTTTCAAAATCCGCATCCGCCTCCGCATCAAATCGATGCGGAGCTCATGTGGATGCAGATGTGGAACAAGTCTCTGCGACGGCGCACGTGCTAGGTAAAGTAACGTAGGTAATTTTACCATTACCCAAATGACGAGTTTGTTTTGTTTTGATTTTAGTGTTGAAATGCTATTGTAGGGTGAAGGGCTTTGTATGATGTGAGTAGTGCAAAACTTTAATATTTGTTTTTTTGTGTACTTATCTTACATCCGCATCCGTATTCCAGGGATGTGAGCCTTTTAATATCCGCAACCGCGGATGTCAAAAAATCAGTATCCGTAATATCCCTGATACAGAGCTCCTTCTTTGACGTCACGAATTATGTTGTCCCTTCTTAACGCATGACAAGTTCTCTTTCTCACTTAGGGAAACGTATCGGATACTAAATGTCAAACTAAATTTTTTTGACAGAGATGCACACTTGCACACCCTTGGTATGGTGTCGTTTAGATATACCCAATGATTTGTTTTTTAATGTCACGGCATTTAATTAGCATTCTTATTATAATGTCTAGTATAATTACTAATAATAGAGGTAATCCTCTATTAAATAATTTTCCCTATTTTAAAAGTTTGAGAACCGCATCGTTCCCTGATGACGTCACTGTGGTCACTGACGTCACGAGGTGTCAAAAATTTAACTGACCTGTATAATTAGGCTATGACTATTTCTATTTCTAACGCTACGTTTTCTAGCCGGTTTTCAATGGTTTATTTTAGGTAATGCGCGAATAGATAAAAATAAATTTTCGGTGATTTTGTAATTTCAGTCGTTTCTTGAAATTTGTATTTTGTATTTATTTCATTGTAAAGTCATTCACAGAAATGAAATGAAATTTGGACTGAATCATGCCTACATTAGCACCTGAAATTTTAATTCTTTTGTGACAAGCAGGTCCGTTATCTAAATTAGGCGCTAAACGTTATACCTACATATACCTAAACATTGAAACTCAGGGATGTATAAGACCATAAAAATCGTATATATAATTTATTTGGGCTTCATTCCCGGTGACACTGTCTATATACGAAAATTAAACTGTAAATTGCCCATGTTCATTAAACTTGCCAAAGTAGGTAAGTACCGGTAGGATTGGATAATTTAGAAGTTTCGCTGATACGTATCGTTCACATGCCATATTAAAAATTCAAATTCAAATTATTTATTTCGAATCAATTAAGGATCCATACATTGTTAGTACATACAGCTAGAGAAGACTTAAAATTAGGGTTAGTGACATAGAATTACATAATAATTAAATAGAAAAAAACTAAAAAACAGAAAAACAATCGCAATATATCTGTTGCATTGCGCGCAACCGGAATTGAAGTACCAGTACTTGGTGACGAGTACATGCGGAATTGAAGTACGAGTACTTGGGGAAAAATTAACGTGATCTCGTAATAATCTGAAAATGTGATACTTTGTTAGTCAGCTAAAAATCTTTTTATATGAAACTACATAACTAGATATTAGAGTTATGATTAATTTTACACACAAATAGGTTAAACCAAATCATTAAAATATAAAGAACGAAGTTATTATCGTCTTGCAGTAGAGTAGGTAAGTCGGTTTTCATGTATAGTCGCCGAATGAAAAGGTTTATCACTTTTCAACTCTATGTCTACGAGTTAAGATCGAAAAGTGATAAGATAAACCTTTTCATTCCGCGATAGTACCTAACTACTTTTTCGACTGCTTTTGTTCTACTGCGTCATTTTCTCAACCGTAACATTAGTTCACACGTGGTACTTTTTAGAAGAAAGAAATGACAACTCCTCGTAGTTGTGTAATATAATGCATACATGAGGTCACGCACTTGTTTAAACGTTGAAGTGAACTGTATAATTATTGCTTTCAATCAATAATAATAATTTTACACTAATAAAGTTGCGGACGTAATCTCCTAATTATCATGAAATCAAATTCATGATACTTCTTTTAAGTTTGACCGCAACGCAACAATGTTCCGTAATCATTACAGATTACATTACATTACATAATACCCGATTATTCAGACGACGGTTTCTGAATAAGTACGTCATGGCAAAACGTTGATGCAATATCCAAACCTTAATAGACAACGATTAATCCACGCAAGATCTTCACTATTGTTCCGTAATCATTACAGATTACATTACATTACATAATACCCGATTATTCAGACGACGGTTTCTGAATAAGTACGTCATGGCAAAACGTTGATGCAATATCCAAACCTTAATAGACAACGATTAATCCACGCAAGAGTTGTCCCTCAGATACCAACATCAAAGCACCCCGTTACTTACAAAATGACCTAAAATACTCACAAACTATCCGAACTAAGCCCCTATTCAGGATTAGTTTTGTGTTCCAATTTCATTACTTCAAAAAAGACCTAAATCACTATAGAAATGGCACGACCTTAAGTTGTATCGGAGATTTTGCACCAAGTGGGCTTTTAGCAAATTGTACGATATTCTGTTACGATACAAAATAGATATCCACGCTTCGGTAACGTGTAGATTTTCTTTTTCTTGTATCGGGTGTTGGACGACTAAGGCTAATGCTCACCGACCGTGAAACCATTTGACAGTAAGATAAGTTGCCCCAGTTTTTGCATGCGATCCGTTTATACAGAAAATTCGTTTTATCAAAGTCGTTTTAATTATAAATAATATTGTTTAGGAATAACATACCGTCCTCATCTTTATACATAGCTGAGCGTCTCTTTCCAAAATTAACATCAAATGAGCAAGAGAAACCAACTTCAAAACTTTATGAAGCCTCTTTGTCACTCGATTTGGAAACAGGAAAATAAAAGTAGAGTTTTCCTTGTTAGTTTCTTTTTGGTCTGTGAGCACTCCCCCTTAGCCACGACGCCAATGCGGGACCACTGAAGCGTCCGTTTCAGCGATCAAAAGACGTAGTATTTTTCTTTTCACGAGTTGTACGTGATAATTTGCCGGGAGACTTCATTTTCTACAATTAGGGCGGGAAATATTTACTTTGTTAGTAGCCCGTTTTTTGTTTTTCTTTTTTTTAGTTAACTTTGAAATCTATTTTTTAATTAACAAGAAATGTATTTTTTTATTTGAATGCCATATCCTCACCTCAATAGGACGTAAGTATAATATTATTTTTAATTCTGTAAAAAATTTGAATTCAGAGAAAAACTGTAATAAGTACGTGTAAATTTATATGCCGCAGCAAATATACGATATAGATCAAAACATGAATCGAAATAGATTAAGATAAAAATAATAACGAACACACAACAGAATATCCCCCTACGAATAACCCTCTACAAACAGGTAGTGATACCTCTACTATCGCGTAGAACCAGAACCTGGGGCTAATTATTGACTGTGGGCTCACATGGGAACCTCAGGTATCCGACGTTTCTCGTGGAGTAACTAATACTTTAAGAGCACTCTATCGCTATAAACATTTTCTCCTAGTTAGCACTAAAATTCTCCTTGTCCAAGCTCTTTTCCTGCCTGTCCTTGATTATGATGATGTCTGTTACACCAATCTCACCCAAGACTCATTGAACAAGTTTGACCGGTTACTTAATAACTGCATCCGCTTCGTGTTCGGTCTCCGTAAGTATGACCATGTTTCCAATTTCCGCAGAAAACTTAATTGGCTTCCGATCCGAGAACGTTTTTATATAATATTTAACAGCCCGGTATTAAAAGCTCAAAGCATATTGTACCTACACTTAAATGAATATGAATTGTTAAAATTTTAATAGTAAAGCAACATCAATTGATTATGTTAACAAAAGTTTATTTTATTTTAAAAGAAAGATAGAAACTATATACAGTTCAAGGTAGGTTTTTATTGGACAAATAAATAACAGTCTGACAAATAAAAACTGGGCTCCGAGACAGAGCGAGCACAATGTTTTCAGATATCTTTATTAAGCCTGGCAAACATCTTTCACGTTTGTTGATTAATTAGCATCAACGTCACGTTGAATTTGCTACGCTCGAAAAGTAAGCTAGAATTACAATTTTAAATAGAAAATATGGATACGAATTGATTCGATGACGCCTGGCGCCTTTTTAGGGTTCCGTAGCCAAAATGGCAAAACGGACCCTTATAGTTTCGTCAGGTCCGTCTGTATGTCCGTCCGTCCGTCCGTATGTCACAGCTATTCATATGTATAGTGAAATTGCAGAAATAATATTAATAGGGGAGGGCGCTCCATACATGTAACTTCCTTTCCTCCTAGCGTTTGTCCCAGCTTTTTGCTCTATTGAGCCCGGGAATAATAAAGGCGTAGGGATATGACGACTCCATCGCCCACTGATTTTCACCAGCGCAATCAGTCAACGCAGGGCAGCTTGTGGTGAGCTGTTGGAGAGTAGCGACTGCACGTATCTGAGTGCCCCTGGGATGCCCTGTCGGATAGGTGGGACAGGTCCCCTACCTCTGGCTTGCCTTAGCCGGCTGTCCAGAGTGGGATCGTTAGAGCTGCGTTCTCGAGGGTAGATGTGGAAACCTAAGTGGCGTGTTGGCTACATGTTTAAAGTCCAGTGACATCTCTCTACCACCGGTGTTGCCCTTGAGCCATCTTTGATGTCGCTTTTTATGGGGGCCCATCTTGCACAGGGCGAGTCACCGTCTGCCGGAAATAGAATTGGATACCGTTTTATTAGGCAGGCGTCCGGTTCTTCATCCAATAGCCCAGTAGTTAGTCCATACTCTTCACCCAATAGCTTGGTACATTTTAGACTCCATTAACTCTCAACAGTCCTTACACCATGGTGGGTGCTGTCTCTGCGTGCGTCCCATGACACGGGCAGGGGCAGCAACCACTTAGTGTACCCCCGCTTTTCATTAAATTGTCGAAAGGGCCTCTGCGCGTTCGCTTCGGCTCCGAATATGCTTCCCAAAAGTCCGGAATACCATTGTTCCGTGGTCGGGAAAGACATACAAATAATAATAATAATAAGCCCGCGGGGGCAGCTTGTCACGAGCTGACGGTGAGTGGCGACACCGCGGACCCTGAACCTCCAGGGGGGGCTTTCCATCTGGCGTTTGCCTCTGTGCTTGCCTTAACCCTCTGGCCAGAGTGGAGTCGCAGTGGGATCTGCCTGTCAGCTCTCGATAACCTCACAGCCGCTCAAGACATGTTGCCCCATTGTCGCACTGTGTGTGCGACTGTTTGTGGGCCACTCAGCGAGCTGGCGAGTCACCGCCTGTCACGGCAGGTGTCCGCTGGCCCTCCCATAACCCAGTATTCAGTCCATCCAACATTCAACACGATAGCCAATGACCTTAGTTCCCATCGTAACCAGTGTTGTACCACAATAGTCTTTGCACCTGGCAGGAACCATCTCTGGGTGGATCATGTTGTCCGTTCGGAGATGGTATCTGTCATGTGGTGCTCACTTTTAAATTATATTGTTTTAAAGGGCCTATGTGCTATTAACGCATGTGTTAGACACAGTATTTGTTGGCTTCGGCTCCACGCATGCCGTCCAGGGTCCTGAGACATGGAAAAACAAACAAATAATAATAATGTATGAAGTATGCATATTTTGACACAGTTTTTGTCTACTCTTATATTTTAAAGGCATTTTCGAATATCAATGCCCATATTATCGTAAGTTAATTTGAAAATATCGCCCAGGCGAAATTTTGTAAATGAACATTTGCCTTAAGATCCCATGAATGTTTCTAGACATTTCAGTATATGTTATTTACCACTTCACTTTCCATTCGCATAGGTATGTACATCCACAGAATCATACGCCGTGTGCAATATTTACCATATCGCCATATTTCAATGTATACCTAGACACACTCCGAGAGATATGGCTCGGATTTAAATTCTCTTGGCGGTGAGCTTGTCAAACAAACGTAAGAGCTCCCTTGTTACGTTCACGAAACTGAGCGGCGAATTAGGGCGTTGTCTCATGAAAGAGGTGTAAAACGCTCAGAGCGTTAACGATGCGTTACTCAAAAACACACTGCTTACATCTACCACCTAAAGACCTTACATCAATAAAATATCGTATTAGTATAAACGTAGACAGGTGATCCTAGTCTCTAAAAACCTATTCTTTTGTGCAGAAGGGCGCGTGATCAGCTCGCTGTGGATGGAGCTGGAGTCCGAGGCGCCCGCGCCGGAGCGCTGACGTCGGCGGAGCGAGCAGTTCCACCGGCCGGTGTCGCGTGCGCGCATCGAGCGTCGCAAGATGTCCGCTGCCGGAGTGCCGCCCGCCGACGATTTTTTGTAAACCCGTGAGCTTGCTTGTAAATATATATACTTAGCTATGAAGAGTCTAGAAGAGCGGTAACAGTCCACTTTGCGACACAATTAGATTGGATTCAAAGATTTTCGTTTAAATTGTAAAATTACTAAATAACGAGATATAGGAATGAAGGAGATGTGAGTTATGTGATATCTTTTATCAAATAGCAAGTGAAACAATAAAGGTATATATAGATATAGATACCTTTAATAAAAATTCTAATACCTACAAATTTAGAAAAATGGACCTTTGGGTACCGTTTCACCTCCTGGACTCTTCGTATACTTACAGGCGTGTAAATACGATGTGCAATGAGAAAGACTAAAGTTTAGGATAAATGAAAGTTTTGAAATGATATGATAGTATTGAGAGCAAGGCTGATGGTGATGTGCAGTGTTATTTAGTTAATTTTAACAATATATAAACTCTTGTTAATTATCAACTGTCAATCACATTGTGTAATTTATTGAATCCTACATAAATTATTAGAAATCCCATGCAAATATAAACCTAATAGATACGGTTCTTAAGTAAAATGCTACTGTTACAAATAAATTCAGGTCATGCCGCCTTTTCTGTCACAAAAATGTTGAATTATTGTATCTAACTGTTAGTTGGTCAACTAAATGTGTCAAATACGACCACCCATCAAAACAACTCAAACATGTGTCATAAATGCACAGGTAAGTACTATGTATTTAATGTTTTATAGGTAATATGCTAAATGCTAATATTCTGCATCTTCATCGTCTTTTCCGGCGTTTGCCTAGGATTTCCAATATTACCTAGAGGCTGGCAGAATAGCCAACGCATTCGCAAGTGGCATGTACAGACGCCATTGTTCTAAAATTCTTCGTGGGGAATTTTTACTCTCATCTGATATTTGATTCAAAACTAGACTTAATGGCCAATATCAAGTAGGTATATTATACCTATATATGCAATAATAAATAAATAAACAAGCAATCCACGTGACTGACGTTACTTTGCAGTTCACCTTGCAATGCACCGAGGAGAAGTTTCATAAGTTGCGAAACTTCTATGGAGAATATTCTCTGGAACTTAAATTTAATAAACAATCTTATCGTGTCAGAACCGAGGTAGACACACGCCATTTTAAATATTATGCCTGCCTGGTTTACTAATATGTGGCGTGTAATATTATATATTACACAAAATGTTAAAGTTCTCATGGGAACATTCTCACAGAGAACTTTCTAAGTTTCTTTCATGTAATTTCTCGGAAATTTCCGAGAACATTTCTGCAATTTCTGCAATTTGCACATTGCTGAGTTCACCCAATTTATTTATCGAATTATGTCATGTATTCGCTATGTGCGAAGTGCATGGGGGGGTCGCAGTGAACAATGTGACAAGAAATGAAACTGCAAACGGACATCGGCTATGTCATCTCAACTCCGTCAACTGTCAAAATAGTGAATCAGCCACACACTCAGCCAGACATTTTATATAAGGAATAGGCCAAACAACTAAATCATATAACTATTCGTTATCTAAATCTATATCTCAATCAAGTTACGCGAACTGAGTTGCAATTCCCGTGAATTCTGTAAAGAAGAAGTAGTCCTGAATAAATACAAGTTAGAGGTGCTACTTATATATTTAGTAAATATTACTCTTTAGTTCATGTGTTTACTGCAAATAAATATGTAGGGGCATTTTTATTTGCAGTTTTGCAGGCACAAGCGTCTTTAAATCAAATACAATACCATGACAGATAAATATCACAAAAATAAAATACTCTGGCTACAACTTATCTATTTATACCAAACACTAACAATTATTTATCCAATTTTCGTCTTCGGAAAGTTCACAAAGTTAAGAATAACTCTGGTGGCCTAGTCCATGTTGGCTATTATCAAGGCAATGTATCCACATCGTATTCAGAAATCAAAAATCATTTATTTTAATATATTAAATATGTTACGAGTATCTATCACATTTCATAGGACTTACCTACTTATCGATTCGACGAAACGTGACAGACGTGAATAATATGAAATGATTCCCCGTGGGTTGCTTTCTATTTCATAAATCCTCATGAATCTCATGCGCTCACATGTGCTCCGTTACATGTGCCTATTTCAAAGGAATAAGATACGAAATCGAATTTGAAAGGAGCCAATTATGAAGAGATTTCGAACAATAATCTGTGGCGGTAGTGAGTATTATTATCCACATATGTAATCGTTATTATATACAGGTGATTGTTCCGCCAATAAAAGAGATCAAATATCTATTTATGAATATTGAGAGTGCGTTATTAAACGAGTAAAATCACATATATAACTTTATTCAAATTAAAGTAGAAATATCCAAAATATTGAGTTTAAACGCCCTCATGCGTTCGTTAAGTGGTTTAGTTTCTCTAGCGTTTTCCTAGCCTTTTGCCCCGGCTCAATTAAACCTAGGGTCCGCTCCGCAATCTAAGCTCATGAATTGGCATAGGCACTGGTTTTTACGAAAGCAACTGCGGGCTGGTTCAAACGGCAATTCAAGGGCAGTTCTTCAGTTGGTTTGCAGTCCTGTCGACCGCAGTCCGACTGTAAGCTGGCTGCACGGTTGTAGACTCCATGTCTTGTTGCAGTTGGATTAACTAGAACACGACAGCAGCATTGTAGTCGCAATGCAGCTGTAATGCAGTTCTATCGTCGTTCTGGTGCAGTTACTCCAACTGTAACAGGACTGCATTACAACCGTAATGCCAGGTTGCAGTCGAATTATTGTAGAGGAAATCCGACCTAATCCCAATTAGGCGTAGTTTCTCTTGTGGATTGGAAGATCCAATAGCAGTCGCTTTCGTAGAAACTGGTTCCTACGCCAATTCATGAAATTAAGTTGCCGAGCGGAGCCCTGCTGTAATTAAGCCATGGCAAAAAGCTAGGAAGTACGCTAAGAGGTTGATGACTGAAGGTAAATTAAACCACTTATCGAACTGTTACCTACTAAATGTATATAGGGGCGTTTAAACTTAATCATCATCATCATATCAGCCGAAAGACGTCCACTGCTGGACATAGGCCTCCCCCAAAGAGTGCCACAATGACCGGTCCTGCGCCACCCGTATCCAGCGGACTCCCGCGATCTTCACCAGGTCATCAGTCCACCTTGCGGGGGGCCTACCCACGCTGCGCCTTCCGGTTCGTGGTCGCCACTCGAGAACCTTTCCGCCCCAACGGCCATCGGTTCTACGAGCAATGTGCCCCGCCCACTGCCACTTTAGTTTAGCGATTCGGAGGGTTACTTTGGTTCTGCTGCGGATGGCCTCATTTCTGATGCGATCACGCAGAGAGACTCCAACCATAGCCCTCTCCATTGCCTTTTGGGTGACTTTGAGCCTTCTTATGAGGCCCATTGTAAGCGACCAGGTTTCAGTTCCATAAGTCATCACTGGCAACACACACTGGTCAAAGACTTTCGTCTTGAGACACTGCGGAATATTGGGCAAAAAGATGTGCCGTAGCTTCCCGAACGCTGCCCAACCGAGTCGGATTCGTCGATTGACCTCTTTCTCGAAGTTGGATCTACCTAACTGGACAGTCTGTCCTAAGTATATATAATCGTCCACAACTTCGAGTGTAAAGTCTCCGATTGTAACGGGAGTTGGTGCTACATGGGTATTTGACATGATCTTCGTCTTATCCATGTTCATCTTTAGACCAACTCGCTCGGAGGCTTTACTGAGGTCATCGAGCATCGTACTCAAATCCCCCATGGTCTCAGCCAAGACTACTATATCGTCAGCAAACCGAAGGTGAGTGATGTACTCGCCGTTTATGTTGATGCCTAGCCTTCTCCAGTCCAGAGTCTTGAAAACATCCTCCAGTAAAGCGGTAAACAGTTTAGGACAAATAACATCTCCTTGTCTGACTCCCCGCTGCAACGGAATAGGCTTCGAGTTCTGGTCCTGGAGTCGGACTGACATAGTGGCGTTCTCGTACAAACACTTCAGCACTTCGAAATAGCGATAGTCCACTTGGCACCTCTGGAGAGATTGTAGTACAGCCCAGGTTTCGATCGAGTCGAAGGCTTTCTCGTAGTCCACGAACGCTAAGCAGAGGGGCAGGTTATACTCCTCAGTCTTCTGTATAACCTGACGGATCGTATGGATGTGGTCTACGGTACTAAAGCCTCTTCGGAAACCGGCTTGTTCGGGAGGCTGGAAGTCATCTAGCCTGCGTGCGAGACGGTTCGTAATGACTCTTGAAAATAGCTTATAGACATGGCTCAGAAGTGAAATGGGTCGGTAGTTCTTCAGTAACGCGTTATCGCCCTTTTTGAAGAACAATACCACCACACCTCTGTTCCATGCCTTAGGCGTTGTCCCTTCTAGTAAAACGGAGTCGAACAACTTCTGAAGGGCCATAAGGACCGGTTTACCACCCGCCTTCAGAAGTTCGGCTGTAATTCCGTCTTCACCAGGTGCCTTATTGTTACACTTAAACTTAATATTTTGAAATTATTTTGATTAATAAAACAAAGTTATTGATGTAATTTAACGCATTGGGTAACGTTCTTTTGATATTATTTAAAAGTGTTTTGATATATTTTTACTTGCGGAATAATACAGGAAAAATAGCATATTTTTTAAAGCAAAATACCTTCATCAATGAAACTTTGTTTAATAACTTAATCTGGGAGTAGAAATGAGAATCTGCTAAGTACTATCAAAATTTAGGGGTCCTACGGGGTGTTATGATCAGGGGAAAATTATTTAACGCGCAAATTTTACAAACTTGGCAAATTAAGTGTCATTTTCTATGTATGTATTTTTTGCGCTGAATCGAATGAGACTAAATATACCCACACTCATAGGATCAATATCTTGCAAGAGTACTAAGTACTTATAAGTATTATAAAAGTGACGTGTAATTTTTTTGTCTTTTATCAATAAATGATCTATCTAGATACATATGAATATTTGTCCAAAAAATTTTTTTACCAAATATTAACTTGTTGCACATCAATGGATAGGTCTTTAAAAATAACATAGAGGTTTCTTGAAACATTTTTTGATTTAGTAAATATCTACAGAAATAATCACTTTGAAAGTCTAAAAAAAATTAGTCCTCCCGCCATTGATTTATACAAAAAGGGAGATATGGTACCAGGCGCTCGATTCTGTGCCATCAAATATAGGTTCCGGCACCTATATTGAATTAGTCGTGTGGCAGTCTCTCAGTCACACTTTGTGCAATGCGCAAAATATGGAGGTCTCCCTTGCATACCCGCGTTAACTATATAAGTATAGGGTTATCTCTTTTGCCCATGATGCACATACATTATAGCGGTGTGTAGCATTATACAAATTTAACGTCACTCATCTTCCTTTTTGTTTATGTCTATGCCTCCCGTTCTAACTTTTGAACCAATGTGAAACAATTCAAGAAGATGCGCCTTAACACTTACTTTCTATAAGATCATTTCAATATTATCGGACTAGCCATTTTTTTTGTTTTTGACTTTTTGAGCCATTACCAAAAAAAAAGTCTCCATGGTTTTTCCATGAGCAGATACGACCTTTTGGCATTAGTTCGTTCTTATTTTATAAGGTACGGAACCTCTATTATGCGTAGTCCGACACGCACTTGGCCGGTTTTTAAGTTCGCTCCCCCCCATACCCCCCAGAGAGGGGTAGGACCCCTTAATTTTCGTAGGACTCAGCAGAGCCTTATTTCCATTCCTTCATTTCCAGTGTCAAGATAACGTCATAAAAAGATTCATTGATGTAAGTACGTAAGTTGGCGCGAAACTGGCATATGTATTCTTATTTTGCCTGTAGTAGAATAATCGCCTGTAAACACTTATCGATTACATCCTGTATATTTCCCTGTAAAACGGCAGACAAGCTCCGAAAATTGAGAGAGATGAGTAAAATGCCAAGAATCGAATTAAGTACAGGAGGAGCTGTGTTGAAACAAATCTTTTAACTTAAGTGCACTTAAAACTCCAGTGTTGGTTACGAAAATAAGACAAGTAAAATAGGTATATTGCAATTTTATTTCTTGAAATCTGCGATTACTTTTCTTTTGCAGATAGCATTTTACGGATCACCAAAGATTACCTCAGCTCTTTTGATACGGTTCCTAAATAATAGACGACAAACTAAGCTATAAATATTTTGTTTCCATATTTTATTGTTCATCAACAGAATACAAGTTCGAGTTCCTGTATCTACTTTTAAATTCCTAAGTACGTATGAAAAAAAAATATAATATAGATTTTTACAAATAATCGTGGCTGAAATATTACGGACTTTGTGTTGGTAATATCTCATCGAATCCACATAGATTTTCATATCGTGAGCCAAATACGTTCACATGATTTAAGAAGGTTGTCGACAACTTGTTTGGAAAGATTTACTGCCGGGGATTCGATTTGGAACTTGTTACTTTGAATCAGGTTACTTACCTATAAAATAAGGGCTCTCGGAGCGAGCGATTATAGCACTAAAAAGGTGTGCGATAAGGCTTTGTTTCCACTTCTGTGGTTTTATTAATTCAATAGACACCTTCAGAATAACGATTACTCAGCACTGAGACAAACATCGTTAAATTAATAATCCCTAATTTTTTTGCTAGCGCGCTGAGACGACTTGAACATCGGCCATAAAATGAAGAGAGCTATGCGTAGACTAGAAGGGCCTATGTTTACAGGAGTTTGATTACCACATAGGTCATTTTTAAAACTGTTAAGGACTGAGCTAATATTTATTGCTCAATCCGCCCGGACAGAATTCCGATTAGGCGTTTTTATTTTCTCATTTACGAATTCGTGCCTGTACGCTGAATTTCGAAGGGGCTTTCTACTTCATTATTTATTTTGAAGGTCGTTGTTTAACAAAAAAATATATCATTTAAGTATCTGAATATTAATACCAAAGCTTCAGATCACTTTATCCGTTCACTGCGTCCATGAGACCAATGTGTTAATTTGAAATAAGGGTAAAATAAATAATAAATTGCTAAAATTGTAAAACGTGATTAAAGTTGGCAAAATAGACTAAATGATATTCGTAGGTACACGTTACTTTCTATCTATATAATTAACTCTTGATACCGTCACCGACCTTCGACAATAATACTCCGTTATATTCGGATTACTGATCCCACTGTGCAGATAAAACAAATTAATGTTTGTTTCTGTACATTTATGTAGAAGTATTTTATGATTATGATAATTATGATGCGTGAGTGAACAATGTGTGGTATCTAACTTTAAAATATATATTTTTTATCTGACAACCAATGTTACCAGTGTTACGTTACGATGACGAATACGTTGGATATATCGTATCGTATTGATGCTGTAATCTCTTTTTTATTTAAATCAGTTAATAACATAATAACAAGAAAAGGATGATCTGTATAAACCAAATTGAAGAAACGGCTGATCTTGTTCAATATAATATTTGAAACCGAACCAATTATAAAAATATTTTTCAAATAATATGTTCTAAATAAAAATTCTAACTTTGACAATGAATATACTTACGGTATGTCCAGTCACGGACTTTAGTTGTTGATTCATTTACGGTTCAACCTATTTTCTTTTGTTTAGTGCTTACTTTTTAAATGACCGGTTTGCAACGGTAAACCGTAAATAACCCAACAATTAAAGTCCGTGACCGTACGTACTCGCAGGATGATTCAGTAGACGTGAGCAGAATTAACACTACGGATTCAGTTATTAACAAGCTATTGTTTGATACTAGGATAAGTGTGATTAACGCATTTTTTAAATGTAATCAATTAAAAGTTTTACATCATTTAAGACACGCATGGTCACTCTACAATTATAATACTCCGTCGGGTACTGTCTTGTTTTTCTGTCCTCAGGTGTCTGGTTACTTCTGAAATATCGTATCTCACTTAATTTGACAAATTATATATTTTCATAATCATATTTGAATCTGTCCTTATTGATCTGTTTGTATAGGGTAACCATGATTTTAAGTAAAAAAACATAAAAAATAAATAAAAGGCGTTAGTGTTCTCTTAAACAGGATGGTGGCAGATTCATTATCGTTAACTAAGTAGGGTAAATCGCCAGTTACTGGCCACTGTCCAATAACTGGCCACCTGATACTCGTACTAAAAATGAACTCTGTTTACCTACAAACAAAGCTGAAGTAGAAACTGAAGGGTTTCAATAGCTGGCCACGTTATACTAAAATGAATTTTGTTTGTAGGTACGCAGAGTTCGTTTTTAGTATGAGGTGGCCAGTTATTGGACAGTGGCCAGTAACTGGCGATTTACCCTATGTAGGGTTGCTCCTGTTTACGTCTCCTGAATCACGCTGTACAGCTTACACTTTATTTTACTTCACACACCGATATGTAATAAAGAACGGGATACACAATCAGCCCAAAAAAATGGTCCCACAATAGTGCTGTAAGAACGCATTGTAATAATTGCACTTTCACAGTAATTTTTTTTAGACTTTAGTCAGTGATAAGACTGGCCGGTTACTAATTTTCAAGAGCCATATTTTCGGTAGATTTACCGAATCTTGTTTGAGACTACCACTACTGTATTCTAACTTAATGACTACACATCATACGGGGTTTACTCGCTACGTCGTAGCATTTCTTAGCAAACCTAGAGTAGGTTTCCCTGTACGAGTCTACGAGACAGCACTTGATTACTAGACGGAGAGCTAGCCACGTCAGATATGACACAATAATGAGAGCGACGAAACTCCTCTCTTTAGTTTGCTATACTATGCTTATTCCTAGATCCGGACATCTGGCAGCTGTAAAGTGGTGGATGTAAAATAATGCAAACCACTTTAAGAATACAAATCCTACAGTTCTGGTTTTGATGCAGTATTATGAAAAATTATATAAATAATTAGATCATATCATTGCCAAAAGTTTCAGATAGAGGAAAGTAGTCGAAAACAACGTATAATGTAATTCATAGTTTATCGCCTACTGTTTCTGTTTCCGAAATATTATGCAAAGTTTTTTGTTCTAATGTTAAAATATAGGCCCCGTCCTCTATAAATAAGATAACTTTGGCCATTTTTACCTATTTTGGTATTACTTTTTTCCAATTCAAAAACTTTGCTAGTCTGTCACTCTGACATCCACCCATTAAAAGCTGCCAGATGCCCGGATCTAGCAATAAGGATAGTATTTCAATCTTATTAGATGGGTTTCATTGCTCTCATTATTGTGTCATATCTGACGTGGCCAGCTCTTAGACCATAAGTTTTTGTAATATTTCAAGTTTACGTTCTGAACTAGTAACCTCACGTAATTGTATTACGATTACACAAGTGTTGCTCGGTAAAAAACCGTACTACCCCGGCGGCTTCATTTGCCCTACAGGTCTTTATTAATAAGGCTTTTTGATTCGGGAGTGGGAATAACGTGAATATTATAACAGCTTTAATAGTAGATTGTACACCAAGGGGATAAAGCACTGTTTTATGTCACGGGCGCAATATTGAATCCTGAACGTAACGAAGGACTCCAGATTTTACTCCCGAGCGCAGCGAGGGGGTTATGAGTTAATTCCCGAGCGAAGCGAGGGAATTAAGACTGAGTCCTGAGTGCAGTGAGGGGTTCAAGCGCGCCCGTGGCAAAAACAGCTTTATCCCCGAGGAGTATACTCTACTTTTCTCACCTCTTGCGAGACAATAAAATAGCTAAGGCTACTAGAAACGGATTTTTATTAAAGTAAATCAAAAGTAAAAACCGGCCAAGTGCGTGTCGGACCACACATAGCAGGATTCCGTACATTCAATGGAATAAGAACCAAACTAATACCAAAAGGTCGTATCTGATGCCTATGGAAAAAGTTTTTTGGAGATAACTCAAAAATGGCTAAACCAATAATGTTCAAAAAATTTTTCCTAGAAAGTATATGATAAGGCGCATCTCCTCAATTTTTTTCATATTTTTTGGACTTACGGTTCAAAAGTTACAGGGGGGGGGCACAATTTTACTGACTTTCGAAGCGATTATTTCAGAAAATATTCACTTAATCACAAAATGGTCAAAAAACCTCAGTGTTATTTTTAAAGACCTATCGATTTATGTGTCACATGTTGATATTTAGTCAAAAATATAAAAAATAAAAATTTTGTTACATGTATGAAGCGCCCCCCCCCCAAAATTTTTTTTTTTTCAAATTTAACTACATAACTGAGTAGCGGCATACAAAATACACCTTATGTGTAAATTTTATTCAGATACGTCGTATAGTTTCCGAGTAAAATGGCTGTGACATACGGACGGACAGACATACAGACAGACATGACGAATCAATAAGGGTTCCGTTTTTTGCCATTTGGCTACGGAACCCTAAAAATTTATTCTTGATACATTAGTCCATTTTATTCTAATTTTATCTTCTATTTTTATAGAACCTGCAGTTTTACTCCGTATACTGCAGCGTCTTATGACACTCGCGGCATTTGTTTTAGGTATTTAAAATTGAGGTGGCCAGCACGATTTTCCGAATTAATACGATTTTCAAATCAGCTCGACGCGGCGGCGCGGGCCCCGGCTGGCGTCGCGGGGCTGTGCACCGTGCGGACTTTACGAAATTAGACTTTAAGCACATAACAATAAGAGCTATGGGAAGTGAATTCACATTATTAACCAGCGGGTTATAATGAGATTTAGTACAACATTATAACCCGGCTAAAGCCAAGGGCTATAATGATTTGCTTTCGGTGAGGTTTGCATGATATATAATTTGGCATTGTCGAGCAGGTGGTGTGAAAAGAGTTTTACATTACTACGAGTACGTATTTTATTTTATTTTTTAATTGTGTAGGTTTTTGTTACGATGCCATTAGAATAGCTTCGGTGTGGCTTCAGTGTACAAGTTAATCGATTTTCTTTAAATTAGGTTATACATACGTACTTATTTGTGTTTTATATTTTCCCTAATTTTTGTTGCATGGTTGTCGGCATGAATATGTAGAAAGTACCGTAAAAGGTTAGGTTAATTTATAATATTATAGGATAATACCTAGTCATATACTGCTACGGAATGCGTAAATAAATAAAATAAATTCCGCAATTTCCGTATTTATAAGGCTACAATGTTTTCAACTAAGAAAATAAAAGTGATCCCCAGAAGACATATTAATATTTTCCGAAGAAAAAAATATAATTTTCACACCACCTGCTCGACAATGCCAAATTATATATCATGCAAACCTCACCGAAAGCAAATCATTATAGCCCTTGGCTTTAGCCGGGTTATAATGTTGTACTAAATCTCATTATAACCCGCTGGTTAATAATGTGATTTCACTTCCCATAGTTCTTATTGTTATGTGCTTAAAGTCTAATTTGGTAAAGTCCGCACGGTGCACAGCCCCGCGACGCCAGCCGGGGCCCGCGCCGCCGCGTCGAACTGATTTGAAAATCGAATTTATTTGGAAAATCGTGCTGGCCACCTTTTTTAAATACCTAAAACAAATGCCGCGAGTGTCATAAGACGCTGCAGTATACGGAGTAAAACTGCAGGTTCTATAAAAATTGGAGATAAAATTCGAATAAAATGGACTAATGTATCAAGAATCAATTTTTAGGGTTCCGTAGCCAAATGGCAAAAAACAGAACCCTTATGGATTCGGCATGTCTGTATGTCTGTCCATCCGTATGTCCCAGCCATTTTACTCGGAAACTATACGACGTATCTGAATAAAATTTACACATAAGGTGTATTTTGTATGCCGCTACTTAGTCATGTAGTTAAATTTGAAAAAAAAAATATTTTTAGGGGGGGGGGCATACATGTAACAACAAAATTTTTATTTTTTATTTTTTTTACTAAATATCAACATGTGACACATAAATCGATAGGTCTTTAAAAATAACATTGAGGTTTTTTGACCATTTCGTGATTAAGTGAATATTTTGTGAAATAATCGCTTCGAAAGTCAGAAAAATTGTGTCCCCCCTGTAACTTTTGAACCGTAAGTCCAAAAAATATGAAAAAATTTGAGGAGATGCGCCTTGTCATATACTTTCTACGAAATTTTTTTTGAACATTATCGGTTTAGCCATTTTTGAGTTATTTCCAAAAAACTTCTTCCATAGGCATCAGATACGACCTTTTGGTATTAGTTTGGTTCTTATTCCATTGAAGGTACGGAATCCTGCTATGTGTGGTCCGACACGCACTTGGCCGGTTTTTACTTTTGATTTACTTTAATAAAAATCCGTTTCTAGTAGCCTTAGCTATTTTATTGTCTCGCAAGAGGTGAGAAAAGTAGAGTATACTCCTCGGGGATAAAGCTGTTTTTGTCACGGGCGCGCTTGAACCCCTCACTGCACTCAGGACTCAGTCTTAATTCCCTCGCTTCGCTCGGGAATTAACTCATAACCCCCTCGCTGCGCTCGGGACTAAAATCTGGAGTCCTTCGTTACGTTCAGGATTCAATATTGCGCCCGTGACATAAAACAGTGCTTTATCCCCTTGGTGTACAATCTACTATTATTGTACAAAAACCAGTCAAAACAATACAATAATAGGAAAACGTAATTACAAAGGCGAACTTATCCCTTTAAGGGATCTCTTCCAGTTAACCTTTGAGTAGATGAGAGAAGAAGTGAAAAGAGGTAGACAAATGCGGCAAAATGTACAACAAGGTACGAGAAAGGTAGATACTATAGATACATATATACAAAAGTTATAGGAAAAGTATATATATATATATATTAAACCACCGTAGTATTGGTCTTCTTCGGAAAAGTCGTAGTCAACCTACGCATTTTAAACCCGGCAAAGAGAAATAAATACACCCTCAACGTAAGTATCCAGTTAGGAATAGACAAGATGTAGCAAACAGTACATAATTTATTTATGCCGCAATTATTATAATAATAAGAAAGCACCGAGGAAACCGAGTGCGATGTGGCTTGAAATTAGTCTGGAGTCTTTCTTCGCCACGGAGCCTCATGTTTCACAGTCGTTCCGCTAGGATCTCGCCATTATTAACGCTTTAACATGTATATTTTATGTTTAGGTTAGAATAACAAGAAAATTGGATGTTGTTAAGACTACGCGGCGCTGGGATAAAATTATAGTTAAGTATTTGTTATGCCAAGTTGTTGTTCACCGTGAGTGTTATATTGAAAGCAGAGTAGGTAAGCGAAGGTTTTAATAGTTGGAACAAAGCAGGGGCCGTATTCTAACTTTAAAACACGTATAGACACGATCCAATTTCAATACAACTCCAATGCATTAACAACGCAATACAGCTACGGCATACACATCTGAATCAGAAATAGGGTGATTGTGCTAGTTTTCGTCCACTTATCGATTTTGCCAGCTTTGTGATGCAAAAAGAATATCTTAAAGTACCCTTACTTAAATGTATTATATTTCATTTTATAGCTTATATAGTCTAGTTTATGTTAATATTACGCGATAATTATCCATACTTGCGAGATTTTGTATAAAAAATATTATTTGAAAAAGTGGGGTATTCGTTAGTTTTCGTCCATAAATGTCAGTTTTCCGTCCTGGGCTCTGCTAGTTTTCGTCCACTGAGTAGGGCGATTATTTCTGAAAATATTCACTTAATCAAAAAATGATAAAACAAACCTCAATGTTATTTTTAAAGTCCTATCGATTGATGTGCAACATGATGATTTTTGGCAAAAAAAAATTGTTACATGTATGGAAAACCCCTTGTGGCTCCCCCCTAAAAAAAATCTTTTTAGCAATTTTACTACAATACTAAGTAGGGGTATGCAAAATACACCTTCTGTTATAATTTTATCAATATTAGTTATAGTCTCCAAATAAAAAATGGCCATGGCATACGGACGAACTACGGACATGACGAAACTACACTCGCGATCAAAAAAATCGACTCAAACTAATTTTTAATTTCATCGTTTAATATTTCAGGAACCAATCATGAGATCAAAAAAGCAACGGTACCATTTTAGAGCTAACAGTGTCAGCTTTCAATACGAGGATGTTTTTCAGGCGAAAAATTTCAGTTCATGAAAAACAAGCTAGCATACCAAGGAGGTGTAAAATTTGGGTGCAAAAATGACCTTAACAACGAAAGAAAAAACATTTTCATGAACGAATAACAATTTATTTTTATCTTTAATACCTGGTGTTACCACCAAAAACCTTTTTCACACATGCCATGCGTCTCTTCATTGACCTTATCAGCTTCCTGATGGTATCCTGGGGGCATGCTTCCCACTCTTCGACCAAAGCTTCTTTCAGGGCCAAAATTGTCTCCGGAGCAGGATTGCGAGCTCGAACCTTGCGTTTCAGGTAATCCCATAAGTGCTCGATAGGATTTAAATCAGGACTCAGAGGTGGCCACTTCAGAGTCGGGATGCCAACTGCGTCAAGGTACTCCTTTGTGACGCGGGCGGTATGACAAGGGGCGTTGTCTTGCATGAAATGGAACCCCTCGTCAAAGAACCCGGCGTAGGGGACGACATGGTCTTGCAGGATGTCGGTGATGTACCTGTCTGCATTCAAACCACCGCCTCGACCCCCGCCATCAACAAAAACCAGCTCGGTCCGCCCCTCCATGGAAATCCCCGCCCACATCATGACGGAACCTCCACCGTAGGCGACTGTTTCAGCGAAGCAACACTGGGCGAACCTCTCTCCAGGTCTTCGGTACACCCGTCCACTTCTGTCGCTGCCATGGAGACACACTCTGCACTCGTCGCTGAAGAGTACGCGGCTCCATTGGTCGTAGGTCCAATTTTCGTAGGTCGCCACGAATTCCTTCCGAGCGTCCCGATGCCTCTGAGTCAGTTTGGGCCCAGTAGCAGGTCTTCTTGGGGTAAGGTTGGCTTCCTTGAGTCTCCGCCGAACTGTTGAGGTGCTAACAGGCACAACCCGGTTCCGCATCAGGTCTTGCTGGATGGCAACAGCGGTACGGTGGCGATTACGTAGACTGGAGGTGGCGATGAAGCGGTCATCCCTCTCCGATGTGCACCGCTGACGGCCAGATCCTTGTTTCCGTTTCAAGGTTCCAAACCGACAAAACCGACGATAAACTCTGGAGACAGCAGACTGGCTTAAATTCAGCTGCTCAGCAACAGAACGCTGCGAGAATCCTCGATTCACCAAGGTGACGACTTCGGTGGCTTCAGCTTCGGTGGTATCCATTTTTCGAAGGTGATTCCGGTGTAAGATTGCGAGGAGATGTGCACTGGTCAACTTCTGATAAGCGAATGATAAGAAATAACCGGTTACACCGGTTTTTATTGGTCTCAAGAGGGCACAACTCGTGCATATCATAACCATGTAAAATGCCATTTTGTACAAAAACTGCGATAACCTAAAAACTACGCAACTGAGATCGATGTCTTTTACTGTTTTTTGTAGCTGAATAAATTCGTAATAAAATTGCATTCAAAGTTTTATTAAAATATTTCCCGCTTTCCGGAAATACGACCAAAAGTAAAAAATGTTGCTTGAGTCGATTTTTTTGATCGCGAGTGTATAAGGTTTCCGTTTTTGCCATTTTGGCTACGGAATCCTAAAAACGAATGACAGTAAGGATTAACACCGTGTTTCTTTATTTCCGTTAATATTAGCATACAGTTAGGTACGATTAGGGAAACAAAATGGCGTAGTTAGTTTTTATAAATTTGTTTTTTCTATAAAAGTAGGTATGTATTGTTAAATCGATCACGGTATTATATTTAACTCAACCAAACAATCGAATATTATAACTAAGGCATTTTATCACCAAACAATGATGTTGTAGGCCTTTAATGTTAACCACTGTGACTGCTTGTACTATAAAGCCTTGGCCAAACAGCAAGCGTGGCGCAGCGCCGCGGTCGCGCGGCGCGACCGCGGCACATCTTAACAGGTTAGCGACGTCAAACAGACTGCGTCCCGCCGGCGCCGCGCCCCGCTTCTGTCGCGCCCCGCGCCGCGCGGCCCCTGACGTGATGAGCGTAGCAATATACTGTGATTGCAAGAGTGAACAGCAAGCGTGGCGCAGCGCCGCGTCCGCGCCGCGTGACGCCGACGCGATGACTGTTCAAACAGGGCGCGCGCGGATCGCGCCGGCCTCGCGCTCTCAACACGCCCTCATCGCGCGCGCGAACGCGGCGGGGCCGCGCACGATGCGGGCGTGACTCGCGCCCGATACAGCATGCGCGCGCGGAGGGTCGCTCATTCCTTCCGAAGCCAAGATTATTTTTTCGAAGAAAAGATATTTTTTCTATATCCATAATCACAATCACAGTATATTGCTACATTTGCTACGCTCGCACGACGCACCGCGCTGCCTAACGTCCGACTGATGTGACCCAGCGCGGCGCAGCGTGCCGCCGCGTCCCGCCGCTCAGCGCTGCGCACGCGCCGCGTGGACGCGGGGGGCACGCTGCGCGGGGCGCGACAGAAGCGGGGCGCGGCGCCGGCGGGACGCAGTCTGTTTGACGTCGCTAACCTGTTAACATGTGCCGCGGTCGCGCCGCGCGACCGCGGCGCTGTGCCACACTTGCTGTTTGACCAAGGCTTAATGCAATTGACACGACTAGCGTGGTCAACCGCGCATTGGATCGTTCATTATCGGGTTGAATTCTCTAAGGAAAGATCCTTAGAGAATTCAACCCGGAGTAGCCATGTCTGCCGTTTTCTTTACAAAGCAAGTCTGCCGATTTTTGCGGGGGAGGGGAACGTCAAGTGTATTCTGTGGCTATTCGTACGTAACGTACAAATTGGTGTATGCATGACCACTGGTCATATGTTTTCGGCAGAGGGGAACGCCTGTCAATGGCGACTCCGGTTGGTTGAATTCTCTAAGGGTTGTGCATTACCCGGAATCGTGCCGCCGAAGGTTTCCGATTGGTTCCGATCAGATCCGAAGGTTATGCGACTATTTAAAAAAGTAGCTTTTTCATAGTAATCAGCTCAAAACACGAGACTTCCTTTTTACGGATGTATTTGTTCAAATATTTAACAGCTCATGTTTTTGTTTCGTTTGTTTTCGTGTGGTTTTAATTGCCGGTAAATAGATAAAGGTGATGTGATAGTGCTTAGTGAAAATAACGGATCATATTCATGGTGAAAGATGTACGGGTGTGTGTGCGTGTGTGTGTGTGTACGGACGATGGCAATGGCACGATCACAAAGCTTTCTTTTGAAGTGAAATAAACAGAGCACGCCATAGTATGGAGGTTATAATTGTTATTCTACTACCATTTGGTCATTCCAATGTTAATTATAGTTTTGTCTACTCACAAATAACTCGTATATTAACGATAACAATGCAACAGAAGAGCTAGTTTTAGTCTTTGCTCAAGTCATTTAAATGTTTTATTTATTACATTTATTTACGTAACATTATATGAGGAATGGACAGAAACAGTGTGTAGGTAATCAAATATAATATTACCATACTACTATATACTATAATATTACGTATTAATTAAGTATTTTGAAGTAAAATAACCATTAGAAATATTTACCTAGCTGTCTGGGTTTCCGGGATCAGGTGGTCGCAAAACTGAAATTTATACCAAATTGCTCTGCTAGTTTTGGTCCACAAAGTTTATATATTAATTATATTCTAAAACTTTAACCTCCACTTAAAATATTGTACAATTAACTTTAAAATAGATAATTCGTGCCAAACATATTTAGTGCACTGCCTAAATCATTAATAAAACTCATCATAAACTTTTCCCGCCACAAGTTTTTTTCTTCATTGCGATGACATTTGCTAGGGCCGAATTCGAGGCGGCTATTAATGTTTTATTTTTAAAGGCACTATTTGTCAAATTACTTTTTTATGATAGTAGAATTGTTTCTTAGATATTATGGATCGAAACAAGACCAAACTTCCGCAGGAACATTCATTTACGTTCAAGTTTTCCCCATATATTTGTAGCAGAACCGTCAGGTGGACGGAAACTGACCATGGACGGGAAACTAGCACAATCACCCTATATAAGATTGATTTTAATGTTCCTTTACAACATGGCTTGTAAGCCACATGGCTCACGTACTATTGGTAAAAAAAAATGTATTTTCTTACGTGTTGACCAAAACCAAGGAAGATAAAACCGCGTGTAGTTGTAAATGTTCGCCCAATTTTCCTTAACAGTGTTAGGTTTGCTTTTGGAATATTTATATACCGGTTTAACTTTGCTTATTTTAATAAAAATAATATCTAGTATGAAATGGTTGGTTCGTGGGTCATGGGAGCAGTTATATGTGACTACTTAGTGTTGTATGATGAAATTGCTACAAGCGGACACCGGACAGGGTAAAGCAAAGCTAAATATCCAAGTTTGTGTAAGCAAACAATAAAATGTAAATAAAAAATATAGTTAAGTATCTAAATTACCTTCTGAAATGGTACTGTGACTGACCACTGAAGTAGGTACCAATAACAAGATACTCTTATAAATAGAAGAGGCTTCGGAGAAGGTATATTTAAATGAATTATCTCCTCGTTTGTTATTACTTAGTTCAAATATACATTAATTTTAAAAAATGCGAATTCTAATAGATCCACATAATTGTATTGATGTTAATGTATTATCATTGACAATATAATAAAGTATAGTTGAGAGAAAGTTTACAACACTATTTTACTCTTGTTTCATCCCATTATGCTATAATCTGGTTGGTTATTATTAATAGGTAGGTACCTACTGAAGAAATATGATGCTAAGCTGCATATTAACCATGTCCATTGATCACCTAGCTCAGAACACTTTCTTAAATAAATACGATCACCAACCAAAGTAGCCGTATAATGAAGGGCAGAGTACCTACTCTCTGCCCCTTAGCACCATCTAGTAATTGATAGCGTTACTATTATTACGGTACTACTAAGGAAACTTTGAGTTGGTCTCGTTCAGAGCTTCAGACTTGGAGACTCAAAAATGTCTTAGACTGTGGCTGTCTATATACTCGTATGTACCTATAGTCTCTGGTACTAGGTACGTTACACCTTGACGAAATTGAGGATTTATAGAAGTGCAGCATTCAATTGAATGCAAGGGATATAATAAAAAATATTCGTCCAGTAACTTCCAACATAAATACTTACCGAAGTACGTATACTCAGGATATCGTCAATAAATATCAAGACTGGATCGGTTCTTAATTGCTTCGAATTAAGTATCTTATGATTGTTACAATATATAGATGAGAGATGGTACAATTTCGTATTTAATTAAGTATGTTTATGTGTGGAGTAACCAGTCTTTTTTTCTTCAATAAGGAAAACAGTGTGAAAATATAATAGGAGACTTTTGGAATCAATATCACATAATGTATAAGCGATTAGATTTTATAGAGTTGTATTTGCGGAGGATTTCTTTAGCAGGCAGACTGCTAAATAGAAAATGAAGCTTCGGGAGGAAGGGATTGAAATACTTACTTCATAACTGACAATATCCTATGTTTTTATAAGTTTGTCAACAATACTTAATGTGTTAGTGTTACCTGTCTATTTAATTGTGGGTGAAGTAATGTGGTAGCCTAGCTTAGTGGAAGTCTCGATGAGTGCGTTGATACCTTTAGTGGTTACCTCTAATCTATTGCCATTGCCGCTTTTATGAGACTAATATCATGGCACAAAACCTTTCGAAGCAAATATACGTAGAATATGTTATGTTTTTTAGCTGAAACAATATTTTAGGTTAAGCTTTATTTGTAACTGATCAGTGTATCCAATTATTGTAGGGGTACTGTATGTAGGTACCTAATCCTAAATTCATGTTAAAAAACTAACCGGATATTATAGTGATTAAATCGACTGGCTCTTTTGTACAAATACATAACAATATATCTTTAATAAAATAAGTATGGGAATTACTATGAGTAATGTCTTTTATATATAAAATATATTCAAGTCATATATGTATTTAACTTTACCCAAAACTAGGAGCTACACAATCTATTTAGCTCGAGTTTCACGTAGCCTAAATGGTGTTACTAATTTGTATTAATTTGTAAACCACATGATATTTTTGGATTCGGTTAATTCAGGACTTTTTTTCGAAATGTTTATGAAACCTAGTTATATTACGTTACATCGGCAGATGATAAATGTACGTTAGTTTTGAAATACCATGCCAGAGCAATAGTCAACTATATATAATATACCTAGGTATCGATAACAAGGCGGATTACCGTATAGGTAAAGAATTTAAACTGGATTTGTCAAAGGAATGTTTTAACCAATCAATTTTAACATCTTTAGTGGTACGAATAGAATCTTTAAGACCGTTAATATTTTAACCTGCGGAAGGCTCTCGTATTTAAAGTTAACTGAAACTAAAAACATCACACTATTGCTAGTTTCTTTTTTTAAACATGCGGTAACTATTCTTTGAAATGAATACGTGTAGGTTTTTGACTAACGAGTAACGACGTCTTTGATATACTTGAATACAACTCTTATAATTACACAATTCAAGAGGTTGCATACGTGGAATGTGTAATAGAAATATGGGTACTTAAATATGTAACTCTCCAGCCTATTTTATATTTGCTGGAGCCTATTTTATGCCACTCCATAAGTAGGTATAGTTAGGTTTATGAAAGCTGGCGCGAGATTTGCATTAAACTGTTAACATTTTCATAGAGATTATCCGCCAGCTCTTATGAATTAACCTAATATAATATACTTACCTACTCGTATCTTAATCTAATAAAATTAATATTGTACATTTGAACCTCCAACTAAAGTCCAATGTAAAAACTATGGTCCAAATCAACTCGAATTATTCTTTTGTGTAACTATTTTTATAAAAGAAACTTTTATTAGGCAAAATAATAATTATGAATGTAGGAAAGTATGACTGCTGAAACTAACTAAAAATAGTTTCAATAAAATAAAATTTTAATGATTACAATACAACTGTTTGAAGTTAATTCATATCCCATAATTTAATAGTGCCTAATTAACTAACTTTAAATGTCACGTTTTCAAGTCAAAGGTAAGTTAGTACATAATTGTCGATTGTGAATGAAGTTTTATGTAACGCCTTATTGACAACCGTCAATGATGCAGGGTGATTGTGCTAGTTATTGTCCACATATGTCAGTTTTCCGGCGGTTCCAAAACGGAGTATTATTCCCTTTAGTATCTTCTTCTTCTTAAGTTTTTCGCAACCGGGCAAATTTTTGGACAATACCCCAGAAACCGACAGAACTCGCCAGGCGGGTTACGGCATGCAACGCAATGCCGCACGCCGCGTGCCCGGCATCTGAGCAAACATTACGAGTGCCTACCAGGCGGGTTCTCGGTAGTCAAAGTGTTCAAATATGTTATTTGGATAAGAATCTATCTTATATCTATCTTATAAAAAACATTAACTTTTAAGTCTGTGACAAAAATAAGTAAATCTCTGTACGATACGACTATTAATCGATGTAGTTTTATTATAGGCACAGCGTACCGTCCAAATTGGATCAATGCGGACTTATTTTTTGATTCTTTAACAGAATCTGTAACATTCTTTTCTAAGTATGAATATGTAGTTTTACTGGGGGATTTCAATATAAATATTTTGGACACAACTAATAGTAATACCACCAAACTCACCTGCTTCCTTAACTATTTAGATCTGGTACAAGTTGTATCAGAACCTACCCATTACTCCGTCAACAATGAAACACTTATAGATGTTATATGCACTAATACTCCTATCAATCATGTGTGCGTCTCAAATATCACGGGTCTCTCGGTCATTGCATGGTAATAGCGACTGTTCCAATTAAACGACCCAAAACACAACCAAAAACTATTACTTATAGGCCAATAAAAAATATTAAGATTACCGACTTTGACAATGACCTTCTGTCTATTAATTGGGAATCCATATTAAGTTCTCCTTCTGTTGAGAGAATGGTGGAAAAATTCAATATTTTAATGCTTTCTCTATTTGATAAGCACGCACCAGTCAAGTCCGTCACTATTCGTCACAATCATAGCTTACCTTGGATTACTGATACTATTAGGATTATGATTGAAAAGCGCAATGAGGCTTATTTAAGATATAGAGAGTCAAAATCAGAGGGTACCAAAAAATATTATAATGACTTGAAAAACTTGTAAAACAGTATATTTAACGAAAAACAAGCTTACAACTGAAAATAGATGTCATATACTTCAGAAAAAGTGACCAAACCCTCCGGTGTCCGAGGCCAGATTTGAACTGGCGTCTTCAGTATACTGCCCTTCCTTTCTAAAATTATAGAAAAAGCTGTGAATGACCAATTACATGAATATGTAGAGATTAACAGTATTTTGCCTCAAATCAGGTCAGGTCAGGTTTTCGCAAGGGAATGGGGACGATATCTGCTTTAATTGATGTGGTCGATAATATTCTGTACGACCAAAGCTCTGGAATGGGTACCTGTTTAGTGTTATTGGACTTTCTCGCGCTTTCGATTGTATAAATATTAGTCTGCTAATCTCTAAACTGCGTTATTATGGAATAGACTTTAAATCAATGGCCTGGTTCAATAGTTACCTCAATGGCCGCACGCAAACTGTTAGAATTTCAAAGGAAGATGGCAGTCACCTGGTATCAACGCTAGGTTGTTAACACGAGGAGTCCCCCGGGGTTCTAGTCTGGGACCTTTGCTATTTATAATATTCAGTGCAGATATAATAAAAAAGATTAGGCACTGTAAATACCTTTCAGCTCGTCCTTGCGACATCACTGAGATGATTAATAAAATAAACGAAGACCTTGAAAGTATCTCCACCTGGGCTGATGATAACGGTTTACTGCTAAATCCTCACAAGTCAAAGTTTATGATATTAGGTACAAAATGTCAAATATCTAAAATCTTAGACATAAACCCACAAGTAACTATTAGAAATTCACTGATAGAACGTGTTGAGGAGGCTAGGAACCTCGGATTAGTGATGGATAGTCAGCTTAGGTTCGAAAAGCACGTGGGGGAGTTGGTGAGATCCTGTTTTTACCGCTTGAAGGTTTTGTACCAAATAAGAAGCTTGTTAAGTGAGAAAGTAAGGGCAATTTTATGTGAGTCACTCATCCTCTCCAAATTAAATTACGGGGATGTAATTTATGGGCCACGTTTACAAGCGAAGACTCGACGTCTCATACAGCGAGTCCAAAACGCTTGCTACCGCTTTTGTTATCCAATCCCACCCAGAAGTTACATCACGCCGTACTTAAATAAAGCTTCTATATTGAATATGTCTTCTAGGAGACATTTGCATCTTGCAAGCCTATTGTTTGGTGTTTTAAATGACAAAAAGCCCAGTTACCTTTTCTCAAAAATACAAATTTCATCTTTTCACAAACGATATGGCACTAGATCTACTCGACGCTGCCTTTTGGAAGTACATCCACACAGAACTGTTGCTTTTACAGGCTGTTTTCGGTATCTCGCAACCAAGTGTTGGAACAATATCCCCCCACCTGTCAGGCGCCTTAAAACAAAGGCAACCTTTAAATACCATTTAAAAAAAGTACTAGTAAATAAGCAAATAAAAAGTATTCCACACGGATACTTGGTTTCAGATTACCGAATCTAGCCTGAATGGGGAATATATGTTTTCTGTTATCTTTTTACACTACCTACACTTAAACTACATTACATACCGGTATCAGCATACACCACATTAAGTTAATCATAGTGAAAATTAAGATATTTATACTTCTATCATACATGTTACGTGGCCTGGGTTCTGGCAGAATACCAGTGCTTCGCCCGTAAGAGTGAAGCGTATTGCTGAGTCAGAACCCTTTTGTATTGCTGCAACGCACACAGAAATCGTTATTTTTTTGTATTTTTTTTTTGTTTCATATGTTTAACTATTTTTCTAGCTTCTTTCTTTTTAAGTATGTAATTTATGTAGGTACCTACCTAACTGTGTGTATATTGTGGCAAGCAAATAAAGAATATATCTATCTATCTATCTATCTATACGATTTTTAACCCCTTTTTAATCCCGTTAGGAGTAGGTAGAATTTTAGTAAAGCTGAAATTACTTTTACTATTTTTTTAATTAGCAGTAAAGTACGAAGTATTACCCTAACTTAAAATTTAAAACTGAATTTCAAAAAACGCTATCACTATTGTTTTATTTATTAGCAGCAAACGTAAGTTCAAACGTAACTTACAATTTTTAATCCTACACATACAACATTTTAACACCCTTATGTGTGGAATTTCCAAAAACCTCTTCATATCCCTTGCCTACGTTATAAAAGGAAGGCCTGGTGTAAATTTTTGTTTCTATTTCTAGTAGTTTCGACTCTGGGTTGATGAGTCAGTCAAGACGAAGGCATTAATATATAAAGATTATATTCAAGTCTTAACCAAAATAAAAGCTTAAATTTTTAGAATTCTACTAAAGAATATACTATAAATAGGAAATTCGTTGACCTTAAAAAGTTTTCCCCGTATATTTGTAGAAGTTTAATCAAGTGGACGGTAAACTGGACCTGGACGGGAGACTAGCACAATCACCCTACCTTTGACTTGAAAACGTCACAAATCATCCGCGGACTAAATAACCAGTGAAGATTTTAAATCTATTTTGCAATTATGTCATACTAACTTTTGCCCGCGACTTCGTCTGCGTGACAGACACACTTTCGACTCAATCTATAATATGATTATATCATATTAATGTTAGTAATACGCCTAGGTGCGCTTAAATAAATCGTACCTATTCTTTTGTCACTATCCATTGGTTATTTATGTAGCAAATATCTGACTCGTTAAGATATCCATGACTATGAATTCGGAAGGAGTCCTACTATGGTAACTTTAGCACAAACTGCAATCATAAATTTAGATGAAAATATACCGTTTATAACGGCAATTCCACATTTTCCTATTGCGAAGTCCATGCGTGTCTGTGGTTGAACTCTATAACATTAATATCATAATTGATAGTATTGCTTTAAGGTCAGTATGAAATACCTACACAAAATGTGCTTCAGTAAAATTTATGATATATATATGCCTATGAAAATGTTTGGCAATGGTACCTAGTTTATAGTTTATTTTTATTCCAGTTACAATGTTGGTTGGCCAGACTATACTTACCTACTTCTTTTAGGCCAAGAAAAATAGATTTTTTCGAAGAATTAATTCCCAGCAGGCTGGAAATCGCTTTAATACCTTCATGTGGTCCTAAATACATGTAATCCGAATGCTCAGGAATGTACCTTTGGAATTACCGGAAATGAAAATAAAACACGGTGTATAAATAGTTTTCTGATTAGATACGTTTTAGAAATATGCAATTAAATGTTTTTAGTTGTAACGATGCATTAAGTGTACGCCTCACACCTCATGTTTTATGGAAAATATGCAACTCAGAAGGATTTAGAAAAAACTGATCTTGAAATCATGCCAAATTTAGTCTTGCAAAATGACTCTACTTGAAAATTGAGATGTCGATATAACTTGAAAGTGTATTCGCTACAACATTTATTCTATAGGTTTTTCAACAGGAGTCATCTGTTTCAAAGATATGTGGTATGGAAGTCAAAATACGAGTTTTTCAATTAAATAAGACATCTTCCCGGTTTATAACTTTTGATTTCGGCTGTACCGCTAAACCGAATTAGAAGTTAAGTTACTCATTCGACGCATAATATAACCCTCTTTAATATTGATTTACATGACATTTTCCGTTGGACGTACTGTTTTCGAGCTACAAGCAAAAACTTGACAAGGATCAAAAATTTCGCTAAAAAGTTATGCACACCTCTTGGGATTGGGCAAACTCGGATTACATGCATTTAGGATCACATGAAGGTATTAAAGCGATTTCCAGCCTGCTGGGAATTAATTCTTCAAAACACTTTTTATAGATCTTATTTGCTTGGCCTATTTCCACTTGTCTGTATTCTAATTTGTGAATAAAAACATGACTGACTTATACTATCATGTAGGGAAGTAGGTACAGTCGAGGACAAAGAGATGTATACACTTTTGGACCTTATTGCGTTGTAATAAGGTCCAAAAGTGTATACATCTCTTTGTCCTCGACGTACCTACCCAACACGGTTGGTGCGGTGTCAAAAGTTTGTTATAAACACAAAAACCGCAGGACTGTTTTGATATCTAGCTAAAAGTGTAAAATACGACACATATTTATTAAAAATTATGACGGCAGTTCTACGACGTGCGATGTAGATAAAGTTGCGATCCAAGGCATTGGTTCGACCAAATGTGCCAAAAACATGTGAAGTATTTTTTTTTCAAACAACAAATAATAAGTATTAGGTATGTCAAATCAAAGAGTGACCTACCTAATGTACAGTTTTGTTCATACTTTAAAAAATTCGGTACCGACTATATTTATTATAAGTCAATACACTGTTTATTATTTATTGACTATGGCTTCTCAGCGACAGGCTTTAGCGCCGTTGTATTAATTAATCAACGTCCAAGTCTCGCAAGTACAACCTTTTAAAAGTCTTACGGGGCCGACAAAAACATCATGTTACAGGAAGGAAATTACATCATTCGTTAATATTTTTTCCTTAGAATTTTACTATAAGTTGTTGATTTATTTGTACCTACCACTTAAAAGGGGCATAGAATTATTCAATGAAAAAGACAAATATTTATATTTAGAACATATTGAAATGAGATCAATTCTGGGATCCACGGGGTAAATGCATCTACAGTAGAAATAAAATAAGAGAGTCAACGTAGAGACGGTCCATCGCTTGACGCATAAGTATCTGACTGGAGAAACCAATCCAAGTCAAGGAAACAAGAACAAGTGAGTGTCAAATCACTATCTACTTTTTTATCTAGTAGACCTACTAGGTACCCGTACCTATTGTATTGATGCACTTGCCTTGTGAAGGATAGTGGCCAACTTAGGTACCGCCATGGTATCGTAGGTACCTCAGGCTATCTGCCTTAACACCTGCCCCGGTGCCCCCAATGTGGGGTCATGAAACTGTTTTCAGGAGTCCGTGCTCCCACAATGGGGTCACGTCCATATACTGAAATTGACAATTGGACTTGTGACATTGTTTTGTATGGGTACAGTGAACGTGTTAAGACGAAAAGCGTAGACGGTGCTTTCTAACATTATAATATCATATACCGTCGCCATCAGACACATTGGAGCGGTCAAGGTGGTACCAAATATCTGAACAACGCCTCTATTCCCAAGGCGATAAAGTGCATGTTTAGATATTTTTGAGTACCTTGGCCGGTCTGATATCTTTGATGGCGACTGTACAAGTATCTCAGACTCAGACTCAGACAAATGGAATCCTGAGCGACCATGGAAACCGTGTCAAATTGCCAAAGTTAGACTCATGATATTATTAATAACGTCACATTAGATATACACTTATTGGCCCAGGGTTCCATTGTATTGGTTGTACCAAGTTTGTATTGGCATGTTCTCGTTAAGTGCAATTATAAAAGTAGACACTATCGTCGTTACATTGTTACTGTCTTATTTAATAAAGTGTATATAACGTAAAGTTGTTTATTTTTGAATTCTCTCGTTTTGTGATTTGAAGAAAATTATAGGACACCTCTATTTCAGACAGGTCGGACCCGAAAAATTGCATAATAATGTCTGACAGCATGGTGCTACCAAGGGTGCTACCATATCTTAATCTACCATAATAATGTCTGACAGCATGGTGCTACCAAGGGTGCTACCATATCTTAATCTACCATAATAATGTCTGACAGCATGGTGCTACCAAGGGTGCTACCATATCTTAATCTACCATAATAATGTCTGACAGCATGGTGCTACCAAGGGTGCTACCATATCTTAATCTACCATAATAATGTCTGACAGCATGGTGCTACCAAGGGTGCTACCATATCTTAATCTACCATAATAATGTCTGACAGCATGGTGCTACCAAGGGAGCTACCATATCTTAATCTACCATAATAATGTCTGACAGCATGGTGCTACCAAGGGTGCTACCATATCTTAATCTACCATAATAATGTATGACAGCATGGTGCTACCAAGGGTGCTACCATATCTTAATCTACCATAATAATGTCTGACAGCATGGTGCTACCAAGGGTGCTACCATATCTTAATCTACCATAATAATGTCTGACAGCATGGTGCTACCAAGGGTGCTACCATATCTTAATCTACCATAATAATGTCTGACAGCATGGTGCTACCAAGGGTGCTACCATATCTTAATCTACCATAATTGTATCTTAATACATAATTGTACTTGTAGTCCATTGTTTACCAAATACTTTACTATAATTATATAACTGTAATGATAATGATACACAGCTGTCACCCGTGAAATGAATGGTACCTAAGTACGAAAATAAACGCAAAAAACCGGCCAAGAGCGTGTCGGGCCACGCTCAGTGTAGGGTTCCGTAGTTTTCCGTCCGTCACAGAAAGTGTCCCCACTTAAGAGTTAAAATAACACCGCCATGTAGGATATGATATGAGCGTTCCACCTACAGCGACATCTATCGGCAAATTAAGTAAACTATTGCGCGCGAGCTTAAAGTATGGAAGATGATTTTTATGGGATAATTCTTTATTGCGTGAACCGATTTTCACCGTTTTTACTTTATTTGAAAGCACGTCATTTCATTGTGATTTTGTAGAAATTACAAGTACATTAAACACCTGCTTATACGGTTAAATTACAAACTTAGTTCAGAAATTATTTTGTAAATTTTTTTCAAAAACTATTAAACCTATCAAGTTTAAAATAATTTTCCTAGAAAGTTTTTATAATGTTCTACTTTTGAGATTTTTTTCATATTTTTAAAACTTATGGTTCAAAAGTTAGAGGGGGGGGACACATTTTTTTTTTCTTCTGGAGCGATTATTTCCGAAAATATTTACATTATCAAAAAATGATTTTAGTAAACCCGTAATCATTTTTAAATACCTATCCAACAATATATCACACGTTAGGGTTGAAATGAAAAAAAAATCACTCCCCACTTTACGTATAGGGGAGGTACCCCAATAAAACATTTTTTCCACTTTTTATTTTACCACTTTGTCGGCGTGATTGATATACATATTAGTACCAAATTTCAGCTTTCTAGTGCTAACGGTCACTGAGATTATCCGCGGACGGACGGACGGACGGACGGACGGGCAGACATGGCGAAACTATAAGGGTTCCTAGTTGACTACGGAACCCTAAAAAATAGGCCGAAAATATTTTTGCGCTTTCAATGATATTAAATTAGCTACTCCTCTCTTAATTTTCTTACCCTGAATGACGATCCCTATGACGGCTGTCAGTTCAAAACATTATTTGTGAATAGTGTAATTTTTTTGACAGATTATGTCAATATTGGATTAATTAGATTTGAAAACCATTCATGGTTTCAGGTGTTGCCCTAGTTTTTAAACGTCTTCAAAAATAGATGGCTGCGCCGGGTGCTGTATCAAATCGTCTGTATTTTTTAAGTTTGTCACCTCAGAACCCCGTCATTTGTGAATCGATTTGAAAAAAATAAATATTTTAATTGAAAGGCAATGCAGTTACAAGCATATTGGTCACATTGTGATCAGGTCAGTGCACCCGTAGTGATTGCGGTATTTTTATAGAAGGTAAGTTGGTGCAGTTGCTTCCGAAAGCTTTGGTGACGTGGAGCGTATGATGAAGATCACAGGTGACTGGAACTATTCAATTGAGTATTACATGCGATGGATACCTATGCCTCCCAAATGTCCGGAAACCCATTGTTCCGTGTGCGGGAAAGACATACAATAGTAGTTTATGTAACGGTTACGTAATAAGGCCTAATTACGTACAGTTGCATACACTGCTTTATCTACACTCATATTATATATATTAAATTAAGTGTTCGGAAACCATAGAATGACCGCCATTGTACCGTCATGGCCTACTCGATTGTGCCGGCGCTCGCGCGGGACCAATCGAGTTGGCCATGGCGGTAACATTATGTTATCAAATTCGATGTTCCAAATTTGAAACTCATTGCTTAACAATATTTGAGCATGCATAGTTAAAATTACGTTACTGCCGCAGATAAGAAACTTATCATAGTTAAATCGTTTGTTGTAATGCTTGTCATTGTCTACGGTTTTTGAACGCATTTTAGAGTACTTACAGTATGAGTGTAGATAAAATTGTTATTATACTTAGATTCCGTCTGAAAACCAGGTACTTAAAGGGAAATATAATCAAACAAATAGTAGGTAGGTAAATAATGTGATTATATTCTTAAATAATTACCGGATACAATGTGTTAACGAATTTCAGTTTGACGATGCTCTCGTCAATTCTTTTAACTTAAGTCTCGTACAGTTGGGTAAGTTTAAATACTAAAGCATCGATTATCTTTCAAGTAAAAATTAATAGTATTCCAAAACATTTCTTCATTCATAAAATATATAAGTATACTATAAACGTAATAACATTATGTGCAAATGGCTGACTCAGCACAAACCTATTAATTATTGAAACAAGTTTTTTTATAATCTCCCTTTGTCAAACACTACTTAATATAAGTACTTGTTCGACGAAAATTATTAAATAGCTCGATATGAAAAACTAAATATAATAATTATTATTTATTAAATTTGTGCAAAGTCGTTTACAATTTGATTGCGTTACATTTATATTAATAATTTAGGTAAGTAAAGTTATAATCTTTAAGATTGTCATTAATACATTAATACAATTTATTAATAATTAATTATTAACACCTTTTGTATGTTTTTACAATTATAACCACATCGACGGCCTAACGCCTCTTACCAACAGTAGGTACGACGTGTATGACTGGTCAGAATGCATTTTGAAGAGGCCGTACCTAACCTAACGTTTGACTCTAACATTGTTATTAACATAAGCTTAACTTCAATAACAATGATGTTCACCTTGCAAGACACTCCGATAATTCATCAAATCTTATAGGTTTTAATTAAATGTCAGTGGTTAACCAAATTCCCTATTGCGTAACATTTAACATTAAACCACATTAAATATACATATCATGTTACTGCAATAAACCGTCCGTTATAAGGAGAAAGGGCGTATATTTAAATTAAAATAGCAATTTAATTTGCGACTGTGATCAAGTTCACGCAATTATTTATAACGTTCGCAAGTAATATTGACTGCAAATTGAGTTGCCGAATAGCAAAATTTAAGCGAGTTTACCTACTGTTAAAAATATCCACTGGACAATACTTCGGGATTCATATACCGCGCAAGCATTTGAATAAATTCATAAATGACTAATTGAGTTTACATATGAATATTGGGTACCCGCCGGGATTACAAATTAACTAATTGCGGGATTACAAATTATTAATGTGTGGTATGCTAAAATACAGGGTGGAAAGATAAGTCGGGCCTTGGAGGGAAACTACCTTAAAACCTTGAGATAGCTCAATTCGCTCAAAGGAAACATTCTTTTATTTTTCCTAAAAACTAAAACTGCATTCACAGTTTTTTTCTTAATTTTCACTTTTTTCCATACTAATTGTATGAAAAATATTATTATTATTATTTATGAGTTCTCTTGTGCCCTAAACTTGGTTAGTATTTAGAAGTTTTTATCCTCGTTGGAAACAGGATCGATTGGCATCAATTGTCATAAAAATTATTTATGGCAAAAATTACAAAATAAATACTTTTTTGGAAAACTGTACTCTTTTCCAAAAATTTGCAAATGCAGTTATGTCCCTTTAAAGAAATTAAAGAATGTTTCCTTTCAGTGAATTGAGCTATCTCAACGTTTTAAGGTAGTTTTCCACCAGGGCCCGACTTATCTTTCCACCCTGTATATTGAATTGGCAATTATGTTACTTAAACACAGATCAAAAATATTACCAGCGACAGCGACTCTACAACGACGCCATCCAGCACGTACTCAACACAACTCGTATTAAACTAAAATACTTATATGACATTGACAAAGGGAACGAAAACAAGCCTTAAAACCATCACGTTACGGTGCAAAATAGACTAACAAAAGAAGAGTAATATAATACATGACGGATTGAATTTTTATTAGAGTGGAAGCTAATAAAATGAGGCTGGAAATGTTCTTGATTAAATCTGACCTGAAATTCCACTGGGTGACAATTCTGTTCGGTATACATTTCTAAGGGCGAGCTCAAATTACTGAGACCAATAGAAAAAAGTTATTACAAGTTGTATCAAAAACGAGATTCAGAATGTGCATTCTCTGTTTATACTTATAACATAATTTCAAAATAACACATGATAAAAGCGAATTATATCGTTATTTCTATTTTGTGACAAGACAATCACTATGTAAGCTCCGTAAATACTTACGTAGGTAATACATAGAATCAGTTTTTTGTGTTTTTAAAGCTGTTAATCCATAATGTCCATACAATTAAATAAAGCTAAACATTTTACAGCACATCACAAGAAAGTATATATAAAAGAAAATAAAACAAAGACAGATACAACGTCATTATTTTTTCCAGTATAATCAATCGAGCAAGTATTTCATACCAAAAATGTTTAGTACTATGACATGACTGTTGTTTGAGTCTACCTACTTAAATAGTAGATACTAATAAAATGGAATATTTAATAATATCTCTCTATGTATGGACAATTTTATGATAATCGAGGTGAAATAAAAAATAAACTAATTACGTTAATATCTACGTAATTTCCCGTATTAAATAATATTCAAAGATTATATTCTAACGAAGTCATTTCCGTCAAAATGTAAGGTTTACATATACAAGAACTACATGTAACATAAATACCAACATGGATAGATCTATATCTATATGACTATAGACTAAAGTATTAAAATTCAACCGAGTGAAATTTAATTAACTTACGTACAATATTTTACAATACAAATGCTACTATGGAAGCTAAAAAGGGTTATTATTTTTTGCAATTTAAAAGACATTTTAGGGAAATTGTTTTTTATCACTATCAGACTATCACTAAGACGACAATGTTCGATAATAAACAGAATTAATCTGCAAAAGTACATAGGCCAGCCATCACACAATTTAGCTTCAATTATCAGTACCACCAATAATGAACAAGTTATAATATTGTGTGTATAAATACACTGCGGTAACTAGAACCTAATATTCAATAGGTACTTTCAGTAATTTTGATACTGAACATTGTTTAGGCATTTAGCATCTCGTTTAATGTTGTTGGGTCTAAGCTCGAGCTTGTCTCTTGTCAACCCCTGTAAATTAATTAAATATCATATTCTTAATTCATGTGGAATGGTGTCAACGACATCATATTGCGAAAAAGTAAAAAATTGCCACTTTAACCTTCCATCTGAACGCACCATTACTGCTTAAGCCTATCTACGGTCAGTTTTCATTAATGTTAAAACAGATTTCACTGGACAGTTTTCAGTGTTAGTTAAAGTTTAACTTAGTCATTGTAAACGTACCATTGATTATAGTAAAGCGACAATTTTGACCGACGGAGAAAACTGACAATTGATTGTATAAGAGTCATGCCTCGTTGAAAATAACCAGTGCTTAGATCTGTACATGATTAAAATGAGAAATATTATTCCGCATATCAAAAAATACTGACTTGCGTAGCAAAAAATCGTTTCGATGTGAATTTAATTTTTTTTGCTGCGCAAGTCTGTATAATAATTAGGTCATGGTTATTATTTTATTGTGCCTTTAAATACTAACCGATTAAAATAAATGAAACAGACGCCAAACTGTATTAAAGGTCTCGTACACGAAGGCCCCAGAACTCGGGCGAGAGCTCCCACCATTTACGAAAAATCGATCACTTCGCCATTGAATACCCGGGCCACCTTTCGTAAAATCTTTCTTATAACATTTTAAACGTTTTTTATTTACAGAGCATATAATTTAGCATTTCCTATATTACATTAAAGGACGTTACACGCGAAACAATAATATAACACAAATAACTCGTATTTCATCGATATTGTAAAGAGCTTGGCCCTTCAGTTGTTAGTCGCACATGACTGTAATCTATTTTAGTAAATCATTTTATACTCGTTGAAGTTATAATCGAATATTATAAATAAATCATGCAGCGATTTAGTGGTATTTTGTATTTCCAAATCCCGAAATTTAAGGACATGGAATATCGAATACTAACTAACAACATTAAAATCTTGCCCTCTATATGCTGATATAATTTACAACCGACATAGTCTAATGTCCTTAAATTTAGAGATCAGCGAAGCAAGCTCAACTGACCGCATTTTCGGTTTTCCCATCAACGACTAATCTCATTCTTAAATATGAAATTTGTATGGGACTGATGGTGTATCGTGTCACGTCATGATATTACGACCAGTTGTGCTAGTTCTGGAGACACAACCAAGGTCATTTTCTGATTTGGCGGTGCGGAATCAGAGCAGTATATAGGCAATAACACGAACCACGTCCGTGTACCCGCCAATCAGTTTGAAGTACTGATACCGAACCGTTCCTTCCCCGCCAAGTCAGGATACAATCTTGGTTTTACCGTGTTAATACGACCCTGATATCTGAGATGCTTAGACCGGCGGTATAGTCCACAGCACGGCAGTTTTATCTGCAGAAGTCGACAGGAAGGAGAAGTCGTCCGGATGCCATCTGGCGGAAATGACCTTGTCCGGGTGCCGGGCCACGGGAACGCTCGGTAGGGGGCAGGTCAAATCACCTAAAACAAAACACTACATTAATAAAATCGATACAATATTATGTACGAGCGCAGAAGTGTTACCTCGTTACCTTTAAAAAAAAAGTTTACATGATTCCCGCCGGCATATTATCAACATTTTTAACAGCTATTGATTTTGCAAATGGCCTACTGAAATAGAAATAAATTGCATATGTTGATAGAAACCCTTTGACTGGATTAACGTTGATTTGATGTAACAAAATGATTATGCAAATTGAACGTATTTTCCGCTATCTAGTGTATAGTTAGGATTGTTATTATGGTCGATAGGTTGCGTATAGGATGACCTTAAAAAATTACTCTACTGGGTAGCTAAAATAATACGGTCTGATTGCTCATTATTTACAAGGAGGCGAGAAGCGATTCACGAGGCGAATCAGAAGGCGTAAGTTGGTTATAACTGGTTATTCAAGGGCCGGAACTAGTTTCCAGTGGACGAATCAACATTACGTATTCAATATTCATTATCCTACCTACCACCTAAAAATTGGTTTGCCAGACTACATTTTGAATTTTATAATTGAAAGAAAAATGGAAAAAATTCACCGCATTGAGCAAGGTTCGACCGAACTTGCGACCTTTCGGGACACCCGATCGCTCTGACCAACTGAGCCATCGACGCTTACTCAACCTCAGTGAATCTTTCCATCCGTTCCTTCATTGCTTACGGGAGACATGTAGCGACATCTACCGTAAGTGTATACACACGTTATGGGCTTCGAAGTTCCAAGTCATATTGGAATAACATCAATAACAATGCGCTAACCCATACTGAATTAATTTTGTACTAAGCAAAAACGTCTGCAAGCGAAAATTTCAGTTTTTTAATGGATATGATTTTAGTTTTTCCATTTTTCTTTCAATTATATAATTGTAATTTTCGCTTGCAGACGTTTTTGCTTAGTACAAAATTAATTTACATTTTGGATCTATATTTATAGACTATCCCCCCTTATACATAAACGTCTCAGTTGTTTTATGTTTTGTCCTTATCTGTCACTTTGACAGTTTTGTTTGTTAAAAACAGACAAAACATAAATTAACTAATTGAGGCCTGTTATACATTTATGTCATGTCATGAGGGATAAATTATAGTCTAGCAAACATTTTTTGAAAAGAGTAAAAAAATAAAACTATACTCATACCTTTTTTACGGGTACAAGTAGAACTAAGAAAAAGACAGTTGTATTTTTGTCTCTGTGATCTAAGTAAAAAACTTCCTGACCAAAATATGTGTACGTAAAGCTAAACTCTAAGAAGTGAACTCAACAAAATCCAGTCAGATCGCCATTACGTTCAATAAGAAACCATAGAAACCGGCGACGGTAGGTGCCTCGTTATCGATAGCAAGAAAGTATCAATTATCTGCAGTTGTACGAGTATTTCTCATTTTGTTTCTATGAAAACAATATCGTTTGTTATTTAAGCGGAGTGTTGGATCATGCCTCGTACCAATTAGTGACTTGACATGGATGGAGGCTGTATTGGGGATATAATAACCTAGGTACATATGTTCTGATGCGAGAAATGGGTAGGGCAAATAAATTGGTATAGCAAAAAAGTCCAAATTCACATAAAAGCGCTCTTCTGATGTCAATTTGTTTTATTTTTACGTGTATGTGATGTTATCATGACTTAAAAGTCATGTATGCGGAATATTATTTCCCAAATTAAAATAGTTACTACGCATTACACCGCACTGGAGACTTAGAAAACATTTTAAATAAGGTACTCTAGCTCACGTCGTTTCATACAGGCTACCATAAAACGCAAGCATTCAATAAGTGTTGTTGGCGACAGAACCAAAAAATATAAATAAAATCTAAGAAAATACAGTGTTTTTAAAATCTCAATTCTTATTTTTACGGTTCCGTAGCCAAAATGGCAAAAACGGAACCCTTATAGTTTCGTCATGTCCCTCTGTCCGACCCTCCATCCGTCCGTATGTCACAGTAATTTTACTCGGAACCTATAAGACGTATCTTAATAAAATTTAGTATGCAGCTATTTAGTTCAACAATTTGTTATTTATCTCCAAAAAACTTCTTCCATAGGCATCACATACGACCTTTTGGTATTAGTTCACGGTATGTACTTTCACGGACTATAATCGTTGGGCCATTTTGGTTTCAATTTAAAATACATTTCATAGAATAAGTATTAAACAAAAGAAAATAGCTTGAACCGTAAATGGCTCAACAGTTGAAGTCCGTGACTTTATGATATTCGGCAACATTTTTTTCTTCAGTAGAGCTCACGTTTGAATGTATTCGTCTTTTGATTTTGCCTGTAATCTATAGATAGACCGATTTTCTCTATTTTTTATTTATTTTAGGCCGACAAAATTTCGAGATACGGAGAATGGTTATTTTTGCCCTTGTTTCTTGAATAATTTCAAAACGGTATATTATAACATTATAAAAGAATCTATTTAATAAACCCTTCCATTACATATATCACAAGCAATTAATGAAGGGTACACGGAAAGAACATGTCCTAGTCACATTGACAACATTTTGAGCTATAGCGCTTTTAAAATTTGGAACGATTCAATTAACCATACTATTTTCGTAACTACATGGTTTTTATGAGTTAAGAACCATATACGTTAAAATTTACATCTGTAACAGAAGTGGTTACTAATAGTTCATTGCAAGCTCTACATTTTGATATAAAAATCTCATTTTACAAAAAAAGTGACTGGACATGTTCTTTCCGTGTACCCTTCAATTTATTAAGTTTAGTTCAAAAATCTTTTTATTTTAATTACCCCCAAACGTGGCCTCCAAGTTCAAAATTCATTCCCTAACGTTACACGTCCGCCTTTGGGTCGACGACTTTTCAGCGTCAGTCCAGCAGTTTCGCAGTAAATTGACGTCGTGACAGACAGACAGTCTCGCACAAACCGAGTTCCTTTTTACACCATTTTGGTAGGGAACCCTAAAAAGGCATTTCTTATTAGCAATGCCGACGAGTTTCATTTAGCGCTTGTCATCGGCTCGGAGTACTGATATCGGCAAACATTTGTCCTATTAGGGTACGTTGTTTGCTACAGTTGATTGCGAAGCGAACGTGACATATCATAGCGACGAACGACCCCGGGTTTGCAGGCTAGATCATTTAAGAAGTATATGAGCTTGGTGTTCTTTGTAGGCGTACGATACTTGGAATCCTTGATATTACTTGTCGCCGGTATTTATAGGCAGGTATGCCTACGGATACTTGTACATACGCTATACACAGTGTGTCTACACAAATAATCTGCAATTTAAGAATACTATGCCTAAGATATTTAGAAATACAAAAAAACTTTTTCACCACTCAACATCGGAAACGCGCTCTTTACCCCTTGAAAGCGGTGGGGGAAAACGCATTTTATCCACATGTGGGGTAAGTAATAATTTAGTACAAGTTTTCACTTGTTTTTCGTGCTATCTAGCAGGATTTTTTATATTAAAGCTTATTTTTTTCCAATTGTGGTGTGGTGAAAAGTTTTGAATTATTCTCGGCAGCAAAGTTGGTTCAACCTCTCTTGCCTTGAGGCCCTAGTACGCTGAAGATTCCACTTTTAGAACCACTCGCTACGCTCGTAGCTCAATTTTGGAATCTTTCGCTGGCTCGGATCTCAATGAAAGCACGAGAGGTTAAACATCAACTTTGCCCTCTTGTATAATAACTATTTTACCACTATGCCCGTAAAACTTAAGTTCCATAAAATCATCCCGTTCGGTCATTCTAATATCTATAAATCTTGCAATGGATATATATATATACCACTGCCTCCGGCAATAGGCTTCCACAGTTGGGTTGCACTGACGAAGCACCTATTCTTTAGTACCTACTTAAACTTGATTAAAGCGCGACATCTCACGTGAGTGTCGTTTATTAATCACGGGCCTATTTTTTGCTGACAACGGGTGTCTCGAGTAAACGAGAAGTGCCACTGAAGAGGTCGTCCTAGGACCGTTATTCGAGCAAATGCCTGTTGTTAGATGTGCCAATACCTACGTTTTGTAATCAAATAGCTTTTTTTCAATTACTGAAACAGTTCCACATTAAAATAATAGGTTTGGTAATTATTACACTTCTAAAAAGAGACTAAAACGAGAAAATCTGAAATAAACGGTTAATAATAGTAGTTTACGTCACACCTGGCCATAATGTGAGTTTTACCGCTCGCTACGCTTACGGTAAAACTCGCATTATGGCCAGGCGGGGACGTAAAATTGTGTACTCACCACGGGCAGTAAAAAAGAAAGCCCTCTATCGCATATTTACAACCCTCGCCTGCGGCTCGGGTCCCAAATACCTGCGATTTCGGGCTTTCTTTTTTTTACAGCCCTAGGTAAGTAATGTACTATTATGTAACTGTTACGTAATAATTACGTACAGTTGCATACACTGCTTTATCTACACTCATATTATTTATCCAAAATGCCGTATTCGGAAACCATAGAATGGCCGCCATTGCACCGCCATGGCCAACTCGATTGTGCCGGCGGTCGGGGAGGCGCCTGTCGGGCTGTCGGCGGATGCGCGGGAGGGTGCAGGTGTACATTATGTTATCAAAACTCATAGCACATCAATAATTGAGCATGAAAAGTTAAAATTACGTTACTGCCACGGATAAAAAGCTTATCATAGTAAAATCGGTCGTGGTAATGCTAGCCATTGCCTACCGTTTTCGAACACGTTTTAGAGAACTTACAATATGAGTGTAGATAAAGTTATTATTAAACCTCTATAACACGAAACGTAATTCCCTGTAAACACTGGTAATTCTTGGTAAAATAATGTGGTGATATTATATTTTATAATGAATAATTCACAACCATCATTAACTTCATATAATTATTTTTTTATTTCTTTCCTCATTTTATAAGTGCATCGTACTGAAATTAGTACCTAAAAGTATTTTGACACTTTATTATCGTAAATGTAATTATTTTAAAAGAACATAATATTCTCAATGCCATTCTAATCCCGATTTGATAATGACATATGTATTATGGGATTCAGATTCAGAATTATAATTATTTATACTCTTAGTTTACTCCAGTAAACTACGAAAAATATAAGTTGTGCACCCTTGAAGGCTTATATGTACAGTTTAATATAACATGCCGTCGTCGTTCAAGAACTAGTACCTAAGTACAGTCACGGACTTTAATGGACTGAATAGGATTCAGGGTTCACTTTACATTGGACATTTCCTATAGTAAGTACCAAACAAAATAAAATAGCTTAAACCGTACGCGTAGGGTACGCGTATTGACCGTACATTCACGTTTGTAAATCTTATCTGTTTCGTGACGTAACCGCGGGCCAGTTTATATTAACTCTCCACACAACATTGTCTTTAATTGGAAAAACATTATGTGATTTCTACTCAGAATCACTAGTTCTTCCGATTCCAATACCTAAGTGTCACAAGTTTTTTACTCATTCCATTTTTTTCAAAACTTTTTATGGCGGTAACGGGATGAAAGTAAGGAGAAATGTATGAAAATAACGGCACATTTTTTTTCTCCCTTGAGGATCGAAAGAGCTTGAATTCAGAGGTAAAATTACATACGATATTCTAAACAAAAAAGTGGTGTGTGTATAACCCATAAGACGGCTGAGGTCACCGTGGCATACAAGTTAAATTTATGACCTATTTCTCAAATGGTTTCCTATGCCCAGTCAACTTACGTGAAGCTTGGATAAATACAACCACGTGTTCTCCTTAATAAACAGTATTTATACCCCATTCGCACCACACGAGCGTATTAATGAGTTATCGATCGCGGACGATACTATGAAACCCCTCAGGACACGACCCAATACGGCTGGTAACGTTGGAGCTAATAGAAAAATTATTCGCTCGTCGATTTTAATAAGAAGGGCTATATACATGTCACGCTTTGCGCTACGACTAGAGACATCTGCCGGTTATTTTGTACAAGTGATCATTGTTAACTTAGATGCTAGACTGGATCTAAAATACGTAGGTACATAAAGTACTACCGTTATGTAATGCTACATAGTTCACAGAGAATGGACATAAGCCAGCAAAGGATAAATCGACATACAGTGAGGCAAACATATCAGTATCACGCATCAGGCTTAAGACAGAAAATCCTTTTTAGTAATCAAGACTTTGATTACAACTGTTTTTATAGCGTGAAATGGTGTGTTGGGTAACGTTCAAAACCGGGGTAGAGGGCGAAGGGATACCTGTCACTACTGTCAGGGGAATATCAGGAGCGTTTTAGGTAGCCAGTTTGCTACTGAGGGCGCCGTGTGTATATGAAGGGTACACGGAAAGCCTGTGGTAGCTGCCATCACTGATCGATCCACTATCTCTTTCCACCCTGTATGTATAATAAGATTATATTTTTAATAATATATTTTTTTATAATTATAAGTGTTAAATTTTATTTTAAGCGAGAAGTTAATATTTTAAATTGTCTTTAGTTGGTTTTCATAATAATTCAATAAATAATTAAAAATAAAACACTTGAGTTTCATTTGAGTAGGTACGAGGAAAATGGTTCATATTTCCGTGTGACGTTTGTGTAGGCGTTACTATGATTATTTCGAAGCATTCTAGTCATATTGTTAGTATAGTCTTTATGATATTATTCTAGTCAAATTAATATTGTCGTCATTTCGATACTATGGTAATTTTGTACAATTGGTCAATATTAACACTTGAACATTTTGTATACGGAGACATTAATTATGATACCCTAGACATTTTGATACTCTAGACCAGGTGCCACTGAAGGACGGAAAGAACATGTCTAGTCACATTGACAACATTTCGAGTTATAGCGCTTTTAAAATTTGGAACGATTCAATTAACCATACTATTTTCGTAACTACATGGTTTTTACGAGTTAAGAAGTGGATATACGTTAAAATTTACATCTGTAACAGAAGTTGTTACTAATAGTTCATTGCAAGCTCTACATTTTGATATAAAAATCTCATTTTACAAAAAAAGTGACTAGACATGTTCTTTCCGTGTACCCTTCATATATGTTATCCATTGATGGTATAAGCATTTAATTTTGTTTAAATATAATTCTGTCTAATTTCTTGTCAAACATAGCCAATTGGCCGATTAGGTACATAACATTTACCTTTATTCTAAAAGGATTTGTGAAGTAAACTGTGACCGACGGAAACAAGCGTGTTTTTTCTAATGGAAGTGTAATGGCTCGCCTTGCGGACCCATGTATGGGTACGACTGGCTAATTAATGACCGATTAACGGACTCGCCAGAATGTGGTGTTAATGTGTGTGCCCTAACCAACACTTCGTTGCTTTGCTAGTCTGCATTTAAACGTAAGCTCTTTTTCTTAATTGAAGTTTGGCACATAAATACAGATAAGGTACATTCAATACCACCGATCATATAATATATAACTAAATAAAAATGATTCACAGCTCTGATAAAGCAAATAATGAAGACGTAGGAATCGGATATCTTCTCACTGTTATATATAAGATTTTACTATAATCGTTACTGATAGCAATAAGGCTGTAATTTATGTAAGTAAAGTCGCAAGTCGCGACAGTATATGCTCTGATGCACTATCAAACAGAAGGGGGTGTGAGTGTGAAGCTAAGCTCCCGCGCGACTCGAGTTGCTAGAGTCATCACGACCGTATTTACTTTATTCATTAGTCTAATTGGAATAATAATTGAATCGAACGAAACGAAAATACATAAGATACTTTTGTTACCGAGCGTCGTAACTTAAAACTTTAAAGTCAGTAGGTATTTCGAAATAGAAAATCTCTTAGCGTTTTATAGATTAATAGTAGTAACACGTCCAACTTTTCACAGTATAAATTTTTAAGTAGAATAAGTTTTTGTTGGAGTGATGTCAGAAAGTTGAAAACTATTATTGCCTTTCTAGTTAAGTTGACCAAACATCGCGAGCCATCGCTTTGATTTGTTACCTCGACTGTTTTAACTTATGACGTTTGAGTCGCATCGTGACAGACGGTAAAAAAAATATGTGCGACTACATTCACATTAGATTCTGGCTACGCTTTTTTGGTCCTGAGATTTATTTAAAACTTCTAAAATGGCAACTATTTTTGGAACGTCTAGTGTCTCAGTGGGTGTGTTATTTATTTGATGTGACATCTGGAAAAATATTACGCTTTTTTCACTGTTTTCATATAAATCCTTGACGAAACCATTAAAAGGAATCCCGTCAGTTACTTATTATTATGATTTATAAGTATGAACAAAAAATCAAACGAGTAGAAACTGATTTTGATACAAAATTAACAAACTGAAGGCATCAGATTTCGTAAGATTAAAATTATTAATTATTTAAGGGCCTGTTTCACAATCTCCAGATAAACTTATCTGCCGGTTAAAAATTATTGCTATCCTTTTCTCCAGTCATATAAAAGAAAAGGACAGCAAACATTTATCTGACAGATATGCTTTAACTGGAGATTGTGAAACAGGCTATAAGTATCATTATTGTTAGTCATTTTTTACGCCGATTTTTTAATTTTGTCCCCGTTTTTTAGGGCGAAGATAGCGTAGCCAGAATCTAGCAGAATATTTAATTATAGTAAGTATATTTTAAATATTTTAGTAATTGGTATATAATTTAATTATACACACTTTGACACACATACAAAATTTGAATTATACATACAGACGTCGGAGATAGAAAGACAAAAATTTTAGTCAATAGACATTAATTTACGGTTTTTGAAGAAAAAATACTGTCAACTAGAAAATCCTAATTTAGTTAGTATCTACCTACCTACCGAACTTGGAGTCAAGTCGACGAAAATATTTTACATACACGTGACTGCGAGATAAATGGTAGTTAAACTTACCCTTTAGCACTACTAGTGAGCACTACTCTAGTCTGATGCCGTACCTCGCGAAGAACCGCACGCCGCGCACGTCACCCGAGTGCAGCCTAAACCGTTTTAGCTCGGGCGATACAAGACATGCAAGAACAACTATAAATATCAGAAAAACTTACCCTGAAGGTTCGTGAGCAACGGTTTCTGGTGTCGTACCACGCGGTGAGCAGATAGTACGCGCCGGGCGAGAACCGCACGATGCGCACGTCGCCCGAGTGCGGCGTGAACCGCTTTAGCTCGGGCGAGCCGCACAAGACATAAAAGGAGACTAAATACCCTTAACAACTATTAGAAATAAATATCAGATAAACTTACCCTGAAGGTCCGTGAGCACAACTCTGGTGTCATACCCCGCGGTGAGCAGATAGTACGCGCCGGGCGAGAACCGCACGCTGCGCACGTCGCCCGAGTGCGGCGTGAACCGCTGCAGCGCGCGTGAGCCGCGCACGTCGTGCAGCGCGCACGAGCCGTCGTCGTGCCCGCACACGAGCAGCCGCCCGGACGGGTCCACCGCCAGCGAAGCTACGGCTGCACCCTGTACAACAAATTGAACCTTTGTAGGTAATATGAAACTACGTAGTGCACTATCATTGCAACACTTAGGTAACTGTTTGTAAAGACGTGGGATACGTCATTACCAAACTTAAATGGAGTTGGGCAGGACACGTTGCCAGGCAGAGTGATGGCAGGTGGACTAAAACGTTGACGGAGTGGTGGCCTCTTTCAGATGAAAGAAGCCCCTGGCGTCCGTTGGCTCGTTGGGTAGATGATATTCGGAAGGTTGCGGGTCACTTCTGGATAAAATTGGCACAGGACCGCGACAAGTGGCGTACACGAAGAGAGGCCTATGCTCAGCAGTGGGCGATAAAGAGCTGACGATGATAATGATGATCGTAATCCTGATTGAAATATAATTGAATTGATTACAGCACCGTAGATTAACAAGACCTAAGAGATTTTTCATCTTTGAATATCAGCTCTTTTATCTTTGTAATGAACTAACTCGAGTTTAAAATGGAATGTTACTATTCAAGCGTTGGTTGTGCCTATGTCAACGATAATGAAAAAAAATGCAGTTTTAACATCTCGCTGAACAAGTAGTTGTTGAAATATGTTACCAACTTATGTTTTACGCCTAGTTCACTTTAGCATTAATAATATTCGTAAAAATATTCGCAGCTTAGTAACTATAAAACTTGAGCTGGTCGCATGCAATATGCATGTTTTGTAAGCGACGCGCCGATGATGCATCTTGCCAATATCGCCGACTTAAATATAAAGTATGAGCAGACAAGATTAGCTTACAAACTAGGGTTTTAGCTGGAGGAGCGCGGTTTCCCAACTTTATTTTTGCAGTTGTACCTTTTAAAGCATATTTAAGATTTAAACTTATTTATTGTTACATTGTATGTCTCTCAAGCTGTTTTGATATGTCTTCTTATAGAACTACGCATTATTGTGTATCTTTAAGATACAATATTAATACTGTATTACTGTTTTGAAAAAATGAGTCCCGCCGAGTTTCTTGCCGGTCATAATACTTCTCGGGTCAGAGGTGTGGTTAGAACCGGTAGTAGTTTTTTTCTCTGACGTTCATAAGTGCACTGTAATGTGCCTAAATTGAAGAATAAATATTTTTATCTTTTATTAATAACGACTTAATAGGCTTTAATTTTCAATGGATTTTGCGACTTAGGAGTGTTTTGGAGTTGTGATGATCTAATTTAGATAACTGATAATTGAATCCCTAATAATATTTCATCATAAGTTTCATCGCGAATTAATTTTAAGAATAGTATTGCAGATTGCATCCTTTCAAGGCAAATAATATAGTTAAAGGAGCGCAAGAGAATATCCTTATTTTACAATTTTTAAATGGAACAGTGAATGAAGACGTATAGTTTATATTTCTCGCCTTACATCAATCACAATCCACCTTTGGACTGGTGTGTTTTCAAGAACATTTCATATTATTTGTGTTTTTAGATCCGTACGCCAGAAACTAAAAACAATCATAATAATTTAATTCTCAACATTATTTTAAAACCTACTTCTATAGTATAAAGAATGTTGAATCGACTACCACTTTTATTACATTTTATAGAATACCTTAGAGCCAGAGTGGCGTCGGCAGTTTTGCACAACCGCAGAATAATAGTACAAGTACAGAAGATTCTCCTTCCTGAATTAGCATTGCATGCATTTAGCTACAGAGATGAAAACGTCAGCTGTCATGCGCTCTTAAAAAAATAAAATAGGGTTTTCAACGTGCTTCATATATCCGTGCAGGTTTGAAATATATCATGAACACTGGATGAAAGGGATGAAATGATAATATTTGACGTTTTCAGTCACAGGTACACGTCATTGTCGGTTGCCAATAAGACGTTAACTGCCATAAAAATACTTTAGAAATAAACTCTATTAAGAACAGACAATGATATAAATAAATAGTAATGTTGATTTGTGTTCCTAAATATATCTCGATTTCCATGATCCTACACCAATTACAAGTTTCGGTTTGATCCAATGGTTGACTGGTAGAGAATGCCTGAAGGCATTAAGTCCGCCTCTTGTACACTTTATTTGTGCAATAAAGTTTAAATAAATAAAAATAAATAAAATAGAATGATGTACGGTCAACCTTGGTAGAACCTTGTTGTAATAACAGTTGCCTGTGGATACGTATTAACGTAACCTATTCGCTACCAAACTAGCTATTGTGACAAGGTTCTAGAGTGGCCTAGGAATCAAATTGGTTGACTGTACCTATGACTTGAAACTCGACTTTACCGTATACACAGGGACCAGTTCTTTACATTCTTGCTTTTTATTTTGCTACGTATAAAGTGCTTTGTATTGAACAACTAGGTTAGACATTTTTTGAATGACAATATTCAAAGTATAGAAAGATTTTGTAAATAAATACCGTCAATTGTTACAACATTACCTACGATGCTTAACTTTGCCTGGCTAAAAAAACAGTGATTCTTTTTATCGACTGACTAAATATTTAATTCTAATACGCCCTTTTGCCATCTGAGGAATAAGATATAAAAACACCTGTTTCGTGAAAAACACCAAGAATACGATTCTCAGGTGCTTAAAACATTCAGCTCATTCAGTGCCACCACTAAGAAGGTATGCTCAACATTTTCGTGTGCGGAATGTACTGTCTTGCCATAAATTCTGTCCCAAGGTTGATCGTCTATACAGGCTATAATAAAAAAGTTATTAATTAAATTGTATGTGTATATTTAAGGTCCTAGTAACAGATAACACAATATAAAAAACCAAGTATAAAATGAATGTGAACCTTGCCTTTATTTCATACTTTATGTTAACAAGATTATTCAAACACGCGTCAGTTTTTACGAAAATTTTACAAATTGTTTTAAAAAATTTACTTATAGACACAATATTTAAAAGAAGTTAAGTACAATCGTTGTCTGCGTACAGCTCTAAAGAAGCAACAAATGTGGTTAACAAATATCAGCAATACTATTATTCCGTCTACAGTAGAGTTTTGTAGAGAAACCCTGTATATATGCGCCATTTTTCCGAAAATGTGCCCCATTTTCTTTAAAAAACCTGTTCAGAGTGCATGAAAATACTGTATCAGAAGCTTAAGGCGACGATATATGCAAACACGTCAAATCGAGGTGTTTTCGTGCAAGGTTTTTGAAGAAAACAAACCACGTTGGAGCATGTATGTTACATTTTCTGTAGGGGCATATAGTTGGGTTCGGTCTACCGATACGTGCTTGGTCTTGTATAACATAATTAGGATATATATCATCGTTATGAAACTGTTTTGGAGAAAACTTGTCGCAAGTTTTATTTCGGTCAGAAATAATTCTATGTTGCGAAATTAAACATAATTACTTCTTAGCACATTACTAATGTTCTACCGATAACTATAGTCGTATTAAGCGCTTAATAAAGGTTTTAGACGCAAAACCTTGTAGAGCCTGTAATAATCAGAACTATGCAATTGCTGCAATAAAACTTATAGGCGTTTATTCCATTGCAGCCAGAGACATGTTTCATGTGTCAAATTTGAGTAATATGATTAGTAATTTTGAGTGCGGAAATTCGTTCCACATAGCTTAGGTTATAGTACGCTTGCTTACTAAGTAGATATGTCCGAGTTCAAATCTAGGCTGATGTTAACTTTTTGTTTATTTTTTTATCTCATTTCTCATTTATATTTTCAATCCTGATCCTAAGCGATTTATAGGTATTTTTGGACAAAAAAAAAGTCAAATCATACTATAGTCAAGTTAGTAGTTAGTTTAATCTTTTTATTTTGACTTTTTTACCCATTATATTTAAACTACCAACTTATTAAAGAGACTAATTCATTATTCAATTTTTACAGTGGGTATGGGTACTTTTTACCATAGACGGCTTCGTCCATGTTTTTACCATAATTTATATTACAAGAGTGCGTTTGTTCGAGCAGTTTCCATCCGAGGCGACGTTGCCAGCTTACTCTCATTTGCTCATTTCGCTTCTTGCTTTGCGCTGTTGCAAGCTAGATCTATATTATGATATGAATGACGGATACATTGAATACAATCAAATGCGCTTGAAGTTGAAACACATTCGTGCATTTGTCAGTGATTTGTCCACATCATCGTGTTAGGTTGTATATCTCTCTCTTTACTATGGAATGAGAAAGAAACAATCGGCTCGGCTGTCCCGGCACTCTACGATGTCTGGTCGCGCCATTAGGTTTATATGGTTTATTGCATGTTCGTTTTCGTACGATTTAAAAGATGGTGAATTATTTATTAATATTATTATTAGGTAGGTAAGTAGATATGGAATTAATTTAATCGTATAAGTATATATACCAATATAATTTCTCACAATCCCTAAAATGAAAAAAACAATAAGTAAGGTACGATGGGGTAAGACCGGACCATTTTTGAACTAGTTGGTCAGCTTTCAGGGCTGACTTTTATGCTTTACCTTTGTAAAAATTTCTCGAAATATTAATCCTTGTTTCAAATCAGTATGTATGTACCTAAGCTGTTTTCAACCGACTTCAAGATTTCGAAGGGGGAGGTTATCAATTCGTCGGGATCTTTGTTTTTGCTATTTTTTTTATTTTTTTTTATGTATGTTCACCGATTATTCGAAGACGGCTGGACCGATTTGGAAAATTCTTTTTTTGTTTGAAAGAGTATACTTCACAGTTGGTCCCATTGTAACCAGGTCAGGATCTGATGATGGGATCCTGGAGAAATCGAGGGAACTCTTCAACTATTATAGGCACACCTGTAGTGATTTGAGTATTTTTTACAGCAGCTCGAGCATTTGGTGTTGGAAAGGTGGATTGCTTAGTGAAGTCGGTTCTTTTTTGTTTAAAATTATTCCTGTATACATTTTCAAAATCTACTCCTTCTACTTAAGATTGGACTATTGAATAAAATGTACTCTTAGTAAGTTTTTAGGTGCTAGTTTTCTTCCACTTATCGATTTTGCCAGCTTTGTAATGCAATAATAAATTTTGAAGTGCCCTTACTTATCGTTCTAGAGCTTATATGGTCTTGTTTAGATTAATATTATACGAGAATAAATCATACTCGAAAGGTTTTTTTATAATAAAACATTTTTTGTAAAAGTGGAGTATGTGTCAGTTTTCCGTCCATACTTATTGATATATTGATATTCAAGTTTTTGAAATAAAAGCTTATAATTAAAATATCAATTAAAGAACAAATAATTATTATCAATGGCAAATTTGACCTCAAAACGTTTTTTCCATGTAGACGGAGAGCTGGCCACGTCAGATATGACACAATAGTCAGGTTTCATTGCTCTCATTATTGTGTCATATCTGACGTGGCCAGCTCTTAGTCCAATAAATTTGTAGCAGTTTAATCAGGTGGACGGCAACCCGGACGGGAAACTAGCATAACCACCCTATGCACGGTTTCAAATAATAGATATAATTATAAACCGCCTTTATTATGTTAATGTCAACCTTTCAGCATTTTCTCAAACTTTTCAAAAACGAGTGAGTTAAAAATATTGAGAGTGGAAAGACAAGATGTTTCAAACCTTTGAAGCAAGATGTTTCAAAATTTTAAAATTTTAAAAAACGCTTTTGGCTAAAATTCTTTTTTTTTCCTCAGCCTACTTGAAGAGATATAATACGTATCCATACTAATATTATAGTGTGTCTGTCTGTTAACTCTTCACGCTTAAACCGCTCAACTGATTTAGATGAAATTTGGTATGTATAAGGGGATGAAAACGGAATGGAAGTTTATACGGAATTGTTGCTCCCTGTTGACTTATCTGTTGAATAGCATACGTGCTAGTTTTATATTTGCTCTTAGATTTTACTAACTAGTAACTTTTATTTTGCGTTTTATTATGTAATTCCATATGGCTCATGTTAATTTCGCGCAGACGAAGTCGCGGGTAAAAGCTAGTATTTTAATATTGTAATGGATTTTGATATGATAAAACTTTTGAAATAGATGGCAATTAACCAAAACTAACCCAAAAATGTACCCAAAAAACCGTGACGACCCTATACACGACACGATACAACTAATCCATACTAATGTTATAAATGGGAAAGTGTATGTGTGTGTTTGTTTCTTTGTTTGTCCGTCTTTCACGGCAAAACGGGGCGACGAATTGAAGTGATTTTTTAAATGGAGATAGTTATAGGGATGGAGAGTGACATAGGCTACTTTTTGTCTCTTTCTAACCCCCCACTTCCCTAAAATGGGGGGTGAAAGTTTGTATGGTTTGTTACCCCGAATTTAACGCGAGCGAAGCCGCGGGCAAAAGCTATTATATGTTATTAACTTACTCGTGCTGACTTTTCGTGTTTTTAATTCTTTTGTGTAATTTCAATTTATAATTCTTATGTGAGATGTCAAACGCTTTTATATTTGTCAATTTTTTTAGTAAAAAACACTTATGGTATATAAATGAAAATGGTTAAAACATGTTAAAAAATTAATCTTAAACTTTAGGTTGAATTAAGTTATTTGCTTTTTAGCTATGGTTTTCTGTAAGGTACTTCCCCAGTCGAGCTCTGAGCCAGGTCCAGATTTGAGCGTGATAACATTCGCTGAACTGTGCCTTACCACAGTTAGCGAGATAACATTCGGAGTGCCCATACCTCCCTTTTGGACATAACATACCCGTGTCTAAACCTGTCCCTAGTAACCAACTAGGTACCAATTTAAAAAATGTTCACAGCAACAATTAATTGGATCCAGTCTTAAATGCCACGCAAAAACAAATCAAACCATTTTTTGTGACAAACAATTGAATTTATAAAACGAAACTTTTTTGTCTATAAAGATCACATGTATGCGCGACTTCGGCAGCAGATAGCATACATCCTCCATACTACCCTCTTGAATCTGATGTTTATTCAGTGTTGGGCGTAATTTATTAGATGGTACCTACTTTTGTAATGAATTAAATTGCTAATTAAATTACATGAAAATCAATTATATTAAGTAATTGAAATTGCTTGTAATTGAGATTACATGTCAGTAGTATTCCCGATTACATATAATTTGTAATTGCAATTACTTTTATCTTAACTACTTTTACTTGTAACTTCGATAATTTGAAATAATATACAAGTTAAATTTCTTTTTGGGTCAGTGGGGGCAGCTACCAGATCCCTCGCTGCAACGCTAAAATGGTCTTAGAAGACCTTCCCTCAATTTCAAATTAATCAATCTTCATTAATTTGAAATTGAGGGAAGGTCTTCTATGTGATTAAGTAAATATTTTTTGATATAATCGCTTCGAAAGTCAGAAAAAATTTGTAGCCCCCCCCCCCCCCGTAACTTTTGAACCGTAAGTCCAAAAAATATGAGGAGATGCGCCTTATTATATACTTGCTACGAAAATTGTTTTGAACATTATCGGTTTAGCCATTTTTGAGTTATTTCCAAAAAACTTCCTCCATAGGCATCAGATACGACCTTTTGCTATTAGTTTGGTTCTTATTACATTGAAGGTACGGAACCCTCCTATGCGTGGTCCGACACGCACTTGGCCGGTTTTTTAAACTTTTCACTTAACCAACAGTCGTTTTTAATAAGCATACCTACCGGAAGAAACATTTAAGTAAAATGTGAATGTACCTGAAAAAAGCGGCATCGCCATTATATCAAAATGCAACTAGGTACAGGTACACAATAGTGTTGGAGGATGTGTGGTTTGTATTTGCAACTAAAGGATAATTTTCCAGATAGGTAATTGAATTATCCGATGTTCTCCCGATGCGGTCTTATCCCAACGCACTTTACCGTCCTCATTGAAAGCGATTTTGACCATCTCTAATTTCGTTATAGATACTAAAAACCTGGATTTTTCAGAGCAGAAGAGGACATAAAACAAATTAGTTACAAATAATATTATCTTCAGTTAAGTACATTTTATTTGAACTTTTATTTTGAAAGACTTGACACGTACTTGACACATAGAAATATAACCGCCATGATGAATGCTTATTTTGGATATTTAGAATAAAACATTATAATTGTGCGATTATGATACTGTAGGTAATGGCGTGCGTTGGTCAAGTAGTTTTATATTATAGGTAACTTTAATTATTTCGTCATTGATTACCTACATACAATAGTAACTTTAATTAAGTAAGTACACATAAAATGGAATCATTATCAAAGCGCCATCTTACTGTAAAAGACCGCGATTGCTTGACTATTTAAACATGTCAACATTGAATTGTCATAGTTCATCTCAAGTATACTAGATGGCAGAAGCGGAAGCTGCGATTATAAAAACGCAAAATGCAGTCGTCAACCGCGATACCCGTCACCTTAAGTTAAACCGTTTTTCACTACCATATTCAGGATAAATATTGGACATTTTAAAAAAACACAGCTGGTGAACAACGAGAATCGTACTCATAACACCTAGCTATGAATATTTTTGTTAAATTTATTCAGGCTGTTTACTGTCCCACGCCTGTCGAAAATTTAATCCTCTGTATAAAACAATGTTGAGTAGGTATCTTGGAGAAAAAAAGCCTGCTCTAAACGCAACATAAAAAATAAGTTCGCTAGATCATTTTCTAAAAGCTCTATTGTTGATATTCCTGATAGATAGTTAAAATAACAGTGCGTGTTTTAATAGCAAGTCCCTCCGGTCATTCACGTACTGAGGCAAGGACTGACAGTATCATTATAATGTCTGTCGTTTTTGAATTGTTATTAGTTGCTCTATTAAAGCTTGTCCCAGTAAAAAATGTCGTTAGTTTACGCAGCGTTGGTATATCTGGTTTCAATGAAAATGGTTGTAACTGGCTGGTTATATGTTAAATGCATCTCGGTTCTTTATTTAATATTAGAAAAAAATCTGTCACAGTCACATTTTCAAAGATCTCGTCTCCAAAAGAAAAACTTCATGAGATAATATTGTACAAATATGTCCAATATTAAGGCATTTTCACGAAAAAAGTGGCAATGGAGCTAAACACGTCTGTTAGAACTGTGGAAAGGGTCCTAAAACAATTCAGAGAGACTGGCGGTATTCGACGGCGTCCTGGAAGTGGTCGGAAGACCGGGTATGTTAAGAAAAATATTGAGAAGAGTATCATAGCTGCTTTGCTGAAAAAACCTACGTCATCTGTAAGAGATTTAGCTAAAAAGTTTAAAACATCTAAATCCACTGTGCAACGAGTAAAGAAAAATAATTCTATAAAGACTTTCAAACAAACTAAAGTGCCTAATAGAAATTCGAAACAAGAAACTGACGCTAAAACGAGATCAAGAAAACTGTATTCAAAATTAACGACAAAAAAATACTGTATTGTGATGGACGACGAAACATATTGCAAGCTTGATTTTAAATCACTGCTGGGACATCATTTTTATTCGGGGACCGATAGAAAAACTATCAATGACGAGTACAATGTCATAAAAACGGATACATTTGCGAAGAAGGTTCTTGTGTGGCAAGCGATCTGTTCTTACGGCAAACGCAGCACTCCATACTTTGCTAAAGGAACTATGAAAGGCGATATATACCTTAAAGAGTGCATGGAAAAGCGATTATTGCCGTTTTTTAAGCGACACAAGAAGCCAGTTCTGGTTTGGCCTGATCTGGCCACGTGCCGCTATTTTAAAAATGTGATAAAATGGTACAAAGCCAATAATGTCGAATTTGTGGAAAAATACCAAAATCCTCCTAACTGTCCTGAAGTACGACCTATAGAAAAATATTGGGCTCGTATGAAGCAGAAGCTCTTAAAACATAAAACTAACGCCACATCAGTTGAAAACTTGAAGCGAAAATGGAATGCAGCTTCAAAACTAATCACAGACACTGATGTACAAAACCTGATGGCAGGTATCAAAAGAAAATTACGAAGTTTCTGGATGAATAAACAATAGAACAAAAACATAACAAAAATACGTTTTGTTTACTACATTTCTAATAAACTGTGGTCAAAAATTTGGTAACTCTTTATTGCTTACATTATTTCATACTAACTAATAATCGACATTTTTTTCTGGGACAAGCTTTAAATATGTAAAATTATTCTTAATAATTACTATTTCGTGGCTGTTGTGTACAGTTGATGATGGGACAGAATTTATGGCAAGACGAAAGAAGTAATCTGGTTAACCAAAAAGTGCAGTAACAGAGGATGAAATAAGCTACTCATCCCTTTATTAGTGGTGAGGGTACTAGCGAAAGAAAAGGACAGTATGATTATCTCTGTTTATGTTTAAAGTAAGACTGACTCTGGTTGAACTATACCTTGGTAGCACTGAAGACGGGCGGCGAGATGATGCAGCCGCCCGCGGACCGACTTGTTCTGGCTGCCAGATACGACCATCGCTCCGCCCCAGTTGTACAACGACAACACGTGCCCAGAGTGACCGCTCAGAGGGTATGTTCAACATGTTCGTATGCGGAATGTACAGTCTCACAGGGTTTTCATACCTTGGTAGCACTGCCGACCGGCGGCGAGATGACATTGACGCAGCCACCCGTCCGTAGATCCCAGAAGCGGACCGACTTGTCCTGGCTGCCAGATACGAACATCGCTCCGCCCCAGTTGTACAACGACAACACATGCCCGGAGTGACCGCTTAGTGCCTGTGTACAAACAAACAATAAAATTAGTGTCCGAGTTTCACTATACGCTCTCACACATACACTATCTGCCGACGCGCCTCTGTTCTGAGTATACGAGACGCAAAACCGCCGCCACCGCGCCAGTACCGCACCGCCACCTCGCCGCTGCCGCACCTCTGCGCTGTGTATACTAGAAATAAAAGCCGGCGGCGGCGCTTTACGCGTATTGTTAACACAGCGCGGACATGCAGCGGCGACGCGGTGGTGGCGCGGCGACAGCATCGTGTATACGAGAACCACGGCAGCGGCGCGGCGGCGTCACCGGGGCGGCATCGTCTACACGTGACCTTTTAGGTAACAGAGTAAAAATCTGAATTTTATTTTGGGATCAACTGGCATGAACGCTAGAAGATTTTTAAGCCATTATATTTTAACTTCTGTTCAACAACAACCAGAATATATGTTTTTTTATAAAAAAAAATCAGTTTTTTTTTAAATTTTTTATTGCTAAGTGCTTTTCTTTGTATAATCCCCAACTGGTCACTAAGACTAATGCAACGAGCCCAAACACGACGGGATAATATTAAGTAGTTGAGGTGTTCCTATGGCCACCTTCCAGCTCCATGATCAGATAAGCTCCATGTTATCATTATATTTCATTATACACAAGCGTGCAAAATTTCAGTTCAATTGGAAACCGGGCAAATTTAACATTACAAACAACGGGACACGTGAAACTGAATAAAAGCTTGTAAAAAGGAAGATAAATTAAGAAATAATAAACATATACTACTTTAAACAGTAAACATTGTCAATAATGTTTCTTCATCCATTATATATTTCAAGTGCGAAGATTTTAATTTGGTCGACTTTGGTAGTATTGCGAACGGTGGCATTAACTGCTTGGTATATGGACTCAAAGTTTACTTTTAGTTCTAAATAATCCCAGGGTTCAAAATAACCCCAACACCATCAAATTCGCAGAATATAGTTTTCTTTCTGGTTTGGTGAAGTGCGATTCCACGTTTCGTAAACGACGAAATAATTGCTGTTAATCCAAGACTAATTCTAATTTAATTAAAAGAGCTGTCCGCGCAAGAATCACTGCCAACCTCGAATGGATTCAGGGCAATTAATTATTTGTTTAATCACTTTAAATCCTCTAGAGCGTTAAACACTCTTCAGGCAGATAAATGTAAGTAATTAATTGCATAATCATTAATCAATTAATCATAGTATGTGTAAGTATATCTACGCCGTCTACGCGAAATCACATTTCAACTTCTTTGACACATGTACAGTAAGCAGCAGAAGTAGGTTAGTGGGTGAGGTGTTAAAAATGAGCTGGACACGACTTTATTGTTAAGAGAATAAGAGCGCGTGCAGGTCATTTTGAGCACCTCACCCGCTTAGGTACCTCTGCTGCTGACTGTACTAGTTACGTCATTCAAAGTGGTCACACTAGCGACAGACAGTTTTAGGTTGTCGAATCGGGCTTCTGGGCTGTATAAGTACTAACCTGGAAAGTCTTGCCAGTAGCGCAGTCGGTGACGTAGATCTTGCAGTCGCCGGCGCCGCCGCTTACCAGCAGGCTGGTCTTGTTGGTGGTGTCTTCTATGAAGCACACGTCTCTCACTGTGCCGTCGTGCATGGTTAACTCCACCTGCTCAACAAAATGTATTCGTGTGTCAAAATCATTTGAACGTTTTCCGAATGATATTAAATAAATTAAGATCGATGGGCCCGCAGATTCAGAGACATGTTTAGTACAAAACTGTAAGTAATTTGTTTTTATAAAAAATATCGGATATAGTCAATCGAGATTAATATCTCATTTCCTTACTTTAGCATACTGCCTACAAATCGCTACAAAATTAGCATACGGTATTTCTAAAATTATTAAAGTTCATGGATACTACCTTCTAAACAAAGGCATTATCATTTTTACACGTTATCCACGTTAATCACCTGACCTCGATCACCCAGGTGATTGTATTGACGATTTTGTCTTCTGAGATCCCCCAGGTGATCCATTTACGTTATCCATAAGTGTTTCTTTTCCAAAAAACAGTTCCTCCGTAACTTAACTAGACGGAGCCCCGCAGCGGGGCTCCTATTTCTGGGCGGTTTGCCCTTCGGGCATCTGAAGCTACCTAACGAACCTAACCTAACCACCTAACGTCCAATAGGATCACCTGGGGGATCTCAGAAGACAAAATCGTCAAATACAATCACCTGGGTGATCGGGGTCAGGTGATTAACGTGGATAACACCCATTTTTACTACACTCAAATAATACCTGTGTAAAATTAGGTATTATCCCGTAAAGTATTTGAGGATTTTTTTGCTTTTCCACGTAAAAGTAAGGAAGGATTTGTTAGGCGCGAAGGTCGGTAAAGTAGAATAAATGCATAGAACGGACGCTTCTTAACGCATCTAAATATTTAATACAGGATGTAACAAAAATACTGGTAATCCGTTTAAGAGCAAATTAATACTAATAATTAATTTGTAAAACATAGGTATATTGAAAGGTCTTACAATATTTAGGTTGGTATCACTATGTTCCACCGAGTGGTTTACAAATAGCTACAATTGTCAATATTGGCATGCAGCATGCATATAATTAACTACTTCATTAGTAACTACTTACGTGATTTGGCAGTTATAAAATAAAAATATACAAAATGAGAATAACAATCAGTCAAGTAGCTACGAAAAATCGGGTGGCATAATTAGTATCGTATTGCGACTAAGGAAAAGTAAGACAAAAATATTTAGGGCGAAAAAATAGTACATTATTGTCGAGGCGGTGAAGTAGCACATTGATGGCTGAGTATTATGTTTAAACATCGGTATCAACGTTCAAATTTCGTGGCACTTGGTAAGGGTCGCAAAAAAAGAAATACATAGGTATCATTGTTTTATTTATTAGTAATAAATAACATTTAATTTATTTTTATTCTTAATCGTACTTTGGTAAACTGTACATATATTTAAAGAGGTTTATATTCTTAATACGTCATAGAACCTCAATACTCATTTCATTATCCATTTGTAAAAAAAATTCTAAATGCCAAATAGGCAACAAATGTTTGCAAAATTGTCATGCAAAATAATATGTGGTAAAATCTTCAACGATAATAGTTCTTAAAAACACTTACAACTACAATTTAGCATTGATAAATCTTTACCCAACTCCCTATCAGACTTGAGAAAATGGATTTGACGCAGTATACTGATTTTATATTCACTAACGAAGGTGCTTGCTGTACTATTTGCGAAATGAATATAAAAAAGAAAAGGTACAATATAGAGAAACATTTGAAATCAAAATCTCATCAAGATAAATTATCTGATTCACGCTGCCATTTACAGGATATAATACGAGATAATGCTGATTTCGAAATTAAAGACGATATCGTATATTGCAAATTGTGTAATTCGAAATTATTTCCCTCTAAATCTAGTATCGACCGCCATTTAAAAACAGATTTACACAACAAAATTCATAAAAATAATGCACAAGAAAAATTTAATAAAGATTTAACAGAGTTTATGATTTGTTCGAATATACCGTGGTCAAAATTAGACAATCCTAAATTTAGAAATTTTGTAGAAAACCTTTTAAATCATAAATATGGAAACGATATTACTGTGCCGAGTGAAACAAAAATACGAGTAAAATGCTTACCTGAATTGTATGAAAAGAAAAAAAATGAATTGAAAGAGAAATTACAAAATAAAATGATTTACCTCAGTGTTGATGAAACATCAGATTCCGTGGGAAAAAAAGTGGCAAATATTTTGATCGGAGCTCTAGATGGAACTAGTACCCAGCCACATTTATTTGCTTCTAAGGTATTGGAGGCGACTAACCATTCGACAATAACCAAACTCGTTGAGGAAACCCTTGAAGATCTTTGGGGCGATGAATACAAAAAAAACATGGATAAATTATTATTTTTTATAACGGATGCCGGTTCCTACATGGTAAAAGCAGCTAAAAACCTTATTCAGAAATATAAAAATATGACTCATGTAACATGCATAGCACATGGATGTAATCGAGTCGCAGAGATAATTAGAAGTCTTTACCCGACCATAAACAGTTTGATTGACTGTATCAAAAAAATATTTCGTAACGCTCCTTCAAGGACAAATTTATTTCATCAAATGTGTGTAAATATTCCTCTACCACCCCGACCCGTGATAACAAGATGGGGAACATGGTTAAATGCTGCCTCATATTATCACATGCATTATGATAAAATCAAATCTGTCATCGATGCCTTAAATCCGCGTGAAGCGAGTGCAATTTCTAAAGCAAAAAAAATTTTCCGTAACCGGAATTTAAAAACTGAGTTACTATTCGTCGATACACACTTTAGTATAATTGCTAAGTCAATAAAATTATTGGAGGATTCAAAACTGAGTCTAGCAGAATCATTAAACATTGTTCATGGTTTGCAAAAAAAAAATATCAACGTTAAGGTTACATCAAAATGCCAGAAAAGTTTATTTTAAATTAAAAAGTGTATTAAAGAAAAATCCTGGTTATAAGACTGTACAAATAATTAACCAACTATCTAAAAACAACGAGGCTGAAATACCAGAAAGTGTAAATAAAAACTGTGTGCAAAATTTTCAATGCTTGACATACCTTCCTATTACCTCAGTCAGCGTGGAAAGATCTTTTAGTCATTTAAAATGGATATATTCTTACAGACGTCAAAGATTGACAGCAAAATCTATGGAACAAATTTTAGTGATCTATTCTAACTCGTAAAATATTGTATGCCACACCTGGACATAAAGTGGCTTTTTCCGCACGCTACGCGTACGGATAGAGCCGCTTTCTGGCCAAATGTGCACATATTTTTCCAACACGGGAGGTAATAAAGAAAGCCCTCGATCGCATAATTACGTCCCACGCTTGCAGCTTGGGCCGCAACAATTGCGATTGCGCGGCCTTTCTTTGTTTTACCACCCTAATTAGGAAATGTACTATTTAGGGGCTTTTTTATTTACATATACAAAATAAAGGTTAAAAATACTAAGTGATTTGTTTGTATTTATTTTTCTGCCAACCGTACATTGCCACGAAATTTGAACGTTGATACCGATGTTTAATTATGTTTAAACGGACGACTTTAGGAGTCCGTTTAATTTAATACGAAGCCAGCAATGGCCCTTCGCGCCGAGTCCAATATAGTGCTTTATTCAAAAATAATGCAAAACAGCCAACGTTGATGAACAACAAACAATATTGACATAAATAATATATTCAGGATAACTTCTAGGTTAAAAGAATGACCACTACCGCGAGCATCGAATTTCGATTCGAATCCTATAATTATCTCTATCTCCATCGCTTCTCATTATGAGTGAGAGAGACAGATTTATTCGAAACTACAATTTTCTATGTTCGCGGTACACGCTCAGCTTTGCCGCCATTATATCTTTTTATTAAAAAGTTTGAAGTGTATTTTTCTTCTGATTTTACCGTAAGCTATTTGAGATAACTAAAGTCCAAATAACAAATACCGATGTTATGTTTTGGTTGTTTAGGACCTTTGCCTTTATTTTTGTATGGCTGTTGAACTTTTTAAAAAGTTTGTACCTCGACAAAAATGGAATTTGTATGCAACATTTATGTCGCGAAATCGAGCCTGCAATTTCCGTAACTTTTTAATTTTTATTTGACCATAAACTAGACACTCCGCCGCCTAGTTTTTAACCGTAAAAGTCAACCTTGCCGGACATTTTTGAATAAAATAATTTGTTTTTGTATGGGGCACGACGTCCCGGCCAACCCTCCATACAAAAACATTTTTTTGCGTGAAAAATTTCGTGGTTTTTCGTAATTAGAATACCAATTATGCCCTTAAACGGATAACCAGGTTTTTTGTTACCACCACCACGTTATAGTTTAGAAGACGCGCACGCTATGCTATGCACTACAAAGACAATATACGACGCGATTAAGTGATGTAGAATATAACAAATGTGTCGTTCAATATCTTTTCCAACTATCGCGTACGAGTATAAAGTATTGCTATCAATGTTCACGGTTGTTGCTCCAAATAGCGCGCGGAGTCACAAATAGCCCAACGTGATGCTATTCGCACTACCTATAACTATTTAGAAAAGACACGGGATGTAGTACAGGAAGCATTACACCGTGCCTTTGTTGTATATGTTTTCCTCAAATATGGGGTCACCACTAGCTATAATATACATCAGTTACATAATAAGTAATTGTTTTTAGAAATAGCACTTTCTGCACTGCTTAGTAAATGCTTTTAATGCATCGAAAAGTACCTCGTCGTCATGAAATAAATACTTACGCCTATATAAATGCTAGAACAAGTAAAGTTAGCACATCGCATATTTAGGCCGTTATCTCCTCTGGATAGCCGTGAGTTACAAGAGGTATCAACCTTAATACCAGACAAGACCAATGCCTAAACTTTAGCTATTACCCGGACAGATTTTCATATTGGGGCTTATGAAACTTGAGGGAGCTATTTGAACGTTGGAAGTTTATTCGCAATTTTGTAGTATTTAAGTGAGATAAATACTAAAAATATATCTGTATGAAAGTCACTTATAGAAATATAAAAGTACCTGTTTATAAGGATAACGGGAAGTATTCGGGGATTTATTTATTACGTATTGCCAATATGCGATGTACTTTCACTCGATATGAATATTCAGCTAAAAATGTGCAAATAATTTACAGATATGAATTAATGTCAGTCATTAATAAATCAGAGCTGAAATTTATCAGAAAATGAGGACCGCGGTTAAATATTTTAGATTAAATTGCTCTGAAAATAATTCGAAAATGACAACAATGTGTTGAAAGACTGTTGATTAGCAGTACCTAGGGTTTGCAATCCGAATAATCCGAATATTCAATTATCCGAATATCCGCCGAAAATAATATTCAAAATTATCCGAATACTAAACCGCGAATTATCCGAGTAAACGGATATTTTGAAAACACTAATAAAATCATTTATAAGCAGGAAAAATTCAAAAAAATTACGGGAAAAAACACTAATGACTAATGAGGTTTTATGTCCATCTGTATTGCCCAAATACCCGGGGTATGTTTCGGACCCGGGGTATGTCCTTAAACTACGTCCGGACTTGGGTATGTCCTTAAACTATGCCAAAAAGAGAGGTATGGGCACTGCGAATGGCATCTCGCTTAGTGTGGTAGGGCACGTTCAGTGAATGTCATCTCGCTCAAATCTGGAGCAGAGCCCGACTGGGGAAGTACCTCCACCTTACAGAAAACCACAGCCAAATAGCACTAGACCCTACTCATAGTGTTGTGTTCCTGCTGGTGAGTAAGGTTGCCAAAGAGAGCTCAAAGAGGACCCAGTGTGTTGACGATGAGGGTCCCTCTTGTTCCTTTAGCCGTCAACACAGTGAATCCTCCTTTTTGTAAAGGGTCGGCAACGCGCATGTGACTCCTGTGGAGTTACAGGCGTCCATAGGTTACGGTAGCTGCTTACCATCAGGCAGGCCGTATGCTTGTTTGCCACCGTCGTAGTATAAAAAAAAAAAAAAAAAAAAAAATAAGGTGTTTAGACAAATGTTCCATATTAAGTATTATATTTTATTAAATAAGTACCTGAATACCAACTTACATAAATTACATAATATATTGATTAAATCTAGCAGACACGAATTGTTACTAATGTTACAATTATTAGGTATTTAAATGAGCAACGAAAACACTTGCAGATAAGGCGAATTTTCTACCTGTCACTAAAATAATTATTGGTATTACCTACCTACTCTGAACCGACCGAACACCGAACCCATTCGCTCAGTCAGTCAGTCAGTCTGTATCTATTACGTACGAAGGTAGGTTGTCTGCGATAATGACAACTCATATAATGATTATAAAAGCATGTTGTATTTTTAATTTTCAGGTTTTTTGTTACTTGACTTGTTGATTTTATGCATTACACACCTTTAAATACGCTAATTTTGTTTTATTTTATAAAATACCAAAATTATCCGAAATTATTCAAATATCCGAATATTCGGATAATAAATATTGAAGTATTCAATTATCCGAATATTAAAAAACTGGGCGGATATTGCAAACCCTAGCAGTACCAAATCAGTTTATCTGTTCATACAAGTATATGACGCTATAATTTAAATTAGTAAACAAGTCGGTACACGGAGGCGGATTCAATTGCGACGTTCAACTCAAAAATGTACGCACAAACGAGTAGGGCAAGATTACACGTAAATTATGTATGAGCACCAAGCATCCGATAAGTTTCTGGGCCCTTTAGGAATACTGGCATCTCCAGGTGTGGGCTGGCTCATGAATACGGTACACGATTAGAGAATGTTTCACCTACCATGTAATTACAGTTGGCGTAAACTCTTGTTCTCTAATTACTTATTGCTCCTTTAATGTACTTATTTGTAGGTTTTTGATATTTAGAACTGCAGCATTTTTTGATATATTTTTTATTATTTAGCTGACGACCATACCTATGCTATCAGACGGAGAGCTAGCCACAGCAGATTTGACAGTATAATGAGAGCAAGGGTTACGTTGCTCTAGTCAGTTTGCTATACTATGCTTATTTCTAGACCTGGTCATCTGGCAGCTGTAAAGTAGTGGAGGTCAAAGAATGCAAACCACTTCAAGAAAACCAATCCTAGAGATCTGGGTTTGATGCAATACTATGAGATATTATAAAATAATTAGATTGTATCATTGCCAAAAGTTTATGTTGGGGGAACGTAGTGACAAACGACGTTTAATATAATTCATACTTTGTCACCTACTGTTTTTGTTTCCGTAATAATAGGCAATCTTTTTTGTTCCAATGTTAAAATATGGGACCTGTCCTTTATAACTTGGACAGTTTTTACCTATTTATGTATTACTATTTTCCAATTCAAAAATTTTGCTAGTCTGTCACTCTGACCTCCAGCCATTAAGAGCTGCAGGATAGCCAGGATCTAGCAATAAGGATAGTATAGCAATCTAACCAGACGGGTTCTGTTGCTCTTATTATTATGTCATATCTGACGTTATCTCCACTCAAGAATAATATAAAACCTCTACCGTTTTCAAAGTATTTCAGTATAGTTAGGTCGTTATATGTGGAGGAGTTTAGTGAAAGAGTCCACTTTGTCGATTTACAATGATACTTTATTCTTTAACTAATAGATAGTGTTAATTGGGTGGACACACCACACCGACAAAGTGGGACTTCTTTCCTTGGACTGACACATTAGTAGGTCGCAACATTCTTATATATATCAATCATCTCTCAGTCTAAGGGAATATAGTACCGGATGGTACCGGGCTATAATAGTTTATATTAAAAAGAACAGTATTCCATTAATTATCCGTACAAACAGAATAATTTCATGTATAACTAACTGTCTTTCAGAGTTGAATTACTCAAATGTCGTAACTTAAACCGTAAAATTGAAAACGCTTACTTCCTCTTGAGGAGTAAAGTTACACGTAAATAAGTTAATGGAAAGTTTTCTTTACTACACGGTTCCTATTTTAGTATTAATTTTATTTACAGTACGCGTTTGTTAAATTAAGTTCAGTTTGTTATGGGAGAATTTGTATTTTTATCAATCTTATCGTAATATAGTTTCGGATAAGATACTAGTTTTACGCCTCAATAAAAAATGTTCACTACAATTTAATATCTTGACTTAACATTGATAGTATAAGACGGTCTAGGGTAATAAATGTTTTATTGATAAGATTACAGAAAAGCCGGAAATACAGATTGTGACTTCTAGCCGAGCTTGCCTGTGTTGCAAGCCTACCAAGCCTTTGCTAAGCCTGAAGCATGCCAGCTTAAAACATTGGAACAGCCCAGCGCTACATTTAGACTGCGCAGGAGTACAATTATACTGTATGCTGCCAACCTCACACGGACTGATAGACAAGCGCCTCGATGGTCTAGTCTAGTCAAACTCGCATCAAGTTAACTCTATGGTGAGTTTCCCGCGCATTCGTTGTGAATAACAACTTAAAAAGTTAGATGTCAGACTCCTGTGCGGAAAAGCAAACTGTGCCGGTCGCCATTTTTACTAATTATTGAAATAAAAGTGTTTTAGACTAAATTACAGGTAAATTTTTGTGTGATAAATTTTGTTTTGTATTGTTCATAACGACAAAACCTAATCAGTAACTTGAGTTTTTCATTTAGCTTTCAAGCCAAATTCAGTAAACTCGCATCATATAACGTAGATAGATAGGTAACAGATGTTAAAATGAAAATAGTATAGGTACCTACGTCTAAACAGTTAATACGCTTATAAAATATTTCATTGCATATTTGAAAAATAACTAACTATTACATAAAACCAAAGATTTCCCCTACAAACCAAATGAAGAACTGCCATGTGGGTACCTAAATATCAATTGAGTTACAATAAATCTATCAAACCAATAACAATCTGTGAAATGCTACGTCCAATTAAAATCAAATGGTGTTTCAGCTTTGAAACCCGTTTTTTTTTTCGTTGTAACACGTACAAACATTGCATCGCGCGAAAGTTGATCAAAAGAGCGCCGATTCGAGCTTTTAGTCAGTATTCGTTTTTTTATATTTAAAAAACACAGCATATTTTATGAAGTCGTCGTTTATTTTTCAATATCCCTTTCTACTGTAATATTCACAGGGCATTAATAGGATGACTGCATGTACTTAGTCGGTTCATAAGTTCTGCCACTAGGGTGTGGACTGGTAAAATAGGAACTGTTAGAGGTTGCTTACTATTTCAATATACACCGTGTCCAAAAAGTTCGAATACACTTTGGAGGTCTTATAACTTTTTTGTACGAATAGTTATTGTAGTGAAATCTGTATGTGAAATATGAATATCTGGAGAATGGAGTGGCCGTTTACTTTCGGCAATATAATCATCGAAATTAGCTTTTCTCAAAGCTTGAACAACGTTTGGACTGTTTTGAGCACAATTTTGTGAGAAAATAATTTAATTTTTATTCCTAAACACAGTTTCCAAATTTTCAGGAGCGTTTTTCGACGAAAACCTCTGATTTATAATTTTCATTATTAATGTGCGACTTTATCGGTAAATATAACGAAACTTTGGCCCCACATATTTAACTGAACCCCACACTACCACCAATAGTTCCCTCTGGAGTCTGGGAACATTAACCTCATGGTTTAGGCTGTTTTTATACTTGCTGCTCACAAACGACCGTTTTGAGCATTGTAAGGCTATTTTAATTCAATGAGTTTCTCGTCAGAAAATCAACTTCTTCCTGCGTGCCAGGAATGTATTGAGTTGGATTATGTACTCTAATTTTCTCGATTGCTACGGAAAAACGATGAACTTCACGTTTATTGTAGCTATGATATCCAGGATCCACCTCCAAAATACCACGTAAGGATCTCCTCAAAATTTTCAGATCGGCAGTTGATTTTTGGATAAAGCGGCTTTTGTCCTCTAAACTCGCACTCTCACGATATTTAGTTTAGTATTTTAATGGTTCTAGCTGCGTAGCTGACCAGATTTTTTCCTGTCTTCTAAAGAGGAGCTATTTTAAGACCTTCTCATTGTTGTGTAAACGAGATTGCGTTTGATTCCAAAAAGTTTTACCGAATTGAAAAAACACCTTTGCAGTCGCCATTACGAAATTTTGTACTAAATTGTTAATCGAAAGTACTTCATTGAAGAGTGAAGACAAATTTCAAGTCCTTGGCGTTTTTTACTATTACATTATGTTCAAGTTAACTAATTCTTTAGATTAATATAATAAATGGATGGCCTGCAGCCTGTATGCCTTCAGGGTCAACGCAAAAATATGTGTATTCGAACTTATTGGACAGGGTGTATGGTTAAAAAGCCTATTTTACACTGATTGTGTGTGTGTGTGATTGTGGCAAATCGTTGTGGCAGTTTTACACAATTCCCTGTAACATTCGAAAAATCGCAATAAAAAACCACATCAAAAATACGCGCCCTGTTCGAGTTGATTTTGACCATAATTATTTTTATTCAATTTTAACAGGCTTCAGTCTTGCATACTGCATTAGCTTGATCTTTTACCTTCATTTTAATATATAATTAACATGGGTCTGACTGACAAGAAGGCTAGTATATAAAATTTTGGAAGACTACCTCGATGTATGGCATCAAAATCATCGTGTTTTGCTCAAAACTGAAAAATACGTTGAGGTTCAGGAGAAGAATAGGTGTATTTGGGACTGACAACAATCTTCAAGTTTACAAGGATCTATTAAATACGCGATTGTAAGTTAATCATATTATATTTTAATCTGTATGAAATAAGCTTTCTAATCAGGTCAATTTTTTTTAAATAAAAGCTTTGTATTATATTTTATCACTTAAAACCCTTGTGACAGAACTTAAGGACCGACTAGGTAGTTTAAATATTAGATCAAAAGCTATCCAATTTAGTATATTTTTGAAGCATTTAAAAAAAAATAAAAGAAATATATTATAGGACGATCTTACACAAACCGACCTAGTCCCACAGTAAGCTCAATAAGGCTTGTGTTGTGGGTACTAGACGACGATATATATAATAGATAAATATGAATAAATACTTAAATACATAGAAAACACCCATAACTCAGGAACAAATATCTGTGATAAACACACAAATAAATGCCCTGACCAGGATTCGAACCCGGGACCTCCTGCTTCGTAGGCAGGGTCACTACCGACTGGGCTAGGAGGCCGTTAAAAATTTATTTCCGTATTACGGTTTAAATCTGAATTTAAGTATTCAGCGTATTGTGTTCCATCGTTTCAAATAAACAAAAATATATCTCCATTTAATATAAGTTTGCAAGAAATATAGATGTAGAGATTCATTTAAAGATATACGCTTATTATACTTATCTTTCTTATCTTGTACTTCGTTAAATATTCTGTGCACTACAAGGTAATTTTATAAAAAATATAAAACTATTATATTTTCCCTTACAAAAATATCAGGTCCCTTTTCAGGCGTCTGGAAGCTTTGTTATTATTAGATTTTCAGGCTGCTCCTATAATCTCTTAAGGCGTTCTAGTCTGCCAGATCGGCATAAATTCCGTTTTTGTCATTTGCCTCTCTCCGTCATTAGGTAACTACCGACGCAAAAAGAGGGTTATTGTAAGTTGGACCGCTGTATTTGTCTGTTAGTCTCTCTGAGGCACCGTAGCTCTCAAATGGGTGAATCGATTTAATGCAATGTTTTATTTGAAAGCAGGTTTTCTGGCGATAGTTCTCTTTCATTAATTCGGTTCGGCCGTTTCTGCGTTTTTTATTATAAGTTTTATTTTGTTTATAGTTATTTTGACATTTGTGCTTGTTACACAGAGGCATAAATTCTACTATTCTGAATGAGACGTATGATTAATATCGAAATTTACTGTGTATCAACGCGTAATAAATTGCACCCGTAAAAATAAGAAATGAATTAAATTGACATAGTTTGTACTGGAGCGAGTGCTACCGGTTTCCGAGTGCTACAGATTTAATGAGACCGATAATTAAAACATTCAGACCCTAATATTTCTATATGATACGGCTTCATCCGCGTGCGTTTTGGGGGGTTAAGCTACCCTAAATATACAATTTCATAATATTCTATGCAGTATTTAAAATTTAACTCGCAGAGTTTGAATCGACAACAAATATACTGAGTGAAGCCAATGAGTATTTAGGTACCTACCAACAGAGGGGTCTCGAAAATTAAGTTCACGCAAACGCCCACATATCCCAAATCTAAAAACAAGGTAAACGTCTCTCCCTATACTTGTAAAGCGGGTTGTCAACTATTGGGCATAAGCGTAACGAGCCTTAGTGTATTACCATTCGCAACATTTGCCAATCCTATTTCTAGAAAAAAGGTAGTCGTGCAATTTTAGTTTGTTATAAAACCACTTTCAAATACATTCAGTCAGACAAAATGATCATTCGAATGGTTATATTTAATAGATTGTTTCTTAAATTACTAGCGATTGGGCAATCAGTTCCCATTGGACGCTTCACATAAATCACCAAAACGGGTGCACGTCGATAGCTTTCTGCAGAAACCAGCGGTTCACAGCTCACAGCTAATAAGTCATTCCTCGCAGTCCATTCTGGCATGAGAGATAGCGTAAGCGTAAGCTTGGCAAGGGCTTGAGGCGGTGGTATCAGATCAGAGCAGCCACTGACCCGCGCTACAGCGGACAAAAGACTACGTCGATGCATTAGTATTTGTGACTGTTTCAGACGTAAGGACATTGCTGTTGGTCGATACCGACTTTTCATTAAATATTCGTGGCAGTAGCACCTATTACCTACAAGGCATTACATAAGTCGAATAGCGGCGCAAAAGGCCTCCTTAGACTAACCTTTGAGTCAATATTGTAACTCAAACATATATCTTGACGTGGCTTATAAATCCCCTTAATTCCGTAGATATCACTGACACGTGGTACGTGCTAACCAGGCAAAATAGACAGGGCGGAAATTAATTAATTACTGATCACTACCATACGAGTAAGTCAGCGAATAACGAATACCGCGTATAAATAGAATAAGAGCTAATATTTGAAATACTAAGTAGATTCAGGTAAATGGTACATGACTAAAATGTAACGTCACGTATGGAACGTAACGAAAAACGTTAGTTGGTTTAAGAGAAACAATTGATGCACTCAACCTTTCCGTTCTTTTTCGACCTGTATTTTTGTGAATGGTATATTTCAATGAAACAATTGCCTCGTCGCTTAAACTGACGAATATATGTGAGAATACGAGTATATACTCAAAAACAATGCAAAAGAGTTCACATTCTAAAGAAAATTCATAACAAGGTGATCGTCTGTGTAACTCCCTTCCGGCAGAATTAAGGCGTGCTAAATCACTGGCTGCATTCAAAGCCCATCTCAAGGATTACTACTTGTCTCTTCCTTAGTTTTACTGATGATCTGTAAGTATTTGTATGTATTTACTGAAATATTTAGGTATAATATATGTTTGTACTTTTATTTATATGTGTCTGATTAGTGTTTCAATGTTCGAGTTTTCAAAATAAGTTTTTTGCACCTCCTATTGAGTTTTTCTGCATTATCTTCTCCGCTACCCAAAGGTTGTCTGGAAGAGATTGCTCATTAGCGATAAGACCGCCTGTTGTTTGCCTCTTTTTATCATGTTTTTTTTTCTAATGTGCTGTTTTTTTTTTGAGGTGTGCAATAAAGCAATTATTCATTCATTTTCATGTTGTGGCTTAATATTTTTAATGTAGGTAATAAAGTAGCTGATATTTTGTTCCATTGCAGTTTACCAGTGAAGTTCATTCTGAATATAGAAAGTGCTATTTTCGTTTGTTGGTATGTTGATTCAACAATATTCCACATGTGACAGCCTCATCGTTGTTTTGCTATTGTGGTAAAAGTTAATACGGAGAGTTCAATTTTTCCAACGAGTATATGTATAGATAGAAAAAAATATATTATTCTAGATTTAATAAAATATGTAGACGAGTTTCACTAGAAAGGTCCCACTTTGTCGGTACACATAGACATATAGACTCAAAGACTCAATTTTATTACTAATAGATAGCGTATGTTGTGTAGTTTTAGGAAGCACTAAACAAGTATATGTATTTTAGATAAAAAAAATATGTTATTTAGATTTAATAAAATATGTAGACGAGTTTCACTAGAAACAGGACCCCACTTTGTCCGTACACATAGACTTAATTTATTCACTAATAGATAGCTTATGCTGTCTAGTTTTAGGAAGTACTAATGAGTGAATTTAATAGTACATAATTTTTTCCCTGTACTGGCACATGTATTTCATTGGTAAATTATATCAAGGCTTATAAATACAAACAAGGCATATAAATGCTAGAAGTTAAATTAGCCACGGGACCGACATGACCGCGCCACGTGAGGATCGAATCTATCCAACAAACAGCTATCAAACTCGAACGAGAGCACGGTTCATTTGCTCGGGCGAACACAAAGGAGTGTTCCCAGCCAAAGGGTTAAAGTGACATTACATTTGAAAAGTTTCCTTGCAAAGAGTACTGACTCGACGGCAAACTTATTAGTAAACAAAGGGTGAGTTGAGTAAATATTATTATCTTTGTCGTATGAATCTGTTCAAATGCAGCATGAATTCATGTGGAACAAGGTAAAAGCTACAGAATGTTCGTAGGTGGAGTGATAGCAGAGTAAACAAATGGCCTGTCGTGAACGTAATGTATTGCCACTTTGACTTCCTCGCTTAAAAGGTAGCATAATGCCTCACAGTGTCATTACTTGGGCGCGTTAAAGTGACCATTATAACGCTTTTAGCCCGGATAGGCACTTGATTATTCGGTGCTACTTGAGTCAGTTACGTTATTATAAGATCATATTTAACGCCAGTAAGTGTCAGTGTGGGTAATTTCAATGATTTTAAGAAACACGTCATATAAAAATAATGTGTACGTCATAACCCAGCTCCTATTTTGCACCTCTAATAAACGAGTAATGTGCTTGCACAGACAACCAACGTTTCAATGGATTCATATTTATAATATTTTTTATACAAAAATCAAAAAAAGGAAGACATTATCATGTCCTTGTGGGGCTTCATCGGTCGCTCATCAGTCATCACTTACCTCCTGGCCTTCCAGATTGCATGTGTGGCTGTTAAACCGCATCAGCTTGACGGTCTTGTCGTTGGAGCCGGTCGCGAGGAGATCTCCCGCGGGGCTCCAGGCCAAGCAGTAGATGCTGCCCTTGTGATGTTTGGTGCGTTTGAGCAGCACTGTCGGTGCCGACGGTGCGCTGTTGTCCCTAGTAAAAAACGAATAATTGTAACCATAGTTGAACATAAAAACACCGTCCTGTATAAGTAAGTAACTTCGAACGACCCATTTCACTATACTGTTATGTTATAGGTATACATATAATTTCCACATCTTCCTTATCCTCCAAACTACATCCGTATGATATTACTTAATTATACTCAATAATACAAAAGGCGCGGATCGTCGATAGCGGCAATATGAAATGAATTATATGATAGTAGGTACAGATGTGTACGACGTCTGCAATTATTTCATATAAACAATTAGCCTTTGATCCCTTCACGGTTGAGGTATACGAGATTCCAATTATAGCAGGTGGTCCAGGTGCCTGTGTACTGGGAACAACAACGGATATATTTTGTTCTCGCTTTCCCTTTCAGAGTTGATTAAAGTTAAGTGGAGCGCTTACTTTGTGCGCGAATTTCAAGTTCCTACTTTTTGCGGTCGCTAACAATACGGTATTTTTATATAAAATAAATTACATTTCCGTCACACAGAACCGCGAGTGCTCTTGATGCCATGACGACGCATTAGTGGATTGCATTAAATAACTCAGGTAGGGGCAGATCAAGCTGCTTAATATTAAATCAAAACGTGCTTCGACTAACAAGCTTCTCTGGTAGCAAGTTGTAGTTACAGTTGCTCTTTGTTAACGAATAGCAAGTTCGGACTTCGGAGTAATTGGGAACGAACGCGTCGACACGGAAGCACTTCATTTGTCGCTTCTGAGGGGTGTTTGCTATGCTATAAACTACTCATAATATATATAGCGAGCCGACGAGGCCTATCCATTGGAATAAGTGGTGAACTTTCACGTACGAGACACGCTCGGTTACATGTCCAGCGAGCATTATAGGCGAGTGAGCTGCTCCTATATTGCATGTAACATCGTAAGAGGGGTATCAATATATGCTTGATCATGTGCAGTTGCTTAATTAAGATAAGTAAAGCCGGATCCTCATCTAAATCATTTTATTATAGCATATCTCCGTCGCACTGACGCGTATCATGACTTTGGTCACGAAAACATACAACATAATCGCGTATCTCCTCGCGTTAAACGAGTTTTTTTACAAGTGGCCTAGATTTCGAAGCGTTTAAATCACTTGGGACTGAAAAAAAAACCAGTGCAAACAACAGCACAAAAACAATACAATAATGGTCGCAATAAAGCAGCATAAAGCAGGTTCGTGCGGAATATGGATATCACAGAAGCGGTAACCTGACTGCCGCTTCTGTTGTATCCATATTCCGCACGAACCTGCTTTCGATTGGTAACAAAAGTTTGTATTTTTTTCTACCCATCATTCTCATCAACTATAACTATCTACTACGAGTACTATACTTGAATTGAGACTTTGCAGACCGAACTTCTAGCGTATACTTTTCGATGGAGCTTTTATGGTCGCAAATTTTAGCTTCGTCGCGGATGTATTGTATTAATATTGTATTTTCATACAATATTATACAATGGTCGGGAGGAGGACCGTCCTCCTCCCCGACCGCCGGTACGATCCAGCAGGAGATCGAAGTTACTAAATTGTATAGAGGGAACAGGTTGTATTATAAGGCATTCTTGGAACTTAATTCTTAGCAGTTTGCCTATTTTAAGCACTCGCAGAAAAAGTATCCAATAGTGACATAACTATTTAACCTTTTCAATCTCTTACCTTACTTAGCAAAACACGGTACTCGACTAAAAAACTCTTTTATTATGTCACGATTGTATAAAATACTATTTCCGTAAGCTCGACATCATCAAAATAATTAGGCCAAGGTAGTATTGTCAAGGCACTATAAGTGCATGTTCTGGTATTTTGAGTACCTTGGCCGCTACGATGTATTTGATGGCGATTGTACACCTTGTAGTTAATAGACTTTACGAGTATTTGCACATGAGATAGGGAGCACTAAGGACTATCGGCTATTTTTGTGTCGGGAAAAATATTTATAAATGTTCCGTTACAAAGCGGTATTTTATAAAAAACAAATATCGATAGCGACCTCTACAACGGGACAGCCGTAGAATTTTTATTGTTTTACATACGGATTGTGGACTTAACAGTTAGCGGCTTCGTTTTATGCCAGAAACATGCACGTTGCTACGGCGGCTTAGGAATAGGAAAACGCTAGTTTTAATAGCAACTGTATATTTAAACATACCGACTTTGTGCACATAAAGAGCTATGAAAATGAGTAACTTTATATTAAAAAAATCCATGCAAATTAAATAGTTTTTTTACTTGAAAGTTAGGGTAAGGTCAAGGTACTTTGGTAAAGTCAAGTGGGGTAAAGAAAAAATAGTTTATTTTACCTGGGAAAGGGAAACAAGTATAGAAATTCCATACATATTGTGTGTATTCCCTTACCGCGCCCGACTTACGTAAACGACCAAAAACCCTAGGTACCTAAATATGAGTATATATTAATAAAAATAAAAAATCTTATAATTTTATTGGTGAAATCTCGTAATTTTTACCATTTCAGTATTGTATGTTGCCCCCCTCCGATGGCATATGCACACACAAATACATATAATATGACTCCGAAAATTAAAAGTGAAAATAATAAAAGGTATTTTTTCCTGTCTAGGTTAAAGATTAAACAATCAACGTGTATAGAAGTAGTTTGATGTCAGTCTGACATCATCCCAGTTCCGCAACACCTAGAGGCGTATGCAAAGATATGACGACGCATCGGACACTGTCTTGGAGATACAACTTTCAAATAAGGTATTTCCACAGGCGATGATTACTTAGTATTCATCTATGAGTCACCGGTTGCTTCCATTATTTCATATCTGCTGATAATTCGTAGTTATACAGGCGTATATTAGAAACAAAAGCCACGCATGTTAGTTTGCAATAATAATTGGTTAATCGTAATTCACCGTCAATAAATTAGCTTTAGCCAGGGGCGGTGCACTGCGTATTCGACGCGCCGGTGCTGCTTATAGTAAATAAAGTGAATCGCCAGTAACTGGCCACCTTTCATAACTAGCACCCTAATACTAAAAATGAACTATATTTACATATAAATAGAATTAATTTAAGTTTAACTTGGCCAGCAAAAATGGAGGCCAGTAATTAAAATCTTATACTAAGAATTATGAATTATGTTTGAGTTATTATGATTTTTTTTGTTGGAATTATTATGAATTATGTTTATAGGTGAACAGAGTTCATTATTAGTATGAGGTGGCCAGTTACTGGCGATTTACCCGAAATGCCGATACCGGCGGCCAATCCAGGTCGAAATATATACTTATAGGATATATAATATAGGATAAAAGTTTATACATAACCATATTTATTTCAAAAACCAATAAATACAATTAAAACTGAAACTCTGTTCAGTTTACTCATTAACCGTGTTTGTACAACTGGATGATGAAATGCATCATGAATAATATGATTGAATAACTTTTTATATTTTTTAAGATGCTATAGTTATGTATGTTTTAATTTTAATTATGTAAAATACTGCATGAAATCAAACAAAGAACTGATTGGATCAAACCAAACTGTAGGTACTACGTAGGCACATGCAATATGAATGAGTTTTCATTTTAATTATCCATAAGCCTGAAAAATTTGTGTTGAAATCCAGGTTTTATCTCCGGCAATACATTTCCAGATCCCTTTCACTGTGTGTCCCGTTTTACGTCAGCATATTATTATAGGTACAAATAAATAACTTTGATAAATACAATATACAAAAAAGGTTTACAATTTTATTGCGGAATAATATTTTGAAATTATACTATTAATAAAATGTACTTTTTACACCAGGGGCCGTATTCTCACTTTAAAACACGTATAGACACGATCCAACTTCAATACAACTCCAATGCATTAACAACGCAATACAGCTACGGCATAAATATCTGAATCAGAAATATCAGAATTTGCTTGAGAAACATTCCAACGCAACTCCAATATAGGTACAACTTCAATATTGGTTTATTGTTTGTTGTGTGTTGGAGTACTTGGAGTTATGTATGAATAGGTTGTGTTCTTATTGTATTGTTAATGTATTTTAAAATTTGAATTCGGCACCTTGCTGGCTTTTGTTGATTATGTTGATTAATTAAATAGTCCCAAACTAAAAGCATTAAGCTTGAACGTTGGGTACCTACTGGACGATAACTATTTATCAGAAAAAGAAATGTTTTTACCAACACCGCCAGGTACGCGGGCAGGCTCAATGCCGACTAGGCTAAAGTTGACTTACGCAAAATGGAGAGGAGATACCTAAACTAAAATATAAGAATTTATTTTTATGTGACCGGGGCTCTTTTTTTTGACTAACATTTATGGTATTTATAATTAAATAGCTGTTCATTATGATTACATTCGGTATCCCAGCAGATTCACACATTCACACAGAGTGACACGAGCATTGTTGTCGAAATAACCATAGCCACAGAATTCCCCACTCGGCGTTAGGAAGGTTTCATAATTTATAGGGGCTCTCCGAGATTTTTATTTCTCGACGGGCCGAGATAAGTGCCTTTTTCGTTTTCTTTTTATTTGCTAATATAAACTCGCCGAAATATACGTGATAAGCGCAATATATTTATGACGTTTGCTTTACTTAATTGCTCGACAACAGTCCCGTGAATCCTGTAACCTAGCCTTCAAATAGATTCGTTTTTAACACGTTCGCTGTCGGGAACACGCTAGGTCTGTTCATTTTATATAGGATTTAGGGAGCACTTTTGTGACACTCAAAGTGTTCGATGTAATTTATTTGACAAACGCGCAAAACTGGCCGGTCCGAGATAATAAGATAAAAAAGGTTACTCCGTTCTCAGTGGCAGTAACCTTTCGCCACGCAAATATGGCGCATAAGGTAAAACGTATCGCTGCTTTTAGTTTAGAGGTCCCTTGCGTCATAAAGGACGTTTAAAAATCCAGTTTATATGTTGGGTAGCCGGACTGCAGCGGTTAGGTGAAATCGCATGTCAGTCAAGTTGCTTTCACGTCAGCATTTTGAAATGTTATTGTAGCTAAAATAACGGCGGCAATAAGCCCGGACACAAGAATGGCAATAAAGCCCGGACATAAGAAGGGCAATATTCGTTTACAAATTGTATACATATTTGTACCAGCTATTGAAAATGAGCACCAACCTCAAACTGTAGAACAAATCAAATTATTTTTAATAAATATTATTTTTAGGCCTAGGTCACTTTTTCCTTTGTATATGACATCCATATAAGTATATAAGTTTACCAACCTCAAAGTATGCTGGAGCGCGAGGCTAATAAGCCTAATACGCATTGAACATTCATAACGGAATAGATCCGTCTCACATTCACTGAAATAATTTTATCTAGTTATAAACTGGACCAAAGCGACAAATCCCTTCTTAGTTGGCATGTCCAAGGCTGAAAATCGTATTATTTCCGCTCCTCTTACTAAAGTTTATGCCGTTGACAAGCGGGGTTTAGCCGCTCCGAACGTTTCTGTGGTTCAATGGGTAACACGAGAGCTTTTAGAGTACTAGGATGACAATCGAGACACTTACTTCTGCTCAAAAGCTTTATTGGACGAACTAACGTAAGCATGCGGCTAGGTAAATCGCCAAAACTTGATCGAGGGCCTTGCCCGATATGTGCCGGTTAAACTGAATTACGTATTGTAAAATGTAACTTTCTTAAACACGATAGCAATTTATTTACTTGCTATACTTTTGAAAGGAAGGTTATTTTCACGGTTAAAAAACTATGCTACCTACAGTAATGTAATTATAATAAATAGTTCGAAAATCCTACCATGTTACTGCGATCAAGGTTAAAAAACCGGCCAAGTGCATGTCGGACCACGCATAGGAGGTTCCGTACCTTCAATGTAATAAGAACCAAACTAATACCTAAAGGTCGTATCTGATGCCTATGGAAGAAGTTTTTTGGAGATAACTCAAAAATGGCTGAACCGGTAATGTTCAAAATAATTTTCGTAGAAAGTATATGATAAGGCACATCGCCTCAAATTTTTTCATATTTTTTGGACTTACGGTTCAAAAGTTACAGGGGGGGGACACAATATTTCTGACTTTCGAAGCGATTAATTCAGAAAATATTCACTTAATCACAAAATGGTCAAAGAAACCTCAATGTTATTTTTAAAGACCTATCGATTGATGTATCACATGTTGATATTTGGTTAAAAAATATTTTTTATTACTTAATAAGCTTGAGCGTATTCAAAATGCCTGCATTCGGTTCATTTTCGGATTACGCAAATTCGACCATGTTTCTAGTTTTCGTTCTCAACTCAAATGGCTCCCTATCCGTCACCGCCGTAACTCTCACATACTTTCTTTACTCTTTTCTATACTTTTTAACCCTGCAACTCCCCGCTACCTCAAAGAGCGTTTCTCTTATCTTAATTCTATTAGATCCTCTCAAAGATTGCTCCTAAAAGTGCCATCTTCATCTTCCAAATTTTATAATTGCTCATTTACGTTCCAGGCCGTTCGATTGTGGAATTCTCTCCCTCTCAACATAAAACGTAACGTAAGCGCAATCTATCGGTAGCTTTAAATCGCAACTTAAGGAATACTATTTATCTCTTCCTTAGGTTTTTAAGTTGACACTGTTGTTTCTTACTGTGTGTATTATATATGTATATATGTACGTATATGTATGTTTATTTTGTATTTATTTAAGTATGTATATTCATATGAATGTGCTGTTATCTATTTCGTCGCTTTTGTGTCTATGCACCACCTACTGCTTATCGTTTTTCTCTAGTCTCCACTACCCAAAGGTTGTCTGGAAGAAATCGCTCATTAGCGATAAGACCGCCTGTTGTTACCTCTACCTAAATTTATCTAATTGTAAAATTTGTGCTTGTAACTGTATGAGGTGTGCAATAAAGAGTATTTATTATTATTATTTTTTTTTGAAATTTAGTTACATCTATGGAGCGCGCCCCTAAAAAAATTTTTTTTGCAAATTTAACTCCACAACTAAGTAGCGGCATACAAAATACACCTTATGTGTAAATTTTATTCAGATACGTTGTATAGTTTCCGAGTAAAATGGCTGTGACATACGGACGGACAGATAGACATGGCGAATCCATAAGGGTTCCGTTTTTTGCCATTTGGCTACGGAACCCTAAAAACTGAATTTTGGCACCTTTAAATGGCGGCCAACGCTCCCTCTCCTCAAGGTCTAAAATCTAGATTTTTAATAACCACCCTGTAGCCTACCAATACCCATTAAAACATTTTCTACACCACCTTGTGTAAGGCAATGTAGATTATTCCCCGATTATAGGATCAGAAGCATGTTCGTCCATTTCTCCGAAGTAGGCATAGGTAGATTTTTTTGCATGTCCGCACATTAGCAAGAGCAGTTTAGTAACATTCGGACATTTTTTAAATGTTACTATACCATTTTTAATCCTGCATGGCGGACTGCAAATAAGCAATTAAGAATAAAGTACGATAGGAATTCTCAGTTAGTCATCTGCAAGGCAAGAATGCTTAGATGCTACATTAGGCACATGATAAACTCTCATGTTTTCTTCTGTAGATGGCAGAAGCTATATGAAGTTTATTGTGGCAATGAGATTTTTACCGCTGACATTTTATTGTATATATACAAGACGTGTGTGAAGATTGTATGTATGACCACGGTGCAATAATACGTACTTTGATACCTTTTCTCTTTGCCTACTTCATGACATTTTTTCTATACAATACTAAATTTATTAACATACTTTGTGTAACTTATCAACATAAATAGCCGAGACCCTAGCGATGTAAGAAACTTGTGACACATAATTAAGAATTAACAAACATATTATATATAACTGGCGATTTACCCTACATCTCTTTTTGACGCATTATTAAAATCATAAGGACGTTCAGAACGAGTATAATATGTCTGCTCGATCTGGTTGCCGAGCTTCGTTTATTTTTTTCTTTTGAGTACAGGCGTGTTTCAACTTTCAGTGCACTATTCGCTGTGTGCATGAATTGTGCGCCATATTTTGGTCCAGGACTCAATCTTTCATTTTTTCTTTTTTTATGAATAGCTTGTACCCCTTGCTTATATTTAATGTTTCTGGCTGATTCACTATTTTGACAATTGACCGAGTTAAGGTGACATAGGTGATGTCCCTTTGCAGTTTCATTTCTTGTCACATTGTGCACTGCGATCGTTCACGTTACCCGACACCGTGCACTTCGCACATAGTGCATATGCTACCACGGAAAACCTCACCAGCTAGTTTTTTCATTAACCTCGCAAATCTGAGTCGGGAGGAAGTGGTGATTACACAAATACTACATTTATGAATACTGTCTTGTCATTTTACGAATACGAATATGAAAAGACACCATATGCTCAAAATATATTATACACGGCTGCTTTGATATTTTTTAGAGTAGTGTCACAGAATAATAATATAGTATTACATGCAGTACTTTATCTTCCCTACAAAATTAGTGTTTGACAGAACGTTGACAGATGAGACATGTCTTCTCCATACAATTTTGCCTTTCGACTTTCTAGGGTTGACAAGTACGCGATAAGTTTGATTGCTGGACCTGCCCCAATCTGCCTCAATATACTTAATGCATCAGTAATTTTAATACAAAACTAATAGATAAATTAATTAATTAATTTGCCGAATCTAACTGTTATTTTAGTACAAAATAACTACTATAATACTACTATTTTATCTTATCTGTGTTCATACCGCAAATATACGAAGGGAATTTTGACAATCTCGAAAACGTATCCGATAGTAACCAAGGCCGTAGCTGTCACTTTTTGGAATTGTACACCTATGTACCCTTGGTAGTGTTCAGATACTTTTGAGTACTACTTATAATTAGGCACTAATGAGCAAATTAATGTTCACTTGGACATCGGAGTGGTCACACAACAGAATCACAAATCCCTGCCTATTTAATTGACGATAACACCTACTATGAGATCAGTCAGCGTAGCCGGGGCCGCCCGTATCACTAGTATGGAACAATAGCGCACCAGTTCGCTTAGGTTGACGTCCTGTTCACAAACGATACTTTAAAAACAGACAAGCGTAATGAAATAGCAATTTACATACGCTCTTATAAGCGCACTCCCGGCATTAGTCACAACAAAGATATACTACAAAGCCATTCTGACTCCAGAGAACCTATGCGAATATAACCCCGCATGTAGATGTGACTTTACTTAGCTATGCAGTCTAAGCGTCATGTAGGTATGTTCAACGTCGCATTACCCGCTTAATCTCAGAGAGAAAAGCGAAAGCAGTTACATGTACGTACTTAAAATTACACTAAAGTATGTCTCGGGAAACAATAAAAACGGTCTCGCGACCGTGAAAGGTCAAGGGAAACGCGCGTCGCCAATGTTACCTACTTGTTATATGATAAAAGGGGTACAGAAGCTGCTCTCATCATACGTTATATGTGGAATACTTTTCCATCTATTTCTACTGGTGGTGATACATGGATTTAATGGTAGGGCCAGATGGAATTTATTCCACTTATCCGAACTACTCAACCCCCCCCCCCCCCCCCCCCCGGTAGAAATCAGTGGAATGGTCCCTGCTACCTGGCTGTTTAGTAGGGATAAATATAATTTATTCCACTCGTCCTTGCTACCTAGCTGCTTAGTAGGTATAAATATAATTTCTTCCACTCGTTCCTGCTGTTTGAAAATGTAAAATTTTGTCCAATTGAGTTAACCTTCCATCTTTAAGGTAACGTGAGTTTTGCTGCGGTCGGATTAATTGAGCCCAGGTAAAAAGCTGGAAAAAAGCTAGGAGGATGATAACAGTAGAGAAATTAAACCACTTAACGGACGTCATTCTAAATATATGAGGGCATTTAAACTTAATATTCTGGATATGAATAGTTTAAAAAAAATATTGATGTGATACTTTCAATATTAATTAAGTTTCCATGGATCCCTACCAAACAGCGGAGTTGTAGGGATAAGTGTAATAGAATCCACTTATCCCCACCGGGGGGCAATCAATGGGTATACATGGAAATAATTGCACCTGTTCCCCCAGGGGGAAAACAGTAGGTATAGGTGGAAAAAATCCAGTTATCCATACCAGGGGGAAATGGTAGGGATATGTGGAAACAAATCAATTTGGCATCAATTAGTAGGGATAGATGGAAAAGTATCACTACCAGCAGAAATTGATGGAAAAATATTCCACATATCCTCCCTGGGCGGGATATCGCGGTAGGGATAGGTGGAACAAGCGGATTTTATTTATTTTTTCTATGGATCATAATATGCGTTTGTGATATGACAAAAATAGGAACTAAAAAATCACAGGCTATACCATGTTTGACCATGTCGAACCTATATTGTAAGTACATATTTTCTTGTTCCTAAAAATCTCACCGCTTTGATCAACGCAACCGTATTAGGCGTATCGTGATGTTCCTATACGTACATCAACGGTCAATATTTACAAGGATAGCTATATATCTGTTTATATCCCGTGTCCAATAAGTTTGAATACACATCTTTTGAGCCTGAAGGCATACAGGCTGCATGCCATCCAATTATTATATTAATCTAAAGAATAAGTTAACTTGAACATAACATAAAAAACGCCAAGGACTTGTTATTTGTCTTGACTCCTCGATGAAGTTCATTCGATCAACTATTGTCACAAAATTTTGTAATGGCGACTGCTAAGGTGTTATTTTTAAGGCGTTACATTTTTTTGGAATCAGACGCAATCTAGTTTACACTAAATGGGAAGATCTTAAAATAGCTCATCTTTGGAAAACAGGAAAAAATCTTGTCAGCTACGTTCAGCTAGAACCATTAAAATACTAAATATCGTGAAAGTAACAGTTTAAAAGGAAATATGCCGCTTTATCCGAAAATCAACTGCCAATCTAAAAATTTTGGGGAGATCCGTACGTGGTATTTTGGAGGTGGGCCTTGGATGTCATAGCTACAATAAACGTGAAGTTCATGGTTTTTCCGTAGCAATCGAGAAAATTTGAGTACATAATCCAACTCAATACATTCCTGGCTCGCAGGAATGAGTTTATTTTCTAACGACAAACTCGTTGAATTCCAACAGGCTCAAGATGCTCAAAACGGGCGTTTGTGAGTAGCAAGTATAGACAACATCCTAAACCATGAGGTTAATATTCCGAGACTCCAGAGGGAACCATTGGTGGTGGTGTGGGTCAGTTAATAAATGGGGCCAAATGTCCTTATGTTTGTCAATAAAGTCGTAAATCAATAATGAATACTATAAATCCGAAGTTTTCGTTCAAAAACGTTACTGAAAATTTGAAAACTGTGTTTAGGAATAAAAATTAAATTATTTTCAAAGAAAACGGAGATCAAAACAGTGCAAACGTTGTTCAAGCTTTGAGAAAAGCTAATTTCACTGATTATATTGCCGAAAGTAAACGAAATTTGCGTATATTTTATTAATTTGTAAGTTTTTACACACCTTGAAGCTTACATTATAATAAAATAGCAAATTTGGGCAGTAAAAAAAAGATATCGAGCATATTTGGGACGAAATAACCATGAAAGCGGTGCGTGCCGCGTGGGATTTGAGTTGATAAATGTAGTCACCTATTAAAATAAGTTAGAAGTTATTTTAATCCCAAAAAATATTTGTAAAACATTCAGTATATTAGTATAGCTTTAATACAATACAGATTTCGCTATATTAACTATTCGTACAAAGAAGTTATAATACTTCTAAGTGTATTCTAACTTTTTGGACACGGTGTATATATAAGTATCCATGAGGCTCTATAAACGGGTTGTTCTGGCAAGCAACTGTCATAAATGCTAGAAAGAGCGTACCTACCTAGTTGGTTACTAAGTTCTGTTACCAGATTTCTGACTGATAAAGTATAAAATAAAGTTTTAAATAAAAATTTAAAGTAATTATTTAATAGCCTAATTTCTAATGAACATAATATGGTATAATAATATACAACTCAGATGGGAAATTTATTGAAAATCCTTGTAAAGCACAAGATTGCCTGAAGACGCAAACACGCGGTAAATTTAAGAAAATTACACTTTACAAAAGTGCATAAAATAAATATTTTTGCTTGTTTATAAGAAACCTGTTTATTAGAGGTAATTGTGTGACCATCATTTAACTTTCTTCCAATTTTATCCCGCAGATATTCCCATTTGAAACATTGCCTATTATTAAGTTTTGCACAAAAGACATAGATTTAGACTGCTATGGAACAAGCATACTTGCAACTTATAGTCTTGTATTTTATCAGATAGACCCACGTGAACTATACATATACCAAATTGAAGCTAAAGAATATAGCTACCGAATTGTGCAAGACTGATGCGTCTTAAACGTGATTAAAAATCAACATGAACAAGGAGTGTAATTTTGACGTATATTTTTAACGCCTTTTTCCGAGTGTTATAAATAATTCTGAAAAACTGCGACAATAATTTTCAATTCATTATATTGTTATATATTGACTATTAAATAAGCTTTTAAATTATGTTCATGAATAATTAAAATGTTGCTACCTATTCCTATTTGTTTAGTGAAAACTCTAGTAACAGAACTTAGTAACCGACTAGGTAATTAAATCATCGCGTTATCAGACTACAAAATGGAGGATATTGAAAGTGTCAATAAAACGGACTGAGGGCGGACGAAGCATAATCAAGCAGGCTTCTGTGATTTATATATCACTCTCTTTTTTTAGGGTTCCGTAGTCAACTAGGAACCCTTATAGTTTCGCCATGTCTGCCCGCCCGTCCGTCCGTCCGTCCGCGGATAATCTCAGTGACCGTTAGCACTAGAAAGCTGAAATTTGGTACTAATATGTATATCAATCACGCCGACAAAGTGGTAAAATAAAAAGTGGAAAAAAATGTTTTATTAGGGTACCTCCCCTATACGTAAAGTGGGGAGTGATTTTTTTTTCATTTCAATCCTAACGTGTGATATATTGTTGGATAGGTATTTGAAAATGAATAGGGATTTACTAAAATAATTTTTTGATAATGTATATATTTTCGGAAATAATCGCTCCAGAAGTAAAAAAAAATGTGTCCCCCCCCCTCTAACTTTTGAACCATAAGTTTTAAAAATATTTAAAAAATCTCAAAAGTATAACTTTATAAAAAATTTCTAGGAAAATTATTTTGAACTTGATAGGTTGAATAGTTTTTGAAAAAAAATTACAAAATAATTTCTGAACTAAGTTTTAGTATAAGAGCTAGCGACCAAATCGGTCATGTGGCTTCAGCTGTATTGAAACTCCGTTAGCTACTTCCCTGAACAACCTTTTCCTATAATCTTCGTGCTGGCAGGCCGCGGGCGGTGGGTGCGGGTGTAGTGGGGTGGGGAAAAAAAAGAAAAAAAATGTGGGCTCAGCGACTTTAATTTTTTTTTCAAACAGTTGCTCTGTACTCCCTGTGCACCCAAAAAAAAATTTAAATCGATCGGGTGGTGGGAAGGGGTTGCCAGCGTTAATTAAAAGTACCAAAATAATAATAATTTTCGTGTGGGCTCAGCTGTATTGGCTTTTTTTCTGACGCGAGATTAATCAATATGTAAGCCCCAAAAAAATAGCCATGCAAAAATATCGGTGGGAAGGTATCGAAAAAAATTGTTGAAATTCTCGGATCTTTCAGTGCAGTGCGAATGCGAAGCGCAGCGATGTACATTAAAGCAGCAATGTAAAGCGTCCAAGCGGTGAGAGCGACTCCGGAAGTGACAGCGATACCGATGAATACGAAGGAACAGCTGACAATCAAATATTGGACGTCAATTAACTTTTCAATTTTTTCGATACCTTCCCACCGATATTTTTGCATGGCTATTTTTTTGGGGCTTACATATTAATTAATCTCGCGTCAGAAAAAAAGCCAATACAACTGAGCCCACACGAAAATTATTATTATTTTGGTACTTTTAATTAACGCTGGCAACCCCTTCCCACCACCCGATCGATTTAAATTTTTTTTTGGGTGCACAGGGAGTACAGAGCAACTGTTTGAAAAAAAAATTAAAGTCGCTGAGCCCACATTTTTTTTCTTTTTTTTCCCCACCCCACTACACCCGCACCCACTGCCCGCGGCCTGCCAGCACGAAGATTATAGGAAAAGGTTGTTCAGGGAAGTAGCTAACGGAGTTTCAATACAGCTGAAGCCACATGACCGATTTGGTCGCTAGCTCTCCGTCTATTTGTTTTAACCGTATATGCAGGTGTTTATTGTACCTGTAATTTCTACAAAATCACACTGAAATGACGTGCTTTCAAAAACTCTTAAGTGGGGACACTTACTGTGACGGACAGAAAACTACGGAACCCTACACTGAGCGTGGCCCGACACGCTCTTGGCCGGTTTTTTACTTGTCATTCTTGTCTGTTTTGTGCTCGTTGACCCACTTCGGTCCAGATTATTTTTTAGTAAAAATATTTGTAAACTGTAATAAAAATAAATATTTAAGCCGCATAGCATAAAAATACTGATTGCACGGCAAACAATACAATTGTACATCAAAACGAAACTGTGATCAGTATTACGAGGGTCGACTGAAAATTTCGCAGCCTAAAACATTAAATGAAAGAATAGCTTAAAATAAATATTTTTTTAGAATACGTGGTCAATCACTGGCAAAGTCGAAGGTGAACGGATAATATACAGGAGCCAAAAGCGCTGGTCTCACCAAATTCGATCAGCTCTCAACACTACAGTCCACGATGCTCTTCTCTCGGCGACTGATCAGAGGAAGATGGCGTCAGATCATCAGAGAGAAGGTGTTGAATGAACACGACCCTCAGTGATGAGGAAACCGATGCAAGGAGGAGGAGAACATAGTCTTTTCTCAGCGAATTCACTGGATAGTTTCAGCTCGACGTATTTCAACAACGCAAAAAAATTTTTCAATGTGCCTTAAAAAAAGGTCGTCCTGATTTCATTTTTGTCGGATTTTATTGCGCCTTATTTTTAATTTAAAGAATAAAAATTAACTTTAACCCAGTATAAAATATAATTAAGCAACTGATTTCAGCACAACCTGTGTCATTTAGTGTTCGTGTCACGAGAATTAACTCGATGTCCTGAAATAACAAAATCCATACCTAAGATTATCGTAACGCTTCTGGATGTGTTTCCAGTGCGTCCGTCAATATGTTACAAGCACAACATACACTATTACCTGTGGTGATTTGTATAAATAGCCAATTACTTGCTGGGATCTTCAGAGTCACGCATATCATCTACCAAGATCTATGAAGCAGGCTTTGTTTTGAATTTCTTCAGAGGACGTCTTTACTGTTGAATCAACACATGAACTATTCATAACGATGCAGGCTTATATTAACAAATACAGCAACATCTATAGTTATGAGTGTTATGTATGACTCAATAACTAATTTCGCTTAAATTATATTTGGATAAAAGAAAAAAATCATCGTGTCTTACTGTCTTACTAACCCTGTCAAGCGAAGCGGGTCAAATGCATTTGCGGCAGCCACAATGTAAGAGTTTTTTATACATGAAAATATCAAAATAGATTCTTCTTAATAGTCCTAAATAACCTATAACTCATGCTGTTTATAACTGCTCAATTTTAAAACTTTGTAACACTAGAAGGCATTTTTCTAGATTTTCTATTTTTACTGATCACCCTAATGATACCTCTGGGCGGGAACAATAATTAAGGCACCTTTATGTCCTTTTCGAATTAAGCAAGTTTGTTAGAACAACTTAATTGTCTGAAAGCTAAAAAAACTGCTGGATTATATCAGTACTAAACTAAATTTTATAAATGCAAATTCGCTTCTGAGGCAAAATAAAAATATTAAAATAATTAAAAAAATCTAGAGCACTCGATTTCGTCAGACATGGTGATATTAACCGTCCATATTAAAATAATAATAGGTTTTTATCAAAATGGCAATCATAAATAATGTTGAGAAGAGTTTCTTAATGCGTGCTATTCTTTTTATTTTAAGTATTCTTTCACAATATGTCTTGAAAACTCTTCAGGGTCCCCCTCGTATAAAGTTAGGTTACGGTTATGTTTTTGTTGTGCCGCCATTGCCATTTGTAGAAAATCTGTTACCTTAAGCTCACATTGTATTGGAACATTCGTTTAAATAACATGTACCCTGTCTTTACTCGTTTTATAAACGAGATCTCTAGAACGAAAAACACAATTGTCGAAGATTTTATGACAAAAAACCAGGACAGGAGGAGTGGAGTGGAATACGACCGTTAGAGTTTCAATAAAAAAATTACTATACAAAAAACAACCAACAAAATGTAAACATATTGTAAAGTTGTAGGTTTGGTGTTCTCTACTCCATTAAATTTTCCTCCTGCACCAACTTACAAACCTCTGTTTGGCCCAATCGTTGATGGATAGAGAATGTCATTTGGCATTAAGTACATTATCACTTGTTGTGCAGTAAAGTTTAAATAAATATAGTGAAAATATAAGTTGTGAATAAGTCGTCAAATAAATTTACTTAGTCATCAATGCCAAAGGCATGTATACGAGTAGAGTAGTACGTCGAAACCGAATTCTTTAATAAGAACATCAAACAAAAAAGTTTTCGAAATGTGGTCAATATAGAAGTAATGTTGTTGGTTACTATAACACAGTAACAAATAAATTGGAAGGAAGAAATTCGGCAAACGGTCATAGAGTAAATTGGAGAAATTCTAAAGAAACCACAAATCAAACAAACACGTGTGTGTAAACGTGTCAAGTTTTCATTTCACTAAGTAGTTGGTTGGTGTATTAGTACTTTAGTGGGCATTAACGTATGCGGAATGAAATCTGGACAAAGTTTAGAAGACGTAAAAAGTAAGTAAAGAAATAAACTCAATTGTATATAAATGCCAAGTGAAAGCTTATACATGTGTTAATTAATCCCGTACTTTTAATGGGCATTGGATTCTTTATCTTAAAATTATGGTTAATCGAGGAGAACAGCGTCGCGAAACAGTATGTAATTTCTACAGTATTAATTCCCTATAACTGAAAGCGAAGACCGTGGAAAATTTTGTGTAAATGGGATAGAGCTAAAGAGCTATTTATAATATTTTTGCGTCCTTTTTCTTTACAAAAATTGCCACAAGAAAGCCTGGTTCAGGGAAACATTCCAGCATTAGCCAGTTTGCTGAGAGAGATCGATTAGAGAAAATGACAGCCCGCTGAGTCACAAAATCTTATAGAGAACTCAGGAAGGCATTCAAATGTGGCAGTAAAACTGTCTTTTCTACTCCTGCACTTTTATCTGTCATTTATACATTCGTCAACACCTTTATAAGAACATAGATAATATACTAGAAGAAAAGTCTATCTAGTCTATTGCCCAAAATAACACTTGTTCTATAAAAGCTCCAAAATAGTATCGTGTAATCGCGTGCAAGCACTTTAATATAGGACAAAATAAATTACTGCCAACCTAAGAAACCTAAATAAACGCAGCGTTTTTAGAAAAAAAAAACTTTAAAAAAGAAAAAATGAAAAGAACCACAGATACTTTGCAGTTTTTATTTTACGTTTCCCGTTCGTTTGTTGGGGCAAACTGTAAACTTTGAAAGTAATTTAGGTATTTTTACTAATCTCTGTAGCTCTTTAATCATTGATCAAATAACGACGTGTGTATTTGTGTTAGTAATGTTAGTATTCTTGAAAAATTGTGTTTTAAAAGGTAAAACTTAAATGATTGTTGATTATATTGACAAAATAACGGCGATATCCATGAAGTTTTCAATTTCGCATTTTATGTAAAAGTAAGTGTAGTCGTAGAAAAAGTATTGTATGTAACGTCGTATAAGTAGGTCAAAAAATGTTCGTGGCGTTTTTCTTAACAATTTTCGCCTACGGCTCAAATTGTTACCCACACCACTCACCTTTTTTGACCCCTCTTATACAACTGTTGCATAAACTACTATTAAAATATCTTGGAGACATAGGTATCAGTTAACAATTAAGAAAAGTTACGCCCATCGTCTCCAAAATTTTTTAAAAATAACCGAAAATACGGCCACGTCGTTTGGTAAAAAAATGTACAACAGGTGTTTTTTTTTTCATTATTGGATTTTTTAATGACTAATATTATGTTGTTTAAAATGGAAATTCGTGGCAAGGTAACTATTACTTTGAGAACACGAATAATCTTACGGTCAAGAATGTGAAAAATGTCAAGTATACGAAGCTACCTTAAAAAGTTATCAGATGGAAGATAAATTTAAATGTTAAAAAATCTGTACATTGTTGTTGTCGATAGCGATGGACATAAAGTACCACAACTTTCGTTTGAAACCTCCCATTGGAGTAAACTTACTCTGGCGTTTAATGTGATTAAATACATTATCAAAAACCATGAAAGATTATAAAAATAACTATGTTATATTTATTTTATAAGAAATTGAATGTTGTCCAGATTTCATTCCGCATACGTTATTTGTGTATTCGTTTTGTTTTCCTAAGTGTTCAGATCATAGACATACTACCTATAAGACCTGCCATGTTAATTATATTACGAAGATTGAATGGGATGGTCTTATTAAACTTTTGATAGGTATGACAGAGAAGGCGCTATTATTGTTTGTCCTTGTCATATTCTCACATAGTGATTATTGTTAACTTCCAAAAGGCCCTAAGTACAATACGAGTATAACGTTTGTTATCCTCCGTTAAATAATGTAGGCTAGTAGTGATGGTTTACTATCAGCCATCTTGAAACGCAGCGTTGCGTGTATTCGGTCCTTCTTGGACGAACGCGTGTTACTTGCGAGATACTTGCTTTGAAGTTCAGATAGACCTCAAAACGTAGGCAGTTGTTGGAGAGAAAAGGCCATGAATATAACGGAAAATGTTTCTTGATCGGACCAATGACTACAGCCTTACCCTAAAAATGTTTGAAAATGGTTTTGCAAGTGAAATCAGCGAAAGAGGTGTGATGACCAAAAAAACGCAAGCGATCTGTGCTATCCTCTGCGGAGAACCAATCTATCTATATAAAAGAAGAAACTGACTGACTGACTGACTGACATATCAACGCACAGCCCAAACCGCTGGTTCTAGAGATTCCAAATTTAGCATGTAGGTTCCTTATAAGGTCTAGGGGTTCACTAAGAAAGGATTTTTCAAAATTCACCCCCTAAGAGGATGAAATAGGGGTTCAAAGTTTGTATGGCGAAACAAGATTAATTAGACTATTTTATTCGAAACTCCACAGGGATATTGCTAACGATAAATGAGTTAACACGTGTTTCAGGTTTTTTGAAAATTCAACCCCTAAAAGGGGGAAATGTGGTCACAAATTCTGAAAATCAACATGGGTATTGTTTCTATGGTTTATCGGGTCGTTGATTAAGAAAACTATTACGATTTTAAAATCCAACGTGGCAAACGTGAAATAGCATCCCTCCTGTTGGGGTGCGATGGGGTTGAAATGTCAAAATATCAATAGGGGTGCCGTTTTTGTGTTTTTTTTTTGACGTTAATTATGAAAATGGCATCGATTTGGAAATTTAATACTGTGTACATGAAAATTCTTGTAAGTTTTTGTGCCAAATTGCAATCTAATATAAATATATAAAAGACGAAACTGACTGATATGTCAGTCAATATCATGACTGACAAATGGAGATAGTTTGAGTTCTGGGGAAGGATATATAATAGTTGTTATCCCAGATGTCATTCCTTAACCTTTTGAACGCCAAGAGCCACTAAATCGGTCGTGGGCTGTCGTGCCTGCCACACCAACGACCACTAAAGTGGCTGTGGCGGACGCTGACAAAGCAATTGTCCTGTTGACAGATAATGTTTATATTCGTTATTAATCTACTAGTCGAGATATTGGCGTGTAGGCCACGTCTTGACGCGAGAGAGAAAGCGTTCAAAAGGTTAAGCGGGTAAAAAGGAGGGTGGATTACTAATTCCACGCAAACGAAGTCGCGGGGAAAAGTATACAGACAGTTTGAGTCCCGGGAAGGAACATCAATTGTTTATATCCCAAAAATCAATCCTTATTAATTATAAAATTTGTTGTGGATATAGTTTGAGTCCCGGGAAATAATAAAGGACAGTTTTTGTCCCGAAAATCAATCCTAGAGGGGTAGAAAAGGGGTTGGTAGTGTGTATGGCGAATTATTAACCGCTGAACCTATTTAGATGATTTGGTATGGAGACAGTTTGAGTTCTAGGGAAAAATATACAATAGCCGTTATCCCAGAAGTAATTCCTTAAGCGGGTAAAAAAGAGGGTTTATTAATATTTCCACGCAGACGAAGTTGCGGGGAAAAACTTCTATTAAAGAGTAGAAATCTGCATTAATCATAATCTCTTCTGGTGTAACAATTCAACAATTATTGCAATCATTTCTTTAAAAAAATAAGGGAACCGCCTTCATCAACACGTGGTATACCGAAACCTCTAGAATGTAACAAATGCTTTTCTAAAAACTTTCTAAATAGGTTCAGCCAAACGCGAGATAATAGCGGACAAACACATACCTACATACGTACATACAAACATACGGGTCAAACTGAGAACCTCATTTTTAATACTTTTAATACGCGGGCGAAGCCGCGGGAAAAAGCTAGTGGTATTATATAATGACATATTATAAGTAATTATACATTTAAGTATAGCTTTTTCTTTATTTCGTGCATAATTCGAAAAGGTTACCTCAGCAGGCGGCGGTGAGAACGTTCGAGGTCAAATGTAAGGTTGTCAAGTGATAAACATACGTCGTTATCGCGGGAGCAAAAGCAAAAACGATTTGACAGTAGTCAAAGATTATGACAAATAAGATATAACAGAAGTGACAGTAGTATCAACACGTTTGTACCTACAAGTTCTAAATTTATCAATATTTTTTCTAATATCTAACCTTCGTACTCGACTTGATTATAGTACATACTAAAAAGATTAGCCACGCAATCCTAACGACAACCTCTTCATTCACCTGTTATTCAAAACATTTTTCATTCATGATCGATTTGTCTGGACTTGTAGATAAAGGATAACTTTAGACACACGAAAAATTTTCTTTTCTTAAAAATCAACGCTAGGTACTCGTAATTTTTATAAAAAATAAACCTTCTGTTAAACGAAATTTCTACTCAAAAACGAACGTAGAAAAGGAGCAAAACGAGTTTGATTAATCATTTCTAGCAAAAACATCGTGCTAGATATGAAGAACTTCTTAGAGGCTAAGACGTGTAGGCATAATATTCTGTTTATATTAAACGGACATTCTGTTATATATATTCTTCAACACATTTGTTCTGGCCCCCGCGATAAAGATGTACAAGGGCTGCTATTTATATATCCGGAAACCGGGATTACAATCTTCTTAAATAGCATATTTGACCTCCATGGTAAAATTTGAACTTTTTTAAGTACTGGCCGGTATATTTTTTCTTTCTTATTAACGCTCGTGTTTTGTTTTTGACGGGTTTTAAATGTCATCTCGCAGCAAGAATGGAACTCACTCGTGAAAATATTCGTGCTATGATTTATTATGATTTTCGGCGTGGTTTAACGCAACAACAGTGCATAGATCAACTAACTTCAACTTTTGGTGATGAAGCCCCATCTAAAACTACTGTGTATCACTGGTTTAGTGAGTTCAATCGTGGACGTAGTATGCTTACGGACGAAGTTAAGGCAGGTCGCCCGAAATCGGTCGTTGTACAACAAAATATCGAGGCTGTGCGAAAACTTATAATGGACGACCGACATGTTACGTACCGCGAGATAGAGGCGACTCTGGGTATTTCTATGACCAGCATTAATAGCATATTACATAATTATTTGGCTGTAAAAAAAATTTGTTCGCGTTGGATACCCCACAACTTAACAAAAGAGCAAAAAGATGCTCGCGTCGAATGGTGCAATAAAATGTTAAAAAAATATAACCGTGGTGACTCAAAAGCCGTTTATAACATCTATACAGGTGACGAATCCTGGATCTATGCATACGATCCCGAAACGAAGCAACAATCAACGGTATGGGTGTTTCAAAATGAGCCGAACCCTACGAAAGTTACTCGTGCAAAAAGTACATTGAAACAAATGGTGGCCTGCTTCTTCGGTATTAATGGCCATGTAGCTACAGTGCCACTAGAAAACCGTAGAACGGTTAATTCAGAGTGGTACACGACCATTTGCTTACCGGAAGTATTTGAACAAATTCGTAAAACTAACCAGCGACGAAGAATCATTCTTCATCATGACAATGCCAGCTGTCATACGTCACGCGAAACAACTCTATTTTTGGAGGGTCAAAATGTGGAATTAACGGGTCATCCGCCGTACAGCCCTGACTTGGCACCCAACGATTTTTATTTATTTCCAAATATAAAGAATAAATTACGCGGTCAACGATTTTCGACCGCTGAAGATGCTGTCGACGCATTCAAACAACACGTTATGGAGGTACCTCAGGCGGAGTGGCAGAAGTGCTTTAAAAATTGGTTCACGCGAATGCAAAAGTGCATAGACCATCAAGGGGAATACTTTGAAAAACAATAAAACCATTTTCAGCCGTGTACGTTTGTTTGTTTTTTTGTTTCCGGATATATAAGTAGCAACCCTCGTATGATGATAAAGGACCATGGGTGCCTAAATCTTACAATGTTGTGAGACATCTACTTTACAAGTTTGTTTTTAGGTACGTACAGTTAAAAAATTTGACATATCCTAGTAGGCCAAATCATTTTATTTGGCAAATACATACTCGACCTTTAAATTAGGGACAAATTGGGGTGAAAATTAAGTTCAATAGGTAGGTACATAAGTCTCTATGTGCAAATCGAAGAAGACATTGCCAGCCAGGCTCTTAAATTTCTATACAGCACATACAATTTTCCGGTAAGCTAAGGAAACCTATTGGGTACTATTAAGAACTCAGTAGACAAACAAGGGCCTATTTCTCGAACGATATTAGACTAATAATTTTAGTAAAGTATCTGTCAGATCCGGATTTCCATGACAACACACTAATAATATAAGTCTAATATCATTCGAAAAATAGGCCCCAAGTGGGCCATCGACTTAAATACCGCTCGAATTTCATATATCCCTCCACAGGTATTTCTCTGAGTTAAGGTGAAGGTTGCTCAGTATATTGACATTTTTGTGGGTCCTTTTATCCGAGTTACTGTTTAATTTCGCGTAAACGCTTGTAGGGCAGCGGTGTAAAGGCGAATGTGTATTTCATAAGGTTATTTGTAAGAGGGATTGCCGAGATGCCAAGGCGCTGGCGAGGGGACAAAAGGTCTCGGATTTGTGCTTTAACGAGATGGGGCCGGAAGGTGAGCTGGGCCACGGCTCGAGTCGCCGAGACTCTGCAATCCTATGCATAATACGCCAGCTGAATTAATTTAGCCAATTTAATAACAGTAGTTTAATTTACAGCACAATGAACCACATTTATGCATAATATATTAATCATCATAATCATCATAGCCATGTTGTGTAATTTATAAGACTCCCTGAAACCTCGGAAACGAAGGCGTCATTTACGCCGTAGTGTATTGCATGGAACTATTTTAAGGAAGAAGTATTTTTTCGATGAGGTGCTTATTTTTAATTTTTACACCTTGAAGTCTGTTCTAATATTCAAATATTGACATGAACGTGAATTGGCTATTTCTACGTACAATACGTACATACATGAAATAAATATCATATCACAACGGAACTGCAAAGTCAATGAACTAGGTGCCGTATTCTAATTTTTAACCGACTTCAAGATTTCATAAGGAGGAGGTTCTCATAACGCCGGTTCTCATGTCTGAACCGATTATGAAAATTATTTTTTTGATTATACATATTATATTATAGTTATACATATTGGTCCTATTTTTCTCAAAACGCAGTTCTGATGATGGGATCCAGAAGGAATCGAGGGAACTCCTGAAATCTCAAAGGCATACATTATGTATATGTATATATAGTGATTTTGGTGTTTATATCAACAAATCAAGCATTTTCATCCAAAAAAGTGACATTTTATGAAGTGTAACTGCTGATGATGGTCAACGGAATGATGGGATCCATGAGGAACCGAGGGAACTCCTCAAATGTTAAAGGCATACATATAGTGGATTTTAGTATTTTCATCGACAAATCAAGTATTTACATTTAAAGAAGTGGAACTGCTGACGATGATCGGAACGGAACTTTTCAACGACGCATAGTTCACGTTTGGCGATTTGTCCTCTTCGTTGTGTTTGTTAAGCAAGTTATTTTATTGTATGGAATCTAAGAGTGCACATTTATAATAATCTTTAAACGGCCAATCTTTTACAATACCTAAACAATAATAATAATAAATAAATAAAATCTAAATCAGACGTTTAGGCGTTAATTGCGTAGTTAATACATTGAAGTTGTATATAAGTTAGGTGATGTCTAAACGTGTTTTAAAGTTAGATTTCGCCCACTTGTCCTACGGTGAGTAAAACCTAAAATGCGTACATCCATATTTGACAAAATACAGAAAGTACTTAACTAAAAACGAGAGTGCAAAATCGAGTTTCATCCGAGGTAAACTAATCTTAAATCCCTCTATTTTCTCTGCCAGTTCTTAGCGATTTCATCCAGAAATAAATAAAATCGGCCATTTGTCTGCCGACCGAAAGTAGTGTGTTATTTTGTAAATAATTCCTTACTCTGCCCTAGTAATAAATACAAAGAAGCCCTCAGAAATTCCGGCCAACATCTGTTGCCTGCAGGCTATCGCCGTTTGATGTAACAATAATAAAAGGGTAAGCAGGGTAAGAACTTTCAACACACAATTTGTCAGAAATCTATTAATCACCTCAAAATATTAGAATAGAAACCTTAAACCCGAACAGCTGTGTGGATTACTTCCCCACGTGGAAAATATAACGAATGTGACATGATAAAAATATATGTATAAACTGTGCGGTACCTGTATAATTTACGGGTTTTACGACATATCATTTTTTGATCATGTATAAATAATACGCGCAACATTCCTTTGTGCATATCCTTCCAGAAAACAGATTGAACTTTATTTAACACTCTTACTTCAGCTGGATTTCCCTAAAAATAACAACAATCATTCACTTTCGTATTTGCAACTGACACAAAGTCTGCCTTGAATAATATAATGATATCATTCAATAAATCATATAATAATATGATATCATAAAAAGTATTTACTTTAAGAAACATAAAATACATTTCAAACAGTCAAACACAACCTATCATCATTGCTACCGTTCTTTGTCGTTTCCGGTGCAAATGTGCCTATAACGCTCGCGGCTTTACCGCGCTAGATAGCAATGGACAGCCTTTGCACGAGAAACGACCAGGAGCTGCATACCAAAAGTATATTTATCTACACCAATATCATAAATCCTCTATTCCGCGTTCGGAAATCGTATGTAATTACCACCATTATTGTAACCAGTAACGTAACATCAGTGTATTATCCGTGACAGTGTGGTAAAAAAGTATGTAATTTCATTACCTACGGTAACGTAATGAAAATCCGCCCTCCTCCCCGACCGCCGGCACGCGCCCGCCCGACCGCACAATCGAGTTGGTCATGGCGGTGCAATGGCGTGGCGGTCATTGTAATGGTTTCCGAAAACGTCATTTAGGATTTATAATATGTGTGTAGATAAAGCAGTGTATGCAACTGTACTTTATTAGGCCTTATTACGGGCCTTTAATAGTAGCTTATGTAACTGTTAAGTTACATAAACTACTATTAAAGGCCCGTTCATCGTTTACCGAGTATTCATAGTTACCCAGGTCAACTTCCACATGTGAATTTCCTACAATATTAATCTTTGAAACAGCTATTACAGCGAATTAATGGCTATTTATAATATTTAAAGTGCAATCTATTATTTCCGACGTCAATGTAAAATTCGCGAGGGTTACATGGCCTTTCCTCATGCACGACTGACCTTCTAAACGTATGCTAGTCGGAATAAAAATACGATATTATAACAATAAAACCGATCTGCTAACTATACGCGCAACCCCGAGTATTCCTGGTAGAAATCCTATTCCACCCGTCACTTGAAAGACAAATATTCCCCTGAAAGTGAAGCCAAATGTGAAGGTATTCACCGACGATTATCATTTTCTGTCCCAAACGCTCCCTTGTGGAATAAAATCGTGAGTTTATATGTTTAGCGCGGCGAGGACGGGTTTGAATAAAATATGCCGCCGCAAAGAAGGGGCATATCAGGCTCTTACCCAAGGGCCACGGAATGGACGCTGCGAGCGTGCGCGCTCGACGCTCGACCAATTTATGCTAGTCTACAGAGAGGCAGCTTCAAGCGTAGCATAGCTAGTATGAGCTTCAAACGTGCCGCCCCTTATGTGCGTTAGGTGATAAAATATAAAAGTTTTACCGGATGAACAATTAGTCTCTAAGAAAAAGCAACCTTTTTAAGTTAAAAGAATTGGTTGGTATAGCCAATAATATCAATCAAAAGTTAAATGACTCTTAATTAGCCGTCTTTCTTGAAATATCCTATACGGATTCCTTAACTCATAGGTATACGCTGTCACCGAAATGCTACGAGATTACTGATGTATACGATGTGTATACGCATAAATCTTGTAATAATTAAAATATATTGCTAAAATATGTGACTACATCACATCGCTACATTCGCTACCGACCCACAATACCTCTCCATATCCCAGTATTAAGCTGACATCCCAAGCGCTAATCTCCATAATCTCATAAACCACGCAAAACAAAATAGGTACCTATTTTACGGTAAGATCGAGATTCGTTAACTTTTTGCTTGATTTGCATACGAGGGGATAAGTCTTAGGTAGCCTTAGTTTAAGAGATTATAATAAGCTTTTTAGAGGCTGCATTTCAGTGTTCCCTTTGTGATAATATGCTTACTTTGTGCCTTTCATGGGAACCTTATGAATATACATTTTATTTAATTTTCGTTCAACTCTACGAGGGTTGCTACTTATATATCCGGAAACAAAAAAACAAACAAACGTACACGGCTGAAAATGGTTTTATTGTTTTTCAAAGTATTCCCCTTGATGATCTATGCACTTTTGCATTCGCGTGAACCAATTTTTAAAGCACTTCTGCCACTCCGCCTGAGGTACCTCCATAACGTGTTGTTTGAATGCGTCGACAGCATCTTCAGCGGTCGAAAATCGTTGACCGCGTAATTTATTCTTTATATTTAGAAATAAATAAAAATCGTTGGGTGCCAAGTCAGGGCTGTACGGCGGATGACCCGTTAATTCCACATTTTGACCCTCCAAAAATAGAGTTGTTTCGCGTGACGTATGACATCTGGCATTGTCATGATGAAGAATGATTCTTCGTCGCTGGTTAGTTTTACGAATTTGTTCAAATACTTCCGGTAAGCAAATGGTCGTGTACCACTCTGAATTAACCGTTCTACGGTTTTCTAGTGGCACTGTAGCTACATGGCCATTAATACCGAAGAAGCAGGCCACCATTTGTTTCAATGTACTTTTTGCACGAGTAACTTTCGTAGGGTTCGGCTCATTTCGAAACACCCATACCGTTGATTGTTGCTTCGTTTCGGGATCGTATGCATAGATCCAGGATTCGTCACCTGTATAGACGTTATAAACGGCTTTTGAGTCACCACGGTTATATTTTTTTAACATTTTATTGCACCATTCGACGCGAGCATCTTTTTGCTCTTTTGTTAAGTTGTGGGGTATCCAACGCGAACAAATTTTTTTTACAGCCAAATAATTATGTAATATGCTATTAATGCTGGTCATAGAAATACCCAGAGTCGCCTCTATCTCGCAGTACGTAACATGTCGGACGTCCATTATAAGTTTTCGCACAGCCTCGATATTTTGTTGTACAACGACCGATTTCGGGCGACCTGCCTTAACTTCGTCCGTAAGCATACTACGTCCACGATTGAACTCACTAAACCAGTGATACACAGTAGTTTTAGATGGGGCTTCATCACCAAAAGTTGAAGTTAGTTGATCTATGCACTGTTGTTGCGTTAAACCACGCCGAAAATCATAATAAATCATAGCACGAATATTTTCACGAGTGAGTTCCATTCTTGCTGCGAGATGACATTTAAAACCCGTCAAAAACAAAACTCGAGCGTTAATAAGAAAGAAAAAATATACCGGCCAGTACTTAAAAAAGTTCAAATTTTACCATGGAGGTCAAATATGCTATTTAAGAAGATTGTAATCCCGGTTTCCGGATATATAAATAGCAGCCTATGTAGCTTTGCTTAATTATGACTGTGTTATTCAGTTTAAGAATTTTTATAATAAAAGTGTTGTTATAAAAAGTGTTGCTATGTAAAGGTTGTCTGGGAGAAATCGCCTTTTAGCGATAAGACCGCCTGTTGTTTACGTCTATTCTGGCTTTATGCATTTTCTGTATTCGTTCTTTTTAAGGCGTTCAATAAAGAGTATTTGTATTGTATTGTATATCAGATGAGAAATTACTCGTAAACCTACATAACAAACTTAAAGTCAAAAGTCTGTTATACAAGTAGGCATAGCAACAAACACTTTCTAAACGTCAGTTACTATTATTATCTTAAACTAATATATAATTTAGAACAGCAAATAGATGCAGGTATTTTTTTTAATACTTCCATGTTGTAGATATCAAAATGTTTGATAATAAGATCAAAATAAGATCGTCAAAACTTGAGAGATAATAAAAATGTATAATTAAATACAAGTCTAGAATGTTTCTAGAATAAAATTTAAATGTCAGAAGGAAAATCTGAATAACATTTATTTAATAAACCAATAGCATTGTTAACAGTTGCTATCTAATCCATGTAGTTAAAGCAACCATTTGAGCCCAAATACGAGGGATCTATACTTGTTGCTACCGAAGAGTTCTACGGTCCTCCTTCTAGTACCTGGGCTTGTGTATGTTAAGGCAAATGGCAAACCATAAGAGGCTTTTTTTCTATATAAGTCAGCCCGCATCGATATTAATAGTGAATGTGTTGATTTAAAAATAAAAATGTACGAGTATACTGAAAAAATTAAAGATAAAACTTGCTGCCTGATGTGCGGGACTCAGAAGGCCCTACAAAGTAATTAACTACTTGTACAAAGCACCACAGGTAACAGTGTATGTTGTGCTAAAATATTGATGGCAGCACTTGAAACACATGCAGCAGCGGCTTGATAAACTAAGACGTAGATTGGTGTTTTTTCAGGGTCCCGTGTCATTATTATTACTCGAACACTTAATGACACAGGTTCTTCTCAAATCAATTGCTTATACATATTTTATACTGGGTTCACTGTCTAACTATTTGTGTTCTTTAAATTATAAATAGCAAAGGCGCATAAAAAAACCGACAAAAATTACATCAGGTCGACCTTTTTTAAGGCACATTGAAAACTTTTTTTTGCGTTATTGAAATACGGCGTGCTGAAAATAAAAACATTTATTTTAAGCTCATCCTTCACGTTATCCCTTAGGCTGCGAATTTTTCAATGGCTCCTCGTATTATCGATCAAATGTAGGTACTCATACGAAACACAAATATGAACACAATTACGGGGTAACAAGTTGTTTACGTGACAAATGGCCTGCCTTAATAGCCTACATTAGGAAAATAGCCGGCGGTAGCAGAAAACTACCTATAGTGCTAACAACACAATATATAACAATCGCTTTTGCATCTTGTAGACAATGTAATGCTAAAATCCCATTTCAAAAAACCTCAAAAATCACTAAATGAGGGAAAAACCCCATTTTAAAACCGCTGAACTTCATACTAACTAAATCTCTAAACATTTACATGTAGGACCAGTACGAGCGTTACATTTTGTTTATGACAACTCACAAGGTACTCGAGTATTATAAATATCGTGACATGGGCTTCGATAATCATAACATAACGTAACTGAACATAACCGTACTTAAAAAAATTGCCCTTTAACGGTGACAAACAGTGTGGTACAACTAAACATTTTAATACTTTACAAATCATAATTAACGATCAATTGACGAGGTTGCGTTTTAAGATCATGTGGCCATTTTGTATCTTTTTAAATCAGACAATGTGGATTGCATTATATGTACTATTACATTTACATTGAGTTCTCATTGTAACGAACAAGAGTAGATATGGCGCTCACTCAAAAAGCCTTAATCAGAACTAAGAAGTATACGGTAATTAAGATCCCACCAAAAACATAAATGTAAAAAAAGAGAGCCAAGTTCAATACAAAAATTATGCTTGGCTGTGGGCTTCGCCGCAAAAAGAATGGAGATCTAAATGAGTGCCAAGTTCTATGGAAAATCCAAATATGTATTTATAGTAACAAAATAACATTATGAACAAGTATTAAACTCTATTTATTTGCTTTATTGGAAACCTATAACAATTGCTGTTATTTAAAAATGTGAGATCTTAAAGTAGGTTAGATTTGACTTGGCCAGTTTTCATTACATCAGTCATTTTATAAATAACTTACAGAGATTAAGATATACTTGTTCATAATGTTATTTTGTTCCTATAAATACGTATTTGGATTTTCTATAGAACTTGGCACTCATTTAGATCTCCATTCTTTTTGCTGCTTTTTTTTTTTCATTACATCAGTCATTTTATAAAGTTATTCAACATATATATATGTTGAATAACTTTATAGAGTTTAATACTTGTTCATAATGTTATTTTGTTCCTATAAATACGTATTTGGATTATCCATAGAACTTGGCACTCATTTAGATCTCCATTCTTTTTGCGGCGAAGCCCACAGCCAAGCATAATTTTTGTATTGAACTTGGCTCTCTTTTTTTACATTTATGTTTTTGGTGGGATATCATTACTTTTTGAAAAGAAAACTAGGCAGGTATTGAGATTTAATGTTTTTTTCACGCTACTGTTCGGAAATGTGACAAAAGATGGTCAAAATACAAGCTGGAAAGTAAGCATTTGCTGTAGCACCTGACCACCACTACAGCAATGTTATTGTAGCGATGAAATGTCATTAGTTGGAAAGTAAATTGTCCAGTTATGTCATTGCATTCATTAAAAACATTAAAAGGTCTTTTTTTGGCACAACTTTATGTCTCAAAAATAAAAAAGGTTGTTTATCGGGCCAACTACCTGTTTAAAAAAAAAAGAAACGTCAAAACCATTCATTCACCCTCAAGGAGTTTTTAATTTTTAGCCGTTTATGGTTTTCTATCAAAAACGCCTCTAAGTAATGAGTCGGTTTGAAGCAAACAACAGAAAAACGCTTCTTGAAAGTGAAAAAAAAAAACTAAAAAGTCGGGAATGGAATACTGAATTGGATATTCTATTAAAGCATTTGTATTATTATGACAAATGTTTTTTTTATTTCCTCACAGTAGTCGTGAAAAGCACTATGTAATATCTCGGCCGAAAGCGCTATAGGTGGACTCGTATCTTCGAGGGCCTCCCCTGGCGGGTCGGCCCTCGAACTAACTCGATCCACCTATAGCTTACTTTCAAGCCTCTACAACAATGTACTATTCTTGCGTTTCCGCTGCATGGTTTTCTTTTTTATGCTATTGTCTACATTCTCTTTATTTCTGTTCTGTGTATAATTATGTGGTGCAGCGCGCCGCCGACGACACACCGTTGGCCGGTCGTTTAGCGTGTGTTACAAGTTTGGGGGCGTCCATTAATCGCGTCATACGTTTTTGGGCTTGTTTTAGACCCCCCCCCTCCCCCATGGTGATCTTTGGTGATATTTTCAGGACCCCTCCCCCCCCCTGTCCAATATGACGTGTAATTTTTTGCTAACTAAAGTAAGTACAGTTTTCTAACAAGTGAACCTACTTACGTAACGTACGTACACGTAAAGGATAAAAAAATGACACTCCATGTATACATATAAAATAAAATTATCTTTAATAGAAAAAACCGGCCCAGTGCGTGTCGGACCACGCGGTTTCGTACCTACTATCGAAAAAGTAATATCAAAAGCTCGTATCTGCGTATGAGTTTTTAGGAGATAACTCAATAATTCCTAAACCGATAATGTTCTCTATTTCTTTTATATTTTCTGGATCTCCGGTTCAAAAGTGACAAGTTTTTTTAGGCTTACTTGAATTTTTCTTAAAATATTCACTAAATAAAAAAAAATATTCAAACAGACCTCAATGTTATTTTGAAAGACTTATCGAGTGATGTGCATCATGACGATATTTGGTAAAAAAAATTTTTTTACAAATAATTACATGTATGGAGTAGTGCCCTTCCTTAAAATATCTTTTTCAGCAATTTTACTACAAAACTAAGTAGCGGCATACAAAAGCACACCTTATATTTAAATATTTATTAAGATACGTTTTATAGTTTCCGAGTAAAATGGCTGTGACATACGGACGGACGGACGGACAGACGGGCATAACGAAACTATAAGGGTTACGTTTTTGCCACTTTGGCTACGGAACCCTAATAATAACCTACTTCACAAAATAATATGTCAAATGCCATTAAAAATTATTTACAATCATAGTGCTAGTGCAATTTTACTCTGCTTTTGACAGATTGATTCATTTAAAGGTTGATAATTTTTATTTTATTGACCAAATACAGTATAGGTTGCACAAGGTACAAAAAAATTACACCTGATGTGTCCAGACCCCCCTCCCCCCTGTGGTGATCATTGGTGATTTTTTTCTTGACCCCCTCCCCCCCCCCCCCTATATAATATGACGCGATTAATGGACGCCCCCTTTTTTGTATGGGGACACCACTTATTTTTTGACTCAAATTTATTTTTATATTTCTGTTATATAGCAAATATAATAATACATAGGTATATTGGGATAGTTTCAAATATCTGCTTGTAACGGTTCCAACGATACAATTTAAAAAAAATGTTTTTTGTATCCCCCTATTTTTTAACTTTTTTTTATTTTTAGATTTTTTCCTACGCTTACACACAATTACCGAGCTGGATTCCAAATTTCATCCTTCTAGGTCATCTGGAAGTAGGTTAGGTTTAGGTACTATATGTCAGTCAGTCAGTGCTAATATTTACGACTTTTTGACCTTCATATCTTTATAACCGTTTGAGCTAGCTTCATGAAATTTGGGCTTCTAGATGTCCTTATGGATATAATTAAAGTAGTTTTATGTGTTTACGTTAAAGAGGTTTTGAGTTATAGAAGGGTCAAAAGTGGCACCAAGTGGTTCGTGTAAATATACACTTGGCGCTGGCTAGCCAGTTCCTTTGCTTGAACTTGGCTTGACACGCTGCCGCGTGTCTAGATACATAACCGGCGAACGTGTACGCCAGAACTTATGATAAATTTAATAAGAAACCTTCCCTTCCACAAAGTTTGCAGAGTTTAGACATGCATAATTATTAAGATTCACTCGTGAAAAGTAACTTTTACAGATGTTATGAATTGTTATGCAACATAAAGGTCTGGAATATGTATAATGCAAATTTATCTGCGAAATTAAGTGAGCAATATGAAAAGATTTTTTTTTACTTGCATGGTTGTGCAAGATATTATTGGCGACGACTGTACGACGTACCCTGATTAGATAGCAATGTATTGGATGTCTAATACCTAGCTGCAGACAGTAAAATAAGGCAACCACAAGACCCCAAAACGCTATCTTCATAACTTCAGCATGTATATGCCAACATTTCCGTACATGGCGGGAAGAAGTTGACAAATCGAGATGAAAACTTGAAGAAATTTAAACTTAAAGACAACACATACACAAGGTTATATAAGGTTCAAATTTCTTAATTTTTTTATCTCGAGTTATCAACTTCTTCCAGCCGTGTACGGATTTTATGTCAGGTTTTAGGTTCACCGCACGTTACAGTATAGTTCATATCGTGTCTACCCTTTCGAGGAGCGAGGAGGTTTTTTTCACGCTACTGTTCGGAAATGTGACAAAAGATGGTCAAAATACAAGCTGGAAAGTAAGCATTTGCTGTAGCACCTGACCACCACTACAGCAATGTTATTGTAGCGATGAAATGTCATTAGTTGGAAAGTAAATTGTCCAGTTATGTCATTGCATTCATTAAAAACATTAAAAGGTCTTTTTTTGGCACAACTTTATGTCTCAAAAATAAAAAAGGTTGTTTATCGGGCCAACTACCTGTTAAAAAAAAAAAGAAACGTCAAAACCATTCATTCACCCTTAAGGAGTTTTTAATTTTTAGCCGTTTGTGGTTTTCTATCAAAAACGCCTCTAAGTAATGAGTCGGTTTGAAGCAAACAACAGAAAAACGCTTCTTGAAAGTGAAAAAAAAAACTAAAAAGGCGGGAATGGAATACTGAATTGGATATTCTATTAAAGCATTTGTATTATTATGACAAATGTTTTTTTTATTTCCTCACAGTAGTCGTGAAAAGCACTATGTAATATCTCGGCCGAAAGCGCTATAGGTGGACTCGTATCTTCGAGGGCCTCCCCTGGCGGGTCGGCCCTCGAACTAACTCGATCCACCTATAGCTTACTTTCAAGCCTCTACAACAATGTACTATTCTTGCGTTTCCGCTGCATGGTTTTCTTTTTTATGCTATTGTCTACATTCTCTTTATTTCTGTTCTGTGTATAATTATGTGGTGGAGCGCGCCGCCGACGACACACCGTTGGCCGGTCGTTTAGCGTGTGTTACAAGTTTGGGGGCGTCCATTAATCGCGTCATACGTTTTTGGCTTGTTTTAGACCCCCCCCCCCCTCCCCCATGGTGATCTTTGGTGATATTTTCAGGACCCCTCCCCCCCCTGTCCAATATGACGTGTAATTTTTTGCTAACTAAAGTAAGTACAGTTTTCTAACAAGTGAACCTACTTACGTAACGTACGTACACGTAAAGGGTAAAAAAATGAAACTCCATGTATACATATAAAATAAAATTATCTTTAATAGAAAAAACCGGCCAAGTGCGTGTCGGACCACGCGGTTTCGTACCTACTATCGAAAAAGTAATATCAAAAGCTCGTATCTGGGTATGAGTTTATAGGAGATAACTCAATAATTCCTAAACCGATAATGTTCTCTATTTTTTTTATATTTTCTGGATCTCCGGTTCAAAAGTGACAAGTTTTTTTAGGCTTACGGGGTGATTTTTTCTTAAAATATTCACTAAATTAAAAAAAATATTCGAACAGACCTCAATGTTATTTTGAAAGACTTATCGAGTGATGTGCATCATGACGATATTTGGTAAAAAAAATTTTTTACAAATAATTACATGTATGGAGTAGTGCCCTTCCTTAAAATATCTTTTTCAGCAATTTTACTACAAAACTAAGTAGCGGCATACAAAGGCACACCTTATATTTAAATATTTATTAAGATACGTTTTATAGTTTCCGAGTAAAATGGCTGTGACATACGGACGGACGGACGGACAGACGGGCATAACGAAACTATAAGGGTTACGTTTTTGCCACTTTGGCTACGGAACCCTAAAAACCTACTTCACAAAATAATATGTCAAATGCTATTAAAAATTATTTACAATCATAGTGCTAGTGCAATTTTACTCTGCTTTTGACAGATTGATTCATTTAAAGGTTGATAATTTTTATTTTATTGACCAAATACAGTATAGGTTGCACAAGGTACAAAAAAATTACACGTGATGTGTCCAGACCCCCCTCCCCCCTGTGGTGATCATTGGTGATTTTTTTCTTGACCCCCTCCCCCCCCCCCCTATATAATATGACGCGATTAATGGACGCCCCCTTTTTTGTATGGGGACACCACTTATTTTTTGACTCAACTTTATTTTTATATTTCTGTTATAATAATACATATAATAATACATATATTGGGATAGTTTCAAATATCTGCTTGTAACGGTTCCAACGATACAATTAAAAAAAAATGTTTTTTGTATCCCCCTATTTTTTAACTTTTTTTATTTTTAGATTTTTTCCTACGCTTACACACAATTACCGAGCTGGATTCCAAATTTCATCCTTCTAGGTCATCTGGAAGTAGGTTAGGTTTAGGCATGTCAGTCAGTCAGTGCTAATATTTACGACTTTTTGACCTTTATATCTTTATAACCGTTTGAGCTAGCTTCATGAAATTTGGGCTTCTAGATGTCCTTATGGATATAATTAAAGTAGTTTTATGTGTTTACGTTAAAGAGGTTTTGAGTTATAGAAGGGTCAAAAGTGGCACCAAGTGGTTCGTGTAAATATACACTTGGCGCTGGCTAGCCAGTTCCTTTGCTGGAACTTGGCTTGACACGCTGCCGCGTGTCTAGATACATAACCGGCGAACGTGTACGCCAGAACTTATGATAAATTTAATAAGAAACCTTCCCTTCCACAAAGTTTGCAGAGTTTAGACATGCATAATTATTAAGATTCACTCGTGAAAAGTAACTTTTACAGGTGTTATGAATTGTTATGCAACATAAAGGTCTGGAATATGTATAATGCAAATTTATCTGCAAAATTAAGTGAGCAATATGAAAAGATTTTTTTTTACTTGCATGGTTGTGCAAGATATTATTGGCGACGACTGTACGACGTACCCTGATTAGATAGCAATGTATTGGATGTCTAATACCTAGCTGCAGACAGTAAAATAAGGCAACCACAAGACCCCAAAACGCTATCTTCATAACTTCAGCATGTATATGCCAACATTTCCGTACATGGCGGGAAGAAGTTGACAAATCGAGATGAAAACTTGAAGAAATTTAAACTTAAAGACAACACATACACAAGGTTATATAAGGTTCAAATTTCTTAATTTTTTTATCTCGAGTTATCAACTTCTTCCAGCCGTGTACGGATTTTATGTCAGGTTTTAGGTTCACCGCACGTTACAGTATAGTTCATATCGTGTCTACCCTTTCGAGGAGCGAAACATTGCAGCGATCAGCTATTTACTTGGAGACTTTACTTCTCATTCGTAAACGGGTGGTCGAATCTAAGATTCGGTTAATAAGACTGAATAACATATTTGTATTAGCTAGAAAAAGTAAAAAATATTATTAGTTTTGTCACTGTTATAAACAGACCAAGATGATTTAAATTGCCATAAAATCACTACGATCCGATAGTCCAAAAGTTTAGCCAGAGAATCACCACACTTAACGCCACGGAATTCGCTAGAGCCGATTATACCTCATTTGGTGTTTGGTGGCGGTTGGTGTGCCCAATACATACGAGTATACGTAACGTATATTTCTTCAGCGGCGTTCGCTAACCTGTCGTGATTCGAGCGATCTGGTCTGGATGCCTCTCGACGGCATTCAGTGGCTTAATGATGTGACCGGAAATTCGATACGAAACTTCGTTGCCGAGTTTCAATTCGCGTCGCGTGTGCTAAACTAAACTTTTGACATAATCATGATGGGTATTGGCCTAACGCGGTTCCGTGTCAACAAATGTGGTGAGATTTTTACATAGGTAATACGAAGCTGATCATGACTTACTTGACATCATCAATCTTCGGGTAAGTGCATATCCTGAGAGTTTTGGTGTTGGAGCCGACAGCGTACAGTTTCCCGTTAGGGTGGAACTCAGCGCATCGCACTGCCTGAAGGTCTTCGAGTACAGTAACAGGCTTGAACGTAGGCCGGGAGCCATTCACCTCGGCACCGACTACATTGCCCGTGCCCATGGGTAGACCGTGCCCGCCATTTCTGTTTTGTGCCTATAAATAAAAAAGTGGGTCAGCGGAGCTTCCGAGTTATGATTTAATTATTTAATAGTAACTAAATCTATGAAAAATTGGCCTGTAATGCGTTTTCACAAATATTGCGAAGCTATTCAGCCGATATCAAAGGGTATGGTAGATTTTAGGGCAGGTCTCCTTATAAAATTCAAATGTGATAAGTGCCAGATAAGGACCCGGGTATGTCCGGACCAGGGTATATCCTAAAACTACGGCCAAGACCACCGGGGCAGCAGCATCCTCGGAGTGCGGTGGAGCTTCACCCCCCATGGAATACACACAAAAACTACGGCCCCGAGGTTCCGGCGACCCCCGGTGCCCTGGTTATGGTAACGGCCAGGGTACTAGCGGGGTCCAGGGTGCTAAGAATCTTCGGAAAAGATCCAGCTACCACCACCGACGACTCCTGGTCTTGGCAACTTAAAACACGCGTACACTGCGGGCCGTCGAAAAGATAGTGGAACTGGAGGAAGAATTGAGCAAGTTGCGTTGGGATGTTATAGGGTTATCGGAAGTCCGAAGAGAGGGGGAGGACACGATAATCCTAAAGTCCGGCAACTTGCTTGATTTCCGAGAGGGCGATCAACAATCCCAGGGAGGTGTCGGGTTCGTCGTGCACAAGTCCGTCGTGAACACCGTGGTGAAGATCGAGAGTGTGTCGACTAGAGTGGCGTACCTCATATTTATTAGTATCTATCTAAGAGGTACTAGTTGAAGGTCATACCCCGACCCCGTGATAGGTATGCGCCGACTTCGGCACACTCCTATGACGATGTGGAGGCTATGTATGAGGATATATCGAAGGCCATGCATAGCTCCAAAACCTACGTAACCGTTGTTATGACTTCAACGCGAAACTGACCAAGAGAGAATGTAAAGAGCTGAGAGTGGGGCAGTTGCCCAAATTTGGAGTTAGAAGTCGGAACCACCGGGGAACTACTGGCTGATGGCTTCTTGGAGGACTTTCTTGAAAAAAGCGCTTGTGGTTTGGCGATAAGACTTCATACTTTCAATCCGAAGGTCTCGGGTTCAAACCCCAGCCCGTACCACTGAGTTTTACGGCACGTACATATTACGTGCATGATATTTCGTACATCAAAATATCATTTGATATTTACCAGTCGCTTTCGCTACGGTGCTGCCAACTGGTGAAAAAATCGATTTAGGAAACCCTCATTAACAAAGCCCTGGCGTGTGGCTCAAACGTGTAATGAATTATATAGTCTGTATGTCTACCAGTTCTAATCCTCCCTCAACTGAAAGGTTAACTGGAAGAGATAAAGGGATCAGTTCGCCTTTTTGCAAATGTTTACGTTTTTTTTCTACACTAAATTGTTTGACTAATACTAAATTGTTTGCTAATACCATACGAATAAAGGAGAACAATTCATCGGCCGAATGATCGATTCACGGGTTTTGTTTATATTCCTTCAACTAGGTTAAAAACGGTCTAATGCGTTTTATGCTTTTAAAACAGGCTATTCTATAAGTAAAATGTTAATATTAAATATGATCAAATGTCATTATAGTGAGAATGACAACAGGGGCCCGTTTCTTGTAATACAAGCGGATATCACTTTTAGACATCTTTTGCTAGAAAGGGACTTCCGCTTGTATTACAAGTTACAAGCTTTTGAGTAATGGGCCCCTGGTCGGATGACCTGATACTAAATCAATTGTTAGTTAATTTTTACTTGACCATTTATTGAAAAACGCACTCTAATTCCTGACAAATAAAGCTCATATCATTATTGATATGAAATGAATATGATGTTGAGGATTTTGTGAAAGTAATATAATAAATAGAGGGGCCGGGAGACTTTTCTTGTGTGGTCCGGATTCTTTTTTTCCGAACAACAACATTTTCTTATTTTCAGGGCAATCTATCAAGACGAAATTATAGCTCGACACAGAAACGAAGAATCATGAATTGTTAAGTATTTAAAACGTAATTTTCTATTGAAAGCTTTCATTCATTATTCCATAACCTAAATGAACCCTAAATTTTGTATGCATACGAGTATTTTATTAGTAGTAATAGTATAACTAACTTTAGCAAGAAAAACTAACAATGGATTTGATTCATATCGACTGTAGACCTTGCTGTCTTCAACCGACTTCAAGATTTCGAAGAAGGAGGTTCTCAATTCGTCGGGATCTTTGTTTTTGCTTTTTTTATGTATGTTCATCGATTATTCGAAGACGGCTGGACCGATTTGGAAAATTATTTTTTTGTTTGAATGAGTATACTTCACAGTTGTTCCCATTGTCATCAGGTCAGGATCTGATGATGAATCCTGGAGAAATCGAGGGAACTCTTCAACTATTCTAGGCACACCTACTGATTTGAGTATTTTTTACAGCAGCTCGAGCATTTGTTTTTGGAAAGGTGGAGGCAGAGAGTTCTAAACCAGGAGAGGCCTTAGGTATAATCCCCTCTGTCAAAAGGCAGGGAAATCTAGTACGTCTATAAAAACTATTTCAACAATCGATGTCACGCATTTTCGTCATCGCTGTCAATGGAGCTCCGTGAAAATGCCCTTATACGCTGTTTTTGGATGTAAAAAATGTTATATTTCGTCTAGTTTACTTAAATGTTATATTTCGTCTAGTTTACTTAAATGTTATATTTCGTTTAGTTAGAAAAGATGAAATACTATTTCAGATGTAATAGTCGGTGGTGTACACTTATTTATACGGAAAATGATGATGATGGAATTTCCATTTGCAGAGCTAATCCTTTAGGCTCTAAGATTAATTTAAGAAGGGGAGCCAATCAAATTTTTGATGCAAATTTTTGACGAAGTGGGGGGTGCCCCCCATAATTAATTAAAAATAAAATAGTGCTATATAGTCAAGTTTGATATCATTTTCGTGTAAAGCAAGGATGCCGAATTCATTTTTAGTATTTTATTTATACCTTTCCATGTAAGAAAACTGAGAAAACCCAAAAAATATGAAATCAACGTTTGATATTTTTTTTAATAAATGCCTAAATTTTTTTTATTTATGAAAAATATATTTTTATGATAAAGCCCTATTATTCCCCTTTATAAAAAGCATATAAATCCTATATTGGTTATAATATCTTTCAGGAAAAATAATAATAATAATAGGCCTGTTATCAACCCCAATCTAATTATGTAGTTTTTTGGACCCGGGGTATGTCCTTAAACTACGTCCGGACCTGGGTATGTCCTTAAACTACGCCAAAAAGAGAGGTACGGGCACTGCGAATGGCATCTCGCTAAGTGTGGTAGGGCACGTTCAGCGAATGTCATCGCTCAAATCTGGAGCAGAGCCCGACTGGGGAAGTACCTCCACCTTACAGAAAACCACAGCCAAATAGCACTAGACCCTACTCATAGTGTTGTGTTCCTGCTGGTGAGTAAGGTTGCCAAAGAGCTCAAAGAGGACCCAGTGTGTTGACGATGAGGGACCTTTTTGTTCCTTTAGTCGTCAACACAGTGAATCCTCCTTTTTGTAAAGGGTCGGCAACGCGCATGTGACGCCTTTGGAGTTGCAGGCGTCCATAGGTTACGGTAGCTGCTTACCATCAGGCGGGCCGTATGCTTGTTTGCCACCGTCGTGGTATCAAATAAAAAAAAAATAAAAAAAATGTAGGAAAAACGACTAATGCTTGCCTAATTATATCTTTCACAACTAAATGGACGTCAACCATTTCAAACGCTATTATTTACCTTGCCTTTTATAATCCGTAAGTGAAATAAAGAGTTCGTTTAGAAGTTACCGGAACCGGTTACCAATAAAGGGGTATTAGATCGAGTAAGTATTTGGTAGGGTAGTTTTTAAAAACTATCAATTTAGTAAGCACATCATTAAGTTACCCAAAGGTAAGCGCTTGGCGGGTACGGATTGGAGAAGGAGAGCAGAAGATCGAGCACAGTGGCGTGCCATGGGGCCTATGTCCAGCAGTGGACTGATACTGGCTGCTGCTGCTGCTGCTGATAATGATAATGTAGCGCTAGCCGAAATGAAAATCCAAAATGACGTTTACTTATTAAGCTAATTTCATCTCTATTGCTAAGACATTAGACAGGGACATAACATTGAATATAGGGTAACCATATAAATTTGTAACCAAATAATAGCGTTATGAAATAGAGGGGTTCTCCAGTCCCTGTTATCTAGTGACGTATTCTAGTGAAAGGTACATCATTGCGGGTTATCAATTAGGACCCGTTCATTTTTTTAGAGAGACAACTTAAGCGGTAGGTATACATCTTCAACTGCAGACAGTCTGTTGGCGAATAGTGTGCTCTGTTGACAAATTGATCCGATATCTGGTGCACACATTAAGTTATGATAATTTAATAGATTCAGTATCATTGTAAATCCAATATAGCTGCCGCTACAAAATGCCGCGTATTACACATTTCTTAACAAACTTGAAAAGAAAATAAGTATTGTTTAGGTAAATTCAAAAGCTTTTATTGAAAATAATTAATGATATAGATATTGTACAAAAAACTATAAAAATAATTCGGTAGGTTCTAGGTACCAGTCATCACACCATTCTTCTCATCAATGTAGCTAGAGCATTGAAAAGACAAAAAAAACTAAAATCGTGGGGCGCTTGAATCTTTTATTAACGGACAACGCCTAATATCATCATAATATATATGAACTTAGGTTAGGTACGCTACGCTAGTGTCGTGATGAGTGGTACCTAGGACCTATTGATTATTTTAGCCTTGAGTACATTACCTGCATCATTATTATCATTATTTTCAATGAAACCGTTTAATACACGATTTTTAACATACTAATTTAACTACTATTGGAAACGGGGTATTTACCTAACTCAAATATACATGATAAATACCATACCAATAATAATATTTTAATATTATCTAGTCAAAACAGAAAATAATTATTTTACTTATTTTATTTATGGCCTGAACCGATAGAAAGAGTGTCAAAATACAGATACCTGGGCTGCTGGCTGAATGAAAACTGGGATCCAAAACAAGAAATTAGGGTAAGATTAGAAGTAGCCCGAAGTGATTTCATAAAAATGCAGAAATTGTATGCTAATAAAGATATTAACCTGAAATTAAGATGGAGACTTGTAAAATGTTATGTATTATCGATACTCTATTATGGTGTTGAGACGTGGACGCTGAAGAAAGCGATGGAAGACAAAATAGAAGCCTTCGAAATGTGGCTATATAGACGTATGCTAAAAGTACCTTGGACCGCAAAAGTGACAAACATGGAAATTTTAAGACGAATGAACAAGAAGAGAGAAGTACTACCCACAATTAAACGTAGGAAGATTGCATATTTTGGACACCTATATAGACATAAAAAATACGACCTAATAACAACTATAATAGAAGGGAAAATAGAGGGAAGGCGGGGAAAAGGAAGAAGGAAGGTGAACTGGCTCGATAACATCAAAAAATGGACAAACATTGAGGACGCGGCCTCGCTCGCAAGACTGGCCGAGAATAGGAAAGACTTCGCAAAGGTGGCCACCGACGCCCGTTAGGGCATGGCAGAATAAGAAGAAGAAGATTTATGGCCTGGATACGCGACTTTCAAGCCAAATCTTAATTGGATAACTCTGCACTATAATGTGTTACAAATATAACAATCGTTTTCCCCACTTCCCACAAAAGTAGGACATTCATATATTTTTTGCAAAAAACGGTTGAAGTTACCACAAAACTTCCAATAAAGGAAATATTCTTCATAAAATTCTCTACAATTCTTGACTTTGAAGTATGTTACTAAGACTCGTAGTTTTCAATCTATGTGTCGCGAAAATTTTAACCCCCCCTTTTTACCCCCACCGCACCATAAATTTAGGTGGCTCTGCTTCCTAAAATGGCCTATGGGTCCTAAAGTCTCACTATGCAAAAGGTAATCCCATCATCACTAAAATCCGTATAATGCCCTTTGTTGTCGTGTGCACCACCGACTATAAGTACAGTTTTACTTTATTTATCATTACTTTCGTAATAAAAGATTTAACCTAAATCGAAAATCAAGCTTCGTTTACAGAATCGATTCAAAGACAATCGTTTTCTTTCTGACGGGCAGTTTTGTTTCAAAATACAATCAAAAATGATCCTTGGCTTTTTTGTTTGACATTTGCAAAGACTGCATCCAATAATGAACCATATGTTAACATTGGTACAGTCGACTATCTATTGCTCCATTTAGTGTTATGAAGTATAAAAAGAATATGTCAAATATGTTTGGTGTTTTCAAGTCAAAGGTACATCTTTGTCGGTTGTCAATAAAGCGTTGCTGCCATAAAAATTCATTTAGAAATAAACTGTATTAACAACCGACAATGATGTACCTTTGACTTGAAAACTTCACATGCGTGCTACCTCGCCCCCCTCAGATTTTGGCAGACTTTTTTGTTTGGAAAGATGAGGCGAAGCGTACTCCATTTATAGACCTTTATGGGTGGAGGCTAAGCGAAGTCGGTTCTTTTTTGTTTAAAATTATTGAAAATCAGTTAAATGTGTAGTCAATGTCGACATGTTGTTGACCTTTTAATTTATTAGAAACCTTCCTCTTCAATAAACTAAGACTCAAATAAATTCAACACGAATGTATTCCGTCGACCGTAATTAGTGCGTGTCTATGGACACAGATACGAACACTAGTGTGAGCAATTTACAGTTAAAAATGCTAGTATATTTTCTATAAACATGAAAATTTATATTTTAAATAACGTTTTTTTTTTTCTTTTTTTAAACCTACACGTGATCCCTGGGTGGTGCTAGAGTTACAAACTTGGCAGCTGCACTGTCCCATCTGGACCTCGCAGAACTTACTGGATTTTCATTATCATTATGGGAAAGCATTCCCATTACTACTACCCTAAGGAAGAAATACCTATCTATGTATATCCAGTGACATGTAGCCATACGATAAATCACGTTTACAATCGATATTAATAGATAGCTATGCTTACGCTTGCGTAGTCTTGACTCTAACTGGACTTGACATTTTTACATTTAGTGTAGACAAGGTACATACAAGTAACACTTTTTCTTAAGTTATAACAGTATTTTGACTATATCAGAAAAATATAATGTGTCTAAAAAAAGGTAATTTATAAAAGGCATTTTTATGTCCCCGATAAGACGAAACGGTAGCCCTGGGCCTTGTACATTAACCACGTCATCGGACCCTAAGCCATGGGCTATAAAAACATAAAAAGAAAATATTATTAGTCAAAAAGTTGCTTTACTTAGAATATTTATACAACTATTCAATATATCATTATCATTAATGACGCTTTACAATTGTGCTCCACAGTAATTTCTAGTTTCTTTAAACTAGTAATTCGCCTCGAACACAGAACTCGCGATTTACTTGCAAACGACTGACCAATATAACAAGACCCTTATGATGATTTTTTTCGCGCCTTCTAGCTTCATGACCCCTTGGCTCATATACGAACTCTCAAATTATATGTATCTCTGCTTAATGAAATTTCATGAGGATCAGAAAAGCGTCATGTTAATGCGGAACAAACTCCCAAAATTAAAAAAAAACATCGAAATGCCGAGACGTCCCATTAGCCAGAAGTTGTTTGTAAGAACTTGCTCCGCTCGTTCGATTTGTTCAAAATTCCTCCTGATGCAAAGGTCTATCGTCGTTCAACGTGGCAACGCGGCGAGCGTGATGGGCACCTTTGCGTCTGGCAGGTCGCCGGGTGGGCTTCTAGGATAGATCATAATAAGTTATTGTTTATTTAAAGTTAGTGGTATTTCATTTATATTATTTTCGGTAGGCTTAGTTAAATGTTTAATTTCGAGAAATGACACAGGGAATTTTCTTATTTTGTGTTTAATAAATTTGGATATTGTAATTTGGATTCACATATGTAACAAATCTTATAATAATAAATAAAAAATCGGTCAATAATGATCTATCTATCTATCTATATATTCAGCCCGTATCCACCCACTGCTGAGTATAGGCCTCTTCTTTATTACGCCACTCTCCTCGAAACTCACAAAAACTCACCAAGACGCACTGGCCACCGTGGTGTTTTACGGCCTTTCGAAAACCTTCGAAATGTGAAAATATGAATTACGCCCAATAATTATAACTTGCATAAACTGTACCTAGTTTGCGTCTCCCGCTGAATTTATTTATACTAAAAACGATAGATTAAAACAATGTTGTAAATCGTGACATAATATAGTGGAATAAAGATGATACTAAATACCATTTCTAGTGTTATGACATCACCTAGTCACAATCGGTTGATAAAATAAGATCAAAACAGCCGGGCACCTGATAACATACTCAAAAATCGTACAGCTGATCTTCGCGTTACGTAATAGTCGATGCACGAACGGAATCGACAGTGAATCTGGCCATTAAAATTGGCAAAATGAATCATCTAAATCATTTAGGTATCTAATAATACAATCATTGAACCACTAAAAAAAGAAAGTATGCCTTGAAGCTTTTCCAACTTACAATAAACGAGAGAAAAACGCAGACGAAACGCGAGTGATCAGACACCAAAATGATTCTATAAATTTCAAATGAACTTGGTATTTTAATAAAAAGAGTCGGACTCTGTTTTTTTATTTAATTTACGTGTAGCTAAGAAACTCCGTCCAGATTCAGGCTTATTTGAATGAATTGTTTAGGTACGTACTTTAGAGGTCATCACATGAGCTTTACACGGCCTGCACTACACGAGTAGATAGCTGTCTTCTATGACATGTGAGAAGAAAGATCAACACAATCACCATCTTTCTTCTTGAATTCAACATTAGGTAAAGTAGATCAAATATGCTTGTAAATGAACTCAACAATAAAGATAATCAATCATATAGGAACAAAAACTTATTATTGGGTTCAACACGCACAGATTCAGCACAAATATGCTTCAATAAACCAACGATACACGCGAGAATAAACTATTAAATACTACCTCATAACATAAAGGTCAATGATAAATGATAATAGAATCCGTTAAAAACATTACCGTCAACAATGCTACGAAATTGCATTAACATAAAACGTGTGAACACGCCTCGCCACAATAAGCAACAATAACAATATTTATGATTGCCGAAGAAAAAGCTTGTACATATGACACCAATGAGAACGGGTTTCTAACTAGAAATGCATCGATTACCGACTCGATTGAGGTGATAGGCGTTAAGCCACTTTTATAGGGTCACGATAGCACAACCAACATTTTAAAACTAAATCTGACAATCGTAATACGGTGTAGAGTACCTACCTACAGTCCTACATATCAAATGCAGCTTACATTTTGCTAAAAATCAATCATACTGCTAAGTATACAGTGTGTCCTTAGCCATTAGACAAAACCTTAAATTCCACATAGGGTTATTTCTCAGGAGTGCTCTAACGCTAATAATTCTAATTAGAACAAAAGATTAAAAAAATAGTTTTCTAACAAAACTAGTTTCTAATAACCAACAACAATAATAATTATACTGTATCAGTCATTGGCACTGTTTCTGACAATACAATGACATTGACACGTTAGACTATTATCTCTTCTGTGACGTTAGTGACACGTTACGTCAAAGCAACTCAATGTGTTGGTACGAGTATATATGTGTCGGTACTCGTTAGTGGCAGGTTGGCATATGCACCTGCTATCTCACATATTTGTCACATAAGACATTTGTCAAGTCAATACGTTTAGTGTCGTGAACTCATGAATATGCCCATTGAATGCAAAACATTTTAGTGCAGGTATTCCAAATTGACGAATTTCTCGTTTCCAGGGGTGGCCACATGGGAATGAAATTTCATAGGAGACGGATGGCATTTGTACATATCGCATACATCATACAAAACTAAAAAGAACAAATGCCATCCGATTTCAATTATTTAAGTGAATTTTTCCAGACCGACCATCGTAGTTTTCGGTAAAGGAAAACATCGTAAGGAAACCGCACCTAAATACTACTAAGGCCTCGTTTCCCCCATGGGCCGTTTCCCCATGGCTATGCTAATTCATGGGATTAGTTTACCCAGGGCTCAAATTGAGCCTATTTGGTGACTATATAAAAGTATTGCATTTGCATTGTTACCAAATCATTTGCAGCGAATTATGTAAGCACTTATTCAGCTCCAGTAATCGAAAACTAGTCCAGTTTCATAAATCCATATGCCATTAAACAGGTTTTTTCAATTCAAATGAACTAACCGCGTAAACTGTTCGCTATCGGAACATCGCTTGTAACAGTTTCGATTCGAGTTTGAATTGATTTGGGCAAGAAAGTTGTTTACAAGTGGCCACGCGATTCAACACCGACTGGTAAATGTGTGCTACGGAATCGGATAAGTCACATAACACGGCACAAATTTAGAATTCCGTGGATATGACTGTTACATGTTAAGTCTTTGAATGACCTACTGTTGTGACGTATTTTAAGAACGCTTAAAAGACCTAGCCCGCTTAGCTTAGTCTATAACATCGGTACATTTTTTGTAAAAAACTCTTATTTTATGGTATTGGCCGAATAATCGCATCAATATTTTACACCTTGGCTATACATCAACGTTTGACCGTACTCGTTTGATGAATTTGGTACTACTAAGCTAGTCTGGTGAGGTAGCCAGACGGATTATGGGTTCAAATGATTCGTTTCGACGAGTTCAAATAGTTTAAGTAAACCGATTTCTCAACTAGAATTGTAAGGAGTGAAACTTGTCTCAGGTATGGTAATGTAAGGTTTAAAAAACCGACTGTGCCATTGCACAGTCGGTTTTTTAAACCTTAAATTTTTTCATCATATCATTTTAATCATACGGAATCCCTAGTGATTCTAGCCAGTAAACTTGTTTGTCCAACGATTTGGGTTCTTCAATTAATCTGATACGACTCGAGTAACATTAGCTAACAGTACGATTTCGGTCAAATTCGCGATCGCATTTAATAGAAAGTGTAACTTACGCGCTTTATACACTCACTTAATGTAAGTGGCCTATTAGCCCACCCAATGAAGGAAAACTTAGAGGAAATAATTCCGTGTATAAAACAAAATCTGGACAAATATTATTTTTTAGAGTACCTCCCATACACATGAAACTTTTAATACTAGATATGAATAGGATCGATTGGCATAAAAAATTGCATGTCAAAAATAAAAGTTTTCATTTTCATACAAATTGTATGGGAAAAGCTTTCCTCGAATTGTGGCTTTTCTAGCCGGAATTTTTTTGTCCCATCTCTGAATAGGAGTGGGCTCGATTGGCATAAAAAAAAAAGTTTGTCAAAAATTACCTCTTTCTCGCAATCTGTATGTTTTTTCCAAAATCTGTAAACGCCAATTTTCATTAATTTGAAATCGAGGGAAGGACTTATAAGACCATTTTCACGTAGCAGCACGGGATCTGATAGCTGCCCTCACTGACCCGAAAAGAAAATCATCAATGTATAATACTTTTCCGCTATAACTGGCACCGCGCAACGTCAACGTCAACTTCGTTGTATGCGCTTGGCCCACACACGCACACGTTTGTCACTCGTTTTTTGGTTACAGAATCGCGGGAAATGGTCCAATTAGAGAAAGAACTTTAAACTTGAAGCTGTATGGACCAGCGTGTCTTTTACCTGATGTTATGGAGCTTTATTTAACAAACTTTATTTAGATCTCATATACAAAGCGAAAAGTGGAAGGAAGGCGTGAGTGACAGTGGTGGGAGTGAGTGGTGAAGTGAGTGAGGAAGGAGTGAATGAGGGAGAATTGAGTGAAGGAAGTGAGTTAGGTGAGTGAGTGAGATGAAAGAAAATATGACATATATAAGTTTATAGTGGGGGGGTAATTTTTTTTTTTACTCCAACCCTAATGGTCTAAGAGCTGGCCACGTCAGATATGACACAATAATGAGAGCAATGAAACCTATCTTGTCAGACTGCTTTACCATCCTTATTGCTTGATCCGGGCATCTGGCAGCTTTTAATGGGTGGAGGTCAGAGTGACAGACCAACAAAGTTTTTCAGTTGGAAAAAAGTAATACCAAAATAGGTAAAAACTGCCAAAGTTGTGTCATTTATAGAGGATAGGGCCTATATTTTATCATTAGATTAAAAACAATTGTCTATTATTGCGGAAACAAAAACAGTAGGCAACTAACTAAAAATTGCATTATACATCATTTGACACTACTTGCCCCCAACAGAAACTTCTGGATATGATATAATCTAATTAATTACATAATTTCCCATAATATTGCATCAAACCCAGAACTGTAGGATTTGTATTCTTCGAGTTATTTGCATTCTTTAACTTCCACCACTTTACAGCTGCCAGATGTCCGGATCTAGAAATAAGCACAGTATAGCAAACTAACTAGAGGGGTTTCGTTGCTCTCATTATTGTGTCATATCTGACGTGGCCAGCTCTCCGTATATAATGTGTGGAGTATCGTTGGATAGGTCTTTTAAAAAAAATAAGGGTATTCTAAAACAATTTTTGGATGAAACTAATACTTTCGTAAATATTAGCTCCGAAAGTTTAAAAAAGTATTTATCGTATTTCCACGATATCTCATTAAACGTTGATCCCAGCAAAAAAGTGCAAAGATTTTTTTTTATACAAAATTATATGTGGATGAATTAAGCAATAGAACATTTTTTAGTATGAGCCACCGTTACCGAGTTATTTACGAAAACCCAAAATAAGGGACCTTTACACCCCTCCCACCCCGCTAGCGGCGCCCCCATCCACCGGTACTTTTAGTATGTTGTGTAAGATACCTTTATCTACAACTACACCAAAATTCAGCTATACACGAATTATTTCCCCTATCAGGCAATTAAGCGTCTTCGTTTGGTGAGCTATATATATATTTATACCAGACGTAAAAAACTCTTTTTACAATAGGCATACTAAGGTTTAGGTCGTTCTTCTATTTAATAAATAGTAAAAGAGGTGTGTTCATTATTTTAATTAGGATGTCATAGTTTAGGAGTTTATCATGTTTTGAAAATAAATAATATGTTATGAATTGTTGGATTTTTAATTTGTAGTGCAATAAAGTATTTTTTTCTACTCCAGCACTTCTATATGCCAATTAAATGACTGATAGTGGTATCTAAAACTACATCATTTAAGTGTCGTCGTCATCACAGTGAATCCTCCTTTTTGTAAAGGGTCGGCAACGCGCATCTGACTCCTTTGGAGTTACAGGCGTCCATAGGTTACGGTAGCTGCTTACCATCAGGCGGGCCGTATGCTTGTTTGCCACCGTCGTGTTATAAAAAAAAAAAAAAAAGTGAAGGCGCTAAAGTCTATTTGTCTATAGGTACTTTCTATAACTGCTAGCAGTCACACAAAACATATTGTGCAACTGTTTTTGTTTTTTTAATACACTGACTTCCAGGTGCCATGTCTAAAAAGGGTTCGTTCTTGTTTACACTATAAATTATATTTTTATACTTGAAATTATTTTTGCACAAACTATGATAAAAACATTATCACGTCTTTTTTAAAGTATTAATATCTTAAATAATTTAGTTTTCATATTTATGAAAAGCATAATAGTACTTTAATGTAAGCTTTTGCATTGAGAGTTACTTGAACGAAGCCATATTTTTTTGCAATTGAAAACCAACTCGTGGTCTGTCTATGACATTTAGTCAAAAAGTTAATATTTAAAAAGTTTCAACACAATGTACGGCTTAATTTTTGTATTTAAACTCGTATATTATGTTAATATCAAGAAGTTTATGTTAATTTTCATAAAATAAGTGACAAGAAAACTTCACAGTGAATATCCGAAGACTTCGGCACAAAAGTAAGTTATTAGTTGATAGAAAAATCTTAAAACAAAATTGATTTATGTACTCGTGATACTTAAGAACTTTAAAATTATTTATTAATTACGTTTTTGCTACTGTCGTAGAAAAAGTTTCGTGTGCAACGGTACACAATTAGGTCTTAAAATTCTCGGGTCTGTTATTACAAAATTCGGCTTCGCCTCATTTTGTAACTTCGACCCTCGAATCTTAAGAACCCTTATTATGTACCTGTTGCACAAAATACTAAACTATTACTACTACTTAATAAATAAAATAAAAATTATTGTGATCTTACTCCATGATCCCCATTAAACTGTTTAATATCAAGGTTAAATTCTAAGATAGTTCATTTTCGGTTCCTCGTAATAGCTATTTCCTAATTCATTAAGCAAAGAAAGAATAATTTAACGTCGTTTCCTTAAGATTTAATTACGTCCTTTGTTGAATTGCCTCTATTGTTTCTCCAAATTGAGATGCCGCAAGAAAAGTTGATATACGAATATAAATATAGATTTTCAGAGACAAATGAATAATTTTCTAAATATAATTTACTAGCTTTTGCCCGCGGCTTCGCTCGCGTTAAATTCGAGGTAACACGGTTCCCCTTTGCCCTCCGTAATGCTCCATACAAACTTCCACCCCCCATTTTAGGGAAGTGGGGGGTTAGAAAGAGACAAAAAGTAGCCTATGTCACTCTCTATCCCTTCAACTATTCCACTTAAAAAATCACGTAAATTCGTCGCCCCGTTTTGCCGTGAAAGACGGACAAACAAACAAACACACACACTTTCCCATTTATAATATTAGTATGGATTAAAGATTCTAATACTCACTAAAGCCTGTTCCATCAAAATTTATTACTATAAAAATAAAAACGACTTTAGTCAAGTCCCTAAATTTAAATGTCAACCGTCCGCTACGCTACGCGAATAGAATTCGAAGGTGTAAGCTGAAACGATTAAGGAAACGGCCTTTGATTTCAAATTACAGGTCAAGATTCTAAACGACCCGTCTTAATTCAATTTAAAAATTCTAGCCTCCTTCACGTAACTTAATGATCTGTGAGGCCTCTTTAAAATAACGACGCAACCAGTGTTAGGTCACTTTTCACAAGTGTAGTGTTTGTGTTCGCATCATCCGCATTATTAGAAGATATGACTAACGTTTGCCCATAAGCGGTGACTGGCGTGATTGTGTCTGGTGACAAGTAATTATTGCCATCATAAAACTTAAAATAACAGGTGATCGTTTGGTTTTTTCCCCAAGTTAAGTAACGTTCATAAATTTCATAATATTCGATGGAAATTAGAAATGTAGGAACTAGTTGCTAAGCATGTATTAAGTACAACCCACGCTTCAATACATCACTGCTTGAAGTTAACAATTCTTAATTACACGTTGCGTTACATTGCTAACGGACCATCGTATAGAAAAACTATGTGCACAGGTATAATTTATAGTTTTCATCATAAGTCCGAAGACATACAAATTGTCTTCATTATAGCGTAACCGACTATATTTGCATGTGAAATCGCGAAAAACCATAGTTGTTAGTTATGAATTTTATTAATAATAATCGTCTCAGATACGGAACCAATAATGCACAGTTACGTGAGGTTTATGTAAGATGACGAGGCATTATTCAAATTCGTGTTATAAAACTTTGTAAATTCGCTTCGGATGTCGCATTGGGTAAGAGTTTTCTAATTTGCTCGGCCTATTCTCGTCGGCGGGTGTTAATGTAATGCCTATCGGCCGCCTGATCGATACCGGGAGGTATTAAGAAGATTTCGTATCACAACTTGATAATAAAAGAGCCGCTCTGAATCTATTACAGGATTTCCTGCGACCGAGTCACGTAGCAAGAAACACGCTAGGGTGAAAACAAGCCAGGTACCCGCAATAAATCACACGATCCCAACCGAACAAACCGACCGTAAAAAGGTGCTCGCTAAACTCCACTATCAAGATTCCGCGCACAATAATAATTAAAAAATATCTAAGCAGAGATATTACGACACAAAAGAATTCACACTCGCAATGCAACGTTGGGTAACACCTAGAACAAAAAGTGTTCGAATTACCCAAAAACCTCAATTCACACTTAATACCTACAAACATTTATGATGCAAGTTCATAGATGAAATTAGAATGATGTGGTATCATTTATTGTATTATGATATAAAAACATGTATCCAACATCCGTTACGCGCAGGACGGTGTGTCTCGGTTCACCGGAGCTGAACGGGGCCTGCCTGACGCAGCTCTTGATTCCCACTCCCATAGCACTCGACCAAACATTGTGCCGATGTTCCGTAAACACAACACTGTACACATTTATGTCCATACTACGTACAAACTCTATACTCAAAACATTATTCGCAATAGCGTCACAAACACATTTACTTCGCTGAGCGTCAATCAGGTAATGATAATCATGTTTAAGAGATACGAGCCCAGAAAGTCCGCATAAATACATTTTTAAATCGACTCAGTTACAGTTATTCACATCACATTGCAATGTTCCCTTCTATGAAAACATATAACATTGTTCCAGCCAACAACGGCATCATAACTGCAATAGAAAGTTAGCTCAATTACCTGGAAGGCGGAGATACGTTTGGGGGGCAGTAGCTGAGGAGGCTTGTCGACTAAGTTTTCCATGGAGTGACGACTGAAGAATCCTTGTTTTTGGAAAGAGGTGTTACTTTTGTAGGATGCGCGGTTAAATTTAGTAGCAGGAGCAACTATTCGATTGCCATTTTCGTCGTCATCTTCCCACTCGGTAACGACCTCTGTACGAACGTCTTCAAGCGAACGCGAGCGGCTGCACGGGCAAGCCGCCGCCGGCGGCGCCGGGTTGGGGTGTCGCAGCTGGCGCGGAGGTCTCTCCCTGTTGTACAGATCGGAGTGACTCGGTGTAGGAGCTCCGGCTGATCTGTAGCTCGGAGATAAGAAATAGTAGTCGCGCGACTTATTGCTGTACGCGCTCATCCCGGAGAAATCCGAATACGTAGAACCCTTCGACGATGATGTTTTGAAATTCCTCAAATCCATCGGATCCGGCGGCCTGAAGTAAAAGTTAGGCTGAGCCTGGCGGGAAAGCGGAGGCCAAGGTCTGAACGGCGCGTCAACGTAATGTGACGGTTTGGACTTCATTGTAGATCGTGGCGCATCCGAGCGCGACGTAGTCAGTCGGTTCCGTGCGGATGTAGCCGAGGGAACAGCGCTACTGCTGTCACGGGCAGCGGCGCTGCGCGGGCGCGGGCCCACCACCCGAGCTGCACCACTATCCACCACGCGTTAGACAGAGATGAGAACATAGAGAAAGGCGCGTTTGCGTTCCGCTCGATCCGTTGAATGCGAATATAAGTGAAAGGGGTAGCCCGTGCGCGGTTAACGCGTCGAATGCGCTCAGATAAGCAGTCTCTAGCGAGCGAGATATGTTCGCATTGCCTGTTCATATCTAGAGACTAGAGACACTATTAAATAGAACCAAATGTTGCTGTTACAAGAGAGTTAATTGTTTTTCAATTTCTATCGAAGATAAAAACCCAGCCGAGATACGATTAAAATATACGTGAATATTTCTTATAAAGTATCGATCAATACTGCTGAATATTTATGTAATTATTCCAACTGGAGTGAATTCGAAATCGTTCAGTTTTATTATATTACGTAACGTATTAAGTTTCCATCACGAATAATGATTTACCATTCAGTCCATTGCACTCCGTAAAAAGACATTGTTTTAAAGGCTTCGAAATGCCAGTTTTAGACATAGCGTTTATCTCATCACGCGTGCATTCCACTTTCGCTTTTTTCTTACGCCCGAACAGTTATTTGCGAAGCACGCCACAACAGAGCAAGATATTTCATAATAATCAATTAGCTCGACACTGCGTACAATAATTTATTATTGATGACGATGAGATGTAAAACAATAAGATAAATCAACTGAATATTGCGCGCAACTCCCACGCCCGTCTAGAAATAACGATGGAAAACTCAAATATTTAATTAGTCGCCTTATTTGTACTGAGGGAACTCGAGGCTGTACCATATACAGATCATACGCACAGTAATCATAAACATGTTAATGCCAGTGGAACTCATCATAATCTTAATTTCAGCCTACGCGTGGAAAACGCGCATACTAATTAGGCATAAGCATCAACAATAATGACCACAACAAACGCCTGGTGTTATACATCACCGCTATAAACGTTTCATGTCGCCGCAGACTTATGATAATTAGTACCGCGACTAGGAAAAAAGGTACAACGTTTTTAAATTAATTAATAGTCGCGCAATAACAGCGATCGTAGAAACAATAACAGACGATAAGGTAATTAATACAATAGATTATTACCTCACAGCGTTGCGCAAACGCGGCTGTGCAGCCCATGACTTCATAAAATGACTCACTGCGATGCCGGTTTACTTTAGCCGAAATTCCCTAAACGAAGTCCGTATATAGGTAAACATTTACAAAACCGACCGGCGCTACATTACAAGTGAATTAATGGCCGGGCGGACGGTCTTCAATCAATTGGAACTTATTAACTGATTGATCAAAGAGTCAAAGACGGGCCAAACTGTAAAACGGAGTCGGGTTTCAGTATAAATGGGAATTGAACAAGTCGATATCGACCTTGTTCATACTTTGGATAGCCACTTTTGAAATACCGGGTTGCGGTGGTTAGCAAGATTTGTTGCAACCGGCAACATCGGTTTACTTCACGACGTAAGGACCCGTTGCATTGCGGCACTTGGATACCACATCAAAGTAGCGCGTACTCGTAGCGTTGCTGAAGTAATTTTGTGGTTTACATTGCAAACTTTACTAATAGGTACAGTAATAAAAATTTCAACCGAAATATTTACAAAGCCGAACGAACGAGTAAAAACGAACACTAAGCAATGGTGAATGAAAAAGATTTATTTACTTATGTATATGAAAACTTGATTTTGGCAGATCTGACGGAAAAAAGCTTAGCCTATGCGACTAAATATAGTGACTTTCACAGACAATGCCTTAAAAATACACAAAATAATAATTGAAGGGATATTTACAAAAACACAATAAGTAACATTTTTGGCGGATTTGTGTTTTTGATGTCATGTTCGTCTCCAAAGGGGCTACGAAAGGTGAATAAATGTTTGTGAAAAAACTATAACAAATATGTGTCGAAAACTGTGTGTAGAGTTGTACATGTGTTGTACTTTCTCCAGAACGTTCTCCGATTTGTTTGGGGTATATTCTCGAGGGAGAAGGGTCTCCATACAAAACAGAGAACGTAGTCGAGAACGACACAACTATAGTAGTAGGTAGGTCCTATAGTATCCTTAAAACGTGACGATAAAAGCAGCAGAATTAAGAATTACAATAAAACAAATTATAAATTAATATTAAAATAGAGAAATTTAGTACATGTAACGAAAACTTTATATAAAAAATATTTTCAGAACAAACAGGTATTTTATCACAAAGCACAATGTAAATATCTTACTCTTATATCCGAAACATAAAGAGCCTTAAAAAATAAAGGGAAGTTAGGAATAACTTTGGGGCATGTATCTGTATCGTCCCTGAAAATCAAGTTTTAATCATTATTATTTAAAGAGAAAGGCTATAGCCGGCTTTCCGTAGTAAATCGGTCCTTACATTAAATGGATTCTGGATTTTTTTAGGGTTCCGTACCTCGAAACGAAAAGACGGAACCCTTATAGGATCACTTTGTTGTCCGTCCGACCGCCTGTCAAGACCCTTTTTCTCAGGAACGCGTGGAGGTATCAAGCTGAAATTTATATCAAATACTCAGGTCTAGGGGAAGTCCGGGCATAGTAGATACCTTTACCTTTGTTCGCAAAATATAAAAAATATGTACAACTACGAGATAAAACAAATGTCTCTAATCAGTCTTTGTACAGGGTTGGGCATATTAAGTGTCCTAGTTTTAGAAACCTCTTTTTTTCTTAAAATACTTCAGATCTTTTTGAACTATTATACTTTTTAAATTGCTTATTTATTATAGTATCTATAAATCATAATGACAGATTGATTATCTTTTTTTTTTGTACATTTGTCAACGATGGACGCAAAACGCGAACTCGTAATAGATTTGTACAAGAAAAAATATAAGCCATGCGAGATATTTAGGAAACTGAAACGCCTAAATATAAATATAAGGTTCATATCGCGGACTATAAAACGTTTTATAGAAACCGGATCTTGCCGACCGAGGCCCAAACCTGGACGAAAACCATCGATACGTGTGGGAAATCTAATAAAACGCGTCCGTGAGAGAATTAGGCGGAATCCAGCACAAAGTGCGAGTAAACTCGCGAAGGACCTGAAAGTCTCAAGAAGATCAATGGGTCGAATATTGCGAATTGATCTGAACCTCAAGGCCTACAAAAAACAGAAAATACACGGTTTGACAATAGCTCAAAAAAAAGCTAGAGTTAAAAAATGTAGGGGTATATTAGCTTGGCACGATGGAGATGATATGATTTTTTCGGATGAAAAGATGTTTGTGCTACAAGACAGCCACAATCAACAGAATGATCGAGTGTACGGAGTAAGTTTACGGGATATTCCAGCGGACAAACTAGCAGTGCAACGATTCCAGAGTACGTCTGCAGTTATGGTATGGGGGGCCATAAGTCCTAAAGGGAAGTTGCCACTACTGTTTATTGACCGTGGGGTGAAAATCAACCAAGACTTCTACATACAGAACGTTTTACAAGATCATCTGCTTAAAAACGCTCAAATGTTATATGGGAACGAGTATTACTGTTTCCAACAGGATAGTGCCCCATCACATAAAGCCAAACGTACACAGGACTGGTGTCGGCAAAATTTAACAGATTTTATACCATGGGAAGAATGGCCTGCGTCGTCACCAGACCTGAATCCCTTGGATTTTTCAATATGGGGTTACATGTTAAGCAAAATTGGGAGCACACATGGACTAAATTTGAGTTCATTTAAGGATCGGTTAATCAAAATATGGGACGAGATACCTGAAGAAGTCGTGCGTGCCGCATGCAAGTCGTTTTACAAGAGATTGCGTAAAGTTTTACGAGCCAAAGGAGAGCGTTTTGAGTTAACGAATTAATTTTGTAAATATATAACATAGTTTAACACAAATACATACAGCATTTTTATTTTTGTTGTTTTATTTAAAATTTATTGTCTTATTAAAATAGGACACTTAATATGCCCAACCCTGTATATTAATTAGACTTTAGATAAAAGTAAAAGTTTGGCCATAATATTTAACGATTTAGGTCATTTGAAACAAAAAGTAAAAAAAATCATAGTATCCACTTTGCCTAGACTGCCGGGTAAATTGGATATAGCCCTCGGGCAAAGAGAATAGTCATAAAATCTAAAAAAAACCGGCCAAGTGCGAGTCGGACTCGCGCACCGAGGGTTCCGCACAAACCTGTAGGTATATAGGGGTAGTAACTTCAAAATTATTAAAAATATTTTTATTATATGATAAAAAAAATTACGGTTTTCGCAATTTTTCCTTTATCTGTGCTATACGAGTAAGACGTTGCTTCGTACCAAATTTTAAGATTCTGAGTTCACGGGAAGTACCCTGTAGGTTTTGATTCCCTTGCGAGTTTCGAAAATTTGCGGAAATTTGCGGCATAAACGGCTGTATCTTTTGATTGCGTTGGCTTAGAAGTTTGATTTTTTCACAGCTCCAAGGGGAAGGCCGGGTAAAGCGAACACTGCCTATCAGACTCAAAATATTTGTCCTTGAGGCGCCGCATGCCTATACCATGAGCACCGTTACTGAGTTATTTACGAAAAACCCAAAAAAGGGACCCCCCCCCCCCCCCGCTAACGGCGCCCCTATCCACCGGTACTTTTCGTATGTTGTGTAAGACACAGTTTTCCTTCGTTAGGTGGGCTATTCGCCACTATTCTTGAATCGGCCCGTAAATAGGTAATAAGTAACAACAATAGTTGTATTTGATTCACACGATTCCGCAATGAGATGCCAAAGGAGATCGTCAATTTTTGTTAGGTGATCTGGCCCAATTTAGGACTATTTAGGACCGTTTAGGAATGGTTCTTACCTTTGATGAATCGTCATAATTTCTAGATAAGGATGGTGGTAAAAATATTGCGAAATCTAATGGGAAAATTGAAAAATCGTGTATTTAAAACTTGGATCTGACAAGGACAATATTTGAAAGCGTGCTTGCCTATGATTTATATATTGATGTAAAAAAAGTACCGATTTTTTAAAGATAATGTACAAAAGCGGACTTGAAAACAAAACGGGAATCATGATGAAATAATAAAAAGTCATATTTTGATCGTATTTATAGTTCCTGTATTTCGGTAAACAAAGACGGCTGTCAAACCATCGTTGATACTATTAACTGAACATTCCTAACACCTATTGCGAAGGGATAAGGTTTACCACCATTAAGTGCGATAGCACTAGTATCTGACATTGCAAAATTGAAAAAAAGATGCGTTTCGTTATCGAAGGAGCATGTTATTATGCCATTATGAAACCCACTTGTAAAATTCAAACTTCGATCAAAAATGCAAAAATACGCATTTTCAATCATTAGGCGTTTTAATATAGTCGATTTCTAATTTAAACTTTCGTATTCGTAGGCTTAGATACTAAAGCTTGTCCCAGAAAAAAATGTCGTTTATTAGTTAGTATGAAATAATGTAAGCAATAAAAAGTTACCAAATTTTTGACAACAGTTTATTAGAAATGTAGTAAACAAAACGTATTTTTGTTATGTTTTTGTTCTATTGTTTATTCATCCAGAAACTTCGTAATTTTCTTTTGATACCTGCCATCAGGTTTTGTACATCAGTGTCTGTGATTAGTTTTGAAGCTGCATTCCATTTTCGCTTGAAGTTTTCAACTGATGTGGCGTTAGTTTTATGTTTTAAGAGCTTCTGCTTCATACGAGCCCAATATTTTTCTATAGGTCGTAATTCAGGACAGTTAGGAGGATTTTGGTATTTTTCCACAAATTCGACATTATTGGCTTTGTACCATTTTATCACATTTTTAAAATAGTGGCACGTGGCCAGATCAGGCCAAACCAGAACTGGCTTCTTGTGTCGCTTAAAAAACGGCAATAATCGCTTTTCCATGCACTCTTTAAGGTATATATCGCCTTTCATAGTTCCTTTAGCAAAGTATGGAGTGCTGCGTTTGCCGCAAGAACAGATCGCTTGCCACACAAGAACCTTCTTCGCAAATTTATCTGTTTTTATGACATTGTACTCGTCATTGATAGTTTTTCTATCGGTCCCCGAATAAAAATGATGTCCCAGCAGTGATTTAAAATCAAGCTTGCAATATGTTTCGTCGTCCATCACAATACAGTATTTTTTTGTCGTTAATTTTGAATACAGTTTTCTTGATCTCGTTTTAGCGTCAGTTTCGTGTTTCGAATTTCTATTAGGCACTTTAGTTTGTTTGAAAGTCTTTATAGAATTATTTTTCTTTACTCGTTGCACAGTGGATTTAGACGTTTTAAACTTTATAGCTAAATCTCTTACAGATGATGTAGTTTTTTTCAGCAAAGCAGCTATGATACTCTTCTCAATATTTTTCTTAACAAACCCGGTCTTCCGACCACTTCCAGGACGCCGTCGAATACCGCCAGTCTCTCTGAATTGTTTTAGGACCCTTTGCACAGTTCTAACAGACGTGTTTAGCTCCATTGCCACTTTTTTCGTGAAAATGCCTTAATATTGGACATATTTGTACAATATTTTCTCATGAAGTTTTTCTTGTGGAGACGAGATCTTTGAAAATGTGACTGTGACAGATTTTTTTCTAATATTAAATAAAGAACCGAGATGCATTTAACATATAACCAGCCAGTTACAACCATTTTCATTGAAACCTGATATACCAACGCTGCGTAAACTAACGACATTTTTTACTGGGACAAGCTTTATTTTAATATTACAATGTTCTAACTTACCGAACAGTATCAAAACGCAGATTATGTAACGGTATACATTGACAGTGTCAAACCAAAAAATAATCCCGTCTCAGGCCAGGGTGAAGTTAAGCTTTATGTCTATGTCATAAGGACGTTAACGACTTGTCTTGCTGGATTTTAATCGCGGAAAAATCAACATAATGTTTATTTATTTAGTATTTCTAATTCCCGTTTCATTTTTTTGCAATATTTTGTCTACTTTAGTAATAAAATGAGTATTTATTTTACATTGCAGTACAAACTGTATACGGTTTATATCAGGTGGCACAGAATTGACGATCTCCTTTGCCACTTAAGCTAAAACAGAAGTCATTATATATGAAAACTTGATATATCCTCTAACAGGGTACATCGTGGCTAATCTAGGTCTCAACGCAAGGCAAGAACGTTTGGGCACCGCCGAGTTAGAACAAGGCCTTACTGAGCCACGCTATGTAAATTCCGGAAAATAAGTATTAAAGGTGTAAACTGTCGAGACTAAATGTAAATATTGTCATGATATAGTACCGACTGGTAACGGGTGCGCAGCGTCGTGGCCATTTAAGGAGGTATAGGTCGGCCGCTGCCTCCAAGCGAGCCATGTAAAGCGACCTAGAAAACATCATACTTGCGCGGTATTTTTTATCGAATGTGAAGAAAAGTAGAAGATTTGTATAACGTAATAAATATGCCCATAACAGCCATTGGAAAACTCATTCCATTGTTTATAGTATTCTAGAACAATAAATTTTAATTTCTAACTGGTTTGCCTATGTAAGTACATTAATTCGGCTACATCCAAGGCCAAAAGTATAAACATGACAGAAAATTATACTTAAACAAATCGATAATTATCAGGCAAAAGCTTTATTATTTAATTTGCCAATATATTATTCACATTTTACTTCGAGCAGAAACTTACTAAAGCAAAAAAAACTTAGCAATATGAAGGAACCTCTTATTACTGTATAATCCAGTTGCACTTGATGATAAGAGTTCGGCCAATTAAAGATGTAGGAAGGGAACTAGGGTATGTTTGGGACAATTTTTCCCTGATGCAACAGAAAGTGCCTTTGATTGTGAGTACTAAAAATATCATAAAAAATAGCATAGACATATAAAATAAGAAGACGTAACGCCGTGAAGACAAAACTATCATTCCATAATAAGCCGATTTCTTTGTGTTTACGCGTGACACGTACACATTAAACGTGTTCTTCCTCGTTAGAATATAAACTGGATATTTGCCAAAGTAGATGTTTAAACGGAATTCAAAATCAGAAACAAAAGCGGTAGCTATTTGTTTTTTTAGGGTTCCGTAGCCAAATGGCCAAAAACGGAATCCTTATGGATTCGTCATGTCTGTCTGTCCGTCTGTATGTCACAGGCATTTTACTCGGAAAGTATACGACGTATCTGAATAAAATTTATGGAGTTAAATTTGAAAAAAAAAATTTTTAGGGGGGCGCTCCATAGATGTAACTATATTTCAAAAAAATATTTTTTAACCAAATATCAACATGTGACACAATCGATAGGTCTTTAAAAATAACATTGAGGTTTCTTTGACCATTTTGTGATTAAGTGAATATTTTCTGAAATAATCGCTTCGAAAGTCAGAAAAATTCTGTAGCCCCCCCGGTAACTTTTGAACCGTAAGTCCAAAAACTATGAAAAATTTTGAGGCGATGTGCCTTATCATATACTTTCTACGAAAATTATTTTGAACATTATCGGTTCAGCCATTTTTGAGTTATCTCCAAAAAACTTCTTCCATAGGCATCAGATACGACCTTTTGGTATTAGTTTGGTTTTTATTACATTGAAGGTACGGAACCCTCCTATGCGTGGTCCGACACGCACTTGGCCGGTTTTTATTTTTTATTTAACAAATACTGTGTCGTGACCGTGGGGTATATTACGAATATATCCGCTAATATTTTGATGTGGTATCGCGTCTTACTTTTTTTCGCAATACAATAAATCACAATTGGCGGGCATCTTAGGGCATTATCTACAAGTAAAAAATAGGCTAAACCGTTACAGTCAGTGAGTATGATCGGAGATCTACGATCATCTTATATGTTGAGACGAATCAAACAATAACACCTATTATCAAGATTGACATGAAAGAGTATTTCACCAAAAGGCAACCGACCTATTGATTCCGTTTGAATGGGAGTATCTCGCCACTCGGATTGTCTACGGCAGGTACTCACCTATAAACTTTTTATGACCTTTTTATAATGGTAATGAATAATGCAGAATATATATTTAATGTCGTAGATACTCTTGATACGTTTGGTGAGACGTTTCTTTTTTAAATATTTTGTTCAATACTTTAATTGCTAAACCGTTTACGGTTCAAGCTATTTTCTTTTGTTTTATTATTGCTTACTCTAATGTCAATTGTAAAGTGAACCCTAAATGGCTGCTGGCACATAAGGAAAATTTGGATGAGTGTGACAAAAACGAGCAGGCAAGAGAGGTCTTTTATTCCCTTTTATGACCCTTAAGAGAAGTTTTAGTTAAATTCCTATTTTAGGCCTAATGATAATGATATTTCATGACTTGGTCACGATCCACGACAGTGATACAAAGCAAACATTCATGCATGACCTCAGAAAGACGGAACAGTGAAACATTTCGCCAAAACGATCAGCAGAATGATCTTGAACCATTGTCGGTCGCACCATTTGAAGTGCCCACTTGACCTTTACCAGCGGAGTGCTTTTTAAATAGATTCAATTTAATTTATTTAAATCTAAATTCAATTCATTACATTTCATGTCAAAAAATAAGATATAAACATTCTAAAAACTATTTGAGAAATGTAAAAAAAACTATCTAATTAATACTTTTACTTATATATACAATATTGTACCGTTTGTGCCCTAATAAACATTAAAACATCTAAATAGTAGGGTTTTCTCTCAGTACAAAAGTGAAAAAAATTGTGCGCATCGAGAAAAAGTTGTGAATTTTTTTTTGGCCATGGATAGAGTGCCCCACGATGAATATTTTTTAGTATTGGAGGTCCGTAAAATTTTTGGACCTTCACGTCAAAATCAGGGGTCCCGTGCAATATGTTATTACTCTCTGGTTAAGGCTGCTAGGGGTTGTGTGGATTTTTACTTTTTTAATATCAAAAATGAATTCCGCATGTCTGTTTTATATGGAAATGATACCACACAACCTCTAGCAGCCCTAACCAGAGAGTAATAACATATTGCACGGGACCCCTGATTTTGACGTGAAGGTCCAAAAATTTTACAGACCTCCAATACTAAAAAATATTCATCGAGGGGCACTCTATCCATGGCCAAAAATTCACAACTTTTTCTCGATTTGCACAATTTTTTCAAATTCAAGCTCTGCTAAAAAGGACCTTTTTCAAGATTAGTGTCAGAAACGCTGCTTCATTTGAAATAAATCAATTTTATTTTTTTCACTTTCCAGAGAAAACAAGTTCAATCATACACTCAGACCGTAGAACTCGGTTATAATTTGTTCCTACACTATATCAAGTCGAGGTAATGGTACTCGAGTTGGAAGTTTGTCAGTAAATACGGCCTATGCTATACATGGGATTTGTTCGCTCCGCAATGCGAGCTGTGTCGAACAAAGTTAATAATAGAATGGTAAGGCGATACGGAATGTAAGGTTAATCAACCACAATCACACGAGCGTAACGATACATCACGGATGACCATTTGCATTAAAGTCAGCATTCCGCCATTGTTTTTAGATAGCTTGTGACATCGTTAACCGTCATGTGTAATACAATAAAATTCAACGTCATTAGCAAAAACAGACCAAGGTATACTAACTAAAAAGGCTACCTAGACGTACGTTTAGAACACTTGTTCATCCTGTCATGTCCATCATTCTTTATCAAGGAGGAGAGGGTCGAAAGCTCTTGTAACTTAAGGAGTAGCTCTTGAATATTGTTGATGTAATTTACGCAAAGGATCTGTATTTTTGACACGAAAAAACCAAAAACGTAAGTTCACCGATTATTCGAAGACGGCTGGACCAATTTAGAATTTTTTTTTTGTTGGTAAGAGTATACTTCACAGTTGGTCCCATTGTAACCGGATCAGGATCTGATGATGGGATCCTAGAGAAATCGAGGTAACTCTTCAACTATTATAGGCACGCCTATAATAGTTGAAGAGACCATAGTGACTTGAGTATGTTTTACAGCAACTCAAGCATTTGCTATGGAGGCTAAGTGAAGTCGGTTCTTTTTTGCTTAAAATTATTATACATGTTTTATACTTCAAAACAACAGAAGCTTTTGATTGGCGTTCAATCGTGATTAGGTGACATTTTGTTGCTGACAAATTGGAATTAAAATATTTGGTTCGTCAAAGGCTCTCGTCTCGACATTAAATTGATTTGTTTTAGATTACGTTTTAATGGGGACCTCTGGTTCGAAAGCGCTTTAACCTTGGTTTGCTCATAACTCATAACGATGTTAATTTTGAACATCGTTCGGTGTATATTTATCTACTTCCAAGAAAGTGAACGCAAATGTTGAAGTTATTTGCGGTTATTTGCCTTAAGAACACTTATTACAATTCGCAAAAAGACCAGCTAATTACATTCGGTGTGAGGTGCATGTAGTCTGCACTGTAACATGAAATTGAATAGCAAGGAACGAATACTCTTTCCGACGCAATGCAACTTCACGCTCGACGGAGATTAACGGAACGACAACCAAACAAAAAGCATTGAACCCTCATTAAACTGCGGTTCCGTATACACCTCAGATTTCGACGAACTATTCCTTTATTGTATTAAAATATTTACACCTGTGATTGCTCCTTGACACGACTTCTCACGGCAAGTACAGAGTTCTACACTAATGACTATAGCATCAATAGCATTTTAGATAAAATGCTGCGTCACTCGCTGCGTCCAGCGCATCAATATTAGAAAACATGTCAGAACAAAGGAAGTTAATTAAAATGGAAGTTCGATATCTATTCAAACATATTGTAATAATCATAGGAAACGAGTTCTCATGAATACATCGGTAATTGTACTAGCTCACGTTAAATTATAAGCCATAAGTCTCCATTTTTGCGAACACTCGTCCATTTTCCTCGCTAAACAAATCACCTATTCACTCTGGACGAATAGGGTGATGAGGTAATTCATGTTGTTTATTCATCAGTGAATTTCTCATAAGCGCCATTGTAGTTGTATTCAAGCTGTACTTTGCCCTTTTTGGCATCAAACTTGGTCAATATTAAGTACAGTTGAAAGCATCAGTCATCAAAACGATGTCGATGCTAACGCCTTATTTTCTGAATAAGAAATACATAACATAGTAACGACATTTAAAAGAGACATACTCCCTAGGGAGGCCATTTATATAACCCGTACCTTGTTATGTCCAAATGAGAATCTATCTTCATGCGATGTGGAGATGGGAGTGTGCCTGTCGTTGTCCCAACTTAAGTGCCAGTTATCCAACGAATCTGTCGATGACTTCTTTGTGTCGATGGAGCTCTTTCTGGACAAGGAGTATGTGGTGCCGACGTAGTCTCTTTTCATGTCCCTGATACCATTGCTCGAGAGGGAGTCTCTTCTGTTGTAGTTGACAACGTTTGTGCGGGATAGGTTGGGGAACGATCCCATGGAGTGTCTTTTGTTGTTGTGTCTTTGGGTGGGACTGGGTGTCTCCCTGCGCGGAGGGGTGACGGACGGGCTGTGCGGGCGCCGAAGAATGCTCGGGAATGAAGAGGGATGATCCAACTCGCGAGCGGGCGATCCCGCCAGGCCCAATGAATCTTTACGCCTGTTTAACAACATGTAAGGTTTAACAACTTGTATTACCGGATTCCGTTGGCGCTATAAATCATAGAACTGTGCCCTGTTTTTGTCTAAATACGTGATGTGTAAGACAAGTACAAAGCGTTATTCAAGTTGTATTCTTTCCAGCTTCAAAACTGCAAATGCGACTATACCTATAGCAAAGCAATATTTATGTACCTATTTACTACTAAACTCATTTCCTTCTATAGTTACGTTACACAATATTTATTGCTTTTGTTCATACTAAACAGGCAATAGTTAAATACTGTAAGGAACATGTTATTGTAAGGAACAAAAGGGTATTAATATCGGCAAAAAATAAAGCCTTCATAACTTGCACTTGAAACAAATTTTTTTTCGTAATAATTATCTGTTGCTGTTTCAAATTAAAAGTTAACTGAATAAGTCATTTATAACAAGCGGTATTCATTGAAAGAAAAGGGTTGCCGTCAATTAACAAAAAATAACTAACCTTTTTTTTTTCAATGAATACATGATCAACATGGGTGTGTAATGTTTTGTATACAAACAAATAACTTTATGTCATTATTCATAACAACAGATTGCATAATTTCAATTTGTATAATGGATTATATAGTATTATAACTAAATTGCATTACAACTTATTCATATTTTCATTAATTATAATACTAATTTTGCATAGTCTTCAATTGTATAGTAAACCATTGATATAAAAGTTCAGTTTGCATAAACACGAAAAGCATTATTATCTTATTAGGGTAAGGTTCCTCATACCCTGCTTATGATATGTCAAACGTTTAATGATGAGCGTAACCTACTTTTTGAGCTGTAGTTCGTTTCTAAATGGGGTTCAGTTCTATTCTAACCTAAACTCATTTTTAACAGAAGTGAAAATACATACTATGTTAAATTTTATTAGTCAAAATATACGTTATACTTAATATTATTATGATTAATGAGTAGTATACTAATTGAACGTTATGTTATATCAAGTTATATAAATTGTCATTAGTCAAAATAAACGTTATACACTTATAACAAAGGCTGTTATGATAAATGAGCATTATGCAAATTAATCGTGACATAAAATTATGAATTTTGTTGTTATGAAAAATGTTTATTATGCTTTTCAAACGTATTCTAATTGAAAACAAACGCACCCGATTAACATCACAATAAAACCATTGCAAAGGCATTCAAGACGAGATGATACATTATTTTATCAACATAACATCATCGGGTACATCTCTCGCGTTCATAAAGACAACATTGTTTATAAACAGGGCACAAGCTATGATGCGCGCGTCGGTACATAATTTTGTCGCATAAGTACCTTATTATGAGCCCATTGGACGGCGACACAGAATCCCTATAGTACCCAGGTGAGGATTCCCTGCTGCTGTGCAGGTACAAAGACGATCTGTAAGGAGAACTGCAAGCATGTCTTCCGTGGACATCACAATGAGGATCGTGTTCCACGCTCGAACTGACGAAAGGCGACCGCCGCCCCTCCAAGTTCATATTCCCAAACATAGAGTCCAGCTGACGCATGGCAGCTACCTTCTTCACAACACTCATCTTCACTGACGCGATCGCGAAGTATTAAGACAACAAAGTATTAACGTACGTCCTCCAAGTATGCTGCGAGGCGACTGGACAGAGCGGACGGCATTTATGCGCACAACGCTACGACGATGATGACTCACTGCGCGCGAGCAAGTACGATTATCGACGTGTCCTACAATTACATATATACAATAAGTAAGTGACAAGGTAAATAATGGTCCAGAGAACAACTTAGAGCCATCAATAATAAACAAACGGTACGTGGGTGGAAGTTCATGCCAAGGTCGCGGCGATGTACTCGCGACTTAACAAAAACCTACGTCCATGCAATTTTAATCGTCCGTCCATGTAATATGTACAAGATTATAACATTTAATAAATGTAGGTAAACATTATATTAGTTTGAGACTTATACATAGTATGTAGGTTGATACTTTTTATAACCAGTTTATCTCGACAGTTATGCAAAAATATTATCAGCTATACCATACTTATCAAGATCCTTGGCATCGGAATAGACACGTTGACATATTTTCGATATAGAAAACAAAATGTTTATTTGCCACTAGGTAAGTATTTTTTTTTTATTATATACTTCAGGAAGTATATATACTTCAGGAACACGATTCGGGATTTAATGACATTTGTATAATATCTGTATATAAAGAGATATATGTGTGAACCAATATGATTTTATGTTTAATCTAAATAAGTAGTTTAATACTAGTTGGATTATAGCGCTCATGTTGAAAATAATTATAGTTTGATCAAACTATAATATTACAATTATTGATTCACGAATAAATAACTAAATCCAAAACATTTCTAGCATACCAAATGTTAACAAATCCAAAAACTTTATGATGACACTATTCAGACAGATTCAGAAGAAGCTATGCGGGCCAAGTGTTTAAAATAATTTCAAAACGCTATTATTGCCTTAACAGTAAAACCGTGCCAAGATGCTTTTGAACAGCTCGCCCGCTTAGCAACTTCTGCCGCCGACTGTTATCGGTTTGACGAGTGTGAAATTAAAAATATATTTTCCCTCATATGTTGCCATCTCTGTATTTTAGGCCTTTACCGGTTTTATTCTAATTCTAACAGATTCCTGGTTCCGCTCAGATATCTACTCTTATATTTTGGCCAAACCACTACTTTTTAATGGAATCCATGGTTGTCAGGGAAAAATAGAGCCTACTTGGGATTAGGTCAGTTACCTTACGACGTTTTATTTACCAAAAATCATATCCAAGCAAATCGATACGGAGCAATCGATTGTGACGATCGACGATTCGTTCTAAATAACTTTCATTTATAAATAGTGTCAAAAAAATCATTGCGATATCGTAACAATTTTGATTGCGCTTCGGCGAAACGAACGGTCATTTCCCTCGTTATTAGAAACGCTTTTTTTTATTAGATCGTAAGGAAAAGGAAATTACTAATTGAAGGAATAAATGTTCTATGAATTGGTTTTAAATTTTTACAATGTTATCTTCATTTCAGAACACAACCTTACGACATTTGTTCTTTCCATGATATGTAAGAGTTGTGAGTAAAAATATTGATCACTGTTCCCTCTCGGTTTTCGACGTCATGATCGTAACTTTGACGAGAATAACTTCTCATGCAATAACTGTTTATTAAATGTTTGCAGTGAACGTTTCCTGCGATAACATATCAGAATATTGATCTCTTTCCTCAAGGTTCTACATAAGACCGACAGCGGTAAGACATTTTTGTTTAAACTTTTTCCCACGGACTGCGTGGATCATCATACGATATTTCCAAAATCCAAAATCTCGAGAAGATAGATTTCTATGCTTTTCGCACCATCGTGAAACCCCTTCGAAAAATATTCACATTAATAGATATGTTTTATAATATAGGACTAACTTACCTACAATCAGGCTTGTTAAAATGGTTCTAGACGATGTTAATGTAAATAAATACTTTAATATGTAGAGAACAAAAAACTCAAGAATAAATAAGCAACCATGCCGCATTGGTTCGTTTTAGTACGTATTTTTATTTAATATTATGTTTTATTGTATTTAACTTTATTATTTACTGACTATTTACTAGACTACTTATTTAATTAGGATGTTTTCCGATAATTATATATACCTGTACCTACTTTAAAAAAGAACCAATATATGATATATATGTACCTATACTTACTCATATCATAAAGATTTATAGATTTCCAAAGTTCCACACTAGAAGTAACAACTTCACCACCAACTAAGCTAAACAGATGATACACACAACAGATGATAACAGATGATCTTTTATGATAAAAGAACATGACTAAAAACAAACATAATAGGATAGATCAGATTTAGGGCGCGGTCTATTGACGGCCCGATTAAATAGTCACTTTTATATAATGTTGCGTTTACATGTATTGTCTGATTCAATGAGACAGGTGCATGCCCGCCAGACGTGACCGTACATGTAAACACACCACTATATCGTGACGATAACTTTTAAGTAAAATCTAGAACTATATATAGATTTTCCATTCAATACACTTTTAGTGGATTATTATAATTTGGAAATTTATGTAGAAGACACAGTTCAGGTAAGAAAGTATATCAAACTTGTATGTAATTCATTTTCAATAGTCAGATTTGGACTCATCTTTTTTCTTTGGTATTTTTCTTAAACTATAACCTATTGTTGGTTAATCTAACCTTGGTTTGATATGTTTTCTTATAGAACAACGCACTTATATGTATTGTTTAGATTTGATGTACTGTTGTTTTGAAAAAATAAGTCCCGCCGAGTTTCTTGCCGGACATAATTCTTCTCGGGTCAGAGGCGGTTAGAACCGGTGTAGTATGATTTTTTTTTCTGTCTTTACTTTGACGTGTAAAAGTGCCCTTGTGGCCTACTTACTGAATAAATGTTTGAGTTTGAGTGAATCCAAAATTATGGATACGGATGGTTTGGTGCGATGGACTCTTAGATTTGCAGTACAACCCAGAGTTAAATAGTATGAAAAAAAAAACACATAACTAGTGAACACAAAGTTTAATGTTGTACTGTATATATTGCACGTACCGCATCCGACGCATCGATTGGCATACCGGAGTTGTCATACAAAACAAAAGTTTCCAAACAAATTTAAACAATAAACTAACGTATAAATACCGTCGATTCATCAGTCCTTAAGTATCACAAGACTTTTCAATGAGCAGGCTATAGCAATGTTTAGTCACTCGTAATCGACACAATTAATTGTGAAACAACGAGCTAACGCGTAGGACTGTAATCAAGTAATTCAATAAATATAAATGTTAGTGGCGTCGCCGTTTACAGTTTCAAGAATTCGGTATTTACACGATTATCAAAGACGTTCCAAGTGGATGATAATTGATTATAAATAGCGTCGATTGCGCAATTAGTTTCTATTGATCTGTATTTTGTACTATTAATATAGAGTCAGCAGCATAGGCAGCTATGTAGTAAGGGGGCGTGATGTTCAAAATTATGTTGGAACGTCGTAAAAGGATAGTTTCTAACAACACGTCAGCTTATTTACTTTAGATACCTGGCTGTACCCGTAGATAGTCGTAATAGATTAACCTTGCGACTAGCTGAAATTTCTTACACATATCAGTGTTCACATTAAATATTCTCGCAAAAGGTTGTTGTTATAGTCAATCTGTAATGTTACGCAAGGCGTTACCACACTGGCGCCGCGACCGGATGCGGCGACGGTGTGCAAGTATGCCAGTGCTATACACATGCAGAGCGCTATCTCGCTCGCGCACCGGTGCCGCATGCGGAGACCGCAGGCGTGTGAAAGCCGCCTAAATGAAAATCGTATGATTGTCTAGCAAAGGAATAACGGGAAATAACTGGAACAACGCATTATTTCTATGAACGCTACTAATACATAGGTAACAAACAAATGTACATATATTGCACTCACCGGCGAGAAATTTTGCTTAAAGCATTTTTCGTGGCTAAAGCGTAAAAATTATTTGAATTATTTTTGCTCGCATTAAGTTATAGTAGATACTACAGGAATTTTTGTAGTGGAGACCACAGGTAGTTCGACATATGGTTCAACTTCAGACCATTATATGTAAATCCCTCCCACAGTTAACATAGTTCTTCCATTGCCGATAATGGCATAAGCGCTGTATGTGGCCGGATTATCGATAACACGCACAAAACACGCACAAATCTAAGATTCCCAACCAGGGACCCGGTACCCTTTCTTCGGCAATAGTATTTCAACTGGGCTCCCTTTACACTGGATAACCCAGTAAACAGCTAACTGGTTCCAACTGATATATATGCTAACCAATTTATTGACTATCAATAAGTAATTTATATGACCATCAACTACACATATCAAGGGTATGTAGGTACCTAAGAATAAAGCTACACTGAAAAAAATACATGTTTGCTCCAACGAAGATCTTATTTAATGTAACACGCATCTTGACTGCATATGAGCCTAATAAGATCTTGTCTGTTGAAGCTAAGAGCACTTAGTAAACTTATCATATAGTTAGATATAGTAAATAAATATACTATTCTTCCAAACATTTTATTAGCAACTAAGATAAAATGCATCTTAGTTGGATTTAATTTATTTCAGTGTACCGTATTTATAATATTTAAAACATACAAAACCACAAAAAAATATAGTTGCTCTGGCCTTAGCTATATGTCCGTAGGGATAAGTAGCTCATGATGGCGCAAGGCAGCTCATAAGGCAAGTCGAAAATATGTGGGTACTAACATAAATATAAATCATAATTTAAAAAAAAAAACTTTAAACAAAAAAGAACCGACTTCACTTAGCCTCCACCTTTCCAAAAGCAAATGCTATAGCTGCTGTAAAAAATACTCAAATCACTATAGGGGTGCCTATAATAGTTGAAGAGTTCCCTCGATTTCTCCAGGATCCCATCATCAGATCCTGACCTGGTTATAATGGGGCCAACTGTGAAGTATACTCTTTCAAACAAAAAAAGAATTATCCAAATCCATTCAGCGGTCTTCGAATAATCAGTGAACATACATAAAAAAATAGCAAAAAAAAAAACAAAGATCCCGACGATTTGATAACCTCCTCCTTCGAAATCTTGAAGTCGGTTGAAAACAACAAGTGTTGATTTATTAAATTTAAACTTTCGTGAGACATACTATCACTATAAAATATAACGGTTACACTCACGTCACTTTAGTCACTTCGCGCGACATGTTTCGGAGAGCTTAGGTCTCCATCTTCAAGCATCTTAAAGTGACGTGAGTGTAACCGTTATATTTTATAGTATTGATTTATTCGATGGGCTATCTAGAACAATTTTTGTGCGCCTTGATTGTCGGTTGACAGTTGCTAGTTGCTTGGCATCACGTGGTCAGTTCAAGAACGAAAATATGTAGACTTTAAGTGCTGGTCACGTAAACTCATGACGAAAAAAAAATCTTACGCATGATATCTCATGTTAATCAACACAAACAACATAGAACAGTTGCAAAATTGAAGTAGGCCTACAACTTCAAAAAAAACCAAGATAAGAGGAAGAAGAAAAAGCCATAGGTATGCAATACTTATACAAAAAAAACCGGTCAAGTGCGTGTCGGACCACGCATAATGGAGGGTTCCGTACCTTCAATGGAATAAGAATCAAACTAATACCATATGGTCGTATCTGATGCCTATGGAAGATGTTTTTTTGGAGATAACTCAAAAATGGCTAAACTCATTATGTTTAAAACAATTTTCATAGTAAGTAGACTGATAACTTGATAAGGCGCATCTTCTAAAATTGTTTCATATTTTTTGGACTTACGGGTCAAAAGTTACAGGGGAACACACAATTAATTTTACTTACTTTCGAAGCGATTGTTTCCTAGAAACCTAGATGTTATTTTAAACACTTCTCGATTGATGTGTAACATGTTGCCCCCCCACCACCACTAAAAATATTTTTTTTTTATTTAACTACAGAACTAAATAGCGGCATACAAAATAAACCTTGTTAAAATTTTATGAGTAAAATAGCTGTGACATACGGACGGACGGACGGGCAGACGGACATGACGACACTATAAGGGTTCCGTTTTTGCCATTTTGGCTACGGTACTCTAAAAATCGAAGAAATAGCCGGCCGGTCCCTGTGCATGTTCTCATACACATTCAAATTATAACGACGTTTCTAACAAGGAGTAACGAAATACATAACAAACAAAATGACGTTATCATAAGAATAATTCTAGACATAAAGAAAAAAACCGGCTTAATAACAAATGAAGGGTACCGAGCCATCGTACTTACGACACGTAGCCACGTAGGTACCTACATACTTTTTGATTTAATATAATACTTAACAGTGCAGACTCGATTTAAGTAGTTTATGACGGGGTGAGATCATAAGATGTCAAGGGTGTTGTCCTGAATACCAAGTCAAGACAATTGAATAACTCTGGCGCCCTAAACCAATTTCCGAATTTAATTGTTAGTCAAGTTTGTATGAGGAGTGAATCTTAATGATAGTCTTACGATACGAGCGACTTGAAAACTGCAAACGTTCAGTGCCTCTTTTTCGAGAGATTTTTATTTCAAAAGAGGATATATTATTTCGAATATCAAAAAATGTTGACTTACGCAGCATATAAATCTGAATACGCATGAAATCGATGTTGCAATGTTAATTCAGATTTTTTTACATACCTTTAAATACTAGCCTTTCAAAAGTAAGCTTGTAATAAAACATTATTGATATTAAAACTTGCCATCTCTGTTTGCCATAGGCATATCTGAGAAGCAGAAAACAACAATAGGCAGTAGGTTAATAAAGATGTTTTACCTTAATCACGTGGCTTAAAAACAAAGAAATTTTTCTCTATGTCGACGCTTTGTATTCATAGAGCCTTTATAATATCGTAGCTAAAATCTTAAGGACCTGATTAACTGGCGCGCCTAACACGATTAATTCAGAAATTTTACGGTTCCTCGGCTGGGTGATAAGTTCCGAGAAAATTAAATTACACCCACTCAGATGAGAACAAAAGCTACAACTACGTGCTAAATGGATTACTATCGGGACTAGGGGGAGATGTAAAAGGTATCGGTGTCTATATTTTTTTAATGAAAATGGTGGCGCTTTTTAAGATCACGACAAAAACCGTTTCTTTACTTAATTTATTTTCTAATTATCTATCTTCTTTTTAGTTTTTTAATAGATTTATGTTCAGTCATTCAACATCTATTTATAATTCATCTATCCTTTTAGTTTTTAATAGTTTAGTTTTTCAAAACGTTCATTAGAAGATCTGAAAATGTTTTCCAGTCCTGATACTTTGTGTTTTAAATCGAATGACTTATCGCAAAATCCTTCTCTGTTGATTGTGACGAATAGGCAAGTAATTCGTACAACAAACCGTGATACATCTCGTGACACATCTAAACTGTGGTTGAAATATATGTTTAGATACTAGTATACCAGTGGCGGCGCGTCCGTAGACTACGATTCCCATCGGCTTGCCAAACATTTTGGCATTTGAGCAGTTTTCCAACAGCTTATGAAGAAATTTTGAGCCATTTATTTGGCAAAAATTTCTTCATGAGCAGTAGCTCCGGCTTGCCTAAGAATTTTTTTTACACATTGCGACTGTAGTATACAGGGTGTATTATTGATATAATCGCATACGCTAAGGGTTGTTAGTATATACCCTAATAAACATACTTTCAATATGTATGAAAATTTTAAGACATTTTTTTTCATATAAAATATTTCAGCACGCAATATATTGCTACCTACATTATTTAATAAATAAATATATATATAATGAATATTATGGTACAATCTCACACAAATCGACCTAGTCCCACGGTAAGCTCAATGAGGGTTGTGGGTTTGACGACGAAGTAGCCGGGTTCGCTGGTTGTTATATATAAAATAAACATTTCAATTCCTAGAAAAGCTCACCAACTTAAAACAAAATAGGCAGTGGGACCACTAGCTTAGCATACAGGTTTTAGTGACATACAAAGTCTTTGGTTTCTGTTATGGTGCGAAATGGAAAGTTATGTCTTATGTAGTGTCACATTCATTGCGTCACAAAAATAAATAAAACTAGTGGTTAGTACTCCAATATTTAAGCGGGGAATCATCTCCATATACCATGCTCCATATATTACCTTACAAAAAGTGGTGTAGAAAATGTTTTAATGGGTATTGGTAGGCTACAGGTTGGTCATTAAAAATCTAGATTCTTAGACCTTGGGAGCATTGGCCGCCATATTGGTTTAAATGTGCCAAAATTCAGTTTATTTATTAACCTTGACGCTTAAGCGGTTGTCAGTATGACTAAAGTGTCTATGGACCGTATAAAGGAAATAAAATTGTCTACAATTTTTTCATACACAAAAGATCTGCAAGTCATACAGATAAAAATATTCAGGGGGTGAAAAAAGTATCTTCGGATTGCGTTGACATAGAAGCTTGATTGTTTTACTGCTTCAAAAGACTGCAGACAGAATCCGATTTTAATTTCAACTTAGTACCTCCACGCGTTCCTGAGAAAAAGGGTCTTGCAAGACAGATAGACGGACGGACAACACAGTGATCCTATAAGGGTTCTGTTTTTCCTTTTGAGCTACGACACCCTAAAAAGTACCAAATTACGATCTGAACATTACCCCCTAACTTTGCACTTAGTTATAGTATATAGTTCATAGCCCAGCTATGAACTATCAATATACATCTCTCTCTTTTATTTACACGGGAGCGATTATCTTTTGTCCCTTGAAATAGCCGAGAGCTCATAGTTTACTCGCTCGCGGTGGGACCAGTGCCTTAGCAACATGCATGAATTTTTTGGATGACGTCGATCAATTCCATTTCCCGTTAGATACAAATGTCTCTAATAAACCTACTATCTATTGTAGCCCTGAAACGTCAAAAATGCGAAAATACGTTAGGCCGCGCGTCAAAACGCCCCATACAAAAAGCGTGAGGTTTGTGACGTCACCGACCTCAAACTTGCGGAAAACTGTTTGGAAGGAAAGTTTTTAGAAGATTTTTGTAATTTTAGGCACGAAAAAATGCTTTTACCTATATAGTTGTCATACATTTTTTTTCTAGTTAGAATACAAGTAATGGAATTGTGGAATTTAAAAAAATGGTTTAAAAAAATACATTTGGGGTATTTAAAAAAATGGCTCAAATTTTACGGTTTTAAACCGCAATATCTTTACAAAAATGGTAGAAAATTATTACGGATTTCCACATTTTTTATATTAATTTGGTGTTGCTGAACGTGTTTATTGAACTAATTCAATAAAATATTTTTCATGCATGTTCTCAATTATCCAAATCAGTTAATTACATTTTGAATTAGATAAAGTTTGATGTTACAAATTGCTCTCTTTGTAACGTCATAAACGATCATCTCCACACCTTTAGAAAGTGACAATACCTCACTTCGTGCTCGGGAGTCATCACTGAACACAACAGTATACTGCCCAGTCAATGTAACTTCGTAAATATACTTTTCCATATTGGCCTCTCGACCATTTCGTTAAGTCCATTAAGAACGCTCATAATAATCAGATTACTTTGCGTAACGTAACGTAACTGCTCTAATAACAAATTCCGAATAACTTAAATGGATGCAGTGGCGCCGTCAGCTATTAAATTAATAGTCAAATTATCATATTACAAACTAGCAGGAAACCAAACATTTAAATTTATATTATAAACGGAAATTAGTTACCTACGTGACTACAATTCCATATAAGTCTGCTATTCATTTAATAAATTATTCCGGTATATTTCGGTTCGACAAACAGCAATCATTTAAACGTTTGCGTTGACAATGATGTGTCCAAAATTGCGAAATTTTCCACATTTAAAAATTTCGGAAAACTCTTACATTTTTGTATGGGAATTGAACCTTTATGGAGAATGGGCATTTTTGTATGGGGAGTGTACCATGGATGTATACTGCTGAGACGTATCTCGTTTTAAAGCTCGTGATCACCAGATTATTTTATTATATGGCACCATTGTTGGATATCGTGCAGGCACCGAGATATTTAACAAAAAAGAGCGAACATATAAAGAGCATTTTTTTTAAAGATACGATATGTAATCCGTTATAGCATGGTTTATCTGAAAGTATATGAGAAATGGTTCAATTCTGTGTAAAACACCCTATGTTTGAATACTTACAGGGCTAGAATTAATTAATTTAAATTAAGCTTGATATGAATATCGCTCGGTTTAGAGCCAAGGTAATGTGTATACGGGAGGCGTATATTACATGTCAAAGGTATTTTTATAAACTATTTTTCGTAATATATACTTTAGCTCCAATGCATGCAGGAACTAAAATATATCGACTTTGTATGTTAATTAATTGTGCTTCATGAAGTTCTAAGTTTTCTACTCGTCACTAGATGGAGCTAGCTTCCAAAATTCTAAATGACATTAAGAAAAACGACGTGCCGGCGCGTCGGTCTAACTCCATCATGACTCATGAGTCTCATGACAACGTATATCTGCTTATATTATATATCTGCTTACCATTATATGGGCCGTATGCTTGTTTGCCACCGTCGTGATAAAAAAAATTGTATTATTTTTTGACAGGGCTAAGTCGAAAAAGGAAGTTTAGTCTATCTCCCTCTTCACCGCTCGAATTTGCGGAAGCACAAGAGAAAGGCAAATAGACGAATCTTCAAATTCAAATTCTGTTGTTTGAGGTAACCCCCTAGAACAGCTAGTTTATAGTCAACGTTCAGAAACTAACTTATATATAATGACGCGACGTGAAGCCTTAGACCACAGATTTTAGAGCGTTAAAAAGCAATGATATGGAGCCAGCATTATTAATATTTATGTAGTTATATAGACTATATTATAGACTAAGAGTCGAGTAGTTAAAACTACTCGACTCTTAGTCGGTTCTTCTATTGCATACAAGATGTCGCCAGTAACTGATTTTAATTAACTGGTTTTAAGTAGTTAATTGCGGTCATTTAACATTAATTAGTCACAAAAAATTAATGACTTATTTTTAAAATTAATTTCAGGCGAATAAACTATGTAAATGTGTATAAAAGTTAACCTTTTTTGTATAGGTTAGTTAGTTCCAGATTTTGCCACAGCTAGGCCACAGCGCAGACACGAAATAATGAATACCGGCTTACGTGCACCCTAACGGCCTTCGGTGCCATATAACTAATTAATGCTATGATTAAGACCTTTCATTTGAGATAAGGTTCAATTGTATACGCCAGTGGCAAAAGTTGTCCATTTTGCTGCCAAAGCTCCATCTAGTGTTCAATAGAAGAATTAGGCTGTCGTTAATTACAGTTAATTAACGCATAAAACCGTTTTATTTTGGTATCTGCATACGTTAGAGTGCAAGTATCATTTACGAAAAATAACTTTTAAAAATACCTGTTAGCTGTTACATACGACTTTTGTATACACGTTAGCTTCGCCATGCTACAGGTGTTTTTACATATTAGCAAATGTTTCATCTATTAATTCCAGCCCTGTACGTATTTTTCCGATGGTGGTGGTAAATAAGCGTGAAGCATTTCTTATATTCTTTCATATAAAATACGCTATCACTGGTTATAGACCGGATATTTTATAAATTAACCGTTTATATGCGCAACCTTTTTTTTTAAATAGCTCGGACCCTGCAGGCTATCCAATGATGGCGTCATACAATTAAATAATGCACTAGTTAAGACCTTTCAAATGAGATATGTCTCAATCGTATACACTCATGGTACAAAATGCCCATTCTCCTTTCTGTCATTTCCAATATCCTATATTTCATGTAAACTTATCTAGACATTTGCAAGGAGATTTCCAATTATTTGGAAATCTCCTTGCATCTGTCTTTGGTTATACCGTATATAACAAATATGTGGAAACATTTTTTGTGTCAAAAAGGACACAAATATTTACTACTAGGTATAAAAAACGAACGGATAGTACAGAGGGGTTAAGAGTTCACAAAACAGTTTTAGATTTTGTTGTGACGACGTGTTATTATAGGTAAGCCATCAGTTTTGCAGCAGAGGGTGTGTTCTTATGCTTTTATACTTACTATAAAATATCAAAAGAATACATCAAACCGCTACACGCTAAGAGTCCGGTAACGATTTGGAAACGAAAATCGCTAATAATGAAATTACGAACATGAATCGCATTTGATAAGATAGTTTAGTCTTCTTATTGCAAATATTATTATTTTATACCCTAAAACTGAATTCTTACAGAGCTTGTTTAGCTAGGACGTTGAATCGTGCAATCTTGTCGCTTGATTATTAATTATATTTTTTATGGACCCTAATATGTTTTATAATATCTGATTAAAGCATTATTTCTTGTATTTTTATTTTTGTGAAATGCTTTGATACCTTTCCAAACATATCACCGTTAAGTTCGGCAATTTTTCATAAAATTGTTCCAGCTAAACATACTCTTCCTTAAAAAATATATATGAAAATGAAAAAAACTGTTCCACTTATTCCTCAGTTTCTTATTGTGCTATTAATAATTGTATTTTTCTATATAAATTATTATTTTTTTAAACAAAAAAAAATCAATTTTATTAAATTTTTTGGCCGTTTTCCTAATAAAAATTAAATTATTATTTTTTATGTTTCATTGTGCATTATTGACCATGTACTACCTAAAAACCCAAAAAAAATATTTTGTCCATCTAGCTTGTTCTAGACGAAACACTGTGCTACTTCCCTGTTCGCCACCCCCTAAGGCCGCTACTGGCATTAGAGTACACCTACGATAATATCTAATAATTGTTTTACATAAAAGAACCGACTTCACTTAGCATCCACCTATCCAAAAGCAAATGCTCGAGCTACTGTTTAAAATACTCAAATCAATATAGGTGTGCCTAATTATAGGCAAATATTAATTTAAAAAAATAAAAATCATCGTATATTAATTTGAAGAGTTCCCTCGGTTTTTCCAGGATCTCATCATCAGATCCTGACCTGATGACAATGGTACCAACTGTGAAGTAGATATACTCGTTCAAACAAAAAAAATATTATCTAAATCGGTCCAGCCTTCTTCGAATAATCGGTGAACATACATCTTTATGTATCTTTGTGTGTTTACGAATTGAGAACCTCCTCCTTCGAAATCTTGAAGTCGGTTGAAAACAACCAGCACACAAAAAGTGACATAGTCGCGTTGCGCAGGCTGACTTTTGCCGTAGACAGCCGCTCGTCCTTAGGATATTGCTAGTCACGCCACAAAGGACCTACAAAGCGCTACTTAAAAATCAGACCAGCGTAAGCAGGACTATTAAAAAAAAGTGAATGCTATGAATATAAAAATTAAGTTATAGGTATTAGTCCCTTATACTGGCGATAGAATCTATATGTGAATACACCTAACCGGATTGTCGTGCCATATTTTCGGTGACATTTTGTTTGTTCTATCTTTAACTCTATGATCGAACGTTTATGGATTTGATATTATCCAAATGTAATTTTTTTAACTATTGAAGCGCCATCTGCGTTGCTTTATGCGTAAAACCTGATTGATGTTAATCATTAAGTAGTCAATCGATGCCAAAGTGGCCAACCGCGCTCCACCGGCATAGGTAAACCCCGCTAAAGGACTCCTGAAATTGGAAAATAGAGGGCTAAATTTAATGACAGGTAGGAAATTCCTATATCGATAAAGTCAGTTATCGATGTTGTCCCCGTATACTAGTGATTACCCTAGGATTTGTCTGTAAATATGTAATTTTTTGTAAGTTTCATTTTGAAGACGATGATAAAGTTTACACTAAAGCATATTTTAATGATCGCTAAGTTTTCACTGCTATGAAATAATATTTTTTATCTTTTCATCAAACCTCTTTAGACAATAACGTAAATAGTTTACTTACTTAAACACTTATGAGAGCCATTGCTTGCCAATGTCGTCGGATAAAACATGGAGTGATCTAGGGATCACATGAGTAAGTACCTAAATGGGATAAAATGAGTTCATCGATATAGGAACACCCTACCTGTCATTAAATTTTGCCCCCTTTATTCTGATATCTGCCTACTACACTAGAAATAGTCGCCGAGATTCTCTGTTAACGTTTTTAATTACAATATAGTTACTCTGGCATAAATTGCTTCGTCAAGTGTAGGCAGGGTAGGGCCTTGGAGGGAACTACGCAGAAAATATACAACAAAGGAGTTATGGACTTGAGACAAGTTAATAATAATCAGTGGCACTCCCCCCTTGCAAAGGTAAACTAATAACGTTATTCATCAATGTCTATGGTCTACTTTGACAGTGAGGTTCGCTAGAAAGAGAATAAGCGGATACCTATGTATCGAATAAGACGAGGTAGTGGCGGTAAAGGCGAAGTGAAAATATGTTTGTAATGTAATGTGTCACAATACAAAGGAGACTGACGTACAAGTGTAATAATACTAATATTATTTTAAACATTTTGTTAATTTGCCTCATAAAACCCTTCTCACGTCACATAGCCAATTCATAGACTAGCTCGCGTGCTCGATAATGAGGAATACATTGTATAGCGAGCAGTCTTTCTTTGTACTCGTCTCGCTGTGTTATCCCTTTTTATTTACGACTACCAGCTCAGCCGTGGGAGTAAAACTAAGTCGATCTAATCGATCGTAAACTAAACATTGATGACGTTTTGAAATATGCTAGTTAACGAATTATTTTATTTTAATAACTACTACGACGCAGGGCCGCCAGGGACAGAAGGCAGAGTGGCCACTATTACTAGGCCAGCGACCTAGGTACACTCTTTCCACATTGGCATCTAGCCCATCGTTTAGCAAATCTGAGGTAGCCGCACGTCCTGGCACAGAATAAATAATTAATAATACGTACAGAAAGTTCACTGTGTAATAAATTGAAAATGATATGTAGTTCTGATAACGCAAGACTTATCGCTAAAATAGCGATGTGGTAACCACTTGAATACACCATGGTAATCAACTAATCACATATTTTCTGTAATTTGCTCAAGCCGAATTGGGCTCCTGATAGTGTAGTCAGTTACGATTTTATTAACTGTCAACAATATGGCAAGAGCCAATGTTTACCTACAGTATGTTTTGACAAAAGGCCCTTGAAATATTTATATTTATAGCAGCTCTAAAAACTGTACAGATGTAGGCGGAACGAACGGAGGTTTTAAAATTAATAACGATATAATCAGACGCAGATTATGTGTATTGTTTCGTTTCTCTAAGAATACAGTTAATCCAATAATCAGAGAATTATCTCCATGCATTGCCCTACAAAAGATGGTGTAGAAAATGTTTTAAAGGGTATTGTAGGCTGTGGTCGTTATTAAAAATTTTGATGTTAGTGTTGGCCGCCATCTTGGTTCAAAGGTGCTAACATTCTGTTTTTTAACCTTGACGCTTAAATGGTTGTCAGTATGACTACATTTAATTTTATAAAGAAGACAAAATTGTCTACGATCAAGATCTGTGAGTCTTACAGATAAGATACATAGGGTATAAAAGTATCATTTTTAGGGTTCCGTAGCCAAAATGACACAAACGGAACCCTTATAATTTCGTCATGTTCGTCTGCCCGTCCGTCCGTCGGTATTATGTGACATACGGGCACACCCTAAAAATGATCCTTTTTTTAATTAACTCATATTTATAGCAGACAATTAGTGCATATATCTTGTTAGTTACAATAATTTGCTTATAATATAATGTTACTACCTAAGCGAATGAGACTACACTAACACGTTTTAAATTACCCTCCTTAAAAGCTTTTTTTTAAACCCCCGCCAACCCCAACAATTTTTTTACCCCCCGTATCCTTTTATCAGTACAGATCTATTGTGTATGGAAAAATTATAGACAATTTCATCTTCTTTATACGGTTCATGACACAGACACTTTAAACCGTTTCTATTTTTTTCTGTTTTGTTTATAAATACTTTTATCTTTACCTTTTCACTTTTATATTTTATTTTTATTGTTTTATCTTAGATCCTTTTTTTTCTTCTTAAATATTGTTATTTTTGCTAAGCACCGACCTCCCGTTTTGCCATCTTGCATATTTATTGTTGTCATAAATTTTAATGAGTTAGCTTTAATATTGCCTGCTTTTTAGTTATAGATGTTTTGCTTCAGACCACTTTGTTGTGGGTATTGTTTTATACATGATTCAGGAGACGTGAGCAGGAGCAACCCTACAGTCTACACACTTAGTAAACGAGAATGAATCGGCCGCCATCATGTTTAAGTGAAACAATAATGCCTTTCTATTTTTTTTTTTTTACGTAGAAATTTTATTATCTGTTATCATGGTCCCCTTACATAAACAAATCAATAAAGATAAAACATCTGTAACTAATATGACAGCACTTATAATTGTTAAATTAAGTGAGATACGATGTTTCCAAAGTAACCAGATATCAATTTGACACATATCACAGAAAAACAAGAGAGTATCAGTACTCGACGGAGTATACTAAGGGCCGGTTGCACCAACGTCATCGATAAACGTATGTTAGCGTCAACGTCATCGTTAAAAAAATCTTCTATGAAAAGTTTGACAGTTTTCTATGGGATGACAGCTCCGTCGCCATATTTATCGTTGATCAGTTCGTTAGTAGTGCGTGGTGTAACCCACCCTAATTGTAGACTGACCATGAGTGTCATAAATAATTTAATACTTTTTATTTTTTACTTCCACTTTTTTTATGGCTAATCACACCAATACTCGTATTAAACAATAGCCTGTTATTAACTGAATCCGTAGTGTTAATCCTGTATAGTGTTTAAGTTACTTTTAACTACCACACAGTATAAGTAGATTTTAATTAAATGTTATTCTCAACTTTGTCAATAGCCAATTACCCAGCTCATGACATTGGCGCCCAACGGGTAATGCTAGATTGGAGATACTATTGGCAATAGTTGGCAGGACATAGATTTTTTTTTGTTATATGTTTAGTGTGCAGATATTTTATTGATCTTTTCTTTGCCAATTTTGTGGCCATGGATGTTAATCTACTAGAGTTTGAGTTGGCTTGTCGGGGTGTCTCGGATTTTCAGACAGCGGCGCGGCGGCCGAACGAATTTTTTTGCAATCGATTTCAAAGCGTGAGGCTCCTGGGAATCTTCAATTTCGTTAAAGGTTCCCATTGCGTGCATTGAAAATCATGTTGTAGTTAGAATAAGTTGGCCGCTTAGTCACTCAATCCAGATAGTTCCTTGGTCAGGCGAATACACTCCCGGCTAGCACATCTGGTAAACCGTGTTAAGATCATTGCACCCTTGGAACAGGTTGACGTTAAAGGGCATTTGCACTGCACGCGTTTTTTCATGCATATACCCACGTGGCTCGTATAGTCACCGGCAATAGTTTGTGACACGCTTTATTTATAGGGCAATAGGAGCGTGTCACTTATTTTTGCGGCTTCCGTGTAGGAAGATACTATTGTCGGTGAAATTTTTCCATATTTTTGGACTTACGGTTCATAAGTTAAATTTTTTCTGACTTTCGAAGAGATTATTTCTGAAAATATTCACTTACACTACCGCTCATAAGTATTTAGGCACTCTCATTATTTCTTTTAAATCTGATAAATTTTGTGTTTACAGCTCAATTTTTGCTTCTAAGTAGAATTTCGACATTATTTAAACACTTGTCTGGGATAAAACAATATATCAGTTGGTTAATCACAAAAAAAATTAAGATCTAATAATAGCGCAATCATTGGAGCATTTGCCTTACAAAAGGTGGAGTAGAAAATGTTTTAATGGTTATTGGTAGGCTATAGGGTGGTTATTAAAATACTAGATTTGAGACCTTGAGGGGGGGGAGCGTTGGCCGCCATCTTGGTTTAAACGTGCCATAAGTCCGTTTTTTTTATATCTGTAAGACTTATAGACGTATTGTGTATGGAAATATTGTAGATAATTTTATCTTCTTCATACGTTCCATAGACATTTTAGGCATACTGATGATACCGTTTAAGCGCCAAGGTTTAAAAACGGACTTATGGCACGTTTAAACCAAGATGGTGGCCAACGCTCCCCCCCCCCCCCCCCCCTCAAGGTCTCAAATCTAGTATTTTAATAACCACCCTGTAGCCTACCAATAACCATTAAAACATTTTCTACTCCACCTTTTGTAAGGCAATGTATGGAGATGATTCCCCAATGATTGCATTATAATATTTACACTTAGTAAAATTTGTGGGGTTTGGTAACTTAAAATTCTCGTAGACATTTTTGTCATAAAGTCAACTGTTCAAGCATTATGTAAAAAATTCTAAAGCCTATACGATATTTTAATAATAACTTGACTGTTATATGAAGTTTAAAAAAATAAAAATATTTTCAAGCACTTTCTTTAAAAATTTTTTTTTTTGTATGAAAGCATGTATGTTTTTTGTCAAATCTAAATTAATTATACCCGAATTGATCGAAAGCTATACCTGACAACGCCTAGTAGTTTTTTATGATGAGTAATAGAACATTGATTTTGTGTGTGAGACTTACTACTTTCACCCCGTCTATAAGCGCTCTAGGGGTGAATTCAACTTTTGAATATATTTTAAAAGAATCATTAGAAGATGACGAAACTGTGGTAGAAACTTCATTTCCTTATCTCGAAGCACAAAACTTTGAAGCTAATAAATAAAATTCTTATGATATAAGAAAATATACACTTTTTCACCCCCTGTATCTTTATATCTGTAAGACTTATAGACGTATTGTGTATGGAAATATTGTACATAATTTTATCTTCTTCATACGTTCCATAGACACTTTAGGCATACTGATAACCGTTTAAGCGCCAAGGTTTAAAAACGGACTTATGGCACGTTTAAACCAAGATGGTGGCCAACGCTCCCCCCTCAAGGTCTCAAATCTAGTATTTTAATAACCACCCTGTAGCCTACCAATAACCATTAAAACATTTTCTACTCCACCTCTTGTAAGGCAATGTATGGAGATGATTCCCCAATGATTGCATTATAATATTTACACTTGGTAAAATTTGTGGGGTTTGGTAACTTATACATTTTATTACATTTTTGGTCGCCGTTATTTCTCATATTGGATTTAAATTAAAACGCTTTGTTATAAACTGTATACAGCCATTCAATTTTGTAAAAAAATATGTTTGACGTTGAGTGTTTGTCGTCTGAATTTGGTGTGATACAAATAACAGATATTTTGTTTAACACGCGTTTTTTTACCGGCATGGGTAAAACAAGAGAAATATCACTCGTAACACGAGCTATGGTGGTTGCTGAGCACAATCTAGGACTTTCAAACAGAGCCATCGCAAGAAAATTAAAGATGTGCCCAGGTACGGTTGACTACGTAGTCAAAAAATTTGCGAAATCTGGCATTTTACTCAATAAAGCTCGAACTGGAAGGCCTAAAGTGACAACTCCTGCCGATGATCGTCTTATTGGTATTACAAGCAAACGAAAACTGCGACTTACAGCACCCGAAATTACCGTCCAGATTAACAACACCAGGAGACTGTCTCTACAGTAAAACGACGTTTAGTCCAAGCTGGGCTGAAAGGGTGCGTTGCAGTAAGGAAACCACTTTTGAGGTCTATAAATAAAAAAATATAATTTTTAAGAAAAAAAAACCGACTTCCATGGGGGTAGCCGGTGAAGCATTATTGTAGATACACTTAACAAACGCAGCGGAGAGGACAAATCGCCAAACCTGAACTATGCGTCGTTGAAGAGTTCCGTTCTGATCATCATCAGCAGTTCCACTTCATCAAATGTCACTCTTTTGAATGAAAATGCTTGATTTGTTGATAAAAATACAAAAGTCACTTTATGTATGCCTTTAAGATTTGAGGAATTCCCTCGATTCCTCATGGAACTCATCATCAGAACTTGAGCTTGACGAAAATTGGTCCTGACAATCTAACTTGCTTAACAAACACAGCGAAGGGGACGAATCGCCAAACGTGAACTATGCGTCGTTGAAGAGTTCCGTTCTGATCATCATCAGCAGTTCCACTTCATCAAATGTCACTCTTTTGAATGAAAATGCTTGACTTGTTGATAAAAATACAAAAATCACTATGTGTAAGCCCTTAAGATTTGAGGAGTTCCCTCGATTCTTCATGGATCCCATCATCAGAACTTGAGCTTGACGAAAATTTGTCCTGACAATTAAACTTGCTAAACAAACACAGCGAAGAGGACAAATCGCCAAACGTGAACTATGCGTCGTTGAAGAGTTGCGTTCTGATCATCATCAGCAGTTCTACTTCATCAAATGTTACTGTTTTGAATGAAAATGATGGATTTGTTGATAAAAATATAAAAATCACTATATGTATGCCTTTAAGATCTGAGGAGTTCCCTCGATTCCTCATGGATCCCATCATCAGAACTGCGTTTTGACAAAAACGGGACTAATCTGTATATATATACTTACAATCAAAAAAAGAATTTTCGAAATCGGTTCAGACATGACGGAGTTATGGAGTAACAAACATAAAAAACATACACGCCGAATTGAGAACCTCCTCTTTTGAAATCTGGAAGTCGGTTAACAAAGCGGGCCAATTCACATAAAAATTGGACAACAGCACAATGGAAAAATGTGCTTTTTAGTGACGAGTCCAAGTTCGAGATTTTCGGTAGTAAAAGAAAAGCACATGTGCGTAAAAGAATTGGAGAGCGTGTGGCTGATGATTGTGTTATGGCTACGGTCAAGCACGGAGGGGGTTTGGTAATGGTTTGGGGCTGTTTTGGTGGCAACAAAGTCGGCGACTTGATAAAAATTGAGGGAATTCTCAGAAAAGAGGGCTACAAAAAAAATTTTGGAGGAGAATGCTTTGCCATCTGGAAGGCGATTAATTGGTGCCAGGTTAACTTTCCAGCATGATAATGATCCCAAGCACTCTTCAAAGCTGTGCAAAGAATATTTGGATAACAAACAACGTCTGAGGCGGCTTAAAGTTATTACTTGGCCTCCGCAGTCGCCCGACCTAAATCCCATTGGGTTACTCAGGGATCACCTGGATCGGCAGGTTCGCCAATATTCACCCACATCCTCATCTCATCTGTGGACATTGCTGCAGCAAGAATGGAAAAAAATTCCTACGGATACGTTAGAAAAACTTATAAATAGGATGCCGAGACTGTGTGCCGCGGTTATCAAAAGCAAGGGGGGACACGTTGATGAAGCAAAAATTTAGTATTTGTGTCGTTATGTAATAAAAGTTAAACTATTATTTTGTTTGTATGTATTCTACTTTTAAAAATATAAATAATTTGAATTTGAATAGTGCCTAAATACTTTTGAGCGGTAGTGTAATAACAAAATGTTCAAAGAAACCTCGATGTTATTTTTAAAGACCTATCGATTGGCTGTGACATACGGACGGAGGGACGGACATGACGAAACTATAAAGGTTCCGTTTTTGCCATGTTGGCTACGGAACCCTAAAAAGGGAGGTGTGGAATGCTTTAGCACAAAAGAAACCCAACTGATATTTTTCCACCTCAAAATTGAAATAGCATGAAGAAGCGTTTGGGAAAACCCCGGTTCACGTATCTTCATTGTTCGTTTTTTTAATAATATGTTTACAGACTAAACCATTTTAATTATCAGAGGCCAACATAAATTAATTACGTGTGCGGCTGTGGGTTTCCGCCTTTATTATTATAGCTAGGCAATTTCTCTTATGCCAATTGATATAGAGGGATTTTCTAGCGCATGAATCTTTTTTACGGCAAATGATAATATATCACATACGCGTCAATAGAACAATAATGTGTTTCTAAATAATACTAGCTATAAAAACTTTACTGTATAAATTTTATGAGCATTAAGGCCTTATCATGAATTGGTTACTTTCCTAACGAATTCAATCAGCTATTATTTATTAAATGTCACTATGAAGTTTTAATAGGTAACTCAAACTGCGACATCAAGACATACCATATTGAAAGCACCTCCTCTGTGCCGGTTTTAGATTCATTAAAGAAGTAAATAAGAGTTTTACCTGGATTTCCCGTGTATTTTCTGAAATACTTTTTCATAACTGATACGTAACAATAATAAGTATAGGGAAGCAGGGAATTTTTTAGAGCCATTTTAAGAAATGTTCTGAAATGTTTAAATCATTATTTACTCTACGGGAACTACTTGACTACGGTCAAATAATAAAATAATATAATTTTATACAAAAAAATAGGCCTAGAGCATGCTCAGTGCAGTGTTCTCTAGTTGCTGGCCTAATACAATACATCCGTTCAAAACGTCGTTTATTAAGGGACATTTTACGGCACTTACGTCATTTTGCTATGCGGTACTTACGTCCTTTTACTACGCGTTTTTGAGTTATATGTCAAAAACGGCTCACCCGATTTTATTCAATATACCGTCGTGTTGCGTATCTTCGCCTGTGCTACCTATGTTCGCCTATTTTTACATAAATTGACTTTAACAAAATGTTTCTAGTGCAAGCCTTACACAAAACTACTAAATACAAAGTATTTTTTACGGGTGTCAACATTCTTCGAACGATCTGTGGCTAACTTCATATAGTTGACATTCAGTGAGGTTTTTGCGCGACACCGACCACATGTTTTTTTAAGCCAGTGTTTTAACTTCAGGTTTAAACAGTGATACAGGCGAGGTAATGTTAAACTTTTTACATGATTATATCCTGTAACTATTTCTTTTTAATATGTAACTATTATTTAATGGCTAGCTTACGTTTAGAAGTCACAGTTGTATAAAACATTGGTGAGGGTATTTGGCGGCCATCTTGTTACCGAACTTCGCCTACCCCTAGGGTTGTCAAATTTGTTTCCAAATGTACATATTTTCTTATGTTTGGTTTTTCGGAAATGGGATTAGCGATTTGGAGGAAAGTTAGTAAACTGTGCCCTAAAGATATATGTAGATGTACCCAGTAGTAATAGTAGGTACGTGGTATGAACAAGGGACCCTTAAAAGGCAATCATTGTACGGTTGTACGGTCTCACTTTGAAAAGGTAATTATGTGTAGAAGCCAAAGGTTGATTTGATCTCGATTACGAAAATACTGATAAGCGAAAAGAGATACGTTTTTTGTTTACATAATAAACATTTTTTTAAATCTTTTTTTTTACTTATAAACCATTACTCTCCTTTATTTGACATATTGGTTAATTTTTGGCAGCCCTAGCATCATTTTAGAAAATGTATGTAAACAACTTCAGACTGTTGCCAATCTTCGCCTACTACACATTTTTTTTTAAATGTGCCTAGTCTGGTGTAGTTAAGGTTCATATTATATTAACACGTTCCAGGGAGATAAGACTTGATAGGTATAAGTCCCAGAAAAGTTTATAATTAGCGGTAAGGCATGCCATAGGCGAAGATTGGAGAAAACACCCAAACTTCGCCTATTGCCTTCGGGGCCATTTATTGCCAAGTTACCCAATGAAATTCAAAGCTTTAATGGATACTGATAGTCAGGAGTACTAAAATACGTTTTTTGGCCATAACGGACTAAAATGCTTTCAAATTTGAAAGATTTTTTGGGAAATGTGTCAAAATCCAGGCGAAGATACGGAACTCGACGGTAGTTGTCAATGAAAGTCCTTATATTTAGAGCAATGACGCGTAGTCAGAGTGACCACGAGGCATGCGGATGGCTCGCTGTATTTGAGCTCCCGGAATGATGAGCAACCTGTGCAACCCGAACTGACGCAACTTTGACTGATGGGCGAAAATAGAGGGAGGTGCGAAAAACAAAAAAAATCGCGAGGCAACCGATTGAAGCAGCGGTTGCCTGTAAGTGTGTAGGCTGGTTATATAATAAAATTTTAATGCCATCCCTCCAGTTGCGACTGGCGCCCTGTACAAGAGCGAAGGAATTTTTAAGTTGTCAGGCAACCGCTTGAAATTTAGCAAGCTTGTTCTTTATCACATACAAATACTCGATACAAATTGCCATCGGCCCCGGCCGGATAGTTCTCGAGCCATCAGAGTTGGAAGCCGGACAAATATTGAATTTTTCGATCGGTGCTGGGCGAGAACTTAGGAAAAATGCACTTACAATAATTGACGTCGGATGAGTTTTGTATTATGTGATATGCGATATATACAAATGCCATCCCTCTCCTATGAAATTTCATCCCCCTGTGGCCACCCCTACAAACGTGAAATTCGTCAATTTAAAATACGCGCAATAAAATGTTTTGCTATCAATTGCTATGGGTTATTCTCGTGAGCCACCAGCTTGCCACCCCGCCCCGGTTGATATGGGTTTCTACACTGATTTTTATCTTAGAAATCTTGAATTTCACGAAAATTGGCCATAGCAATTGTGTACGGGAGGAACCCTTAATTTTTTTTTTTTTTTCAGATTTTGTTTTACCACTTTGTCGGCGTGATTAAAACACATACTCATACCAAATTTCAGTTTTCTAGTGCTAATCATCACAAAGCAAAGTTGCGGACGGACAAAACCCAAATAAGAACTGCCTTAACTTAGCCTACTCCACCTTTCCATAAAATTATGCCTGAGTTATGTAAAAAAAAAGACTCTAATCACTAGCATATATAGTTGAAGAGACCCCTCGATATCTCCAGGGTCCCATCATCAGATCGTGACCAGCGACAATATGACCAACTGTAAATTATACTATTTCAACAAAACAAATTGTACAAATCGGCCCATCTGTCTTAGAATAATCGGTGACCATACATAAAAAATAGCAAAACAAAAAAACAAAGATCCCGGCGAAACAAGAACCTCCTTCGAAAGCTTGAAGCAGGGTAAAAATAATTTAGTTTGTCAATTAAATGCCATATTTACCAAGCTCCCATGTCCCGATGTCATTCCAAAAACCACAGTGAACTTTCCAAACCACAAATACGGGTATCAAATTTCCGTCGTCTCTACCTCCCTCCGAGTAATTAAAAGGATATTCATAATCGCAATTTGTTTGCAAGTATAATAAAACTTTAGGGTATGCAAAGTTTGTTTTAATGCCTGCTACGTAATTCGGAAAACATTTTGTCTCAACCGTGACCGGTCTGGGGACCGTTTTGTGAAAAAAACTCGTCGGATGTTTCTTTCTTACCTATAACTTGAGTTGAGAAGAGATTTCCGTTTGTATTACAAGTTACAGATTTTCATGAAACAGGCCTCTGGTGTAACATGACGCCGAAATAAGGCTTCAAACATGTGCGGTGAGCGAGATCAAAGATCTACGAAACCAATTTCCACCGACAAGATTAGTGCACATACGAGGGTTGCTACTTATATATCCGGAAACAAAAAAACAAACAAACGTACACGGCTGAAAATGGTTTTATTGTTTTTCAAAGTATTCCCCTTGATGATCTATGCACTTTTGCATTCGCGTGAACCAATTTTTAAAGCACTTCTGCCACTCCGCCTGAGGTACCTCCATAACGTGTTGTTTGAATGCGTCGACAGCATCTTCAGCGGTCGAAAATCGTTGACCGCGTAATTTATTCTTTATATTTGGAAATAAATAAAAATCGTTGGGTGCCAAGTCAGGGCTGTACGGCGGATGACCCGTTAATTCCACATTTTGACCCTCCAAAAATAGAGTTGTTTCGCGTGACGTATGACAGCTGGCATTGTCATGATGAAGAATGATTCTTCGTCGCTGGTTAGTTTTACGAATTTGTTCAAATACTTCCGGTAAGCAAATGGTCGTGTACCACTCTGAATTAACCGTTCTACGGTTTTCTAGTGGCACTGTAGCTACATGGCCATTAATACCGAAGAAGCAGGCCACCATTTGTTTCAATGTACTTTTTGCACGAGTAACTTTCGTAGGGTTCGGCTCATTTTGAAACACCCATACCGTTGATTGTTGCTTCGTTTCGGGATCGTATGCATAGATCCAGGATTCGTCACCTGTATAGATGTTATAAACGGCTTTTGAGTCACCACGGTTATATTTTTTTAACATTTTATTGCACCATTCGACGCGAGCATCTTTTTGCTCTTTTGTTAAGTTGTGGGGTATCCAACGCGAACAAATTTTTTTTACAGCCAAATAATTATGTAATATGCTATTAATGCTGGTCATAGAAATACCCAGAGTCGCCTCTATCTCGCGGTACGTAACATGTCGGTCGTCCATTATAAGTTTTCGCACAGCCTCGATATTTTGTTGTACAACGACCGATTTCGGGCGACCTGCCTTAACTTCGTCCGTAAGCATACTACGTCCACGATTGAACTCACTAAACCAGTGATACACAGTAGTTTTAGATGGGGCTTCATCACCAAAAGTTGAAGTTAGTTGATCTATGCACTGTTGCTGCGTTAAACCACGCCGAAAATCATAATAAATCATAGCACGAATATTTTCACGAGTGAGTTCCATTCTTGCTGCGAGATGACATTTAAAACCCGTCAAAAACAAAACACGAGCGTTCATAAGAAAGAAAAAATATACCGGCCAGTACTTAAAAAAGTTCAAATTTTACCATGGAGGTCAAATATGCTATTTAAGAAGATTGTAATCCCGGTTTCCGGATATATAAATAGCAGCCTATGTACTCAGTGCCGACGGGCAGTTTTGAAAGCCTAAAAATTTCACAATCTCACATTTAAGCTCAGACCTTTTCAACTTCCAATTTCATGTATATCTTAGGAGAATTTAACAGAAATTTCCGAGAACATTTCCAATCTTTTGTAAAGTTTATGCATGTTGCAAAATAGTAAGTGTAGGTACATCATATGTACATGACTACATAAGTAACAACCTAAAGATGTACATATCTCAGGTAACGAAAACTCATCGGCATGTATATTTACAAAACCATGGTTTCCACCGCAAGTACGTGACTACTAGAAATTTACCTCCATATTCGTAACATTCATGCTTATTCGTTAGCGTTGCTTACCGCGCTGCTCTAATTTTAAGGATTTTAAGTGATTGGTGAGTGATTGATCTGTGGTCCTTTGTGACAAGCAATGTCCTTAGAACGATTGACTCTCTTCGTCATATAGGACGCCTTTTACTGCTGCTGATTGAGATTCACGCTTTTATATGATTATAATGTTCTTGGTTTTATATGATTATAATGATCTTGGGTGCCTTATTAGTGACCTGCAATAATATCTTGCACTTGCAGAAATATCTGACATGATGGCATACTTCGATGTGTGTAATATTTACTAACCTAACCTAACTCAACTAAATCGAAAAGTTATAATATTAGTAGTCTAAGTATGAAGGTTGTGCTCCACTGTGTTGAAACTACTGAGCCAATTTTAATAAACGATGTGTTGTGTGTGAGGTGACATAGGCTACCTTTTTATTTACTTAATATAATGTATGAATGTGAGACATACAATTTTTTAAGCTTTTCAATAACAGAATTGACGATATACCTACTCCCTTATAGTTATCTCTACGATAGCGACAGAACCAAACCAATTCACCCGCTATTTAAAGACACTCAGACCGTATTGTTTATCTGGAAAGATCTATTTCATAAAGCGTATTTCACATTTTAGTGTTACGTATGACAAACTTATCGTTTTAATCGGGTTCTTGGAACTTTCATCATAATATGACATGTATCAAGACGTCACGAAATTACCTAAATAGAAACATCAGATAAGTAGCGCCCTCTTTCCAATCCATCAATTGGCGGGCAAAGAGACGTCAACACGAAACGTGTCACTGACTTGAGTTCGCTGAACGATTCGAGCAAGCAGCGCCACCTATCGATTAAGATTGCAAGTGCTGACAGTGCCATCTCATGATCATTGCAAGAACTGCGCGGTTCTGTTACAGGCGTGTGCACGTGTCCCATATTATGCCACTTAAGTGAAAATGATATTGCAAATCTAAACGAACTCAATGAAGATTTCGATTTTAGTCACAAGATGGCTGATCCTCACGGATGGGCACGCAGCTCGCAGATGTTTCTATTGATAATTTGAAACGAATGGTCTGCTTGTATTTACGCTCCATGCAAACTATGCTTTCTTCCAGATGTGACCATATATGTAATATATGTGCAATAATGTGCATATATCATCATCAGTACATGTAGTGCCTAACCTGTTTTTTTTAAAACTTTCAGATGCTTATTTAAAAAGTAATAGGCCGACTCAATAATACGTTCGCGTGCACGAAATAAAAACAATACTACTTACGTTTGTCTGTTCTCTTACGTCAGAGTCGTCGTTGTCATTTTTCCTGCAATAGAAAAATAATTTTCTAAATTTTTTTTTGGGTTAGACTAAGTTTAATAAAATACACTTATTATCTATACAATACGAAAAACGAATGGATAATAACTGCCTACGTGAAATTAAAATTAATACCAATACTTTATAGGTATAGCCTGACCAGAAATATATGATTATTGTCAAGAGGGCGCTATTACTCTCATTTATGTGGCAACAGTTCAGTAGTCATAGAGCTCTATGGTATGATGACATCTTGATTTGTTTACCTGTCAGCGCTGATGTTAATTTGAAAATGTTTCACTGCGAAATAGTTTCATTTCCCGAGCGTATTATTTACAGCAGTTTATTATATACACTATCTACAATGTTTCTCTCTTGACTATGGACAATTTTGGGATTTTTGTCGTCTATTATTTAATTTTCAACACACTATTATTATTCAAGTAAACCACCTCAATGACACTTGACAACAGTGACAGCTTATAACATGCACTCACACATGCATATCATCCTGTCATTAAAATTATTGCATGTGTAAGAAATTAGTTCCAATGAAATTCCGCAACATGCGCACGATCATATATTTCTGGTCAGGCTTTATATTTTTTTATCCGAGCCATAAATTCAAAGTTTTTCGTATTTTTTTTAAACAATATTTCTAGCAATTGCCTTGCCTATGTAAAAAATACATTTAAAAAAATAGAAGTGCAAGGGCGAAACAGCGATCAGATAAAGTCACAATTTCACTATCACCGACTAAAATGCCTCCTAATTATTTGCATATGTACAAAAAAGTTAAGGCTATAATATAATGTCCATTGTAAACCAGCACGGATTGGGGAGGACGGTGTGAGTCATCGTTTTCAATATTTTTTCGTAGATGTATGCAATTTTCCCTTAGTCTTTTTTTGGCTTAGATAACGTTTTGAACAAAGTGTTTATTTTGCCCCAAGTAAGTGCCCCAAAAATATGTGGTGAAATTAAGTCATAACAACGTATACGCAGCATTAAAGCAAAAAAAACATTTTCACGGTCGGACGAGCATAACTTGTATGTTACTAACCAATCTTAACTTACAGTAACGCTGAGGGCAATCACTTGGTTCACCCAAGCATCAGTATATTTAAACTGATTGTCATTGGTAAAGCGCGCTATTCAACGCTTGGGTAGTTATTTTTTCTCCGTAAATAGAGTTCCATTTCGGACAAAAGCTGTACACTAAGACCTAGGTCTAACCGTTACTAACAGCACGAAATGAGGAAAACGCTAGGCTACGCTTGTTTGCATAAAACTGGGTGGTTAGGAGAAATTGGTTCTAAAGTAATTGCCTCCTAAATATTCAGAACAAATACTATGCTCGTTGTACCGCGAAACCATCATGTGCTCTTTTTATATTTTTCTCATCGGCGATCTTCGTTCTTTTGTATTAAGATTGAATTTAGCACGAACTTGCATCAGTGGGATGCAACTGTAACGTTAGAGTAACGCAATGCTTCAGCGCATTCTTATCGACACCTACCTATCGCTTCTGTGAGATGTTCTCTTTATAATTGCCGGTTGGATTTTACGTACGACAGTATTTGCCTAGTGAAACGCACGACAAATCGCAAAAAAAAATCGTTCTAAGAGCAATTGGCCTGCGCCGCCTGCGTAGTCGCTCTGCGATATCAAATTAGACTAAGGAGATCCGCAGAAAAACCAAGTTAATCGACAAAGCACTGAGTCCACTAGTCTGTGGCGGTGGCCGTTCCACATTATTCGTAGAACCGATGTCTCTTGGTGCCATAATGTTCCGGATGGGCCAGAAATCACAAGAAACCTTTGGATGGGTAGCGCTTCGATGATTGAGGGAGACTGTGGTTGACATAATGGTGATGAAACGAGCAAAATACGAACGCCTAAATATCTCTTAAGATTTGTAAAATGTTTGTGATTAATTACATGTAGTGCGACAGTTTCTTACGCAAAAACCGTTGGTGTAAATCGGCCTTCGACAGGCATACGAAATAATTATTGTTAGAAGAAATGCTATTAAAATTACCTTGTTATAATATTGCAGTATTCCATAATTGGAGTAGTGCTGACTACTGACAAAAATAGTTGTTTACCGTGCCACTGATTGTCGCACATTACGGCGTTATGAACAAAGCCTTTTTCGCATAGCAGAAACTTGTAAACAAAACAACAACCACTAAAAGGGTAAACAAAAAAACAATACGACTGCATTGATTCGACGTCACTTTATGTGACAGGCATGATGACGTCATAAAAAAATTACAAGTACCTTTAAAGTGTCTAGGTACTTCCTTATTATATTAGCCACATTTTATCGATTGTAATGTGGCATCTGTGTTCTGACTCTTAAACACGACTACCGCTGTAAGAAATAAATTATAAAGAGTACGATTCTCCCATCTCATCTCCTGTGAGACGGATAGATGTCCAAGTTATGCAAACTCGTGCGAGTTAATTACGTAGGCCAAATTTGTAAAACCAAACCAAAACAAAAATTAAGAAGAAATATTTGGCTGCCGATGTTTTATATATGGATTGTTTACAACTTTATACAAAATATAATCCACGTCAGTTCTATTTTCGGAAAGCCTACAATACCAAGTATTAATTCAAACGAAAAAACACAAAAGACGATCGAAATCACAAACATTCGCAAGCGAGTTAAGGCTTTTCGAAAATAAGCATTCGGATGACGCACTTTTTTCATATTAGAATGACTACTCAAGTAATGAGTCAGTGTGATGTTACCTCATATATTGCTGGTCGGGTTTGACAGGCCCACCCGGCGGGTACTTCACTCCGGGAGGCTGACCTGCAGGGTCAACTTGCTCCATACTGGAAAATAATAATTTACAGTCGGTTGAAAAACCCCGCGAATGTATACTTATAAAATGTACACTTCAAGACTTTTTAAAGTTCCCATTTTTAATTTATACATGTTTAATTTATTAAATAATAAAGCATAAGACAATTAAATGGGTTGAATTATTGTTTGAAAAAATCCGAAGTCTACCTTTAATTTCACTTATTACTTGCGTAGTACTATAACAAAAAACCTTTTAAAGATATTTTAAGATATTAAGTTAGTTAAAATATTTGGAACAAACATTGCTCTTTAAACTAAATATGATTCGAGGAAAACTACAAAAAAGCTACTTGTAAGTTAAAATTAGATGAAAAAGTAACTACGCCAACTATGGATTGAAAAAATAACCTTGCTAAACTTAATATTAGACGGACAATGTGATGGGGAAACTTACCCTTTTTGTCTCGCGTCCGCTGAGCAAAGGTTTCGAAGATAATCGTCGCATTCCCGTTGCTTCTGTATCTGGTATTCTTTGAGCAGTTCTCTTCTAAAATCTCCCTCCATCGTGGGCAACAGCGCCGACTCTGGCTGCTGCGGCGTCCGCTCCGCTAGTGACGATCGTTCGGTTGACGCTGCGGTGGTAGATATGGAAGTAGATGCTGAATAATCCTGCCCTCTGTGCTCCGGAGTAGTTGCATTTGAAGCACCCACGCTATTCCCTTCATTCGTTTTTCCCTCCCCAATGGGCTTTAATTTCTCCTCAATCGGTTTCAAGGTGTCATCCAAATTGTCGAAAATGCTCCCGCCGTTGTTGTTATCAAACAACCTGTCTACCGAAGTATTCATTAGCTTGCTACCCTTTATTCCCGTCAGATGGAAGCCAGCGAAACACGACGAAGACGGGCCGTAGTCGATAGCGGACAGGGCCATGACGGCCGGATGGCGCGGTGCGCCGTCGGGCAGCGGGCGCAGCGAGCGCGTCATGGCGTCAGCGGCCGAGCGCGGCCTCCTAAACGGCATCGCCAAATGCGGGAACGTTCGAGGTTTAATAGGCGTCACTAACATATGCTCCGTCCACGACGTATGCAGTGACGGACGCTCCAATTTCTCCACATCAACATTCAGCATTCGTTGCTCAAACGGTACGCTGAACGTTTCCGCCGGTATCGACTGCAGCCACGAAAGCAAACTTAAATCAGACTCGTCGAATCCTGAACCATCTAACAATCTGGAAAAGTTTACCTCGTTTGACTGCGCCTCCTTAGATCCTGTAGCCTTAGCCTGACAGTAATTAACACATGACTCGTAGAGTATTCCCTTAATTAGCAGTTGCATCAGTCGATCGTTCTTTGCGCATTTAGATACGGTGCCGCTAGACTTTTTGTCGCACGGTAAAAATTGTTCTACTAGAGGATAGACCTCTCGGAAGCACTGAACGCGAGCATTGCTCGGATTCCATTTTTTAAATTGTGCGTGATCGGTTATGCTAGGTAAAGTTAATAGTAAACATAAATTTGAGTATTCTTCTTTAGAGGGCGCTAGTTTTTCTAAATCGCTTAGCACTTTGACAACCTCGTCGACAATGTTCTCGACATTGTTGTAAGCTTTTATTTCTGATCGTATGCAGAGGAGTTCTATGTATTTGTGTCTGAGGATGGCGTAGTTGAATTTGTCGGCTTCGAAGGCTTTTAAGGCGCTCAGGGGTTGGATGAACTCGAGGACGTCGTCCCACTGTCCGTCGAGGATGAGTTGCCGGAGGAAGAGTACGTCGTCGGCGTAGTTGCCGTTGATGACGCCGGTCTCGCGCTCCAGGGAGAGCTGAGTGATGTGCAGGTCCCTGTTGTGGAGGAACTCTAGGGAGAGCCGCACGACGTCGTCCTCACGCAGGTTCAGGTGTGTAGACGGCATCTTAGTTTGGTGATTTATTTAAAGTCTACAACAAGAGAAATATTCGCTTTAATGGTGGGAGGAGCTGGCTACTGGTTACATTTCAATACCTTTTCTGCAGGTTTAACTAGTTATAAGTTACGTTTCATTTATTTTAAAATCAAAAACGTTGTTGTCTTAATAGTGACTTCACTAATTCGTTATGTAGCTGGGTACTAAAATGACCAAGGAAACCCAACCATTTCACAGTATTGGCATAGGTATTATTGTTAAGTATTTAATAATAATACCTATGCCAATACTGTCTAACCTAACCTAACCTAATCCGCCAAACCAACTGTCAACGTTGCAACGGGCACATTTACTAATTTGACCAGAAATATCGAATTGAGTATCATTACGTAATTGCGACTTAGTCATAAATCATCAATTGACACTAAAGGTACAGAAAATACGGTCTCTTCAGACAATTACATACATGGTCAAGATTATCATTCACTTTAACAAGTACCTCTTTTACAAGTCGTATGTAAAGTTCTCGTTAATCTGTATAGCAAAACATAAGAATAGGGTTAACGTTGTGCAACGAGGAGGTATGCACAAACACTGTTATTGTGTTGTCATGGCAACTAAACATGCGAGAATCGCTCATCTATTTCAGAGTTCGAAAATATCCGATATTTATTATAAATATCACAATATCGGATATTTATGATATATATCCATTTTGTGTGAAACCCATATTATTATTTTATTGTATTATTTATGTATACTATTTGCATATGTGTTACATAAACATAATAGATTATTTAAAAAAGAACCAAATTTTTAATGTTTTATTTATTTTGGGTACATAAAAATCTTAAAATCCGACAAATTAAACCAAAACATAAAATCTTCTAACTCGGGCAAAAGCAACTAAAAACCATAAAATAAAAATAATTTTTTTTTTACATTTCTGCATATAATATAATAAATAAATAAATATTATGGGACAATCTTACACAAATCAACCTACTCCCACAGTAAGCTCAATAAGGTTTGTGTTGTGGGTACTATACTAGGCAATGATATATATAATAGTAGATAAATACTTAAATACGTAGGATACATCCATAACTCAGGAACAGATATCCGTGATGAACAACAAATAAATGCCCTGACCAGGATTCGAACCCGGGACCTCCTGCTTCATAGGCTGCGTCACTACCGACTGGGCTAGGCTAGGAGGCCGATATTTTTAACATTTCTGCATTGATATATATCATAAAAAATCATTGGATATATATCAGATATATATATCATGATATATATCCTCGAACCCTGATCTATTTGCAAAAATTTCACCACTTATCAGTTATCATCATAAAGTTTTAACTAAAATACATATACATAATTTACTAACTTGCGCTGCACTGGTCGTTTTACACTAGTGTAGGTTGAAGGTTCTGACGGACAGCGCTGCGGGCTCCACCAAGTCCGTGGCAACCATGCTGAGTCAGCGCCAATTCTATACCACAACACATGACCCTTGACCAAGTTAGCTACGTATATACAATATGTAGCTATAAATAGTTCATCCAAGTTTAATGTAATTTTATTTGATCTGATTTGATTGTTTATTTTTCGCTATGCATTTACGTTGTGGTTGAATAAAGATTTTTATCTACTCACATTATACTCGTAAGTCTTCTAAAACGTGTTCAAAAACAGTAGGCAATGGCTAGCATTAACTCAACCGATTTTACTATGATAAGCTTTTTGTCTGTGGCAGTAACGTAATTTTAACTTTACATGCTCATATATTGATACGTTATGAGTTTCAAATTCCGAACATCGAATTTGATATGATAACATAATGTAAATCCTGTGCTCCTTCCTGACCAACAGCACGCGCCCGCGCGGCCGCCGGCACAATCGAGTTGGCCATGGCGGTGCAATGGCGGTCATTCTATGGTTTCCGAACACTTCAATTATGATTTATAATATGAGTGTAGATAAAGCAGTGTATGCAACTGTACGTAATTAGGCCTTAAAACACTCGTGTGATCTTATTATGAAACTCGCATGCGGCTCGTTTCATATAACCACACTCGTATTTTAAGGACCCTTATTACGTAACAGTTACATAAACTACTATATCTATCTATCTACATCCCAGTACAGTCAGCAGCAGAAATAGCTAAGGATTTGAGGTTTTTAAAATAAACTTGACTACAGATGTGCAAGTTTCAAAAAAGTTCAAAAAAGTTGGATAAGTTCTCGGAAAATTTGCAAAATGTTTCACAAAAAATAGAAAATTTAAATTTAAGAAACGGAATGTTTCAATTCCCATACAATGTGAATAGTTCCGCAATTTTCGAAAGTTTCCTTAGGTATGTTTCTGTTCAACTTACTTGAACAGAAACAGACTTGTACCTATAGACAATACCTTGTGAATGTACTTTAGAACAGTAAACTCGCTTAGCCTATTTTGCAGATTTGTTGCTGCTCACAAGTATCTTGAAATGCCTCTGCTATTGTCAATGTTTAATCACGAATACAGTATAACATGTTTCAATCTTGGATGAATAAATTAAAAGGATGGAGCATGGCTGTACAACAAACTGTGACGCAAGATGGGGGCTGGTTTGAATGTGTGTGTCCAAACGAGTGTTGCCATGTAATACAAATTTTCCCGATTAAGAATACAGTATTTTTGAATTTAAAAAATATAGATTATTAATATATATGGTTAAATATAATTAATAAGCACCTGTTTTAGTAAATTAGATGAAATTTATTTCTGAAGAGGCGACTAAAAGGTAAAATTTAAAAAAATCTTAACTTAATATATATTAAAATTACACGACTACTGTTGAGTGTGGTGGCCTCTCTTGTCGTCCCAATACTATTATTTTAAGCATGCTTTATACCTTTTTAATCTGGAGGCACGGCAGTGCCCTCGTTAAGACGAAGACAACTAAAAGTGTAATTACGTATTCATTTATTACGTAACACGATTTAGGGGGGGAGGGGAATTGACCATGTCACTTCTACTGCAGAGAGGATTATTATTATTATTTTTCTTACGTAGGGGCGGAAGGGTGTCTCTGGCAAAAAATGTCTTTATACTAAACCTTGTTTAGAATGTAACAAAAACTTTTTGAAAACTGCATTAAAATCAGTTCAGCCTAGCGCGAGATAATTGCGAACAAACATACATACAGAGCCTCCTTTTTTTGAAGTTGGTTAAAAATGCTCCTCGATCGATCAACACAATCGGTTTGACTTAAGAGCTGACCTGTCATTCTAACTATAGTTCTATCTCGTTCTAATCGCTGGACCAGTCGATTACAGAAGCCGCTCAGAGTTAGAGGGAGCGATAGTTAGAATGAGACGAAAGTTTTACAGATCAGTAGTGGTGACATAACTTCGCGCGTTCAATCTACGATTAGATATGGGCTTTTTGTTTTACGAAGTTTTGGAATAATTTTAAGAAATATATAATTACGAGTATGTTTATTTATAAATTTTTTTCAAAAAATAATAAAGAATAATTTGCTCATAAAAGCATAAAAGTTATTAACTATTAGGTAACGATTTAATATTCGTTGAAAACGTGCGTGAAATAAAACGTATAGTTAGGAGTGTGGACGTCAATGTCGTATTGCAACATATCGCGGCGATTATATAGACCCCCTTACGTACGGGAAGTTTCCCTATTCAACCACCTGGCAACACCGCTACCATGAAGTTAATAGTTTACGAAATTACTGATTTTTAATATGATTACGCAATAAATTGTTCACTTAACGGTGAAAAGTTACCCCATCCGTTTTTTTCTTTCGACCGGTGGCATTTCTGCAGCATTTGACAACGCACGACGGCATATTTTAATTATTTTTTAACAGCACTTGACTGCATAGACGTTTGGACACGACTGTCGGGGGAGCGGCTCATTATTGTTGTGCGTATGTGTGTGTAGTGGGTAACCACGAGGACACTGGCTCATTATGGAATCACAAAATGTTGTTAGCAGTACTCCATCTAAATAATTATATAATCTATGGTTTCAATCTGTTTTGTGGCTAGATTAATACCAATATGAATTGCAATGGTTAATGTTTATCAGATTACTGATTTAACGTTTTATTATATTTATAAATATATTATTTCTAATAATTTCTCCCAGGAACAATTTACTATCTTCATCCAAGTGATAAATTTATATAATACTAATAGGTTTCTCATGTACACACATATTATCCTAATTTATTCAAACTAATCAATTTGTCTTAATTACATAAATTATTTTATCTACACCCATATCATATAAGCTTATGACCTATATTTAAAAACCTGTATCTGTGGTGCATCGTAAAGTTTACTTTAAGTATCGATGACCTATACTTAAATAACATTCAAATTTCGAACATCTTGTATGCTGATTACGAGAAGATGTTTATATTTGGGATGTTATAAAAGTATTGGTATGAAAATCTAGTTGGTCATGATTTGAAATCTAGTTGGCCATCGCGGTGCAATGGCAGTCATTCTAATGATCTCAACATGTCATTGAGGAGTTATAATATTTATGTAGATAATGTAATGTATGTAACTGTAAATAATTAGGCATTAAAACACTTGTGTGATATTTTTAAAACCACACATATTTTAATGCCCTTCATTACTTAGCAGTGACATAAACTACAATTATAGTTAACACTTTTTAACGATTGAATAAGCATGAATCATATCTCAATACACACCAACCACATTTAAGTGTTAATCCTATACCTGCAACATTATTTACATCAAATAGTTAAACTTGACTTGATATATATAGAATATTCTTATTATGCAATATGAATATTCTATATTGTGCCTACTTTCTATGCTGTGCTAGAATTTATCAAAGCGAACCACAAATAATTAGTAACTCATTAGAGATGCAAAGGATAGTGGTATGGCTAGATACTGAATATCCACTTGAACTATGGGCCAGATATCTGGCCACGGGATAGTCAACAACAAGTTTTACTTACCATAACGCTAAATAGAATAAGGAGGAGGAACTTGTTCAAGGAGTTGTTGGCTATATAATTTATACTCTTTCTTAAATATACCAACATGCAAGTGAATGTACTGATTCTATTTATTAATAAATCAATTATTTGTTGGTTTATCTATACATATAATAAAGCTGAAGAGGGTCGAAAGTCTGTACATGGAAGATAATCGAAAAAAAGTTGGCTGGGGATACTTAGAATCAATAACAGAACACGTTCCAACAATTTTTAGAATTTTTGTCTGTTTATCTGTTTGTCTGTTTATCTGTTTATCTGTTTGTCTGTTTATTTGACCGCGCATCACGTGAAAACGGCTGAACGGATTTCGATGAAATTTTGTATAGAGATAGTTTGAGTCCCAGAAAAGAATAATATATAGTTTTAATCCCGAAAATCAACCCTGGTGGGGGTGAAAATCGGGTTGAAAGTTTGTATGGAGAATTTTTTACCGCTGAAACGATTTAGATAGAAATGAGTATGGAGATAATTTGAGTCTCGAGAAATGTCATAGGATAGTTTTCAAACCCTTGTGGGGGTGAAAAGGGGGTTGGAAGTTGGTATGAGGATTTTTTTACCGCTGAACAGATTTAGATGAAAATTGGTATAGAGATAGTATGGGTCTCGAGAAAGGACAAAGGATAGTTTCATCTTGAAAAAAGCCCCCCCCCCCCCCCTTACTTTAGAACCGTAGGTCCAAAAATTAAAAAATAATGGAAGCGAAGCCTGAAAGGTACTTTCAATAAAAACTATCTATCTATACATCTATCACGTGAAAACGGCTGAACGGATTTTGATGAAATTTTGTGTAGAGATAGTTTGAGTCTGGAGGGGGTGAAAAGGGGGTTAAAAGTTTGTATGGAGATTTTTTAATAGAAATTAGTATGCAGATAATTTGAGTCTCGAGAAACGACAGAATAGTTTTCATCCCGAAAATAAACCCTTTTACCCCAAAAAGGGGGTTGGAAGTTGGTATGACGATTTTTTAACCGCTGAACTGATAAAGATGAAATTTGGTATAGTATGGGTCTCAAGAAAGGACAAATGATAGTTTTCACTCCGAAAATCAACCCTAAAGGGGTGAAAAGATAGTTGGAAATTTGTATATGGAATTATTAACCGCAGAATCGATTTAGATAAAATTTGGTATGGAGATAATTAATTAAAAAAGGAAATAAAATAGTTTTATCTCGGAAATTATCCTTTAAACGGATACAAAAGGGGTGAAAGTTTACATGGGGAAGAAACAACCAATAACCGCTGTCCGTATTTAGATGAAATTTGGTATTTAAATAATTTGTAATTTTTTGGTCAAGGTGTTCATATTTATAACATGTTACCCGTCGATGCTTTAAATTTACATTTACCCGCTCTTAAGAAATATTTGAAAATGTCATGAATGTCAAAGGGTTATTGCAGGTTCGAGTATTATATATGACGGACAAAGATGCATGGCCCAAACCAAAAAACTACTACAACATTTATAGGACACCGTTTGGGTAAGAAAACATATCAAACGTTTTGTGAAGCAGTCAGATTAGGATTTATTTTTCTTTATAATTAAACAATAGGTACATTATCTGTCTCTCAAGCTGTTTTGATATGTCTTCTTGAAGAACTACGCATTATTTTGTATCTTTAAGATCTAATAATGTATTACTGTTTTGAAAAAAATAAGTCCCGTCGAGTATCTTTTCGGTCATAATACTTCTTGGGCCAGAGGTGTAGAGTTAGAACCGGTGGTAGTTTTGGAACGAAGTTCCTTGTTGGACGGTTCGCGGATGGGGGGCTAGGTGAAAAAAAGTCACGTGACCGTCACGAAAAAGCGTCACGTCACGAAAACGCGACACCCATACGATTGAGAAACATGTAAAATGGAATGAAATAAAAAATATATAAAATAGAATTAAGTGAAGTGAAGTGAAGTGTAGTAAAAGTGAGAAGTGACAAAGTGATAAAAGTGAAAAAAGTCGAGAACCTAAAAGTAAAAAATGTCAAAAATGTCAAAAATGCTAAAATTTCTAAATTTCAAATTTTCATAAATTTCATAAATTTCATAAATTTCATAAATTTCAAATTTCAAATTTCAAAAATTTCAAAAATTTCGAAAATTTCAAAAATTTCTAAATTTCTAAAATTTCTAAAATTTCTAAAATTTCAAAAGTTTCAAGAATTTCAAGAATTACAAAAATTTCAAAAAAATACAAAAAAAATTAAAACCACAAAATTAACGAAAAAGTCAAAAATGTAATAAAAGTAAATAACATAACTTCGTTCCAACAGAGTGTGCCACGACACTCACGTATTTTATATTTCTCTGACGTTCATTAGGCACTGGTCCCACCGCGGGCGAGTAACTATGAGCTATCGGCTATTTTCTAGCCCAAGAAACGAACAAAAGATAATCGTTCCCGTGTAAATAAAATAGAGAGATGTATATTTATAGTTCATCGCAGTGTGAACAGCCAGCTATGAACTATAAACATATATCTCTCTCTTTTATTTACACGGAAGCGATTATCTTTTGTCCGTTTCTTGGGCTAGAAAATAGCCGATAGCTCATAGCTTACTCGCTCGCGGTGGGACCGGTGCCTTAGTGCATTGTAATGTGCTTATCTTGAAGTTTGTAATTACCACAATTATTGCAACCAGTAACGTAACATCAGTGTATGAAAATTCAATACCTACGGTAACGTAATCAAAATCGATTTGGATGATATTTGCCGTGGACATGAACGTATAAATACAAAAGTGGTCCTGTATCGTCCGATATACACCTACTATTGTATGTCGTTTAAATCATGCCAATAAAAATTAATAGGATAAATCCATCTGTCAACCTTTACTTCAAGTTCCGCCTCCAGGGTAGCGGGAGAGAAATTAGGGGTGAATTAGCCGCTTACTGACACAGACCGAATTCCACGCGGGCGGAGCCGCGGGCACAGCTAGTTCATAATAAAGCCATTTATTCCAAACATATAAACATTACATTTTATCTATTTACTTATTCTATAATATGTCTCTAAGATCGGTGTGCCGTAAGGCATAGGCCTCCTCCAACTTTCACCATTGTACTGTTGGTTTATTATTAATCATCTTGTATTTAAACAGCTATCGTAATGTCATATTACTATCCAGATATATAGGATAGGATAGGCCAAATGCCGGATATCCATTGCATCTCCAATACACATATATCTTAAAAGCAAAATATTTCAATCAATTAAGTCACAATACTAAGTGAGAAACTTAGTAATTTAAAAACCAATTTAATAAAATTTCATAAGAAACGTAAATAGACATATCACATAAGTCAGAATCCTCTCTCAATTTACCTGGATTAGCCAAATATCTGCAGGTCATTTATTTTATACTTATCATTCAGTCTTTTGTGAAATACCCAAGTCAATGGGGACACATACAACAACCCATAACCATTCATTTTTAATTTTTACTATTGATAGAAATTTTACTAAACTGTTACAACCAGGCACATAGCACTAAATACAGAATGATGGCGGAAGACAACAAAAAAGGCTGTGTAAAGATCTTAACACATTCAGTGCCGAAAACCTGACTATCGGGTATTTTATGATTTCGTTCCCAGGCCAGACGACCCGATAGTCGGGATCATGGTACTACAGCTTTATATGACGAAATTTTAGTGGCCTGGCGTGGATGTCTTGTTTGGCTGAGTGGCAAAGAATGTGTTAATGATTACAACTACTCTGACAAGAGTATATGATTAAAAAAAGAAGCAGTTTATCAACCAAAAAGCAGTTTGAACCAAGGGCCAAGTAGTCCAAAATATGCCTATTAAGCAAAGGTATTGAAAACCTTATAATAATGAAAACAAAATAACCATAGTACAGAAAAAATTGTTGTCAAAGGAATATTCATTTATCAACCAGTACTTTACTGTGTATGAAAAAATTAAATGTAAATATAAAACGATATAGCATTGCCTTAAATAAGCCATAATTACCATTCAAACAAATCTATCACAAGACTATTTAAGCCAAAGAAAGTTATTCTTATTTATAACTAGGTCTAAGGTAAACAGTAGTAGGCAGCAGGCCCAAACATTCTTATAAGACTCCCTAAACCACATGTTGACCCAATGTATTAACATATAAAGTAGGCATGTTATTAATCAGATAATAAACTACTTTATTTGATTAGTGACTCTAACATTATCTAAAATTTAAATAATATTTTAACACAAATGGGTTGAAAGAATGTTAATCGCTCTGGTAAACAAATTATGAGATTAATGCATGGGTTGATTTATAATTAATTCCCGCGGGGAAAGCCCGCATGCCGTGTACTTAGTGAAATTACTGGTGCATCTCTGACAGGTAACGTACGGCAAAGAGAGAAAACATTTAGAATTTTTAACTAACACTTCGCTTCAAACGATCGAATGTATCGCTCCATATCCGAAAACAACTACAGAACCATCGGCCACCTACACAAATCCACCTTACCATAAAAGCTTAAAGCCAAGGTCCCTTCAAAACAAATCTCATTTGTTATAATATCATGCAAAATAACAAGTAAAAAAACTAGATATACAGTCCCGACACGATCATCGTTTTACAGTTAAGTATTAAAATTATGTTGTAAAATTATATTTTTAACTGTTTACCTTCTGGTTCCTATCGGTGTCCTGCGTGGCAAAATAATCACACACACTCACAATCCTTTCCTACATTTAGTGTAATATTTGAGAAAAGTATATAAATATTATTACATTTTACTACATTTTTTCACTAGAGAGAGCTTACGAGAGACGTCGCTTGTATGTAGTGTACCTACTTTCCTACTAGCCTACTAGCTGATTGCTGACCGTACCATACGTACGTACGACAAAAAACCACATTGTCTATGCCCACACCACGACGTCCAACCATCTGCCGAGTTGATATGAAATCAGTGCCGATCTAGTCAGCCAAGCGTATCAAGTCGACTGTAAAACTGTTTCCGATTTTCCGGGTAATTTTCCATCGAGTAAGTTTAGCCGTATACTATTACTAGAATTTGAAAAGAACCTAAGCTCTACTTAGTGTACATTTTAAGGGGTACAATCTATAGGTACCTATGGTACTTAATACAAGGTGTAATTGTTCAAACCTCTTAATGAAAGTCGTATGAAATGTATAGGAGTAATTTAAAGTATTTTTATATTTACCGGAATAATAGCTAGAAATACTTAACGATCACACCATGTACCTATACATTTTATTCGTAAGTATATACATAAACGTACGCATAAATGTACAAAAGAAAGTTATTTTTTTTAATATTAATGTCTTTTAATATTTGACGACTCAGTTTTGCAGAATAGTAGATTGTGTCGCAAGGGACCAAAAAATATATTTACGGTATGGGCACATTAACAAATCCTAAACGTAGAGAGTAGAGATGGATTCTACACTGTGTCCTGAGTTAGTTAAAGGTTCAAGCATTGATGCTTGAATTGAAAATAATTTTACTACCATGTGATAGGTACCATCAGGTTCAAAATTGCATGGTCAATTTATCAATGAATTCATTCATAAAATGGCCATGCAATTCTGAACCCGATAGTACATGCTGTTTTTCACACCACTTGTGAGAATTATGAAACACTAGTACTTAATCATCTTAATATCATGGGGCAGTTTTGTCAAGTTCAGCTTAGACTGGCCTGATTCCGTCTGGTTACTGTTATTCTCCTCATCATCATACGGACACAAGGAAACTACCACAATGGCCATTAACGCTTACAATTGTATGTAAAAGTGCTTAGATAGTAGAAGGAAGTACCTATGTTTAGTTAGTAGAACAAAAATCGCTTAACCGAATGGGTGATATGAAATTGTAGTTACATTGTGTATTTAGGGTGGTAAACAAGAATTTACGAACGAATGTAAATTGAAGCTCAAATTCCTAGAGCTTCGTGCTATATTTTCCATACATATTTGAATTATTCTCTCACTTTATGTCTTGAGCTAGGCTATTACCTCGTCTATGGCGAAGCCCGCATCGGATCCGTGCAATAAGTATTGAATCCTAAATACGAATTAATTAGAATTCAAAACCTAATCTACTAATTAGCACCCACCACAGACGAGGGGATAATACAAAAGAAACAGTTAATTCATAAAAAATCAGGCGATAATGCGATAATATTTATTAACTGTTTATTTTACTGCTTTTTTGTAAAGTTCTTCATTATAAATGTGATATTCACTTATTTATTTAATGTAACACATTTTTTAATTAGAATTTATTAAATTAAAAAAGTCATTATAATGGCATTGCAGGTATTATTTGATTACATTAATTGTAAGTGATTTTTTTACTTGCCAACACAATTTTTAAATCATACCTAATTATAATCTTAATGATAAAGTTTGAAAATAATTTTTATAACATACTACTCATGTCAAAGAAAAAGGGGTTTGAAAAGTAATATTTTAAACATAATTTATCATTATTGGCTCTAAAAAATATTTTTATTTTGTTTGTAGAAACATTACAATCACCTTATTTCTTTATGTTTGAGGATTCATATTGCACGTCTCAAAACGGGCTGATTTTGACAGATTTTTAAAATAAAATAAGTGATATCACTTACACTGAAAATGAAAAACACACGTGCTTGAGCACTTTTTTTTTGACAACTTCTATAAAAGGAAGTTCAGTGGATTCCAAATTATTGTACGTTTTTATAACTACATTAAACCCTGTGTAAAAAATATAACATGATATTGTATATAATGTTTTGCTAAATTACCGCAAAATCGGGTTTATTTCTGCATTTCTTTATTCGAAATTTTCTGCATTTAATGACTCTTTTTCGATTAGTTTAACATAATATTTTGTCGTGTGAAGAAGCTTAATAGTGTTGGTTAACGTTTGACTCGACCTTAACAGTTACTCTATGGTCTACGTTCAAATCGACACTGGCGACACCGCTGTCAAGTGTCAGAGCGGCAGTAAAAGAAATTAATCGTTTCAATATCCAGGGATTGAATTTTTTTAGGTTTTTAATTTTTAATTTAAATTATATATAATGGATGAAGAAGGCGAAAGTATTTTGATGGAAGAAAATTATTATCAGTTGCTGAATGTCTCCAAGACGGTAATTAATCATTGCATGCTTATTTCGTCAGAGATGTTACTTATTTTGATAATCATTATTATATAACGTCAAATTTGATCCTAAGTGGACAAGTTCTTGTGAGAAACTTGTTTTGTTGTCCCACACACATATTAGGAACCGTAAATGCAGTTGTTGGTGTATGATATTTATTGCAGACTGAGGCAAAACGAACTAGAAATTGTGTCACGTAATTTTAGGTTAGAACCGGCGATGATATGCTATTTAAGGTTCGATTAAATAACAACGGCTATTTTATTTCAACGAAGATAATCAATGTCTTCTTGACTCTTCACTTTAAGCTTTTTATGTTACACATCGCTCGTTAAAGTGAGTAGAAGATTGCAAATTTTCATCATGTCATAAGATTACAATGATTGAATTGCGACCATGTTGTCCACGCGGGGATTGAGCTTAAAACTTGTTAATAGTAGCGTCAAAAGATGAAGATACCCTCAGATTCAACCAAAATTGTATAAGTGAAGTTCTTGATCTACATTGAGTTTTATCTATAATAAACAATAATAAATATTATGGGACATAATGAAAATAATATGGCTTTTTTCTAAATTATTCTCATCTGTACATTACACATGTTGTAAAATTTATTTCATTGCGGTCTGGATTGCGTGATCTATCCTATTTATAATGTTATGGCTGCATAAGTTACCCTTATCAGCACAAAATGGGTTGATATTAAACCTATTTGTGAATTGAATGTGTATTCCTTTGAAATAAAACTAAACCGCAATAAATTAAAATGTAGTTAATAAATAAAGGCGAACACTACAGTACAATAGCCGTGTGTCAACCACACATTCTGGGTAATTCAACTCAGAACACTTAACTGTCCTTAAAACAGGCATCACCAGATGAGATCAACAGTGCGTACCGGCGGTTCAGCCGCATGTTCCATCCGGACAAGCACAGCACCGATCCGAACAAGCAGAAATGGGCCGAGCAGATCTTTAATAAGGTGAAGGAGGCGTATGAAGTGCTGTCGGACAACCACAAGAGAGCTATTTATGATACATTAGGTGAGCATAGAATGTCTATGAAGAAAATTTAATATTTTACTGTGGTGGGTTATTTCTTTACAATAATGTAGAATATCTCCCATATTAGTAGGGGAGCCTATGATGTTAAATTTGGTGTCACTTGAGCATCGTCAGAACCTAGACCATTTTGAAACCATTCAGAAAAAAGTTTATACTTTCATTGGTGAGGTAGCTTCTTATGGCTTTCAAAGATTTTAAACAACAAACAGAAGGTCACATGTAATTACTCGAGCATGTCAGATGTTGAAACTGGAGGCTTCTGACGTGTCACTGATGATGCATTATGATAATCTGTCAAAATGGATGATGGCCTTCATATGTACAATAACCTAAAAATCAAAATTGAAACCGTCAGATTAAGAAAATTCCTAAAGTTGAATGTCAGATTATCTATTAGCGCAATCAAAGCATCCACTTGGAACAAAATGATCTGCAATCCACTAATCAATTCTTTAACTGCCCACCAAAATACCAACCAAACCACCAAAGGAGCCGGCTAAAAGTGCTTGAGGGAAATTTCCATTTGGGTTGCAAGATATCACTATATCTATATCTGACGCGCTCGTCTAACTCCAAAAATGCCCTCTTTTGCTCCCCTACTATATTGCTTTGCAAAATGTTTTCATGCTAGTCTATCATACATTTTTTTAAATATTTAAATTGGCCATGATTGCACCTTGTAATAACACCATGTTGCCGTTGGATAGCTCAATTAACTTACCATGCTGTCTATTGTTAATTATCTCTAATAGTCAAGAAAATCAGACAGTGCTATATATCAGATCTCATTTAAAACAATTTTTGAGAGGAGAGCTGCACGGTCAGCAGCAGAAGAAGCAAGCAGGTGAGATGTTCAAAATTCTCTTGGAATGGCTTTAGTTAAGAGAATTCTTATTCACTTACACTTGAAAGTAAAGGTCATTTTGAACACTTCTCCTGCTTTGCTACTGCTTTTGATGGTTCAATAGGTGTTTAGGTAGGAAATTGCCGCGCGAGGCAGTTCAGCTAGTGTGGACGTGCCTCGCCCGAGGCATTGTGGCTGCGCGTGCCGATGCACGTCCACTAGCCGAGCTGCCTCGCGAGGCGGTGCGTCAGATGTGGACACGACACGCCTAATACCATCAATGGGGTTGGTCAGTCGACGATTTTACATAGGTTGTACCTGTAAATCCTATCAAAAGTCTTTCTTGCTTTTTAAGCCTAGCCTTTTAAGCCGAATCCCATTGAAATTACTAGTGACAGGTATAAGTGGCACAACCTATGCTGGCGCCATCTAGGAAAACGTCACGACTTGACAGTCTGGTTGTGTCCCATTCAATATTTTTTAATTGTTACAGGCAAAAGGGGTTTGGAAGTAGACGGTTGGGAAGTTATATTTCGAACACGAACTCCTAGAGAAATTAGGGAAGAATATGAAAGGTAAGAGGAAATGAAAAACTCGATTTTTGTAAGGGTTCATTTACGAATTACGTGACAACAGTTTCGTGATTTATTGACTCCTTGTCACGTTTTGTGCCCATTCCCCATGATTTGACATCACGTATTGATCGATTTTGTTTGGAGTTTAAAATGAAAACCCCTATATTATTACTTTCATTCAAAATATTTTAAATGAAATCAACACGTACGTTGTACGCATGTGACACCTCTAGAGTTGCAGGCGTCCATAGGCTACGGTAGCTGCTTACCATCAGGCGGGCAGTACCCCTGTATGCCACCGTTGTGGTATAAAAAAACATGCCTGGGTAGTGCGGTTTTTTACAAGCTTTGATTTAGTATGACCTGTACCATTGTCTCTAATCTAATCTTGCAAGTTAAAATTGACCCATTTACCGTTTTCCGATTGAGCTGAAATTTGGCATGCATATGTATATACTCGTACAACATACATAGTCCAAGTTTATTGTTACTAACTTAATCCGAATTGTATACAGTCTGAAATAAATATTTTGAAATTTAAATATCGCGTGACAAAGTATGATGACTTGGAGCTGATCTGATGATGGAGCTGGAAGGTGGCAAAACGAACTCCTCAACTACACAAAATTATCCGGTCGCGTTTGGGCTCGTTGCAATCGTCTTGGTGAGCAGTTAGGGATTATACAAAGAAAAGTACAGTTAGCAATAAAGGGTTATCACAAAAAAAAAAACTTGTTGAAGATTGACTTAGGCGCTTGGCACCTAAATATTGACTGTTTATTTTGTGGCAGGCTAAAGCGCGAGCGAGAAGAGCGAAGGTTGCAACAGAGTGCAAACCCTCGCGGCACCATTACACTCTCGGTCAATGCTACAGATATGTTTATGAAATATTACGATGAATATGAAATCATGTAAGTACTATATATATATGACAATAACTAGGCCATATTTGCTATCCAGTATGCAATGTGTATGTTAAAGTATAAAAATTCATCGTGACGTCACAGTTGCCCTTCCATACAAACATCATAGTAACAAATTGTTTTGGCATTCAGCGCTAATCACGACATGTTGTCCTTACGCCTCTACAAAGCACTTTCGCTGCGTAGCGGGAAACCCACGGTGTAGCACTACGCGCGTAGCAAAGCGGTGCATAAGTTAATAAAGAGTAGCCGAATCGGCTCGTAATCCAATACTCCCTCTCCCTGGAGTTGGAGCTGCAGGTCAGCGACTAAAGCTGCCGTACGAAATAAGATTACAAAAGTAACCTACTCTTATTTCGTTCGGCAACTTTCATTGGTGACTGTACCTACGATCCCGTAGCATTAATTCCCGTACTATTCTTATCATGATTTTTAATTAAGACTGCGTCGAACGTCCAGTGCCGCTCTCATTAGGGGGATTGTGTATCCTAATAAACTAATCAATTCCTGTATAATCCATCATGTTAAGTTGTAGTCCTACTGATTCCGCAACTTATGATCTATGTGATACAGTTTTATATTACTTACTTTTGGCTTCATCATTTAAACAGAAAAAAGTGACCACCATTTGCCGTTTAGGTAATGAAGCAAAAAATACGCACAATGAAACTATGTGACAAAGATCAAAAGTTGTGTAATCAGTGGGACAACAACACAACACAGGGATTATACATAAATATATTCGTTTTTTAGGAAATACAATCCCCCCAATGGCGCCACAGTCTTAATGTCCATTAATGTAATCATACTTGCTTACTTTTCGCTGCAAGTTATCCCGAAAAGATCTATTATGAATATTATGATCTTATTGATTAAGATCCCCATATAGACCTTAATTTTAACTTTCCTGAATATATTACGGTCTATTTTGCAACTATGATAACTAGACCTGTTAGAGTCTTCCGATATAAACCACGAAACTGCGGAATAATTTGTGCGGAAAGGGTTCCGCACAAACTATCTTTTTTACAGTCCAGCCCGCCTTATAAAATACTTACTTTTTTTTGTAACAGAGAAGAATCAAATATACTACCAAATATAGAGGTGTCGGGCATGACGATCCAGCAGTCTATAGACGCGCCTATAACGTTGAGAGACACTATGACGCTCTCAGGGAATATATCAACACAGAATGGAATTGGTGAGAATATAGATTTATTTTCTATTCTAATGTAAACCTGGGCAAGGACCATTATTATGTATAGTCACGGACTTGATTTGTTGAGCTGTTTAGGAATTTAAGAATGGCGCAAATGTATTAGAAGGGCTGAACACCGATTTATCCGAAAAATCCGTGGTGCCGTCATAGACATAAACAAAAAGGAAGATGAGTGACGTTCATAGTAAGCAAAACTGAAATGTGGCCCTGCACCTACACACTTGTAAAATGGTACACACCGCTATAATGTATGTGCATCATGTGCAAAAGAGATAAACCTATACTGGGTGAATTCTAAAACGTGATACAAGATAATCAAACCTGAATCTGTTCATGATTTTGAGCAACTTTTAGTATGGGGTCAACTTTGTAAATTTAGAATAAGAAAAAACTTTCTCATACATTTCCTTTTCTATGGAACAGCTCAATTTTTTATTTAATTTACTGAGTTGATCCCGTAGTAATAGTTGTTCAAAATCATGAATAGATTTAGGTTCTATTCTCTTGTATCACGTTTTAGATTTCATCCTGTATAGTTAACACGGGTATGCAAGGGAGACCTCCATATTTTGCACATTGCACAAAGTGTGACTGAGAGACTCTGCCACACGATTAATTCAATATAGGTGCCGGAACCTATATTTCATGGCACAGAATCAAGCGCCTGGTACACCATATCACCCTTTTTGTATAAATCCATGGGTGCCGTAGCGTCATGTTGTCATGTATTAAACAGAAGTTGTTATTTCGACTGCGTCAAATGCCGAACTAAATGCATGACCTTGAAACCTGCTGCGTTGCTGACGCGATAGTTTAGTGCGTGCGATTTTGTATCGACTAATGACAGTTTGGGTATTATGTGTTCCTTGACTTGGACAATTTTTCGTGTAATTTTGACCAAAAATGCAAGTTAACAATAATGAGGGTTTCCGTGATCGAGTTTTTCAATAGATGGCAGCACCGTGGCGAGAGGTCTAGCTGTCATAATCCACCAATCATGTTCAATCATTTTTTTGATTGGTGGACAGCTGGTGTAAAAAGACCTCTCGTTGATTGGCCATTTACAAACCTTATTTCAGCTAAATAAATATTGGACTAAGAGCTGGCCACGTCAGATATGACACAATAATGAGAGCAATGAAAACTGCTTTACCATCCTTATTGCTAGATCCGGGCATCTGGCAGCTTTTACACAGACCCACAAAGTTTTACAGTTGGAAAAAACTAGTACGAATATAGGTAAAAACTGCCAAAGTTGTGTTATTTATAGAGGACAGAGCCTATATTTTAACATTAGATTAAAAACCATTTTCTATAATTGCGGAAACAAAGACTAGGCGACTAACTAAAAATTGCATTATACATCATTTGGCAGTACTTTTCCCCAACAGAAGCTTCTGGATATGAATAATCTAATTAATTACATAATTTCCCATAATGCAATATCAAACCCAGAACTCTAGGATTTGTTTTCTCCAAGTTATTTGAAGTCTTTGACCTCCACCACTTTACAGCCGTCAGATGTTCGGATATAGAAATAAGCATAGTATAGCAAACTAACTAGAGGGGTTTCGTTGCTCTCATTATTGTGTCATATCTGACGTGGCCAGCTCTCCGTCGATATGTCTGCCAAAGGTTACATATAGTTTGGCCTGGCATTGTCTCACTTCGAGCACACACAAAGATGATCAGACCCTCTTTTTCTTACGCTAGTACCCTCACTACTAAAAAGGGTTGAGTATAACTAATTACTTCTTCTGTTACTGCGGTTATTGGTTAGCCAGACTATATCAGTTTATTTTTCAGGAACTGGCTCCGTGAATCTATGCAACCGGCATCTCAGCTCGGAGAAGGGCTGGACAGAGTTCGAGTTCGGAATAGGCAATGGACCCCTCCTGGGCTTAAAGATGTTCCGCACTCTCTCCCGACTGATGTTCCTCAACTGCGGCACAGTCCTGCAGTTCACTCCAAGGGGGATCGTGCCAAGTCTTGTCTCAAGTATGTCATCATTTTCTTTATACTGTCGTGCCGGTCTACAGTCGCTCGACGACTCCTATAAATTTTTCTACTTTTCTACAATAAATATTTGCTTATAATATTTTGTAAATCCTCAATCCATTTCAAACTTTCGTATTTAGCTTTCTCCGTCAAAAAAGCCGTATGATTAGCTTAAGCTTGTATAATAAAGGCACAGGGATATATTACCCACCATTATTTAAAATTATTAGAACTTTATGTAATTTCTGACATAGCCTGCTACAGGGTTAAAGGGCATAGGAAAGTGACCCAAAATTAATATTTTCCAGCCATGGCATTGCAACTGGACGCCCACTCCGTTGGCTACCTGACGTACCGCGCCGGCGGGCAGGGCGGCTCCTCGATGACGTCCATATACGTGCGCGACTCGGAGAAGTACCACACCAACACGGCCATCCAGCTCGGCAACCCGCACTCGTTCATCTCCTTCAATATCATGAGGAAGATGCCACAGCACGATATGAAACTGCGGTTGGCGTTGAAGTAAGTTAAGCTGTCTATAGTCAGGACTTTCTAAACCTGCATCGACTTTGCAAGTGACAATTTAAATGTTTTAACAGAGACAGCTCTGTCTCTGTAATCTTGCAAGTTAAATTTGACTCACTTCCAGTTTTCCAATTGAGCTTAAATTCGGCATGCGTGTGTGAATCGGATGACAATGCAATTTATTATGACACTAGCTATTGCCCGCGGCTTCGCTCGCGTTAAATTCGGGGTAACACGGTTCCCCTTTCCTGATTTAAAACAGAAGAGAACTCTGAACAGAATATTATTTGAATACGCTACCGTAGACGTAGTTAGTCACAAATAGTCCGCATACCAATTTTTAGCTTTCTACCTTGAAAATTGCGGAATGCTCCATACAAACTTCCACCCCCCATTTTAGGGAACTGGGGGGTTAGAAAGAGACAAAAAGTAGCCTATGTCACTCTCCATCCCTTCAACTATCTCCACTTATAAAATCACGTCAATTCGTCGCCCCGTTTTGCCGTGAAAGACGGACAAACAAACACACACATACACTTTCCCATTTATAATATTAGTATGGATATGGATGGAGCTGATCTGATGATGGAGCTGGAAGGTGGCCATAGGAGCTCCTCAACTACTCAACTCCCGTCGTGTTTGGGCTCATTTCATTCGTCTTGGTGAGCAGTTAGGGATTGTATAAAGCAAGTACAGTTAGCAATGGAAGCTTGTCACAAAAATTACATTATTTAAAATAAACTTGTGAGGCTTAAAAAAGTTTAAAATAGATGGCGCGAGTGACTTTTGATCCTGAAGTGCTTGATAAATGATTAAATTGTTATTAAAACATGAGACAGCAATCAGGCTAGTCCAGGTTTCCGTGGCAGATTTCATACGCACAAATATGACAGGAATAAATTAAGTTAATAGCCCCACTTACAACAATGGCTGGGCCCTTTATATGGATTATGGGTGTCAATTACTATACTAAACATTTTTCATGAATAAGAATAATTAAGATATGCCTAATGCGACTGTGTTTAATATTATTATGTAAATTTTTACCCAATCCTTTACATTGACCAGCTATGCGAAAGAATTAAATGATGAAATTATTAAATGATGTTTAAATTATCTGTGCACTAATAGTAATAAAATCGGTACACATAGTTAGTAAGCAAAGCCAATAAAACAAACACACCAACTCACATTGCTCATGCCTTTACCAATTTATTTTTCACTGTAACAGACCTATTGCGTAATTTAGAATAGCGAAGGCTTCACAAAAAATCCGTAGTGCTTCGATCTTTGATATTGATAAAGCATTCGGTGGATACCAAGAGGCCTTTTCCTCAAAAGCTTGTGCAAAAAGCGTAGCGTCCCTTTTTAATAAAATGTGTTAAAAAGTGACTTCCGCTAGTATTATTGAACGAGCGGAGCGTAAGCAAAGTGAAGTTCTTTCAAACAACTTTGGCTACTTAGACGTCTGTGTATTTCGATGGCTTTTTAATTTCAATAGTTGTCGCACCATGATTTTAGTAACGTTTTTCTGATTTATATGAAATTTGTTGGGGCTGCAGTAGAGCTCAATACAATTTGAGAGTTCGTTCATGAGCATGATCGATCAAGGGGTTATGGAGCTAGAAGGCTCAAAAAAATCATCATTAGGGTCTTGTTATATTGGTCATCTTGTTTGGTTTTGCTCGTTACAAAACTTTACGAAACAGGCATCAGCTGGTAGACATCCAGTTAATGGCCTCCTCCTTTTATTCTTGTAAACTGGAAGGGATTCACGCTTGTTCGCCACCTTTGTGGTATAGAAAATCGCAATCTACTCATTTATGACAAAGGACAATGGGCAAATTTGTATGGGCACTGTCCCCACCCACCAACAGAAACGAAACATGTCTCATTTAATAGATCTTGGCAACCTGATGATTTGTTATTATGACGAGGATTGTCCTTTGTATGGGGTTTTCTTGGAAAACCGTATTTTGTTTATATATATATACGTCACATACATATATTTAGGACAGACATCTTCAATTTTCTTTAAGAGTTTTGGCTAAAAATATTAATAATTTTAAGTTAACACTGATAATATGTATCATATGTTAAGTAGTATTGTAGAAATAAAACAATTAAAAACGGATTTTATCGCGTGTACTGAGCTTAAATTACATCCCGACGTTTCGAACACTTTACAGCGTTCGTCGTCAAACGTCGGGATGTAATTTAAGCTCAGTACACGCGATAAAATCCGTTTTTAATTGTTTTATTTCATGAATAACTATCGCGGCAACCGAAGACAATATTAGTATTGTAGATCTAATAATATATAGCTCTATAAGCGAATTTTTGTTTTCCTTTTTTTTAACCAACTTCAAAAATAAGAGGAGGTTCTCAAATCGTCTGTATTTTTTTTAAAGAAATGTTGTTGTTTATTATTGCTAGTAATATAATGTTTCTGTAACCTTCTACTTGTAACATTCAAAGAATTTAACAAAATATATATGAAAACAAAATACGGTTTTCCAAGAAAACCCCATACATATGGTGATCCTCGTCATAGTAAAAAATCATCCGGTTGACACGATCTACTAAATGAGACATGTTTCGTTTCTGTTGGTGGGTGGGGACATTTTGCCCATGGTCCTTTGTAAAATTCTACTTCTTATGTCTTCATATCTTAGCAACAGAACACAAACAGTTGTTGTAAATAAAACCCAGTCTAAAGGGACTTCAGTAAAATTAGGAGTGCCACAGGGTTCTATTTTGGGCCCATTCCTGTTTTTGGTTTATATAAATGATTTACCTTGTGTAGTACAAAACCTTTGTGATATCGTTCTGTTTGCCGATGATACATCTTTAATTTTCGAAGTTGACCGGCAATCTACCGATTTTACTGTAATCAATAACACTAGCTGCTGTACTGAACTGGTTTACTATTAACAATTTGCTACTTAATGCTAAGAAAACCAAATGTATTAGATTTGTTTTGCCAAACGTTGCACCGGTGGACACTAAGATTATCCTGAATGGTGAATGTTTAGAGATAGTAGATAAAGCAGTGCTCTTTGGTTCGACGTTGGACAAAAATCTACAATGGAGTCCTCATATAAGAAAATCGCTCTTCGATTAAGCTCGGCCGCTCATGCCGTTAGGAGAATTAGACAATTAACGAATATTGACACAGCTCGCTTAGTTTATCACAGTTATTTTCATAGTGTAATGTCATATGGTATTCTGGTTTGGGGCAAAGCAGCTGACATACAGACTATATTTGTTTTACAAAAAAGAGCCATCCGCTTTCTGTGTAACTTAAAGGCAGGTGCATCAGTTAGAGAACTATTTAAAGAAATTAATATTTTAAATGTTGCTTCCCAATATATCTATGACAATATTATTTTTGTTGTAAAGAATATACATACATTCAAAAAAATTTCTGACATCCACAGCTATAACACTAGAAATAAAAACAAGCTTGCTATCAGAAGTAGTCGTATCCGCAAAGCATATAAGTCATTTTTTGGTCAAGGTATTCACATTTATAACAAGTTACCCGTCGATGCTTTAAATTTATCATTTCCCGCTCTTAAGAAATATTTGAAAAAAAGTTTAATGTCAAAGGGTTATTACAGGGTCGAGGACTATATGGCGGACAAAGATGCATGGCCCAAACCAGAAACTACTACAAAATCATCTAACATTTAGAGGACACAGTTCAGATAGGAAAGCATATCAAACGTTTGGTGAAGCAATCAGATTTGGATTTTATTATTATTATTTTATTTTAATTAAACAATACGTACATTGTATGTCTCTCAAGCTGTTTTGATATGTCTTTTTATAGAGTTCTATAAAAATATTACATCTTAAAGATACACAATAATGCGTAGTTACGCATTATTGTGTATCTTTAAGATGTAATATTACTGTATTACTGTTTTGAAAAAATAAGTCCCGCCGAGTTTCTTGCCGGTCATAAATAATACTTCTCGGGTCAGAGGTGTAGGGTTAGAACCGGAGGCAGTTTTTTTTTTCTCTCTGACGTTCATAAGTGCATTGTAATGTGCCTAAATTGAAGAATAAATATCTTTTTTCTACTCCTGCACTTTTATCTGTCATTTATACATTCGTCAACACCTTTATAAGAACATAGATAATATACTAGAAGAAAAGTCTATCTAGTCTATTGCCCAAAATAACACTTGTTCTATAAAAGCTCCAAAATAGTATCGTGTAATCGCGTGCAAGCACTTTAATATAGGACAAAATAAATTACTGCCAACCTAAGAAACCTAAATAAACGCAGCGTTTTTAGAAAAAAAAACTTTAAAAAAGAAAAAATGAAAAGAACCACAGATACTTTGCAGTTTTTATTTTACGTTTCCCGTTCGTTTGTTGGGGCAAACTGTAAACTTTGAAAGTAATTTAGGTATTTTTACTAATCTCTGTAGCTCTTTAATCATTGATCAAATAAAGACGTGTGTATTTGTGTTAGTAATGTTAGTATTCTTGAAAAATAGTGTTTTAAAAGGTAAAACTTAAATGATTGTTGATTATATTGACAAAATAACGGCGATATCCATGAAGTTTTCAATTTCGCATTTTATGTAAAAGTAAGTGTAGTCGTAGAAAATAGTAGTTTATGTAACTGTTACGTAATAAGGGTCCTTAAAACATGAGTGTGGTTTTATGAAATGAGCCGCAGGCGAATTTCATAATAAGATCACACGAGTGTTTTAAGGCCTAATTACGTACAGTTGCATACACTGCTTTATCTACACTCATATTATTTATTATAAATGCCGTATTCGAAAACCATAGAATGGCCGCCATTGTACCGCCGCGGCCATCTCGATTGTGTCGGCGCGGCCAACTCGATTGTGCCGGCGGACGCGTGGGCGGGTGTCGCCGGCCGCGGGCGCGTGCAGGTGTACATTATGTTATCAAAACTCAGAGTACATCAATAAGTGAACATGAAACGTTAACATTGCGGTACTGCCACAGATAAGAAACTTATCATAGTGAAATCGTTTGTTGTAATGCTGGTCATAGCCTACGGTTTTTGAACGCATTTTAGAGGACTTACAATATGAGTGTAGATAAAGTATTGTATGCAACGTCGTATAAGTAGGTCAAAAAATGTTCGTGGCGTTTTTCTTAACAATTTTCGCCTACGGCTCAACTTGTTACCCACACCACTCACCTTTTTTGACCCCTCTTATACAACTGTTGCATAAACTACTAATATCTTTTATCTACAGACTCGGTACATTTGGCGCCATCGCAGAGTACGGGGCCGAGAAGAAGGTGTCGAAAAACAGCAGCGTATCGGCCGCGGTCATGCTCGGCGTTCCCAGCGGCGTCATACTAAAGCTCAAGTTTGTGTTATTCATACAAAATATATGCTCTATATTCTCTGATCCCACACAACCTCCCGCGCAGGATGCTTTACATTTCTTTATTCAGTTTGCGCCTAAGTCTAGAAGACCCGTTAATCCGTAAAAGTCTAACAATAAACGTAGATACTATACCTACTTCTATTTTTATTTATTTCTGTTCTCCTGTATGTTTACGTTTGTTTCTGTAACCGCTCAATGACGCATGTGTCGGGACTTTTTAGTCCTACTTTAGTTTTTAGCTCTTAAGTCAGGTCCCTGAAACTGAAAACTAGCGCCATGGCTTGTATTCTGAGTGCATGCTGAGTAAGGATTTTTTTGAAGTTGTTTTATTTCTTGCTTTGTTGTTGTGCGCATTTGTGACGTTAAATAAATGTATTCTCTTTATTTTTTTTGGGTCAGATGGACATGTTCAACACAAACGATAGTAGTCCCGATACATTTGTGCGAAGAAGTAATGCCCTCGCCAGTGTTCTACGCTACAGTGGTGCCTATGGTGTCCTGGCTTATACTAAAGAAGTTGGTACTGGACCCCATAGCTAGAGAGCGGTCAGAACGCGAGCGGCAGAGGTCTATGGAGGCTAACTTTGAAAGGTGAGTTGATATTGGATGCGACTTTTTATTTAGCCTGACCCCGTACATTTACGTGCCTCAAATCTTGTAAGTTAAATTTCTACCACTTTCCGGTGTCTGATTGAGCTGAAGTTTGGTATTCTTCTGTAATTGACATGACAACAATAAATGTGATGATGTGAAAAAAATAAATATTTTTGGCAGCTACTTTGTGAAGGTGTATTTATTATAGGCTTAGGGCAGGGCTCGGCAAACCGCGGCTCGCGAGCTCTTTGAAGGGTCAGTTGTGGCTCTTCAAGTTGCAAAAAAATTAAAAAAATCAAATATATCAGTGAAAAACAGAAAACTGCGGCTCTATGAGGTTCCAAAAATTCCATATTTTCCGCCATCTGGCTCTTTGTCAAAAAAGTTTGCCGACCCCTGGCTTAGGGATACGTGTTCAAAGCTGTCGCATTACCCGAAGGCCAATTTTCGACTCAATTAAAACAAAAACTCTGTAGTTTTTTTAGCTTATTGGGCAGAAATGACTAATGAGGTCAACTTAACGTTGAAAACTTTCATAGCTGAAATAATTCGTAAAGCGGAAGAACATTTTCAACACTAAACTTTCGTGACACTCAGACATATATTAAATAAGAACGGGTAACTCTCGCTTTCTAAGTCGAATATTGCTTGACATGTTTCGCTCAACAACTCCAGCTAATTCAGGAGCTATTCGCCTAAAGAACGTTTCAAGAAACAACCAAAACATAATTTGGCTTAATCAAATCGTCTAACATATGTGATAGACTAGAATAATATATCAAAAGGTACCAGTTGGCGTCCGGCGTTTACGCTTTTATTGCTCGATAACATTGAATCTGTACATTGTATAACGTAAGCGCCTTCTGCCAACTGGCACCACTTTTAAACATAACCGGCCAAGTGCGTGTCAGACCACGCATAATCAGAGTTCCGTACCTTTAATGGAATAAGAACCAAACTAATACCAAAAGGTCGTATTTTATTCTGCAATTTAACTACGTTATTAAGTAGCGGCATACAAAATACACATTATGTCTAAATTTTACTAAGATACTTCTTATAGTTTCCGAGTAAAATGGCTGTGACATACGGACGGACGGACGAACGGACCGACGGACATGAAGAAACTATAAGGGTTCCGTTTATGCCATTCTGTCTGCGGAATCCTAAAAAGGGTTACATATTTTGCTGGCAGGTTACAAGAAATGCAGCGGCAGGCGCGAGCGACAGTTGAGCTAATGCGGGAGACATACTCCAGGATACGGAGCGACGAGGAGAAGAAGAAGGGCCTCGTCATCCTCAGAGCGGTGTACGGGAAGCTACCTGCAGGTACTGACTTTTAGAGTGACCGTTCCCAATGACCGGCGTGACGTTGTGCGAGCGAGACAACGCTATAGACATACGTAGAACTGTTTCGCTCGGACACAGAAGACAAAAACTTCTTAGACTGTGCCCCTCTATTTAATATATTTTTACTCTCCGTTACCATTGAGGTTTTTACTTAGGCATTGTGCATGTACCCGCTACAGACACATGGACATGTTGCCGCATTATCTACCTCTTTTCACTTCTCTCGTCTACTTAAAGGTTAACTGGAAGAGATCCCTTAAAGGGATAAGTCCGCCTTTGTACTTGCGTTTACCTATTATAATGTAAATATTTCACTTGTTTTTGTACAGTAAAGAGTTAACATACCATACATACATATTATATTACGTTTATTTTATCTCGTCATCAAAAACATTCTCTACCACGAGTGGATACGGGGTATTATATGGTGGTCGGGGTATTAGGTAAGCGTCCTCCAAAGTATAACATAGTGTAATAAAAATGCTTGCTTTTACCAGGAGCTTCAAATCACGAGGTGGAAGCAGAGCCAACGGGCGACGCAGCGTCACCTGAGTCGCCGAGTGCCTACAGCGAAGTCATCGACGTGACGATACCAGTGCAGTGCCTCGTCAAAGACTCGCGGCTAGAGCTGCTGGAGGCGAGCAAGGTATAGACGAAGATATGCGTAGAGTCAGGAAGGCCGAGTCGAGTGCGTACAGCGACGTCATCGACGTGACGCTACCCGTGCTGTGCCTCGTCAAAGACTAGCGGCTAGAGGTGCTGGAGGCGAGCAAGGTGTATACGAGGATAGGCGTGGAGCCAGGAAGGACTAGTCGAGTGCGTACAGCGACGTCATCGACGTGACGCTACCCGTGTTGTGCCTCGTCAAAGACTAGCGGCTAGAGGTGCTGGAGGCGAGCAAGGTATATACGAAGATATGCGTAGAGTCAGGAAGGCCGAGTCGAGTGCGTACAGCGACGTCATCGACGTGACGCTACCCGTGCTGTGCCTCGTCAAAGACTAGCGGCTTGAGGTGCTGGAGGTGAGCAAGGTGTATACGAGGATAGGCGTGGAGCCAGGAAGGACTAGTCGAGTGCGTACAGCGACGTCATCGACGTGACGCTACCCGTGTTGTGCCTCGTCAAAGACTAGCGGCTAGAGGTGCTGGAGGCGAGCAAGGTATATACGAGGATATGCGTAGAGTCAGGAAGGCCGAGTCGAGTGCGTACAGCGACGTCATCGACGTGACGCTACCCGTGTTGTGCCTCGTCAAAGACTAGCGGCTAGAGGTGCTGGAGGTGAGCAAGGTATATACGAGGATATGCGTAGAGTCAGGAAGGCCGAGTCGAGTGCGTACAGCGACGTCATCGACGTGACGCTACCCGTGTTGTGCCTCGTCAAAGACTAGCGGCTAGAGGTGCTGGAGGTGAGCAAGGTATATACGAGGATATGCGTAGAGTCAGGAAGGCCGAGTCGAGTGCGTACAGCGACGTCATCGACGTGACGCTACCCGTGTTGTGCCTCGTCAAAGACTAGCGGCTAGAGGTGCTGGAGGCGAGCAAGGTATATACGAGGATATGCGTAGAGTCAGGAAGGCCGAGTCGAGTGCGTACAGCGACGTCATCGACGTGACGCTACCCGTGTTGTGCCTCGTCAAAGACTAGCGGCTAGAGGTGCTGGAGGCGAGCAAGGTATATACGAGGATATGCGTAGAGTCAGGAAGGCCGAGTCGAGTGCGTACAGCGACGTCATCGACGTGACGCTACCCGTGTTGTGCCTCGTCAAAGACTAGCGGCTAGAGGTGCTGGAGGCGAGCAAGGTATATACGAGGATATGCGTAGAGTCAGGAAGGCCGAGTCGAGTGCGTACAGCGACGTCATCGACGTGACGCTACCCGTGTTGTGCCTCGTCAAAGACTAGCGGCTAGAGGTGCTGGAGGTGAGCAAGGTATATACGAGGATATGCGTAGAGTCAGGAAGGCCGAGTCGAGTGCGTACAGCGACGTCATCGACGTGACGCTACCCGTGTTGTGCCTCGTCAAAGACTAGCGGCTAGAGGTGCTGGAGGCGAGCAAGGTATATACGAGGATATGCGTAGAGTCAGGAAGGCCGAGTCGAGTGCGTACAGCGACGTCATCGACGTGACGCTACCCGTGTTGTGCCTCGTCAAAGACTAGCGGCTAGAGGTGCTGGAGGTGAGCAAGGTTTATACGAGGATATGCGTAGAGTCAGGAAGGCCGAGTCGAGTGCGTACAGCGACGTCATCGACGTGACGCTACCCGTGTTGTGCCTCGTCAAAGACTAGCGGCTAGAGGTGCTGGAGGCGAGCAAGGTATATACGAGGATATGCGTAGAGTCAGGCAAGCTGAGTTGTAGGGTCACGCGGTCAAGTTTGAATCGCAGAGAGCTTCGGCTAGAGCTGCTGGAGGCGACCAAGGTACATACGAGGTAGGTATATACGAGGATATGCATAGAGTCGGGAAGGCCGAGTCGAGTGCTTACAGCGAAATCATATATCATATGCGGAAACCGCAGCAGTGTGGTAGCCGCCTTAACCGTTGCCGAAAACCGCAATTAAACCGAACAGGCCGTTTCAAAGTTAAATGCAGCATTCATTTTTTAATTTCAATCACGTTCATTTTTGCCCAATTCTGATGGGCGTACATGGGCTAAACGACCATTATATTTCTAATTCTAAAAAGACGAGGTCGCTAGTCGAACGAGCGGAGCGTAAGCGAAGTGAAGTTCTTTCAAACAACTTCGGCTACCTAGACGTCTGTGCATTTCGATGGCTTTTTGATTTGGAATATTTGTCGCGCGATAACTTTAATAACGTTTTTCTGATTTATATGAAATTTGTTGGGGTTGTAGTAGAGCTCAATACAATTTGAGAATTCGTTCATGAGCATGATCGATCAAGGGGTTAAGGAGCTAGAAGGCTCGAAGAAATCATCATTAGGGTCTTGTGATATTGGTCACTCATTTGCAAGAAAATCGCGAGTTGTCAGTTCTAGGCGAACTACTAGTATAATTAGTTGTAAGTTTATTTATTGTAATATTTTTTCCCCCAGGCGGACCTGCCAGGATTCTTCGACCCGTGCGTGGGCGAGGAGAAGCACCTCACTATACAATACAATTTCCACAAAAACCTTCACTGCTGCACTGTCGCCGACAGTCAGGCTGTAGTTTTGCCTCGGAATAGTAAGTACATATTCTAACTTACCCGAAGATTAAAGACACTGCAGTAATAATCAGAAAATAAGGACGGTTACGGACTAAATGATTTTAAAATAAGCGAATACTGAAAAAGTGGCTTTATCATATCTGATAGGCCAAATCAAACGAGACCACTTGGAAGCAGGCGTGGTACAGATTCAATATTGTATTCGGACAATAAAACCGTAAGGGCCGGCCGCCTAATGGCCCCATTTTGATTTAGACTATCATACACCGTGGGCACGAATCTTACGAAACGACAGATCTTAACCACGAGTTTCTGAGACCAAAAGAAGGAAAAAATATTATATGACTTTAGGTAAAGCAAAAAAAAATTTTTTTTTAATATTTTTTGAACTTTTATTGCACATGAAAAGTAAATGTTATTAATAAAATTATCGCCTAAAACAAATTGGTACATTGTTTTTTGGAAAAACTTAGTTTCTGCAAAGTTTTCCTTGTCACTTTGATATCTGTCAATAAGGACGTGTAAACTGTGCCCAATAGTGGCAACAACGCCATCAGAAAGGCGTTTTGTGCTGAGATATAATAAAAAGTGTATTTTTTTTTAATTGGTATTAACTCTGAAAATAGGCGTATTCCAGAAAAGTTTATAGGACATTTTAGTATCTAAATATAATCAGGATTACACTGTTAAAATCTTTCTAGATATAAGGGCCCACGGTGTATATTACAACATGTTATATATATTACAATATGTTGACGGTACAGTCTAATTCTCCCATAGAAAACTCATAGTAACAAATCGTTTTTACGTTTCATAAACCTTAGCTGATTTTACTCATCAGGAAAGTAGCCAATGCCGGCGTGTGATTCTAATTAATGATACTTATGCTTAACTTACTTTCAGATCATCGCATAAAGAACAGATCCTGAAGGCAAAAGTCTTGAAAGAGGTGCTAACGTCAACGCCGAGTGAGCCCGGCGTCCTATCATAATATGTAAATGTATAGACTTGTTTCACTGAGCTCCAACAAATCCACTAAATCTCAACCAAAGATAGGCCTTATCTGTGGTCATCTTAAACCTGGTAGTAAACGACGATTCTTAGAGCATTTCAACCGCTTTAGTTCTCATTTATGTGAAATACTGCGCCATCTTGTCATCTTATGATCCGAGACGGTAGTGAAATGTTCCAAAACGCAAAAAAAATTTTTGTATGCTAAAACGTCGGCGTTTGAAACGCAAGTGTCCAATGAGCGGTTTAGAATTCGCGTAAAGTAAACGACGAACGAGATAGTCGCTGGCGACAAATCTATGTCCAAAATGGCTGAAAACTGCGTGCTATCGAGCTCATAGAATTTCGTTAATTGGTTTGACCTGTTACTATGTATGTTTATAAAAGTATGTTTTTTCACTTTCGACTCGCTCTTAATAGGCGCATGGGCGCATGCAACATACTTTATCTACACTCATACTGTAAGTACTCTAAAATGCGTTCAAAAACCGTAGACAATGACAAGCATTGCAACAAACGATTTAACTATGATAAGTTTCTTATCTGCGGCAGTAACGTAATTTTAACGTTGTATGCTCACACATTGTTAAGCACTGAGTTTCAAATTTGGAACCGCTATCAAAACCATCAAAATTTAAATGGGTCCCTATTCTAGTTTCCATAGATATTAAAATTTTGGCGATACGAAACGTCAGTTCGATATCTTTTTAACGTAAATCACCCGACTTTTTGATCTCGAATGATATGAGAATACGGACTTCGTTCATTTGTCTATGACAAAAAAAACACGCGACAGGGATTTTACGCCCGCCATTACTGTTGTCAACTTATCAGTTGTTTGTTTGTAGAAGATATTTTGCAGTTGTTAAAATAAAATTAATAGACCGAAAATGAGTAGTGAAAGTGATACCGAAAACGAAATTAACACTCCACCCGATATCGTAAATACAGCTACGATTGCCGCAAATAACCTATTGCCAGAAATATCACGGGCCAAATATGAGAAAGCCTATAAAAATTTTATAGAATGGCAGATGAACAAACGCACTACGTCGATGTCCGAAAACGTATTATTAGCGTACTTCGAAGAGTTATCCCAGAAATTCAATCCTGCTACCTTGTGGAATATTTACTCGATGGTTAAAAGTACGCTTAATATCAAGCACGAAGTGGATATAGCAAAATATTGCAAGTTAACTGCTTTACTAAAACGAAAATCCGAAGGCTATAAACCAAAAAAAGCTAAAATATTTTCACCCGAACAAATAAATAAGTTTTTGATAGAAGCACCAGACACATTTTATCTTCAGTCAAAGGTAACCTATCACAATATTTGTATAAGTATTCAATGAAATTTTAAAGCATTTCACGTATCTATGCTTGAAAGTATTTAGTTTCCTAGGCATTAGTAAATACTAAATTTTACTTTCTTTGATATTGTTTCAGGTGGGCGTTATTTTTGGAGTAATGGGAGCTTGTCGCAGACAAGAACTATATAATCTGAAATTCAATGATGTAAAAATTTTTGAGAACATAATTTTGGTTACTATACGGAATACCAAAACGAAGACTAACCGCACATTCACAATAACTGGCAGCTACAGTGATCTCTGCAAAAAATACATGAAATTACGTCCCGGTGAATGCTCCGAACCCAACTTTTTTCTCTATTACTCTGCTGGGAAATGCACCAAACAAAAAATAGGCATCAATAAGTTTGGAGGCCTTGGGAAAACAGTTGCAAGTTTTTTGAATCTCCCGGATGCTAAAAAGTATACAGGACACTGCTTTCGCAGGACGTCGGCCACTTTGTTGGTCGATGCAGGCGGTGATATCACAACCTTAAAACGCCACGGGGGCTGGAAGTCAACAACAGTTGCTGAAGGCTACATAGATGAATCAATTCAAAATGAAGTTAAGGTGTCTAACCAAATACTAAACTCGATACAAAATAAAGAAGTAATAAATATAAATATGCCATGCACTTCGGCAAACCCGGATCCACCTGCTACAACACAAGCACCGTTAAACATTTCTCATTGTGAAAGTGTTAATGTGTACTATAACTATTACAATAAATAAAAGTTATCTTATCTGTTCTAGTTTATTTCTTTCATTAATCTTACAACTGTGAGTATGTTATATTACAGCACTATTAACTAGTAATGCAGGTCATTTGCCTTCGGCTTTTGAACACATCTTAGAGTACTTACAATATGTGTGTAGATAAAGTAATGTATGCAACTATACGTAATTAGGCCTTAAAACACTCGTGTGATCTTATTATGAAATTCGCCTGCGGCTCATTTCATAAAACCACACTCATGTTTTAAGGACCCTTATTACGTAAGTTGCATAAACTACTATAGTGCGAGCAAAAGAGATATGTATACAAGGTGCTCGCGAGGAACCCAGATTTTATCACGCATTTCTTAGGCTAAAATAAGGAATAAACATTATGCGAGTTTAGGTCAATTTAGCAAAAATAAAACTTTTTATAATTTTTTCTCGAATTAGAATGTTATTTAGTTGTACACAAAGTAGGTTAAAATCTGGATTGGCAGTGTCTATACGAAATCGCATTCCCGTATTTCAGGTTAGCGCCATCTATCGGTCACCATAAACACTTAGTCCCAGTTTCATACTGTTTGTTCGGCGATTAACGCCGACAGAAAAACTCGACTCCAGACTCAATAGGTGGCGCTGCGGCACTTAGTACCGAAAACAGACGCATAACCTGAAGTTTGGAGAAACGCGATTTTGTATAGACATTGTCAATCCATGTCTTACGTTAAAATTAATTGGCATAATTTTTTCGTAAAATTTAATTTACGCACCATTAATTTTCGCGGGACCATTCCTTATCACGTTGACATCTGATCTGTCCATAAGGATCTCTCGAGAGGGCTCATAATGGCCATCGATATCAAAAAGACGTTTTGAATTGGAACTGACTCACGATAAACTCACGTTTTTTTTATATATTGGTATTGACTCTGAAGCTAGGCGAATTCCAAAAGTTTTTAAGATTAGTCTCGAAGTTAATATCTTTAGATTTCCTCGTGAGCACATTGAATGTTCATGTACGAAATTATTCCTGCTTAGAGACGGAACTTTAGCCCTTTGACAAAAATACTGTTCCAACTAAGCGCTTCGTCTTAGTGTGCTTAATGTGCTTTACATTCAGGTTTTGCGGTTCTTAGGTTTCGGTCCCCTCATGATTGGGAATGTATAATTGCAGTGTAACGTACGATACCTAACGTTTGTTAACATTCCATGTTTCCCTTGTAAATGTTATTAAACAGAATACAGTGTCTTGAAATGTTTTATTACTTTTATTAGCCTCCGCCACCCCGCTCGCGGCGCCGCAATTCGTGCCGTTGGTCGCTTGTCGCATGCATCGAGTCTGCGGCCTTACAAGGTACCTTTTAAAGATGTCAGTTATGACTCAAAAGGTAGACCAGCCCTGCTAGCATGATTTACGTTGTTGCGTGACGTCATACTTCAGGAGCGACTCCAAGTATGAAGTCGCGCGCGAACGCATGCTATGCTAAGCCTCCAGGAAAGTGCAACTTTTCATACAGAAATGGCACAATGAGAAATGGTGCTTTTAACCGTCATCGTGGAATCATTTCTGACGTTGACGTTTAGGTCTAGAGACTCTGTACCATAGACTGTATGAATTTGACATTTTCAAACCATAACCAACGAGATGTTTGCTTGTCTGCAATCTCGACGCCATCTGCGAATGTTTTTGCGCGTTTATTCTCCATCCTCCCGGCATATAACTAGAATAAATATTAAGCTACAATTTAAGTAACAAGCACTCTCAAATCTTTTTACTTGTAGCGCATTTAACAATCGCAAAATTAAATGAAACATCTCAATTTACTCGTCCAACATTTATGAATGAATTCGTACAATTAATAAACCTTTTTCTATTTTCAACCGATTTCAAGATTTAGAAGGACGTTCTCAATTCGTCGGGATCTTTGTTTTTTTTTTATATCTATATTCACCGATTATTCGAAGAGTGCTGACCGAATTGGAACTATTTTTATTTGAAAGAGTTATACTTCACAGTTGGTCCGATTGTAACCAGGTCAGGATCTGATGGGATCCTGGAGAAATCGAGGGAACTTTTCAAATATTATAGGCACACCTATAGTGAGTTAAATATTTTTTACAGTAGGTCGGGCATTATTTCCTTTTGGAAAAGTGGAGTCTAAGTGAAGTCGGTTTTTTTATTGATTAAAATTATAGCGATCAAAGTCTGAAAGTCACGAGTTCATAATTGGCAATTACCTGGTAAACTAAAATGCAAATAACAAACACGCGGAGTCCGAGCATTTGCAGTTTTTTTATGTGCGGTATGTACAGTCAGCATCAAAAGTAACTACGCAATCGAAGACGTCAAAAGCTCTTATTCCCTTTTAAAAAGGACTTCGTTTGCGTAGTTACTTTTGATGCTGACTGTACATGCATTTAGGCGATGATTCCTTACATAGCATTATAATCTTAAATCGATAGAGCGCAGATATAAGAGAGTTATTTATTGTTGATTTAATTTACAACTTGTGTCTTGTAAAGATCTTCAGTCAAATCGCGTCAGTATTCCAGCACGTGTGAGTCAGTTAACGCTTAAACGACCTCCATACAACTGGATATTAGCCCGAAAGCTTCACATTATGAAGACTAGATGACTAAGAGAGGAGTGGGCAGGGGGCGCGAATAGGGTGCCCGTTGTGAAACTTGGTATTCACATTCCTGGCCGCTCCTATCTCAGTTCCCTCAACTTAGTCGTCTAGCCTTCATACTTTCAAGCTTTCGGGCTAATAACGTCGCCGCTAATTACCAGTTGCACGGAGTTAGCACTCAATGCTTACTTATAGACGGATACCTATAATTATTCTGCAAATACTTTTACCAGAGGGGAAATAGACCCAAGGCCACTCCAGGAATTGAGCCTAAGGGTTACATAATATTGAAAGTTAAGACTTTAAGTGCAAGTAAAATAACTGTTGTATTAGGTAGTACCTTCGGCACATACCTATATCTAGTTTTCAAGTACTTTGACGGTCGGTTTGGGCAGATTGAGTTGATTGCGCAGATTTCGAATTGAGCCTAAGGGTTACATAATATTGAAAGTTAAGACTTTAAGTGCAAGTAAAATAACTGTTGTATTAGGTAGTACCTTCGGCACATACCTATATCTAGTTTTCAAGTACTTTGACGGTCGGTTTGGGCAGATTGAGTTGATTGCGCAGATTTCGCTGTCTTTTTAGTATTTGGAGAAAATAGTAATAATATAAAAAAATACATTGATGGTAAACTAATGGGGAATTTTCTTTACATGTGGTGTCCCTTATCTTAGCTATCAATATATATCTGTCCCTGTCGGGTTACCCTCTATCTAGAGTATATTCCGTCTACGTGCTTTCTCATGAGCATTTCTTGACTTTACTTGTCTTGATATTATATGTCGATGTACCCAACGTACTTAATTGTCAGTTGATAGTTAAGTACTCTGCTGACAGAAATTCTTTATGTCTATTTGAAAACTCGGTAGTTTGGGGTAGAGTAGACGACGTTATGTTTTAATTCTATTGTTTTCCTTTTATTTTACCGCAAATTGCATTAGAACACTATTAGTAGTAAAACACTTTACATGAGACAATTATAAAACATAAAATTTGTACAAGGTGAACTTATCCATTTAAGGAATCTCTTCCAGCTAACCTTGGAGCAACTGCGAAATGCTGAGATCTGGTAAACATTAAATTTGATCATGAACAAGACGCCATATTTTTCGTCAAATAACTAAACTTAATCTTAAACTAAAATATAAAATCAAATATTAAAAATAAATACAATATCTTTGGGTACCTATGTTGGAGCCGTTAACCACGTATAGTATGATACGTTTTATCCACTAATCATCTCAACCATTTTTAAACTGCACCCCTTTTCTATGGCGCCAAACTCTACCGCACTTGATAAATTAACCATTGTTTGTCGAAACATCTGTCACACATATGCAATATTATTATGTATTTCGGCAGTTTAAGAACTAGGGCATAAATTTCGGTCAAAAATATTCCAGATTTTTTTACAGGTACACGTAAAAAGAAAAGTTGTCTCGAAAAAAACCCTTTTTTTATATTTCTTTTTTTTTTCAAAAACGAGGTAGTTGACTTCTACTTTTTTTATTAGCAGACAGTACAGTAAATCCGCTAAAAATTGACATCAAAATCATAGCGTTAGCTCTTAGATTAAATATTAGCTTTAACACTTCACATGTTACTCGAGTACAAACAAAATCGATCGATAAATGGAGGACTGGTAATGGCTAATTTACAAAGTGAGCCCGAATTATTGTATGGAACTAAGTTGACGCTTGTGAAGTACGAGTAGTTCTGGATAGCTCATCTAGTAGAATAAATAATAAATCACTGGCTGTTAATGGCGTTTTTACGCTTCTAACTTCACTCCGAATATTTGTTGATGTTTTTGGTAATTCAAATCTTGTAAATCAAATTACGACCACTTTGCGGTGTTTGAGCTGAAATTTGGTATTTATAATTTACATTGTCATGTTGCATTGTCATGCAACACTGCTAAAACTGCGACTACGCAGGCAGGAATGAGAATGTGAATCTAGCAGTACTTAGACAAGGACCATATATGTATGTATGTATGTATCACTTTATTGCACATAAACAAGTAGGTATAACACAAAAAACAACAGTAATATATATAAAAGATATGCACAAAGGCGAGCTTATCCCTGATAGGGATCTCTTCCAGCCAACCCATGAGAAAATATGAAGGGATTAAATACAAATGGTGAAAGACAAACTATGCACAAAAGATACAAATAAAAAGTTCCAAAACACATATAAAGCTGCAGGTGAACACTAATACATATATAGGTACATTCATCTACCATACAAATCCTTAAACTACATACATAATAATATAATATACATTACTATACACATATAATATCAGACCACGTTCATAAATAAATAACTAAATAAATATATACCTCTATACATATATATATATATATATATATATATATATATATATACATATATATATATATATATATATATATAACATTCAAATCGCAAAAAACATTAAGAGTCCACTAGCCACAACTTTTTCAATTTCTCCTTGAGTGAGGAAACAGACTGCGACTTTCTTACATCCACTGGCAACTCATTCCACAATTTAACTGCATAAGCAGTGAAGGACCTAGAGTAAATACGCGAGTGTTTTGGCGGAATGGCTAGAGAGAGATTTGTACTAGACCGCAAGCGATGGTCGCTAATACTAGCCAAATATTTAAATCTTTCCGACAGATACGGAGGACATGCAGGATTAAATAACACGTTGAAGAGCAATGACAGAACATGTACATCCCTACGACGGCGAATAGAAAGCCAACCAAGTTGTGAACGGGAGGCGGACACATGATCAAACTTACGCAACCCAAATATGTACTTGATGCAGGCATTTTTCAGGCGCTCCAGCTTGTCCAGTAGTTCTTCCCTGAGGTCTATGAAAGCAATGTCGCCATAATCCAGGATAGGTAGTAAGAGAGAGCGAGCAAGAGTGATTTTAGTAGGAAGAGGAAGGAAGTTCTGCAGTCGCCTCAGAGAGTGCAGCGAAGCAAACACCCTTCTACTGACCTCCGATATATGCGGCGTCCATGAGAGTGTTTGGTCTAGGATGATACCCAAGTTCTTCACAGTAGAGGAAAGAGGGATCAATGTCCCGTCAAAAATAACATTGGGTACCACCACCTCAGCAAGTTTGGAGACAAAATAGGGACTGCCGATAACAATCGCCTGCGATTTTTCGGCGTTTACCTTTAATCCGAAATTAAAAGCCCAGTGGCGAATACTTTCTAAATCGCAATTGACTTTACGGAACAGAGAAGGGAGTTCGTCAATGTTAGCCGCTGCGTAAATATGCAAATTGTCCGCATAAAGATGGTAACTGCACTCCAAAGATTGCGCAATGCCATCAATAAATATAGAAAAAAGGAGAGGAGAGAGCACCCCACCCTGGGGGACACCAGCGGCAAGCTCACACCACTCGGAGACCTTGTCGTCGACTCTCACTCGCTGGCGCCTACCAAGAAGGTAACTCCGGAACCATGACAGAGCAGTTTTAGAAAGATTAAGTCTACTTAGACTACCTAGAAGAATATCAAAATCGACTGTGTTGAAAGCATTACTAAAATCTAAGAGCACAAGAAGAGTAAGCTTTTTATCCTCAATATTAAGATGAAAATCATCAAGTTACCTTAACCAGAGCCGTGACAGTGCTATGCCCGGGGCGGAAGCCGGACTGGAAAGGATTGAAAAAGTTATGCTTGTTGAGATGTGAAGAGAGGCGGCGGTTTACAAAATGTTCTACAACTTTTGATAAAACTGGAAGGATGGAAATGGGACGATATTGGGAAAAATTTACGGGTTTAAAGTTTTGGGGAGTGGAATAATATGAGCTTGTTTCCAAATAGATGGGAAAGTACCAGAGGAAAAGGAGTAATTAATAATATGAGAAAGGATGGGAGCAATACAATCCGCCACAAGCATAAGCATATCCAGACTAAGGCTATCTTCACCAATGGCTTTCGTCTATACCTGGCCATATACCTGGCCGTATACCTGGTCTAGGCAATAATTCATTCGTTTTAGCCTGGGTTTCGCTCGACAACCTAACCGATTTGGCGCAAGCTACTTCCATTTATCTGGGCCTTCCAATACAGTAAGGGTGATTTTGGGGTCGTGAATTCAAAAGTCATGGGGTGACCATGATTTACTAAATTTAAGATTAATTTTACTTGACAAATAAGAAAAATAAAATGAATTCTGTGTTGAGAAAATACTACCATATAATAATGTTAATCAGTTACCGAGTTATAAAAAGTGGTTCCGGATCTACTACCCAGAAATCATTCTGTATACCTAAGTTCGGTAAATCTCATTAGTACGAGCCGTGGGTTGAACCCGATGCGTCCGGATTAAAAGTTCAGCCCTGGCCCCCGGAGGCCTAGGTCATTTATTCCTTAAGCACAAATATTTTTACTTATACTAAAACTAATACTAAAACCTAAAACATACAAATAAAATATGGGCTCTAAGCCGGATCCGACCGGTAGGGTGCCCAGAAGGCTGGCGGCATTGCCGCGTTGGACGGCAATACCAATGCGCTGGGCAAAGTATGCGCCAGCCTTCTGGTCACCTGTCGCATTAATAAGGCGCTTGGCTAGCTCCATACTTAATACTTTGTAGTTAATTGTTTCGGTGTAAGTTAAAATATTTGTGTACCTTATATACAAGTTTATAATTTATACAGTCTGTCCCAGGGAGAAGTGACCGGCCAAAGTGGGTTGATTAGTTACGTAAAATTATCGATAAAAAACATTAGTTGACAGGTATATCGACAAGATTTTTTTTTACTGTCATTCCTTTTTTTTTGTATAAACGGCCGACTTGTTGAACTGTTTTTGGTTGTTTTGAGTTTATTTGCCATTACTTGTCAACTAATGTTTTTTATCGATAATTTTACGTAACTAATCAACCCACTTTGGCCGGTCACTTCTCCCTGGGACAGGCTGTATAGTAGTGTGTCTACTATAAAATTATTAACAGTTTTCGGTGCTGGTTACCAGGCAAGAGCGTCGCCATCGATGACCCAGAGGGGAGCAAGTTGACATAAATGGAGGGTGAAGAAAATATGAAGTGTGGGTAAAACATTTGGCTACATTTTTTAAATATCTACGGGGGCAGCTGCCTCTCCCTGCCCCCCCTTGGCGACGCCCTTGTTACCAGGACTAACATTGGACTGGAGTCTCCTATCGCACGAGTTGGCTCAAGCTACAATGCCTTCATGATTAATAGACATGACATCGACATTTTCCATGACCGCTGCCAACATTTAAGTCCTAGATATTAGCGAAAGCCAGTATTTTGTAAATTTTATTTAGTGTTTAATATGTAAATTTAAAATTTGGTATTACGTTTCTTTCTTTAATGTAAATAGATTTTTCTTTCTTAGTAGTAGTACTTAGAATAATTTTATTATAATTTTAGGTTAATCCGTATATTTAGTACAGTTCATATACACGGCAAAATTCGACCGGTGCCGCTGTGACCCGGGTAGCCTAGTGGTTAGGGCGTCTGCCGCGAATGCAGAAAGCCTCTGTATTTTCGATTATTGTAATGTAATTCATTTATTGGGATAGCAGTCTGATTTATTAGCAGTCTGTAAATATCATTTGTATGCAGATGATGTTCAAATGTATTACTCGGCTCGCCCTAATGATTTTACCGACTCAATCAAAAATGAATGACGATCTTAATAACAACTCTTCCAGTAGGGTAGGCCTAGCACATGAGTGTAGCGACAGTATCTCGCGGTCGAGATAGACATATGTCACTTTCTGATGAATACAGTTATACAGTGACAGATGTCTATCTCGACCGCGAGATACTGTCGATACACTCATGTGCTAGGCTTACTGTGCTGAAGGAAACTGTCTGTTATTGAACCCTTTCAAATCAAAGTACATGAGTATGGGTACACAATTACAGGTTTCACGAATCATAAGCTGTGACCCTCAAATGAATATCAAAGGATCACCAATTGAAAGGGTATCAGAGGCCAGAAACTTGGGTATAGTCATCGATAGTCAGTTGAGGTTTGACAAGCACGTTGGAGAATTATTAAAATCGTGTTTTTCCGTTTAGAATAGAATAGAATAGAATCGTTTATTGCGAAAACCATGGTACATAGAGGTGTTTCAATGTTTCATAGACTCACATGGCACCCTGATAGGGTATTGCACTACTGCAGAACCTACGTCTATACATGAGACTAAGGTTTGTCTAACAAGACATGGTACATATTACTTAACTACATGGTAAATATAATTTTTATACAACAAATATATTATTTATAAAGTACTGGTTAAAGTGCAAATTAAAAGTGTTATTAAATAGACGGAAATATGTGTGAAATGATACGACTTGGCGACAAAACGACGGTGTTTTGAAATCTATATACCAAATGTGATGAATACTTAACTTAGATATAGATATGAGTTTTATTAACTGTATTTAATATTTACATACATTTGTTAAATTGTTGCTATTTTTATCTAAATAAAGTGGTCCTCGAAAAATTCTTCTATTGTGTAGTATACTTTATCGATTAGAAGTGATTTTAATTTTGATGTAAATGCGTTCAAAGATTCTGTACCGGATAAAAAATCTCTTATGTGAAAAGATCCGCATAATCTTATGAGAATCGCTGGTTCTCTCAAAGCTTAATTACGGTGATGTAGTTTACGGTCCACGTCTGCAACAAAAAACTCGTCGCTTAATACAGAGAGTCCAAAACGCATGCTATAGGTTTTGTTATTCTATCCCTCCAAGAAGCCAATTCACGCCATATTTCAACAAGCCGTCCATGCTGAACATGTCTTCTCGTAGACATCTACACCTTGCATATGTTTCCTCTTTGACATTCTAAACTCTAAAACACCCAAGTACCTCTATTACAAAATAAATATACCTAAATTTCATAATCGTCACGGCACTAGGTCTACTCGGCGTTGTCTTTTAGAAATGCACCTTAATAGAACGGCTGTTTTCACAGGATACTTCCGATATCTCGCAACCAAATGCTGGAATGACACCTGTAAGGCGGTTGAAAACCAAACTATTTTTCAAACACCATTTCAAAAAGATACTAATGGAAAAATAAAAAACGGATACCTTACGGTTATTTGGTTGCGGATTTCAGAGTCTAAATTCTGACTTAGACAAGTTTCACACCATTTTCGTCTATTTTTATTTTTTGTTGATTTATACACTACTAATTCCAAGATACTTATTTTATACTATTGCACAACACATGCACTATCACACATTGCACATTACATAAACCATTTTGTATACCTACTTACAAGTATTAACGTAAATACATTTTGCACCTTCGAGTACCTTTTTATATAGTTTCACTTGAAACTAACGTGACCTGGGTTTCAGCAGAATTATCAGTGTTTTGCTCGAAAGAGTGAAGCGTATAGCTGATCTGTGAACCCTTTTGTTTGGTGCAACGCACACAACCACCTCACAACCGCACCTCATCTGATGTTTTGTTACATTTTTAAATTTTTTCAAATGATTATTTGTGTTATTGTTATACTTTGCTGTTTTTGTGTGTTATTCAAATAAATCTTTTATCTTTCTATCTGATTTGAGTCTGTTCCTCTATTGTTGGTGGTGTTAGTATTAGATACTCATTGTTTGGCGTAGAATGTATGTAGGTACGAGTATGTATGATAAGTATTATGTAATATGACCCAGAATAAATGTTTTGTAGTGATATGAGTATTTGAAGTGGATTATCAAATCAACAAATAAAGGTTATTAGTAAAAGTATAACAATTGAGTTTTCGAAAGATGTTAATTCTTTTCTGAGAGCAAAGTGGTCGTTCGTTTTAGTGGAACAATAGTGTAACTGGCCGATGAGCCTACATAATCACTTCGAACTAAATCTAGGTTAGTGGTGGTTATGCGGTGTAATATGAGGCCGAATTGCGGTCGCCAAGGAGATAGGGGAAAAACAATAGGAAAATCTGAAAGGTGATTCAACTATTAAGGAATTATAACAATTCAGTCTCAAGGCGCATCTTTATTATATCCAAATAACTACGTCGTATGTTTCCTTTACATTGCGCGTACCTACCATACTTACCTTGCCTTGTATGTATGTAAGGCTTACATTAAAAGCGCCTTTAATTTTTGTGAGATTAGATAGGTCACAAGGGCAATGACACCTATCAACCTGTCGTCGCCGTTTGAAACCATAGTTTGAAAATGTCTTAAATGTTTAGAACATAATAAAAGTCTTCCTTTTAATGCTCAGAGTAGTCCAATGCAGCTTGGTTACAGCCTCGAAATATTTCCCATTTTCAGAAAAAAGTGTAGGTACAGTCGCCATCAGATATATCGGAGCGGCCAAAGTGGTCACAAATATCTGAACAAAGCCCTTATTGTCAAAGCGATAAAGTGCATGTTTAGATATTTTTGAGTACCTTGGCCGCTCCGATATATTTCATGGCGACTGTACATTAACCTTTACTTTTTTCGAAAGTACTTAACAAATGAGCTATTTAGACCGGTATTATACACATATAGGTACATTGCTGATGATAATTATAAAAGAGTACGCTGCAGTTGCTCAGGCTGGCTGGATGATTTCACACCATCGAATTATCATAAGGCGTACTTTATCGTGGGGTAACTTGCATCTATAATCGAACTATTAGACTCCCTGTATACGGGTACATGGGACATTTGGCGATCCCGTGTTTGGTCGCGCCCTTTGTTTGTACGTGTGTGGCCTCACAGAGTGTGCATCATTGTAAAAGGCAGTATATGACATTAGGTAGGTATCTTCAGTAGTCTGCTTTTCAAACACATACCAACTACATGACAGTAGATGGTGTCGTAACTATATTCGACATCGTTCCCTGCGTTTAACGAAGTGATAAAAAAATCTAAAAAATAGTATAAACTGTAAGTTGGAATAAACCATCGAGTGAAACCGCAATCGGTATCTTAATGTACGTTAGACCATACTGGATATAGTACAGATTGTTTTCGTATGCTCTCATAACTCCAGTAATTTCTACACCTTGAATGAAGCACCACAAACCTTGACGACTGATTGCAGCGCATCACATCAACTGCCAATTTCAGCCTCTCGCCATTTTTCATCACCAACTCAACCGAGATTATGCGGATTAGCCATCATTTATAATCTTACCAACATTCGCACAACCTGACATGACTTCCGCCGTACTTAATGGACGACTGCTAGTTATCCGCCATTGTGTTCGGTATTAATTTAGGACGATTATACAATAATGATGCGATATGTTCCCACGTACATACATCACCGTTTTGACGTGCTCGTTTGTGGGGGTATTATTTGTGTGAATGAAGGCACGTGTTAGTCACGTTCCGGATCATGGATGTCGAGCATGGAGACTCTGACGCTGGCAGCAGAGACCGGAAACAAGCTGCCTTTATAGTCTTGCAACTACTGATTTCCTCTTCGCATGTCCAGAATAGCTTTTAGTTATGCTTATAGACATAACTAAAAGGAAGGATTGAATCGAACTAAGGAAATATGGATACTTTTAATGTGACAAAGACATGTATCCAAAAAGCTTTGGTAATAGAGTCGGTGACTCGTGGCTACATATTTTTGTCACATTTAATGTATTTTTAGATGTGACTGTACATACCGCATGCGTACCTACCTATAAGTATCATGTGTGAGGGGAAAATGGGACATTTTGTTTTTAATTGTTTGGGTGATCATTTCATTTTAATTTTATTAAAAATTGTCGTTCGGTCAGGTCTGAAAATATGAATACATTTAATGTGACCAAAACTTGGATCCCAGACTTGGTAATATAGAGTAATTTCATTTATTCATTAATGCTACACGTTGGGTCGCCGACTTATGTGTACAAAACTTCAGCTCAATCGGTGCAGTAGTTGCGAAGCAAATTAGGTGTGAGACGGAGTGAGTCACACCATCAAATTTCCTTTTCTACCATTTTGGTAGCAACCCTAAAAGCTGATCCGATTTCCGCCTATCAGCGCAGCTCTCAGCTATAATCCTACTTATAGACTAAGAGCTGGCCACATCAGATATGACGCAATAATGAGAGCAACGAAACCCGTATAGAAATATTGCTAGATCCGGGCATCTGGCAGTTTTAATGGGTGGAGGTTAGAGTGACAGTCTAGCAAAATTTTTGAATTGGAAAATAGTAATACCTAAATAAGTAAAAACTGTCAAAGTTGTCTTATTTATAGAGGACGGGGCCTATATTTTAACATTAGAACCAAAAACATTGCGTATTATTTCTGAAACAGAAACAGTAGGCGACAAACTATGAATTACATCATACGTCGTTTTGGACTACTTTCCCCCATGATAAAGTTTTGGCAATGATGTAATCTAATTATTTACATAATTTCTCATAATACTGCATCAAAACCAGAACTCTAGGATTTGTATTCTTAAAATGGTTTGCATTCTTTGACCTCCACCACTCTACAGCTGCCAGATGTCCGGATCTTGAAATAATCATACTTAGTATAGCAAACCAACAAAAGGGGTTTCGTCGCTCTCATTATTGTGTCATATCTGACGTGGCTAGCTCTCCGTCTACTGAATAATACACATATTTCTCCATTCAAAATCTATCCCACAATGTGATTATGATATTTATGATTAATGATAACGTGTAGGGTTCTGGAGCTTTTGTTGGGTTTACTGTAAGTAGTGTTTTATATACAAACATTTTATATCGTACCACTAATATTATTGAGGTACCCAGAGCTTTCTCAAATACCAAAGTGATTTTCGAACGTAGGTACAAACCATTGCCCGAGGATTCTAAGTACCGTTTCGAGTTCAGTGCCCACGCATAAAACGAGTGTTTAATTCTGGTAGATATCCAGGTAAAGCGATTCAGTATATTCTAAAGGTACTTACGCCATTTTTCGATTCGACAATTTACAACGGCCGTATAATGATGACATTGATAACTTTAAGAAAGAATTAATGCAATTTATTAATGAAATTTTCGACTTCATTGAACTCGGTGCATTCCAAATGTCACTTTATAACTCTTTTCTATGCTTGTCAAAAGAAAGAGATGCAACAGAAGATGGTAAATACTCGTACTCGTCTAAAATCTGTACTCGTATAGCAGAATAATACAGCCTAAAACGCTATCGTATGTGGGCATGATAAATACATCAGTATTTATTTCATGTATGGTATCAATCGCTTTGTTTTGTCGTAAGGATCAAATGTATATTTGGGGATAAATGCGTCAAAGCAATACAAAAGTCAGAAATGAGATTTAAAATATGTCACTCGCTTTTGTTCCTCAAAACGCTCCTAACAAAATGATATGCAACAGTGACGTCACGGTTGCATAGTCGCCCTGTTTAAAGTATGTAAAAATTATGAAATTGCTATTTTGACGGTAAAATATTGCGTTTATGTGTATGGTTGCAATACAATTTATTTTACGCTAAAATGTAAGAAATCGAATGGTGTCATTGTTTTTATGAATTTCATACTTTTTAAAAATCGTAAAATTTTGAAGTTTCGTATCTGTGAACCATTTTGAATAGATTTTTTTAAATGTTACTTTATTAGGATATATTATCATTTTGCATCCATTTTATTACAAAATTCAACATTTGTCATCATCCCTATTCTACATATCTGCGTTTAGTTAATTTATGTTTTGTCTGTTTCTAATAGACAAATTAGATGATTTTTACGATTGCAGCGCCATCGACGCGTTATTTTGCTCGTTAATCCTCATTACAATAAAATTATATATTAATCAAGTTCGGGTATATTGTTTCCGATCTTCTAAGGCAATTTATGTATTTATTTATTTATTTCTTTCTTTCTTTATTTACACATAAGTTAACAGTATTACACCAAAACACTTACGTGGTAATATAAAAAGTAAAAAGTAACAAAATAAAATATTAGAAAAAGTAAACTTAAAAGAACTGAAAACAATGAGATCATTATATATCCTATATAGTAACTCTAATTATACAATATTATGTATACACCTTAAAACCTTTCTGTAAAATACACCAGCATTATCTGCAAAAATGTCAATATCGTCCGACTCTATTACGATCTGGAGTGCGATTTTTGAATCTCACCAAGTGACTAATTCTCACCGATGTGAGTGATTTACTATCGGAAATCACTCACATCGGTGAGAATTAGTCACTTGGTGAGATTCAAAAATCGCACTCCTGGTTAAGAGTGGCTTGCGCTCTGGCGGTGGGAGCGTTGGCACCTCTCCGCGTGCGCACGTCGGCGACCGCGAACAGGCGCCGAGGCCGCCGCGCCGCCACCGCACCGCCCGCGCCGCCCGTCACGCCCGCACAGCCACTCGCCCTCGGCACCCGCAACCCTATACCCTCGAGTGTAATCGCGCCATCTACTTTGTTGTGAAGTAACTGGTAATAGTGCATAATATGCAGCAGTTTTCGCCTAGTCTCTAGTGTTTGGAATCCGACCATACCTGTGACGAACAACGATGGATACATGTACGGGTAATATCCGTATAGACGTTTGTAAATATGCCTAGAAAATTTCTTTTAAACCCTTTCCAGCATCGAGACGTATTTGATCTCATAGGGATTCCAAACTATCGCACCGAATTCCAGTCTGCTACGAATGTAAGCATTAAACAGCATGACAGCCACTTTAATGCTAGAAAACTGTGAAGATATTCTTAATATGAATCCTAACGTTTTTGATACCTGTTTGCACATTGTGATGATATGATGTCTGAAGTCAAGCTGTGTGTCCAAGTTAAGTCCTAAGTCACGTGTTTCGTTGGTTTGTATTAGCCGTATGTCATGCAGTCTGTAGGCGGTGGGAACCGGCGTTCGGAGTCTAGAGAAAGTAATATGAACGCATTTAGAGTCATTAAATTGTAATCGATTGTCTTCGCTCCATTTAGCTATAGCGTCTATGTCTATCTGTAGTAGTTGTCGGTCCTTGTCGTCCTTAATACGGCAGAAAAGTTTGATATCATCGGCGAACATTAAACACCTGGCTGTGCTAACAACGCTTGGCAAATCATTAATCATTATCAAAAATTGAGTAGGCCCTAAAGTACTGCCCTGGCTCACACCAGAGCGAGTATAATAAGTTGGAGATTCATATCCAGCGAGTTTGACGTATTGCTTTCGATCCTGTAGATAATTGGCGAAGAAGTTAAGAAGCCTAGGAGTGAACCCAACGTCTGCAACAGGATATCATTATCTACAAGATCGAAAGCCTTACGAAAATCAAAGTACGCCGCATCTACTTGTATTCGAGCATCCATTGCTTCCGCGATGTAATCAGCTAAAACTAATGTGGTTTGTCGTTGTCGATCGACCACGGCGAAAACCATGTTGAGCGTCATCCAGTTTGACTGCGATCTGTTGAGAGATAAGATGGTCTATGATTGATTCGAACAATTTGCCAAACACTGATAGCACAGCAATAGGCCGATATCCTGTTACTTCAGTTCCTGTACCACTTTTAGGAACAGGGGTCACTCTCGATAGCTTCCAGCACGACGGATAAACGGCGCATTGCATGGAAAGATTAAATATAGCTAGAAGTGGTGTCTCAAAGACTGATACACAATCCTTTGCCAGAAATGTAGGAATCCCATCGGGACCGGCTGCGCTTCTCGGTTTGAGCCGCTTTGTGGCGCGCCGCAGGTCACCAGCACAGACGGTATCTATGGTAACCCGTGACGAGTCACGCGCATCACCGCTCCTTGCAGCACTATCTCGCGCTGCCTCTTCGGCATCAAGTCGTGGTACTTCGCTGTGAAACACAGAGCTAAAATATTCAGCAAAGGCATCCGCAGCGTCTTGGCCTGAAATGTTTTTGTCACGGTAAGTATAACCTTCATTACGAGTCATATTTTTGCGTTTACTCTTAACATATTGCCAAAACTTTGTAGGGTCGTTAGTAATGTCACGCTCAATGCCTGTTTTATATTTTTTGTATTCACTATCTATTAAATATTTAGCTCGTCCCCTATAGTACTTGAACAGTTCTTTATTAAATTCGGAACCAGTTTCTTTGTATTTTTTTAAATGGAAATATTTATTCTGTAGGGTGTGTTTAATTTCGGGTGTATACCAATTCGGGTAAATGTATTTGCCTATTGCTGGTGGTTGGTTTTTCTTTAATGGAACATGGTTAGAAACGCACATTCTTAATTTAGAATAGAATTCCTCAGTTGCTCTGTCGACACATACCGCGCTCAAAACAGATGTCCAGTCAATTTCGGCCATACTCTGATATAGTGCACTAAGGTCTGCCTTCCGAAAGTTCCATTCCGGCACAGGAGGAACAAGGGGCTGAGTACTTACAAATATTGAATCGGCACGCGTGCGTGGTAACTTTAGAGTTACCTCCAAGGGCGGGTGGTAGTCGTCGGGCGGCACGAGCACCCCGTCGGAGCGCGCCACGCTCACGCGCTCCTGCCCCAACCCACTCAGAACCAAGTCTAGCAACCCGTCTTGATTGTTACGAACACTATTGTGCTGATGCATTTCACAAAACTCCAAAAAACATTCAAATTGTTGGCGTACCTGCATACTACACGAATTAAGATTAAAGTCACCAACAACTAATAAATACATCGAGCTCAGAATATTTACATACGGCGTTTTCTAAACAGTTCAAAACATTTAAATATTGGTCGTCCTTATAGTTCGGTGGTAGGTAAACAACGCAACATAACAACATATTACACTTATAATCTAATTTCACTATTAATAATTCCATATCATCTGACATACCATCCACGTCGATTACAAGACGCGCGGAATAATTATTTCGTACCGCAAGCAGCACCCCGCCCCACCCAGCGTCCCCCGCGCGGTCCTTCCGCAGCACAACATATCCAGGAGGAAACAATTCTGCATCATTAACAGAACTAGTTAAGAAGGTTTCAGTGAGGGCAATAATCTCGTTGTTACAAACCAGTACGTTTTTGTAAAATAAATCGGATTTGGACCTAAGGCCTCTTACATTTTGATAGTAAAGTGAAGTGTGTAGAAATGCTTTTTTTTTATTAGTTTCTCAAGCAATCTCACTCTTGCGCCGCATCGCGCATAGTTTGATAACCACCTATGTAAGGACAAAAAATTCGCCGTTTGGGATGTCGTTAGATTCATCTAAGGTTATATTGTCACTGTCCTATAAATAAATATTATAGGACAATCTTACACAAATCGACCTAGGCCACAGTAAGCTCAATAAGGCTTGTGTTTTATGGGTACTAGACGACGAATATATATATCATAGACAAATATGGATAAATACTTAAATACTTTACTTAAATACATTATAGAAAACATCCATAACTCAGGAACAAATATCTGTGAGCAACACACAAATAAATACCCTGACCAGGATTCGACCCGGGATCTCCTGCTTCGTAGGCAGGGTCACTACCGACTGGGCTAGGAAGCATATTATATATATATATATATATATAGAGGACATTTAATTTATTTTCATAGTTTTATCGAGGCGATGGTAGTTTTTAAGGTAGGGTATTGGCCCATAATGCCCCCCCCCCCCTCCTAGCTACGGCGCTGCTAGTTAGGATCTACATACATCCTTAGGTATATATATTTGCGTGTGGTTTCAGCTTACTTCAAACTACAAAAACCGGCCAAAAGCATGTCGAGCCATGCTCAGTGTAGGGTTCCGTAGTACGCCATAATACGTCCGCTTAAAAGGTCGTTTTCTATACCTTGGATATTTTGCGGTACTTACGTCCTTTTGCTATGAAATGGCAACTTTTTACAATAACTCAAAAACAGCTGAACTGATTTTATTCAATATAGTTTTCATTGAAAGTACTTCCTAGGTCTTATGAATTTTTATAGGAGTTATTATATTTACGGAAACATTAGTTTTAACCAAAAGCTGTTTTATAGACGAATTTCAAAGGGTTGGATCGAAAAAAAATTCAGGAAAGAAATAAATAATCTGTATTACAATTACCCAGTAGTATTTAGTAATTTATTAATTTCCGTCTTAGCCAGTAGTTAATGCTAATGCCTTTCTTGCTTAAGGTATTGTGAAAACTTTAATATACAAATCATATAAACTACGTAGACTTACGAACAAAACTTATTTAAAATGTAACTAACTAGAAATAAACTAAATAACAGCTTTAAACTAATTAAAACATAAAAAAGAACACCCCCTCTAGGCTAAGCAAATTAGATTTTTTCGAATAATTAATTCCCAGAAGGCTGGAAATCGTTTTAATTCCTTCATTTGGCCCAATCCCAGGAGGCGTGCATAACTTTTTAGCGAAATTTTTGCTCAGTGGCAGTTTTTTCCGAAGTTCGACGAAAAACGTCATATGTTTCAAGCTTTCAATAATAAAGAGAGTTAAATTCTGCGACGAATAAGCATCTATTGTATATATCTATTTATTAAATAACAAACATACAAATAATTACAAACGACTATAAACTAAAACTTAAATACTTATAAACAAAATAATTAACTCTAAAATAAAACTAAACTAAAACTAAGGTATATTTAAAAACGGCCCCTGCGGCATGGTACCGAAGATGCTGGCAGCATTTCCTCGCTGGATCGCGAAACTAATTCGTTGACCCAGATAGCTGCCAGCTCTTCGGTCTCCTGTGGCATCTCTGAGTCTCTTCTACAGGTCTTTGAAGAGACTCAGAGCGCTAGAGCCCCACGGACCAAGTGTCTCGACGCCGAATGGGGCAAAAATATATACTATATTTTCCCACCTTAGCTTTTTCGGCCGCCTCTGCCGCTGCCGCTGCCCTCAGGGTGGTTCGGTGGAGATGTGACGGGGCCAGTGTGTCTACGCAGGTTGCATCCCACACCAGCACCCGTCCCATACTCCACGGAATCAAAGTCATACCGTCCGGTCTCCTGCCGTCAGTTCTAGAGATGCCGGCTGGCTCTAAAAGAGCCGGCACATTAACTGATGCAAGAGACCGGCGGATGATGTCATTAAGGGCAGCATGTCTTGAGAAGCGGCCCGCGCTTCTTTGGCAGGAAAGTCCGTGGTGGCCCAGGTAGTTCACATCGGTTCCGCAGGGGCAACGATGTGGAGCGCAGACCGGGACCCCGAGACGGAGCGAAACTGAAATGCGAAGGGTATCGGGGTCTAAAAAGGTTCCAACATTTGGGGACGGATGTGCTTGCAGCCAGTATCCGGCTTCCCTGGTACTGGCTGCTAGGAGTCTAGCACGTTCATCGGGACAAGAATGGGTTAGTAGATTATCCAGAGTCAATTTACACGTGATGTCGTCCCAACTCCTTTGTGATTTTGGGTGTTCGGGGAAATTTTGACTGGAGCAAGCAATAGACCAAGCATTTTTGGCGTCAACCAAGCCCGAAGTCTCACAGTTTGAACGTAGGATTTTTCCTATGAGACTGGAAGAGCTGTGGACTGACGACAAAAATGCCGGTAACGCGACACTAGAAATTTTGCGGATCCCTAACCCACCGTACCGAATGGGAAGGGATCCTTGGGTCCAGGACTGCTCGCTGAGTTGAATATTAAGAACGGATTCTAAATTACTTTTGATGAGACAGCCTATTTGTGATAAAAGATTTTGATTTTTCCAAAGGGGACAGCAGCGAAGCACATACGTTAATTTAGGAACGAATAGGCAAAATTTTATAATAATGAGAGCATAGTGTGAGCTTATTTTATGTAACCGATGAGAATGATTTTGGAATTTGGAAACAGAATTTTGAACGTAACCTGAAAAGCTTTCTTCGAAAATGGGAGATCCCAGGAGGCAAAGGTTACTCTTATCGAGTATTTTAATATTTGGTGCAAGTTGGGTGAATTTTTGTATCAAATTATCAGTGTTGTTACAGGAATTTTGTACAAATAGTTCGCATTTATTGAAATTCAGTTCTAACCCAATAGATTTGAATTTACTAATAATTACAGAGAGATCCGATAGTACTGAGTCTGCGTCACCTCCTAGGGTTCCATCATCCAAGTACCATACGTTAAATATTGAAGTTAAATTTTGGATTATAGGGTTATATATATAAGCATCTTAAACTTCTAATTCGGTTCAGTGGTACAGTCGAAATCAAAAGTTAGAAATCGCGAAAATGTCTCATTTAATTGCAAATTCATATATTGACTTCCATACCACATATCTTTGAAACAGATTACTCCTGTTGAAAAATCTGTATAAGTAAAATTTGTAGAGAATACAATTTCATGGTATATAGATACCTACCTTAATTTTCAAAACCCGTCGCTTTGAAAGACTAATTAAATTTGGCATGAATTCTAAGTAGTTTTTTTTCTAAATTCTTCTAAGTTGCATATTTTCCATAGCTATGGGGTGTGAGGCCTACATTTAATGCATCGTTACAACCAGAGATCGGGAAACGTTCTTTGCTCCATACTAAAATACCGGTTAATTTTGTTCTCATTTCGTTCCTTTGTTTCCTATTTCCTTTTTAACGAGGCAATCTAATAACAATAACAACAAGGCAATACTTTAATACAATATCAAGTTCTACATATTATGAAGCCCATAAAATAATGAAATACCTATATCACATTATTTCGGTTTTTTTTAATAACGTTTAAGTTCCCTGTATGGATGGTAACAAGGAGGATCGATCTCTCTTAGGAAAACGGTCGAAAAAGTGTCCAGCGTCCAGCGGTAAGCACTAAACAATAGTTCCAAATATCTCCGGGTGGCGCTAGCTATAGTTCAGCATTTGAAATGAATTACTGATATTTAATACTTATATAACATTCTAAATAAAATTAATATTCAGAGTGTTTTTCTTCTCCGCAAATAATTATTTTGTAAATATGTATGGATTTGATTTTTTAATATCAACATTAATTTAATCAAATTTAATATCACTTTGGCCTTTATCGCCTTATGACGGACATTTTTGTAACATAGAGATTTATATCCTTCTTGTACCACCATAGTACCCTGGTTACAATACAACTAAGAACATTTCAGTGCAAATTTATATAACGTACCCCATCAGAAAACTATCTATGCACCATGTTTTTTTTTATTTCCGTTAATTTCAAGGGTACATTTCTGAGCATAACTTAAGTACATTTCTTAAAGATGCCTGTGTCCTAATGAGCTCCAGTTCTGAGATAATCGATGTTTCAATTTTGTTTTTCTGATTGCGTACACTCGTGTAAACCTACATTAAATTATAATTATTATTTAACTCTGAGTATCCGCTACAAAATGATGCACCTGCTGTGTGTTACGACTGTTAAGTCAATCAATATGCTTCCTCTTTGTATCTCGGACTGTTAATATCCAAAATTACATTGACATGTCATAATTTTCAAGTGCTTTGTTGAGTTAATTATAATACCCTAATACCATATTTTCGTTAGGACCCGATTGGGGAATCAATCAACAACTGCTGAACCTATTGAATAAATATTGAGTCGGGAAAAAGTTCATACAAAGTAGTTTTTATCCCAAAATACCAACTCTTAAGGGGCTGAGAAGTGGGTTAGAAGTTAGTATGGAGAATTATTAATAGCTAAACCGATTTAGATGAATTTCGGTATAAAAATCGTTTGAGTTCTGGGGACTTTATTCCAGAAATCATACCTGAAGAGTGTGAAAAGGGGTTGATATGCAACTTAGAAGGATTTAGAAAAAAATCGATTTTGAATTCATGCCAACCGTACATCAATAATAAAACCGGCCAAGAGCGTGTCGGGCCACGCTCAGTGTAGGGGTTCCGTAGTTTTCCGTCCGTCACAGTAAGTGCCCCCACTTAAGAGTTAAAATAACACCGCCATGTAGGATATGATATGAGCGTTCCAGGTACAGCGACATCTATCGGCAAATTAAGTAAACTATTACGCGCGAGCTTAAAGTATGGAAGATGATTTTTATGGGATAATTCTTTATTGCGTGAACCGATTTTCACCGTTTTTACTTTATTTGAAAGCACGTCATTTCATTGTGATTTTGTAGAAATTACAGGTACAATAAACACCTGCTTATACGGTTAAATTACAAACTTAGTTCAGAAATTATTTTGTAATTTTTTTTCAAAAACTATTCAACCTATCAAGTTCAAAATAATTTCCCTAGAAAGTTTTTATAAAGTTCTACTTTTGAGATTTTTTTCATATTTTTAAAACTTATGGTTCAAAAGTTAGAGGAGGGGGGGACACATTTTTTTTACTTCTGGAGCGATTATTTCCGAAAATATTTACATTATCAAAAAATGATTTTACTAAACCCCTATTCATTTTTAAATACCTATCCAACAATATATCACACGTTAGGGTTGAAATGAAAAAAAAAAATCACTCCCCACTTTACGTATAGGGGAGGTACCCTAATAAAACATTTTTTTTCCAATTTTTATTTTACCACTTTGTCGGCGTGATTGATATAAATATTAGTACCAAATTTCAGCTTTCTAGTGCTAACGGTCACTGAGATTATCCGCGGACGGACGGACGGACGGGCAGACACGGCGAAACTATAAGGGTTCCTAGTTGACTACGGAACCCTAAAAACGGGTTACTTTAGGAATCTGGCAGCACAGCAACGTTTTTTCATCACATCTTCTCGAAAACGTGCTCTTTATCTCTTGATGGTTGTGGAGAAAACGCATATTATCCACATGTGGAAAAAGTAGTTTGGTTCCATACAAACTTGTAAGTACGAGTACCTATGCAGGGAAATAGTTCGTATAAACTAGTGATTGAGGGACAAAAAGTGATTAGATTTTCAGTATATTTATAGTATGTCATAAAGACCCCCACAGAGAGCCTTAAAAACCAAAATGAGTCCTACCCCTTCCATACATATTCTCGTATATCGATGACAAAATCATGCAGCATAATACAGATTTGTTGAATTCACAGAATCGCTTACCGGCCACATCCACCTTTAAAGGTGATATAAGATATACTTTTTATCATCAAGGTTTAATGGAGCCTGGGATCCGTTCGACAACCTATCCCTAAACATTTGCGTAGACGATACGATAACGTTTTTAAGAATGCGACTGGCACCTGACGTACCAACCTGAGAACCTACCTATACAGGGCGGATTTTTTAAATGGGTTAGTGACGGTATTTACCAAATCCCATGACGATAGACGAAAATGGTCTTAGCAGACCATCTCTAACTTCTTAATTAACGACAAATGCCCGTTTAAAAAAAGTATAGTCAACGCGAAAATACAATTTTTTAAATTTTTTGTCGCCAATCGATCATCTTACAGATTAACTTAGTTAGGAGCACTAAAAAAACACTAATAAACGATTACGATGACGTTTTCCATCCATAGGTAAAATGAAAAAATACATACAACGTGGATCCTTATAACTAGAAAGATTTTAACAGTGTATTCCTGATCATATTTAGATACTAAAATCACAGAATAACTAATAGTACTACCGTCTAGAATGTCCTATAAACTTTTCTGGAATACGCCTAGTTTCAGAGTTAATACCAATTAAAAAAAATACACTTTTAAAAATAACTCACCACAAAACGCCTTTCTGTAGGCGTTGTTGCCAATATTGGGCATAGTTTTGTAAAGGTTGTCTATCTTTACAACCTCTCTTCTCCATCACTATCTGGCAGGGTTTTATTTAAATTAGGAATTCCAACGTTCTATGTCAGACGATCGGGATTCTTTCAGGGAGTCTCAAAGGGACAGCCTAAACAGAGAGTCGATTTCTATGTTACTAGCTAATGATAAAAAAAGAGAATAAATAACTATCATATATTTTGAGAGTATTCATTGAGGATACTCTCCACAGTTTACACGTCCTTATTGACAGATATCAAAGTGACAAGGAACACTTAGCAGAAACTAATTTTTTACAAATAAATATGTACCAATTTGTTTTAGGCGATATTTTATTAATAACATTTACTTTTAATGTGCAATAAACATTCAAAAAATAGAAAAAGTAAGTTTTTTTTGGCGAAATTGACTTAAAGCAACATAATATTTTGTCCTTCTTTTGGTTTCAGAAATTCGTGGTTAAGATCTATGGGGTTATTCGAGCCCACGGTCCACGGTGTATATGAAATTTGAAAATAATAATAATAATAATCGTAACATGCTTATATAACGATAATCAGTCTTATTATGTCTACGAATCGTAAAAGTGTTATACTTATTACAACTCGTCTATTGAAGATAGTAAAAAGGTAGTCTATAATTTTATTTTTCTCAATATTTTCCGGTTTTTATCTTAATACCATTTTCCTGACAGATTGCTTCGGAAAAGTGTGCATTTTTACGATTCTGACAAAGTTGCTATGACATATAAATAAGTGAGTAGGATTTTCTCAAGAATAAGGTAATTTGAACGTGATGGTGGCACGGCGGGCACAAAATTACTTGGTATCAATGTTGTATACTTGGAAGGTCGGAGAGACTGATTATTTCTCATTTGGTTTTTACGGCTTGTCTCATAATTATTCTAAAAGACGGTCTGGGGAGTAATATATCGACTCTACAAAAATTGGTTATTATTTTTCCGAAGGCTTAATTTTACTAATCTCAACCACGTATTTAATATTAATTAATTTTATTCAATTTGCTGAATATGCGGAAAATATTAATATTGGTATACTTTAGGTACCCATTCCCGGGGTGCTACAACGGGAAACCTCATCGAGTGCCAGGGCCCTACTCATTCTTTCTTGATCCGATTGATCCGAGAGAAAGGGAAGGGCTCCTGGACGGTGCATCCTGGGGGCAACGGTAAGGCCGAAGGATTTCTTACCCGTGCTGCTAATATCCTGTGTGGGAACGAGGGGTTCGCAAAAGGACAACTCTCATTGAGGGAGATAACTAACTACGCTGCACGACGGGCATACCGCGGATGGTTTAGGTGGTAGTGTCAGCGCTTGCCCACGAGTCCAACATGCAAGTTCCCCGACTAGACGGGATTCCTAAATACATTCCTTCAAGTACCCATTCCCAGCGTCTTCATTTTCAACCGACTTCAAGATTTCGAAGGAGGAGGTTATCAATTCGTCGGGATCTTTGTTTTTGCTATTTTTTTTTTTATACGGTGGTTTTTTTTTTAAACATATAATTATACGGTGCGAAGAAGTAACCCGGCCTATTTAATAGTCTATCCTGTTCACATTTACCTAGAGACTAAAATGTCCTATAAACTTTACAGGAATCCGCCTAGTTTCAGACTTAAAAAAGCGGCCAAGTTCGTGTCGGACTAGGCATAATGGAGGGTTCCGTACCTTCAATGGAATAAGAAATAAACTAATACTTAAAGGTCGTATCTGATGCCTACGGAACAAGTTTTTTGGTGATAACTCAAAAATGGCTGAACCGATAATGTTCAAAATAAATTTCGTTTGTAATAAGGCGCATCTTCTCAATTTTTTTCATACTTTTTGGACTTACGGTTCAAAAGTTAAGGGGGGACACAATTTTTCTGACTTTCGAAGCGATTATTTCAGAAAATATTCACTCAATCACAAAATGTTCAAAGAAACCACGATGTTATTTTTAAAGACCTATCGATTGGTATGCCATATGTTGATATTTGGTAAAAAAAATTTTATTTTTATTTAGTTAAGTACATTATGCCGCCTACAATTATTTTTTTCTTCAATTTAACTACATAACTAAGTAGCGGCATACAAAATACAATTCATGTGTAAATTTTATAAGATACGTCTTATAGTTTCTGAGTAAAATGGCTGTGACATACGGACGAACGGACGGACGGACGTACAGACGGACATGACGAAACTACGAGTATAAGGGTTCCGTTTTTGCCATTTTGGCTACGGAACCGTAACAAGAGTATATTGCGGCACTTACGTGATTTTACAATGCGGCACTTACGTCCTTTTACTATGCGTTTTTGAGTTATATTATAATTCAACTTAAAGAAAAGGGGGCGCCCTTTTTCAAACTTTCGGAGCTATTATTTACGAAAGTATTAGTTTTATTCAAAGGACCTATCCAACGACGCCCCACACGATAGGGTTGGACCGAAAAAAAGATTTACTCCCACTTCATGTGTAGGTATGTAATATCTTTTCAGATTTTGTTTTACCACTTTGTCGGGCATGTTTTAAACACATATGTACTTATACCAAAGGAGATCGTCATTTTTTGTTAGGCGAGTTGCCCCAGATCATAAAGGTGCGTATAATTATGAAATAGATATCAAAACATTCGCCTTAATTTCTAGATTAGGGCGGTCATAAAATAATCATGAAATGTAACGGGAAAACTGAGAAATCGGGAATGAAAAAACATGAATGTGATAAGGACAATATTTTAAAGCGTACATGTTTATGATTTAAAGTATAGTACAAAATAAATACCGGTTTTTTCAAGAATTTCTACAAAATCTGACATGATAAATAAAATAAAATAAATAAATAAATATTATAGGACAATCGTACACAAATCGACCTAGGCCCACAGTAAGCTCAATAAGGCTTGTGTTATGGGTACTAGACGACGATATATATAATAGATAAATATGGATAAATACTTAAATACATAGAAAACATCCATAACTCAGGAACAAATATCTGTGATAAACACACAAACAAATGCCCTGACCAGGATTCGAACCCGGGACCTCCTGCTTCGTAGGCAGGGTCACTACCGACTGGGCTAGGAGGCCGTTGAAACGGAAATCATAGTAAAATAATAAAAAAGTCATATTTTGATCCTGCTGCTGATTGCTTGTAAACAAGGATAATGGCTGTCAAATCATCATTGCTACTATTAACCAAACAATCATAGCACTTATTACAAAGAAATAAGGTTTAGCACTGTTAGTGCGCTAAGTACTTCTAGTATCCATGAAGTTATAATTTGAAACCGAAGCACACTCTTGGGCCAAAAAGCGAGGCCGAAAGAGAGAGTAATATAGGATGCTGCGTCCCGTTTCGACGTCATTAGACAATAATGCCAGCATGACAACAAGTCAAAATGTCAGTGTGTGTCAGTTTTGTACCGAGTTCGAGTGAAACACCGCCCCTTATATTATGCCCTCTATAGGACCGTTTTTTCTGGTCACCTATGAACGACTTCATCAGATGAACCTTATAATCTATGGTTAGGGAAAAAGTGCAACGATTACATCCACTTTTTATAAATCCATAGTAGTATCCGACATTACATTAAAAAAAATAGTCAAAACGAGACGCTGCCCCCCATACCACCAACTCCTTCGGCCCCACTTTGTGGCTGAAGAGCACACTCCAGTTTCAAATTATAACTTCATGCGGCAGACATGGATGACAGTGACGTCATACAATAATAGTGTCAAATTATAATCATAAACAAGATTAGCAAAGTAAACGTAACTCCTTACTGAAAATGTCCGTTTCGTCTCGGCCCAGGAGAAGTTAACCTTATGTCAATGCTGTAAAGATGTTAACAACTTATTTAGCGCTATCTGGATTGCGGAAGGATCAACGAAATTACTTTTTATTTTGCATTTCTAATTCCCGTTTTATTTTCATGCAATATTTTGTCTAGTTTCGTAATAAAATGGGTATTTGCTTAAAATGGAAGAACAAACCTTATACGAGACCATATCGCAATACCATCGCAAGTGGGCCTGGAATTGACGGTCTCCTTTCAGTTTTCTATTACATATACAGCTATGGTTACATAGCTGAGCAGAGCCGCGGACAGACGGACGGACGGATGTACGGACAGACGAACATGGCGAAACTATAAGTTGACTAAGGAATCCTAAAAACATATTTTTATTGTAATTCAGTTCAAAACGCCTTTTTTGGAGCCGATTCTACACATCCTTATTGACTGCTATCAAATTGACAAGGAGCACTTTGCATAAACTGGATTTGACTGAAAAAAGTACTTCTTCTTTTTACCAATAACATTATAACAGTTTATCAATAACATTTATAATCTGTGTAATCTGTGTGTGTGTGTGTGTGACTGTCTGTCTTTTATTTTATTTCTATTTGTATTGTATTGTATTTATTTCTGGCGTGAAAAGTACATAGTAGTAGTAGTATATACTCGGTGCGAATAATCCCAAGTAGCACACTAGCGGTATAAGCAGACATTATACCGCTTAAAGGTTTTACAACAGCGGTTTAATAGAGTTTGTATACTCCTTAAGCTGTATATAAGGGATATAAATAACTTCAAAAAGGCTAAGGTGGTATAATCGCGATACAATAGTCAAAGTAACGGCTTTGACGGTATAAGAGAGTATTACAGCGCTTTTGTACCTGCATCAGCTGCATAAGAGAGGTATAAGGATCCCATATAACTCTATAAAATCTAAAGCGTTACAACAGACTTATAAGCCTGCGTAATACCACTTAAAGAGTTACTAAAGTGTTAATACGTAGGTTAAAGCCGTACAATAGAGATATTGAGATCCCTTTTACCACCTTTACCATAGTAGAGTATTATAACTCCTTACTATCTCTTAAAGTGGTATATCTGGGAATAATGACGCCTATTTAGAACTATAGCCTGCATTTTTCTCTCTTATATGAGTAAAGGAGTTTTTAACCTCTTCTTAAATCCTAAGGCTCTACAATAGCGATAACTATAGCTATAGTAGATCCTTAGCCTCTAAAATAGCGATTACTATCGCTATAGTAGATGCTTAAAGCAGTTACTATCGCTATAGTAGATCCTTAGGCTCTACAATAGCATTTACTATCGCTATACTACCGCTAACACAGTTATAGTAGCGATAGTAGATGCTTAAAGCTGATCTAACAAGTCGCCATTGCTATTTTGATGAAATTTGTAGTCATGTTGATTTAATACGAGTATATTACTTTTCTTATATAATACACTATAATTACCAACATACACACTTTGAATTTGCATATAATGGATTTATAAACTTATCACAAGGCTCTGTCTGACATGTGTGAACCATTTCAAGATTACGTTTAATTTTACAATACACTTCAATATATTTTTACAATGCAGATTTCACGATTTCGAGGGGCGCGTGAAAAATATAACAAGATTACGGTATACTTTGACAGTAAACTGATGTTCGCACAAATTATTTAAGTAATCAAGTAAAAAAACATACTTTAGGACTGCTATATGTATAATATAATTATTTTTTATTCACCTTGCATGCGCACATCACAACTTATGACACCGCACACTTTGTAGAGTGTTTTTACATTTTATGATATACAATTTAGGATGTTTATATCACTAATTTCAAATCAATAGGAGATAGAAAACCCTTTAAGTTGCATAGTAGAGTGACAGTACCGCTTAAACCTCTATAAGAGGGGCATAGAGGCGTCTTATAACTCTTATTCTTATTTTAGCTCTTACGATCGCTCTTCACGCGGCATTATAACTCCTTTAGCTCTTACTACCGCTCTTCACGCGCGATTATAACTCCTTTAGCTCTTACTACCGCTCTTCACGCGCCATTATATCTCTTTAGCCATTTATCTGTTGTATCGCTTAAGCTCGTATTAAAGCGACTCTAGCGATATATGACGCTTAAGCCTGTATAAGCTGGGCCCTTTTTAGCGATATAGAACTTCTATATCGCTAATGTAGAGCTGACTTGTGCAGGCTTAGCCGTTACAAACAGCCTATCGCTCTTTTAGCGCTTATTATAACTCTTGTGTGCTACTTGGGTAACCCGACAGATTTTAAAAGTGTATTCCTGTTCACATTTACCTATGGACTAAAATGTCCTATAAACTTACAGAAATCCGCCTAATTTCAAAGGTAATGCCAATAGAAAATATTTTTAGTGTAATTCGGCGCAAAACGCCTTTTTTACACATCCTTATTCTTGACAGTAATCAACTGAAAAAAAGTACTTCTACTTTTTAAGTGATATTTTTAGTGTCTGTCCGAAAAGCGTAGTGTTGTAGAATGTATGTATGTGCTCTCATACCACGACACTTCTCTTTTCGGACAAATGATTCCAATAACATTACTTGTTGCGTGCAAAAACTTTAAAACATGTCGTTAAAAACAGATATATTATTTTGGCGATATTAAGCTAACAATTAAATAGCGACATTTATAAAATAATGTTATTTTTTTGGCCTAAGAATTCTATTTCATCATTTATATATGTATATATTTACTGGTAGAGAATACCTAATAGATTTATTTTGCACAATCATGTTTAGAAAAAACAAATAGGTAATTTCAAAGAAGAAAATAACCAACTACACTTATGGCCTGTTTCACAATCTCCAGTTAAAGCATATCTGTCAGATAAATGTTTGCTGTCCTTTTCTTTTATAGGACTGGAGAAAAGGATAGCTATAATTTTAACTGGCAGATAAGTTTATCTGCAGATTGTGAAACAGGCCCTTAGATATATAATATAGATATATAATATAGATATAGAATATTTGAAGAGATCGCTCGATTTCTCCAGGATACAATCGTTAGATCCTGACCTGATGACAATGGGACCAACTCTCAAGTGTATGTATGTACCTACTTGACCTTTCAAACATAAAATAATAATTCCAATACGATCCAGCCGGTGGTACCTTAGTTAATATACATTAAAAAAACGAAAATCCCGACGAATTGAGAAGGAGGCCTTTGAAATCTTGATGTCGGTAGAAAACATCGTTGTGTTACTTTAGTGCTGAATTTCAGTGGTACCTACTGTGCGTGACAAACAGAGGCGTTGATTGTAGAATTCCGTTACGTGAACTCCTCTTAACTGAGCGTGCGTGACTATGATTAATATTTTAGTTTTCTGATCATAAATGGTGCTGTCACATTTTTTTACTGACTTAAAAAAAATGAGGTTTTCAGTTGACCTATATATGTTTGTATGTATTTAATTGTTTGAAAGCAAGCTTTCTAGCGAATGATATTTCATATTAGTCATGTACTTATATCAAAAAAGGTTTTCCATTTTTTTTAACAATAGTTTTTGTAACTTTGATTGATTCGATATCATATTATACTTTGTTAATTTATAGGTACGTGAGTATGTACCATAATAAAATTGTACAATGAACTGTGTTTAACAACTTAAATGATAAACAGGTAACAATTGAAATATTTTTGTGATGATGAACGAGTGTACCTTTTTATTTGGTACTATTTTGAGGCATGTGGTTGTTGGTGCTGGTCGATGTCGGGTGCTGGTGGTAGCTGGCGCGGGGTGCGCTGGCGCTCTTTTAAGCGGCCCCCTCGCGTCGCGGCCTCCAGTCTCAACACCGTCCGGCGCCCGCGCACACGTACCCGCGCATACGCACTCGCGAGTGTCCAGTGACAAGCTGCCTTTCTCTCACGCAGTGCTATCGTGTTCGACGTGAATGCTAAACCGGACTTTGAAAACACAAAAATCACTCGGAATATCTGACAAGGTAAGATCTCGTTTTCTAGCCGCTGCGACTGTCATATCACCTGCAAGGCGAATCTTTAGGGTGGCGAGGACCACCACCGTTCAGCGTAAAGGTTAATCCAGACGGTATTTTGTAAATATTAGCGGTTGACGTGCGCGTACGGCGTTAAGGATTTTTCTGCTTATATATTTTAGCATATAAATATCTAATCGAGCATAGCAAGTGAAAAGCGGCTCAGAATTCGACGCGTATGCTCGTTTCTTTTGTTCACGTATTATTCACCCGTGACTGGCATGAAACACAAAAACCTATTTAATAACACCTATGAAACGTCGTAGTTTTCATAAAAGCGCTCGAAAAATAATGCTGACAAAGGCTCAGTAAATTATTCAGCTGTCAAAATATTTACTAGTTACCGCTGAAAATACAAAGGAACGAGTCCTTTATATGTTTTCAGTCTCTAAACTAAAGTATTAAAAAGGAAGAAGCGATTTTCTTCTCCTTTTCATCCAGCGATGCATTTGTCGCTATCGCTAGTGACCTCCAGATTTCCCACCCCTACCTCCGATGTAGTGGCACTCCTACAAAACTTGTTTACATTCCCTCATTGCATTATTATGTTGGTGCCAAGTTACGTATACCATGTAACTATATGTATATTATATCTGCAATATGATTGATTAATAAAAATCGAAATAGCGGAGAAAATGGCAGGTTGTGTTAACCGAAACCATTTCTAATTACCTACATCTCTAATAAAATAATATATCAAAGTAGGCATTGTTTTTTTTACACTCATCATGATCAATGTAAAATGTGCGTTTGCTGAATTTTTCCCTTCTAAAGACATTTAAATATATCCTTATTCCTTGGGGTAAACAAATGGTATGTCATTGCTATTAATAATTTATTAAAATATAGGTGGGTATTTTACTAAAGGTATGGCAATTCTATTGACATGCCTCGGTATGTAGGTACCTACGTAGATAAGTATCCGTAAGGGGTGTAAAAAAAAATGTATATAAAAGGAAAATAATCTATGGACATAATGCAAACGTGTGAATAAAATATCATAGAATATCTTTTGTCAGAAATATTAAAATGAGTCAGTTACACACCTACTGTAAGGTGCCGATTTTTGACTTTCGTGCGATCGAATTCAAAGAATTTAACCTCGAATATAATCGCACACAAAAGTTTGTCGCCATTATTTACGCATGAAAATAATAGTTTAAATAATCATGATTTTAAATTACTATCGCTGTTATTTTAAAAACATAATTTCTGCGTTTTATTTACATAATGCAATTCTAAATTCATATTATGATATCAGTTTTTGATACTTAGTTCTACATTAAAAACCTAAAAATTTTACCGACTTGTAACTAGGTTCAACTACGATTAAGTGAACACAATTAATGAAGACAAAACACGCTATTCACATTTAAAAAAAATGCAATTTATATACGCACATTTTTGAACCAAAAAACTAGGTGTGTTAATTTTAAACACGGTTTTATCTTTTTTAGAAATAAGGTTAAAATATTTAGTCGAAATACTTTTGAAATTATAGATAGGAACATGCATTTAAATAATATCGACCAGTATCTAAAACGTGACTGCTCGAAGCCGATAAACAGCAATTTTCTCGCAACTTATAACGAAATAAAAAATATTAGATTTCTCGCAGCTCATATAAGTAAGTTTTATCTATGTTTTATAGCTGTTTTTTATTTGTTGCCGAAAAAAAACAAAGTAGACGGTTTAATTCAAAGACTAGGTAGGTCTAATACAATGAAATACATACTTGTAATAAGGTATTACCAATTATAAAGTTTCATATTAGGTCTGACTAATAAAAAAATGCACTGTAATAAATAGTGAAAAATCGACGATAAATTGAATACCAGTAGGTATGTTTTAGTGAGTGGATTTTACTGCTTGTTAATGTTATGGAGTTTTACTACTTTAGTTAGTTATGTGATGTAGGTACCTATTTAAGTAGGCTACATACACAACCAGTAAACCTTTTTATAAAGAAATAAGGTATTTTATCGTATGTATTAAGTTAAGCCTATATCCCCTCAGCTGTGGCGGGGCCCTCTCAGGGATGCTGTCGGATTGTTAACATCTGTGGGAGTCAAAATAAAGTTTAGGTGATATTTTTGAGAATGTAGTAGTGAATCTTTGAAGCAAATCAAATTATTATGTTCAATATTTTTTGATTTGCAATTTTTTAAGTAGTTACACTACTATATATAAACTGAAAATAGATGTCATATACTTCAGAAAAAGTGACCAAACCCTCCGGTGTCCGAGGCCAGATCTGGCCTCGGACACCGGAGGGTTTGGTCACTTTTTCTGAAGTATATGACATCTATTTTCAATGTAGTAGTGTTTCATATAAATGAAAATTTTGAAATAAACTTGACTTCATGCTTTAATCAGATAAAATACAACATATTAGAGGGCATACAAAATTATAATAAAAAAACGAGCGACATATTTGCACGAATCAACGTCCTCACTAAACGGTTATTAAATAAATATATGTATGGATCGAAAGTATTTTTTGCAACAACAAGACTTCAACCTATTTTATCAAATGCAATTCATGTGCATTATTTCATTATTAGCGATTTTCGGTTTCAAATCGTTGCCGGACTCTTAAGTTCAAAACAAAAATGATGCCTACTTTTACTTATTTGCGCGGGAATTATCGTCTACCAATAGTACAGTAAAGATACGGTTGCGTCAAACATTAATTTATAATAGCCTGATTTTTTTATTATTAATTCTAATGGAATATTTATAGATAATTATATTATATGAAAAAATCCTACCAACTTTTCACCCGGAAGTAGTTAAATAGGTAAAAAAATATATATAAAAAAAATGTATACTTTTATTTACAAAAATATCAATTATTTTTATTTGTAAATATGACGATATTTAAGTCTTCTTTCTGTTTAAAGCGAAAAACAAGAAACCGTGTCCATGTAAAACCACGTAAATAACAAAATTTACGGCGCGGGCGATATATATCCTAATTCGTTGGAAACAAATATTTAGTAATAATTGGTATAGTTTGTTCTTAAACATTTTAAATGACTTAGAAACGATATATTCATTAAAATCCTACAAGAAAAACGCTTGTAATATGTGTGTACATATTTGTGGCGGTTAGCGAATAACGATATTTTGTAGGATTTCATTGCGTAAATAATACTTGTATCGTGATATATCCGTTACACTAAAAATATTAGCTATTATTAATTATTTCCAATTCCCCATACTAGCCGCCCGTAAAATGACTGTAGCAGAAGTACTCTAACGACAACTTGCTTTATGTATAACATAGATATATAAAAGTAGTTTATCCGTGTGTTTTGATATAAATTTGAGCATGTAACCAGGACCTTCGGGCGGGATTCACCACATATGTTAGCAATTTTCAGAGCATCCCCGAGAGGGATTCGCCCCAGTTAAGGGAAATTCGCTATTTTAGGGAATAAATAAAGGGCCTTATTAAACTTAATGAACAAACTTCATAGAGAGTTTCATCAACTCGTAGCGAGTTACTTGAAATTTAGCAGTAGATTGTAAATTCAATATATGTAAAATATTGAAGTTATATGTTTAACAAATACTTGTAGGGAAGTGTTGGTTAATATGCCGTACTCTTCCCTAAAGAATTGTGGTATATAGGCGCTCATTGAATACGATAATAAACGATTAGTTACGCGATTAGTTTCAGTGAATAAGGCGTATTTTCAACAAATACACATAGGGTCGTGTATTGTATCCTTATCGAACGAACGGAGCGTAAGCGAAGCGAAGTTATTACAAACATCTTCGGACATTACTGTCACCTTGCTAGGGGATCCCTGGCTTTGGCTTTTTTGTTTTTGGCGTTTGTTTCGCAATAACTTTAGTACCGTTTTTCTGATCTTTATGAAATTTGTTGGGATTTGGTGGAAAATTGTAGAAGAGATATAATTTGAGAGTACTTATATGAGCAAGATCGATTAAGCGGTTATGGAGCTAGAAGGCGAAAAACGATCTTCATAAGGGCCTTGTTATATTGGTCAATTCGTTTGCAAGTAAATCGCGAGTTCTTAGTGCGAGGCGGACTACTAGTAGTTAATTAATTTAACTCTACTGTAACAATAACAAATGCACGCCAGGTCATCTGGTCGGTTGATCGCTAAAATTAAGCGTTTCAAATTGTAATTTTCACCCTTTTAGAGATTAAAAGAATTTTCTTATCGTGCCCCTTTAGCGATCTCCGCGGTCCGGCGTTGGTGGTGTTGCAAGCCAAATGACGCAGGAGGACTGTTTGCTCGATTTCGAAACCCGGGGCTCTAAGGCTTTATTTATACGCATCTACCCAACATTCTTATGTAACCGTTTTCCCCATTCTATTCAGTTTCGCATACCACCGATCGACAAAACAAACCATATACTCGTTCGTTAATATTTATAATTCCATTTCTAAATGATACAACTTTAATTTATGTCACTGCATGGAAATTAAAATACGGTCAGAGTCGTTGTTCGTTTTTCAAATGTTCGTAACTAAACTAGTATGGTCCAGTGTAAGGCGGTTATAGTCACCGCAGAAGGTGGCGCTGCATTGCGCAACTCGCTGGGAAACGTAAAATATGAACTGTTTTAAATAACAGTAATTTTTCTGCTGCGAGGGTATAACAACCAATAGTCGCATACAAGAAGCAGAGCCGCAGAGCATATCTTAATGACTAGTTACACGATTTTATTTATTTTATCGTCGCCTAGTACCCATAGTACAACCTTTGCTTTCATTTTTTTAATCGACCCATATAGAAATGTTTACAGTTTATGAAATACTGTTTCCATATTTGTTATAAGCAGTTTATTAACTAGTTTAGTTTGATGAAGACGTTTCAAATTTATCATCAAATAGTAGAGCCAAGAACACTTATTTAACCTTCGGTTTCGAAATATTAACGAAAAACCTGTAATTTAATTTTGTGATTGAATCATAAACTGTTTGAAGTTATTTTATTTATTTTATTGGTATTCAGGACAACAACAGCCATTTAAATGTAACAATAGTGAAAATAATATTATTATTTTCACAAATGCCCGATACAATAAAAGCACATACCGGAGGTAAGGAAATTGAACTTACTTTAAATTTTATACATAACAAAGACGCAGCATGTAAAAAACAGACACCAATAGAATTTCTTAAAAATGTATGTGATATACAGTTATATACATATTTAGAAACAAATATATGCTTTAGTTTGTTTGTTGTGCAAATATGACAAAATCAATAAAAAAAAATTAAGAAACTTCAAAGTTATTTTAATAATAAAAGGCCTTTCGATTGATGTGTAACGTCATGTTGTTTCTGTTCAATTATTTTTTGTAGCTTTCAGATACATCTAGTTATGGAGTGCCACCCGTCAATTTAACAGTTTTACTACAAAACTGAGTAAAGTAGCGGACCATTAAACACGCCTCTAGTTTAAATTTTAGTGATATACTTACGCTTCTCTGTTTTATACGGAAATGATACCACACAACCCCTAGCAACCTTAACCAGAGAGCAATTACATATTTACCGCCCCTGACTTTGACCGGACCCCTGATTTTGACGTGAAGGTCCAAATTTTGTATGGACCTTTAAAACTAAAAATATTCATCTGTCCATGGTAAAAACTTCACAACTTTTTCTCGATGCGCTATTTTTTTTCAATTTCAAGCGCTGTTAGAGTAAAATGGCCATGAAGTAAGGACAGACGGTTCCGTTTTTTTTTTGGTTTGGCTACGAAACCCCAAAAACAGTAATTTTTTTTAACGTCAACCTATTATACTCTAAATTAAATAACTTAAATATTGGTATCAAATGGACAAATACATTTTGTGTTAATCTATGTATGGTTTCCTTGTGTGCAATTTTATTTTACACAGCTGTCTTTTAAAAACTACACAATACATATTTTAATTCATTTTTTATACTTGACGATGAATTTTTAAATGTTTCGGAATAGCAATATTATTAGATAGAGCAAGGAACCGGTCTCCAAATCGGATTCCACGATACCCCGAACAGGTTTCCTAACGAGCGGTGCGCTAGACGCTGGCAACTCATTTATTCACGCAAATCTTTTACGATATTCCGCATTTTTTTTAATTAACTTTTTTTGGGGTCTTCATTCCCCTACCAGTTCAATACAGTGGACTTTAGGCTGAATGTACGCACTATGTAGCCTTTTTAAAGCGCTTTTTTACAGTTACAGGATACAGTTGCAGTATATATAAATAAGTAAAATATTAAACATTCTAAGGAATAATAAGTAGCATAATAAGTACTAGCTTAATTGCAGCAAAAACTTTATACATTATTTAATTTTCTACAGTGTGTTTTCCTGAAACATACTTATTAATTTTGACAGGAATTCTTTATAAATCCTTCTGTTATAGGTACAAAAAAAAAATCTCAGACCTATATTCATAAAATTAATAAATATTTTGCAAGTATACAAATAATAAAGGACAAGACATTTATACTTGTATGAGCTTTTGTACTTGTAATAATAAACTCAATATTTTAATAATAAAGAACCATCAAACATACAAAGCTTGTAACCTTTTACCGCGTCGTGACACTAGAGTCAAACGCATTAAGTAACTGTTAAACATTATTGGGCACTTACTTAATTAGTGTCTAGTGACTAATCAATGTAAGATTGGGTCAAAGTTCTTGGATTCTTAATGCTCCAAACAGGTTAGGTGTGGTTTCGAATCAGGGCGTGTTTGCACTGGGCACACGTCTACTGCCGCGACCAACTGTCGGCATCGCAAGCGCAAGTAACATACCCAGTGGCGCTACCGCAAACGCTGAAAATAGAACTTTCGTTATCTCCCTCTCTACCGCACTTGCCAATTCGAGAGAAAAGGTCACAGATCCCGAAAATTCGATTTAGTAGGTCTATAACTAGATCACGCTGATTCTGATTGGACTTTTCAATGGCTACTATATAAACGTCATCTTTTCAAATAAATAAGACGTTTACTGGTCCATACATGGCGCTTGGTAAGACGGCGCAAACTAAAGCGTGGTGGCTCTACAGATTTATCAATCGGCTTGGTGTAAACGCGCTCTTAAATGTTCGAGATTGTTTCTCCTGTGAGAGCTCTATTTGTGATGAACTTTGTATATCTTCAGTAACTACCAGTAAATTAAAGAAATAAGTAAGAATTACATTTTCAACTCGTACGTATGTACATATGTACTCGTATGTATGTATACTAAAGTGCCTTACGAATATAATTTAATTACACTCAAATTGGGATAGCCATGCGACTTTTCAAAATAACTCCTACTGATTTTAGTATCCTTCAGATAAATGAACCCAACTATTATCACTTTGCAAATAATGGGTTTTAAGTCTCACTATACGATGAAGAATTTATTTTCAAATTAGACTACCTTATGTGTATCTTCTTTTGAAAGTGAACTTCTTCTTTGCAACAACTACTGAAGTAGTATCAGGAGCCTTATTATATTAAGCATGCAGATCAATGCTTCTTGCTACCTCGAGTAGATAGAATCATGTCCCGCAGAGATATGGAACTAGACAAATATTTTAATTTTAAAATACAACTCTGAATTACAAAAAAAAAACTTAATTATCATTAAAAAAATAAACGTCGCGTAGTTCTATTGCACTACCTGTAGCACTGGTAGGCGACGTTTATAAAATATTAACGTATAAGGAATATGATTAACAAAACCAAATAAATAAGCTAAGAACTTTGTGAAAATCGGTAGATAAAGATAAAAGATATTTATTCTTCAATTTAGGCACATTACAATGCACTTATGAACGTCAGAGAGAAAAAGAAAAACTACCACCGGTTCTAACCCTACACCTCTGACCCGAGAAGTATTATTTATGACCGGCAAGAAACTCGGAGGGACTTATTTTTTCAAAACATTAATACAGTAATATTATATCTTAAAGATACACAATAATGCGTAGTTCTATAAGAAGACATATCAAAACAGCTTGAGACACATACAATGTACGTATTGTTTAATTAAAATAAAATAATAATAATAAAATCCAAATCTGATTGCTTCACAAAACGTTTGATATGCTTTCCTATCTGAACTGTGTCCTCTAAATCTTAGATGATTTTGTAGTAGTTTCTGGTTTGGGCCATGCATGTTTGTCCGTCATATAGTCCTCGACCCTGTAATAACCCTTTGACGTTAAACTTTTTCAAATATTTGTTAAGAGCGGGAAATGATAAATTTAAAGCATCGACGGGTAACTTGTTATAAATGTGAATACCTTAACCAAAAAATGACTTATATGCCTTGCGGATACGACTACTTCTGATAGCAAGCTTGTTTTTATTTCTAGTGTTATAGCTGTGGATGTCAGAAAATTTTTTGAATGTATGTATATTCTTTACAACATAAATAATATTGTCATAGATATATTGGGAAGCAACAGTTAAAATATTAATTTCTTTAAATAGTTCTCTAACTGATGCACCTGCCTTTAAGTTATACTTACAGAAAGCGGATGGCTCTTTTTTGTAAATAGATATTCTTATTTTTTCATGACCGTTGCTAAAACCACAGGGAAACGAAGTTTTCCGAATCGAATGATCGGCGGAAATCTTTGTTTTTGTTTCTGTATACATAGTAATTACTAATAAGTGTTTAATTGTTTTGAGGTATCAGTAAGTATGGAAAAACCTAAATATCTAGTCGTGAGCTGAATATTTCTGTCTTACTAGAATTAATACGATTTCTTTATTTAGGTAGTTATTTAAAGGCCGCTATTTCAAACAAGTCGAATCAATAAAGCGAATTATTACCCACCTGCGAGCCATTTCAATTTTATACCATTTAGATTTTTAGGGTTCCGTAGCCAAAATGGTTGTTAAAAACACCTTATAAGTACCTAATAGTGGGTCGATAGGAGAAAATCTTCAAGCAACATTATTGAGGGTATCAAAAAAAATTGTTCCGTTTCACACAGAAGTAGATATTATTATTGCGACATTTTTTCATTTTTTTACGCCTACTAAAAATTTTTACGAATACCTAATCAATATTCGGCGAATATGAATAATTGTAAGTCACTGATATTCGCCGAATACGAGTAGGTATTCGTATTCGTTGCATCACTAATAAACACATTCGTAAGATTTTTTAATAACTACTTCAGTGTGAAACGGAACGAAATTCGATTTTTTTGGGTACCTACCCTCAAAAAAGCAAACTTCAAAAAATCCTTCAGCAGGGGTAAAAAATGGCAATGTAACTCTGTATACTTACCAGTCCCCACTACTTCATTTACTAGTACTTATTAGTAGATCCCGGGATGTTCCAGAGTTCTTCACATTTGTTTTTTCATTGTAATGGACATCTGTTTCCAATTTCTGGTACTTACTGGAATTTTCGACCACTGACAAGGTGTGTCTATGAGATTGTCCGAACGTGAGCTCCGTGCGTCTGGCGTCCAGCGTTTGAAACCGATTACACTATCTCTGACCCGAACGTGAGAATGCACGTGTTATGATTATGATTTGAAAAGGGCCATTAACATTATGTGCATAACAATTATCATAGTCTGGGTATCCAGGAATTTATCATACGAACTCTGTACAACCGCATGCCTTGCATGGCCAGGTACTTAATTAGATTAAAAAAATGCTCTTCAAATACCGATTGCTTTTCAACATTAATTTACGCGGTATTTCTGATAAATAGGACAGGATACTTACCATGTTTTGGTACCAAATGTGACTGGATCTCGCATGGACAGATGTGTATCAGTTTGGCATGTCAAATACGGGTACAGAGTAAGTGCCTACAATTCGAATTTGAGCGGTAAGATAGTAAGTCTCGTGGTTTATATGGGAACTCATGAATTCTGCAAGACTTTTTTCGTACTGACTAAATTATTGCAAATCCAAAAAAGTGGATATTGATGACTAAGAAACCGAGTTTATAAACAAGATAACTTAGGCACCCAATTAACTAAGGTGGTGGTTAGGTACATTAGGAGTAAAAATAAAAACACACATAGTATTTATTGCATTCTAAATCCAGGGCTTTTGTGTGTGTATGTATGCGTTGTGTACAAGATAATATTACTTAATATTACCAATTTGTGGTAGGTACCAATTAAATTGTTTTTGAGTTACATAGCGACGTCATATTTAATTTATAACCCGATATTATAAATCCGGACTTAATAGTAAATGATTTATATTCACGAGAAAATTGATTTACAAGATTTAAAAAAAAAGGTCAATTAAACCATAGGCCAGCCTCGAATATGTATTAAACGAATCCAAACAACATTTAATTCAAAATATGATGTTTATAAGTTGTTATAGATAGGGGATTATTTCCTACACTTTCACGTCTCATTCGTCCTTGTCCATATATAAAAAAATCATCTGAATATATATAATGTATTGTACTTGTATTTTATGTGTTTCTTTATTTTGAGGTGTGCAATATACATTAAAAAAAAATTAACTGATATTTTAACTACAATGAATGTAAATACAAAACTTTAGGTATTCTAATGGTCGTTAGGCATTCAAAAACTACGAAATTAAATATATTGCCGGTAATACATTTTTTATTATTATTCAATACGTTTAGATAATTCGTTCGTGTTGTTATCATAATAGAGCGTTTATTCGAATGACAAGCTTTTAATATGTTTTCGCCTTTTATGCTAAATTACCTGATGATTACTATTTTTTTGTTCACTACATCTGCTAATACTTGATTGCTTGTCAGTAAGAAACTTTAAGTACCTGAATCTTTGCTGGATGACTTCACAGCTATTTTTAGCAGGCAGGATCCAAAACAGGCCCGAAATGTTCGATGGCCTGAGGGTCCTACAAACTCGAATTGCGCACGTGGATGGCCAGTGGTAGGTAAACCTTAACTGCCACATTAGCTATTTTAAGGATCAATGAACTTTATTAATCTTGTGTTCAATCTAAACTGGATGAAAAATTATCACGTAGTTATTCGTTTGCTTTTAACCGACTTCAAGATTTCAAAAGGATTCGATTGTATCTTTTTAGGGTTCCGTTTTTTGCCATTTGGCTACGGAACCCTTATGGATTCGTCATGTCTGTCTGTCTGTCTGTCCGTCCGTATGTCACAGCCATTTTACTCGGAAACTATACACCGTGTCCAAAAAGTTCGAATACACTTTGGAGGTCTTATAAAAAATAATTTTTGAACGCAAAAAAACATTTTTTTTTGTATGGGGCCCGTCGTCTCAGCCGGTTAAACCCTCCATACAAAACCAATTTTGTTTCGCGTGAAAAATATTTAGGTTTTTAGTTTTTCGTTATAAATACGATACCAATTATGCCCTTTAACGGATCACCAGCATTTTTGTTACACCCTGTAGGTACGAATGGTGCGAAGGATCGTGTAGTACGAGTATTAATAATAATTGCACTTTCAATTTCTTGAAATCGGAGTTAGTATCTTTAAAATAATCGCTCTAAATCGAACATTGGTTACGTAAAGACTGAACGATAATTTATGTAAGCATGGACGTTGCGACCGGGGTCTTCAGAACAGAAGGCATTCAAAGCGTCGGTTATGCTTAGTTAAGTATTGTGTGTTGCCGTCAAATTTTCACGGCTTCTCTGCCCGTTTCTGTGTCAACCAATCTCTGTATTCTGCGACAATGTCAAAACAAATATTGCTCGTATGCCAAGCGGAGAAAGTTGAAACTTCGAGCGCTACGCAAAGGACGCAGGAAGCGATACCAGGTAATTAATTAAACAAATTCGCCGCAATTTGTTTCTGGGTCAGGTGAAATTTCTCGTACTCTTCTTGCTATGCGTGTTCAATCAAAAACGTAGACTCGTTATCGGTGCGACTTTGTAGGTACTGCCATAACATTTCATCGTGAAAGTGCCACACAGTCGTCAAGACGTTAACAATACTCAATCAGGATTCCCAGCTGATCACATCATTCGTGGCTGCGTGGCATCGATCGTGTAAAAACAAGTGTCAGTAGCGGGCGTTCTGATTGTTCTTGATTAAGGTTAAGGTAGCGATCATTTAGATCGTCAAACGACTAATCGTTGCGAAGAGCGTGCTCAACATAATGTAAACGGGCACGCAAATCGAGCGGCTCTTGTACGACTATTATTTAAAAATGGTTGAATTATCCCAATGACAGTAAATAGCGTTTGCGATCCGGCTAGGAAACCGCTTAATAGATCCGATACCTAATTGCTTTGTTATCTTCAATACTTGGTGTGTGGATTTTTTACAACGCTGTCCTTCTTATTATGTTCCAAGACTGTTCTAGCTGCAACGACCTGACAATTAATATTATTATGTGGAACGAGAGATTAGGAATATAACTTGTTTTATTTCTCTCTATGAATTACCAAAAAGGAGATCATAAAGACATACAAAAACATTTATGGTTCTTTATTATTCATTTACTGACGTGCTTTTGGTAAATGAAATATCGAAACTAACACGAAATATACCGTGCTACTTATATGCTGCAAAATAAAAAAATGTAATAAAAAAATGTAATAATTTAAATGTAAAAAAATGTAATAAAACACATAAATGTATACTCGAAAAACATTATTACCAATCATTTTTGGCATCCTAGTGAACGCTGTGATTTGTATCACTATTAAAATATTAGATTGTTTATTTCATTTACATTTTGCGTGTATTGGGTGCACGGTCTTGTCTTTGTTTGCCGAAAGATCATGACCGCACGTTATTGACATAGGGTAACCTTGCCGAATTGCACATTTTAATATTTTTATTTTGCCCCACCTTTTTGCCAACTGTATTGTCGATATAAAACTGTTTTTGTTTTAGATGGAATGTACACATGCTAGAATTCCTAGATAACCATGCTAGGTAAATCAAAGTGATGAAATGATGATACCTAGTTATAAATACGATAAGTAATTTATAATTAGAACATTTTTTTTTTGTATTTGGCTTCGGGTTTTGGCTTTCGCTACGAGATTAGGCTTGTAGCTGGCGTGAGCATCATGTCAAAAATATGTTAATGCCATTTTACAACCAAATTAGATCTTCTATGACAGGTGGTTATGAACCGGCTGAATTCTTACTCTTTTTGAGAATTTCAATATACTGTCACTGAAATATATTACTTGAAATTGAAATACTACAAATTGAAACACAAAAGCATTTCGATTGAATTTATAAAAACGATGTCACTATATTTACACGTTTAGTTTACGTCAGTTATCATCAAATCAATTTTCTAGAACAATTATGACTGCTGTTTTTTGTACATTATTGACAAATGGATATAAATATTTAGCCGAAAGCAATAGATTACAACGGAATTATTCCAATTGTCTATATATAGAATCACTATTAACACACTAGTGCTCAAATTACAATGTAACGGCTTAACGATGTATCTCATTAATGTGTTTTTTTTTTGTATGATACCTATAAGATATTTCCTCAATAGCCAGCTAATAACAGCGCAGAAGGGCACAAGGGCATTAACAATACACTTCTAATTTGATTAAAAATGAGTTCAAAAAAAAGGAAATTAAATTTTCCAGAAGAGTACCTAAAGCGATTTTTTTAAAATTACATACCTACATACAAAGCAAAAGTCTTAGATTCCGTTGCTAACTAATAACTCGGGTTGGATTCGATATGTGAAAAATCGCCCTCGCCTCATGATTCTGCGCCGTGATAGGCTGGAAAAGTAAAAAGCACTAGTGCGAGTATTCGAATTTTCCGCACGCTAGAAGAGCACATTTTTGAGCAACGGTTATAAATTAATTATTGAATTCCATTTTGTACCAAAGTCTTACTTTTGAATTTGGAGGTTTCGTATATTTTATGGTTTAAAATAAAAAAGAGCCTTGTGAATAAGATTGATCCCTTCCTTGATTATGATATGACCCTAGTTTCAACTTATGTACTTATAAGTATATTCACACAAATAATACATTTTCTCAGGCTAAACAGACTTGGAAGTTGGAACATCTAAAGAAATACCTACCTAACTGTAAAAGTCACTGACCCCGTGACAATAGATAAACGACATCAAACTTAGTCATGTACTCGTACAGTCGCCATCAAATATATGGGAGCGGCCAAATATCTGAACTACGCCTCTATTGTCAAGGTGATAAAGTGCATGTTTAAATATTTTTGAGTACTCTGGCCGCTCAGATATATTTGATGGCGACTGTACCTAAGCGATAAACCCATCTGTTTTTTTATATTTAGTTGCATTGACTTCGTCCATGGACTAGGAGAAGTTTTACGAGCGTAGCAGTGATTACGTAATAAATAATATAGAATTAAAGAGAATAGAAAACAAACACAAATAAAATTTCACCGAAAATATGGTAGGTAAATATGATAATTCCGGTTATTTTTACAAAACCACTTCTTTTCTATAGTGACTTGTGACTAATTAACTTGACCTGCATATTCGTAACATTTACGTTTTTCGGTAGGCTTGTAACTAGTCTAATTTTAACGAAGGGCTTTCTCGGCCCTTTATGACTAGATATTTTCTTAGGACAAGCGGTTGTCTACGACAAAAGTCGGCCTGCGCGACCATCTGTGTGCTGATTGTGTTTCTCGATATTATGGTACGTCAATGTCTAATCAGCATTTTATAGGCTGTATAAGGTCATGTTCAATAGCAATGTCACAGTAAAATTAATAAAGGATACTATCAGTACTATGATTTAACCGTCCGCTTCTTAATACGATAAATATGCTACGTACTTTAACACTGAACTGATCTAAGTATGCACTAAATTTATTAGTATATAACCATTGCAGCTGCTCACCTATTTATACCAGATTTAATACCTATAACACTTCCAATTTACGATCAACATACTTACCTAATATAACTCAGCTACTATAACTACTCTAAATTGCGTATCTCACTATTAAGACCCCTCCTCTCATTAGACACGTTTTTGTGACAACAGAAGTTGATGTTCTATTACAATAAAACTAACATTATTATCTTCATTATTATCAGTGCTTGAAGTAAGTACTGTTAATTTCGAGTAGTAAATAATGTAGTGTGACCGAGCGTCATCCCAATGTTAGAATAATTAAATAATTATACTTACTCGATTATGCAGATTTTTTTCTAATTAAATTACGACCTAAGCCAAGAACATGAAAGACAAACGATTTGAAATCGACAAATAAAAAAGTAAGTTTAGTTTTAATTATGCTATTACATAACATAACCTATACTTGTAGGAATCCGGCATCAAAAGTGGGGAACTTAGATTTCGAGCCATATTTAAATAGTACATTATGATACAAGTGTGCTAAGTTGATCATTACATACGAAGCAATATTGTGAGCACGAACGCATGTGAGTGCGCATAAGGAAGCTGAGCTTATATAATGATCAAGCACACGCGTTTCATACGACGTTTTTCAACACACTTGCGAGGAAATAACAGAATATTATAATTAATAACTTTTGATAAATACATTAATTGTCAGAATGTTTACAGGATAGAGGTACTTACGAACCTAAGATAATTAAATTTAACTAACCTTTTTTGTGATGTTATTGAGTATTTGGAACTCTTTTTCAAATCATTTCATAAAATTAAAGACTTCACATTTATTGTGCAATAAATTATAGTATTCTTTTCTCACGTATTGCTCACTAGATTTTTATGATGACATTTTACTAGTATGTATCACAATTTTGAAATATATCAAGAGGTTAAACTAACGCTAAAGTTGTCTTCTTATTCATTGAAAATATAATTTGTTTAAATGAATAAAACACGACGAGAAAAATCTAACAAATAAACAATGATTTGAGGTTAACTTAAAAATGGCGCGCAATTTTCTTTTTTGGATATGCGTGCAGCTTGAGGCAAGGCGCGGACGTATAATGCCAAACAGCCAATATTAAAACAGACAATTCGTGTTTAAAACATAATTTATTGTGTATTACGAGTAATATAACAAGTTGAAATGATTCTTATTCACAATCAGGATTGTATAATTTGTATTCTATCGTAAATGTGTATATTTTTAATATATTTACTTTTTTAGAATGTAAACTCATAAAGAGTTAAAAAAAAGTAAAGGTAATACCCGACTAAATTACAAAGATTCGTCTGCGTACGTACAACTTGGTACTAGAGTATAAACGTCACTTGTTCGGATTATTATATTATTCCACTAATTGGATAATTATTGTGAAATGCACACGTGTTTAATATCTAGGATTATGAGCATAAAAGCGGTGGAATAAGAACCTCGTTACGAGCAGGTGTGTTGAAAATGCGTTTTTTTATTTACAGTATGTTTGACAAGAACGTGACCGTATATTTTTAATTTAAGGAACGTGGTGCAGAAAAAAAGTTCGAGTTAGGAGTATGTTATTTTGCTTACAATGCTTTGTTAAAATAAAATTAAAACTTTTGATATTTTCCCATCAAAACCATATTCTCGAAAATAAGCGCCACGTTGCTTTTGAGGCAGTATTTCTTTGTACACACCCATAGACCCAAAATGTCTCGTGATCAGGTCTCCAAGTATAATGAATACGTCGAATGCGTATATGCGTACTAAAGTGGGTGAAGCGATTTAAGAAGACAAAGACCGTTGATATAACTGAACACGGGAAAATAAAGCATGAATGTGCCATAAAAGGGCTGTTTAATTTTAGTATTTCGCACGAAAATTCCCTTTAGGTAAATGTCCTAGTGCTCGACAAGCTAGTGCCCAATAGTGGACACCCTGCTGTCACCTTTATTGCGAATGACTTTAGTTTACTGATGACATATATGGGACAGTGAAGAGCGCTCAGACGTTTATCCACATAATCTTTAAATTTTACCGGTCACGCTTTTGTCGTACATAGTATATACAGGATGTAATCGTTAAGTGTAGCCAGGCGATTATTCCGTAAATATAACAGGTTTCAGAAAACTAAACTGATATCGAAAGTACGTTACCCAATGCGTAAAATTCGTCGTCACTTCACGATTACACCCTGTAGATATAAGTACCCAATATTAGTTACCTACTCTTACGACAACGTGGAACTTATGCTGATCAGGAAAACTTGAACAATATCCAGAAAATAGAAGACAATTATCACTATTCTCTTTGTTAAGTTTCCTTGGCTTGACTCCCGTAAATCATGTAGAGGTCAACCGCTATCCATTAATATTCTAATCCGATCTGTAGGTTTCTTACGGGACGATGCTATTTCCTACCTAGGACAGACTTCTGTTCTGTCACAAGAATGTTAAGTGGGTTTATAGCTATATCAAACCCTTCGTTTCGCAAGATCGCCACGGTAGAAAAATATAAGGAACACGAATAGTTCAACCAAGAGAGAGAAAGCTCTTTGTTGCACTTCGTGTTGCTTCGAGAAGTACCAGGTGCGTCTGTCCATCCGTATGTTACAGCCATTTTTACTCATAAACGAATTAAGAGTATATCAACTAAATTTTATTAATATTTTTTTTATTTTAAGTAGACACGCTACTATATGAATTATAACCTTAAATATACAAAGGAAAAAGTGACCAAGGCCTCCAGTGCCCAGGGCTGGGAACAAACCTGCCTCTTCTGCATTCGCGGCAGACGCCCTAATCCTAGGCTCCCCGGGTCACAGCACCGGTCGGATTTTCCCGTGTACCAGTATATGCAATCTTTGTAAATGCTAAGGCGCATTTGGCCAATCATATAAGGTACAACATTATGAGGTCAAACGGAACTACTTAGGAGTTTATCGAATGCGAGAGAGATGGCGCTGCCGTCAATAAAACCACATATTACCTATATATAATAGTTCCTGAGAAACGAATCAATTTTTTTAGTAAATATTATGATTTACTTATTATAAGTAGACGCATTACTATGAAAATGATTAAATTATAAACAATATAATATATATAATAGATCCCAGCCCTGGGCATCGGACGCCTAAGGTCACTTTTTCCTTTATATATAACATCTATATAAGTTTAAGAGTATATAAGAGAAATTACTGGAATGTCACGTGGAAGAGTGTTTAATGCGCCGCTACTTAGTTTTATAGTAAAATTGTTGTATAGGTGGAAAGAGGGACTTCATTCATGTAACTAATTACTGTAAAATAAAATTTTCGCCAACATTAATATGTTGCACATCCATCGATACGGTAAACGCGGGCTGCATTAGCCCTGGTGTGGAGGCAAGTACCAAAGTCCTCAGGGATAGCTAACTTTGCTTCAAATCAAAAAAGTGTTTACACTTACCACCACATTGTAGTGTAAGTATATATACTCGTAGGTGCATTAACCAATAAGACACCATAATTGAATAGGTATCGGTCCATATATACGGTACGGTATACAATCCCTGGTTTGAAGCAAAAAATGCGAGTTCTCTTAAAGTGTTTACAGAAGATACGGGGTATATCTTGATGGCACTCAAAACCCATATTCAAAACAAAAAAGTATCATATAATATTTTCCTGTCATTGTCTGGCTGTGAAATGTTGGCTGATTTTATCAGGAGTGATAAAGCGAAGCATGACTCCTGGTACTTGGCTACCGTTATGGCATAGATAACATGACATCGTTTAGGCGAACGGTGGTCCACTCTCGCAGATTGAGAATGGCTATGTCCTAACAGTTCTTCTAATGAGCTTGACTTTTATTGGCTAACTTGTTTTCGGATGTCTGATGGCGTATAATCTCCCTTTGCACCAATGTTTGAATATCTGATTAGTCACACTGAATTTAATGCTAGGAGTTACAGTTGGCTAAAGAAAGTATTTACCTACCTTTGCAGCGCAATGCGACTATTGTTATGATTCATTTTTCATTATGAAAAATGTGTATGTAGGCCATAAGGGGCCATCCATTAATTATGTGACACATTAACGGGGGGAGAGGGGATGAACAAAGTGTCACGAGGCCGGGGAGAGGCTCAAGTTTTGTGAAGTCATACAAATAAAATTAACTTATTTGAAGCAAACAAACCTTTCATTATAGTCTGACATTCAAATACTCTGGATTATGAATTTTCTGATGTTGATTTCGTATAATAAAAGACGCGTTTTACCGATTTCGGCGACCGAAGTGATCCCATAAGTGTTTCGTAAACCAAATATTGGTACGAAACACTAATAGGTTGAATGGAAGTAATTATTATAATAAATATGTGTACTTTGTTTACCTTTTTCTCACTCTCATCTTACGGTTGCTCCGTTATAGCAAATCGATGGACTTTAACATTTATGTTGGGTAGTGAACTAGTGTTTACACAGCCCTGTGGTGTTGAGGTTGCTTAGGATGTTGTAGATAATAATTGAGACAACTTTTCATAAAAGTATTGCTCGATCGTGCGAATGTATAGGCGCGAAGCATGACATTCTGCCTTAGCAATGATTGACGTATCAAAATATCACGTGCAATAGAGATGCGAAAACGCTTCACTAAATTGAAAAGATTGATCTTTCGCTAGCGGAGATATGTATCTCTCATTTCGGTCAGTAGATCTGTTCGCATATTCGCAATAATTCGCATCGTCTCACTCGTTTGACTCGGCCGGCTTATTCGAATCATGAGTGGGAAAGAGTGAGCAAGTAACACTGTAAACACTGAGATAGATGAGTTATTGAGGGAGTTAAATCTTCAGTGAGTTGAAGATTGAATGAATTGAATCTAAATGTATAGTTCATTTAAATCGCTCACTTGTGAACAACCCATGTCTAGCGTGCAAGCGGGGTTTGAGACATGAACCTGTCCGTTACGCAATTCTACCTCACCGTCGCCATCGCTAGCACATCAAGTAACTTGCAATAAGTATGTAATTAAATCATATTAATAATCTCCTATCAACATAAAGCCTGACCAGAAATATATGATCAATGATCATGCAACATGTTGCGGAATTTCATTGGAACTAATTTCTTACACTTTCAATATTTTTTATGACAGGATGATTTATGCATGTGGGAGTGCATGTGATAGGCTGTCACTGTTTTCAGTGTCTTTGTGGCGGTTTACTTGAATAATAATAAAGTATTGAATATTAAATAATAAACGACAAATAAATCTCAAAATTATCCATAGTCTAGAGCGAAACATTGTAAATAGTGTATATAATGAACGGCTGTATATAATACGCTCGGGAAATGAAACTATTTCGCTGTGAAACATTTTAAAATTAACGTCATAGCTGACAGGTAAGCAAATCAAGGTACCATACCATAGAGAATAATACGCTTATAATATCGCCCCCTTGACAATGATCATATATTTCTGGTTTTAAATTTCAGGCTTTAAATTACATATGAAATTCATTCCCACCATGCATAACAACTGTAGGTCTACCTATGTTTTCGTAAACTCGTTCGCTACTCGTAGAATTCACAGATTAGTGCCTTTTTTTTAAACTTGAGTTTTAGAGACGTTTTACTATAGGCTTTATGCGTTTGACACATCCAGAGCATAACCAACGAGATGCTATTTTAGGGTTCCGTAGCCAAAATGGCATAAACGGTACCCTTATAGTTTCGTCATGTAGTGTCTACCCGTGCGTCCGCCCGTCCGTCCGTATGTCACAGCCATTTTACTCGGAAACTATAAGACGTAAAACTTTAATGAGCTGTATTTTGTATGGCATGAAACGTTTGCGGAATTAAGGTTAACACAACAAAATATGCTTAAAGAATGTGTACTTGATTGGTTAACAAGACATAGGACTTTTTAGTTTTGTAAACGTGAAATGAGACCTGTTTTCACTCACATGAGCTTTGCTTGAGTTTACCCGTCTTGTTATGATATGTCGATGAGGGGAGCGCGCCATACATGTACCTAATTAATTGCCAAAACATTTTTTTTTAACAAATATCAACATGTTGCATATAAATCGATAGGTCTTTATGAATAACTTTGAGGTGTATTTGCATTTTTTTGGCTTAGTAAATATGTTCAGATATAATCCACCTGAGAGTCAAAAAAACTATGATTCCTGCCTGTAACATTTGAACCGGAGCTCCAAAAAAAATTGAGAGGATACATTATTGTATCTTATTTCCAAGAAAATTAATTTGAACCTTATCGGTTCAAATTAATTTTCGAATTTTCGACTTATCTCCAAAAAACTTCTTTCATAGGCAGATACGACCTTTTGATATTGTTTTTTTCGATAGTGGGTACGGAACCCTCCATCATGCGTGGTCCGATACGCACTAGGCCGGTTTCTTTTTACGTTTGCAGCGCCATCTTCGCATTGCGGGAAGAGAGGAAGAGTATGCATATAAGTAGTTTTCCGTTTTAAAAGGTGTTAATAACTGGGGATGTGGTCTTGTTGAAGATCACCAGACAACGTATCCACCTACAACTTTCATTTAACAGCCATCAAAAAGCGTGTCGAACTGTTGACCTTGCCGGCAACTCCCTATTCATAAAAAGATGTAAAATAACCAATCATTGTAATTTCCGTTGGTTTGACTTGCGGTAATTTTATTTAAAAAACGAAAATGTTCGATTACCGTGATGACGTGCACGAGAAGATTTTTTTGTAAGTTATCGGGCTTTGCCGGCGGGTTAGCAATGTTAAAATCATTAAAATCACACTGGAAGGGCAGTGCTATCATTAGAGTTATAATAATAGGTAATTGTTGGCCGTATATAAAAAAGTGAAGATGAGACCCACATCATTCGTGTTTGTTTTTTCAAGTTACATGTACGGTCAGCTGCAAAGAAAAAGGCCCACGCTGCATACAAAGTGTGTATGCAGGGGGGTATTTTTCTCCGCAGCTGACTGTACTAAAATTTTAAATCTTTATATTAGAAACGTTACATGCAGCTAATAAAACTAGTGCCTACGCCAGTTCATGGGATTAGGTTGTCAAGCGGACCCCAAGCCGGGACTAACGCTAGGAGGAAGAGGAAGACATGTAGCTAATAAAACGGTTACATATCGGTTTTTTTTGTCAATAACTTACTCAAAAAAAAACTTATTTATCCTAAAAATTACGCCTTCTTTACAAAATTACACAATGCATTACCTATTTAGTTATTGTAGCTTTAAATTTTGTTTTAAGTGAGAATTTATAATTCGAGACACAGTGAAAGGGAATGACATGAAATCAATGAAATACCACTGTCTATATGTATGTACTTCTATTTTCTTCGTAAACAAAATTATAATTCATGTAAAGCTTGTCAAAATTTCCATCGGTCACAATAATGACAGACATAAATAAATCCATAAAAGTAGGTAATATTTGATATTCTCCATACGTCAGCCATAAGTTATCAATGGGCACGATTTATGGTTTCTAAATATTAGCTTAAGCTTGAATGGTTTTCGCGATAAAAGGAGCGTCACGAAAAAACAAATAGGTACATGCATGTCGCAACGGAAATTGTGCTAAATGTATGGAATAATATGTACCTACAATATAAACAGATGGCGCGTGCCGGTTTCGCACCTTCATAGTGTCAATTTGACCGGATAAATACTTCATTAAAGGTAAGTTGGGCTATTTCTCACCTTATGTGATGTGAGTGCTAAATGACTAAATCTAAGAAACTGTGAATGAGAGCGTTTTTTCTCAAACCTGTGCGTAAATACTTACCAATGTTCTGTTAGTATAATAGGGTAAAACACATCACGCTGCAAGTGCTTCAGTGAAACTTGATATGTAATGAACACGCATTATGTGTGAGCATCGTCGCTGCAGCGAGAAGTGAACATACTTATTATTTACCAAGTAGAACATAAAATATGTTATTTACTATCAAAACCGAAACGTATTCGTACGCACTGTTACTGTTACACGAGGTTACCTAAGCCACACTCACATAACGAACAATACTGGCCGGTAAGATTGTTTATGCTCTGCCCAGTAACCCGACTAATATTCCACGTCCGGCCCCGTTTCAGGTTAAGCGACCCGCGAATTAAGTTTTCCGATTAGGTGTTATGATGTAGTTTACCTGTCATTACATTAATATATGTACGTTTGATACTTAAAATATCTACATTACTGTAGAGGCCGGAAAATAAAGGCTTGTCGGCCGGATGGCGTTTTCACGCCAAATGCGATAAACTATTTATGGCTATTATTTATATATATGTATGAGAATGGTAATATTTTATTTATTTTTTTATTTATTTATTTATGTTAAGGAGAACCAACAGCTTTTAAGTCACAGTTATACAATTAAATAAACACAGAAAGCCAATTAAAGGAACTCACAAGTAATAACAATATAGTCTAAATTAAACGAATGCTAGGCTACTAACGCATACACACATGCGAACAAGAAGAGAAAATTCGATAACATACTAATTTTAATATAAAAGTATGAAAACATTAGTTCTAAAATGTAATATGTTTTGCAAGTATAAATTCCTACAGAAGAGGAAAATATATATATTTGGAATCATTATTTAAACAAGAAGTAGTTAGGTACACTCACATGAAACAACGCTTAACCAGACTTTGTCTCACATTAGGAACTCTGCAGTTGAATATATCTATATCCATGTCTTTCGTTAACTCGTTTAGTTTACGACTCGCGCGAATTAAGAAACTGTACCTCTACCACGAGTCATGCAAATAAGCCCAATTCGAGATTCGTTCACGAATTCGTCAATTATATGTATGGAGAATTTGTGCAGAGCCTCTAGCGGTCACTTATAGAACTAAAAATTACTGCCATACCATAAGTTGAATTATTGTTTATGCAATTCGCTCACGAAAGTTCGATTGCTTGTTTCGTTTGTGTAGATTTCAATACGTTACAAAGTGACGTGACGTGACAAACGTCACATCCTTCACACCAACCGAAACAGATTGTAGGTAAGCCAAAAAGGTTTTACTTCCTAAGTACATTTTATCTGAAGGTTTAGAACTGTAGACAATTATATGAGCAGTGAACAATAATAAACATAGAAACCGTACTTAGCTCTAAAAAATTACCCTACTTTTTGTGGGTGTTTAATATGCTTGCTAGGCCGTAAACCAGGAATAATTTCCGTTGGTCATCGTGTCCCAAGCGGTAAATTTTAAGTGGTTCAGGGCGGTAAATAATCAAGCTTCGTGATGGTCAGCTGCCGTTCCTTGAGTGGGTTGAGGAACGGCAGCCATTTTCTCACATAAAATATATATAAAATAAAATGCCCATCGCGTCCCAGTTGAAATAGGTGATAGTTTATATACAAATAAAATAAACATCATCAGCCGGCTGTATAGCACTGAAAAGACCGTAAACTAGTCACATGAATATATGGTATTTAGGGTATCAGCAGACGTTATTTCTACCTCAATACAGCCGGCTGACGATTTTCCTGATAATAAGAGCCTCATATACTGACGATCCGCAACCCACCAACGGAGCGACAGCTGACCTACGCGAGTCATCATTATACTTCGTCCTTAATCACTTCAAAAATTATCACCGCCTGGGACGCCTTGCGATTGGTCATGAAATTTGTTTCTGGCTTACTGAAATACAAGCTATGACAGTAAGCCTTTTTTTTACCTGATTTAAACGCGCGTGACTTTTAAACGCATAAAATGTTATCAACCGACTTCAAGATTTCGAAGGAGGAGGTTCTCAATTCGTCAGGATCTTTATTTTTACTATTTTTTCATAACGTTCACCGATTGCAACTTTTTTTTAAACAGGGAAATTACGTATTTCGTCATACATATTCAAAGCTAGGAAAAGGGGTGAAAACTGTCAGTACTTCATCCATCCATCCATATATTTATTTCGTCGTAGGATATAGGATTACCTAAGAAAACCAAATTGATGAAATGTCAAATGTACAAATAACACTACTAGTTTAAAACGTTCTAGAACTACAACCATATGTAGTGTTAGGTGATTCTTAATTTATTTGGTTACTAGCTGTGCCCGCGGCTCCGCCCGCGTGGAATTCGGTCTGTGTCAGTAAGCGGCTAATTCACCCCTAATTTCTCTCCCGCTACCCTGGAGGCGGAACTTGAAGTAAAGTTGACAGATGGATACGCTAGGGGAAAAAATATTTTACAATTACCACTAAATGAAACTACACTCAAAAATTAATATTTTTTTTTATTATACTATTTTTTTTCGCATGATTTAAACGACTTAGAGAGTAGTAGGTGTATATCGGACGATACAGGACCACTTTTGTATTTATACGTTCATGTCCACGGCAAATATCATCCAAATCGATCCTCCCGTCAAATCAGTCAAAGCATGAAAGGTAAGAACAGGCGTGGTTGGAAGTGGGGGGGGATCACAAATGCTGAAATGTTTTTTTCTATTTTAGGTGCACTTGGAGGGGGGGGGGGGTCCATGACCCATGCAATTTTAACTCAATCGAAAGTAGTGGCTACCCCCCCTTTTAGACGTTGAATTTTTATAGGTTACGTATAACCTGGCTGGGGATTTTTTTGAATTGGAATTAGTAATCCTTAAGGGGTGATTTCCGGAAAAACGATGCAAAAAAAACCGGCCAAGAGCATGTCCGGCGATGCTCAGTGTAGAGTTTCGTAGATGCTGCCCTGTTACAAAAAATCCGTTCAAAAGGTCGTTTATTTGGCGGCGCTTACGTCATTTTACTATTCGGCACTTCCTTTCACTATGAGTTTTTGACTAATAATTCAAAAACGGCTGAACCGATTTTATTCAATACAGTTTTTATTGAAAGTTCTTATCAGGCCTCACCAAATTTCAGCTTTCTAGTGCGAACGGTAACTGAGCTAGACCGCGGACAGACGGACGGACATGGCGATGTAACTGTTACGTAATAATGCCTAATTATGTACAGAAGCATACACTGCTTTACCCTACACACATATTAAAAATCCATTGAAACCATTAGAATGACCGCCATTACTCAAGCCAATGCGTCAATGCGCCGTGTCGTCAAATGGTTGCAACGGAAGACCAGCGCTGGCCCTGCCGGCATTTAACGCTGAGTTGCGACCATTTCGTGGCAATTAATGTTTCGGGTTGTATATGTTATTTTTTATTATGTTTTTTGTAATTGTCATGAATAAATCTTTCATTCGTTCATTCATTCATTCATTCATTACACCGCCATGACCAACATTGCGCCGGCGGTCGGGGGGGCGGATTTTCATTACGTTACCGTAGGTAATTAATTTTCATACGTTTTTACCACACTGTCAAAGATAATACACTGATGTTACGTTACTGGTTGCAATACAGTTGGTAATTAATTACATACAGTTCCGAAAGCGGAATAGAGGATTTATGATATTGGTGTAGATCAAGATATTTATTCGTCAATGTAAGCACACTACAATGCACTAATGAACGTCAGAGAAAAATAAAATAGGTGAGTGTCGAGGAAAGTGTGTGAATCGAGTGCGATTGGAACGAAGTTATGTTATTTAATTTTATTTCATTTTTGACTTTATCGTAGATTTAGTTTTTTTTTTTAATTTTAGAAATTTTAGAAGTTTTGGAAATTTTGGAAATGTTAGAAAGTTTGGAAATTTTGAAAAGTTTTGGAATGTTTGGAAATTTTGCCAATTTTGGATTTTGGAAATTTTAGAAAATTTGGGAATTTTGGGAATTTTGGAAATTTTGGAAATTTTGGAAATTTTGGAAATTTTGGAAATTTTGGAAATTTTGGAAATTTTGGAAATTTTGGAAATTTTGGAAATTTTGGAAATTTTGGAAATTTTGGAAATTTTGAAAATTTTGGAAATTTTTGACATTTAGGAAATTTTTGACATTTTTGAAATTTTTGACATTTTCGACATTTTTAAAATTCTCGACTAAGGTTATTCTTTAAGGTTCTCGACTTTTTTCACTTTTATCACTTTGTCACTTTCACTTTTCACTACACTTCACTTCACTTTATTCTATTTTATATATTTTTTATTTCATTCCATTTTACATGTTTCTCAATCGTATGGGTGTCGCGTTTTCGTGACGTGACGCTTTTTCGTCACGTGACTTTTTTTCGCATAGGCCCCCATCCGCGAACCGTCCGATAAGGAACTTCGTTCCAAAACTACCACCGATTCTAACCCTACACCTCTGGCCCAAGAAGTATTATCACCGAAAAGAAATTCGACTGAACTTATTTTTTTCAAAAGAGTAATACATTATTAGATCTTAATTATACAAAATAATGCGTAGTTCTTCAAGAAGACATTGATATGTCTTCTTGAAGAACTACGCATTATCAGCTTGAGAGACAGATAATGTACCTATTATTTAATTACAAAGAAAAATAAATCCTAATCTGACTGCTTCACAAAACGTTTAATATGTTTTCCTACCTAAACGGTGTCCTATAAAAGTTAGATGATTTTGTAGTAGTTTTTTGGTTTAGGCCATGCATCTTTGTCCGTCATATATAGCCCTCGAACCTGCAATAACCCTATGACATTCATGACATTTTCAAATATTTATTAAGAGCCGGTAAAGGTAAATTTAAAGCATCGACGGGTAACATGTTATAAATATGAACACCTTGACCAAAAAATTACAAATTATTTTAATACCAACTTTCAACATACAAACTTTCAACCCCCTTTTCATCCCTTCCAGGGTTGATTTTCGGGATGAAAACTATTCTTTGTCCTTTCCCGGGACTCAAACTATCTCTACACAAAATTTCATCAAAATCCGTTCAGCCGTTAACTAATAAAAAATTCTTGGAACGTGTTCTGTTATCGATTCTAAGTATCTCCAGCCAACTTTTTTCGAATATATTCCATGAACAGACTTTCGACCCTCTTCAACTTTATTACATGTATAGATAGTTTTTATAAAAAGTACCTTTCAGGCTTCACTTCCATTTTTTTTTTAATTTTTTGGACCTACGGTTCTAAAGTAAGATGGGGGGAGGGGGGTTTGAAGATGAAACTATCCTTTGTCATTTCTCGGGACCCATACTATCTCTATACCAATTTTCATCTAAATCAGTTCAGCGGTAAAAAATCCTCATACCACCTTCTAACCCCCTTTTCACCCCCACAAGGGTTTGAAAACTATCCTATGACGTTTCTCGAGACTCAAATTATCTCCATACTCATTTCTATCTAAATCGTTTCAGCGGTTAAAAATTCTCCATACAAACTTTCAACCCCATTTTCACCCCCACCAGGGTTGATTTTCAGGATTAAAACTATATATTATCCTTTCCCAGGACTCATACTATATCTATACAAAATTTCATAAAAATCCGTTTAGCCGTTTTCACGTGATGCGCGGTCAAATAAACAGACAAACAGATAAACAGACAAACAGACAAAAATTCTGAAAATTGTTGGAACGTGTTCTGTTATCGATTCTAAGTATCCCCAGCCAACTTTTTTTCGATTATCTTCCATGTACAGACTTTCGACCCTCTTCAGCTTTATTATATGTATAGATGTATAGATTTTGTCAACATGACAGTTCGACTTTTAGTGATCAAGATCATAGTGGATCATAGGTTTATTTCTTATTATTTAGGTCTATTGTATAATCACAAAAGGATAAGTACCCTTTCAGGATGTTGTTGATTCTCTAAAGTATAGGCAGTTCGCTATTGTTACACATCCCACCTGCGTCGACGCCGACACGTTGGCCAAGTCCTTTAATTTATTTACCAGCGAACAAGCCGGAGCGGCGCCCGACATCCGAAATCACTACAAGACTATTACATATAGTTGTCGTTCGTCTAACTATTGTTGGTGTCGAGGCAATCGATCCGTGGAGCAAGGGGCACGGAGCCTCACGACCTAACAAACGCACAAGGGAAGCTAAAGATGCTCCAGCAAGCCGCCGGTTTTCATACATAACACAACGCAGGATTGCGGCTTTGCCGCTTCTTGTATAATGATAGTTTTATTTCTATTTATAAGTTACACGTACGAGTACGAGGGTTGCTACTTATATATCCGGAAACAAAAAAACAAACAAACGTACACGGCTGAAAATGGTTTTATTGTTTTTCAAAGTATTCCCCTTGATGATCTATGCACTTTTGCATTCGCGTGAACCAATTTTTAAAGCACTTCTGCCACTCCGCCTGAGGTACCTCCATAACGTGTTGTTTGAATGCGTCGACAGCATCTTCAGCGGTCGAAAATCGTTGACCGCGTAATTTATTCTTTATATTTGGAAATAAATAAAAATCGTTGGGTGCCAAGTCAGGGCTGTACGGCGGATGACCCGTTAATTCCACATTTTGACCCTCCAAAAATAGAGTTGTTTCGCGTGACGTATGACAGCTGGCATTGTCATGATGAAGAATGATTCTTCGTCGCTGGTTAGTTTTACGAATTTGTTCAAATACTTCCGGTAAGCAAATGGTCGTGTACCACTCTGAATTAACCGTTCTACGGTTTTCTAGTGGCACTGTAGCTACATGGCCATTAATACCGAAGAAGCAGGCCAACATTTGTTTCAATGTACTTTTTGCACGAGTAACTTTCGTAGGGTTCGGCTCATTTTGAAACACCCATACCGTTGATTGTTGCTTCGTTTCGGGATCGTATGCATAGATCCAGGATTCGTCACCTGTATAGATGTTATAAACGGCTTTTGAGTCACCACGGTTATATTTTTTTAACATTTTATTGCACCATTCGACGCGAGCATCTTTTTGCTCTTTTGTTAAGTTGTGGGGTATCCAACGCGAATAATTTTTTTTTACAGCCAAATAATTATGTAATATGCTATTAATGCTGGTCATAGAAATACCCAGAGTCGCCTCTATCTCGCAGTACGTAACATGTCGGTCGTCCATTATAAGTTTTCGCACAGCCTCGATATTTTGTTGTACAACGACCGATTTCGGGCGACCTGCCTTAACTTCGTCCGTAAGCATACTACGTCCACGATTGAACTCACTAAACCAGTGATACACAGTAGTTTTAGATGGGGCTTCATCACCAAAAGTTGAAGTTAGTTGATCTATGCACTGTTGTTGCGTTAAACCACGCCGAAAATCATAATAAATCATAGCACGAATATTTTCACGAGTGAGTTCCATTCTTGCTGCGAGATGACATTTAAAACCCGTCAAAAACAAAACACGAGCGTTAATAAGAAAGAAAAAATATACCGGCCAGTACTTAAAAAAGTTCAAATTTTACCATGGAGGTCAAATATGCTATTTAAGAAGATTGTAATCCCGGTTTCCGGATATATAAATAGCAGCCTATGTAATTGTTAGTAGTACTTATAAGTTTCTAGTTTGTGACAATGTTACTTTAAAAGGCTATTTCGCAATAAATAAATCTTTAATATAATTATGTACATTATCATTTCAAAGTGCCCTGTATAAATCTGGATGTCTTTTAAGTAAGCACTATTTTATAGTACTTGGATGCAATAATTCGAAGATGCCGGCCTGAAACGCAGTTGTTACTTCTTGAATATAAAATAATACACCTTCCTGGGATAAATAGTTTGCCTTGCCGGTGATAAGTTAGCTGCTACAGCAATCAATCAGAAATGAATGATGCACAAGAACCTGTAAAAGATGTTTCAATATTATTTGTTATTTTTCACAGTTTCATTGTAATTATTATGATTGAAAATGAAAGTGTTTATAACTATCATATCAAATTTCAACTACTTACCATTCATTTTAGGTTAGAGTTGGTATTTTTGTGTCGATTTAAAATCAGATTAATTGACTATTAATACATAAATCTCACAAATATTCAGCAGTTTTTGGGTCTAGATTTCTTTTTTAAAATTATTCTTATTGAAGTGTTGATGTGGATATTTCTATTTCTCATATCGGCTTGAAATTTACCGTTTCGTTTTCCAGTTCCAGTTATCATACTATGCAGTCTTCTTAACAAATTATGCTTAATATAAGGCTTTGTCGATATTATTTTATCAATTAATAATATATAAATATAACACAATAAATACGAATGGTTTTCACTTTCACCATGTTTTGACATCTCACCCTACAATTTGATAGTGAAAGAGTTTTCTACAGTCGATACGGTATTTTTCGGTGACGTATGTCAAATTAGTGTCTTATGGTAGCGTTTTAATAAAACCTATCGATAACAAACTGCACTGACTACATCCGTCTCGTTCTACCTATGAGACGGATGTATGTCAGCATAGAGATTTCGAATTTCTTGCTGTCGATACCGAAGGAAAACTATTCGAAGCCCGTTGATTCGTTAACGACTGCAGAAAGGTTTCAGAATTTTCTGTAATGACTCGTGGTAGAGGTACTGTTCCGTCTGTAGTTGGAGGATGCAGTACTAATAGATATAGGGGGATGAATAGCATTATGGTCAAGATCGTAATAATACACGATGCACGGCGCTACTCTCACTCCGATGACACTTCGCCTAAGATTGATCCATTGTTGATGAAGCAATAAAACTCGCTAACTACAAATTATGTGGAAAATTGTTTATACGACTCAAGGCTTGTTTGTTCCCACGTTGGTATAGTCCTTCCAATTACAGGACAAGAAAATAAGTGCTATGTAATAATGAAAATACGGTTTAAAATGGCTTAATGTTTTCGTCTTCATTAAATAGAATCACTACGGTTCGCGTGCTGTCTGTACTTTTGCTAAAACCGATATTTAACTGTAGCTCAAGTCTATGCAGCTGCATCGGTTGATTTTTGGGATTCGAGCGCTCGAATACAAGGAAATTAAACTCGAAAATAATCGCACACAAACGTTTGACGCCATTGTTTTCCCATGAAATTAATAGTTTAATTAGTCATGATTTTAAATTCCTATCCCTGTTATTATTCAACTATCATTTCATGGTTTAAGAGACAGTTTTAAATGTCAGATTCGAGCGCTCGAATCTCAAAAATCGCCCCCCAGCAATGTGCATAAATGCTAGCGGTAGGATTAACATGATGTTTGACCTAAGAAGCTTCTATCACTCATTGCGCTTAGCTTAGCGCTAGTGTCAATTTGAGGTTTGCGAAGTTAACATTATCATATAATGGGTTATTATTTATTATCATAAATTGGTGCAATTATTAGAGAAAATACGGAATATACGAGCGTCTTTTACTAAAAATAACTAACTAGAATATATTAATAATTATTCAAATCTATTGCCCAATAGTGATGTGACACATTGATTTACGAATTCTATTAAACTCCCCAAGTAACACAGGAAGCATTATAACATATGAATAAGTAGTTAACTTATTTCGAACTTAAGGACCGTATAAACTCTTATATACGTTCACCGAGCAACTTGTCGCATTATATGATGCTTTGAGCTGTATAACGGTTGTATAATGGCATATCTAAATGCTTTTGTAAAGCCTTTAGCTTTAGTGCAGCAAACCACAACGCAACTGTACAGCTTTCGACTGTTTAAAAGCACTTAAGTGCTTTAGGTTCTACAATAGCATTATATAATGCTTTAAGCTGTGTAACGGACAACCGTTACAACATTATACAAATAATGGCATGTATAAATGCTTTTTTAAAGCCTTTAGTTTTAGTGCAGCAAACCAAAATGCAACTGTACAGCTGAATGCTGTACAGTTGCGTTTTGGTTTGCTACACTAATGCTTCGGTGTGGTTTAGTGTCTAAGGTTCTACAATAGCATATATAAATGCTTAATGCTGTTTATGAGCATGAATATTAGCCATTATAATGCCACGTAAATCCGGTATACAGCTTTTAGCTGTTTTTAGTGCTTTAGGTTCTACAATAGCATTTTATGATGCTTTACGCTGTATAACGGTTGTATAATGGCATATGTAAATGCTTTTGTTTAGCCATTAGTTTTAGTGCAGCGAACAACATGCAACTGTACAGCTGAATGCTGTACAGTTGCGTTTTGGTTTGCTACACTAATGCTTCGGTGTGGTTTAGTGCCTTAGGTTCTACAATAGCATATATAAATGCTTAATGCTGTTTATGAGCATGAATATTAGCCATTATAATGCCACGTAAATCCGGTATACAGCTTTCAGCTGTTTTTAGTGCTTTAGGTTCTACAATAGCATTTTATGATGCTTTACGCTGTATAACGGTTGTATAATGGCATATGTAAATGCTTTTGTTTAGCCATTAGTTTTAGTGCAGCGAACAACATGCAACTGTACAGCTGAATGCTGTACAGTTGCGTTTTGGTTTGCTACACTAATGCTTCGGTTTGGTTTAGTGCCTTAGGTTCTACAATAGCATAAATAAATGCTTAATGCTGTTTAAGAGCATGAATATTAGCCATTATAATGCCATGTAAATTCGCTATACAGCTTTCAGCTATTTTTAATGCCTTAGGGTGTACAATAGCATTTATAACTAGGTAATACGTTCCTAATACAGTATAATAGCAATAATATAAACCATTATAAAGCCAAGTAATTCACTATAAGGGGCTGTTCATAAATTACGTCATTTCAAATGGGGGGGGGGGTCTGGACATCGGATGATGGTAGCATGACGTAGGAGGGGGGGGACTGGGGCGGTCATTCCGAAGATCACATCATCAATGTGTAAAAAAAGGAATGAAAGTCGTGTTGCTATAAAATATTATCTACTAAATAGTTTTTTATTTTACAATTAAGCTTAAAACGAATTTTTTTTAATGACGTCACTTTATTGGGCAGGGGAGGGTTGGATGATTTTAGGGGGGGGGGGGGGTAAAATCATCAAAAATTGATGACGTAATTTATGAACAGCCCATACAGCTTTTAGCGGTTTTAGTGCCTTAGGTTCTACAATAGCATAAATAAATGCTTAGTGTTGTTTAATAGCATAATTATTCACGTGTAATGCTGTAGGCATAAATAAGGCATTTTTTAAGGGTCACTGAGCTGCTATTGGACTAAGAGCTAGCCACGTCAGATATGACACAATAATGAGAGCAACAAAACCCGTCTGGCTAGATTGCTATACTATTCTTATTGCTAGATCCTGGCATCTGGCAGCTTTTAATGGGTGGAGGTCACAGTGACAGACTAGCAAAATGTTTTAATTGGAAAATAGTAATACCAAACTAGGTAAAAATTGCCGAAGTTGTCTCAGTTATAAAGGACAGGGCCTATATTTTAAGGGGCTCCCTGGCGCCAATGACCTTAGATCTGATTCCCTTAGTTTTCTAATGATTTATATAGCTTATCATATTATCAGTAACGGCTTTAAACAATATAGTATCCTATATTTACTTCAATATTCATTGTCTTCGAGATATTTTACATCAAAGTCGGGCCGGTTTAGGCTAAAAAACTGGTTTTATGGTCATAAATTTTGTTTTAATTAGTTTAAAATTAAAATCTTTCTACAGTTTTTAGAGACATCAAAGAGGAACCCTAATATGTAGATTACGTATATGTAAGATTCTTTACACCATTCGAATATCGATAAAAGTGTTTTTTCAGACCATATTTTAAAAATATCATAAAAAAATAACGGTTCATTTATTTCAAGATCCGGCTCTACAGAATGGAGATAAAAGATTCAAAAACCGATAGTCGTTTGCCTTATAATTCTATCTATAGTGAATATGTTGGAATATCGATCAAAAATCGATAAAAAAAAACGTTAGACCAAAAAATATTGTGTATTATTACCATACATCGGGGTTTTCGGTGCGGGAATGTTTGACACTAGCCAAAGAGTAGGCATTAACTTAAAAAACAGAATGTACTCTAGCACGTTTCTACCTAATGAATAATTGATCGAAAAAATCATAGGTATATACAATTTATATGCAATAGCTGACTATTATGTATATATATTGTAGGTACATATACCTATGATTTTTGCAAGTATTTTTTTATTACTTCATGTAATGACTGATCATTGTCAACCTCTTCAGTTAATCAGTTAATAGTTCATAAATATCGGACGTCAAGATTAATATTTGACACTTATTATACCGTGTCTTTGTCTTAGGTAGATCTAGTTAATAAATTTCGGATATGCAATTGCATTTTTAAAATACTAAGTATATAATAGTCAATACAAACATGCCTCTAAGAAAAAAAGCTCGTATCATAGTGTGTAAGCTATTCACAGAGAGGTAGTTATTCATTAGGCATAATATGATATTTTCTCCGACTAACTCTCAACCTATCTGTTTATCTCTACTCTTTCTCAAATCGTTCCCGCACCGAAAACCCCGATGTATGATTATTACGGAAACAAAAACAGTAGGCGACAAACCATGAACTATATTTTATTATACATCGTTTGGCACTACTTTCTCCCAACATAAACTTTTGTATAATTTCTCTTAATATTGTATAGTATTTGTATAGTTTCTCATAATATTGCATCAAACCCAGATCTCTAGGATTTATTTTCTTGAAATGGTTTGCATTCTTTGACCTCCACCACTTTAAAGCTGCCAGATGTCCAGATCTAGAAATAAGCTTACTATACCAAACTGACTAGAGGGGTTTGGTTGCTCTCATTATTGTGTCATATCCGACGTGGTTAGCTCTCCGTCTATATAGACCAACGCCATTTTGTAAATAATTTATAACCTAAAAATAAAATCATGCGGACCTATTTATACAAGGAAAATACCTATATAATAATGAAATTACTTAATTTAGGACTGCTCAACCAACACTATTATGTTAATAATGCAAAACTCGTTCTATACGAGGATTACACAATTGTTTTGTTTATTTGACGCATATATTTTTATAATATTTTATAGCAAAACCACAATAAATCAAAGGCGCGTGAAAATTTTCAATGAAACTTATATACACATTTACAGTAAACTACATTGCGCAGTAATATTTGAAGGATATAATAACGTAAAAGAGTCAAAAACTTTTATAAATTTTGTTAGGATGCAAACAAATATGACGTGTCACTCATTCAGTTTTTTGTACCGTCTTCATCCATTTTATATTGCGAGACAAAGTAGTTAAATCACAACGTTCATTGTATTATAACATTTGTTCCGTCGGTGTTAGAGACGTTTTTGCATTGACGTAAGGTTTATTTTACTACACTCTTATGCTAGTATAATGCTTTTGTATTGCGATTGGCAAGTTAATCGAGAGTACTTATGCTTCTTTACTGCGATTAGCAAGTTTTTTGGCCGTATTAATGCTTCTTTAATGCAGTTGGCAACTTAATAGAGCGTACTAATGATTCTTTAATGCGATTGGCACTTTCCATGACAACGATAATGCTAATAGTGCAGACATATTGCGCCTGTAATGCTATTAAATGACCTGTATAGGATCTCAAGCTGGGTATTTCGTACCCATTTAAGACCTATATCAGCACTGTAAACGTTTATAATGCTACTATAAAACGAACTGAAAATGCTAAAAGCATACAGATATGCTGTAAGACGGCCGTTATACTGCTTTGATGTGTTACTTGGGTCGTGTCATGTTTCTAGTTCCTATTTTCGGTTTAAGCTGAGGGTTATTTATCAGTGATCTATAAGTTTCTAAGTAACATAATAATTTTATGATGAATGATTGAATGATAATCCATGACAAAACATCCAAATATACTCATTATTATACAAACCTTTGTTACAGTTCCTGCGTAGATAATATTACTGCTGATTGATTATAATGATTATTCAGATTCTCTCGTTAAAAATATCTACAAAAGTATCGACCTTCACCCCAACGCTATTAGCACTGAAACCTGACAGCTAAGACAATTATTTGTCAAATATACTGACACGGGTGGTCTTCATATAAAATTACTCTTATTTCCAGTCTATTAGGGGCCAGAAACAAGCTAAATACTCTTTGGTCTATGATCTAATATGACCTGATAATGATCACTTTAAAACATCAATTACTACTCAGCTACGCTTGTAGCCAATAGCTTAGTTTTCCGGTATATACCTACTCGTACTTGTAGCTCATATCATGCAACACATCCGCGCCTGAACACGCGTCCAACTAAATGTCCTCTGTTTTGTAGGTGTACTGTTGGCCGAATTTTAACAAATCAATTTTACAGTTACCCGCCCAGCTCAATGTGTCAAAATTTTATAAGAGTAATTTGTATTGTAAAATGTATGGTATAATGATAATGACCTGTCATTTGTAAAGAATGGCAACGGTATTCGCTGTTTGGATTCGTATAAATAAAACTTTGTGATGATGATGAATGACATTAAAATTTTACATACCTGTAGGTTAAAGCAGTGACACAATTAAATAGAAGAGATTTAGTGACGGCATTAGTTTGGCACTCTTTGGGTACAGGAGGCTACAAATCACGTTTAAGGCGCAGTAGGTTCATCATGTAACTCAGTTTTGCAAACAGTGGACAACGTTTATAAATGATCATATGGTTTGGTTTGATATCCATAGATAACAATCATAACATAAGTTAAACACTAACTTTTTAGAAAAAAAAAATCGCAAACATATATCTTATTCTAAACCTGTATTTTTTTTAATTAATCGTGATCTTTCCATATCAGCTATCAATATGGGAGTTATGTTTAATTATGCGTAAGTGATGTACTTTTGCGATTACTTTTTTATTATAAAAATAATAATTAATAACAAAGAGACACGCCCGGTCGTGGCGGCCGGCCGCTCAGTCATTTTTGCTGAACTCACGGCAACTTAGCATAGTGCGTAAGGTCGTCATAATTTATGAAATAATTGTGTCTTCATTTTTAGGGTTCCGTACCGAAATGTGTAAAATAGGAACCCTTATGGTGCGACTCTGTATGTCTGTCACAACGCCAATTTTCTCCGAAACTACTGGACCTGGAGTTATAAAACTAGTTTAATCAATTACAACGTAAATTGTGATGAAGTTAAATAATGGCGGCATGTTATACGTGGCACAATAGCCGTTATTGAATTAAGTCTCATTCTCAACTCAATCGATTCAATCATTCGGTAATTCCATAAAAACAGAATGTTATTAAAATACTATTATTTTGATACTCCACGAGGCAAGTTTACACCTACATATAAATAGGTCATATAATTAATTTACTGTCTCATAAATCATAATAGACAACTTTGTCATCAGCTGAAAAATATGAACAGTATTTTTTACGATTTGGTTGCTTACAAAAGGTTGTCATGCAACCTACACGTTAATCCCTTCCAAATATAGTAGCTAGGTAAGACAACATTTAAAAACAGCCCATATACTCGTATACTAGGACCGCCATACTAGGAAGCACCACACACACATGTACACACACCACACACACACACACACACACACACACACACACACACACACACACACACACACACATACACACACACACATACACTCACACGCACATACTACTATTATTCTAATATTAAGTATGTTCAAGCATGTCCCATGTATGTAATGCCTAAGCTAAAAACCATTAATTACCTACAAAACTTTTACCTTTTTAACTTTTATAAACCTAAGGGAAGAGCGGTGCCTCCCAACACAGGCAATATTTTGCTTACCGGGTGGCCCCATCCCCTGTATCATAACCCTGTATGCATTTGTGAAATAAATGATTTTGAAAAAATGATTTTTTGTATAAGTATCACGTATTGAAGTTCCGCCTATTATTAAAGTTTTTACTGCGGCAAAAACAAGTGTTTTTACTAAGACAGGTTGTGTGACGTTTATGACTAAAAATATCTTTTGGGTTAATTTTACAATATTTTTTATCCGAATTTAAGGTTTAAGGTTTAAGATAATTTGATCTCATTAAGATAATTAAGTTTAAGATAATTAATACTAAGTAAAATATACATGGATATGAGTGTACAGGCACAACATTATAATTGTAACATTCATAAATTTCATAACGTAAAAGAAGGGTATCTGAACAATTCAATCTGAAATTTAATGACTTATATTATCAGCCACTAAAAAGCTACCTACTGCATAAAATCAGTATATATGTATAATATCTGAGGGTGGTATTTAGACAAATAACACACTTTTTAGCTGAAATAAGGCTTATAATGTTTGACATCGTAGCTACAAGTATTTTTTCAACAGACCACTTGACATGCATTTTGACATTTGCGTTTTGTAACTAGTATTGTCAATCTATGTTCCGTTTTCCTTAATTATAATATAATACTGTTTTTTTAAAAGTACTTATTATTATTAGAAGTTAGATTTTAAAATGTTTTTATTAAACATTAAATTATAATAGAGTTAACACAAACCAACTCTTCAGATGCATGACAGGTCTGCCAACATCAGACAGCCATATACTTTTATCTCATTGGACAGTATATCTCATAAGCTTGTTGTATGTTGTCAGGCCTGCTACACATCATCTTACCGAATTAACAAGGAGCTATTTGGACAGATATCTAACATGTAAGAGAATATGACAAAATAATTAAATTAACAGTATAACATTCTCGGATATCGGACTGTTGCACAACTGTGATGTGAACGTGCACTTACTATTTAATACATATCAGGTTCCGTCAATAACATTGTCAAATGTTTATAAATTAGCGCTAATGACTCACTCACAGAAAGCATCACTTTCGAATAGGCCAGACATCTGTCAATCCAATCTTTTGTTTCGTTTTCAATGAGGATCTACGTGGATATACGCGCAAAGTAGCATTTTGATAAGTAGAGTCAGACTATTAAAATATTACCCAAATTTTTGGCGGGAAATTCAAAAAATCTTGGGCTGGTCACACCTTGTGTCGTAGGAATTATAGTCTTGATACTAGAAAATATTTTTGATGTTCTGTGCACACGTAAGGTACCTAAACAGACAGAAGTCAAGGAAGTAAACAAGCTTCACAGTGTGTTAGAAAGATCATGAACCGACTGTAACAAGAGAAATTCAATCACAAATTTAATTCCCCAAAACATGCTCAGAAGCAAGTAAAAACAATTTAATAACTATGTTCTCGAGTTCCCTAGTTTTAAGGGATGGTTTTGGTTGGTTTACATACTGTATAGACATGTTTCGCCAAGATATTTTATAAATTTTATATTTTTACATCAAATTACTACTGACCAATCACTCCACAGATTTCTTCAAAATATTTGTTTTCAGCAACAGCAAGTAACTTCTTACGTTCCAATGTCTTGATTGTATTGATATTTTCCAGAACTTCTAGTTTATCCGTTTCTCTACACACTTGTCCTGTTTATGAGATTCAGGTATTAATAAATTCACGTACTTACTTAATGGAAGTTATGGCAACTGTTAGAACTAGTACTTAAAGTATCAACATATTATTAGAGCACCAACCTACAAAATGTATGACGACTTGTAAACATTGCAGTTTTTCGTTATACAACTAAAAACACGCTTCACGTCAACTTCGCACATTGTCGTAATTATTTACGAGCTTAAATAATAGTTTACGGACCCCACTCAGTATAGTTATTTTTAATATAATTTAAAATAAACCCCTTATAAACCGGCGACTGATCTAGACGTAGAACTTCAAACAAACCGTCAGCGTGAAACTGGGAAACACGCATGCTCACTACGCTGCCAATCAAACGCGTCAAAATATTAGTCTGTTTTCAATTACAACAATTACTTAAAATACGATTGGTCAATCGCAAATTGATTTTGCTGTGATTCGTCGTAGCACTGACACTTGAAAATGACAAGGCAACAGTGTCATTGGAAACGCATTATTAGTGGACGGTTTCATAAAATAGAGAGCATTTTCAAATGTATATTTTTTGTTGTAAGAGGTTTGAATTTTATTTTAAAGTAAATAAGCAGATACTTGGTCACTTTACTGGTTACTTGCTTAATACGTTTGCCGCAAGAATTTTATGTCACACCAGGCGCGGATCCAGGATTCCATTCAAGGGGGGGCAAATTCCTTCACAAAAAAATTTGCGGTCCGCACCTATGGTACTACAGGAGGCTTACGTGTCAGGGGGAGGCAAATGCCCCTGTTCAATGCACAAGCCTTATTGAGCTTTACTGTGGGACTAGGTAGATTTGTGTAATATTATGGGACAATAATATAATTTTTATTTATTTTATAATAGTAGTTTATGGAAATGTTACGTAATAAGGGTCCTTAAAACATGAGTGTGGTTTTATAAAACGAGCCGCAGGCGAGTTTCATAATAAGATCACACGAGTGTTGTAAGGCCTAATTACGTACAGTTGCATACACTGCTTTATCTATACTCATATTATTTATCCTAAATGCCGTATTCGGAAACCATAGAATGACCGCCATTGCACCGCCATGGCCAACTCGATTGTGTCGGCGGCCGCGCGGGCGCGTGCAAGTGTACATTATGTTATCAAAACTCATAACACATCAATATTTGAGCATGTAAAGTTAAAATTACGTTACTGCCACAGATAATAAGCTTACCATAGTAAAATCGGTTGTGGTAATGCTAGCCATTGCCTACCGTTCTCGAACACGTTTTAGAGAACTTACAATGTGAGTGTAGATAAATATTATTTCCTTATACCACATCCAATGAAGCAATTGACATCGTCTGTCACACTTCAAAAACTGATGATTTTGCAGTAAATTCCCAAAAAATTTTGGACCCGGGGTATGTCCTTAAACTACGCCCGGACCTGGGTATGTCCTTAAACTACGCCAAAAAGAGAGGTATGGGCACTGCGAATGGCATCTCGCTAAGTGTGGTAGGGCACGTTCAGCGAATGTCTTCGCTCAAATCTGGAGCAGAGCCCGACTGGGGAAGTACCTCCACCTTACAGAAAACCACAGCCAAATAGCACTAGACCCTACTCATAGTGTTGTGTTCCTGCTGGTAAGTAAGGTTGCCAAAGAGCTCAAAGAGGACCCAGTGTGTTGACGATGAGGGACCTTCTTGTTCCTTTAGTCGTCAACACAGTGAATCCTCCTTTTTGTAAAGGGTCGGCAACGCGCATGTGACTCCTTTGGAGTTGCAGGCGTCCATAGGTTACGGTAGCTGCTTACCATCAGGCGGGCCGTATGCTTGTTTGCCACCGTCGTGGTATTAAAAAAAAAAAATTCATGCTGAAATAAGTCTTGAATTGTATTTTTTTTATAAATCCAGTTATTTACAAAAGTTGTAGTTTATGAGCAAAATCGATCCTTACATTTAAAGCCCATGATCAGAGGTATAGTGTATACTATTGTTGGCATAGCACCATCCCCATATAAAATTATCCGGTAAAATAAATTAATAATCATATGTTTTCGGCTTTATTTACGTCTGATAAGTGAGCCCGTCTTTTTTATTATGTTTTCCATTTCTACTCTGACACCATTTTACGGCGCAAGAAGGCATGTTTACTAAATTATTTAATTTTATGATAAACTTCACTACCACCGTGTCACTGGACCGCCATTTGTAAACTAAACGGCTTGGCGGCTCAGTTTGTAAGCCCCGCCCCCCGCGGCTCACTTTTTGTGGGGTCATTTTTCAGAGCTACTTCATTGTCTATATATCATCAGTCGCCGTTATAAACCGTGAACAATTTGAATGAATGACATAAATTGACAACAGAGTTTTAGCTTTTTTTTTAATCATAGACATAGATTTTTTAATTATAGACATTTTAATTGGTGATGCAACAAGGAAATATCTGTCAACAATATTTGGCTAGCCAAACTCTAGTCTGTAAACTTGAGTCGGGTTCCAAAACAGATGACAGTTGGAATAAATTATGATGTGTGGATTTTTTAAACTTCATTGCCGTTGACGTGACGATGAAAATGCGGTTGTCATCTTGGCTGCAGCAAAACGCAACTATATCAATCCTAGCAGATTGTACCTCACTGTATATATTTTAACAAACTTTTGTCTATTAACATTTTGTTTCCCTTCGCCGCACTCAAATCAAGCAGCAGATTAGTTACTCAAGTTTTAGTAAGGCATGTAAAAAAGCCTAAACATGTGTGCATAAACTTAGGTTAACATGTGTACATAAACAAACATGTAATATAGATCAGTGACAAAGATTGTTACTATAATGCCAAAGGACAAGTATTATCTAATCACTGGCTTGTGATTTTTTATTCGGCATGCGGTAATCTTCTGAAAGAGCCTTGCTGCAAGGCTGCCGGTGGCGTGCGCAGAATTAGTAAACAGCCTTGCGAATACATCACAACACTAATTAATATTTCTCACGGATCTTCCAATAAGCGATCTCAATATCACGAGGAGATGCTTTTTAGGGTTCATTGGTCAACTAGGAACCCTTATAGCTCTGCCATATCCGTCCATCCGCCTGTCTATCCGCGGCTTTGTTCTGTGATGTTATTACTAGAAAACTGAAATTTGTCATGAGGATGGTTTTTTAAGACTGTTGTAATTTATATTATTTGTTTCTTATTCAAATGGTTCTAGACTGGCAGCTGATGCTGGTTAGTCTAAATCATAGTTCACTAAGGTATTTCACTGTTTTAGATAATTTGACAAATCAATTTTTAAACAGATAAATATAAAGTAAGGTTAACACATAAGTCTTTACGGTTCGGTTCGCAATAAAGTTTTTGCTGATATACCAAATATGGAAATGGATCGCCAGAATTTTTGCAAAACTTTGTATACAATATGTATTTTTTTATATCCATAACTGAGGTATATTATTATACTCGTAGACATATGCGTGCATAATTTCAGCTCAATCGGAAACCGGGAAGTGGGTCAAATTTAACCTGTATTACAGACAGACAACGGGACTAGTGACACTAAATAAAACTAATAAATGATGCACGTTCTTTATTATTACATATATTTTTGTATATGCATTTTAAATAATGCTAGCAATCTAGTCTCAACGTTGCGAGCTATTACTAAACAAGTTGGCTTGAGACTGGGTACTAAATTATCAAGTTTGACATTGTGATTTGAAAATGAGTTGAATCGTTTATATTAAAATAATTCTTTAAAATGTATTTTGTGCCATTTTGCGCAATTCATATTCATAGGTATTAACTGTGATTTATCTTAATTTTTATCAAATTTCTTTTCTCAGCGTTTTTTTTCAACCCCCCCGCTTATCTTGAATTTGTATTATTGTCTCTTTCAATGGCGCCCTAACTTCCATACCTTGTTTATCTTTTCGTTTCTTTCAAGTTATATAATTGAGACCATTTCTAGAATATCAACGTTGCGGGTACACCTAATATTATACCAAGGCTTAATTGAGCCGTGGCAAAAACCGGGAAGATTTGAGAACAAATGTGCCCAGTATGTATGTACAGCCTCAGATCGTATTCACATTGTCGTTGTGTTTTCGATGTCGGAAGGCCCAAGGAGTATGGCATTAAGTCCGCCATCTAAGCGCTATTAATTTCTTTTGAGTAATAGTTTTTGTAAGTTATTTAGGTAATAGATAATTCGGGTTAAAGAAATTTATTGTCTCATAAGAAATTTACATTTCACTTAACGAGAACTTAAGATTATACTAGAATAATTTTACCAGTTTTTCATTAACATTAATGTCTAATTTTAAATCTAATTACAAAATTAACGCCAGTAAGTAAATAATATCTACAGTGCATGTACATTTTTAATTGTTTTATAACGGGTAGAAGCACAATTCGTTACATTCTTTGCTTGCGGCATACGTATACGAACACATGTTGTGTGCAAGACAGGGCCGGAATTAGGCGACCGGAATATTTAGTAGTATGTGGGCTTTAAGTTTCTTTTTAAAACTAAATATAGTAGTGGCTTCTTTCACGGTTTTTGGTAAGTTGTTGTAGATACGTGCTCCTTCATAGACTATAAATTTTTTTGTGCGTGCTGGGGGTAAATATAAGTTGTCAGCATTTCGTAGGATCCGCTTGCCCATTTCTCTATTTGTGGCGAATGTCACTTGACTATGCAAAGTTTTAGTTAATATTTTTCTAATAAATAGGCAAGTTTTGTATATGTACAACTGATGTATACTCATGAGTTTTGACTCCGCGTAAATTTGACTTGTTGGAGTACGAAAGTCGAAATGAAAGAGTACTTTGATTATTTTGTTTTGAGTGATCTGGAGATCTTTCAAAGTTGTTTTTGCTGCATTCCCCCAAATCTCAATGAGATAATCCAAGCGAGATTGTACAAGAGAATGATATATATTGTATCGTACCTGACGAGGGAGACAATGCACTACACCACGGAGTGAACCTAGGAGTGACGATAGTTTAGAACGGATCTTCGTAATGTGTGCCTTCCATGTCAAGTCACCATCCAGCATTAGACCGAGGTACTTTTCTTCTTTAGATTGATTTATTTTCTGATTATTAACAAAAAGTGGTTTGTGAGTATTTATTTCTTTGTTTTTAGCCTTGAAAATAATGTATGATGTCTTCGAGATATTTATTGTGAGTAGATTATACTGAAACCATTCATGCAATAAATCTAGGTCTTCTTGAGCCGATTGAATTATGTTTGTTATGCAATGTCCAAAATAGAATATACAAGTGTCATCAGCATATAATGTTATCTCTCCGTGTAATTTTTGCTGACTAATACTGTTGACAAAAACAAGAAAGAAAGTGGTCCGAGTATTGATCCCTGAGGAACGCCACGCGTTATATTTTGAGTGTCACTCTGATAGTTTCCAATTTTAACAATTTGCTGGCGATTTTTGAGGTAAGACGCTAAGATTTCAAATGCTGTTCCAGTTATGCCAATGTTTGATAGTTTTTTTTAAGATCAAAGAGTGACTTATCGTGTCGAAAGCTTTTTTAAGGTCTATAAATACTCCTAGTGCTATGTTTTTAGTATCTATTTTAGTTTTTATTTTTGATACTATGTCAACAGTAGCAGAAAGTGTGCTGGATTTTGTACGAAAACCATACTGGCGGTCAAAAAGAAAATTAATGTTTGTAAGATATTTGTAAAGACGATTATAAATGACCCTTTCGAAAACTTTGGAAATAACTGGCAATACTGAGATTGGCCTATAGTTTCCTGGATCACTTTTTGAACCTGATTTATAGATGGGAGAGACTTTAGCGATTTTTAGTTCATCAGGAAACATACCCGTAGCGATACAGTTATTAATACACTGTGTAAGAGTTTTAAGCACTAGGTCTTTTAGGCATTTAAGTGCCTTAGTACCTATGCCATCAATTCCGGTGCTAGAGTTTGAGTCTAGTTCAGTTATGATTTTTGATACCTCAGTTTCAGTACACAAAGTAAAATTTGCTAACACATTTACATTTTGTAAGCTTTTATTTAGAGTAAATGTCGTGTTATTGTGCTATTTTGTGGCAATCTGATTTGCTAGCTGCGAGCCTATTGTGGCGAAAAAATTGTTAAAAACGTTACAAATATCATTACCATTCGTTAGAGGTACTGAGTTTACTATCAACTTTGGAGGAGCACCTATCTAACTTTATTTTGTTACATGATAAATCGTTTATTAAAGCCCACATTTTCTTCTGATTGTTCATGAATTTTAAAAATTGGTCTATATAGTATTGACTTTTGGTTTTTGCTATCAGTTGTGTTGTTTTGTTTCTCTTCCTTTTGAATTCTTCTTGTATTGATTTGTTTTCTGGGTTTTTCTTGATAAGAGTCCACAGTTTATTTATTTTGTTTATCGCATTTATAATTACATAAAGATACGTATTCTTTATCATTCTATACGACAAAATCGAATCGGATATCGTGAAAACGCGTTAATATCCTCTTCTTGTCTACTCGGACATAGTTTTTCAAAAACTGCAGATATATATAAGTAACATAATTTCCGAACAAGAATTTAAACTAAATGCATAAAAATATTTAGATAAATAAAAACGTCGAGTGTAAATCTAAATGCAATAATATTCGATACACGCATCTCTCAATCGAAAGTGCCATTTTAGAAATTCACTATTTTCCCTCCTATAAACCAAAGGAGATCAGTTGAAACCGTCGCTTTTGAAACAGCCTAAGTGTCAGTGCAAGCTATAAAGTGTTATGCTTTTACTGAAGGAGTCTGGAGGTTTTGTTTAGTGCAGAAATGGCTTAACGGGTTAGGTAAGTGGCAGTGAGTTCGGTTGTTTCTGAATGGATGTTTTCAAGTGTTTATGTATGTTGCTCATGCGCGTGGCCAATGTGATTTGGACAGCGAGACGGGTTGTTGTTACTAGCGTCCTCGTTGACCATCGGCCGTATATTTATTTACAATTGTATTAGCTTGACAGTCGATTTTGGTAATTGCTTATGTGAGCTAAAAGATCATACTTCTAGTTAGGTATATGACAGAGTGTGTTCAGGGGTACATGACCGAAGCATAATAAGAGAAGGATGGGTTTTCAAACTATCGTTTTAAGAAATTGCATGTTTCATGACAATTTATATGTGTTAATAAATGTTTCCGTTCGAGATGTCTATAGGTAATCTTGTTGTATAATAAGTAAGTAATTTACTAAGTATTTTTAAGTAGGTACTGGGTACTTACGTTCTGTACCCACATACTTACATGTATCTCACGTACAATAAATAAATAGAGGTTGATAATTTTTTTTAAATAAATACTTATTCATTAAATCTACAAATTACCTACAAACTATGCATGTAATAAATACTTATGTAAGTAAATATGAAGAGGCACAGAATCCTGAACAGAAAATGTATTATTCAAAACCATTACGTAGTAAGTCGCAGTCCAATAAACAATTTTCCGATTAAAAATCACTAAGCAGTAAACAGCGAATTCAGAATTGTCCATAACTAATCAAACTATCGAAGGGCGTTATCGCCGCGTTACGACACAACAGTAAACCATAACAATGACGATTACCGCCCGACTCACGCGCACTTGCAACTATTTACACACACGGGGTTACGGAAAATGAAGGTGTTAGAATTACACTTAGCGTGTATCTTTATCCGCTTCGTTTTTCGAGGGAACGCATGTCTATTTCTTTGGCACGCCCTACAGATATCTCGATCTATGTGTAACCCTTAAAACGAAGGTATACACAATAACACAATGACTATTAACTTTTATAACATGGAACATTAACCTGACTAAGCAGGCCGATTAAACTTAATAGCTACACAACTCTAATAAAATGCCTGTGGTACATTTATGAAACCGCATTTACCGCGAATCAGAATAAGGACGCCAGCAGAACGGTATATACACGGTGAATCTGAGTAACCCGACAGATTTTAGGTCAATTTCGCCAAAATTTTATTTTTTTCTATTTTTTTAATGCTTTTGAACATAAAAACTTTTGAACATTAAAATAAATTAGTACATATTTTTTCGTAAAAAATAGTTTACGTAAAGTATTCCTTGGCACTTTTGATTTATGTCAATAATTTATGTCAATAAGGGTGAAATCGCCATCCAAAAAGCGTTTTGCACGGAGTCACAATAAAAAATATATTTCTATTAAATTGGTAGTAATTCTGAAACTGGGCCAACCAGAAAAGTTTATACGACATTTTAGCCCCCAATTATGATCAGGAATTTATGGTTAAAATCAGTTGGGTTACTCAGATTCACCGTGTATATTTCTTAAACAAGTTTGCAAGAGGATGAACTTAGCAATGCCTCCGCACACTTTCCAGTGTATTTATATCTCAACACTGGCTACATTTGCATTCAGGTCTAATGCTGCCGAATCCAGTTCTTGAGAAAACCAGTGTAACGCAATCTCGAGCATATTATCGAAGAATTTCCAAAGCTTTTCCAGGTTTACTTAAGCTTTCGACTCTTCAGTGCTCAGTAAACGATCGGAATGCCTCTCCAGAACCTTGGCATTTCCTTCTGCGACGTGATGGCGTTAGGACATATGTAAGTAGACAAAACTGAAGGTGGAAACTACTGAAAGTTTTATATGAGAGCACTCGTACCCAAGAATAGAAATTCAAAGTATTTTCACAAACTTAGGCAATGGGGACCTCGCAAAGTAAATATGAAGATCATACGAAAAGTGGTTTACTTGTTTGATAACTTAATATTTATACGCGGTTAAATGACGGACATTTTCTTAAAATAATATTCGAAAATATTCGAAAACTGCATGCAATCTGTCATTTTACAAATGAGAATCATGCAGGCAAAATCAGACATCGCCTAGGTGGCATTGCACAATTATGCAGAAGCGGCCTCCACCGATCATTGACCAGCCATCCTATATCGCACAGCCGTTACAATCACAACACTCCATTATGGTGATAGACAATCGATGGTACTGGGCGAACAATAGGTTGTAACAAATTATAAACGTGTTATTTGACCGTCCTCGCAGCGGCCATTGCGGGGTCCGTCACGAATTCAGCTCGTGGCAAGGTGGCGAATTCTATCCTGGTTTCTCTCCTGGTTGGTTGGTTTGATGGCCGCTTTCCGGTAAATAGTTTTATTGTCAAGTGCGATGGGTTGACGACGTCTGTAAACCAGCTTGGCTCAGGACCTGGACGAGTGGGCCTGTGCGATAACAAGCCGTCGCACGTGTACGTAAGAGTTTAAAAATAGTAAATTAAAAATCGGATACTATATTCAAACCTGTTATGCTAAAGTGGAGCAATCGGGTAACCTTTTCACAGCAACATATATCTGGTGATTAAAAGATTGTCGGTTTTACCCATATTCACCACCACCACTTAATCTAAAGCTACTATTCTGGATATCGTTTTAAAAAAAAATATCTACGCTACGTATTAAATATATATGTAACAAACCGTTTACGATACCATTTACGAAAGTGAAGTTAAATAACAAAACTTTTTACAAAAAAAAGATAAACCGACTTCAAAAAGTATAAAATAAATTATTATATTATTTATATGCGTTACAAACTGATATGTTTGAAGTCGGTGCCAAGCCAAAAAGTTACAATACCGGTCAAATCAGCTTCAAGTCTGAAAATCACAAAACAGTTAAGTAATATGAACGAGGCGTATTTGGTCAGTGAATTGTTATTCATACTATGGAACTATTCTAATACGGTATTGACTGCACGTAGGTTCTTATTCAAGTACAGAAAGAAAGTATAATCATGCGTCTTATGAAGTTTCTTAATAAACTTTTTTACTAGTTTTCGGACTAACCATATCTCGAACGGAGCCCGTGCTTCGGTTTGAATTATTTATCCTGCTTCATTTAAGGTGTAATATCGAAGTGTAAAGGAATTCAATGGCTAGATTGATCTCTCTATACTCAGACACACCGGGTGGGTCCCACGACCCACCATTTCAGTAGAAAAAGGCGGGATATTTCAAATTTTGAATGGAAGGTCAACCATACATGATTTTTTTTTTAATTAGCCGTCTTTTTCTGATTATTGACAAAGTAGACGTGTATCAGAATATATAGACATGGGTACCACATTTTATCAAAATTGGATTACTGGTTTAGACGTGAAAATGTAACAGATAGATTCACATTCACCTTTGCAATGTAAGTAGGTATCGATATGTTTTGTGATTTTCAGACTTGAAGCTGATTTGACCGGTATTGTAACTTTTTGGCTTGGCACCGACTTCAAACATATCAGTTTGTAACGCATATAAATAATATAATAATTTATTTTATACTTTTTGAAGTCGGTTTATCTTTTTTTTGTAAAAAGTTTTTATTTTTCCATTTTTAGTGGTTATATAATTATCATAATCGGACAACGGATCTCGCAATAATCGGTTAAGATATATAACAAAAAGTTCATAATACCTACTCAATGTAAGGAAAGTTCCACATATCATATGTGGTCTTCATCATAAGGTCCACTCCATCAAATTAGTGGTTTTCGAGAGGAAATGCTTGAGTTGCTTAAAAAAACAACCAAATCACCATACATGTGCCTTTAAAAATTGAGGAGATCCCTCAATTCCTCATGGATCCCATCATCAGAACAGCACCAGATGAATGTGGAACTATCTTAGAGGTAGTTCCTTTCAAACAAAAAAGAATTCCTCAAATCGGACCACGGGTGTCGGAGTAATCGCTGAACATCCTACCTAAAAAAAAATCATCATCATTATCATCAAAACAACCATCATCATGAGGTCCACATCATCAAATTGTTGGTTGCTTAAGATACACCCAAATCACCATACATATGCCGTTATAAATTGAGGAGTTCCCTCAATTCCTCATAGATCCCATCATCAGAACAGCACCAGATTAATAATGGGACCACCTTGGAAGTAGACCCTTTCAAACAAAAAAGAATTATTAAAATCGGACTACGCGTCTCGGAGTAATCGGTGAACATACATAAAAAAAAACCGAATACAGACCTCCTCCTTCTATGAAATTGAAGTCGGTTAATAATGTACAGTCAAATACAAAGAGATGTATCCACTTTTTCACCTTATTGCGTTGTAATATGGTCCAAAAGTGGATACATCTCTTTGTAGTCGACTGTACCACCCCCCGCGTTTAGGACGCATATAAAATAAAATATTCGTTATAGGTATCACTAGTCTGATTGAGGTGGAAATCAAAACCCGAGGGTGCGCGGTGCAGTCCGTCAGCGATGCAGATGTAGTCGGTGTGAAGGCTGAGGTGAAGAGTTGTATGTGCCACACGAGATTGACGTTATTAACTTTGCACCTCGTGCCTTAAACGCCCTCGCTACGCTCATGCTTATAAATTTGTAGAATCTTTTGCTACGCTTTCTCGGGATCTCAATCAGCTCTTTGGACATAAACTAAATTTGCTTCCTTCTTTCACAGAATGTTTACCCAATTCAAATAGCTATTTATGGAAGGGACTCCACATGTCATCTGCGGTTTTCATTATCGGGTCCTCTCCATCTAATTGGTAGTTCTCGAGAGGAAACACTCGAGTTGCTTAAAAATACACTCAAATCACCATACATGAGCCTTTTAAAATTGAAGAGTTCCCTCAATCCCTCATGGATTTCCATCATCAGGTCCAACCAAATTAGTCCGCTACTTTCGAGGTAACTCTTTATAAACAATAAAAATATTACTCAAATCGGACAACGGGTCTCGGAATAATCGGTATAGGCGTATAAGAAAAAGTTCATAATACACCCGCTTAAACTAAGGAAAGTTCCACATGTCATATGTGGTCTTTATCGTTAGGTCCGTTCCATCAAATTGGTGGTTTTCGAGAGGAAATGCTTGAGTTGCTTAAGAAAACACTCAAATCGCCATACATGTGCCTTTAATGATTAAGGAGTTCCCTCAATTCCTCGTGGATTCCATCATCAGAACAGCACCAGATTAATTTGGGACCACCTTGGAAGTACATCCTTTCAAACATAAAAAGAATTATTCAAATCGGACCACGGGTCTCGGAGTAATCGCTGAACATCCTACATTAAAAAAAATCATCATCATTATCATCAAAACAATCATCATTATCAGGTCCACTTCATCAAATTGGTGGTTTTCGAGAGAAAACTCTCGAGTTGCTTAAGAAAACACCCAAATCACCATACATGTGCCTTTAAAAATTGAGGAGTTCCCTCAATTCCTCATAGATCCCATCATCAGAACAGCACCAGATTAATATGGGACCACCTTGGAAGTATATCCTTTCAAATAAAAAAAGAATTATTCAAATCGGACCACGCGTCTCGGAGTAATCGGTGAACATACATAAAGAAAAAAAAGCCCAAACCGAATACAGAACCTCCTCCTTCTATGAAATTGAAGTCGGTTAATAAAAACAATCAACATTGTATATGACCAGGAACACCTAAGCATGAAATTGGTTTATAATGTACGTATTTTCAGGTGTCTTAAATGGAGTATTTAGTAATGGAGTAGGTATATAAAGGTAGGCGTTGAATAATTCAACACTATAATTAACTTTTATAGTTTTGAGTTATATCTAACTAGGTACATTATAGTTAATAGTTATTTATTAAGGATCACAATTTGCATAATGTATATTATCTCGGCAGCCATTAAAAGCTAAACAATGGACAAATATATCTAAAAGATTGGCTCATTAACAATCATTAAGAGCAACCGTAGTGGTGACTAATTTTCCTCGACGAGACTGCCTATCGAAAAGCGATATTTTCCATATTTTTTCCTTATTTAAGGTAAAACGCGCCGACCGCAGCCAACGCAGGCATTCCTTAGCAAATTGTAAACATGAATTGTGCAAGATCTCCATCCACATGGAATCTAGAGACATTTTTTTATATATTATTTTTTAGGCTTATGGGATATTTTAAGTACCTATGCATTTCTTAGGAAATTAGTTTTATATATCTAACCTAGGATGTAAGATTTACGCTTTGTTACCTACTAACACTCTATGGACATGTCTGAATTAAATATATTTAATTGAATTGAATTGTATAATCGTATGCCGCTATGTGGCAATACTTAGGTAACACTATTTTTCATTTTCTTTTGCACCACGAGGGTGAATCATATTTGATGAGATGGTTTTCTTTTTTAAACTGCAGTCCGCAACACCAGCAGTTTAGATGTACCTAGCCAAAATATTGTTGTTAATTTTATTAAAGAATATCATAGATTTTTGAATTAAGTACTAATTTAAACACGTTGACCTCTCCCCATGATCTATGAAAATAACGGAAATTTTTCGTAAGTAAAGATAGTTGAACTAATTTGATCTCTGAGTACTTACATTACAACTTACTTAAATTTTACTTTTTCTTATTCGAATTTGTAGGGTAAACTTTGTTGTTGTTGTCATCTTTATTGTGTTAAGTTTTAAGATCACATGTACCGGGACAGTGATAAGCATAGCACTAGGACGTTTGGCTTAAGTACCTAAATCTAGATACAACGTAACGATTTACTTAACGTAAGTTCCTACTCGTACTTATTGTAGAAATACCAATAAACCACTTTTTATGAATCACGGCTGCGTGCCAAACACGTTGGTAACATGGTAAATATTATTACCGTTAGACTAAGTAAATAGGTCACTGCGGGCCAACGTCCCACAACATCTAAAAAGGAAAGCGACAGCAAATAATGTGTAAATTGGTTAAGAAATAAATACACATGACGACAACATGTACCTATCGCGTATTAAAAGCGTTAGCGAAACTAAGCTATTAAAACCGATGCTGCTGCCCCCTACAGTCCTCGCACGCTTCTTAGGTCTTTTTTAACAAAGGACAACGGTTAACAGTACCACGTTCATTTGAGCTACCGAGTTAATTATTTTTCAAAACATTGAGAAGGCAATACGTACAAACAAACATGAATGCGTTTTTTCGGTTTGTTCGTGAAACACATACAAATGAAACTATCGCCTAACTTATGTACTGTCAAAATATATTATTTATTTTAGTAGGAAGATATTGTGATACTAAATTTATATCTACTGAACTGAGCAGTGCCGCCGGAATTGAGTTGTGAGTGTGCTTCTTTCCTGTTCGAATAAGTTCACTTTTCATGTCCAAATAGCCTACTCAAAAACCCGTTTCTACCTTAAAGTGTTTTTTTTCTGTTAAGTAAGTAAACATAAATTGTTTAACTCACGTGAAAGCACCCTCGAACTATTGGAATGCCAAATGGGACACTTTCAACCCTTGCTTAACCATAGCATAGCTAACTATTCTAGAAATTTGCTTAAGGTCAAATATAGCAACAGCCTAGCCTCCGCGGCAGTAGGAGCCCTGCTTTATTGAAAACATATTTGTCTTCCGTTTTACGTGCCTCCGATAATGGACACCTATATATAATTTGACACGCCCGTAACTTGCAGTAACTCCACGTAACCTTTATCTGCGTGTTTGTTATATTACTTCCCATTGTACTGGGTAATAAGGTTATCTATGTAGATCGTCATAAACAGAATACGTGTTTTCTGATAATTTAAGTATTGTGCTGGTGCTATTTTATAAAACAAGGTCAGGTGGGGTGAGAGGAGCGCGTAGCGTATGACAATTTTGTACTAGTATTCTTCTTAAATATATATATATTATAGTCTGGCCAGCCAACGAACGCAGTAGCCATGCAACAGCGAACAAAAGTATGACAACACTAAGAATCAGTGAAAAAAGCAGCAATGATCATCAAATTTTATGTTTTTAATTTTAGTTGGTATTTCCGCCCCTTTCATTAGGTGACATTTACGGTGTGTAAAAAGGAGACGGATATATTTCGTCTGATCTGTCATCAACTGCAACAGTTAATCTGGTTGAGGCAATTGACATATGCCTTAAAAATGAATTTAAATTTAATTGGGAACGTTGCAGGAGTTCTATCTCACTCGCACTTAAGATGAGAGAGTGAAATGCACTAGAAACAAATTCAATGTGAATTGAAATGTTCATGGACATGCATCGGGGTTTTCGGTGCGGGAATGTTTGACATTAGCCAAAGAGTAGATATTGACTTAAAAAACAGAATCTACTCTAGCAGGTTTCTGCCTAATGAATAATTAATTGAAAAAAAATACTTGAAAAAATCATACAATATATATAATAGTCAGTCATTATCATACTCTTCAGTAAAGTGCCTAATCATTTATAAGCAAATAGTTCATAAATATCGGATGTCAAGATTAATATTTGACACTTAATATCATACCGTATCTTTTTCTTAGTTAATTATCTTGTGCATAATTTTTATATAGATGTCATATAAAAAGGAAAAAGTGACCTATTATGCAAGTATGCAATTGCATTTTTAACATACTACAAAATAGTCAAGACAAAAATGCCTCCAAGAAAACAAAAACTCTTATCTTAGTGTGTATACTATTCACAGAGTGGTAGTTATTCATTAGGCATAATATGATGTTTTCTCAGACTAACCTGTTTATATCTACTCTTTTTCAAATCGTTCCCGCTCCGAAAACCCCGATGTATGGACTCATGAAATACGGTGTCTCATCACATAGGGTTGCCACATGTACGTATTTTGAATTTGCCGCGCGTTTCTACTGACAGAAATGGTTTGCCAGACTATAGACTAAACCCGGATATAAAAAAACAAGCGGGTAAGTCTAATAAATAGTGCACTATGAACTGTATGAACTATTGGCACTTTTTATATTTAGATATAGGTAAGTACTATCCTGCGTTCACGACTCCGTCTGAATGAATTTCGTTAAAACTTCCCTTTGGAATACTGACCGCGACACTGACACGCGCGATATTGCTTCGTAATAATTAATTTTGCTACGATTGTTCTTAGAAGTACACTGTTCCTTTTAAGTCACTAATTGAGTTCAATGAAATTGGCTGACAAATGATAGTGAAGATTAGAATATAATAGGTACTTGGAATTTTTGTACCGGCCTGAGAAGCTTTGAAGTGATAATTATTTACTAGTGTTTTGTATCTAGAACTAGAAGCCATCGTAATTTAAACTTGTCTTAAGTAACTGAGAAACAGAAAAATTCACAGATGCCATAAATATGTAAGTTGTATTATATTATGTATTATTTATTATACGTAATTATCACCGTATCGTTGTAACTAACTGAGCCTGAACTGACAAATACTTAAAGTCATATTTTTAACTTAATTTCGTAAATCGCGAGATTCTATACAAAAATGCTCAAGTTGCTTAGGTTAAGTACAGTTAGGTATTTGGGGTTAGGTACCAAACGTTCTACTTGTTATTTTTGAGCTAGATTTTATATCTTTATTTCTATACACCGTGGGCTGGAATAACCCGACAGATCTTAACCACGAATTTCTAAGACCAAAAGAAGTAAAAAATATTATGTGACTAGGTCAATTTCGCCAAAAAAAAATTTTTTTTTCGTATTTTTTTTCCATTTTTTGAATGTTTATTGCACATGAAAAGCAAATGTTATTAATAAAATTATCGCCTAAAACAAATTGGTACATTTTTTTGTAAAAAATTAGTTTCTGCAAAGTTTTCCTTGTCATTTGATATCTGCCAATAAGTACGCGTAAACTATGTCCAATAGTGGCAACAACGAGATTAGAAAGGCGTTTTGTGATGAGTTATAATAAAAAGTGTATTTTTTTGAAATTGGTATTAACTCTGAAACTAGGCGTATTCCAGAAAAGTTTATAGGACATTTTAGTATCTAAATATGATCAGGAATACACTGTTAAAATCTGTCTAGTTATATAGGCCCACAGTGTATATTAATTAACCCCCAATTAGTTCATTTATGTTTTGTCCTCATCTGTCACTTTGACAGCTGTGTTTGTTAGAAACAGATAAAACATAAATGGGGTTAGACTTTATTAGCCAAGTCAATAGCACGGGATATAACTCGTTTGTGTATCATAAACTTTAACTACATACCTATTTTAAGCAGGTCCTTGACCAAGAAGATGAAATAATATATGATTAAAACAACATCAATTCTAGGAACTGATTTCTTGGTCATTATAAGGTCTGATACTGAATTTCAAAGACGATCGAAGGCTGCCCATCTTTGTTGCATTATAAACTCTGTTTCGATGACACAGAGGTTGAATTATACAACAACAGCTTCATATAAGGTTAAGAAACACTGTTTGTGGTACCAACAGGTTTGGCCGTGAAGATTCGCGCGGATGTAGACTTAATAATGCTTTCTTATTATGCAATGCTTCAAAACTAGTTTTTATTAATTCGATTTAAATAATACGCAGTTTGCCTCGTCTGGCTATGGTGGACGTTTTGCAAGGTGTTTGCGTCTCATCGCATGCCGCTTTTCACGGTGTTACGATTCTTAGCCTGACACCTCCGTTACCTATCATAATTGCTTTATTTTAAATTTATTAAATTTAGGATATATAGGGTAAAATTATTTAGAATATATTAATGTGGGATATTGATGAGCCTCGTAATAAAAACCAATATTTCTGAACACTTGTTTTATTTTAATCACAATTACTATTTTTAACTAACAGATTTAATTTAAGCACACTCGCAACGTCCACCATTGAAATCGTTCTCCCGTCCCTTTCGCACCTCTTGTCATCCTTCTCTCACACTTCCGTCCCGTTTCACTCTATATCCTTACGTTCTATTCTTACATTAATTTAAATTTAATTTTAAATATTAATTAGAATAGCCAAATCGTTTAATTTTTGATTTATTTTTGTTTTACAGGAGCCAATTTAATAAAACTGCATGCAGTATTATACTCGTAACTTTACATAAAGAACAACAGTAATAAGATAGGTAGGTACAGTCACCAGCAATAGTATCTTCCTACACGAAGGCCGCAAAAATATGTGACACGCTCTTATTAGCAGGGCCATAAGAGCGGGTCACATATTTTTGCAGCCTTCGTGTAGGAAGATACTATTGCTGGTGACTGAACAAACTTTAATAAAATTAAACTTTGCTTTGATATTAATGTGTTCATATTTCCAGTATGTGGCATATTGGTTTCATAAACAACCGGCCAAGAGCGTGTCGCCACGCTCAGTGTAGGGTTCCGTAGTTTTCCGTCCGTCACAGTAAGTGTTCCCACTTAAGAGTTAAAATAATACCGCCATGTAGGATATGATATGAGCGTTCCACGTACAGTGACATCTATAGGCAAATTAAGTGAACTATTGCGCGCGAGCTTAAAGTATGGAAGATGATTTTTATGGGATAATTCTTTATTGCGTGAGCCGATTTTTACCGTTTTTACTTTATTTGAAAGCTAGTCATTTCATTGTGATTTTGTAGAAATTACAGGTACAATAAACACCTGCTTATACGGTTAAATTACAAACCTAGTTCAGAAATTATTTTGTAATTTTTTTCAAAAACTATTCAACCTATCAAGTTCAAAATAATTTTCCTGGAAAGATTTTATAAAGTTCTACTTTTGAGATTTTTTTCATATTTTTAAAACTTATGGTTCAAAAGTTAGAGGGGGGGGGGACACATTTTTTTTTACTTCTGGAGCGATTATTTTCGAAAATATTTACATTATCAAAAAATGATTTTAGTACACCTCTATTCATTTTTGAATACCTATCCAACAATATATCACACGTTAGGGTTGAAATGAAAAAAAAAATCACCTCCCATTTTACGTATAGGGGAGGTACCCTAATAAAACATTTTTTTCCATTTTTTTTTTACCACTTTGTCGGCGTGATTGATATACATATTAGTACCAAATTTCAGCTTTCTAGTGCTAACGGTCACTGAGATTATCCGCGGACGGACGGACGGACGGGCAGACATGGCGAAACTATAAGGGTTCCTAGTTGACTACGGAACCCTAAAAAGGAGTTTCAAAGATTACAATGAAGTAGAACAGGAAGCCTGCATGTCATGTCACAGCCTGGATGGTGATACTGGGAGCTATAAGTATAAGCCCACTTCGGCTTTGGTTTTACATAGGTACATTGTCAGACTAGACGTTAGTCATTACTCATTACTCAACCGCGTGTTTTGTTTTTCATCCGATTTGCGGTAACGTAGCGTAACAAAACGTGTGAATAACACTCGTATGATTTAATAGGATAGACGTTTTATTCCAATATTTTGGATATCATTTTATGAATGAATAACGTTCTATGGTGTGTATTAATTCGTTGGTTAACAGAAATAGGGTTTTTGCATCCATTTTATCTTTATATTGATATTTATTGTCTCTCACCGGACTTTTTCAGAATTTTATACGTTTAGTAACTATTTGAGAGTATTTATGATACCCGCTTCATGTGTCGTTGATTGGGTCGCTAGGTCGCTACCTTGTTGAAGGAAGTTTGGTGAGGCGATGCTAAAACCTCATCATATGTGATATTCCACAATAAAAGGGCCCCTATGGCGGATGGCGCTTACGTTGTAATCCTTGTACAGATTCAATATAATTATCTATCAAGTAATACAATCATAAGGGCCATTTCAATATGGACTATCACAAATGTGAACTTGCGCTGTTCTCAGAATTCGGTAAGTTAAAGTTAGCATGGACTGGGAAGGAGTGCTGGTAGCCTGGCGGTAAGACGTCTGACTTTCAATCCAGTGGTCTCGGGTTCAAACCCCGGCTCGTACTACTGAGTTTTTCGGAACCTATGTACGGAATATCATTTAATATTTACTTGTCGCATTTCGGGCAATACCTTATAATTCTTTGATTGGATTAGGTACCTGTGCTAAAATGTCTGTTTTTTAGGGTTCCGTAGTCAATTACGAAACCTTAAAGTTTCGCCATGTCCGTTTGTCCGTTCCCGGTTTTGCTCAGTGTGTTAGTACTAGAAAACTGAAATTTGGTATGAGTATGTGCTTTAATCACGCCGACAAAGTGGTAAAACAAAATCTGAAAATATATTATTTTTAGGGTTCCCCGTATACATGAAGGCGGAGTGATTTTTTTCGCTCCAGATTATCATGTTGGGTGTCGTTGGCTTGGTCTTTACAAAAAAAGGGCCTTCTAAAACAATTTTCGGTTGAGCCGTTTTTGAGTTATAACTCACAAAGGCATAGTAAAAGGACGTAATGTTCAATGTAACATACCGGCAACTATATTAACTATTACCCGACATGCTCTTGGCCGGTTTTTATTAATTTCACAATGTTGTCTTCATATGTTTTCAAATCTGAAAAAAATTAACACCTTAATAAAAACGGTGCACGGGCCGTTTTCATTAAGGTGTTACATTTAGGACTATTTATAAAATTTAACTGTTATTGTTCATTTGCTCCAACATTTCGAATCGTTCGAAATTTCATGTAACTTAACGACATTTACCACGTTTTGCCGTATTTATCTAAGTTTTAGGCCAATAGCCCAGCAGTGCAACACTCAGCCAGGCAAAAAAACTATATTTGATAATATTATAAGTACATATGTCTAGAAACCTTCGGAAGAACAGAGGAAGACGCTTATCTCGCTCATTCTTGTCACATCTAGTGCCGGATGCTACTACGGGGTAATGAATTAGAATCCCGTCGTAGATGGCTACATACAGATACCCTGTAATAACCCTGTTTAAACGCCATTTACCTCTTCTCGGAATCAGAATGCACTCAATTGAGTAATATGACTTGAAATGTACAGCACCGACCCTTGTGTTATTGAAAAGAAATTACTTCATGAAATATTGTCATACTTTTACACGCTCGCGCCTATCGTATGTGAGACATGATAACCACTTTACAGATATTTACGACTTTCTGTTGCCGCCAGTATTAGGATTAAAAATTTGAGTGCTGTAGATATTAGTAGAGGGTTCCGTACCTTCAATGGAATAAGAACCAAACTTCACAACTTTTCTGACTTTCGAAGCGATTATTTCAGAAAATATTCACTTAATCACAAAATAGTCAAAGAAACCTCAATGTTATTTTGAAAGACCTATCGATTGATGTGTCACATGTTGATATTTGGTTATTTTTTTTTTTAAATTTAGTTACCTGTATGGAGCGCCCCCCTAAAAATATTTTTTTTTTTTCAAATTTTAACTACATAACTAAGTAGCTGCATACAAAATACACCTTATGTGTAAATTTTATTCAGATACGTCGTATAGTTTCCGAGTGTAATAACTGTGACATACGGACGGACAGACAGACAGACAGACATGACGAATCCATAAGGGTTCCGTTTTTTGCCATTTGGCTACGGAACCCTAAAAAGACATCAATCATAGTATTGAAAGGCTTCACACATTTTTGATCTACTTTTGGCAAATTTTAAGACGATATTCCTGCATCCACACCAAATGCATGCATCTACATTTAATTTACCGACATCATGAGTCTATATTAGATACGTAGATTACGTCATGAAATATTCATGATCTTTCAGGCATAAGTAACATTTATTTAGTATAGCCTATCTGGCAATGCTTTTTAGGCAAGCGCCAAGGATCTGATTATTCTACGTTTAAGTATGTTATTAATATAAATCCTAGAATGGAAATTACTAACCCGGAGCATCAAAACTGTAAATGCAAAACGGTCAACGGGGTATTTTGCCGTTTTTTTTTTCTTCAATACAAGTCGTAAGGCAGAAAACTGCCGCACACAACGAACGTCTTTATCAGACAAACAATCTTTGCAGCAATTATATGCAGCAAGATTATATCTTCAATATATCCTCCTCGGTTAATAATATGATAATCCCAACATGCTACTCACGACTGCTTTAAGTATGACAATTGAAAAGATCTAATAATTTTCCTTCTGTTCGATGAAGTCTTCTGTGTAAGTTTTAATCCCTGTAGAGTTAAATTTAAAAAGACAAACTATTTATACCTAAACTACTCAAGCACTTAATTCAGTTTGTACTCTACTCGGCAATCGCAAGACCAAATAAAGGCGATCTCCAAGCTACAAGAAATTGTTGCTTACATTCCTACATATTTTATGCATGTATTTATAGCCATTTCGAGGTGGACGGTTTATTTTTAGTTTAATATGACTGAATCAAGTCAAGGAACGTGGGCAATTAAATAATATTGCCTGTTACTTATGACTGGCCTATGAACTAAATAAATTACTTTTCATATAGGTAAGTAAGTACACAACGTTAATACGCCTTTTATATAGGTACAGTCACCGACAATAGTATCTTCCTAAACGAATGCCGCAAAAATATGTTACACGCTCTTATGATCCTACAAATAAGAGCGTGGCACATATTTTTGCAGCCTTCGTGTACAAAGATACTATTGCTGGCGACTGTACTACTCTAAATTAAATGAATAATCTAAAGATTAGTTTATTTTAGTTTTAGCTAGTTTTATTTGTTATATTTTCAAGTAATTTGTATGTTGTAAATAAACATAAATAAATAAACAAAAGAAACAATAATAAGTTTACTTAACCCATATGACGAACTGATGAAAGACCTGAGTTGTGTCCTGTTTTTTCAGTTTATTTGAGCCCAATTAACATTAAACATATTTTTACTAGGCAATCCCTTAAATTTACAAAATTGCCATAATATATCATATATTGACTGTGATAAAACTGTGATTACTCCATTAAATTTACTCATTGCTGTCATAGGTATTATATGTTTTGGTTACACTTGAATAGATCGAATTTAATTTGTTTTATTAATGTATTATATCACAACTGCACTTCGAATAAGTAGAACCTGATTTGGATATTTAGGACTCATCTAGTCTTAAGGCTTTACTACACTTGATGCAGTTGCAGTGCAGCACAATGATGTTATATACAGTTTTTTTTTAAACTCACAAAAAATCTGATACACTTTACCTATAAGTAAGTACCTAAATGACGATTATATTAAGACAAAACTAGTCAGCTATATTAGTTATTCGATTTGGCCAAATATAATTTGGTACTTAACTGGTAGTTTCCTACTAATTTCTAGTTTTACAAACGACTGGCGCGTGCCGCGGCCGCATTACCTATGCTGCTAGCTTTAAGGAGCCGGCGGTTCTGCCGTAGTGCGTATTCCCAATAGCCGTATCTGCAGACGGGTCTCATTGTGACGTAGGACCTTTTAAAATTCAGAATATGGTATTGGCTCCGATCCTGTACGACTTTCACTTCCCTGCGTAGCTGCTGCTAATGCGCGTAAATAACATTTACCTTGTGAACAAGACTGTTAACTTAGATACAGAAGCGATCCTTATAAATATTACTTGTAAAATTCTATTGTACGAGTGAGTAGCATCAACTACCTATGTCATTATCAAAATATGTGAGTGTTGCAACATTGACACCATTTAATTAAGATCGATTGCGAGCGTGGGCAATGATCGGACTATTTACGTATCCACATTAACGGAAAAGTATAATTAGCACTTACAACCAAAATATCAAATACATTTTTTTACCACACCCGCTCGAAATGGCGCTCTTTATCGACAAGCGTAGAAAGTAATTTGACGCACTTTGAATCACGAATTCTTTGCTTGCTCACGTTCCCTTGAATTATATATAAATTTAACCGCAGATAAGGATGCGTTGCCATCAGAGATGCGCGAGAAGACGTAGCGAGTGAAAAGAAGCAATGTAAATTACGAATTCTAAGTAGTTATAAAAGACTTGGTGGCCGATTATAATAGTAATGAGGTAGATCCCTAACTGAAAACATACCGAATATACTTAACTCTTTATTTTTTCTAATAATTACAGTCGCACCTGTAACCCGCACCATAATAAATAAGTGTGTGTGTATAAGAAATATGATCTAGAGTTGTTCGAATTCGGACACGCTCTTAGATGTAATTATCACATTATTTGACGGCTTGTTTACTTGTAATTACTTATAAGTTATGATTAGTTTCACGCTTTAACCATTCAGTCGTGTTCTAAGGAGGGAAGATAAATTGTATTACAGCGTAGCGTGTAAAATCATCTTTTGAATTAGATGGTAGAGTGTCAGACGCAAGTTTTAATATTTTTGAGCAAAACCCATGTTTGAATTGGAATCCCTACAGGTCCTGTAGACCTTATTCAGTCTTTATTCATAAACGTCTCAACTCCCTTTAAGTCTAGTTCCACGCGAGATGTCATTAATCTAAGACTGAAATCCATGTAATAAAACTTGCGCAGTATTTTTTGTCTCTTAACGGATTCTTCAAATGATCGTATCAATTAGTGGACTGAGCAATTTTTTTAGGTGACGTCATACATCGTTAAGACTGTATCTCAGAGATACATTAGCGAAGTTTTTTGCTGGAAGTTCATTAGCTTGTGTTCGAAGCCTTGCTGACGTTGAACATTATCTATATCATGAACGGGATGGGAAAACGGCGTATTTATCGACAAAATTTTATATTATTACTTACATATCCCCCAGCTGTGGGAGTCAAAATGGAGAATTCCCGTCAATAGTGGCGATCCCTCTCGGGGATGCTGTCAAATTACTAACATCTGTGGTGAATCCCGCTCGGGGGTCCTCGTCACGTGCTCATTTTTCAATCAGAAACACACAGATAAACTACGTCGTAAACGAAAACTTTCGCGCAAATCGTCTCTAAAGGTAGGCACTATTTCTGTTCTACACTTAAAACTTTGATTGTGAAAAATATTTGTATAAGAGGCATGGTTATTATACTTTTTATTTATAAATAGTAGTATAAAGTTATAATGAAACCCAGTTCCTACGCTAAAAAGAGGTGTATATTAAAAATATGTTTTAAATTCTACTCAAAATGTAGGTACCCTATTAATAATGCTAGTTGTACAACATTATTTCAACAAGATTACAAAAGTACGTGTATATAAATAGATTTAATTAAAAAAAGTTTTTATAAAAATAAAGGCTATTGACCCCTACAAACCTAGGGAAATGCAGTTGCAGGGTAGGTTGGGCCCCTTAAAACCTCAGTCTGTGGCGAACCCCTCTCGGGGGTCCACAGACGAATAAAATTCGCCATTATGACTCCCGCAGATATTAGTAATTTGACAGTATCCCCGAGAAGGATGCGCCACAGCTGGAGGGCTAACTTATTTTTCTGAAGTAAACTCCAACTGAAGTGGACGATTTGCAAAGTAATTGTAAATGAAAACGAAGTAGGTAGCTTTACAAACAAAGTAAACAAAGATGTTAGACATATTTCACTGAACGCGAATACATTACATACATCATTGCAAATAAAATATACGAAGACATAAAAATATGAAAAACATACGTCAATCGCAGGTACGAGTACTACAATCGTGCTCTTTACACGAGCTCAAACAAAAACGTGGCCTGTATCCAGCCGCGCGTACTTAATGCAACTCGAATAATCAAAAAAATTGTTGGCTGTGTAGAGTCATCGTCGAAAATAGACCGTTTTTTAAAACCTCTGCGTTACACAGAATAAATAACAGTTAATCGGCCGTACGCGGTTGGTGGACGGGCAATAACAGAAATCTGTCTTTTAATTTCAGGAATTCATTTCAGACGGACTAATCTAAAACGCTACGACTACTCGAAACGTTCCGCCGAATCGTTAGTGAAGTAGTCCAGTAGTTCAGTAGTAGTAGCTACTACTGAAATAGCAATAGAAACTCAGTAAACGTAATTCCTTACTTTATTCAATAAATACAACTATAGTTACCAATACTGAAAAACTTTGTAGGCTAGGCATATACAAAAAAACCGGGCCAAAAGTATGTCAGCCCATGCTTAGTTTCCGGCCTGTTACAATACATTCGTTCAAAAGGTCATTTTACCATGCGGCACTTGCGTTTTTGAGTTACGAGTTGTTGGTGTACATGTAAACGGCTCAACCGATTTTATTCAATGTAGTTTTCATTTACTTACTGTACTATACTTATCAGGCCTCACTACCATTGTTCCATATTTTGTGAACCCACGGTTCAAAAGTTTAAGGGTTTAAAAAATCCCCTCCCCGTGTACGGGAGGTACCTACCTTAAAAAATAATATTTGCCTACAAAGTGGTAAAACACCACTTTGTAGGCATGAGTAAAACACATAAGTACTCATACCAAATTTCAGTTTTCCGCTTCAGTTGCCGGGGACGGACAGACGTTAGACATGGCGAAGAAGTTGACTACGGAACCCTAAAAAGAAGGGCGTAAAGGCACAGTGAGGTTTTCTAATTTTAAATACATATAGCGGTACCTATTTAAAACCGTAAAGATGGTTTGTTTTTAATCCCAAATTAAAAATGTCGTCAGTATCAATCGTCACGTAATTTAGAGACGCGTTTCACGTCACATGAACACGCGTGATATTTCATATCGCATTTATGTAGCGGTGAAGTTCTTTTTAATGTTTCATCTTTTAAATTGTATTAAATTACGGTGTCATGTAAATCTAAGCCATATCAAACATTATTGTAATATTGAAATAAAACATACATTTTGTATAAATTAAGGTAAATTCTCAAAAAAATACCGCGAAAATAAACATGATTAAAAAAAACTTGCAAGTTAAAATTTTTGTTCGTCAGGATCGTTTGAATCCAATATAGGTACAGTCGCCATCAGATATATTGGAGCGATCAAGGTGGTCATAAATATCTGAACAACGCCTCTATTGTCAAGGCGATAAAGTGCATGTTCAGATATTTTTCAGTACCCTGGCCACTCCGATATATTTGATGACGACTGTACAAGTCATTCATAAATAGATTTTTTGGATTTATTTTTTATTTAATATATTTCATAACATTAGGTTTCTTAGTAAAATGTGTCTTATAATATGAACTGATTATTTATTTATAATGATAATGTACTTCATAGTAAAAAAAATTCTAACATAAACCTATTGTGTTGGTACAGTCACCGGCAATAGTATCTTCCTACACGAATGCCGCAAAAATATGTGACACGTTCTTATTTGTAGGGCCATAAGAGCGTGTCTCATATTTACGCGGCCTTCATGTAGGAAGATACTATTGCCGGTGACTGTACCTACCTATCTTATTACTGTTGTTCTTTATGTAAAGTTAGGAGTATAATACTGCATGCAGTTTTTTTAAATTGGCTCCTGTAAAACAAAAATAAATCAAAAATTAAACGATTTGGATATTCTAATTAATATTTAAAATTAAGTTTAAATTAGTACTACATGTGGTGGTGCCAATTTTTTTAAAGAATGTGCCTGAAAACTAGACTTAGTATGAAAAAAAAAGAATCCTAAATTGTTGCGTTTTCAAGTCAAAGGTTCATCGTCGGTTGTTAATAGAGTTTATTTATAAATTAACTTTTTTGGCAGTAACGCCTTATTGACAACCGACAATGATGTATCTTTGCTTGAAAACGTCACAATTGTTACCCGTTTTTGCGAAAAGGATAATTACCAATCTATACCGTACGCGACGGAAGATGCAATTGTTTTCCCATTTTTTGCAACGCCTCGTACGTTGTAATGGAAAGGACGTCAGACCAAAGTTTTTGTGGACTACGCCATTTTCCCACGAGCTCAAAATAACACGATTGTTTAGACAGACAGTTGTAATGTCAATTTGGTGGAGTATCAAACGCGTCTCGTTTTTTAGATCAAGTTAATTGGCCAGTTACTTATTTATTTTGATATGGCTTATCTTCGGCTATTTAGATTTACAAAATAATGTTACGGCGTACCAATGTTACATTCAAAGATTTCTGAATATTTGTTGTTGAATACTGACTCATAATAGTACTTCATACTGCCTCTCTGAACTAACTCGTAGATTTTCCCGTTTATAATATTATTGGAATTGCTAATTAAAGAGCATTTCTATGCAGATGTAATAATAAATATATAAATATTTGGGGACAATCTTACAAAAATCAACCTAGTCCCAAACTAAGCAAAGCTTGTACTATGGGTACTAGGCGACGATATACATACTTATATAGATAAATATATACTTAGATACATACAGAGAGTTCTAAACCAGGAGAGGCCTTAGGTATCATTTCCCCTCTGTCAAAAGTATTGGCAGAAAATCTAGTATATCTATAAAAACTATTTCAATAATCGATGTCACGCACTTTCGTCATCGCTATCGATGGATAACAAGCTCCGTGAAAATGCCCTTATGCGCTGTTTTTGGATGTAAATTTTTTTATATTTCGTCTAGTTTACATAAAGATGAAATACCATTTCAGATGTAAGTAAAGTTTTACTTTATTTATTATTACTTTCGTAATTAAAGATTTAACCTAAATCGAAAATCAAGCTTCGTTTACAGAATCGATTCAAAGACAATCGTTTTCTTTCTGACGGGCAGTAACTATTTGACGTTTGACATTTCTCCATACTCGTATTTAACGCGCTTAAGGATTGCTGTCTTCTACATTTTGTTTGAAAATACAATGAAAAATGATCCTTGACTTTTTTGTTGTCATTTGCAAAGACTGCATCCAATAATGAACCATATCTATTGCTCCATTTAGTGTTATGAAGTATAAAAAGAATATGTCAAATATGTTTGGTGTTTTCAATCAAAGGTACATCTTTGTCGGTTGTCAATAAAGCGTTGCTGCCATAAAAAATCATTTAGAAATAAACTGTATTAACAACCGACAATGATGTATCTTTGACTAGAAAACATCACATGCGTGCTACCTCGCCCCCCTCAGATTTTGGAAAGATGAGGCGAAGCGTACTCCATTTATAGAGCTTTATGGATACATAGGATGTGACCATTAATTGTAATTGATGAGCCAAAGAGTTTTCATGACGAAACAGGATGCCAGGCATAGATATAAACAAAAAGGAAGATGAGTGACGTTCATAGTAAACAAAACTGAAATGTGGTCCAGCACCTACACACTTGTAAAATGCTACACCACGGACTAGATAAATACTAATGGACGCGGTACTGGGCCGGGCGCGCGTTACATGGTTTATGATCAGATGCGCATAAACTTGTCGAAACCTCATGCCGCGCGGTTCAGTCGTCGTTCGACCACGTGTGACGAATTTAGTGCCAAAAAACATGTAAAAATGCCGTGTTGTACAATTTTGTCGTGTCGTATACGAAGCAACGAATTAAAAGAGGCCCCTGGAGTAGTTACTTTCCACCGGTAAGTATAAAAACCGAGTATTTCACATTTTTTCCAAAAATTGTAGGCTTTTATTACGACATTCACCCATTATCTGATGGTACAACAGTATTCATATCAATTGCTCGCTGGCTATTGCTGGCGGTCGCAGGATTACGCGAGTGACGCGCAATGTATTTGGAAATACGAACGTCGCTCGTCAGTCTCGTCACACGATCGGCAGCCACGTTGCTGGGCAACATGGCTGGCCGCGCGCCTGCCGCCACGAGAGTGCGGCCCGTTATTTGTTATCGATAATTTCGAACACATTGTTTAAGGTGTAACTTTCTGTCCTATAGTAGAAACTAATTTTCTTTCTTTCGAAAACAAAATAACGTGATTGACTGGATTAATTTAATCCAGTGATCAACTTATTTTATAGATACGATAACTTTATAATGGTACTTCTAACCATACTAATATTATTAATGCGAAAGTGTCTCTGTCTGTCTGTTACTTTTTCACACTTAAACTGCTGAACCGATTAAGATGAAATTTGGTATGAAGATAGTTTGAGTCACGATTATTTTTCTAGTATTTTAGCAGACACATAAATTAGATAGATAAGGGTACATCCACAAATTACGTCAAACAAATTTCAACAATAATGTTTAAAATTACTATTTCTTTATTTTCCCATTTTAAATAATATATTAAATGAAATCAAAGCAAGAAAAATAATAATCCAAAGTGTTTGAATGTCAGACTAGAAGACATAAAGAGTTCCTTTCCTTCAAAAAAAGTGTACACAGTACTGTACTATGTGTATATATGTACACGATATTTGTATTTGTGACGTCACAAGAAATAAAACTCCCCCTTCCCTTTATCAGAACTCGTCACACTTTGTTAATCCCTCCGACCCCCTTAAAATCTGATGTAATTAATGGATGAACCCTAATTAGGGTAGATTTTTATCCAGCTATTAATAAAAATCGACAATATTTTATTAATATGAGGTGTGGCGTGGTATTATGGAGTTAATTATCGATAATCGATATCGATAAAATATATATATCGAAGGGCCACATCCCTAATGTAGGCGGAGCCTACGAGGCAATGGTAGTGGTTACGTATTTTCTAGTGTACGCACACATCAACACAGCGAATGAGAGACTGACATTTCTTTGTGTGTATCACCTCGTGCGTACTTTAATAAGAATGTGTGCGTGTAAATGCCGGCTACGCTGGTTTTGGAACAAACTACGGCTGATACCGTCTCCATATACTCCGTGTGCTACACACTGCTATAATGTATGTGCATCATGGGCAAAAGAAATAAACCTATATAGTTAACACGGGTATCCAAGGGAGACCTCCATATTTTGCGCATTGCACAAAGTGTGACTGAGAGACTCTACCAACACGACTAATTCAATATAGGTGCCGGAACCTATATTTGATGGCACAGAATCGATCGCCTGCTACCATATCTCCCTTTTTGTATAAATCAATGATGCCAGGGCACAGTTTTCCCTCAGCGTTTTTATATTTAATGGGAAAACAACAGGTAAATTCCATCTCTATTTTCTTAAGCGCGAATGAAAGACAAACACTGTGTAACGATAAGTATGGGAGCTCAGTGCAAATTCATAAAAGTAATGAATTCATTTTGCTCTTCATTACAAACGTATACGTCATGAATTCCAAGACATAAAACTGTTTAAAGCTATATTCTATAAAGTCCATTTCCTCCAATCGTAGGTATATCAAAGGTAACAAAGTTGTTCAACATAATTATTTATAATAAATATTAGTATAACATATACTTTTCTAAAACAAATAATTATTGTTAAAAAGCTGTTTAAGTAAAGTTAAATTCAAAGTTTAATTGGCTGTTGTCAGCCCCTTAATACAACGGACTCAATAAATACATGCTTCTCCTATTAAAAAACCAAGAACCCTCAAACAAAAATGGAGTTAAATAGTATTATAATATGCTCGAAGCTTCTTAAAGTTTTATACGTTACTTCCGAAGGAATAGTAGATTGTCTAACAAGGGAGCAAAATGAAATATTTACGGCGAGGGCATGCATTGAATCCCAAAAGGAGCGATAGATCCCGAGCATAGCCAGGGATTCTAAAATAGACTCCCTAGCGCAGTGAGGGGTTCAAATATCTCCCAAGGTGAAAATAGTTTTGCTCCTATGTGACACACACTGCTTTTCACACCACTTTAGGGGAAAAAAAAATGTTATTGTTGAATCATATTTATTTTAACTTTATGCACACTCGTACTTAGTGTACTGGTGTGATTTAAAAAGTTAATAAAAGTTTTGCACACATATTGTTTGACATCAAAAAAAGTGGCAGCAATATAGGGGATATTATTATTCTTAATTGGGCTATCGATGTGCCGCGTCGACCAGATTTGATCTATTGTGGCAGCCCTTTATAGCTCATTACTGATTCCCGTTGCATCTAGAAATTTCCAGATTCTTTGGGCTGTAATGTGTTGTACCTCATCGGGTTGCAGTACATGTCGCCCTAGGTGGGTACTTCTTTTATGCATTAGTGGTCCGCAGGAGCAGAGGATGTGCAAGGCTGTTTCCTCTTCTTCCTGGCAGAACCTGCATACTGAGTCCTGTTTCTTACCCATACGAAACATGTGTTTGTTCAACATACAGTGGCCTGTCAGTATTCTAGTCACTGCACAGGTTTTGTGTCTTTTGAGCCCTAACAGCTCTTTAGAGATTTTGTTGTCGAACCCTTTGATTAGAGCTTTCGAGTGTGCTTGTCCTTTGACGAGCTTCCACCTTGCGTTTGCTCTCGTTTTTTCCAAGTTATTTAACAGAGAATATGCCTCCCGTTTGGTGATTCCACAGAACGGTTCTGGGCCGACCAGGGGTGTGTCCGCGCCCTTTCTGGCAAGTTCATCCGCTATTTCGCTTCCGTCAATGTCGGAGTGCCCTGGTACCCATCTAAGTGTAACTTTGTTCGAGTTAGCCAGTGCATTAAGGTTATTTTTGCAATTCAGGACTAGTTTTGAGTTTGACTCTAAAGATTCTAGTGCCAGCAGAGCAGCTTGGCTGTCTGAGTTGATATAGATATGCTGGTGTCTTAGGTTTCTATCCAGGTTGATTTCCGCACATTTGTTGATGGACAATGGAAAATAATAATAATAATAGGGGATATTTGTACATATATGATACCGTAAAATTGTAAATATCACTAGATTACAATTTAACTAGCGAGATTGTAAACTGTTGTGATCTGAATATACTGTTCACAATTTAACGCATTACTTTACGGGAGATTATAATCTATCGACGTGAAACCGTCATATTGTGAAACCTAAAGCTTCTCGCGCGCGGATTGGTTGGCCTTACAGTAGATTGTCAAGTGTCCATAGACTTGGCAATCAAACACAACAAATAGTTTCGAGGTTATTAAAGAAAAAATACCTAAAATATTGCAGGAAAACTTATTTAAGCGGTATACGCGGTCAACCGCGTCGGCCTTAAGAAAAATAAAACATTGTTAAAATTACGTGATGTACGTAACCCTCGGGGCGCGAAACCAACTTGCGCTTGGCTGGTTTTTATTTCAGATTTCGCTACCATTTCGCGCATGGTAGCGGAACCAACCAAAAGGATGAGGTAATAATGCATTCTATTAAAATATTTTCTTAAAAAGCCTAATTTGAGTATTTTGCTATCCTGCTTCGAAAAACCCCGGATGTGAAGAGGAGCTGCAAGCGCTTCCTAAAAGTGCACAATACATAGTAGATTATCGGATACTATACCTATTGATAATTATAACAATTGTCAAATCTAAAATTCCGATGATGAATTGCCCCGTTTCGCCATATAGCATTTGTTTTTTTATTTAGACACAATTTGTAACACGGCTTTATCACTACATACTCGTAGTATAAAACTAAGTCGCTTTCCGCTGTCTGTCCCTACGTATCTTAGATCTTTAAAACTACGCAATGGATTTTGATGCGTTTATTTAAAAAAAGATAGAGTGATTCAAGAGGAAGGTTTTTATGCATAATATAGTAGAGAAACACTGATAATTTTATAGGTTTCTAATGTGATGTAAAAGGTCTACAAAAAAGTCCGCAATGGCATACGTCTATCTCTTAGGGATAATTAATTTTGTATTAAGCAGAACGTCTGCCATCAGGTGTGTCTCAGTAGCTCAGTTGGTCAGAGCGATGGGCATGTATCCCAGAGTCGCGAGTTCGAGTCTCGCCAGAGGCGGTATATTTTTCTACTTTTCCATTTTTTCTAAGCATTGTAGTATCGTTAGCAGACGTTCTGCTTAATACAAAATTAATTGTAGTATGGGGTAGCGCATTGTTATCGGTGAATTCTCAATACAACTTGGGACTCCGATGGCCGGTTGAGAAGTGTGAGACTTCTTCGGCAGTTGTCGCTAGGCGTCCCCCTAAGACGCATATGGGATATAGTGGAGAAATTCGCAGGCATCAGGTGTGTCTCAGTAGCTCAGTTGGTCAGAGCGATGGGCATGTATCCCAGAGTCGCGAGTTCGAGTCTCGCCTGAGGCGGTGGATTTTTCTACTTTTCCATTTTTTCTAAGCATTGTAGTATCGTTAGCAGACGTTCTGCTTAATACAAAATTAATTGTAGTATGGGGTAGCGCATTGTTATCGGTGAATTCTCAATACAACTTGGGACTCCGATGGCCGGTTGAGAAGTGTAAGACTTCTTCGGCAGTTGTCGCTAGGCGTCCCCCTAAGACGCATATGGGATATAGTGGAGAAATTCGCAGGCATCAGGTGTGTCTCAGTAGCTCAGTTGGTCAGAGCGATAGGCATGTATCCCAGAGTCGCGAGTTCGAGTCTCGCCTGAGGCGGTAGATTTTTCTACTTTTCCATTTTTTCTAAGCATCTTAGGGATAACCCAAAAGAACCATTTTTTATCCCGTGCGAAGCCGGACGGGTCGCTAGTAAATTCTAAATAAACCGTGGTATGAGCGGACAATACCTACCTGGGTAGGTATAACCTCAAGATCGCCTTGTGAGTGAGAGCGAACAGGTGTCTAACATGGGTCGTACGCTCGCTTTTAACATATTCATATTGTTCTAGCATTTCGGTTACTTATCCTTTTGTTCGCACTTTCGCTGCCATTCGGGTCAAGTTTAAACACTCGACCAAGTCGACTAACGTAAAATTTTTTTTTGCGTATTGAGTGAATTTTTTTTTTTTTTTTTATACCACGACGGTGGCAAACAAGCATACGGCCTACCTGATGGTAAGCAGCTACCGTAACCTATGGACGCCTGTAACTCCACAGGAGTCACATGCGCGTTGCCGACCCTTTACAAAAAGAAGGATTCACTGTGTTGACGGCTAAAGGAACAAGAGGGTCCCTCATCGTCAACACACTGGGTGAATGAATGAATGAACTGAACTGGGTGGGTGAATGTTTTGTAAATATTAATTTTTAAAATGACTAGTATGAGTAACATCGAATATCTCTATTTTGAATCGTAATTTTGACGAAAATTTCGCTAACTGGTGGAAAGTGGGATAATCATGGGTATGGCCAGAATTTAATTAATAATAATATTTGTCGAAAATTTGACTTTTTACCTACCAACTGCAAGTAAGTTTGTAATCGCAAACATTTCTCTCTTTTAAAAAGATTAGGGGTCTTTAATAATATTTTTTAAAGTCTATACCTTCAGAAATAATGGCCCCCAAAATAAAAATAAAAAATGTCCCACTCTCAAACCTTTTTCCGTTTAGTTTTCGAGATATTTCAATTTAACATGGCACCCAGCCCCAAGATTACTTAAAATGTTCGAAAGTTTTAAAGCTATTACGATAATCCTATTTCCAACATTACGACATCTTAAACAAAATCTAACTATTATAGCATTTATAACCGTTGCCACCATTATGAGAATGCAGTCCAATATTTGTTAGGTACTCTTTATTGCGTAACCGGCAAGAATGACTCGTATGGGATAGAGGAGACCTTCGTCCAGTAATGGATGATCTCCACTTAGTAAACCAAACTAAGTGTTAATTTAATGAGTGCAGGCTTAAGGCCGAGCCACACCGGATACGTGTAAGTAGACGTGAACGTTCCACTGCGTTGTAAAAAAGAATTCTCATAAGACATGTCACACCGCACGCATATGTCACACACGTCACGCAAGCGGTGTGACATGTCTTATGAGAACTCCTATTTTACAACGCATTGGAACGTGCACGTCTACGCTACGCACACGCAGCCGGTGTGGCTCGGCCTTTAAAGTTTGACGTTACATTGTTTAAAAAAAAAAAGTTTCGTTAGTATTTTATTAGTTATATTAATTTTACCGTTAATTTGGACAATAGTTAGGATAAGTATTTATAAACAGTATTAATGGAAAAAAAATGTTATTTTTGCCCTTCTGAAGGCCATATTTTAAATTTAGGTAAGCTGTTGAAGTAGATGCATAAATCAAGATAAATAGCAAGTGTCGCCCCCTAGCCATATTAGCAATAAGTCGTATGCACAAGAAACAAAAGGTTTACGTTTATTTTTATTTTTCCTTTGAAAATTAATGACTTCCATGGGCTGTGAGCCGAGAGCGCAAAATAATGGCGTTAACGAAGCTTATTGTACTCTGTAATTAGGGATGACCCCACGCCACAAAATTATCTCGAGTTTTTATTACCGCAGGCGTTTTACGGCCGGATATTGTATCACCCTGGTTATACGCATCGCTAATTATATTTATAATAATAGGTAATGTCGGTAGCAATAACAGAAATAAAAAAATGGGATGATATTTACTACTACTAGCGTATCATAATTTTTGCCTATGATTTAATGAGTGTGCCTCCCAGCCCTATAGTAGAAACCGTTCTTTGAAGGACTTATTTGACATGTCAATACACCTACACAAATGTTGCCACCATTTGGCCAGTGCTATTTTAATAAATAAGTAATACGGGGTTTAATATAATAATTTATTTCGTTATTTAACCTGAATATAGACCGATTTTATTAAGGCGAAGGCTGCATGGTAATTTATTTCGGTAACGGTTTCCTTAAATGGAATCTGGTAGTGTTAATATTACAATGTTATAATTTTAGATATATTTTATCGAAATATATACATACGTGACTATTTTTTTAGCTACGGCATCATTTTAATCGTCTGTCATGTTCATGTGTCAATTTAGTCAGTCGAATTACTAGTTTTAGTTTATAAAACTTTAACAAACTAACAAGTATCGGAGAGAATTTCATGAAGAATTTATTATTCATTGGAATATTTGTAGCAATTCCAGCCGAGCCGTTGTTATAAAAAAAAGTGTCAAAACTGTAAATCTTAATATTTTTTCGTTGGTACAGTCACCGGCAATAGTATCAAAAACGCGTGTCACATATTTTTGCGGCCTTCGTGTAGGAAGATACTATTGCTGGTGACTGTACCTACCTAAGCATTTAAATTATAAGTACTCGTGACAAGTTTCATGCTTTCTTCCACATTGGACCAGATTGTAAGATTTGGACCCGTGGGTTATATGAACTATGAGTGAGAATTGCCCTAATGTAACTATAACTTAATAATAACAATTCTAATTGAATTTCATTACTCAAGCGTCCGGTTCTTCATTTTATAGCCCAGAAGTTAGCCCATACATTTCACCCAATAGTCTAGTACATTTTGGACTTCATTAACTCTCAATAGTCCTTACACCATGGCGACTGCTGTCTCTGCGCGCGTCCCATGACACGGGCAGGGGCAGCATCCGCTTAGTGTACCCGTCACTTTTCATTAAATTGTCGAAAGGTCAGGAACACCATTGTTCCGTGGTCGGGAAAGACAATTCTAATATTATTATCTACTTTGATTACACTGGTGATGATGATGCTTGTACATTGCAGCGGCAAAATCTTGGGCTGCCACCATGTCATGTTCATGTCAATGTGTGGAGAACTTTGACACTTGCAAAGTCGGCGCAGGTTGGTGTAGTCTGACTATACACACGTATTGTTTGCTAGTGGAGCTTCGAATTTGATCTTGGAATTCCGTGAGTCTCACGTTGTTTGCCAAGGTCAGCGAAGCGTAAAATTAAAGCAGTATTGACCCGTCAAGAAATACTCCGCGACGTATTGCACAAAGTTTTTGCCAAAACCGGAAAGGGTATAGAAAAACGTACCTATAGGATTACATTATACCCACAAGAGAAATGGCCGAGAACGAATGGAGAAATGACGAAAAACCTTTCAGTTCCTAAAGGAACTTTTTGTGTTACGTGTAAGCTAAGTTGTTTCCCGCGACCTAGGCTTAGTTTTCATAAGCTAAGCTTCGAAGCTTACCCTATGTAAATAGCGGCATAGAGTAGTCCACGATAAGCTGCAAAGTTTAATTTGTGAAGTGATCATAGGAGCTTGAACCCACTACCGTCTCTATCAGGCCAAACAGTCTTCTCCTTGGCCTACAAATTGTTCAATATTTGTTCATTGTACAAACATTTTTGACCAGACTATTTGTATGTAGTGACACTATTCGATGTTGACATATATAAACTACATATCATTTGGTTTATAGACGTCTGATTCTCAATAAGGTAAGAGATTGGTTTAACTTGTTTTTTTAAATGTTACGGACGTTACAAGTACCTATAGTTACTCGTACTACCTCGTCGTACTTCGTACAACCATTCGGTAAGTAAATACCAGGTTGCCTTAATAACCAGCGATATGAAAAGATAATCACAGCATACACCGGACTCCGGGTGGCACTCGCGGTGCGTCAAAAATATTCGTACGAAAGTGAGCTAATTTGGTTTTATTTTGACACATGACATATATGACTTCTACCTGCCTACATAGGAAAAGTGTTCCCGAAAATTTCGCACGCCGGTGGGAATTGAGTTCTACGGACGTCTATGGTAGCATCCTTTTGGTGTAACATTCCTCCGTTTGTAATAACCGTGTAAAATGATTACTTAGCTGTATTATATTATGACATTTATGACGCCTTAAGTTAGGTTATGTTAGCTTAGGTTATGTTGAAATGTCGCGTACAAACCGTACAATACAGTAATAAAATTAAATAATTAACAACCATTCACCTAGACACGTATGTATCTGTTGTGCATGAACTTTACCTAAAAGAGTGCCACATGTTTACTTTGTTCTATAATTAGTATGTTATATAGCTCATTTCCAGTCCAGCCATTTAGAATTGCGTAAACATTGCAAGTGCGTAATTGTAAATACCTACTTTAAAGATGACCGGAAGAAGAGCGGAATAAATAAAACATGTATTATGTTGGAGAGCAGAAGCGGAACTGAGATGAGATCGCTGTGACACATGGTTTCCGGGCTCGTTCACTGCATACACAACCATATGCCCATGCGCTCGACGCTGCCGTGAAAAATCGCCCTTTCGTCGTACCGCCCAAAGCTTTTTAACCAAATGACAGACAGCCACCTAAAGTCCCTTTTACGTATGTTTACGTTAAAAGTTGGTAATTAACAAAATATAACAGTAGAACACGTTATAAACACAAAACCATTTACAAAGTTTTATAAAGAAACAAATCCTACCTACAAATAAGATTGAAAATGTGTATAAAAATATTTAATAAAATACCGATATCGATAAGAAATACCAATATTTAAGTACCTAGTTAAAAATAAATTAATATAAATGTCAAATAAGTAAGTCACCTACATATATGGATCTCATAGTTATTATTTATTTTCGAGTGATTCGTAATAAACTAGATTTTGTAATATTTTTTACCCTATTTTAAGTAATGATCAACATGGGTTTGTATCACGAAGATCTACGACCACTAACTTGTTATATTACACAAATTATATGTATATCTAGCCCATTTAACGAAAAAGTTCAAGCTGTTTCGATTTATACTTACTTTTCGAAGGCGTTTGATCGGGTTGATAGCAATTTCGGATCTTTTAATTTTAATAGCAAGCTCGGATCCATGGGAGTACATGGCAGCTTGCTACGATGGCTGGAGTCTTATCTCCATAATCGAAGCCAGATTGTGGCAATCTATACCATTTCAACCGCCATCGGGTGTACCACAAGGCTCCAATTTGGGGTGTTATTTATAACATTTGTAAATGATCTTTTATATCCTCCAATATATGCTAATGAGTAATGACTTAAAAAATTACCGCAAAATGTATAGCTCTCATGACTATCTTTTATTGCAGGCTGATCTGAAAACTGTCCAGGAATGGTATATAAATAATGGGTTGCCCCTAAACATAAGTAAATTTAAGTGCATAACGTTTACAAAAATTAAAATTAGTGGCTCTGTGAGCTGTAGACCTCGCGAGCTAAAACTGAGTTCGGGGTCGATAGAAAAGTGAAATAACGTAAACAAACCCATTTAACTTCATCGTTTCGCAATCACGCACTTTTAAAGAACAACCATGGTCGCATTCTCAAGTTATACATATAAACATGTTATTTAAATTCAGTTTTAGTAAAATATCCGTTAATTACTTATATTTCAGAGAAATCGAGGTTCCTCAATATTATTTTGCCATGTGTCAAGTTCTCCTATTATTCGCATGTGTCGTTTGTATAATGATATTTGTTCCGAATGTGATATATTCTCAATTTCCCTTCAAGCTACTAATTCTCAGTGACTAATTAGTATCGCAGTATAATAAATATAATAATGTACCGTTTTTTTTTCACTTTTTGATCTCATGCATCTTAACTGTAAATTAACAAATGTCATGAACGTTGTTGTTAAGTTACAAATTAAGAGTTAACTTGTAAGAATGTTGATTTGTATTGTATTGTATTAGTTTGTAATTTGTAACGGTCCCTATTTCAATAACAGTAAAAATAAAATAAATAAATAGGAACCTATTGTGATTTCATACTATATTTAGTTAAGAATTATAGTAACGTTATAAATCAAAAATCATATTGCTATATACCCTTGCATAGTAAAAAAACATGTAATATTTATGCAATAGATGTTCTGAGTTCTGAGAAAATTTTGAGATTTTTAAGGCCATTTTTTATATATACTTATTATTCAAGCAAGAAAGGAAATATAATTATTGCCACATTTGAAGTTTATATGTCAGCAATTGCGCGCATTGCTATTTTGACTGCATTCAGAATAGAAAAGCCGAGAAAAACTGCATAACCGCATCAATAATAATCAGAGTATTATACTCGTCAATGTTAACATTGCTGTTGTAATAGTTACTCTTTACCACCAATTTAGCCTACAGCGTAGTAAATATAAATCTCCTGAATGAATTGAAGCGTGACGAATATCACACGTGTGACGTGACAAGACGTTTTCAGCTCGGCATTGTGCTAGTCGCCTTGGTCGGCGAGACTCGCGCTGGGCCCACAATTCGTTTGTGGTTGGTTACTCTTGATTGTTACATTTGTAGGTAGGGTTTGCACGACAGATCTGAAATGTATGAAAGATCCGGCAGAACCGGATCTAGATCCGGTCAATTCCATAAATTTTGGATTCGGATTGCAAACCCTTTTTGTATGTTCATACAAGGGATAAAAAATAAGCATAGGGCAACATATTTAGTACTTTACAAGTACATATATTTGACCTGATTTAGGAACCTCGCTACGAAGTAAGGAAGGACATACATAGATTAAAGATAACAGCGTATGCCAGAGCCACAACTAGCGGTTGATATTAGGAGATGATCAGATGAGGATGAAGGAGGACTATAATTTAACCCCAAGAATAATTTTGTACCGATTTTCCCTTGTTTTGCGGATCTCGCGGTCACCAATTAGGAATGCACGAGCGCATCGCTCGAAGATGTAATTCTTGACTTTTAATTATTCAAGCTAATCTGAAATATACTCCAGAAGTAATAAATGCAACTATCGCGTGAGTAGCAAAATGTAGTTGCGCCTCTATGGTCCTTAGGAGATATAAAAAATACGCTAAATTGTCGTGAGAAATAAAACAGGATTCTAATAGCATTTTATGACTTATCAGCGATTATGTTTGTGCGGTGAATTAGCACGGTGGTCACCGGCCATTGTGATAACCATCGCATAAATATTTTATGGTTGTACGATTGATTGTTTAAGGTCGAGAACCAAGGACAAACTTAGTGCCGTACTGCGATAGTGCGGGATCTTAAGTTTATATAAATATTCTAATTTAATTTGTAGGTATAGGTACCTGATGGAGTCCGGACCCGCTAACCTTGCAACAATTTTTTGTCATATAAAAAATTTGATTGACCGTCGTTTACAAAAGTTCTCTACACTTTGTTACTTGCTAAATCGATGCACAGTCACCGTGGCCTGACTATGTGTACCGTAGAGAGAGACCACTTATGTACAGTCAAGGTCTAAAACATCGTTGCAGCTTTATGGAAATATAAGTGTACTCTCCATAGCAATAAGGTCGTGTACAGTCACCGTCAGATACAATATAGGTGGTTACAAATATCTGAACACCTCACCTCAATTGACAAAGCGTAAAATTGCATGTTTAGATATTTATGAGCACCTTTGATGGCGACTGTACATCTATTTCAGTCCACAAAATCGCATTCTTAAGAGGCTGACAACACCCGATGACCTTCAAATTGACTCTAATCAAACAGTTTTTTAGTTATAACTAACTACTTGTTTAAAGAAAGTAAAAATATATATGTTATTATTCGTTATATTTGGAAGAACTTCGTTAATTCCGATACACGATTGGAAGAAATCGGCTCGATAGAAAAAAATTCCAAAGTCACCTCTTAAAATTAGCTTTAAACAGTTGCATGTCTTTAGTTTCTTGACTTATACGTCTGTAACTAAGGACAAAATTCCACCACACTAATACTAAAAACTTCGTTGTTTTATATTTCTCAGTTAACCCTTTTTTTTTAATAAATCATTTTGCTAAATTTGCAATGAGCTCCCATACTAATCGTAACACAGTGTTTCTCCTTTATTCGCGCTGAAAAGTTAGAATTTGACTATTTAGTCAACGCGATTTTCAATTTCGAATTATTATAGGTACTCGTATTCTTGCAAAATGTTTGTTAAGTTTTATGAATAAGTGGACACGTGTACGAATATATATATTTGCTTGTCTCTGATTATACCTACTCTGTATTTCATAAATGGGGTTTTCACAATGATTCACCGCTTTGAACCGTAAAGTCTCAAATCATACGTGCGTGTGGGCTACACCTGAATTGATAGACGCCTATTTAAAATATCCAAACAGCAACGGAATAAATATTTCACACCCCATGAATAAGTTGTTTTAATGAGTAATCTAGCTAAACACCTTTTGAGGTGTTTACTGCATTTCATTTCTTGTGTATTATCGATTGGTAAATAGCATATTGTCAAAAAGTGATAACTTAACAATAAGATAAGTATACAAATACTATTTTATGTTATATATTATATGTTAGGTAATATTTATGGATTTTCCGACCACGGAACAATGGTGTTCCGGGCCTTTCGGAGGCGTATGCGGAGCCGAAGTCAACGCGCAGAGGCCCTTTCGACAATTTAATGAAAAGTGAGGAGTACACTAAGCGGATGCTGCCCTTGCCCGTGTCATGGGACGCACGCAGAGATAGCACCCGCCATTGGTGTATAAAAGGACTATTGAGAGTTAATCGAGTCTAAAATTTACTAGGCTATTGGATAAAGGATCGGACGATCGACGTCTGCCTAATAAAACGGTATTAAATTTTATTTTAAAAAGTTTTTTTTTATACTACGACGGTGACAAACAAGCATACGGCCCGCCTGATGGTAAGCAGCTACCGTAACCTATGGACGCCTGCAACTCCAAAGGAGTCACATGCGCGTTGCTGACCCTTTACAAAAAGGAGGATTCACTGTGTTGACGGCTAAAGGAACAAGAAGGTCCCTCATCGTCAACCCACTGGGTCCTCATTGAGCTCTTTGGCAACCTTACTCACCAGCAGGAACACAACACTATGAGTAGGGTCTAGTGCTATTTGGCTGTGGTTTTCTGTAAGGTGGAGGTACTTCCCCAGTCGGGCTCTGCTCCAGATTTGAGCGAGATGACATTCGCTGAACGTGCCCTACCACACTTAGCGAGATACCATTCGCAGTGCCCATACCTCTCTTTTTGGCGTAGTTTAAGGACATACCCAAGTCCGGACGTAGTTTAAGGACATACCCCGGGTCCAAAAAGTATTAGTTTGTGCAATATTTAGTTATAAATATAAAGTTTGTAATTATTTTATTGAAATGCAAATTAATGAAAGCCAAGGGACAAACTGTGAAACATCATCCGTCAGACTAAATATATTTAAAGCACTAAGTCAAAACTCAATAACAACAGGTATTTATCGACATAAACTTACCTGATTACTTTCATAATTGTGCCGCTTTCAATAAATGGTACCGGATCGGCGGAAATCATTAAGGCGCGTTACTATTAAGATTAAGACTCAACTAGTAATGAACCGTATTAACAACCGCCAATCCGGTGCTTTTTAATAGAAATCGTCTCTTGACTACAAAGGAGAAAAGTCAAATCTGTGACTTTACTTAATCAATCTATTTTTTTTTAATAAATGCTCGTTCACGTAAAACAATAACAACGTGTCATAATTGTATACATTCTATTGGTATGTCAAACTGTTACTTGTGTCATTCAAGCTAGAAGAATACTGTATTGATTACAGTGAACTATAATTAGCAATGAAATAAAGTAGGTGTGCTTCTGCGAATGAATGAATATATAAATAGTTACTGCACGAAACTACGTTGTTTTTAAATACAGGAAATTAAATCTTATTTCATATTAAAACTCTTTTGTCGGATTTAAATATGCTTTACGTGGAAATCCATTACAATTTGTAGGACGTTTATACAGCATGTATATGATAGGAATCAATTTCATTGATTACCACAGCTAATGCGAATTATTGATAAAGTCTAAACGCCATTATTTATTCAGATACGTGATGTAAATAGGTACCTGTTGACATTATTCTAAAGTTCCATCTTGTTTCCATACAATGTGCTCCGAGATACCTTCAAGATTTTAACCACGCATTCCTGATGCCTAAGGGAGGAAAAATTACTTATAATTTTTAAACTCTTAAAGATTAATCCAGGCAGAGGCGTATTTGGAAATTCGGCGCCCCGGGCCAGAAAAATTTGCCGCCCCTATTACTTAACCAGACAGAATATTCAAATTTTCTTGCGCCTCTGAACCCTTAGTGTAAGGTCAAACGTTGAAAAAACCGGCCAAGTGCGTGTCGGACCACTCATAATGTAGGATTTCGTACTTTGAATTGAATAAGAATTAAACTAATACCAAAAGATCGTAACTGATGCCTATACGAAAGTTTTTTTGAAATAACTCAAAATTAACCAATAATGTTCAAAAAAGAAAGTATGTGATAAGAGCGCATCTTCTAAAAAATTTTCATATTTTTTGGACTTACGGTTAAAAAGTTACGGGGGGGACACAATTTTTCTGAATTTCAAAGCAATAATTTCTGAAAATATTAACTAACTTAATCAAAAAATTATCAAAGTAACTTCGATGTTATTTTTAAAGATATATCGATTGATGTGCAACACGTTGATATCTGGTAAAAAAAGATTTTTAGAAATTTAGTTACATGTATGGAGCGCCCTCCCTAAACATTTTTTTTTCTGCAATTTAACTAAATAGCGGCATACAAAATACACCTTATGTCTAAATTTCATTAAGATACGTCTTATAGTTTCGGAGTAAACTGGCTGTGACATACGGACAGACGGACATGACAAAACTATAAGGGTTCCATTTTTGCTATTTTGGCTGACGCCTTTTGCATATCTGCGTAAAGGGTACAGCGCTACACATTCGGCGCGTAACCTCAGCGGATCGAGAGCGAAACAAGTACGAGTTCGTGCGGCGAGGTTCCACGGTTTTGATTCCGTTCTTGATTCGCTCTCGATCCGCTCTGGTTTCACAGCGAAACGTGCTGCGCTGTACCGCGTTATTGACCCACTACGAAGATGTGCAAAAGGAGTAATGGGACCGGGTAACGTGTATAACTGTATATGTGTAAGGTCGAGTAAGGACCGTGCGGCCGCAGTATGATCACTTAACTCATCGAGGAGCAGATTAAAACCTTATTTTATTCATCGAAAAGTAAAAGTTTTATAGGTCGGTAAATCACTTGGTCGGACAGCCCTCAGCCTTGTCGGTTTTGGTTTTTAAATTAATTTATATGAAACAGTGTATTAACAGCTATCTTCTGGATTTATTTTTTAATTGCATATTTTAAAAGCTAGAAAGAGAATAAAATTGTATAGTCAAATATCTTATTAAATATTTATTGTATACAAAAATAATTAGGTAACCTTAAACTAATTTTTGAAAACGTACCGAACTGCAAATCAGTAATTTCTGTTTTATTCAACAGTTGTAATAGTTACATGTATGGAGTGCACCCCTAAAAATGTTTTTATAAATAATTCTTGTGCTCCAATATATGGCGGGGTATAAAAGCCATTTTCACCCCAAATTTTATTAATATAGGGCCGTAAATTTCGGCTACAGACGGAAAAAATACCCCAAAAATTGCACCACTAAAAGTGTCCGAAAACGGAACGGCCTAGGCTGAGCGCTTTCCGATCAAAAAATATTAAAAGAGCATCACTTTAGCAATCAAATGTGGATGGTTTCATATTACTACTCGGTGAGGTAAAAACACCCCAAAATTGCACCACTAAAAGTGTCCAAAAACGGAACGGACCAGACTGAGAGCTGTCCGACCAAGTGATTTGTGACCTATATTTTTTTGCTTTTCGTTCAATAAGGTTCCAAACTGCTCCTTGATGAGGTAAGCAAGTGATCATACGGTGGCCGCCCGGTCCAATAGGCTTGTAGTCGTAGCCTATCCATCTTTCCCAACCATTACCCATACCGAACCTACTATTTCCAGTACCTTGACGACTGAGTTTCTGGAGGGTGCAAAATATGTATACTAGATTGAACGAACGAAAAGATCAGGAAAGATTTTAGATCCGTATCGTGGATTCTCAACGATCAGCTTTTAATGACCTGATTAAGTTTACTGACTGAAAACGGAAGCTTAGTTAAATAACCAGGCATGGTTATATTATCCGCCCTTTTAGGAAAAATTGCAGTTTACTTTATGTGATACAACTAATACATGGCAATAGCAGAGATGGAAAGGCATAAGTACAAAATAACGCCTTTCATGTTTATTTAGAATTTTAGATTGTGGCGTTTTGAAATTTTTTGTTTAAAATTACTCTTAGCCCTTTTGAGCCGGTACCTAACTTAAGTTCAGCATCGAAAAAGGCGCCCAGAACCAAGCACACGGGGCGGCTCGCGCCGCCCCTGGCAGCCTGCCGCCCCGGGCCATGGCCCTCTTGGCCATAGGATAAATACGCCCCTAATCCAGGTATATTTTATTGAATCGTTTTTTAGGTACTTACTTAATTTAAATAGTCTATGTAAAATTATCGCTCAAGATGAGATGGTATTTTTTGTAAAATCTGACTTAAGGTGACGGTATACGCAACCACGTAAAATTAAGGTATTTTTGTGCAAGTTTTGTGATAAAATCTAAGCAATTGGGAGCGTGGATGTGGCATGATCTGAAGGGACATGTTTTATGTTAGTATAATGGTTTTCTCCTGTATATCGTAGGTATATACAGGGGTATAAGTGAGGGGATATTTTAACCAGTTTGTAGGGCAGCTACTAAATCCCGTGCCCCTACAGTCAGCGAAAGATATATAGATATACCTATGTAAAATGTTTTCTTTGAGTTGTGCCTGTCCTAGTGCCCTGACCGGGATGGTTCCTAAGAGACTTTCAATCCCTGATTGAAACTGGATTGAATGGCAAAAAAAATAACTTTTTTTGCTAAATTCCCCGAATTCCAATTGCCTCGTTTGACGGGCGTATAAAGACCTGGCTCTTTAATTTAGGCTACGTTCAGCCAGCGAATCATCTGTCACCATCCATATCACCCGCCTCATTAACCCATTATTTTCCTGCAGCCAAATTATTACTAGCCGAGTCTTTATTTTTACTTACCGGTTTTGCTAACTATTGAATGTGTAATGTCCTTGTTTAGGTACAGTTGTCTTCATTTTTAAGTGAAGTGCTAATATTAAATATTTTTAATTATTGTAATTTAATTACATTCTGGCCACTAGGGAGGTTGTTGAATGTGAAAGTGAAATAGGTACAGTTGTCTTCATTTTTAAGTGAAGTGCTAAATTTAAATATTTTTGTTATTGTAATTTAATTGCATTCTGACCACTAGGGAACTTATTGAATGTGAAATACCCTTATTTAGATGCCGTTATTGTGATTTTTACGTGAAATGCTAAATTTTAAATAATTGATTATTTTTGCTAATATTAAATATTTTTACTTTGTCGTCAAAATTAAACGTGTTAATGCAATTAAGAAGTGTTTTACTGCACATTATACTAACATGAAACCTGACTAGCTTCAGATCATGCCACCTCCACGCTCCCAAGTGCTTTGATTTGATCACAAAACTTGCACAAAAATACCTTAATTTTACGTATGTGCGTCCCGTCACCCTAATGCAAAGTGTTCTTTGCCACTATGATATCTATGCGAATGTCTAGATAATCTCATAGTGGCAATATTGCCACCAAAAAGGCGTTTTGCCATGAGTCACAATAAAATTATAGAAATAAATAAAAATGTTAAATAACTCTGAAACTAGGCGAATTCCAGGAAAGTTTATAAGGGCATTTAGTCTCTTAATGTGATCTGGATTATCTGGAATATGTACATGGTTAAAATCTTTTAGGTTTCTAGTGAACACATTGCATATATGTATTTTTTTAAGTAAGTACATTGCATATTTGACCTAGGGGATAATTGGGTTGTTCTTCTTTTTCACCGTTTAAGGCTACATAGGTAATAAAAAATCGTAGTAACGGTGGTCTATTCGTCCAGCCTACAATTTTTATCCAATTTGAACTCATTTAGAAAGTTGATAATAAAAATATTGTACCTAATGATAAGTCTAAAATTAAATACGTAAGTAATAAAACTTTGTCGTCAAAAAAGAAAAATTACCCAAATTATTTTTATTTCCTGTTCAATGTACCTATTGAAATGTCTAAGGCCTTTCCATTTTTTTGCGAAGGGGTACGTCCCCCGAGCATCGGGCCTTACACGCGTTCAAGAATAACACTTAATATTAATTGCCTCGCGAGTTGGTTGTGGGCTGCGTTGACCGCTTTCATCTGGTTGTAGCCGGCAGTTGGCAGCCGGGAGACGCTTCGACCCCGTGTTCCACAGGTCATCAAGCGACCACGTAGTAAGTCACTTAATCTTAGTTACAGTAAGTTTACTTACAGATCTTTTGCTTCTAGCAAACCCGTATGGAATTACTCTCGCACAACTTAGAACCGCGAACGCTTTTTGAAAATGTATTCAGCAGCAATGTAACCACAGAATATGTAATAGTACAAGTGCAGAAGATTCTCCTTCTTGAATTTGACAGTTAGCTACAGAGACTAAAAAGTTAGCTGTCATTCGCATTAAACAAAAAAAAGGGATTTTTCAACGTTCTTCATCCGTGCAGTGTTTCAGACATGTCATACGTATGTTTATCCTATACGTGTCGTTTTAACGACCTCTTAGCCCAGTCGGTAGCAACCCTGCCTACGAAGCAGGAGGTTCCGGGTTCCAATTCTGGTCAGGGAATTTATTTGTGTGTTTATCACACATATTTGTACCCGAGTTATGGATGTTTTCTGTGTATTTAAGTATTTATCTATATCTATTTATTATATATATATCGTCGTCTAGTGCCCATAACACAAGCCTTATTGAGCTTACTGTGGGACTAGGTCGGTTTCTAAAAGATTGTCCTATAGTATTTATTTATTTATACGTATGTCATAATTTCATAAACCCTGGCTGATATGATACTATTCTCGAACGCACCCATCTATACATATAATAAAGCTGAAGAGGGTCGAAAGTCTGTACATGGAAGATAATCGAAAAAAAGTTGGCTGGGGATACTTAGAATCGATAACAGAACACGTTCCAACAATTTTCAGAATTTTTGTCTGTTTGTCTGTTTATCTGTTTGTCTGTTTATTTGACCGCGCATCACGTGAAATCGGCTAAACGGATTTTTATGAAATTTTATATAGATATAGTATGAGTCCTGGGAAAGGATAATATATAGTTTTAATCCTGAAAATCAACCCTGGTGGGGGTGAAAATGGGGTTGAAAGTTTGTATGGAGAATTTTTAACCGCTGAAACGATTTAGATAGAAATGAGTATGGAGATAATTTGAGTCTCGAGAAACGTCATAGGATAGTTTTCAAACCCTTGTGGGGGTGAAAAGGGGGTTAGAAGGTGGTATGAGGAATTTTTACCGCTGAACTGATTTAGATGAAAATTGGTATAGAGATAGTATGGGTCCCGAGAAATGACAAAGGATAGTTTCATCTTCAAACCCCCCTCCCCCCATCTTACTTTAGAACCGTAGGTCCAAAAAATAAAAAAATAAAATGGAAGTGAAGCCTGAAAGGTACTTTTTATAAAAACTATCTATACATGTAATAAAGCTGAAGAGGGTCGAAAGTCTGTTCATGGAATATATTCGAAAAAAGTTGGCTGGAGATACTTAGAATCGATAACAGAACACGTTCCAAGAATTTTTTATTAGTTAACGGCTGAACGGATTTTGATGAAATTTTGTGTAGAGATAGTTTGAGTCCCGGGAAAGGACAAAGAATAGTTTTCATCCCGAAAATCAACCCTGGAAGGGATGAAAAGGGGGTTGAAAGTTTGTATGTTGAAAGTTGGTATTAAAATAATTTGTAATTTTTTGGTCAAGGTGTTCATATTTATAACATGTTACCCGTCGATGCTTTAAATTTACCTTTACCGGCTCTTAATAAATATTTGAAAATGTCATGAATGTCATAGGGTTATTGCAGGTTCGAGGGCTATATATGACGGACAAAGATGCATGGCCCAAACCAAAAAACTACTACAAAATCATCTAACTTTTATAGGACACCGTTTAGGTAGGAAAACATATTAAACGTTTTGTGAAGCAGTCAGATTAGGATTTATTTTTCTTTGTAATTAAACAATAGGTACATTATCTGTCTCTCAAGCTGATAATGCGTAGTTCTTCAAGAAGACATATCAATGTCTTCTTGAAAAACTACGCATTATTTTGTATAATTAAGATCTAATAATGTATTACTCTTTTGAAAAAAATAAGTCCAGTCGAATTTCTTTTCGGTGATAATACTTCTTGGGCCAGAGGTGTAGCGTTAGAATCGGTGGTAGTTTTGGAACGAAGTTCCTTATCGGACGGTTCGCGGATGGGGGCCTATGCGAAAAAAAGTCACGTGACGAAAAAGCGTCACGTCACGAAAACGCGACACCCATACGATTGAGAAACATGTAAAATGGAATGAAATAAAAAATATATAAAATAGAATAAAGTGAAGTGAAGTGTAGTGAAAAGTGAAAGTGACAAAGTGATAAAAGTGAAAAAAGTCGAGAACCTTAAAGAATAACCTTAGTCGAGAATTTTAAAAATGTCGAAAATGTCAAAAATTTCCAAAATTTCCTAAATGTCAAAAATTTCCAAAATTTTCAAAATTTCCAAAATTTCCAAAATTTCCAAAATTTCCAAAATTTCCAAAATTTCCAAAATTTCCAAAATTTCTAAAATTTCCAAAATTTCCAAAACTTCCTAAATTTCCAAAATTCCCAAAATTCCCAAAATTCCCAAATTTTCTAAAATTTCCAAAATCCAAAATTGGCAAAATTTCCAAACATTCCAAAACTTTTCAAAATTTCCAAACTTTCTAACATTTCCAAAATTTCCAAAACTTCTAAAATTTCTAAAATTAAAAAAAAAAACTAAATTTACGATAAAGTCAAAAATGAAATAAAATTAAATAACATAACTTCGTTCCAATCGCACTCGATTCACACACTTTCCTCGACACTCACCTATTTTATTTTTCTCTGACGTTCATTAGTGCATTGTAGTGTGCTTACATTGACGAATAAATATCTTGATCTACACCAATATCATAAATCCTCTATTCCGCTTTCGGAACTGTATGTAATTAATTACCAACATTATTGCAACCAGTAACGTAACATCAGTGTATTATCTTTGACAGTGTGGTAAAAACGTATGAAAATTAATTACCTACGGTAACGTAATGAAAATCCGCCCCCCCGACCGCCGGCGCAATGTTGGTCATGGCGGTGTAATGAATGAATGAATGAATGAACGAATGAAAGATTTATTCATGACAATTACAAAAAACATAATAAACAATAACATATACAACCCGAAACATTAATTGCCACGAAATGGTCGCAACTCAGCGTTAAATGCCGGCAGGGCCAGCGCTGGTCTTCCGTTGCAACCATTTGACGACACGGCGCATTGACGCATTGGCTTGAGTAATGGCGGTCATTCTAATGGTTTCAATGGATTTTTAATATGTGTGTAGGTAAAGCAGTGTATGCTTCTGTACATAATTAGGCCTTATTACGTAACAGTTACATCGCCATGTCCGTCCGTCTGTCCGCGGTCTAGCTCAGTTACCGTTCGCACTAGAAAGCTGAAATTTGGTGAGGCCTGATAAGAACTTTCAATAAAAACTGTATTGAATAAAATCGGTTCAGCCGTTTTTGAATTATTAGTCAAAAACTCATAGTGAAAGGAAGTGCCGAATAGTAAAATGACGTAAGCGCCGCCAAATAAACGACCTTTTGAACGGATGTTTTGTAACAGGGCAGCATCTACGAAACTCTACACTGAGCATCGCCGGACATGCTCTTGGCCGGTTTTTTTTGCATCGTTTTTCCGGAAATCACCCCTTAAGGATTACTAATTCCAATTCAAGAAAATCCCCAGCCAGGTTATACGTAACCTATAAAAATTCAACGTCTAAAAGGGGGGGTAGCCACTACTTTCGATTGAGTTAAAATTGCATGGGTCATGGACCCCCCCCCCCCCCTCCAAGTGCACCTAAAATAGAAAAAAACATTTCAGCATTTGTGATCCCCCCCCCACTTCCAACCACGCCTGTTCTTACCTTTCATGCTTTAACTGATTTGACGGGAGGATCGATTTGGATGATATTTGCCGTGGACATGAACGTATAAATACAAAAGTGGTCCTGTATCGTCCGATATACACCTACTACTCTCTAAGTCGTTTAAATCATGCGAAAAAAAATAGTATAATAAAAAAAAGTATTAATTTTTGAGTGTAGTTTCATTTAGTGGTAATTGTAAAATATTTTTTCCCCTAGCGTATCCATCTGTCAACTTTACTTCAAGTTCCGCCTCCAGGGTAGCGGGAGAGAAATTAGGGGTGAATTAGCCGCTTACTGACACAGACCGAATTCCACGCGGGCGGAGCCGCGGGCACAGCTAGTAAGGTAATAAGCGATGTGCCAACCCTTCTTTCACATGCGGTAACCGCATCGGCAAAAACGGGTACAATGGAGAGAGACATAGTAGAACCCCCCTGATGTAACGTTAACTTGTGGTATTGATACCATGCTATCTGTGTATGCTGTTTGCAGCGGAAAAATGTGCAACGTCATTTTTTCATATAAATTGTATGTTTATGTTGGCTCTCATCTAACATCTGAAGGTCTCTCTCTCTCTGCGGCCCTAACCTCCGTTGTCAGCGGCACCCTAGGTTGGGTTTTTTACAATGTATTTGTATGTTTTAGATGTATATTTGTATTTTACTTTTATAAAAATATTGTAAATAGCCCAACCTAAGAGAAAAGATAATAATATAATGACCCTCTATGTAAACAAATCCACAATACAATGCATCAGTTGTCTTCAAACCAGATTTATGATTTCATGTCTACGATAACAACGTTGACATCATAAGTCTCGGATCTCGGTAGAACCCCATCATACGATTTATGGCCATGTGATACTCGATTCATGTCATGACGAATGTTATAAACCTTATTTATCCATCGACATAAAGTATTTATCACAAATTAATATTTTTGATACCTACATAATGTTATCCACCGGCCAAATTATATTATCTTAGGCAAAACTAGATCATCTTGACCTTTTGGATAATATAGGACGAACATTCCTGAAATCGGGTAAGGCTGCCATCAGATACATAAGTTTACTATTAAAATGATATTATTTTTGTATTAGTTGCTGCGTGCCTTGTGTCAATTTCAAACCCCAGAAATGATTTTTTCTTAAGAAAATACATATATCAATTTTAGTTTTTTTCAGATGTTGACTTTAAATTCATCGCAATAAAGTCTAACTTAGTAGCAAACTTGTTATGCAAATCAGCTTTTTTGAAAAGAGATTTTCAACGAAGTAAGTTGTACCCCCAACTGGCCACAATGGGCCATTGTTACGTGTCATTGTGTTGCTGTTAGGTTTCCCGATACAGCCACAAACTGCCGTACGAAACGGTGATAATTGATGATTAGTCGTTTCTTTCTCTTTTAACATCTGGACGGTGTAGCACCAACGAAGACCCTATCATTGCCTAACCCTTCATGTGACAAAGTCAAGTTATTCATGTAGCGATCGCGAAATGTTATAGTAGATATGATGAAAATGTCAAGGATTTAGGAAGCATGAGCGTGGACAATATAATCCAACAAATTTCTCAACTCGCTTGAAATACATAGACACCACATCGCTACACCTGTAGTGCTACAAGTGGCCACTAATTGAAGGGTACACGGAAAGAACATGTCTAGTCACTTTTTGTAAATTGAGATTTTTATATCAAAATGTAGAGCTTGCAATGAACTATTAGTAACAACTTCTGTTACAGATGTAAATTTTAACGTATATCCACTTACTCATAAAAACCATCTAGTTACGAAAATAGTATGGTTAATTGAATCGTTCCAAATTTTAAAAGCGCTATAACTCGAAATGTTGTCAATGTGACTAAACATGTTCTTTTCGTGTACCCTTCACTTACAGTACTTACATTGTTTTAAGAACTTTATTGTTAACCCCAAAAGTTAGTATTAAATCCGAAGAATTTAGTTGAAGAAATATTAATTAAGTAAATAACTTGCTAATATGAAACGGAGACACTATGAATGGCAATATAGCAAGACTAATTTAAACACTTACTCCAAACTACAATGCGCCATCTATCAAGTTAATATCTGACTAATAAAACCCATAGTTGGTGCGGTGTATCATATAACCTTTACCAACAACAAACAAATAACTCTCGTTTGTATGCACAATCACACAAAGAAACAGCCTCACCCTAAATTATTTATTTATTTAATCTTTATTGCACAATACAAAATGGTACAAATAGCGGACTAAATACATGGCATGTATTAGGAAAATACTTACATAAATATCTCCGTTCCATGCGAGGGGAAATTTTGAAACAAAGCTTACCTATTACTTTACTGTTCCAATTATGCTTGTTATTGGAGCCCTTGGTTAAAACTTGTTGGGTTACAAAAGGCCCACCCAGTATGTCCACGACCGAGCGTGACGGATGTTTATCCATGTCGACAGACGATATATACTTACTCGTAAATGGACATATCCAACAATGTGACTTCGTATTACGATACATGTTTTGACTTTGAGTCTCCGTTGCCTAGGAACACATATGGAGGAGTGTACTTTAATATATTACATCCCCTAACTATTGATTGTAGGACTATAGGTACATTGAAGAAATTTTAATTTATTCTAGCTGTGTTAAAAATTTCGGTCTCAAAAAAGTTTTACGTGATTAACAGCGTGCGCTGTGTCCGATTAGTGTCTTCTATGAAAATTGGAGCCAGGAAAGTTTACATTTCCTACGCCACCACGCGCTTCACATTGTATAGCAATTACGAGTATATAGGTAAATTTTTATTTTTCAATTGCAATTGTATACCTATATAAGATTTTTTACGACGTCTGAATGTTACTATAGTTTCGGACACCTTAAAAGATATTATATAAACGTATTATCAATCGGTCTCCGCGTGCATCTGTAGGGCTGCAGGAAAAGTCATCACTGTCAAGTATGGACTAGTTATCCTCGGCGAAAACGTGGCAAAAAAACTGCTCGCATGCATCCAGTTACTTTAACAACAATACAACTTACGGTGATGGAATAATGGTTGTAATCGCTTGGCGATTGCATGTTTCTAACGCGTCGATGTCACGGTCTTACGACTTCTAGTATAAATGCATAAATAATGTACCTATTTAATGTAATAATATTATTATTTTTATATAACTGAACTTTTGCAGATCCTACATATATATGACATAAGTAAATGTAAGCGTCGCGCTGTTATATTTTTATAAAATTATATTTCAATAATTTATCTATAGTTAAGCTTCACATACATAGTATCTTTTATTTATAAAAGCTGTTAGGTATATATGTATACTAGGTAGGTACATGATTATAATGCTTGTTCATATATTATGCCGCGAGTTGCATTAATTATATCCCACATTTTATAAGACAATCAACTTGCCTCTTTATTTATATATATTTGTAATTTAAATTAATCTCTAGTCTCAATATTTATGTACATCTGAGTATAAACATATATTTAATTGATCCATAAGTTCATAACACCTACATTAATCTGTCTACGTAGTGGTGGAGATAGGCGCACGCGTTTCATTTGCCACAGCGTCTACCTAACGCGCGTTCTTCGAATCGTGAGAGTCAAGCGCAAAAAAAGCGCTTATATTTAGCCATCGCGTGTCCCTTGGAAATTGCGGTCATTAAAAAAACAATAGTACTTACCGCAGGGCGACAGGTCATACGAGTAATTGGCTGTAGGGTTGACGCGTAATTGCCTTTGTTGATCGATGACTGATGAGTGTTTACAATGTCTTTCTTCCTTGATTTCACGACTGAAGTACGATACGTCAACATAAAAAAATAGCACATGAAAAGCATTTCAATAGGAGGCAGTTTTAACAGGTATCAAAATGAATTCTTCATTTCATAAATAAATAAAATACTACATAACCCCTAGTAGCCTAACCTTTAACTTTTAAATATGGAGGTCAGAAAATTTTACTAACATCCAGTACCTGCCTCCATTTTTAAAAATAGTCGTCGTGGGACACTGTATATGGTCAAAAATTCCTATGTTTAACTCGATGCGTACAATTTTTGTTGCTGTAGTACCGAGTGAAATCATATATATATACTATTTTTAAGTATTCGTCTTTATATCAATTGTTGCTCCTCTAAGTAATAACAGACGAACGAAAAGTACTTATGGAAGACTTCGTAACATCACCGGAGGCGAGATGCCATGGCCACGACTCCCGTGTGTACCTTATGAAACCTTTTGAAATGCCATAACTTATGTTATGAATCAGTTTATAAAGAAAACAAAGGAGCGGTTGGCATATGTATGTACCTTAATACAGAACTGAAGTACTTACTGCCAGTGCCAGAAGATAATTTGAAAGCCACAGGATGCACTTGTTTATTCTGCAAAGATGATGGCAACTGTACAAACAAAAAACAACAGAGGACGGGTGAATTGCAGAAGTATGGTCACAGGAAAGTTTTCCTTTTCAATTCCCTTTTGTAACTGTTAACTTTGTTCAACAACAAAGTTAGCGCAGGAGCATAAAGGAAATATTTACTTTCTATCAATTATATGGTACAAATCAATATTCGGGTAATGGATACAACGATTCGATATTGTCACTAAACTGGCGTAATTATGTGTATTGCATAGTTTTGTTAACTTGAAAGATTTATTTATTAGATTTAGCCTGACGGCGTATGAACGTAAACATAATTATGTATACGTACCTACTCGTATATTTGTATTTAAAATATTGACAGGAACATGTATGTTACAATAACATGGTGCGAGCGACTTACACTGTTACTCCGTTCCAAAATGTTTTACTTTCTGTTGCACTTAGCTGCAAAACTTAATTTTATCAATTAAGGTTTAGTGTCGTAAATTGGGATAGTTTGGTATTTAATAAATTAGTTTTTCTCGTCTGTTCACATTTTTCCGCTTATCATCAGGTGCGCTGTAGGTTTGTTTGCCCCTGGCAATATATGAATGAATAATAAATAAATAAATATTATGGGACTAGACCTAGCCTCAAACTAAGCAAAGCTTGAACTATGGATGCTAGACGACGACACATGAAAAGTATTATTATCATCTACTCACATATTATTATTATTATTTGTTCGTTCTTTCCATATCTCGGACCCATGGGGTCCCGGACCTTTGGAAGGCATGCGTGGAGCCGAAGCCAACAGCGCATAGGCCTTTTTAAACGATATTATATAAAAGTGATGGATACACATGGCAGATACCATCTCCGAACGCACATGATACATCCGGAGATGATCCCCGCCAGGTGCAAAGACTATTGCAGTGCAGCACTTTTGTGCTGAGATGGAAACTAAGGTCATAAGGCTATTTATTGATTTGAATGTTGGATGGACTGGATATCGGGCTATGGGAGGAGACTAGCGGACACCTGCCGTGACAATCAGTCTCAAAATTGTAAGAGCCAGGTGGTGACTCGCCAACTCATTGAGTGGGCTCCGTAATGGCCGCACGCACAGTCCGACAACAGAGCAACACTTGAGAGTGGCTGTGAGGTTGTCGAGAGGTGAGTCTGCGGTAGCCAGATCCCGGTAATCCGTTCAGCAGGCCGCCGGCGTTATGAAATTTTACACTTCCAACCTGGAGCATAGGTCCCGCTCTTGCGACTCCACTTTGGCCGGCCAGTTAAGGCAAGCACAGAGGCGAGAGTTAGATGGAAAGGCCCCTCTGGAATAGGGGTCCGCGGTGTCGCCACTCACCGTCAGCTCGCCACAAGCTGCCCCCGCGGGGTTATTATTATTATATCGTTTTAGACAGGCAGCTCGCGCTGATAAGTCTAAATCGAAGTTCACTAAGCAAAAATTCACAACTTTAGATAGTTTGTCGAGTCTATTTTTGAACTGATTAACACTGTTGGAGTTCACAACTTGGGATTACTTTTTGATTGAGAGGCGGAAAATTGTGGCGAAGGTTAATATGTAATATCTAAACTGATACGTCATGACCCCTTTGTTGTTCAATAGGAACCATTGTCACGAACACTCCACGCTGTTGCATGACATTTCAACAATATGTTATACAAAATTACTGAATATCCAGGAGTGGTGTAATCATACATTAAATCTGTTTATTATATAATGTGCCATTAAAATCTTATATTTTAAAACAAGTTAGGTACTCTTATGGTTCTCAAACATGGTCTGGCAGTGTTATTTTAATTAAGAATCCCCACTTTCTTTGTCAGACGGTCGATATTCATTTCGATCCAGTCTAAAAGTGATAGCCTAAACATTAAGAGTCAAATGTATGTACTAATGGTTTAACTACCGATTTAGCAGCCGTCCACCCTAGGTACTCCTTCTTTACATGGTGGAGGTGCAGGGTACTGGGAAATTTTATTTAAATTCGCCCTAATAGGTCTAACTCGCATTACTTAGGTACTTTTTTTATTTTATACCACGACGGTGGCAAACAAGCATACGGCCCGCCTGATGGTAAGCAGCTACCGTAACCTATGGACGCCTGCAACTCCAAAGGAGTCACATGCGCATTGCCTACCCTTTACAAAAAGGAGGATTCACTGTGTTGATGGCTAAAGGAACAAGAAGGTCCCTCATCGTAAACACACTGGGTCCTCTTTGAGCTCTTTGGCAACCTTACTCACCAGCAGGAACACAACACCATGAGTAGGGTCTAGTGTTATTTGGCTGTGGTTTTCTGTAAGGTGGAGGTACTTCCCCAGTCGGGCTCTGCTCCAGATTTGAGCGAGATAACATTCGCTGAACGTGCCCTACCACACTTAGCGAGATGCCATTCGCAGTGCCCCATACCTCTATTTTTGGCGTAGTTTAAGGACATACCCAAGTCCGGACCATAGACATATAAAATAAGGAGACGGAATCCCACGAAGATAAAACTGTGATTCCATAATAAGCCGCGATCTCGTGCACACGCACTCACTTTTGACGTTTGAACTAATCACCGCTCGTCCACGAGTTGTATATGTGTGCGTGTCGCGCGTAAGCACGAAGAATTCGGCTTATTGTGGAATCACAGTTTTGTCTTCACGGCGCTACGTCTTCTTATTTTATATGTCTATGGTCCGGACGTAGTTTAAGGACATGCGCCGTACTACAGCTACAGCTTTTATGAAACTTACCCCATTTAAGAGTCACAGTATTATGAATGAGCCTTTTTAATTATTTACACAAAATAAATCCTGACAATCAATCAAGATTTAATTAGTTATCACTATCACTTTTATGCATTATCTTATTAATATTATTAAAATATATTATTCTCAATAACTATTGATTGTAAATGACGTCACAGTAACGTGTTTGTGTTAATTTTATGAGTAAGATCAGGACAATCAGACGAGACCCGCTTCGAACCGACATGAACCAGTATTCTTGACCAGGAAACTCCCTCTAACATGTTAGAGCAAGAATTAATCAAGAAGTGTCGTACGGCATGCGGCAGTATCAATGAAATAGCGACACTAAGCGTGTTATAGATTGACTCACAGACACAAATTGATATTGGGACATTTTTAACCGATTCAAAGCAAAATATTTATAGATGGCAGCACTTATCTCCCACGAAAAATATGTCAACATAACTGAAACGGCCATATGTGACATTATTTTGGTAAAGGTACAATTTTCCAGGCGACGCTTATGCTTTTATTGCTCAAATACAGCCCGCTGCCAAATGGTATCTTTACCAAAAAATAGCCAGCGAATGATGAATCTAAGAATGTGCTTTTACTCGTAATTACACCTACTTAGCTATTAGGAATCCGGCCCGGATTGGCGATATCATTTCTATCCATGCCAAATTAAACATTAGCTATTATTTATCGTATGGCTACACCTGTCACTGGATATAGATAGGCACTTCTTCCCCGGGGTAGTACCTAGTAGTAGGAAAGCCTATGATAAAGAAAATTCAGTAAGCGCTGCGAGGTCCAGATGGGACAGTGCAGCTGCCAAGTTTGTTACTCTTTTAGCACCACCCAGGGATCACGTATAGGGTTGTCTAAGGTGTTTCCTACGGACACAGAGTAACATTGATCCCCAATTAGCTAAGACCTAAAAATAAGCCATCTACACCTACAGATAATAAAAGATATAATACATATGGATATATGGCAATCCAACTTCGAACATAACACCAAAGTTGCACAACGCATGTTATGTCGTGAGCTATTAGAATAAATGCGAAATAAGGCCCCGGTGTCTTACATTGTTATTTGTTTATATACTTTATATGCTAGCCACTGACCTACCCAAACGTGATAGGTATAATCTAATTCTGCCAATTCATGAAGAAACGTATGCGTAATTCGATTGACCTGTGTCAGGAGTAAAATTTCGCGTGCATTGATCGCGATGTGGATCAGGTGTCATTGTATTTAGATCTAAATAATAATCAGAGATATATATATATATATGGACGTCTATGTAGCAAGTTACTCTTGGGTGTTAATCCTTTCACTCATTGTTATTTGTACGGCCTGCATATTTACTAGTAAAAGTATCGAGATACTAGGTTCGCCTTGTGGACGGTTCACTTTAATGTGAGTTAACTATAATAACAAAGTGACTAACTAACAAATTGTGTGTAAAACATGTGTCGATCCAGTAATACTATAATATTACTCATAAAGTATCGTTAGCATAAGGGGCTTGTATTGAACGTTATTATTATAAAAACATTTATGATGAATAAGTAAAATAAAAAAAAACTAAAATTTAAATGCCAAATGCAGGTCTCTAAACAAACATGTTTGATTAACCTCTTTTTAATGTTTGTTTTTTGTATTTGTCTGAATTATATAATCACAAATTATTATCTAAATAAAACCGATGGATGCGACTTAAATGTTACATATTTATGTAACTAATTGTGGTCGCGTGGCCGAGTGGCTGACCTCTCTCGCATGTCCCGTGGAAAGAGTTACACGGCCTGCCTTCTTTAACTTTAAGGGCCCTCACCGGTTACCACCAGTTTGCACCGGATCACCATTATCGCCTCATGCCCGAGCAAATCCATCCATACCGGTTTTTAAATACAAATTGTAAGGAAGAAAGTGTCTGCATTCCAAAGGCGTGATATATCTCGGAAAGTTTTGACAATGCACGTACTCTCTCCAATGAGGCAGATTGGTTTGTTGTCGAGGATTAATCTTAACTCTGCTTGTGCCACATAGAGCCGGCCTTAAACATCTAACCTAGATGGCCAGTGCCGTCTTCGACCCAAATAATGTTTCAATTGAGTGACAGGTGCTGTTATTCTAAATGATACCCCTCATTTTTAGGGTTCCGTAGTCAACTAGGAACCCTTATAGTTTCGCCATGTCTGCCCGTCCGTCCGTCCGTCCGTCCGCGGATAATCTCAGTGACCGTTAGCACTAGAAAGCTGAAATTTGGTACTAATATGTATATCAATCACGCCGACAAAGTGGTAAAATAAAAAAAGGATTTTTTTTATTTATTAGGGTACCTCCCCTATACGTAAAGTGGGGAGTGATTTTTTTTTTTCATTTCAACCCTAACGTGTGATATATTGTTGGATAGGTATTTAAAAATGAATAGGGGTTTACTAAAATCATTTTTCGATAATGTAAATATTTTCGGAAATAATCGCTCCAGAAGTAAAAAAATATGCGTCCCCCCCCCTCTAACTTTTGAACCATAAGTTTTAAAAATATGAAAAAAATTTCAAAAGTAGAACTTTATAAAAACTTTCTAGGAAAATTATTTTGAACTTGATAGGATGAATAGTTTTTGAAAAAAAATTACAAAATTATTTCTGAACTAAGTTTGTAATTTAACCGTATAAGCAGGTGTTTATTGTACCTGTAATTTCTACAAAATTACAATGAAATGACGTGCTTTCAAATAAAGTAAAAACGGTGAAAATCGGTTCACGCAATAAAGAATTATTCCATAAAAATCATCTTCCATACTTTAAGCTCGCGCGCAATAGTTTACTTAATTTGCCGATAGATGTCGCTGTACGTGGAACTCTCATATCATATCCTACATGGCGGTGTTATTAACTCTTAAGTGGGGACACTTACTGTGACGGACAGAAAACTACGGAACCCTACACTGAGCGTGGCCCGACACGCTCTTGGCCGGTTTTTTTTAAATACTGTCTGAAATTAAGGTCCAAGGTTTTCTTATACAACTTAATAGTGAAGAGCTTTTTGTAGATATGCTTAAAAATCATTATTTCATTTTTATTAATTCATACCTTGGGAATATTATGTAACTGTTTAATATTCCTAGCTAACAGTGTAATTAAAGTGACTTACATATATTAAATTGAAGTTCACAAATATTTTACGTATACATAATCTCATCTTTTTATACACTTAAATCCATACTAATATTATAAATGGGAAAGTGTATGTGTCTGTTTGTTTGTCCGTCTTTCACGGCAAAACGGGGCGACAAATTGACGTGATTTTTTTAAGTGGAGATAGTTGAAGGGATGGAGAGTGACATAGGCTACTTTTTATCTCTTTCTAACCCCCCACTTCCCTAAAATGGGGGGTGGAAGTTTGTATGGAGCATTACGGGGGCCAATCAGGAAAGGGGAGCCGTGTTACCCCGAATTTAACGCGAGCGAAACCGGGGGCAAAAGCTAATATAATATAAAGGTCTTTTATCGTAAAATACATGAGAACAATTTTTAAATCACTTAACTTGCTAATTACTTATTATGTATTAACTCAGATTATACATTACTATACCGAATTAATTCAACAGCAAACATCCAAAGCTTAATCAGACTTGTACAGTCTACAAATAATTTTACTAAAGTTAGTTTTAAATGGCGACTCGTTAGACGTGCCAGCTCGTTTACTCGAGTGGTCATGTTTCTTTGATAAAATATCGTGCTATTTATAAATTAACGATATGTCGTCTGGAAGAACTACTCACTCCTCTCTGGTTTAATATATATATATATATATATACTTTTCCTATAACTTTTGTATATATGTATCTATAGTATCTACCTTTCTCGTACCTTGTTGTACATGTTGCCGCATTTGTCCACCTCTTTTCACTTCTTCTCTCATCTACTCAAAGGTTAACTGGAAAAGATCCCTTAAAGGGATAAGTTTGCCTTTGTACTTACGTTTTCCTATTATTGTATTGTTTTGACTGGTTTTTGTACAATAAAGAGTTTTTACATTACATTACATTACATTACTGTGTATTTTTAATCTAATGTAGGTATAACATAAAGCTCTATAAATGGAGTACGCTTCGCCTCATCTTTCCAAACAAAAAAGTCTGCCAAAATCTGAGGGGGGCGAGGTAGCACGCATGTGAAGTTTTCTAGTCAAAGGTACATCATTGTCGGTTGTTAATACAGTTTATTTCTAAATTAATTTTTATGGCAGCAACGCTTTATTGACAACCGACAAAGATGTACCTTTGACTTGAAAACACCAAACATATTTGACATATTCTTTTTATACTTCATAACACTAAATGGAGCAATAGATAATCGACTGTACATACGTTAACATATGGTTCATTATTGGATGCAGTCTTTGCAACTGTCAAACAAAAAAGTCAAGGATCATTTTTGATTGTATTTTCAAACAAAATGTAGAAGACAGCAATCCTTAAGCGCGTTAAATATGGAGAAATGTCAAACGTCAAATAGTTACTGCCCGTCAGAAAGAAAACGATTGTCTTTGAATCGATTCTGTAAACGAAGCTTGATTTTCGATTTAGGTTAAATCTTTTATTACCAAAGTAATAATTAATAAAGTAAAACTTTACTTACATCTGAAATGGTATTTCATCTTTATGTAAACTAGACGAAGTATAACATTTTTTACATCCAAAAACAGCGCATAAGGGCATTTTCACGGAGCTTGTTATCCATCGACAGCGATGACGAAAGTGCGTGACATCGATTATTGAAATAGTTTTTATAGATGTACTAGATTTTCTGCCAATACTTTTGACAGAGGGGAAATGATACTCAGGGCCTCTCCTGGTGTAGAACTCTCTGAGGTATAACTAGAGCTATTTTGAAAAAAAGGCCCTCAGTGTGTTTGCCTGTCATAATACTTTTCGAGTCAGAGTTATAGGGTTAGAATCTGTGGTAGTTTTTTTCTCTGACTAACGTTCATAAGTGCATTGTAATGCTTAAATTGAAAAAAACCGGCCAAGTGCGAGTTGGACTCGCGCACCGAGGTTTCCGTACAAACCTATAACAAGCAAAAGTTGTGGTATGTTTATTAATAATTTCAATTTAATACCTCTACGCGTTTACGAGGAAAAAGGTAGTAAGTTTAAAATTTAAAAAAAATATTTTTTGTATGATTTTACTAAAAATATCATCTTTTCGTAATTTTTCCTTTGTCTGTGCTATATGAAGTATCTTCGTGCCAAGTTTCAAGTTTCTGAGTTTTCGGGAAGTACCCTTTAGGTTTTGAGTTTCTTGCGAGTACTGAGTTTCAAAATATGCGACTTAAAGTGCTATTTTTTTTTATTGCGTTGACATAAAAGTTTGATCTTGCTACATCTGAAAGGTCTTACAGACCTGAGTATTTGTCATGAATTTCAATTTAATACCTCCACGTGTTTACGAGGAAAAAGGTAGTAAGTTTAAAATTTAAAAAAATATTTTTTGTATGATTTTACTAAAAATGTCTACTTTTCGTAATTTTTCCTTTGTCTGTGCTATATGAAGTTTCTTCGTGCCAAGTTTTAAGTTTCTGAGTATACGGGAAGTACCCTTTAGGTTTTGAGTTTCTTGCGAGTACTCAGTTTCAAAATATGCGACTTAAATTGCTATTTCTTTTGATTGCGTTGACATAAAAGTTTGGTTTTGCTACATCTGAAAGGTCTTATAGCCCTGAGTATTTGACATGAATTTTAATTTAATACCTCCACGCATTTACGAGGAAAAAGGTAGTAAGTATAAAATTAAAAAAAAAATTGTATGATTTTACTAAAAATGTCTACTTTTCGTAATTTTTCCTTTGTCTGTGCTATATGAAATTTCTTCGTGCCAAGTTTCAAGTTTCTGAGTTTACGGGAAGTACCCTTTAGGTTTTGAGTTTCTTACGAGTACGCAGTTTCAAAATATGCGACTTAAATTGCTATTTCTTTTGATTGCGTTGACATAAAAGTTTGATTTTGCTACATCTGAAAGGTCTTATAGCCCTGAGTATTTGACATGAATTTCAACGTAATACCTCTACGCGTTTACGAGGAAAAAGGTAGTAAGTATAAAATTTAAAAAAAAAAAAATTGTATGATTTTACTAAAAATGTTTACTTTTTGTAATATTTACATTGTCTATGCTATACGACGTTGCTTCGTGCCAAATTTCAAGTTTCTAAGTTCACGGGAAGCACCCCGTAGGTTTTGCGAGTGCCGAAAAACTCTAAAATTTGCAGCATAAACGACTGTATCTTTTGATTGCGTTGGTTTTTAAGTTTGATTTTTTCACAACTCCAAGGGACAATAGACCTGAGTATTTGGTATAAATTTCAGCTTGATACCTCCACGCGTTCCTGAGAAAAATGGTCTTGACAGACAGACAGACAGACAGACAGACGGACAACAAAGTGATCCTATAAGGGTTCCATTTTTTCCTTTCGAGGTACGGAACCCTAAAAATAAATATATATTATCTTTTTATCTTCAAGACTTGTCTTTGAACATACAAAACAAGCTGTAAAGGGTAAATTTTCTGAGTTAACTCTTATCCGCATAAAAGTGACACGTTTCGTTGTAATTTATGTGTAATTAAACCATATATACATATGTGCTCTCAGGACAGTGCTCGGATAGCTTAGAGATAACAAAGTTGATGGCACGAGACCTAGAGGCACTCCCCTTGCTAGATGGTGTACCCAAATTGCTGCACCCAATGCAATTAAAACTGCTTAGGAGCCTATAGAGGAACCTGGTCTTCAACAGACGCGATCCTCAGCACTGTGGAAACGACGTATATATTTTTGTTATACCACGACGGTGGCAAACAAGCATACGGTCCGCCTAATGATAAGCAGTTAGCGTAGCCTATGGACGCCTGCAACCCCAGAGGATTTGCATGCGCGTTGCCTACCCTTTAAGAACCTATACACTCCTTTTTTGAAGAACCATTAAATAATCATTTGTATATATAATCATTTGATGATAGGTGATAGGTGACTTGTAAGTGTAGGGTCAGGGAGGGAACAGTCGCTCGGTGGGAACAGTGGCTCGAATGACCTGTACGAGAAACGGAAAGAGCTGTATGTCTGTCCTCTACATCAATCGAAAGCTTTCCGTACCCGATCATGTACAAACTAGTTAGTGAGCCGCTCCAGCGCTATGCGAATTTGTTATGGTGCGTTTTCGTGTTTAATGCTATCAAAATTACATTTTCAGATAATTTTCACTCATCTTTTTCTTAACTCGTACGAGATTTTTCATTTCTTATGTTTTTGTCGACGAGTGTGTCTAATCTACTTAGTATTGGCTGATAATTCAAGGCCCTCGGTGTTGGTATTTGTTTTTAGTTTGATCTAAAATACAAAATGGCGCCAAGGTCAACAGTCGTTCGTTTCGGAAAAGTACACGGTGGGTCGCGAACCACTGTGCACCTTACAGAGTTGGGCTAAAATTTACTTGAATATGAATAAGATTAAAAATTCTGTTATTATTAAAAATACTTCTTGCACTATTTTTACTACTACAGGGCACTACAGGGCATAGTACACAGTGACTCGAACCACAGTGTACTGTTAGAACCACTGTGTACTAGGGGGTCCTAGTCACAGTGTACAGCAACCGGTACACAGTGGCTCAATTCCCAATTTATAAAAATTAACGGATATATCTTTTTTGGTGAAAGTAACAGCAAATATATTTGCTACATATGGAAGCTTATAATGCACTGTGCTCTGCGCTTGCAACACTTAGTTCAGGGATTTATATTTTCCATACAACAGCCTGTTGTAAAAATCCTAGCGACTGTTCCCTCCCTGACCTGTGCAGATTATTTATTAGCAGTTATAAATATCAATAACATTAATAGCTTTTATGCATTACCTAAAAATAATCTACTTAATAAAAACTGTTTTAGGTAAATATCACCTATGTACTTACGTAGATAGAGTAAGTACATGTTTATCTACGACTTGCCGTCATAATTATAATATTGCTTAGATCAGTTTTGCACTAACAATACGTACGAATAAACAACAGTCAGCCTAAAACTCGCCAGTTGCAACAACAAATCTACTGCCTCGCGTTACGATCTCTTATCGTTCACAAACATAATTCCACTTAATGCTTTCCGGTTCCAAAAGCATACCCGATTTCGTGACTTAGTATTCGCGTACGATTATGTCTCCAATACCTAATAAGACGGGGAATTAGCAATGCGTCCTCGACCTGCAATTGTGGCATTGGCGACAATCGGCCACAATAGCGAACTCTACAAGTCGGCAGACATTTCTGAAGTGTTAAGTGTACATGAGCGCAGATCGTGTCTGTGCTGTGGTCAGCAAGTCGTCTCACGAGGCCGAATGGTCGAGTTTAATAGGGCTGATGACATGCGGCGAGTTGTTACGTTACGTTACATATAGTCGACGAACTTAAAATTGAAAATATCGAAATTAATATTCTAACATTCCTAAAGTAAAATTTTGTTTTTACTGTGTTATTATTATTATATGGAGCCTGTCGTGTCCCACTGCTGGGCAAAGGCCTCCCCCAAATCTTGTATTTTTTGTATTTAAGTACATACAGCTACTAACAAAAATAATCGTGAACCAGTCACACAAATGCACATCACACATCAAAGGAAATGCAGAGTGTAACACAAATACTGGTGAACATGGTGGCACGGTTGGTTCATCGGTATCGTGTTGCGAGTAAGAAAAATTTAAAGAAAACGTTTTTGGACGTCAAAAATATTTTTTTTGCACCTATGGGACACGTCGTCCCAGCCGAACATTTTTGGTAAGTACTTCCACTTACCATATTTAAAAGCTTATATTTTTCTAAAATATACCGAGTGGTTATTGTATTGTATTGTAGTACGGGCAGGTTTCCGCGAATCGACGGCTTATAGCGCCTATTTTGCGTGACTTGGTTAATTAGTTATTTAAATGAATATTTCATAAAACGAAGCAACCCGTCGATAGATAAGGAAAATTATGAGTGGAAATGCGTGGAAAATATCTCATATAGGGTTTTTTCTAAAGTAGCAGGAAAAATCATAGATTTCACAATCAACTTGATTTTAATTTTATGATCGTTACCTATTTATATGTAAATATGATGTAAAAATATGAAGTAGGTATGTCAGCTTGTCTTAATCAATGAAAATTAACCTATCTATCTGCAAATATCTTTGTCTATCATTTTCGTCGTTTGTGAACTTCTAGTACACGGTGGATAAAAAAGGTCTAATCGAGATTCCCTTGAAAAATCTTTTAGCGCAGGTTGCCTATTTCTACAAACTCGCTTTCAACTATGCTAAACTATGTAACTTAGGTAGATACACATTTGTAATTAGCAGGTAGGTACTTCATGTACATACTTATAAAAGTAAAGATGAGTTGCAGATTGAAATTCCGAAGTCACAGAGCTAATTGTTATACTTATTTAACACACGTGACCAGATATTTATCGCAAACAATTAGTTTTATAGCAAACAAGCGTATTTAAATATAATAAACATGTCATCAACTATCATTATATAAGTAATAAACAAATCCTATTATTTACATAATTGCGGAACACCGTTCAGTACAGAAGACACAGTACAGTACACAGCAACCACGTGTCGATACCTACATTACATTAATAATTATCTCAATCACGTGTTTAAGTTGAAGTTATTTGAGAAACAAGATGTTTAAAGTTGTAACAATCATATAAGTAAGTAATACTGCTACTAAATGCTGCTATCAATGAGTACCTAACTGTAATTAGTACACAAAGTACTAGCTCTGCAACTTATCGTGGACACAGAATCGAGTAGAAGGTTCACTGTGCAGGTGGTCATCTCCCTGTATCGCATTACATATATCATTATTTTCCGGCCTAAATACCTAAATAACTAACTTAATTTACGATTCCATAATTACGGGCCGCAGGAATAAACATGTATAGTCACTTGCAAAGTATCTTGCACGACGAAGGCGGCAAAAATGTGTGACCCACTCTTATGGCCCTACAAATAATATTATGTTAAATATTTTTGCGGCCTACGTTGTTGAAAATATTATTGACGGTTACTAGCTTGCAGCCGATAACAGTGATAACAAACAAATTTTCAATACTGTCTCCTGAGTCGATTGTCCTTAATCATTTTGTTAACGAGCTAAACTCACGATAATAGAAACTGTATGTAAACATGTTGGTAAACAATCGAATTAGGATGCAGTACAACAAAAGTTTGAACAATAAGCCATTGACTCTTGCGAAATTTTGTATTAGGGCCAGAGCACACATGCTAACGCTACTGCTTATTTTTATGCAACACCCGGGAGTTTATATTGTGTAATATACAGTCAAAATAATCAAGGTAAGGTAAAAAGCACAAATATTACATTGTCAGTAGGGAATCACATGCAATACCTATACGTCATTGATGGCTCTCCACAATTTGAATTAACTGACACTTTGCAACGTGGTTGTAGATTGAGCGTAGTCGGATTTTAGCAACTCCGTGACGTGGGTATCTCTATCAGATCTGGCTGTTATAACATTGAATAACTTCAATAAGACTTTATTTACAAATAGGATAATTTGAATCAATCCAATTAAAATGCATCCGCATTTTAAGCCGATCGTGTGTGTGGCCTGAGCTCGAGATCACGATATTCCGGCGTAACGTAACGTCGCGAACTAACGGCATATAAACTTTATTCATATGTCACTCCGACGTGCTGACAATACGTTTCTTGTCATCTTGTCAGCGCACACGTCACTCTTGCTGCCACGTCCGTGACAAACTATACATATGAAGGGATATTTAGATTTTTTAACATTATATCTAAGGTAAGCGTTTTACGAGAATTCAAAAAAACTCTCTATTTATGATATTATATTAAACTGTCATTATTTCTCTCATTTGGTATAATTTCGGACATCTTAACAAAGGTACGTATTATAAATAAATTAGGTACTTACATAAATCTAATAAATTGGGGAACTTCACTTTAGGTACTATTGTAACTTAATGATTATTTAAAGAGCGTGTTTAAGTATGTTAAGGTTAACATAGAATCATTCCCGTTCAGAAAAATGACACGCACACGACAGGGTTCAAAACAACAACTACGTACTTGGTTTAGTCGACTGGCCAAGTCATCCAAAATAATGTCAAGTGCAGGACCCAAAATTTACAACAAACTCCGTTCGGAAATAAAAAATGCGGGTAATATTTTTGAGCAAATTAAAAAGGTGGCTACTAAACCATACTTTTTACAGTCTCACAGAGTTTTATGACCTACCTTATTAGGAAAACGTTTAATTTAATAATTAAGTACCAATAAATAAGTACCAATGTAATAATATTGTAATTTGACATGTAATATTTTAAATATTATAAATAAATGACTATGACTATGTAGGCAAAGACAGCAATAAGGAAAACAAGCAAAGAAATTATCGTGTAAATTCAAATGAAAACTTATGTTTACATTTGTTTGCATTACACGATTGTCCATAACATTAACTATATAGGATGTGCGTTGCATTTTCGTGATTGTATAAGTGCATACACTATAATAACACCCTATATTTATGCAACAATTAAAAGTTACCTTAAAATATCAAGTACGTTAAAAATATAGTAAAGAAATGGGAATTTCATAAGAAACTTACTCTGAATTACGAGTAGATAAGTAACTATTAACTTGAAAAATGAACTAAAACTTACATCTACTTCTGGTTTAAATACTTGACCGTTAGCTTTTCACTGTTGTGTTATTGTTGTTTATTTTTTAAAGTTATAGACTATAGGTATAGTTAGTAGTCTACAATATCAACGTAAGAGCTTAATGAATTTAATACCAGGAGTGCGATTTTTGAATCTCACCAAGTGACTAATTCTCACCGATGTGAGTGATTTACTTTCGGAAATCACTCACATCGGTGAGAATTAGTCACTTGGTGAGATTCAAAAATCGCACTCCTGTTCGTCAAATAATACACATCCTATTTATTGTTTGACAATAATTAGGTACATTAATTACTCACTTAATGTAATATTCGCATTCATTAATAAATATATAGGTACCTAATAGTTCCTGCTTTTCCTTATAGCTTGATTAAGTATTTATGCGTTGAATTGAATATAATTGTTTATGGCTTTTGTATGACGGCTGTCTTTTATTTTTATTTAGCACGATTATCCCCATTACGCTGGAAGCGAGATCTGTACCTAGCACAAGATACGATCCAAACCCAGAATCACTCATACACCGACCTTTAAATTATACATTGTCCTGTACAAGATGTATTCCCTCTATGAAATGATATACATTCACAAAAAATTATAGCACCTCCAAAAACTTAAAAGATCCTTGCAAATACGAAGCAAACCGAGCTTGCGATGAACGCACTCTAGTTATCTTATTCTAGGATTCAACTCTAGTCCGTTCCCACGTGCCATCTCCTTCAATGTCAAGGCGCATAATAATAATAAAATAATAAAATACTCTTTATTGTACACCTCAATAAGAGAAACTAAGACAGAAAAATTACAAAACTTAAGGTAAACAACAGGCGGTCTTATCGCTAAGAAGCGATCTCTTCCAGACAACCTTATCTGTAGGTAGTATCTGTCGTGATTACAGAGATTTCTATACATTTATCTAGTCGCAAGCAGGAAGGTATCTACTTGAGGAGAATGTAAATCGTCCGAGCTTAACTCGATGTAGCAACGCCATTGAGTGCTAATTAAGTTATGAAAAGTAATTACATGTCGTAAATTTCGCTCGATTACTTTATAATTTCTTTTTTTTTTATTATGATTGATAACATCAACACAGTTAAGGTACACTTGAAGGAATCCCTATATATTAAACCAGAAAGTGTCACATGCCTTATATTAACTACTTGATGCGCCAGTTTGGGATTCACCAAATAAATGCGACGTTATACCTATCCCTACTCCAAACTAGTAACCAAAGGTTTAAGTATTAGAAATGGAATTATTCAGTGTATATAATAAATAGTGTGGCGTGGAATGGGGCCCTGTTTGTACAGAACTGGGCGAGGCGATTACGCGGTGCGCCAAACCGACGCGGATGTGCGTTTGCGCATATATTAAGACAACTAAAGCTTTTTGCAAGCGAAACATTTTGCCGACCGGTTGGTCTAGTTTTGATGTCGCGGTGATTTGAAGTCTCCGTTTTTACATTTAACAGTAATTGCAAGTATAATTCAATAAGTAGTGGCTAGTTCAGACTCTCGTAAAAATTGTAAACTTATTGAATTTCGAATTCAATCCATCTTTGTTGAAAACTGATTGAATTTAGAATTTAATCTAACATGTACGGTAATTTATTTAAGTGCGCTAGAGAGTAAATAGATTTAAAAAAATTGGAAATCGTATTTTTTTCCTTCGTATTTGCCTATATAGTTAAATTAATTCAATAAATTTATGAATTCTCTAAATAAGTACACTTGTCTAATTTTGTTAAGTTTAGATACATATGTCTGAATTGTGTAAGAACATGAAACACGTAAGGTAAAACATTCACCCACTCTTTGTATATTCTTTGTCAGTGGAGAAAACGTGTCTTATCGTGATATTACACGCGTGACAAATGATAATGTTATACAAGTGTCATTTATTCTTAACAATGTGGTATTTTTCTCCGAAGGCGGCAACCGTTACGTTGCAGTAACCGCAAGTCAAGAGGTGGTGTATACATTTGTCGATTGTAATTAGGGCATTCTCTAATTGCATTTTCCGAAAAGTTTTCTGATCACCGACATCCATGTTTGCTTGTAAACTGCACATTATTTTTATGGACAAGTTTAGAGATAAGGCTGGATATTCCCATTTTTTTATATAAGACCACAAGACAGATCGCACGCTAAACCTAAGCAGTACGTGTACAAAACGCAATTCCGCAGTCGCTATTTAACAAGTACGAATAATCATAGAGCTCACTCAGTACATAATATACTATTTTAGTGGAACTTTTAACATGTTTCGTAAATGCAACAGTAGTAGTAGCTACGCGAGCGAAGTGTTCAAAATAACCTTAACACCACTGTTAATATTTTAACAGTGACGTGGTTCCAAGATCATTTTGAACAATTGGCCCGCCTGCCTAGTTCTGCTGCTGACGCTGACCGACCTGACGTTCCGTTGAAGTCGTCAGTCTGGTTGACGTATAAATATCAGCACTACAGCATATGGACTTATGGGCTTGGCCTTTTGTTTTTCCAGATAACATATTAGCTGGAATGAATATAGTATAATGTATTTTAAAATCAATTGTGACATTATTTTAGTAATTTCCAAGCGTTGCAGATAGTGATGCGTGCGATACTACGAGTATAGTATATGTATAAGTAATAATCGTAATCCATTGCGTAACTTGTTTGTATGTACTATTATGTACTTATTAATATTGTATTTTACTTCCGCGATTTTTTACATAATTTATATTGAGTGGTCAATATCAATTATGTTGACATATAGGTAACGGTAATGATTTATGTTTATTCATTATATACAAGTAGTTTATTAACTGAGAATATTAGGCCAAATAAGTGAAATCTGTGTTGCAAGTAATAAGTATATAATTATTTGTGTTCGTATGTTTTTGTCGAAAAGTAATTATAGCACATACATAAATAGTCCAGCAGTTATGTACATTTTACCTGGAAAGTAATCCAAACTCAATGGAACTTTAAAGGGTAGTTTGGGGGTATGCCGCGAATACTCTCATAAATTTTCGACCTCGAGGACCTTGTGGAATTTGGAGGGGGGACAAAAACCTAATTTTTTTCAGGTTTTCGCTTAATATCTCATAAACTAAGTACTTTTTTTGTACACCTTGTATGGCAAAGTTAAAGAGCAATACATTTCCTGAAAGGTAGCTGGCATACCAGATTTTTAGGCCAAATATTAACGAAGAAACAGCCAATTTATTCTTGAGATTCCAATATGGCGGCGGAACCATAATTTTTTTAGCAATTCTGAAAAGTTATGACTTTTCAAGTGTCATACATCTAAAGATTGTCTGGGAGAGATCGCTTATTAGCAATATGGCCGCCTGTTGTTTACCTCTCTTCATATGTAAATAAGTTTGGTGTGCTGTTTTCTTATTCTGAGGTGTGCAATAGAGAGGATTTAACTTTACTTTTGCTTAATGTCCACAGAATATCATACATTAATTTCTACGAGTATTAATGTATTATATACACTTGACAGCATAACGAAAAATAATATGTCCACAAAGTTCCGATGTCATAGGTTTTCAAAGACGTTAATATTGGTGATTGATCGACATAATTAACATAGCAATGATAAAAAAAGAGATAAGCTACTTTTTAAATGTTAATAACCTTTTTTCGACTGTATCTTCGTTAATACTTGGCCTGCAAATGATATGACAGCTAACTTTCAGGAAATTTATTTCTCTTTAACTTCGCCATACAGGTTGTACACAAAAAGTGCTTAGTTTATGAGATATAAACGAAAAACTGAAAAAAATGGTTTTTGTCCCCCCTCCAAATTCCACAAGGTCGTCGAGGTCGAAAACTTATGAGAGTATTCGTGGCATACCCCCAAACTACCCGTTAAAGTTCCATTGAGTTTGGATTACTTTCCAGGTAAAATGTACATAACTACTGGACTATTTATGTATGTGCTATAAGTACTTTGCGACAAAATCATACGAACACAAATAATTATATCCTTATTACTTGCAACACAGAATTCACTTATTTGGCCCAATATTCTCAGTTGATAAACTACTTCTATATAATGAATAAACATAAATCATTACCGTTACCTATGTATATGTCAACATAATTGATATCGACAACTCAATATAAATTATGTAAAAAGTCGCGGAAGTAAAATACAATATTAATAAGTACATAATAGTACACACAAACAAGTTACGCAATGGATTACGATTATTACTTATACATATACTATACTCGTAGTAGTAAAATTTATGAGAGTCTTCGTGGCATACCCCCAAACTACCCGTTAAAGTTCCATTGAGTTTGGATTACTTTCCAGCTACCCTTAACATAATTCGACATAAATGCTGGGTTAAAAGGAAATTTCACTGTTCGGGCATAGTTTCAGAAATGGCTCTTCTGCCTCTTCTACGCGGAACATTTATAATTTATTTTGAAGTCAATGCCGTATTAGTATAAGCAAACAGTTAATAAAACCACAAAAATGTCCTCGCCTTATAACTAAATTCAAGATTTATCGGTGTCCTCCGATTCTGTTGATATTGGAACGAATGGGTTTATTGTCCTCAAGCCCAGCGGTAATGTAGAACACATTCAGTGATAAAAATCAAATGTATTTAATTTACTTAATTAATTTAAAAAATGTATTTAATTAACTTAATTTGATTATCAGTTCCTCGTGATCTTACATTTTCTATTAAGAACGTCACTTACTTCACGTCAAAATACTAGTAAGGAAACTAAGACCGCTACCTACTCATTAATCATTATCAGAACTTACAAAAGACCGTGAGATAAAAATGTACTGCTCACGAATATAGGCGGTACGAAGACAGGTGTTTGGAGTACTTAATTGTAATTGATCAGAAGATGCCCTCTATCTATAAATTTTAAGGACATTTTAAACTGTTTTGTGAAAAATACAAAAAAAATACTTATTCACGAAACGGCTTATAATTTTTTCACATCAGTACTTCCGCCAAACCACAGCATATTCATTCTATATATATTTTGCTATATTCATTCTTTTAAAAATCCTGTAGGGGGGTAGGTAAGTACGCACATGATGTTTGTTTTCCGTTTTTTCAACATGCTTGCAAGCGCAAGTATAAAGTAACCTTACATCGACAAAAAACCTTTTTTTCAATAGATAACCAGAGTTTCGCGGCAGCACATAGATGTGGAGGAACTGAATTCTACTTCTATTGGACAAGTAAAAAAGTGACATCAAAACAGGGCATCGACAAATCTACATGCGTTTTTTGCTTACTTTGTTGGGAACCAGACTCAAAAACCTGATTTGTATGTCGTATTTCCGAACGAACGCTATTTGTAGCGTTGAGACCGACCTTGAGAGTCATTTCAACTGACTTCCAATATCCACATGCCAAACTAAAAAGTCGTATCTCCAAACAAACCTCATAGTGGGATATAACTTTTTGACTTGGCAATACCGAATATATCGGTTTTTGTACGAGCTTTCGTTGCCGTTGAAAGGAATGAGGAAACGTCGCGCTTGCGTGATGATTCGCAAAAAATATTAACTACTGGTGCTTAATTAAATGATTTATCAAGTAATTTAAGCACTGGTTTTTTTTGTTGTAAATGGTTATCTCTGTAAGTCTTTTTGTGTATACGTAGAGCGGACCCGGGGCTCAATAAAATTGGCAAGGCAAAACCGGGTCAAACGCTAAGCGGTGGATACATCAAAGGAGTAGCGACTGATACTTTTAGTCCTGTAATTCAAAATAAATACGTTTTATGTGTACCTATTTACTCTAGAATTCCAGACCGTATTTTGTAAAATAACTGACTCTCATACCTATATGTATTATGGGGAGAAATTAGATTGCCTGAATTTTGTTCCTCCTGTTTTTCGTTGTGCGTCTGTTACCTAAAGTCTTTTGTTTTATTTATACCCTAAAAAGGCATTATAATATATGGTCATAGCCTGTGACGTTACTAGCCGCGTTAGCAGTCGCGAATGCAGGGAAAACTAAATTCCAATTTTAAAATAGTTAATTATATTTACAAACTCTTGTATCAAAGTTATTTTTTCGAGAATCAAATGTTTAAAATTAAATGGTACTTTCAAAGAAGGTCGTCAATTCCGGGTCCGCTACCAATATGGTCACGTATGTTTTCTTCTTAATTTTTAAGCAAATGCCCATTTTGTTACGCGGCTAGTCATAATATATCATGCTAATTAAATGAGAGTTAGAAATACAAAATAAAAAAATATTTCGTTGATCCTTCCGTGATCCAAATATTACTACACAAGTCGTTAACGTCCTAGAGCTTTGAAATAAGGCTTAACTTCGCTGACGTCACATGTCTGCTGTCACGTGCGTTTTCTTACTATTTACTTAATCAGAATATTGTAATATTTAGATATTATCGAAGCCGACGAAAATGGATTACTAGATTAAAAAAAAAGAGACTGTAAAAAAATGCCTACAAATTCAAAATGCGTATTTCTGTATTTTGTTTCGGAGTTTGGATATATAATGCGGGTTTCATGATGGCATAATATCATACTCTTTCGATAACGAAACGTAATCACCCTTTAGTTGAACAAACCGTTATCCGGGGACTCAGCCACCGCGTGTTTGTTTGTAGGGAGGCTATCAACTTACAATCAGCAAGGCCTCTACCAAACAACGGTACCGCTATTTTATTATATTTAATAAAAATGTGTAAAACGTCATCTACGGCAAAATTGCCATTGTTGTGTACAAAGGGAGAAAGCATTGTTACATGAAAAAAGAATAAGGGGCAGGATCAAATTATGAATCTTTATCATTTTATTATGATTTCCGTTTCATTATCATGTCAGATTTTGCATCAAAACCGGTAGGTATTTATTTTGTGTTATGTAGTTACTGTTATGTTTGGTGTGCGTTAGGTACTCATTCACCATTTAAAATGTCTCGCTTTTTGTCCTCCTTCTGAGAAATGCGGTGACGGCGATGGCCGTAAACAAAACTTTTCCAATTATACCGACATGACGTTTACTTGTCCGTGAACTATAAATACGAGTAGTAACAATGAGACTAACAATCACTCCAAGGAAAATAAAATACTAATTAAACTCATTATATTGCAAATATAGTCAAGTATAAAGTGTCCTTGGGAACTTTCGCCGTAACATAATACTTTCGGCGTACGCCCTTTGTTAGAAACCAAAATTAACAGAAATTTTGTTTTTTTTTTAAGAATTTGACATTGACCCGGTGCGATTCTGAGGTCGGAAATTCTTGTCTAACGTAAGTTTTTCTTCACTAATAACATACCTATAAAAAATTAGCCATACCTGATTTAATGTAAGGCAAAATGTACCATTTCAATGGATTAATTTGATTGCTTGAACCGCTTTTCAATATGATGCGAAACATGTGAAATAATTTTCGACTAATATATATAATATTTCTAACGCTCACTAAAGTTTTTATTTAAAATAATGAACAACGATTCCATCGTATCCATTTGTACCTAAGTAACATGAACTATGGCCAGCTTTATCATAACTGATTCGTACCCGTTTAACCGTCTCGAGTCCGATTGCTCCGGATCCATCCAGAGCGGGCCAGACTTTACCAGGATTAATTGTGATTAGTGCTGCGAAAAACTTACTCCAGTCGCACACTGATTAGCCTTCGGTGGAGTGTGCTATTTACAAAGTACGCAGAGTATTTACAGTGTTATTGTACAGTCTGCAGAAGTAACTATGGGCCTACGAATTTCTTGTTTAGAGAAAAAGAAGAACTCCTCACCCGCCAAGCCACTTGCACTTCTCACTGTCCATTACCTTACTATGAATATATGAAATATTAGAAACAATTATAAGTGTTACCTCAACTCTCAATGATTCAACATTACTTGAACAACATTTGTGGAGTATCAACAGATATTACGAGCACTTGGAAGTAATTTATAAGTAGTAAAGTAACGACGATTTACCAAATACTTCTTAGGTAGATATACCTAATATCGTTAACACTTTAACACCACAAAACCACTTAAGTAGTGAACAAAAACATAATGACGTTCCAAACAACAACTTGGCGAACTAGACGTTCGTAAATCTCGAATTTTCGGAAATCATTATAAAATCGTGGCCATTTAAGAGTAAGATCAGATAATATACACTGGTAAGACTAAATTATCAATATACCACCGCTTAAGGCGAAGTATCCCTAGGCCTATTTGTATTTGGCAAGTAAACCAGGCAGGTAAATAATTTATTTGGGTAGCTATGAAAAATAGAAATAGGTACCTACTAAAATTAATAGGTAGACGTCTAATTGGGGGCCGTACATTACTCAATATGGGCTGTATTTTAATGCCTTTACAGCTATTGTTTAACTATAGGTAGGTACCAAATAATTATATTGACAACTGAATGTATAATTGGGAAATATTTTAAGAAGACTTTTTTAATCGAAAACGATCACCTATTAATTAAAAAATAAAGTACTCTTAAAATATTTAGGAAGCAAATAAAGTGAATTACAAAAACGAATTACAAACATTTCAATACAGTTTTTTTTTAATACAAGTAGTTTGGAACACTAAAGTACGACAAGTACAAGATTCGAAAGGTAAACTACATCTGTCTGGCTAAGTCTAAGCTTCGCAAACAAATGCTTTCTTTAAAGAGCCTATACTACAGTGAAAAACATTCTTATGTTTTTTTAAAGAAAAGAAAAACATATTACAGTTTTAAATAATGATTACCTCTTGTTTAATGATATTTTAGTAATACAATTCGTAAATTTGCACAAAATTTGCAACTATAGCTTGATGCAGTAACGAATTATAAATACCACCATGTACAATTTTAAATAAAACACAAATAGACTATTCAGTAGTAATAGTGTCGTCCGCTACGCATCTTCATACCTATAGGGGCAGTGGCTGGTAAAACAACTGTTCATACGAAGATTTAGGAACCCCATTAATCCAGGAAAAATCTTAACACCGCGAAATTCTCAAGTAACACGTTTTCTAAAACGAACGTACAGGGTGAAGCGCCATCTTTTGTCAAATGTCAACCGATTTTCAATTTTTTTTTATTGGAAAGAAAGACGCTTTCTGCATGATTTCATGAGAATTTATAAGGTGGCCGAGTGCGAGTCGGACTCGCGCCCACTTTTTTCCTTAAGTCCGACTCACGCTTGAATGCAGACTTTAATTGTTTTTCCTCTATTAAAACTAATCGATTTCAAAGTAGGAATATATTTAAAAAGTATTTTAAACTAGAGAACAAATCAAATTATTTAATTGAATATTGTGATAATTTTTAAGTGGAGGCCTTGTTGACTTATACTTTCATACTTACTTATAACATCTAAACAGTATATATTTAAAACGAATTCTACAAATAATTGTTGAAATGATCTCTCTCATTTTATCTCTTTATATTTTCTACATTAATCTCTTCATATTATACTTACATATTATACCATAGGGGGTGAAGTGCTCCAAAGAGTTTCGCAGGTGAAAGATCTTGGAGTGATACTAATAGATGAGAAACTAACGCTTGACCAGCATATTCATTCCATTACCTCGAAAGCCTTTCAAATGCTTGGTTTCGCTCTTAGATTAGCCAAGCCTCTGAAACAATCCTCATCGTACTTGCTACTCTATTAATCTCTTGTACGTCCGTATTTAGAATATGCACCCGAAGTATGGAACCCTCATTACGCAATCTATATTGACGCTGTGGAGGCGGTCCAGAAACGTTTTCTCAGAGCCCTTAACTATAGACTCGGATATGCATATCTGCCATACGAAAGCCTCCTACAACGGTACAAACTTAAAACACTGGCTAGCAGACGTCATGTTAAGGATGCCACCGTTCTTTACAACATATGCACTGGTTCATATAACTGCCCGGAGTTGTTAGAGACTTATTGGTTTTGGAGCTCCTTCCTATAGAACACGAAACTTGTCTCTTTTTGCGGAGCAGATAAACTCCACTAACGCAGGCGTGCGTGCGCCTCTGCGCAAAATATGCTGCAATTATAACAAACGCCTGGTCTCCGTTGACATATTTAATCATACGCGGGCTGATTTTAAATGCAAAGTAAGCGAACTCTTGTAACTGTCGTTATTTTCTTCATTTCTTCACTGTAATGGTAGTATATTCCTCTTATTGTCTTAGAATGGTAGTTGTAATGTAACATTTCTCTCTTGTTTTCGCTACTCTCTACTGTATGTTTAGTTTAAGTAGTTAAAGATTACTTAAGGATACTTGTTTTGTTCCGTTAACAATGCCATCTTAATATAATTTGTGTGAAATCTCAGTGGGATTTAAGCTGTACCTATTTACCTCCATGATTTATTTTTGTACATGTTTTTTGGCTTGTATCTGTTTTTCTCCCCAATAAATAAAATAAAATAAAATAAAATTAAGTATGACAATAAATCATTAATATCATTATTTCTACTTTCTCGCGGATCAAAATCCAACCGGTAAGGAACGCTCCGTATAAAACACGAACGCGCGATTTTTTTTGTATTTTATAACTCCCAAACACGCTAAACGAGAAAGTTATTTAATATACAGATAAAATTATATTACTTATAGAATTTTTGAAAATATCGTATTCTGATTTTTTTTAAAGAAAATAGTAGCAAACGAGCAGACGAGTTTGATGGGAAGCGGTCAATGTCGCCCATGAACATTAGCAACATCAAGGGAGCCGCTTATGCGTTGCCGACCTTTTAGAATCCTTACGCCTGTTTCTGCTTCTGTTTGTCTGTTTATTATGATATTTTATATAAAATAAAAATAATTACAAATACAAGTAGGTACTTACATAGGCTACTTACTCGTACCTACTTAGGGACAATCTTACATTATATTATTTTTTCTTAATGTTTGTTCTTTACTGACCAAAAGAAAAATTGGTGTCAAAATGTCAAAGTATCCCAGTCAAGAAACAATTCTTGACTGGGATACTTTGACATCTTGACACCAATTTTTCTCCAATCGAGGTCGTATCTTTAGGTACCGGGACACGATATTTGTAGCTTAAGAAACCACCAGCTTCCCCAACAATTGAAATTGACACGCGATATTTGTGAACGGAGTGGTGACCACGGTCGGTCGCTGACGACAAGAGAACACAGAAACTTGCCTTTTGAAATCACAATTTCAAGAAACTTTACAGCCATGGAAAGCATAACAAACAAATTCACAAGCTAGTTTGATTAGTTATATCTTAGATCACTTTTCGATCGGACATAAAAGAAAGGTTTTGTGGTAAAAGTAAATAAACATTATTTTTAAATACTGTAGTTTTAGGTACAAATTTCAGCGGCACAATCGCTTAAAGCTCACCCAGCAATGTATCCCTACTGCTAATGCTACAGCGTAATCGGCAGTAAAAAGCTACTGTCTACATGAATTTCACAGGCGTCTTAAAATAACTTCTGCAAATGAAACTTTATTATGGTTGATGACGATAATAACGTTTTCTAGAGGCGAGCCGAAGCCGCCTGCCTTGAGGAGCGTCGGAACCTCTTATCTCACGCAATTAAATTCTACCTAGATTGCTATAGGTATATCATAATACTGAAATAAACAATTGGTATGTTTTATACTACAGTCGCTCGCGTATTTTACTGTTTGAAAACTGAATGCCGTTCGTTGAATACCTACATATTATGTTAATGACCACCAAATGAATTGCCTATAAAGGTTTCTCTAATAACTCTAAGGTTTTATGACAAAAAGTTATTGTTAAGAGTTTATTAAGTGAGAATACATAAAAAAATCTGAAACGTCCTGTAACAGACTGCCTTGGAAAGTAATACTAATGTGGCGGAACTTAAATGAAGCGACCATCGGCAATAAAATACGTACTTAACAGTTCCATCGAGTCTAGATATAGAAGCATCGCTTTTAATAATGACACATGTGTTGTATCCGGAAATAAAGGCTTATTACAGTACATTAGTGCGTGGTTCTAATTGGTGGACAAGGTCAGGGGATAATGGTGGCACAACAATTGCCGCGGATGGCTATTGTGGGAAAATTCACCGAGAGGAAAATTTCTTGCTGAGCGCAAGTCTTCTTCATTTAGGGGCCATTTTTGAAATTTCCTCATTTCCTCAACATAGAAATGAGACCCCGTACTCGTACAACGCAGTTAAATGGTGACTTTTACTCTCACATTTTACCTATGATATTTTTAGTTATTATAACATATGTAGATTTTATCTCTTGTTGTTGTTTCTTTGGACAGACTAAGATGAAACTTGGGCGTTCCCTGGTGTTTCCAATTTTCCTATACGGCTTTGAAACTTGGACTATCAAGTAGACCTGGAAAGTCGTATCGACGCGTTTGAGATGTGGTGTTGGTGGCGTGGCGGCTTTTACGGATACCTTGGACTGAGATGCACACTATCAGTCCATACTAGAGGAGCTACGAATAAAACGCCAGGTGTCGACGACGTGCCAGGACCACATACTTCGGACACCTCTCACGACGCTCCTCGGATAGCTTGGTGAGAATCATCATGACGGAAAAAGTTGAAGGTACAAGACTTAGAGGGCCTCCCACTGCAAGACGGTGTGCCCAAATCACCGCACGCATGCAACACTGCAATAATCCATTCGCTTGTCGAGGGATAGGCTGGAGGAACTTGGTCTTCAACAGAAGGACATGATGTCACGATCCTCAGCTCTAAGTATACGACTAATAACGACTAATAATAATGTTGTTTCTTCACTAAAGAAACAGCAACATGAGAAAAAGATCTTTGGATAACGGGTTAAAAGAAATTGCGATTAGTTTTGCGGTATTCGCAACTTTACAAATTTATGTGAACACTAGCCTTTTCCCGCAGCTTCGCCCGCGTACTATAAGTACTCAAAAAGGATACGATACCCATGTCGATTTTCAGACTTTGTGACCACATTTGCCGCTTTTAGGGGTTGAATTTACAAAAAACCTGAAACACGTGTTTACTCATTTATCGTTAGAAATACTCCTGTGAAGTTTCGAATAAAATAGTCTAACTAATCTTGATTCGCCATACAAACTTTGCACCCCCATTTTATCCCCTTAGGGGGTGAATTCTGAAAAATCCTTTCTTAGTGCATCCCTAGACCTTATAAGGAACCTACGTGCCAAATTTGGAATCTCTAGAACAAGGGGTTTGGGCTGTGCGTTGATATGTCAGTCAGTCAGTCAATCAGTCAGTCAGTCAATCAGTCAGTCAGTCAGTCAGTTTCTTCTTTTATATATTTAAGATTAGACCACAAACAATTTTTTTTTATCTGTATACATGTAAGCTATACGCTATTTGCGAAGTGGTGGAGGTAACGTGGACGATCACAGTAGGTACATAATGTGACAACTTGACAAGAAATGAAACTGCAATGAAAAGTGACATCACCTATTTTACCTCAACTCGGTCAACTATCAAAATAGTGAATCAGCCAGAGACATTTCATGTAGTAAGCAAGGAGTACAAGCCATTCATAAAAAACCGGCCAAGAGCGTGTCGGGCCACGCTCAGTGTAGGGTTCCGTAGTTTTCCATCCGTCACAGTAAGTGTCCCCACTTAAGAGTTTTTGAAAGCACGTCATTTCATTGTGATTTTGTAGACATTACAGGTACAATAAACACCTGCTTATACTCGTACGGTTAAAACAAGCTTAGTTCAGAAATTATTTTGTATTTTTTTTCAAAAACTATTCAACAATCAAGTTCAAAATAATTTTCCTAGAAAGTTTTTATAAAGTTCTACTTTTGAGATTTTTTTCATATTTTTAAAACTTTTGGTTCAAAAGTTAGAGGGGACACAATCTTTTATACTTCTGGAGCGATTATTTCCGAAAATATTTACATTATCAAAAAATGATTTTAATGAATCCGTATTAATTTTTAAATACCTATCCAACAATATATCACACGTTAGGGTTGAAATGAAAAAAATTAATCCCTCCCCACTTTACGTATAGGGGAGGTACCCTAATAAAACATTTTTCCACTTTTTATTTTACCACTTTGTCGGCGTGATTGATATACATATTAGTACCAAATATCAGCTTTCTAGGCTAACGGTCACTGAGATTATCCGCGGACGGACGGACGGACGGACAGACATGGCGAAACTATAAGGGTTCCTAGTTGATTACGGAACCCTAAAAAGAGAAAAAAAGATTGAGCCCTGGCCTAAAAGATGGCCTAGAAGAGAGACACAGCGACTACGCGAAGTTTATCCTTATCCCGATTCATCGCGATCAAATTTTCGAGCAAACCCGCTATGGTATAAAACAGGCTCCGACCGATTATGCACATATACGCTCTCCGTGACTCGGCGACCCATGGTAACATCCCAGCACCTGTAGCCACACGATCGTACGAGTCTGTGCCGTGGACACAAGTTGCTACGCCAAGCATATCTACCGTATCCAATTATGCACCTTATTGTCAATTAATATTATAGACAACTGAATGAGTTTTTCCATTACACTTGCAGTGGATATACTTATTACTTATCTCCGAGTATTGTGCTTGAAGGTACCGGTTTGTCAGATGGACGAACATCAGTGGAGCCAAATAACTCATTGTACTTATGACCCTTCATATACACTAGTAAGTTAATAATCGATGAGTTGATAATAATTGGTTATATTTCAATAATCAATAATCATCAACAGTTGCGATTGTACTTGAACGCATATAAGTAATAAAATATTCAGATAAGGTTCTCTTAGTTACAGAAGATTTATAAGGTATGGCTAAGCTGCCAAAAATAGTACAGTATTGAGTAAGTACCAGGCGTATTTGACCTTTTTCACGAATGGCCAAGTTGAAAGCATAATAACCTCGCAAGGGATCATTAGCGCCGGATGCTGCCATTGTGCCGTGATTCACCTGTTCTAAATAATAGTTACGTGCTCAAATAATACTTATTTTTCCCACATATTTTTATAGCACCGCACCGAGTAATACGAGAAGTGAGAAAATCTGGTTTTTGTTATATTCACCTTTACTCCTTGTAATATATATTAACGTGTAGGGGTTTTATAGTAATAGCTGATTCCCTAAGGAGTAGGGTATTCGCAAGTTATATGACAAACAAGGGACGGTAAGAATATTGTTAACTTGAGTCATAAAAACCGCCTGTTCGCAATATTTCTCTTACTCCTCATCCCTCGTTGCACAATGTCCTTCAACACTAAATTACAAATTTGCTACGTACAGCATTATTGGCACATAAGTTTTCTGAAATACAATTAAATTTCGATTTAAATAAATATCTTCGCACTTTAATTTGTGTGCTTTTTAAGTACCCAAGACCCAAGACGTATTATTAGCTGATATATTTTGTTAGTAAATTGTTAAAAGTAGCATTTAATAAATGAGTAGCGACGGAAAAGAAAAAAACTGCATAAATGGCACACAATTTTTTCGATTTATTAAGTATCCTATAAATAACAGATATGATTTATGTTAATTCTGTAATCATTGAAGGCTACATTTGTACGAGCCAATTGTGCTATGTGGTATGTATATCCGATTTGGTTCAGAGCGAAACTAATTTTGGCGAGCCTTGAAACGTGCAACCGGCAATGACGGGGATGACAGGAAGTGCTCAACTGCTACCGTGGGAAGGCTTTTGGGGCTTCGCTCGACTTGTTTTAATGACAGCTCATGACATTGCCGAACATCAAGATATGTAATATCTCGAAAACCACTGTTACATGGAGAGCTAGCCACGTCAGATATGACACAATAATGAGAGCAACGGAACTAGAGGGCTAGTCAATTTGCTATACTATTCTTATTTCTAGATTTGGACACCTGGCAGCCGTAAAGTTGTGGAGGTCAAAGAATGCAAACCACTTCAATAAGACAAATCCTAGAGTTCTGGGTGTGATGCAAAATGTACGAGTATAAAGTTTATGTTGGGGGAAAGTAGTGCCAAACGACGTATAATGTAATTCGTAGTTTGTTGTCTACTGTTTTAGTTTCCGTAATAATACGCAATGTTTTTGTTCAAATGTATATGCCCTGTCCTTTATAACTGAGACCACTTCGGCAGTTTTTACCAACGGCATTTTGATATTATTATTCTCCAATTTATAAATTCTGCTAGTGTGTCACTCTAATCTCCACCCATTAAAAGCTAAGCTAAGTAATTAGGAGGGTATAGCAATCTAACCAGACGGGTTTGTTGCTCTCATTATTCTGTCCTATCTGAGGTAGGCAGCTCTTAGTCCATGTCCACTTTATATTATTATTATTTATTTATTATAATAATGTCACTTACAGCTTTATGCTCTTGGGATAACATGTGTCTTTTGATCAAATGCTCAAAACATTTTTTGTTTAAATAACATGTAAAAATGTAACCTCAAATTTTTTCATATTTTTTGGATCTCCGGTTCAAGTGATACAAGTTTTTAGACTTTCGAGGTGATTATTTCTGAAAACATTCACGAAATCAAAAAAATGTCAACGAACCTCAATAATATTTTAAAAGACCTATCGATTGATGTACAACATGTTGATATTTGATTTTTTTTTTGACAATTAATTACATGTATGGAGGGCACCCCGATAATTTTTTTTTTTGAAATTTTACTACGACACTCAGTAGCGTCGTACACAATACTTACACCTTATAATTATAATTTGATTAAAATATGTTTTATAGTTTCCGAGTAAAATAGCTGTGACATACGGACGGACGGACATGACGAAACTATACTTAATTCAATCAAACACGAATTTTAACACTTCTTCTGAAAAGTTTGAAGAATAGGGAATATTACGCAAAACTCTGCGTAGGGGGCGGCACTAGCACAAACAGAGGGCTTACCTCGAAACACGAAAATCTAAATTTCGTTACCTTTCTCTCTATCACTCTTGCATATTTCAACGATAGAGAGGCAGATTTTTCTCGTTTCACGATAGGCCCTCTGTAAATAAACCGCCTTGGTGCACAAATGAAAACTTGCCAAAAAACTGCTTAAGGTAGTATGTATAAGTAAATAAGTACTCTATGGTTTACAATATAGGTATACTAGTTTCAACTTCTCTAAACGGTCAAGTGCCAGATTTTTTTTTCAAACATGGTTTTTCGAACACATACAGAAAGACAGGTGTTTTATGGAAACATTAAGCGCTGGGCACTAGGGCTGCACTCTGGCGTCAGAACATTGCAGTAATACCCCCTATTGAAAAAAGCCACAAAGTTCTATCCAAAAAATTCAAATAAAATAACGTTTGAAATCTAAGTAAATGCTGCGCTCAAGTATATAACATGCACAATAGCTTCGACGCCTTTGAAACGCGGGTTAAAGAATGGTCCTTCGTGCCGGATTTGCATAAAGCACAGATTTCATACATCCGTTATCCGATGAAGTTTTTGTCCCCATAGTATTACTGTGCATGGTGAATTATCATGTAAGTGGATGCTATTTATGATACAACGACTTAACAGCCAGTTATAGAATCGGGTAGATATGACTTTTTTAATGATCGTTTCGTTGCTAATCGTGCCACGTGGGCAAGAGCCGGGCATAAGGTACTGGTACCATGTCACGTGTTTATCGTCACAGATGATTCCATGGAATCGTTACATCCATGACCGAGCGGTTTTGCTGTCTGACAGGACAATGGGTTCGCATTATTTATGTTATTTGCGCCTAAAACCCGGTTTTAAAGGTACACAATGCCGAGTAATTGCATTAAATTAGGGTTAAGATAATTCTAGTTCATGCACAGAGTTAAAAGATATATTGCTTAAATGGTCGCTAATGATCGTACGACTATGTATGTACGGAATAATTTTCAGTAAAGTACTGTTTACCTGCACCTACTATGATAAAGCCACAAAAGGAAACAATAAGCTAGGTTGTCTTTTATATAATTCTAGTTCTTTCTTTAAGCTACACACACACCGGTTACTTTGTATCAATGGTCTATATTTAAAATTACCCGTATAAATTGTAGTTGATTGTAATTTATTCAAGAAGATAGCTACCTAGATTTCATTAGATATCGATTAATGTCAAAGGAAGTGATTGCATTATAATCAACGGGCAATAGAACGTACGGCTTATCACAGACATTGGCAGTATTGAAGCTTCATTAGATATCGATTAATGTCAAAGGAAGTGATTGCATTATAATCAACGGGCAATAGAACGTACGGCTTATCACAGACATTGGCAGTATTGAAGCTTAAATGACATCATTTGACCTCAGATACAATCTGTGTAAACATTACTTGTCTTATTGTCCCGTTGAAAGGTGTTGAAGTGAACCTCAAAATTTCCATTATGTATGATTGTGATAAAATAAATATTGCAATAAAAATCTGATTGATTAAACAAAATAGATAAATCGTCTCCAAATATAATATATGTAGTACTAAATAACCTTACTTTTTTCCCTTCGTAACTTCACACTACTAGGTATATGCACCTAAAAACCTGCACTACTAACGCGATTTAACTTATAGGTAATAGGATTTGGTTTCCGCACCAATATTTATATTGTCTATAAAATTAAAATTGTGTAGTAATAAATAACTAATACAGGCCGTAAGTAAAGCAGTTAATAATAAGTGTATTTAGTACCACAACAATAGTTTGGTCCTAACATTAATTTCACAATGGTACAGGTGCTGCCATCACCGCCTATTTGGGTGCTACCCGATCAGCATACAAGCGCGCATATCCAAACCACCATGAGTGAACCTCTGGAGCCAAAAGCAAACCATTATCAACTCACTTCGCTCGCGTTAAGGATCATAATTGAACCAAAATTAACGTGTTTAGAAGGAATTGAGTTAATGTATTCCTGTTTTTGCGCGGACTGTTGACATATTAAATGTAGTAAGTAAATAGATTACTTATATAGTTTTATTTGGTGATTTTTTAGCAGGAAATATTATGGACATGGAAGCAATAGTGGTTGCTATATGTAACAGAAAATACTATGATACTTAATAAAAAATGATTTAAATACATTATTTGCGACTGCGAAATTATACGATACAATTATGTCTTAGAGAATAGCTTGTTTAAGGGACACTAAACCGCGAGTTAAAGAAATAGGATTAAGTACCTGTACTTGCACTAATTCCATTTAAAAATACTGATGGAGTTGTGCCTAATAATGCCATTGTGTACTTTTAGCACGTCAACGTAGTCATCACGTACTATTTCGGAATAAACCGCCATTACTTCATGCTATTGTTTCATATTTAGTAACCCGATCCTAGTTTACTACCTGATCAATATTTTTATAAAATCTGCTAACCGTAATCGGAAAACGAAAAGAAACCAGGGCCCCGATTCGACATGGCATAACTGACAGTCGCTTGCGAGACAACTATGATATCACACTTTTGTGACAGTTGAAAGGAGATCGTCAATTCTGGGCCACCTGATAACTATAAACCGTATACAGTTTGTACTACAATGTAAAATAAATACTCATTTTATTACTAAAGTAGGCAAAATATTGCGAAAAAATGAAACGGGAATTAGAAATACTAAATAAATAAACATTATGTTGATTTTTCCGCGATTAAAATACAGCAAGACAAGTCGTTAACGTCCTTATGGCATTGACATAAAGTTTAACTTCACCCTGGCCTGAAACGGGATTGTTTTTTGGTTTGACACTGTCAATGTATACCGTTACATAATCTGCGTTTTGATACTGTTCGGTAAGTTAGAACATTGTAATATTAAAATAGTATCTAAGCCTACGAATACGGAAGTTTAAATTAGAAATCGACTGTATTAAAACGCCTAAAGATTGAAAATGCGTATTTTTGCATTTTTTATCGGAGTTTGAATATTAAAAGTGAGTTTCATAATGGCATAATATCATGCTCCTTCGACAACGAAACGCTTCTTTTTTTCAATTTTGCAATGGTTGATACTAGTGGTATCGGCACTTAACGGTGGTAAACCTTATCCCTTCGCAATAGGTGTTAGGAATGTTTAGTTAATAGTATCAACGATGGTTTGACAGCCGTCTTTGTTTACCGAAGTACAGGAACTATAAATACGATCAAAATATGATTTTTTATTATTTCATTATGATTCCCGTTTTGTTTTCAAGTCCGCTTTTGTACATTATCTTTAAAAAATCGGTACTTTTTTAACATTAATATATAAATCATAGGCAAGCACGCTTTCAAATATTGTCCTTGTCAGATTCAAGTTTTAAATGCATGATTTTTCAATTTTCCCATTAGATTTCGCAATATTTTCACCACCGTCCTGATCTAGAAATTATGAAATTATGACGATTTTTAAAAGTCAGAACCATTCCTAAACGGTCCTAAATAATCTGGGCCAGATCACCTAACAAAAATTGACGATCTCCTTTGGGGTGGAATCACTCAAGAGTGATATCTAAAATGGTGGCCATAGCCATAGACAAAACGCTCTAGCGAGACCTACTGACAGCTTGACAGTTAGGTGTGGACACGTGTGGACAGATGGATCTCACTCTATCCACTAGCAATACAAGTGTGACATCCACGTCTTACAGTTTGACATGTCGAATCGTCGCCCAGATGAATTCCACATTTGACAACGGCAAAGTTGAAGATTAAGTTCTGATCTACATTTGTCGCGCTAATACGAATTGTGAGGAGATCGAACAAAATTAAAAAAAATAAAAACCCCCGACACAAAAAATAAACTCTAAAAACTAGCAAATCATATTTTAAACCTATTATAATTATTATCGTCACATATATTATGCAAGTTCAAATATTTTTATTTTCCAAGTGTCAACACGTCGTCGGCGGACCGCTAAGTGAGAAAAACAGGTGTACAGTCGAGGACAAAGAGATGTATACACTTTTGGACCTTATTACAACGCAATAAGGTCCAAAAGTGTATACATCTCTTTGTCCTCGACTGTAGCATTTTTCCAACAGCAGCTATCTGATTTTTCTCACTTAGCGATCCCCCGACGCAACGAAGCTTGGAAAATAAAAATATTTACTTTCAATATCATTGAAGTAACACGGTACCAAATTTCGAATCGATCGGAGATAAGGAAGTTAGTCAGATCCCCTCATCAACTAGAAAAGAGCTGATGATCTTCAAACGGCTAAACAGATTTTCACGAAACTAAGGCTAAGAACACTCGGGATAAAATTATCTATGATAAAAAAAAACTAAACGAAAATCGGTTAATCCGTTTCGGAGCTACGATACCACAGACAGATATACAGACAGATACGTTATAACACCCCTCTCTTTTTGCGTCGGGGGTTCAAAAAACAAGAGTATATTAACTACAGTTTATGAACAATATTAATAACAATATCATACTAGCTTCCCGCCCGCTACTTCGTCCGCATACTAAATAATATACGGCTCCTCATACAGAGTTTAATTCCCTATTTCATCTTATTAAAATCTAATATTTTATTTATATGATATTTTTTTATTCAATGTAAATTTCGTTTTAGCTTCAGTAGTTTCAGCTCTGCGTGGATCAGTCAGTCAAGACATACGCATTTATATGTATAGGTTTAAGTAAATTTCTCGAATATTAATGAATAAAAGCAGACGGAGAGTGAGAACCGTTCTTGTCATTAGTCTAAGTACTAGCATGTTAATGGCACGACACGAATGTGTCTGACGATTGTATTCATATTTTCACGCGGGTTTTGTGGTCATCGCAGCCTTTTTACTATATTTTAAATAAGAAGGTAAGTACAAAACTGATGATATTATTGTTAATGACATTGTGTGTGTTCAATTAACTTAAAAAGCGACTGAATAATGCTAATGCGAGTAGTAGCTCATATAATGTACCTACCTCCAAAAAGGATTCATCCAATTTTGTATTCTATTGATAGATTACTTTTTGTTGTATTACGATTTTTATAAATATAACTTGTGCAATTAGATGGTTTCTCAGAACTAGCGACTTCATCCAAGTGATTTACATTGAATAATGAGAATAAAATATGTTTTAAATAATGGTTTTTTTATCGTTATCCTATATTTTCATCTATTAAGCTGATGATGATTATTATTGAAGCCATCATTGCCAGCTAGCATATTTGTATCGCTAATAAAATAATAGTGAAATATATAAATATAAATATTTTTCCAACTATTGTGAGTCATATGACAAACGCGTAGCGTGCATGCTTCATAAAATATGGAAATGTACGAGTATATAACAAACAATGCATGATACGTTGCGATATGGGTGACAGAAAATGCCGTTTTTATTTTAACGCACAGTTAATATTATAGCGTGAATTGTCGTCAATTGCGCGAAGGTCTTCTTTAACACTCATTTTCATTGACACGGGCTAATTACGATTTAAGCCTTTTATTTTCTTATTCTATCTTCAAATTGAATCATTTAAACCCCTTATTTATAAATATCTTACAAGTCTCATCTAACAAATAATCGTTTGTCCTTAAGTGTCACCTTGACAGGTGGGTTAGATACAATCACCCTTATTCATAATCATAAACGTCTCTCAATTAATTTATTTATCTATTGTCCTTATCTATCTCTATCTACTTATCTACTTTGAGAGTTGTGTTTATTAGAAACAGGCAAAACATAAAGTAACTATGAGGCTTGACAGACGTTTATTAATAAGGGGAAATCATAGATTTATTTACCCCCTTCATCATAACCCCCTTGGGTATGACTATATTTGTTCAGAATAAATTTTTTGCATGTGTTATAACATGATGAGATTATATTATCGCTGCAGCCAAGAAGGATGAGTGAGGAGAGAAAGGATAATCAAGTAAGGGGGACTTGATTATCCTTTTTTAAAGTAGCCCAACAGCTGCTTTCAGAATACAACTCACGGTTAGGAGAATCATTCTGCTAAGTAAGAGAAAATTATTCCAACCATGATCTTTAAGCCGGTACAAGGGACGCTTCCCCGCTTATTGAAATCCTAAATGTCTTACAAACCTAATTTAGTTAAATAATGTTTCGTCTGTTTCTAATATACACAAAATTGTCAGACAGATAAGGTCCAACGATTATTTCGTTAAATGAGGTTTGTATGACGTTTACGAATAAGCGGGTCTATCCATAGCTTCATCCTTGGCTGCAACGTCTAGGCTTGAAAACGATTGGCAATTGTAAATTAAGACTTAAAGTTTCGTGTAATTTACTGTCTTCCTCATACGCCGTGGTCTGAAAGTGCATACTTGGTCCATGCTAGCAGAAAATAAAATTTTATGATCGGATTCGTTGTCAATGCTTACAATCGCTCTGGTCATGGTACCGCGTCTGTTTGTAAACTCTATCCAGTGATGTGTATATACAAGTGTAGACGTCGAGCACCTATCTAACCTTTTAGTTTCTTCGTTTATTTTCGGTATCGAAAATATATAGGTGTCAACCAATTTGATTCCTAGGCTACTGTAGAACCTCGTCATAATAGTAGTTACCCGTGAATACGTATAAACCTAACTGTGCAGTACGAAGCTGGCTATTGTCACAAGGTTCTTTAGTGCCCTTAGAATCAAATTGGTCTACTATACATTAGCTCTGTCCCATAGGTTGTGTACGTATCGCTAAATAAATATATTTAGTGTTCATCCATATTTGGGTGCCGAAGCAACTACCATACATTTCAGACGTGATGGTTATGTCACCGAAAACATATAGGTATCAACCTAATTCATAACACACTATGAAGTGTGTGCTCAGCCGCTCGGCCATTGTGCTCCCCGCGAGTCTAATTGATACTGTCAAACTATCGCTCAACTAAAAACATAGTTACGCATTGACGCAACACAAAAATAGCTAGAGCAACAAAATTAAGCTTTCTAAACCCTGGAAACTACGACAGGGTACCTATATCAAATCTGGAAATCGTGTTAACTATTAAGTTAAATTGAGGAATAAATATACTTGGTCGGTAATTATTAAATTCCGAAGCCGTCGTAGTGCTGTAATTTGTACTGGTGCGTTTCTGCAGTCTTGAGTATCTACTGTTTTATTTTTATTGCCCGAGCATGCATTATGTTTTACTCAATATACTCCTAAAATGGACAGCATTATTTGGCATTTTGATACACCGAAATATAAAAGTATCGTTTTGTTCACAGGGCTGCAAGCGATAACCCGGTATGACGGCTACACACGGAGGGGGGCGTGAAGATGACCGCCCCGACAAGGACTCGGTATACACGCTCAAGACAGGCTTCAAAAACGACGGCTACCAGCACGACAAGGACAACGACGATATCGTCAAACCTCCGCCTCTACCCATAGAAGATGAAAACTACCCCTCGGGAAAAGTTAAACTATCAAGAAACGAGAAATGGAGAATACTGAAGAACATAGCGGCGGTAAGCGCCGCTTTCATGGTGCAATTCACTGCTTTCCAAGGAACGGCTAATCTACAGTCGTCCATCAACGCCAAGGATGGGCTGGGCACGGTATCGCTAAGTTCCATTTACGCGGCGCTCGTCGTCTCGTGTATATTTGTCCCTACCTTCCTAATCAAGAGGCTAACTGTGAAGTGGACCCTGTGTTTGTCCATGATGTGCTACGCGCCCTACATCGCGGCGCAGTTCTACCCGGCATTCTACACGCTGGTGCCGGCCGGGGTGGTGGTGGGGCTAGGAGCCGCTCCCATGTGGACGTCTAAGGCCACGTACCTGACGCAGGCGGGCAGCGTTTACGCGAAGCTGACAGACCAAGCCGTCGATGGCATCATCGTGCGGTTCTTTGGCTTCTTCTTCCTCGCTTGGCAGACGGCTGAGCTTTGGGGAAATTTGATCTCAAGTTTGGGTAAGTTTCATCATTTATCACTTAATGTAGCAGTAGGCACATGTTTGGGTTGATGTACGTTCGGTTATAGGAAAATAATCTGAAATATTTAAATACAACCTCTGGGAAACCTACTGCTACAGCGTTTTATTTTACAACCGTTTGTAGCGATTGTCACGTCGATTTACCCACGGTCGACTATACAGAGAATTTCAATGGATCTTTAGTTACTATTTCCAAAGAGAGTCAAATCAACCTTTTTGGTGATTGATGATCCACTCGAAACAACGATCAGAGAAATACAGAAACCTATAGTAATCTTAATTAATTAGAGACTTCTGCTAACGATAAGTAACATAAGGTTTAAAAGACAACTATTAGACCATCGGGCGATATCGCAAATTACGGCCGTGATATACCATGGGGAACTAGAACTACAATCTCTTTCGCGAGTGAAACAGGGCCTTAGACCCCAGATATACAAAGTAACTAGTTTTCTTTAATTGCAGTGTTCTCATCGGGCGTGCACAGCTCGAACAGCACCACCGACAACACCAGCAAGACCCTGCTGACCTGCGGAGCCAACTTCTGCATGATCGGCGGCGGCCAGCACGAGAACCAAAACCTGCACCGGCCGCCCGACAGCGAGATCTATGAGATCAGCGCCATCTACTTGGCGTGCGTCGTGGTCGCCGTGCTTATGGTCGCGCTACTTGTAGATCCACTGTCCAGGTACCTAACCTATTAAAAAGAAATAATAACTAGTTTACTCGCGGATGAATTCTTACATCACAGCCATATACTTATTGCGTAGGTACATGTCTTTCAGAATATAAATTCTATAAAATTGGTTAGTAACAATAAACAAATTATAATCTTTCTTGTATGTATATACCTAAATAGTGTTAACACAATAGATATCAAACAAATAATCAAAAGTAAATAAATCTATGAACTAGGGAATATAACTAGTTCCGAAACCTTAATCTAATAATGAGGTACAAATTATATATACCTAATTTAATACATTTAATAAAATCATCACTGAGCTCAAGTCTCCCCTCAATATCTGGTACCTCGACGATGGTACTATTGGAGGCAAACCGGATGAAGTGGAGCAAGACTTGCTCGTCCTGCTGCCGCGTCTGAGGGAGTTGGGGCTGGAGGTAAATACTTCGAAATGTGAGTTTTTCCCCTGTGGCCCGGAGTCTTCTTGTCTTTTCTCCTTTTTCTCTTCTTTACTTCCGGGCCTGAAGGAGCTAGACACCAATTCTTTTTGTTTACTGGGTGCTCCGATATTTCTGTCCGCGGTTCCGGAAGCGCTACAGACTCGCAGGGATCTCCTTCTGCTCGCCGGGGAGCGTCTTAAGGGTATTAGTCCGCACGTAGCTCTGGTCCTAATGCAGAAATGTTTCGCCGTCCCTAGGATAATTTACCTGTTGCGTACGGCCCCAGTTTGGTCGTTTCCGGACGAGATTGTTTCCTTTGACGAGACCATTAAGGCCACGATCGAGTCACTCGTTAACGTCTCGCTCAACGATGACCAATGGACGCAAGCGGCTTTGCCGGTCCGGCACGGGGGCATCGGTGTGCGGCGTGTACAGGACGTAAGCTTGCCAGCCTTCTTGGCGTCGGCCCATGGGGTAGCGGACCTTGTTGCTAATATTTTATCCTTAGATGGCGACAGGGCGAGCTTACCCTATGAGGCCGATGCGTTGAGGGAGTGGTTGGCTCTTAATCCTGGGGCAAACGTTCCGGAAAACCCTAAAGTTCAGCGCGCGTGGGATGACGTGGGTTGCAAGGCCATGCTGAACGGGCTTATTGGGAATGCCGTGGGTGCGGACCGCGCAAGACTTCTGGCTGTGTCGCAGTCAGAATCAGGGGCATGGCTGCACGCGTTACCTTCTCCTCAGTTGGGTACCCTACTCGACGGTGACTCATTGCGGGTGTCCGTTGCTCTCCGCCTGGGCTGCGAAGTATGTCAACCACATATGTGCATTTGCGGTACCATGGCGGGGGCTGACGGCCATCACGCTCTGAGTTGCCGGCGATGCACTGGTAGGCATCCGCGTCACCATGCCCTCAACGACATAGTCCAGAGGGCCCTCAGGTCGGCTGGCGTTCCGTCCGTGCTTGAGCCTCCGGGCCTTAGTCGCACGGATGGCAAACGGCCTGATGGATTGACCTTGGTGCCGTGGGAGAGGGGGCGGTGCTTGGTGTGGGACGCTACGTGTGTCAGCACCTTCGCCGCCTCTCATATCGTTCGCACGACGCGCGCGGCTGGAGCGGCAGCCGAGGCTCAGGCGGCAGTGAAGCGGCAAAAGTACGCCACCTTGGGCACGGGTTACGTTTTTGTCCCTTTCGCGGTGGAAACGGCGGGCTGTTGGGGAGCGGACGCGAAAAAATTTGTACGAGACTTAGGCCATCGACTTCGGCAAAAGGGAGAGGACCCCCGCTCTGAGTCGTTTCTGGTGCAAAGACTGTCCATGGCTATTCAGCGTGGTAATGCTGCAAGCGTTATGGGCACTTTTGCACCGGAAACGACAACGAACGGTAGCAATAATTTTAGTTAAGGTGTGTTTGACTGAGTTTAATAAATAATAATGATGAAAAACCAAGTTGCAACAGAATATGTTTTATAGAAGTCATGAACGAATATAACTTTAATTTGAATTTAAATACAAGCGGAGACGCAATTATTCTTTGTTGTTTTCATCTGATTTAGGTTAGGCAGGCAAAAAATGGGTAAATATAAACATGGATATGTTTTGTGGTTATTTTAAATTATCTCATCTTCGGGACTGTCTTGCATGACTCGTACGTCTTAAGGCTACGTATGCCACACCCCGACTATTAAAATTTTAAAAGATAAAAGATAAAAAAAGATAAAAAATATTTATTCTTCAATTTAGGCACATTACAATGCACTTATGAACGTCAGAGAGAATAAAAAAAACTAACACCGGTTCTAACCCTACACCTCTGACCCGAGAAGTATTATGACCGGCAAGAAACTCGGCGGGACTTATTTTTTCAAAACAGTAATACAGTAATATTATATCTTAAAGATACACAATAATGCGTAGTTCTATAAGAAGACATCAAAACAGCTTGAGAGACATACAATGTACGTATTGTTTAATTAAAATAAAATAAAATAATAATAATAAAATCCAAATCTGTGTACCTATGCTTCAAATTTGTTAGAGTCCGTCCTACGCTTCTTGTAGTCGCCTCTAGGGGATATGGTTTCGTCCAGGCGGGCCCTCTTGGCTTTGCTGTCATTATTCGCCTGGTCTTGTTCAGCTGGGGTCGTCGCTCTCTCGCCCTGTTCTTTAGGGGCTTCGACCTCCTTTTTGTCTCCAGGGGCTCGGCTTCCTGCTTCTCTGCGCTTTTGGAGCCGCTGCCTCCGCCTCTGCGACAGTTTCTTCTTCAGAGGTATGTCTTTTCCGGTCTGGGTAGGCTTAGGTATCTATATGGTTCAGACATGACGGAGTTATGGAGTAACAAACACAAAAAAAACATACAACCGAATTGAGGACTTCCTCCTTTTGAAATCTTGAAGTCAGTTAAAAAGTGGAGCGGTTCTTGACTAATAATCCATGTAAAAATTACGGAAGTTAAATGGCTAACTTATTCATTATTTTCAATTGAATCAATTATTTAAATAATACCAGCCTGTGAATCGCCTTAAATTCCATCTAACGCGAGCTGTCAGGCAGTTTTTCTGTGTGTGCGATTTCTTAGTTTGATTGATACTCGCCGGGCAGAGGCCGCCACGCTTTTTGTGGGCTCGTGAATTCCTGAGAACGGCGTGTCATGTCATTGCCTTGATGTATTTGTATGAACACAGTGTACAATGCGAAAAAATATTAAGTTGCTTATTTAAAATCCCATTGAATGCAAATTAACCACGTAAATGAAAAGGCAGATGTCATGTGGTAGGAAATCGTTACAGGAGAATGATAATTTTCATTCTTCTCTCCATTTATTGTGGTTTTTCCCATGGACTCAATACATTGACCGGAGAGGATGGTCTGCAAATAAGGACAATACAATAAAATATTCTTTATTGTTCACGAATAAAAAATTATACAAAAGGCGGTCTTATCGCCAAAAATCGATCTCTTCCAGAAGACAACGTAAAAGAATCAACAAAATTGAATATGAGTAGGCGTCCCCTGAAGAATTAACACTTAGTCTGAACATATTTCTCACGCGCATATGCTATGCTAATATTATAATAGTACTTTATTGTTTCTAAAGTGCCTTCGTTCTCCAGATACGGTGAGAAGCAGAGGAAGGCCGACCCGACCAAGGAGCTGTCCGGGATCCAACTGCTGTCGGCCACGGCCTACCAGCTGAAGAAGCCCAACCAGCAGCTGCTCATCCCCATCACGTTATGGATCGGCATGGAACAGGCCTTCATCGGGGCCGACTACACACAGGTGCGTAAACATGATGTGTTAGGAGAATAACAGAGGAAAATGACTCTTAACATGAGCGGCAGTTAGGCACTGGTGCCACCAAGAGCGAGTAAAGTTAAGCGAGTAGCATTACATTGCGGGTTGTCGAGGTATAGAGTGATCGATCGACCTTTCCAGGCCCGCGATGTAATGCTACTCGCTTAACTTTACTCGCTTACTCGCCGCCGGTGGGACGAGTGCCTTAAGTTATACACAGAAGTACATACTTTATAATGAATTCATGCTTACTTGCCTTATCATGTAAACAAACACTTATCAAAGACATTATCACACTTTTCTTTGGGAATGGGAAGATACTTAAAGATACTCACAAAGTATTAAATTCACCCAAGTATGTAACTGAAAAATATCAGTTCCAATAAAATTTTCTACAATCATCGAAGTAACGAACGAATACCCTAAAAACTAAATGACACTACGATGTTTAGATTGTCAGGTGTTTATTTACATGACAAGACAAGTAAGGATGAATTCATTGCATGATCATAATATTCATAATAAACGAAAATAACAGAGGTACTTAATTAGCTTCAATAAATCATGTCCACTAGTATCAGTTTCAAGTACATCTTACTAATTAAAAATATTACACAAATACCAAACAAACCTATTATATTGTTACCTAATAAAAGGGGTATTAACCCGCAGAAAGACTAGTTAAGCCAATCTGGACTGTTACCAATCGAGGTTTAGGGTCTGAGCAAACTGATCTTCCGCTCACACTTGTTGTGTTGGCTGCGACTGAGTTCAGCAACAAAAACCTGGTAGAGTATGGAATAGTACCAAATTAATTATTACGTAATTTTAGCAAATACACAAGACACAAGTGATAAAGACAAGGCTATTATTTTCGTATTGAGTACGTTTTTTTTGTATTTTGTTTCAAATTAGTTACTTATTGCGTTGATATTCAACGACAATTAAATAAATGACATTGCCTACCGTCACGGTACAGTTGACCTCGGAAATTCTTATATATTTCGCTGTTTAAAACTAACCAGACTAAATCTAAAAAGACACGTATCACTTTCAGGCAAAAACTATTCATATTATCCGCTTTTGTACCACGCGGAAGCGGTCAGTATTCAGTCCGGACCTCGTCACGTTTTGAATGACCATCAAGCGCGTGGAGATGTTTCGATTGATTGCCACTACGTGATCGGGTTTTGCGCATAATGTTAATATGGGAAAATGCATTAACTACATATTGATCTTATATGGAGTTAACACGTTCTTCTTTTGGGATATCAGCTGGACATTGACACGAGAGAAACGGTTCATATGCTCAGTTCAATTTAGTTTGCACAAATACAAGGATGATAGGTTACATTAGATCTCTCTGCGACGTATGATGTGATGACAGTAAATAACATTACTATTTTTAAAGTTACTAGGTACTCGTTAATCATTGTGTCAATAATTCTACGTCTTCAGATACAAATATTAGCTAATATGAAAGTCTCTAAAAACGACGCTATGAATATTTACTAAGCAGGACCATTGCCGACCATTTAGATTTGTGCTGTAACGTTTAATGCCGACTTAAAAATATATAAGTAACAAATAAAACGAACTATATCAAAATTGCAGACCTAATTTTCACTTAAATATGCAATACCTACCTACTTGAATCTAATTACAGGCTGCGCGTTACTTTCGCTTACTGATAACAACAACACAAGTGACTAACGCATTGTCGTAATTTACGATATCTTTTCTTACGAATGAAAACCTTATGACAACTTGATAAAGTTGAAACTGCAACAGACAAAGATGCAACATGTTACTGTGTCAGTTTGCACCTAAACGATTTGTTAAGGAATGCGTGCTCCCAATATTTATCGTTGATTTTGATCGCGAGTTTAAGCATTGCATATTCTATAACTATTTTTAAATCTTTGTTCAGCTAAACGTGAAATGAATCATAAATTAATAATATCGCTTTAAGAAAACCGTTGACAGCAAATGAAAGTTTTATCTTAGAGCCTCCGCTCAACACCAATGTCTTGCGCGGGTGCAAATCGGTTAAAATAGTATGTGTAGCGCTAACTGGCGCGGACAGATATGCGTGCGCCCGCGCAAGACAGCGGAGGCTCTTACGTACTTCTAAGTGAAAAAGAGCAACATTCAATCGCCCGGTATAGGTATTTTTAGTAAGTTTTCTCGCAACTGAACAATCCTCATCGTGTTAGTTAGTGTCCCTAAGAAAATGTGTCGTAAGACAAACTGAGATTTAAAAATCTAAATGCACTAAATCGCCCTTAGCTGCCAGATGTGCCTTTTAAATAAAGAAACATCGAAAATAAGATGTTGATTTGTCTACAGGCCTACGTATCCTGTGCGCTCGGCATCCGCTCCATAGGCTACGTGATGATCTGCTTCGGAGTTGTGAACGCACTGTGCTCGCTAGTCTTCGGTTCAGCCATGAAGTATATCGGCAGGTTCCCGATCCTCGTGATGGGCGCGGCGCTTCACCTCGGCCTCATCGTGTGGCTACTCATCTGGAGGCCCAGCCCGGAGACTCCGACCACGTTCTTCGTGATCTCGGGCCTGTGGGGCGTGGGGGACGCGGTGTGGCAGACGCAGGTTAACGGTGAGTTCGATGACCTAGCCAATCGTTGCAATTCAAGAGGCATTGAGTCGCATGCCGAAAACTATAAGGTTTAGAAACTTCACTCTTACTGACTAAAACAGTTCCTAACTAAGTAACTTAAGCGATATAAAATAGTACATTATTCTCTTTGTTTGACTACTTAGGTTTTGCATTACCTTATATCCTCCTAAGTAGGTATTACTAAGTATTGTGTTCTCAATAACGTAAGCTTATTGTATTGGTACGTAAAGAGTCAAATAAAAACAGAATATAAATATGTAGGATACTCGTTCTTGACTCAAAGTTATTCTTATCCACTTTGCGACATTATATTCGAGACGCGTAAAAACATATGTTTGTGATATGAAGATACCGTAAATATAGTATTAAATTTAGTTCATTAAATGCATATACACGATTCAAACTTGAAATGTGGGTTTTATAAATATTAGGGCGCCGCTCGCTGTCTCTAAACCCGTTTCAAGTACGGTGGAACCTCGAGAAGTCGGATCGGATGTTCTATGATGAAATCATCGTTAACACAAAATAAATTGTGATTCTCTTTGCTTTACACCCAAAACCCATCCTCAATATGCGGAAACAAACAAAGATTATTTTCACGAATATTCAATTCCTTCGTCCATAACTGAAAAGCATTTTTCTTAACCTCCAGCCAGAATAAATCAACTTATTGCTTTATCAACAGAGATCGGATGGATGGGCGTCATTGTTAGGAACTATAATTTAGGTCAATAGCATTATATTGGCGTCATTGCGCCAATCCGTTCGATCCCTGTTTATTCAAATTACCACAAATTCGACGAAAAAATAGGACAAGTACAATCGACCAATTTTATTCCTTGTAGGCCACTATAGAAGCATGTTATAATGGCTAGTTTATTAGTGAAAATATAGTTAAGTTTATGCGTATCCACGGCCAACTGCCATTATGACAAGATTCTATAGTGGCTTAGAAACTTAAATGGTTGACTGTACCTCCCTAAGTGTAAATCTACATGATCTATCACCTTTTTACCTAACCTAACATGCGTTCAACAACAACCACGTACTCAAACAATACGTTTAACAACCTCGCAATCCTTTAAAAATTTAAAATAAACGTCTCAAGTCAGACAGGAACATATTAAGAATCTGTCCCAGTCGAAATCATGGATAAGACGAAAACAATATTATGCCAACTTTTGGTGATTTCACAGAAATCCGTGTTATCGAGGATACACCGTATAACGTTGATCGCAAGTCCCTGCAGGCTCTCACGCATGCTTAGGCATATCACCCGCGCTTTTCGCTACGTCTATTTCCATCCTAAACCTGTTTTTGAACTAAACTCGCCCTTAGGGCACAGATAACCAATAATATTGTAACAGATACCTAAGTTATTCTTCAGAAAACTGATATTGCCATTATTTGTGAAAATAAAATAATCTATGCAAAAAAATTGATGTAACAGGTTTGGCCAAATTGAAATTAAATAGGTAATAATTCTGAAAGGAAATTCTGTTTTTATTAGACCCTTCTGTAAGACTTTTACACGAGCCATAGTTACGCTCCGTTGGTATGAACTTTACTATGAAGTATCACGGCTGTATGGAAGGTATGTCTCTATAGGCATTGTACGAGTAATTTAATCTAATTACATTATTGTTTACAAATAAGTTTATAAAAAATGTATATGAATGGTGCGGGATACAATAAAAGCTTGTAGCTTAGGGCGACTCCACACGTGCAACGTCACGTGCGTACAGACGTGACAGTCGTTATTTACGCCACTACACTAGAGCGCTCATTTGATAAGTGGTGAAAAATACAGTGTTTAAAAACATAAATATGTAATAATTCCACGTTTTAATGTGTTTAAGCGGTAACGGCGTACAACCGTGTCGGTACTAAAGAATTCTAAGTGTTTTCATGTTTATGTGCAAATGAGTACGTATCGTGGTATCTTTAGGTCAAATATTGTACTGTACAATGTGTATAATTGCAGTAGTGATTGTAAATATACTTGAGAGTCTGTTCCTAAAATTACCTACCTTATTTTTGGTTGACCTGAAATCAGTGAAACCCAGACATGAAACGCTCCTTTTAGTGTTTGAAGTAATATTTATACGTATTTAAACAAACTGCAGCTAAAATTAAAAATCAAACGATACAAAAGTGAATATAAAGCATCGAGTAATAATGAAAAGGTTACTTAGAGTTTTTAGTCAATTTTTTACTATCGGAGTTAATTAAAAGCATCCCAAGTAACACATCAAAGCAGTATAACGGCCGTCTTACAGCATATCTGTATGCTTTTAACATTTTGAGTTCGTTTTATAGTAGCATTATAAACGTTTATAGTGCTGATATAGGTCTTAAATGGGCACAAATTACCCAGCTTGAGATCCTATACAGGTCATTTAATAGCATTGCAGGCGCATTATGTCTGCGCTATTAGCATTATCGTTGTCATGGAAAGTGCCAATCGCCTCAAAGAAGCATTAGTACGCTCTATTAAGTTGCCGACTGCATTAAAGAAGCCTTAATACGGCCAAAAAACTTGCTAATCGCAGTAAAGAAGCATAAGTACTCTCGATTAACTTGCCGATCGCAATACAAACGCATTATACTAGCATAAGAGTGTAGTAAAATAAACCTTACGTGAATGCAAAAACGTCTCTAATACCGACGGAACAAATGTTATAATACGATGAACGTTGTGATTTAACTACTTTGTCTCGCAATATAAAATGGACGAAGACGGTACCAAAAACCGAATGAGTGACACGTCATATTTGTTTGCATCCTAACAAAATTTATAAAAGTTTTTGACACTTTTACGTTATTATATCCTTCAAATATTACTGCGCAATGTAGTTTACTGTAAACGTGTAAATAAGTTTCATTGAAAATTTTCACGCGCCTTTGATTTATTGTGGTTTTGCTATAAAATATTATAAAAAGATATGCGTCAAATAATCAAAACAATTGTGTAATCCTCGTATAGAACGAGTTTTGCATTATTAACATAATAGTGTTGGTTGAGCAGTCTTAAACTAAGTAATTTCTTTATTATATAGGTATTTTCCTTGTATAAATAGGTCCGCATGATTTTATTTTTAGGTTATTAATTATTTACAAAATGGCGTTGGTCTATATAGACGGAGAGCTAGCCCCGTGCACGTCGGATATGACAATAATGAGAGCAACCAAACCCCTCTAGTCAGTTTGGTATATTATGCTTATTTCTAGATCTGGACATCTGGCAGCTTTAAAGTAGTGGAGGTCAAAGAATGCAAACCATTTCAAGAAAATAAATCCTGGAGATCTGGGTTTGATGCAATATTATGAGAAACTATACAAATACTATACAATATTAAGAGAAATTATACAAAAGTTTATGTTGCGAGAAAGTAGTGCCAAACGATGTATAATAAAATATAGTTCATAGTTTTCGCCTACTGTTTTTGTTTCCGTAATAATCATACATCGGGGTTTTCGGTGCGGGAACGATTTGAGAAAGAGTAGAGATAAACAGATAGGTTGAGAGTTAGTCTGAGAAAATATCATATTATGCTTAATGAATAACTACCTCTCTGTGAATAGCTTACACACTATGATACGAGCTTTTTTTCTTAGAGGCATGTTTGTATTGACTATACTACTACTGATATACTTAGTATTTTAAAAATGCAATTGCATATCCGAAATTTATTAACTAGATCTACCTAAGACAAAGACACGGTATAGTAAGTGTCAAATATTAATCTTGACGTCCGATATTTATGAACTATTTGATTAACTGAAGAGGTTGACAATGATCAGTCATTACATGAATTAATAAAAAAATACTTGAAAAAATCATAGGTATGTACCTACAATATATATACATAATAGTCAGCTATTATATATAAATTGGATATACCTATGATTTTTTCGATCAATTATTCTTTAGGTAGAAACGTGCTAGAGTACATTCTGTTTTTTAAGTTAATGCCTACTCTTTGGCTAATGTCAAACATTCCCGCACCGAAAACCCCGATGTATGGTAATAATACACAAAATTTTTTGGTCTAACGTTTTTTTTTATCGATTTTTGACCAGTTTTGAGTCGATATTCCAACATATTAACTATAGATAGAATTATAAGGCAAACGACTATCGGTTTTTGAATCTTTTATCTCCATTCTGTAGAGCCGGATCTTGAAATAAATGAGCCGTTATTTTTTTATGATATTTTTAAAATATGGTCTAAAAACACTTTTATCGATATTCGAATGGTGTAAAGAATCTTACATATACGTAATCTACATATTAGGGTTCCTCTTTGATGTGTCTGTAGAGGGATTTTAATTTTTAACTAATTAAAACAAAATTTATGACCATAAAACCACTTTTTTAGCCTAAACCGGTTCGACTTTGATGTCAAATATCTCGTGGACAATGAATATTGAAGTAAATATAGGATACTATATTGTTTAAAGCCGTTACTGATAATATGATAAGCTATATAAATAATTAGAAAACTAAGGGAATCAGATCCAAGGTCGTTGGCGCCAGGGAGCCCCTTAAAATATAGGCCCTGTCCTTTATAACTGAGACAACTTCGGCAATTTTTACCTAGTTTGGTATTACTATTTTCCAATTAAAACATTTTGCTAGTCTGTCACTGTGACCTCCACCCATTAAAAGCTGCCAGATGCCAGGATCTAGCAATAAGAATAGTATAGCAATCTAACCAGACGGGTTTTGTTGCTCTCATTATTTTGTCATATCTGACGTGGCTATAGCAGCTCAGTGACCCTTAAAAAATGCCTTATTTATGCCTACAGCATTACACGTGAATAATTATGCTATTAAACAACATTAAGCATTTATTTATGCTATTGTAGAACCTAAGGCACTAAAACCGCTAAAAGCTGTATAGGGGCTGTTCATAAATTACGTCATCAATTTTTTGATAGTAAAGCTGCCAAATAAAGTGACGTCATTAAAAAAAATGCGTTTTAAGCTTAATTGTAAAATAAAAAACTATTTGATAGATAATATTTTATAGCATTAAAAGTTTATAGAAACACGACTTTCATTCCTTTTTTTACACATTGATGATGTGATCTTCGGAATGACCGCCCCCCCCCCCCCTCCTACGTCATGCTACCATCATCCGATGTCCAGACCCCCCCCCCCATTTGAAATGACGTAATTTATGAACAGCCCCTTATAGTGAATTACTTGGCTTTATAATGGTTTATATTATTGCTATTATACTGCATTAGGAACGTATTGCCTACTTATAAATGCTATTGTACACCCTAAGGCATTAAAAATAGCTGAAAGCTGTATAGCGAATTTACGTGGCATTATAATGGCTAATATTCATGCTCTTGAACAGTATTAAGCATTTATTTATGCTATTGTAGAACCTAAGGCACTAAACCAAACCGAAGCATTAGTGTAGCAAACCAAAACGCAACTGTACATCATTCAGCTGTACAGTTGCATGTTGTTCGCTGCACTAAAACTAATGGCTAAACAAAAGCATTTACATATGCCATTATACAACCGTTATACAGCGTAAAGCATCATAAAATGCTATTGTAGAACCTAAAGCACTAAAAACAGCTGAAAGCTGTATACCGGATTTATGTGGCATTATAATGGCTAATATTCATGCTCATAAACAGTATTAAGCATTTATTTATGCTATTGTAGAACCTAAGGCACTAAACCACACCTAAGCATTAGTGTAGCAAACCAAAACGCAACTGTACAGCATTCAGCTGTACAGTTGCATTTTGGTTCGCTGTACTAAAACTAAAGGCTTTAAAAAAGCATTTATACATGCCATTATACAACCGTTATACAGCTTAAAGCATTATATAATGCTATTGTAGAACCTAAAGCACTTAAGTGCTTTTAAACAGTCGAAAGCTGTACAGTTGCGTTGTGGTTTGCTGCACTAAAGCTGAAGGCTTTACAAAAGCATTTAGATATGCCATTATACAACCGTTATACAGCTCAAAGCATCATATAATGCGACAAGTTGCTCGGTGAACGTATATAAGAGTTTATACGGTCCTTAAGTTCGAAATAAGTTAACTATTCATATGTTATAATGCTTCCTGTGTTACTTGGGATCACGCATGAAAATCACATCGAATGGTAGAAAATATCTCTTAGTGCCATTTAACTAAACGGTGACAGACATTTTATTAAGCTTTCATTAAAAGTCCATGTTACATTTTCTAGAAAGTGTCCTCTGTACAGTCAGCAGCAGAAGTAGCTAATCGGGTGACGTGTTCAAAATGAGCTGGACACGACTTTCTTGTTAAGAGAATAAGAGTGTATTCAGTGTATTAAGGTCAACCTGAACACCGCGCCCGCTTAGTTACTTTTGACTACTGACTGTACTTCGGCGACAACAATTTACAAAACTTATTTTGTTAACACTCTTTATACTCGTATACCGTCGGCTCTTATAACTAGAAAGATTTTAACAGTGTATTCCTGATCATATTTAAATAGTAAAATGTCCTATAATATTTTCTGGAATACGTTTAAAAGTTTAGAGTTAATACCAATTAAAAAAAAACACTTTTTATCACTTCTTAAACTTATCACAAAACACCTTTCTGATGGCGTTGTTGCCACTATTGGGCATAGTTTAAGTGACACGGAAAACATTGCAGACACTAAATTTTTTTAAAAATGTACCAATTTGTTTAAGGCGATAATTTTATTAAAAACATTTACTTTTCAAGTGCAATACGAGTAAAATAGAATAAAAAATATTTTTTTGGCGAAATTGATCTAAAGTCACATAATATTTTTTCCTTCTTTTGGTCTCAGAAATTCGTGGTTAAGATGTGTCGGGTTATTCGAGCCCACGGTATAAACGTGTGCGAGGTATCTTAAAGTATTCGTAGTACCTCGTATTTCTACTTACACATATCATAAGTGCAACTAAAAGATATTATACCTACCTGAGTGCAACCGCGTAACGGAAGGCCATGCAATAATAAGTGCATTGTAAGATACGTATCTATGATTTCGTCACGCATTTTTACCATTCATTGCAGTATAGAATAGAAATCATAGATTGTGTATTGATTGCGTCTTTACGCTTCCCGTAGCAACATGATACTTTAACTGACTTGAAGAAACGTTGGTACCTTTTAGAGAATTCTTAAAAAATTTGCGATTTATGAACTTCTGTCATATATTGTCAAGCAAAACCATGGTTGCACCAATTTTCACTATTATAACAAAACCTTTAAGGCGATTATCACACTGGCGCCGCAACCGGGTGCAGCGACGGTGTGCAAGCAAGACAGCGCTATACACATGCAGAGCCCTATCGCGCTTGCGCACTGGCGCCGCATGCGGGAACCGCAACAGTGTGAAAGTCGTCTAAAACGCACTGATGTCACAGAGTCGTGACTTCAAACAGTTATATTAAATTACTAAAATTCTTGATATTCAGTTAATTATAATCCTTATTGCTAGATCCGGGCATTTGGCAGCTTTTAATGGGTGGAGGTGAGAGTGACAGACTAGTAAATTTTTTAATTGGAAAATAGTAATACCAAAATAGGGAAAAACTGCCAAAGTTGTATTATTTATAGAGGGCAGGGCCTATAATTTAACATACCAAACAAAAAAAGCGTATTATTACGGAAGCAAAAACAGTAGGCGACAATGAATAATAATAATAATAATAATAAATACTCTTTATTGCACACCTCATACAGTTACAAGCACAAATTTTACAATTAGATAAATTTAGGTAGAGGTAACAACAGGCGGTCTTATCGCTAATGAGCGATTTCTTCCAGACAACCTTTGAATGTCTTTGAATGTGTTTGTACAGAATGAATTACATTATTGTACGTCGTTTGGCACTACTTTCCCCCAACAGAAACATTTGGCAATGACATAATCTAATTATTTATTTAATTTCACATAATATTGCATCAAACCCAGAACTCTAGCATTAATGTTCTTGAAGGGGGTTGCATTATTTGACCTCCACCACTTTCCAGCTGCCAGATGTCCAGATCTAGAAATTAGCATAGTTAGCAAACTGACTAGAGGGGTTTCGTTGCTTTCATTATTGTGTCATATCTGACGTGGCTAGCTCTTCGTCTACCTGATTTGTTGGGAAAATTCCTGACGTCTAACCGTAACGTCATGTTAATGGAAACATTGAAAAATAAATCAAAAAATTGTTAAACATTTTTTTTTACCGATAAACAACTTAACTAACATAGTTTCAATATAATAAAGTATGACCTAAAACTATTTATAACTACCTACAAAATTTTAAATACTAGAAAGCTAAGATTTAAGGTAAAGTCACCGAGGTCCGAGCCCTGGGGAAGGGTTCTGAGTTCCCTCTCTGGAACCCTATGCCAATCCTAAGATATCAAGTTAAAATTGGACATTAATTCATGTAAAAGCAAAAAGGCGTATATACCTACATAAACAAGTGACTACCGGCATATGTGACATTAAATAACAGTTTCCTGTATAGAAATAGACCTGACAAAGAGTGTCATGAGACAATTAAGTGTTATTTTGTAATGTGGTCAGCACATCCTTGAGGCATCTTCCTGTTGCACGAAGGTACAATATCTTCACCATCTGCAGATATGAATCTGCAAGTAACACTACAATAGGGCTGTCCCTTGCATTTCGATGACTGGTTAAATAAAAGTTGCAATCCTTCATTCGTTCTTATAAATACCGCAAATTAACCTACCAGTACGTACCTAAATAGTACGTTCAATCGAATGGCAAACGCAAAAACTGTTGATTTTATTCGTATCAATATTAATCGCAAATAGTTATATCCTTAGTCGCAAATAAGTTCTTCCTTGGTATATGACATCTATTTAAGTTTATAATTTTTATAGTAGTGTGCTTACTTAATATAAGCAAATCGATAGATATATATATATATAGTTATATGACATAAAAACATTTTATTTCTATTAATTATATATCCTTAGTCGCTTTTCATTTAATCAAAATTAAGAGTGCGCATTCGTCTTGGGATCTTACTGATAAAACGAAACAATTAGATTTACATGAGATTTACTATTAAGCTACATTATTCCATAGTAAAAGAAACAATACCATTACTGGTTTCGACAGGGTACGCTGTTAGAAAAAAAAAGGGAAATGATATCCAATGTACAACACCCCTGATGTACCTTGGATATTCACCGACATTCCTTAGGTAAGGTTGTTGGGCGAATGAAAACATATCATGCTGGGTTATACACATATGAATACAATAAAGTGAATTAATTGTTAGAAATATTTTGTAATTGAGAATGATACTTATTAATATTTTTTGGAGTTTTAAATTATGGTCATTTACGATGTAGCACAAAATTGCCAACATTTCATGCTATAATGTACTCAATTTGGTATAATGAACGAATAACCATAAATTAAAGAAACCTTCCACCCACCTATATTTTTTGTCCAAGGTACAACAAATGCTATTAGGTGTCCAAGGTACAACGTAGATTGATTTTTACTTCACATGCTAACCAAACTTAAATTTGACCAAAAGATTAGGTATAATTACCATTCGGTAGTTGATTTAGACAAAAATAGCCATCTTGAACATTGTTGGAAGAAAGAACAACAAGCTATAACCACAGAATAACTAATAGTACTACCGCTATAACCAAAATCGAAAATATTTACTTTAAGGGGCCAAAATCCTGTTGTTTTCGTTTTGTAAGTAACGTCTCGTATGAAAAAATATTACTAACTTGATGGAATGGTTCACAAAAAAGGGTAAAAGGGGCATTTACAATATTTTAAAAGAATCAGTAGGTTTCAAGAAAAAGACGACTGATCTAGGTGAAACTATGTCCAAGGTAGAACAGTTCCCCTACCTAAATAATTAAGTTTAATAGGCATGTATTGTATTACTACTCAACTGCACTGCATTATGTAGTAATTAACTAATGTACATACAAAATATTTGTACACTTTACAAGAGAAAACAGTGGGTTATTTGTTGAAATTAATAAACATACCTATATTTAATCCAACCTTAACTTTCAATACGAGTAATTAGCGTAAATAATTAGCAAAAATATAATCTACGAATAAAATGCAGTTCTAGTTATGCAGGCACCGATCATTCACTTATATCCTCTAATCTAGTTAAATAACAATATGTACAGTCGCCATCAGATATATCGGAGCGGCCAAGGTGGTCATAAATAAGAACAACGCCTCGATTGTCAAGGGAATAAAGTGCATGTTCTGATATTGTTGAGTACTCTGGCTGCTCTATATTTGATGGCGACTGTACCTAACTATACGTCGCATTATTTCGCTTGGTTTATAAAATAAATACCTACTTGTATTGTACAAAGTAACATATCCTGCTTTCGAACAGTAATGTATAGTCTCTCTAACAATTCAATAAAGGGTAGGGTCTGTAAAGCTATCGATTCATTCAATTGATTTGCATTCATATTGCACTCACGCAACTGCAATTAAGACGCGTCGGATTTCCTAACATAATAGGTAGTTTACGAAGAACTGCATATTTGTGTCAGTGTACATAAAAAGGTACCATTACCGGAAGGCCCTTACGTCGTAAGTTTTACATGTTGAATACTTATATACTATTCGAGCAACAAAAGGCAAGTGCCGGCCTCCAATGGCACCTTCTGATGTACACTTGTAGAGTATCCCATTACTGATAAACTAACAATAAGTTTAGTATGTATCTACTTATAAATATCTAAAAACGCATAGGTATTTTCGATTGGTACCCATAGTAGAATATTTATTTATAAAAAAAACTTCCCATATACGAGTATACTCTACAAATACATCCAATAATTTAAAGACCCTACAATGACCAGTCGTGCATTATTCTCATACCTTGAGTTATTCCGAAAACATTAAATCGTCGGACACATTGTATGTAACTAAGATAGGCTGCGTTAGTGAACCGAGAGGTAGCGTGTTTGCCTGAATAAAGGAAACGTGATTTTGTAAAGACATTGCAGTCCTTGCTCGAGAACGTTCTGCCTTAGCGACTATTAATTCTAAGGGCAATGTTCCCCATCACTTCCACTGACGATCTCCTTATCTGCAATGGTGATTTGATCTCACAAGAATATTTTTACACATAGTACGCTCCGTTAACTACTTCCTGGAGTCTGGTAACCCTATTATTTGACCAATTTAGTCTCTCTATCTTGGCCTAGCCATTCGGTCAAACCTACTCAATATAATACCTACTTAATGATTTTATTTAATTACCCGTGATAAAAAACATGCGTGATTAATTTAATACCTTCTAACACCTGCATATAATAAGGTACTTAAATATTTCAATTCACGTTAGGTCAGCAAAAGGATGCATAATATACGTATATACACGCGTAGGTAATAATTTCACGAGAAATAAGTCAGAATAATTGAGTGTAGTGCGTCAAACGATTCATTTGATGCAATGCAATAATGAATGTATTTATTATTGATGACGTGCGATATTGAGAACAGGGGCGCGCTGCGCTCCACTACAGAGTTTGCTCCATGAATTAATCATTTTTGGTTTTATTTGTGACTTTTGAAATGATAACAAGATGTAATTCAACCATTCCTGGACTGTTATACATAATTCAGCCTGATTTTATAAAACTTTTCGTACGTCGTACCTACCTAATTTCTGTATTAAATACTACGTATGTGCTTAATAATACATTATGTACCAGTGAATCGCTAGGCTCGGTCGCTAAAGACTGTCGATGATTATTTATGGTATCGTTATTCGCTGTGTGCATGATTTTGGTATCATCTCTTGGGCAGGGGTTATTTTTTTTTCTTCTTATGAACGGCTAGTACTCCTTGCTTATATAAAATGTCTCTAGCTGATTCACTATTTTGACAGTTGACCGAATTGCGGTGACTTAGGTGATTTCAAATCTTTTGAGATTTGATATAGACAAGAGCCCGTTGCAGTTTAATTTCTTGTCACATTGTGCACTGAGATCGTTCACGCACCCACCCCCACCACCCCGCCATGCACTTCACACATAGCGAATAATAATAGAACAAGAGTAGTACCAATCAACCTAGTAATAAACAAGAAAGAGTAATAGTAGGGTTAGTGTAGTGTAGTGATAGCCAGCCGCAGAGCTATTACAGGTATTTCATCAATCTGTCTCTAAAGGCTATAACGGAAGTTAAAATATGTTTCCATGAAAGCGGCATCATACCGAACCTGAACTCTTAAATTTAATTGTCTAGTGCAGTGTTAATAAATGCCAGTCGTGCCCTTTCAGGACTGTACGGTGTGCTATTCCGGCGCAACAAGGAGGCCGCCTTCTCGAACTTCCGCTTGTGGGAAAGCGCCGGGTTCGTGGTGGCGTACGCCTACTCCACGCACCTCTGCGCGCGCATGAAGCTGTACGTCATGATGGTGGTGCTGCTCATCGGCTTCGTCGGCTACATCATAGTAGAGATCCTACACAAGAGAAAGGTATACAAATGAGACATATGTATACTGATATGACCTTAGCTGCTATTTTGCTTGGTGTTGAAATTGATAAGGGCATTAATGCGGGATTTAAGGAATGACAGATTAAGATAGGTCCTCTGACAGGTTGAAGTTGATTTTTGCCGCATTCCGCTATTAAGAAACATGAGAATATACACTGAGGTTTGAGGTCAATGTGCAACATGGATATTAGACCTACATTGAGTAGGTATATCGCTTCACTAATATCCATATTTTTTACTTGATTAGGTACAAACATAGTTACTGTAACGTAAATTTCAAAAATCATGGTCGTTTCCAGGCCCGCCGTCTTAAGGCAATCGCCGAGGACCCGGCCATAGCCGCCGAGGCCGCCAAGCAGCCGCCAGAAGAGGACGACGAGAAGGACGAAATCGACGACGAGATCGTCATCACGCACCTGTGAAACCGCAACTGCCCGACTTTGCCCTAGGGAAGTAATCTGTCCTCGCGACAAGAGCCAAAATGGAGATCCTGTCGTTTAAAACCATCACTGGTAGTTCAACCATCTAAAAACCGGCCAAGAGCGTGTCGGGCCACGCTCACTGTAGGGTTCCGTAGTTTTCCGTCCGTCACAGTAAGTGTCCCCACTTAAGAGTTAATAACACCGCCATGTAGGATATGATATGAGAGTTCCACGTACAGCGACATCTATCGGCAAATAAAGTAAACTATTGCGCGCGAGCATAAAGTTTGGAAGATGATTTTTATGGGATAATTCTTTATTGCGTGAACCGATTTTCACCGTTTTTACTTTATTTGAAAGCACGTCATTTCATTGTAATTTTGTAGAAATTACAGGTACAATAAACACCTGCTTATACGGTTAAATTACAAACTTAGTTCAGAAATTATTTTGTATTTCTTTTTCAAAAACTATTCATCCTATCAAGTTCAAAATAATTTTCCTAGAAAGTTTTTATAAAGTTCTACTTTTGAGATTTTTTTCATATTTTTAAAACTTATCGTTCAAAAGTTAGAGGGGGGGGGGGCGCATATTTTTTTACTTCTGGAGCGATTATTTCCGAAAATATTTACATTATCGAAAAATTATTTTAGGAAACACCTATTCATTTTTAAATACCTATCCAATAATATATCACACGTTAGGGTTGAAATGAAAAAAAAAATCACTCCCCACTTTACGTATAGGGGAGGTACCCTAATAAATAAAAAAATTCCACTTTTTATTTTACCACTTTGTCGCCGTGATTGATATACATATTAGTACCAAATTTCAGCTTTCTAGTGCTAACGGTCACTGAGATTATACGCGGACGGACGGACGGACGGACGGGCAGACATGGCGAAACTATAAGGGTTCCTAGTTGACTACGGAACCCTAAAAACGTGACACCGTACTACTTTACTCATCATAACGGGTTCTTTTCCAATGGACAAATTGATTCCCAGGGCAAATATGGACACTTTCGCGGAACAAATCGACACGGACCAAAAGAACTCCACAGGACACAAATATTTATAAATATTAGTTTTAACCATCAAAAGGTACAACTGATTATTTGAGACAAAGATACTCAAAGTGCGACCATATTTTATATTGTAACGGACGTAACGGTAAAATAACAATAATTTTGGATACTTCTCATATTTGTCCTAAAGAACAGCAAAACTATAAGTGTGTTCTGTAGAACCTACAGGAAAGTAGCCCAATTATAAAACTGCGAGTGCCATGCCCGGCAACACGCTTGCCCGTGCACATGTATTTATCATTGTGGTTTTTAATATTTGATATAACAATTTGGCATTCTATATACCAAGTCCGGTTATTTGGTCCGTCAACTTGAGACGAGCTGTTAACTCGAATTTATTTAGAATTATTTATATTTCCAATAGATGAATGTGGATGAGTATTAAAAAGTACAAATTTCCTTAATTTCGGATTCGACGGAATCGGAAACATCACAAGTGCCAGCGCAAGCATTTAAAGCTACCAGGGATCATCTTCATCTCTACTTATATTTACACGACTTCTATAACGGACCGGTGGTCTTGTGAGATGCTGTTAAAAGTATCTCAGAGGTTATTTAAAAACGACTTCGACCATGTATTTATTAGTAAAATTAAAAAAAAATGTAGTTATCGATTATGCAGTGCAAATTATAATTGAGACCGGCTGTTCAGTTGCTCGGCACAATGTAATACTGATTGCGACCGAGCATTACCAACTGTGTTGACTGTGTGGCCGTATATAATTGCGCGCTTTATTCTTCTGTTCGAATGACTGTGGTGTTTAATCGACTCTTTTGCGTGTTTTGTAAGTAATTAAACAATAACAAGTAGGTGCGAGCTTGAATTACTTCCACCTGGGGGAAGTGCCGCGGGCTCGCTGATCGGTTGTTGAGTATTATACTTATTTGTATTACTTGACTCATGCTCAGAACGATGAAGCGACTTCACTCGTATTATTTTAAATTTATATCGATTTCACTCTGGATTTCTTTATTGTATTTAATTCTTCAATGAAATTAAGTATTTCTAAATTCGAATGAAGCACTACGGTAAAGACTGCTCAATTCGTTTGAAAAGTGATTTAAAATTACGTCATTGTTTTACAATGATAGTTAATTATGTAAGTATTTCCAGTTAAGGACTATGAAATGAAATCATTGATTCCAATAATATACAATCCATAGCTCCATTGTCCAATGTTAAGTTATGTAGGTAAGATTGTTGATATTATTTTTAATTATTTTTGATAATATCGTGAGACAAGGTTTCCTGTACAGAAATATGTCGATCGTAAAACGGACTTGGGCGGTGCGGTGTAATAGCCGCCCGGGTGATATTGTAGGTACTTAGATCAAATACATTAATTATGTAATCCTTACAAGCTTATATATAAATACTTAGGTAGGTACTTAAGTTTGTTCGTATCTTTGTGAGCAACTTACAGTGCTCTGTATAACTGTCCGTATGTTTTAACTGGATCAAAGAGCCTGTGAAAACGTTGGTTTAGAATTATTGCTGAACTTTAATATATCCCAAGTGCCTCAATAATGGACCAATAATGAAACCATATCAAAACAATCGCGGTCACAATTTTAATCGAATGATTATTAATTATTATAAATAATGAAAATCAATGCAATGTTGTTTGGACAGCTGATATATTCTGGAGTATATTGTGACCACTAACACTTTACACGTCAATTGATGCGATTGATCTTTGCCTTGGGCGAAGTTAGTAAGATTATATAAATTCTCTTCTTGGCCTACACAGCTTTATATAATTTAATTTATAATAAAATTATATAGTTAGACGAGGTGTGTACCGATTGCTAGGGTAACAAAACCACGTGATAATTACAGTAAAATGTATAAAATATAAGATTATATTATTATTTTAATGTAAATTTAAAAATTAGTATTAGCCAATAATATAATAAAATTGCTCTATTTTTGAGATAACCATTATTATTTGTTTGAATAAATATTATGTTATTATATTAACGATGTGAATGAGTTTGTGATGAAAATAAACATAGAAATTGTTTGGTCTTTACGTGTATCATTTACCTTAAAATCCCTGTTTTAAAAAGAGACACCAGGATTGCTAATTGTAATATTTATTACAACGAGATAAGGGATTTATAAAGTCTGGCTAACCAGTTAGAGGCGGTAGAGGAAACTTCAGGATGGTACAGTCACCGGCAATAGTATCTTCCTACACGAAGGCCGCAAAAATATGTGACACGCTCTTATTTGTCGGGCCATAATAGCGTGTCACATATTTTTGTGGCCTTCGTGTAGGAAGATACTATTGCCGGTGACTGTACTGTATCATCCCTTTATATACCTATTACTAGCCTAAGAAAAATACAATATGATTCTTACAGGCAGGGCCGTAGTTATGGAGGGAGTGCATTATTTACAATACGTCACATTAAAGGCCTCCTAGCCTAGTTGGTAGTGACCCTGCCTATGAAGCAGGAGGTCCCGGGTTCGAATCCTGGTCAGGGCATTTATTTGTGTGTTTATCACAGATATTTGTTCCTGAGTTATGGATGTTTTCTATGTATTTAACTATTTATCTATATCTATCTATTATATATATCGTCGTCTAGTACCCAGAACACAAGCCTTATTGAGCTTACCGTTGTAGTAAAGTGTAAAGCTACCTTTAGAATTACCTGTGTAAACCCTACTTAACAATGTCTAGTCTTGTCTATGACATCTAGCCCCGCTCTCTTCCTATTCTGACAGCCACCTTGGGAACACGGTATCTGATCTCTGTTTAATGTTATAATTAAATATAACTTTGTTTATATAAATAAATACTTCGTGTATCTCAAGACATCTTTTATTAAAACATATAATACAAGTGTGGGACTAGGTTGATTTGTGTAAGATAGTCACATAATATTAGGCCAAGAAAATTAATTCCCAGCAGGCTGAAAATCGCTTTAATACCTTCATGTGGTCCTAAATGCATGTAATCCGAGTTTGCCCAATCCCAAGAGGTGTGCATAACTTTTTAGCGAAATTTTTGCGCTTTGTCAGGTTTTTGCTTGTAGCTCGAAAACAGTACGTCCGACGGAAAATGTCATGTGTATCTCAGTAATGTACCCTTGGAATTACCGGAAATGAAAATAAAACACGGTGTATAAATAGTTTACTGATTAGATACATTTTAGAAATATGAAATTAAATGTTTTTAGTTGTAACGATGCATTAAATGTGGTCTCACACCTCATATTTTATGGAAAATATGCAACTCAGAAGGATTTAGAAAAAACTGATTTTGAATTCATGCCAAATTTAGTCTTTCAAAATGTTTCTACTTGGAAATTGAGATGTCGATATAACTTGAAATTGTATTCTCTACAACTTTTATTCTATAGGTTTTTCAACAGGAGTCATCTGTTTCAAAGATATGTGGTATGGAAGTCTAAATACGAGTTTTTCAATTAAATGAGACATTTTCCCGGTTTATAACTTTTGATTTCGGCTGTACCGCTGAACCGAATTAGAAGTTAAGTTACTCACTCGACGCAGAATTTAACCCTCTTTAATATTGATACACATGACATTTTCCGTCGGACGTACTGTTTTCGAGCTACAAGTAAAAACCTGACAAAGAGCAAAAATTTCGCAAAAAAGTTATGCACACCTCTTGGGATTGGGCAAACTCGGATTACATGCATTTAGGACCACATGAAGGTATTAAAGCGATTTCCAGCCTGCTGGGAATTAATTCTTTAAAACACTTTTTATATAGATATATAAAAAGTGTTTTGAAATTCAAGCAAATAAGATTATGTGCTTGGCCTATATGTACCTATTTATTTATTATTTATTTATTATGGGGCAATGCCCTTCTTTAAAAACTATCATCAACTATGACTGTCTATGACGAAAAAGAGTAATGCCTTACTTTCAAATTGGGCATGCCCTAATACTAATTAGCACTGCCCTAGGTCGCAAGACGAACCGAAAATGCCTGCAAGAGCTTTTGGCCCATGAAGGAATACGTGAAGGGTGTCCTTCCCATAACTCTAAAACGAAAGCTCATGGACATGTGCATTCATCCGATCCTCAACTACGGTGCGCAGACTTGGTGTTTGACCAATATTCAAAAGCTCTCGCTCAAGGTATGCCAAAAAGCCATGGAGCACAGTATTCTTGGTGTCAAACTAGCAGACTGAATAAGAAACTAAATCTTGCGCTCCAAGACCAAAGTAGCCGACGTAGACTCGATAGCCGCCAAGCTTAAGTGGGACTGGGCGGGACACGTTTACCGTAGATATGTCAGACGTATTGTGGGTCAAGAAAATTACTGAGTGGGTATCTAACGGGAAACAGCGGCGTGACAAACCTAGGCGAAGATCGGCGGGACGATTTTGACGTCTTTTGTAGTGTTTTAGGCTAATATTGCCATGGATAGACAGAGACACGTGGAAGAAAGAGAGGGAGGCCTTTGCCCAGCAGTGGGATACTACAGGCTAATAAATAAATAAATACCTTAACTGCAGCTCTGACAACGATAATTATTTTTGCATGTTTTTAAAGTGGGGCATTCCACTCATACAATAGATTGTTATTAAATCAAATACAAACATTGAAAACATTGAAAAAATAATTAACCCAGCAGGACTTGAACCTGCATCGATACGCCTTGCCGGGGCTCGATCGCTTTACCAATTAAGCTATGGGTCAAGTTACTAAGTTGACGAAGTTTTCAATGCCTTCAATCATCTTTTTGCATTTATTTTGATCTACTTCGACTTTACAGCAGCCGTAAGCGACATCTAGGTACTAACCATTAGAGTTAGATACCCTTCCCGCCGACACTATCGCAAGTGTCACAACGGAAATATAGAGGGCGCTGCTATCAACTCATAATTATTTTTGCATGTTTTTAAAGTGGGGCATTCCACTCATACAATAGATTGTTATTAAATCAAATACAAACATTGAAAACATTGAAAAAATAATCAACCCAGCAGGACTTGAACCTGCATCGATACGCCTTGTCGGGGCTCGATCGCTTTACCAATTAAGCTATGGGTCAAGTTACTAAGTTGACGAAATTTTCAATACCTTCAATCATCTTTTTGCATTTATTTTGATCTACTTCGACTTTACAGCAGCCGTAAGCGACATCTAGGTACTAACTATTAGAGTTAGATACCCTTCCCGCCGACACTATCGCAAGTGTCACAACGGAAATATAGAGGGCGCTGCTATCAACTCATAATTATTGTTGCATGTTTTTAAAGTGGGGCATTCCACTCATACAATAGATTGTTATTAAATCAAATACAAACATTGAAAACATTGAAAAAATTGGTAAAGCGATCGAGCCCCGGCAAGGCGTATCGATGTAGGTTCAAGTCCTGCTGGGTTGATTATTTTTTCAATGTTTTCAATGTTTGTATTTGATTTAATAACAATCTATCTGACTACGATCCTGGAATCTCACTGTCTGTGTTTTAAGTGAGAAACTTCTTGGCAAAATTATTTATCTAGTATACTACTTACAACTACTACTTATGAATATACTCTTGTTGTTGTTTCTTGTACAGTGGGCGTCAAAAACAAAGACACTTTGCACCTTACTCCTTTGTAATAAGGTGCTAAAGTGTAAACATATATCTTCGACGTTGACTGTACTAAATTGACGCTATCAGGGACCGTTTTCGTTACGGTATAAGCGGTATGGTAGCGCTATAGAATATCGATACCTCTATGATTATCATAGAGGTATCGATATTCTATAGCGCTACCATACCGCTATAGAATATCGATCTGAATCTTGTTATAGAAACATGAACTTTTAGCATAGCCCAGTTACAGTACCCTTCAAAATTAGTTAACAGGACCGGATCATCATAAGTCACACTCGCACAAGTGGGATGTCGTTACCTTATGGTAACGATTATGGTAACGGTAAATCAATCATGCTCCGCGATTGTTGAGCAATTTAGGGTCCTTGCTATAAGGGGCCGTGCGTGAACTATAGCCACACAGCAGCACACAAACTGACTAGAAACATCGTGCGGATGAACAAGTTCTCAGTGTCAAGCTGTCCTTCAACTCATTTCGAAATGGAAAAATATGGAAAAACTATTAACAAAATTATTAAAGTGATAAAACGTTGTGTTGTTCCGGTGTAAAACGACCTCCGGCATGACCAATACAACACAAAAGGCCTAAAATGTTTCCAGGCAGCCCATTTTTCGAAAATGACCGAGATGGTAAACAACGATAAAATTTCGGAAATTAGTGGCGAAATCGTCGCCCAAACCTGCATTTCAAATATTTATGATGCCAAAACTGCAGTAAGTATACTTTGAAACTTGTAGTTATTCATGTATGGTACTAAAAGACCTGTCCCCGCGACTTCACTGGCGTTTTACAATAACACTATAAGCTTACAATAATTTCACTTTGTATGATACAAATGAATATTGAATAGCTACGGGAGCTAGCTAGAGGACATCGCCATTCTTGTCTGTACAGTTTAGATACCTAGTCACTAGTAGGCAATCTAGTGGTTTATTTATTACTAATGATTTCTCATTCATTTCAGCTCCACCTAATAAATTAGAAGGCATGTATGTGAGAAAAAATATGCATTTGTTCTGAGAGTTACTAAATAGAAGATTAAAATACAAACTTCTCGTGACAACTTTGCATGCAGCAGTAAAATTATATTATTACCTCCTAACTTAAACTTATACCAGAAAGCCAGAGGACAAAGACACCATATGCCAAAAACTGAAATTGTTCCTTGCTGTCACAGATTTTCTCATTGATAGTTTTGTGAATTAAGATGCTAATGGACTAAGAGCTGGCCACGTGAGCCACGTCAGATATGACACAATAATGAGAGCAACAAAACCCATTCGGTTAGATTGCTATACTTATCCTTATTGCTAGATCCGGGAATCTGGCAGCTTTTAATGGGTGGAGGTCAGGTGACAGACTAGCAAAATGTTTGAATAGGGTAATAGTAATACATATAATACCAAAATAGGTCAAAACTGCCGAAGTTTCCTCAGTGATAAATGACAGGGCCTATATTTTAACATAAGAACAAAACACATTGCGTATTATTACGAACAAAAACAGTAGGCGACCAACTATGAATTACATTTATACGTCGTTTGGCACTTCTTTCCCCCAACAGACACTTTTTGCAATGATATAATCTAATTATTTATATAAATTTTTCATATACTGCATCAAATCCAGAACTCTAGAATCTGTTTTCTAGAAGTGGTTTGCATTCTTTGACCTCCACCACTTTACAGCTGCCAGATGTCCAGATCTACAAATAAGCATAGTGTAGCAAACTGACTAGATGAGTTTCGTTGCTTTCATTATTGTGTCATATCTGATGTGGCTAGCTCTCCGTCTATTATGTTTGATGTTATGAGACTTTCACATTGTAGTGACTAAAATATTTTGTCTTTATAAGTAACTTATCATTATATTAACATGGTGCAATGAATGATATTATGGTTAAGTATGATCAAAAAATATTGCTACAGGTAAGCATATAAAGAACTTGCAACATAATTAAATTAAAAAGCTTTATTATTTTCAACAGTTGTTTTAATTGAAGAAAACCTTTCAAACCTTTGTGTGTAAAGGAATTATTAGCATGCCACTTTTTATTTACCATTTTCTCTGAAACCGCAAACATGTTTCTTTGTACATGTATGCAATTTTTACTACGCCAACCAAATCGCACAAAAAATGAAGTAACAAGTAGGTATCTGATTTTCAATTACAACTGCTACCCGGAGTGGAGCAGCTCCATGAGATAGCGGTCTTGGACATAAACGTTTGGTGATTCTTGCTTGATGTTGAAGACAATGTTCACTGTTCACCCATTGTGCTCTAAGCAGGACCACTCAAAGATGTTTATTCCACCAGTTTTACCACCACTTCATTATCATTATCATGTTTGATTTATTTTATCAGAAAAATTGTAGGAACATATAATGTAAAGGATTTTCGGGATTCTCGCTGCCTACAAAATGAGCGCTGCGTATTCTGGTCCTTTTATAGCTTTGTAGGGAACTCAGGGACCTGAATTCTCGTTGAAAGTGGAAATAATATTAGATGTTTACTGTCAAGATGCGTTGAAAAATATTAATTGATATTCTTAGTTATTATTAAAATACTTATACAACGTTATCTCACTGCGATTATTCATAGTTTTCGTATATTAGCTAGCCAAAGCATATTAGTACTATTGGTAGGAAACTGTTAAAATAGTATTTTATACAACTTACATGGTTGGTGGTACTAGTTATCCTGTGGTGTATTGTAACACTAAGAAATGCATCAATACCTTTTTAGCACAATAAAAGGTAGTTTCAATGAAATTTTCTAAATAATAACAATGTTTATGTTTATTTACATGAAGTTTCACTTGACACGGTAATACTGACTGATGACATCATGAAAATGACTACTATTTTTTTTATGAATTTGTATGCTTGTGCTTTATCAATTCAGCTTAGCCATGTAATTTACGCGACATCATATCTCATATTTTTAATAAATCATAAATAACTGACTGAGACACGAAATACAAAATCATTCAAATTAGTATCTTTAATTAACCTATATTTTCACAAAACACAATAAAAATAAGGGTAAAAAAAAGTGAACAATCCTAATAGCATCAGCATACATTTCTAGCCCGGTCGGTAGTGACCTTTGATTATTAAACCAACCGGATGTGAGACGCGCACTAATTTCTATTAGAAAAAGTCTGCAATTTCGGCGCGGGGGACGAAGAAACGCAAACAAATACTGTTAACACTAATGCATTTTCCATTGACGTCGCTACACACGCACACGATAAAATTATCAAACACTAGCATAAAATATACTTACACAAGTATAAACACAGACACAGACAACCTGTCCGTGAACGAGATAATGTCATCTTTAAGTAAACGTACACAGTGCGAGGAACGCGTCGATAATAATATACTTAAGTATCGATATTTGTGACGTTTTCAAGTCAAAGGTACATCATTGTCGGTTGTTAATAGAGTTAATTTCTAAATGATTTTTTTATGGTAATGCCTTATTGACAACCGATAATGATGTACCTTTGACTTGAAAATGTCACATTTTATCGAAGATTTATTTATCGTATGCCTACATGTCACTGGATATAGATAGGCATTTCTTCCCTAGGGTAGTGGGAAAGCAGATGATGAAGAAAATCCAGTGAGTGCTGCGAGGTGCAGGTAGGACAGTAGAGCTGCCAAGTTTGTAACTCTCTTAGCACCACCCAGGGATTAGGGTAGGGGGTAGGGTAGGGGGTAGGGTAGGGTGTTTCCTACGGACGCAGAGAAACATTGATCGTAGGTTAGTTATATATTTTAGTTTCTTTACCAAGTATAAGGTTTAGCTATTGATAAAATTATAAGTTAAGTTGTGATTAAATATCAAGTTTTTCTACCAGCATATTACTTACAATGTTAGTATTCTACGTAAGTTAGTTTGTCTATTTGTTCAGGACAAATCTTACAAGCTGATTTAGAATAACTTTTATATTATCAATTTAATATTTTGATGTGTATTTGCTTTTAAATTTAGTGGAAAATACTACAAATTGGAAACAAATAACTATTACAATGAAACATTGAACTGCAAAGAACTCTGGAACATCACGGGATTCGAACCCACGTGTTTAGATTACCGTTCCAATGTGCTTCCAATTACACTAGACGTTCCTCTATCCACCTCAGTGAATTTTTCACTGTAATGAACAATGATGAATCAGTCACTAGCGAGATCGTGATGTTCCAGAGTCCTTCGCAGTTGATATTTTGATTGTAATGGGCATCTGTTTCCAATTTGTGTTTCTATTTCTATTATCTCTTCTTCATTTTCTATTATAAATAAAAAGTATAACAAACTGCTAATGTTAATATCGACATTTATTTTTGTGCTGTCCCATCACTTAAACTTACCTGTTAGGTACAGTGATACCAGACTCAGAAATTAAAAGTGCCTATTTAAGGGGATAAGTGTGTATACCGTACCTTATAATAAATAAAGTATAATCCATACAAAATTAAAATGCTATATAAAATGTATGGTGAAAATAAAGGAACGAATTAATTTCTAAACAGGAATATCGTTATTTCAAGCATCTACAAGTATATTTCACTTAAGGGGCGCCACACATTAGAGCGGAATTCAGCACTAGCTGCAATTTGTCTATGTAAACGGAAATTTGTTTATGGTAGCGGTATTTTTGAGACCTTAGACAAATTTCAGCTATTGTGCCGTACTACAAGCACACATACGCCGAGTTTCTTACGCTGGTTCTTCTCAGTTGGGGCTCCTTTCCGAACCAGTAGTAGTTTATTGCCCTTCCCATAATACGGTTTTAAAAAGATTTGATTTCAATACAGTTGTTAAACCAGTGTTTATGTTTTATTTTATTACCGTGCGTAATGTGCTATAGGCTAGTTTATCCTGATAGTGTCAGTTTTTTGAGTTCCAAACCACCTTACAGCCCTGCCCTCGGCGGTCCTCGACGACATATATAATTTAAAAAGCTATGCGTGTGAATGAGTTTTACCTTTGAAGTACTGACGTTAATCTTTTCATTTTTGTTAATGATTAAAAATAATATGTAATTTGAATAATTTAAAAGTCGATTAAAATATGCCATTCAATCAAATACAAACATTGAAAACATTGAAAAAATAATCAACCCAGTTGGACTTGAACCAATATCGATACGCCTTACCGGGGCTCGATATCGCTTTACCAATTAAGCTATGGGTTCAGTTACCGAGCTGACGAAATTCTCAATGCCTTCAATCATCTTTTTGCATTTATTTTTACATCGACTTTATAGCAGCCGTAAGCGACATCTAGGTGCCAACCACTAGAGTTAGATACCCTTCCCGCCGACCCTTTTTACAAGTGTCACAACGGAAATAACAGATGGCGCCTGCTATCAACTCATAATTATTTTACTTTTTTTTTTTTAAAGTGGGTATTCCACTCATACATTAGTATGCCATTCAATCAAATACAAACATTGATAACATTGAAAAAATAATCAACCCAGTTGGACTTGAACCAATATCGATACGCCTTACCGGGGCTCGATATCGCTTTACCAATTAAGCTATGGGTTCAGTTACCGAGCTGACGAAATTCTCAATGCCTTCAATCATCTTTTTGCATTTATTTTTACATCGACTTTATAGCAGCCGTAAGCGACATCTAGGTGCCAACCACTAGAGTTAGATACCCTTCCCGCCGACCCTTTTTTACAAGTGTCACAACGGAAATAACAGATGGCGCCTGCTATCAACTCATAATTATTTTACATTTTTTTTTTAAAACACACGGAGTATCTTTTAAGTGTATTGCCTCACCTGTCATAACAATGACAATGAATGACATAATGGCGGACGTATTTCTGCCGCACTGGAGTCGATTACTCTTGTTTGCAATATTTCACTTACCTCTCTCGATGTAATCGTGTTCATAATTGCATACCCAATTTATTAATGAATTCATTGATAAATTGGGTATGCAATTATGAACCCGATGGTACAATGTACTATGAAGAGTCAAGTTTAAAAATTACCCTAAAGCAGATGTAGTACCATTAAGTGTCAATACTTTTTGATTGAGAATATTTTTTAGTTTTTTGCTAATTTCGTACACTATTTGATGATATTTAGACGTAATTATACTTACAGATGAAAAGAAACGTTATCCTTATGTAAACTAGATAATTCAGATCTTTTCTTACATGAAAACACGCAGTAATTCGGCATTTTTACCTCAGATCGTTCCGGGCTGACAGACATTCATTGAATGGCGTTTGACGCGCGACAACTAGTTTTATATAACCGCTACGACCAGTGGTCTTGTACTTTTGGCAGAGGGGGACGCCTGACAATTACCACTCCATTGGTTTATGTCTCTGAGGTAGTGACCCTGCCTACAAAGCAGAGGCTCCCTAGTTCGAATCCCGGTCAGAACGATATTAAAAAAAAATTACGGATATTTGTTATTATGTATATTATGATTTTTGATATAAAAAAATTAAAAATCCATACATAATTGCAAAATATTTTTTTGCGGAGGAGAAAAACACTCTGAATATTAATTTTATTTAGAACGTCATATAAGTATTAAATATCGATAATTTCAAATGATAAAAATGTCATAGGGTATTTAATGCAGTTTTTGAATATTTACATTTTTAGGCAATTACTATATAAAGTTAATTTCATACGCTCAACTATACCTAGCGCCACCCGGAGACATTTGGAACTATTGTTTACTGCTTACAGCTGGACTCTTTTTCAAACGTTCTCCTATATGAAATACCAATCCTTTTACCTCTATTATCCGTGATGTTTACGACCCGTTTGACTTACCTACGTTACATTTATAACTTATAACCTTATAACAGAACCCATCATCACGGCCGTGAACTTTTGGCTCGGAAATCTGTAATTTAATAAACGAGTAGGCAACGAGATATCTGCTTATTTGCTAACTACAACTACTGAATAGAATTTCATGAAAGTAATATAATAGCAGTTTATACCCCGGAGCAACATTTAGGGTAGTTTTCTTCCAAACTCACGCGGGTGAAGCCGCGGAAACAGCTAATAGCTATTATAGGATAATTTTGTCGGCTGTCGCCGTTGTCCGATTACTTTGTCACCGATTTAATAAATTGCAAATTTTATATTACAACATTTGCCTATTCAAAACCACAAGGCATATTTACGGAGTAGAAAATCATTCATACTTTCATCAGATTTACCCATAGCAGATAGGTTTTAATTTTAACTTGCTACTTAAATGGCGCGTTAGTTTAACTAAGTACTAATAAGTATTTATTTAACTTCAGACAAACAAAGGGTTTGTTGTCAAGTCTTGCAGCCAGTTAAATTAAATCTAAATATTTTCAGTGGTCATAAATTCAGTGGTTTCATAACAGAAACTAAATACTTATAGAAAAGTAGGTTAAGTTATAACTAACATTGAAATAATGACATTATACCAATTAAAATTAGGTGCAATAAAAAGTAGAAGTAAGAACATTACAGAAAATGAATACCTAGTTTACGAAGTGAAATTCGACTAAATGAAGATTAGACGAAATTAATACGTATGCAAAGTGAATTTAGATGATCTGAAATTAGACGAAACGAAATTAGAGGAAAAGTTGTTACACAAAACGTAAATAAACCAAGTAAGATTGTGCGTAGGCAGCTATTTAATCAAGTAATAAATACGAACGCCGGGGAATCACCTTGCTATCGCTCCACCGAAATAGGCACGCTGAATATTCACAGAGCTACTTCCTTATCAAGTTATCGCGCTATGCCGAAAGACAGCAACGCTAATTTAATGTTAAATCTTATCACACATTAATGCCACTATATCTAAAGATATGCAAGTACCATGTATGCAATTTCTACGTTACAATTATGAATTTATGATGTTTTCCTCTTTTACAATTATGAATTTATGATTTTGGTGTTTTTTGTCAAATATAGTTGAATGCTCTAGCATTCAACTATTTTTGTCTCTATTTCTAAATAGAGACAAAAAGCGAAAATTAAACTTGTAGCTTTGCTTAAAAATCAGTTTCGGCTACTACGTTAATGGCACCATCATAGTTGTCGTCACGAGTATTATATTTCTATGTCACTCATAAGTATATTTCCATGTCAGTCGGACACATTTGAAGATTTTATAACACGTGTGCCGAAAATAGATGTCATATGCTTCAGAAAAAGTGGTTCAAATCTGGCCTCGGACACCGGAGGGTTTGGTCACTTTTTCTGAAGTATATGACATCTATTTTCAGTTTATATATACTAGTGTACCTATAACTACTTAAAAATTGCAAATCAAAAAATATTGAACAAAATAATTTGATTTGCTTCAAGATTCTAGTGTGCCGAATTTATATCAGTTAGCACATGTATTACATATTATTTATGTAGTATGCTTTTTATAACTACCACTAAGAATTATCAATTATCAATCAAACAGTTATGTTATGAACTTACGAACGCTTGGCCGGCAAACTAGTAAAAAAACAAATAGCGAGTTCTCCGAATGCACTGATGGCGAGTTCGAGGAACTGCGAGGTTGACGTCATCTCGGAAAACCCGGCCTATAGGACGACCAGTGGTCTAGAGAATACATTTTATAGAACCGATCGTAACTCACGACCTATCGGTCTTTTATTAAGACTGTAATGTATTATGTTATGAAAATATCCTCAAAAAGAGACACAACATACTCAAAGCGCAAAGCAAGAAGGAGACGTTATTAACAATAAGTAATTAAGTATAGTTAGTTATAAACATTATCACATGCAACACATGTAAACAACGTTTCGCACAGATTACATCTATCGCGTGAAGTCAGTCGCGTTCTGAGACCGGCGCCGAGACATCGTGTGTGAGTCATAGTGGATAGTTCGTGATGTGGTCACCCAACGACGAGGGCAAGGGGACGGAGGTGGTGGTGATGTCGGATATGCCGCCGCCGGAGCTGGTGGCCCGGACCGCGCCCGTGGTCTCCAGCATGAACATCACCAAGTCGTCGCGGGTGCACATCGGCCCGAAGTTCGTCTCGGTCACGCAGAACGTGGAGAACGCTGAGCTGGTGAAGGGTGAGTACTATACTTACGTACCGATAATGCGCCTGCGATTTCTCTTGTTTGTTTTTTCATACGCCCTGCCCATGATACTTTGGACTCTTTGTTGTGCTTATCTTTCTTTAGGGAAGCGTAATAAAATTTTATTAATATAATACCAATACGAGACCAGTTTCAGCGTCCTTGGCTATAGTGGTACAAAAATAAGTATTTACTTTAAGTTGGTAAATTGATTACCTAAAGTCAAACTCAGTTTATACGGGTATTACTTAAGTACCGTTTAATTTTGAGCGTTGCGACTACAGCTTTACTATGTACTTTGCAAAGAATAATCTACACAATCGGCTGGACACTATACACTTGCATGGCTAATAAAATAATATTTGTTAACGTAGTGCACGGCGCATCCTTCGATCCTTTGTCCTGCTGAGCTAAGGAAAACCAAATTACTCATACATCTAACTCAAGTAGATACGAATAAGGTAAACATCCGAGTGCTCAACAATAGTGTCTATGGCTGGGATAGCCCAGTACATGCCATCTTTAAACTTAAGTCATTTCCAATAAAGATAACAACAGGGTGTCTACTATTGGACATTAGCATGACCAGACGTTTTCTTATAATTGGTTCGTTTGGCGCGATTATGGCTATTGTTTATTTTTATTTTGTTGACGTTATGTTCAAAACTTACAATGTTATAAGGAATGATATATACTTGTGGATAAGTAATACAAAAAATGATAAATTACAATATCGGGTCTATTTTAGAACGGAACTACAAGCGCAAACATTGCGTTCCAAACGTCGAAGGAAATTAGCATCTATATTATATATATAAAACAAATTTGTGTCGGTTACACCATTTATAGCTGAAGAATGGCTGAACCGATTTTAATGGTGTTAAAAGCAGAATAAATGTTAAAATATTAGAGAAATTTAAAAAATGTGGTTGGCGGTACGAAGTTCGCAGGGTTAGCTAGTTTATTATAAACGTATACGAAAACATGTTAAGACAAATAAATAAGCTATAACTAGACGACTACATTTTTCGTGATTGGATTACAAACATGAAAGTATACATCAACAATCCAACAAGTAGATACACTTATGTATAGGTAGGTTTTCTGTATTCCTAGGTCTCTGTAGCGCCTAGCATCTAGGCGCCATTCATTTAAAACCTAAGACGATTGAGGGGGGAAGGGGCTCGATCACTTACTTTTTCTTATCATACTGTCTTGATGGATGGTTCTTACGTAAGATCACAACGGCGACTCAAATTAAGATTTTAAGTATTTAAAAAACGAATTTTGGTTCGTATAATCCATAAATAACAAAAAGTTACCGTAAAATAAGACCATTGTAGATTAATAGTCACCGAAAATGTTTACATAGTACCAATTCACTGTTTCTAAAATATTTTATTGTGAAATTAAAAAATATGAATACAACTATAAATAGAAGTTCTCATTACTTTAGACAAATAGGGGGCAGGGGTTTAACTAATTCTTATTTTTTCTTACATAGGGGTTTAAAAAGTTACAAAAATGTTTTATCGTAATATGAAATACGCCCAAGATGTCCTGAAAGGAGCGCTGAAGTAGTCTTATGTTAGGAATGGCTATTGCTTGCTAGATACATAGGTATGTGTTTGCATTATTGTATCCAAGGACGCTGCTTTGCTATCTGAGACAATTCAGTTGATATACAGAGAGCCTTTTTAGTAAAGCCTGACCAGAAATATATATTCATTGTCAAGAGGGCGCAATTATTTTCATTTATATGGCAACAGTCCAGTATAGTCAAAAATAACATTATTCTCTATGGTATAATGTCATCTTGATTTGTTTACCTCTAGCTCTGCTATTAATTTGTATATGTTTCGTAGCGAAATTGTTTCATTTCCCGAGCGTTATATTTCCAGCAGTTTATTACATAGATTATTTACAATGTTTTGCTCTTGACTATGAATAGTTTTGAGCATTTCTTGTCATTTATTATTTAATATTCAATACTTTACTCGTACTATTATTGAAGTAAACCGCCACAAATGCCACAATGAGATTGAAAACATAGCGCATGATCATATATTCTGGTCAGCTTTACAAAAAGATTCTGTCCTTTCAATCTGTGCTCATTCATTATCTATACTTCGTTTTTTTTGAGATTAGAAAAACTTTGACAGAACTATGTACAGGGTTCTTTAGTAGGCAAGATACATGTCAAAACTGTCAAAGTGCCTACGCCGTCATTAAACATACTTAAATATGTTTGTATTTACTTATAGTAAAGCCATGCTTTCGTATTTGTAAATGTTATATTGAGTATTTAACAATATTTTGATAATAGTTATATGCACGAAATATTTTATATTTATCATTGTTAATGTTCTTGTGAATGTTGCATAATAAAATGCCTAGAGAAGAAGAGGTTCGAAGTGAATGGATCGATTTTTATATATTTTCTCGCGTCATCTGTCATTAGTATCTCTCAGTTATACCTGAGTTAAAGCTTATTGTGATTCTTATTTAAGTAAAGGTATTTGCTTGCTCTATTTATGTGCGTTTGGTTGAAGAGTTATGGAGTAATCAGAGGCAGGCCCGAGTGGCATACAACAACAAAGGCCACCTCGTAGTCCACCAAATCTTTTACCATCACCTAAGACAATTGTTTTATTATTTAATATTATATAATAAAACTATTAAATAACGTTTAGAAGCACTTTTATTAATACTTATTAATAAATTTTCTTCATGTTACGATTGTCAATTAAATAATTTAAGTAAATACTGATGGGAACTTTTGCACCGGGGACAACTCGTGGGGGACTTTTTGAATAGATTAGTCATAATGTAAGAGTTTTGTTTATTGTTTTTTCTGTGTGTTGCTGTTGACGATTTATATTTGAATAAAGTAAATACTTACTGATAAAAAACTAGACGTTAAGTTTTCGTTTTAGAACGTACGTGCGTCACTGTCAGGTCAGTTTGTAATTTTTCACGCGTCCCTAACGTGATAATCAAAACGAAATTGTGTTTTTATTTTTATTTTATTTAATCTGCAAATTGTTATTATTAATTCACAAATGTGAACTCTTAATCATGTTAACTAATCGTTTGTTGGTGTGCTTGCAGTGTGTTTAAATTGAACATTTTGAACAGGTTGGCAACTACTGTTTCTATGTTTACTCAATTTCTAATCTCAAAAAAAAACGAAGTATACTGTCGTCAGTAGTACTATTAGTTATTCTGTGCTGTCGTCCAATATTCAAAGAACTGAAAATTCTCCCCTTAACCTATCTCAATTCAATTATCTCTCCAGATAAAGATATGTAATTTTCCCTATAATAATTGGCTGATTGACAAGTGTTTTAATTCAAATAAGGAATTGCTCAATTAATTCGACTCAGTTTAATATACATATGTTATTTATTATTTTATAAATACGTATAAATATTTGAATGTTTGTAAATATAAAGTTAATTTCATGCTGGAATGTTAGTAATATGTAATAGAATAAGATTTATTCGCTTTCCATTATATTTTTTTTCACACACCACACACCTTTTCAATGCAATGAATCGACACCTTTGGACTGCAATGTGTCAAGTATATAATTTTCTATTAAAACTTGCCAAGTTACATCATTAAAAAGTACTGAAAATAATAAATGTTATCAGGAAACTGCTAAAAAAACCGGTGTGCGTTTCTCTGACTATTATTATTTTAGGTATTTCTATGTAACGTGATACTTACTCAAAATGTACCTTAAAAACTGCTGGAAATCAAGTGTGCATTCCTATAACTATTTATGATTTGAGGTATTTTTATGGAACTTGGTACTTATTCAGATCTCACTTCTTTTATAGGCGAAGCATTCCCATAGTATCGAACTTGGCAGCCTTTCACATTTATGTTTTTGATGGGATTTCATTTATTTTTGTTAGGTGTAGGTTCTTTATTATTTTTTTATCACTTTTGCTTTAGGAAATGTCTCATTCCACTTAGGTATGTACTTTATACTATACCCTTTATACTAAGCGTTTAATTCTATTTTACTATTTATTTATAGGTGATTTTTACAAATAAACTGGCTCCCTACACCTATAAAATGTACCTACTTACATATAATTACATACATCAATAACGTACTTTATTCTGTTTCTAAGTACGCTACCTACATAGATAATTAATAACTTGGTAATACCTACCTACCAGTAGGTATTATAATTGGTGGCCTATTATGTAGCCCTAGAAGTGCACCATCCCATCTCATCCCGTGGCGTATCGGAGGGTGAGATGGGCAGTAGTATATATAATTCCATCTTAGAGTATATATGATTTCCATGTTCTTGAATCTGCGATTTTATTAGTTGTAAAATTAGAAATTATTTAGACTATGCGAGAAAAAATAGTCTTTTCATTTTTGTTTGACTGATTTAGCGCACCTAGTGTACCTAGTGACCTGCTTTGCACTTCGTAAATCGTGGGTTCGGTTCCCGCAACAGACACACACAGAGTGGTCAACAATTTTATTGTTCTTGTCTTTAAGACAAACATGTATTGTCTTAAATTGGTATGTATCTAAATTTAAATAAGTCATATCTCATTTTCACTCCATACCTACTTATAGTAGAACAAAATTACACATTCGTTGTTTTCGAAACTGACTCACACTTGGCCGTTTTCAGATTTTTACTTTATTTCGACCTAAAGACAAACCTTTGAGTCAAATTTCAGGTCGGTACGACCATTGGAAGATAGACCCATTTAGTTCATTATGACTTCATAGTAGAACAAAGTTACACCTTCGCTATTTTTAAAACTGACTCACACTTGGCCGTTTTCAGATTTTTTCCCTTTACTTTGACCTTAAGACCTACCTCCATGCCAAATTTCAAGTCAGTACGACCATTGGAAGTGGTCTAGGTTTTTGATGAGTTGAGTCAGTGAGTCAGTGAGTGTATAGTAAAAATAGCGATTTTCTGACGTCAATATCTCAAGAACTGCTATAGGTAGAATAATGAAATTTTGTATTCTAGACAATGAAGGGGATGTCAACAGACACTCGAAATTTCATATGCGTAGATAAAATATGTTTTGAGTTATAGGGTGGTCGAAATTGGCCCGAAATGGTTCGTGTAATACAACCCACGGCCGGTGTGTCGCTTTTTTTTGCTCGAACTTGGCGGACACACTGCCGTGTGTCTAGATCACTTGTACCATATTCTAAGAAAGAAATATATTCATTGATTCATTCATTCATTATATATTAACATAATATTCGCCTTTATCAACTACGAGCTTCCGACTTATCACACTTTGTAATTCGGGGTATCAATGTACACATTATTTATCATAATAAATAATAAAATGAAGTTTTAAAAAAGAACATTCCTATTACCCACTGACAGGATGGAGACTGTATAATGAGAGGCAGTTTGTTTGTTTATGCACACTAATGAATAATTCGTCACACTTAATAAAGCGTGGTATTACACGCAAGCGGAGCGGGAGTTATATTGTTACGGGTTGATAACAGGATTCCAATAATACGTCATATGGGTTAAGCAAACACTATATAATTAAGACTTATAGGTATAACAAAATCCTATGCTACAGAACTTAACTTAACTAAACTAAGTTTGTTGAGCGCCAAGCGGGTTTTAAGCTGACTTCGCTAGGGAACCCTGCTATTCCTGCACACCGGCTAGCGTGTTTCTAATTAAATAATGAAATTAATGAGTAATCCTTCTCCAGAATCTTTGTCCAGACCGTAAAGGGCATGTCCATAGGCTAGAACAAAACGGGCACTTTAAACCACAGATCTAAGGATATTCATTTGCATTTCACAGTACTCTTAGGTGCTATGACTTACCCCGTTGCCGTACTTTGTCACTCACACATTAAAAACAAAACAAAATGTTCATAAGTGCTTAATTTCACTTGGAATGACTTGCAATTGCATTTCTTAATTTGATTTACATTTTTGAGTTTTGCTATGGCGGGTACATGATTTAAACAACAACCGCACGTATGAATGTCTTCGAAACATGAGCTGGAATGACGAGTCGATTGCATTTTGTTAATATAAATAAGTAAAATCGCCTTAAAATTATGGAAAAAGTTAATATCGTACCCAGGATTTTGAACCGCCGGCCTTCCGATCGCATGTTGCCCTGTTTACCGCAGAGCCATGATGGCATTAAGTGCGAGGGCGAATTAGCCGTAGTATATCGACCTGTTTTACGTCACTAACCCACGATGCCGTACGCGTGATTCAATAATATGAACCTTAAAGCTCAAGACTTAATGTCGTGACTCAAAAGTGCAGTAATCCATTTTGAATGCAATAAATGTAAAACACATCACATATTCCTCCTTCCTCAACAAAAAAAAAAATATTTTAATTTTTTTTATTTTTTACTTATTTAAGGGCTTGAGGTCTTTCGCATGCCAATTACCTATACATTTTCCATAAGCATTAATTAAATGAAATACCGTGTCAGAAAGTTTATGTACTACGACAGCCTTCTCAAATTTTGGAGCAAGTTTGGCCATGAATTTATTAGGCATACTGGAGAGTAGCTTTGTCCTCTTCAGCACTACGTCACCCACCTGAAAGCTACAGGGTTTACGTGGTATGTCATATACTTTCTTGCTTTGTTCATGAGCCGCTCGTAACCTTCGCTGGACTACATCATATATTTTATGCCTCTCTTCAAGTTCCTTTATGTATTCAGCGATATTTATCTGATAATCATTTTCCGGAACCTGTAACAATTGCAATGAGTTTGGTCTGTCTACATTGGGAACGGATGTCTCCCTGCCAAGAAATAGATACGAGGGTGTGTACCCTGTCGTCTCATGTGCGGCGGTTCTTATAGCGTGCCCAATCTGAGGTAAATTTACATCCCACATATTGTGTCTACCTGGCTTGACGTATATAGAAATCATGGTGCCAATAACCCTGTTCACCCGTTCAGTTGGGTTACTCTGAGGATGATAATTAGGAGTATACCACAACTTACTGTTATACTTCTCTGCTAAGTCCCTGAATAGTTGCGAACAAAATTGTCGACCGTTATCACATATAACAGCCTTTGGAGCACCGTATAAAAGAAACTGATTTTCTACTATGTCACATATCTTTTCCGCTTTTCCTGTTCTTAAAGGAAACAACAGTACAAATTTGCTAAACCAACATGTTATTACTAACAACATAGTATTACACGTTTTACTTTTTGGAAAAGGGCCCATCAAATCTAACGAAATAATCTGCCATGGACGAGTAACATCTCTATGTCCCCCCATGTACCCTAGTGGTCCCTGTTGTGAAACCTTATGCTTCGCGCAACTATCACATTTTGCAACATATTGCTTTACATCCCTCAGAAGACTTGGCCAGAAATACTTCTGCTTTATTCTGAGATATGTCTTCCGAATCCCCACATGACCTGCCACGTCATGGCACTCCGTAAGCACCTTGTCCCTTAACGGTTCTGGTACATATAATTTCCAGACATCCTCCGCGTTTGGGAACGTCTTTAAGATTATCTTTTTATATAGCAAACCATTTATAACCTTCCAATCTGGCAACATTTTGACCTGCACTTCCTTAACTTTCGACCTATACCAATCATCTTTATGTCTTTCTAAAATTTCTAAATTATTTATTTCCACATTTTCGATACTTTCCATGCCTCGTGATAATGCGTCGGGAACTACATTACTCTTACCAGGTCTATGGATTATGTCGTAGCTGAACTGTTGCAACTTCATGGCCCACCTCGCTAGCCTGCCGTGTGGGTCTTTCATTTTGTGCAACCATTGCAAGGCACTATGGTCGGTAACTACAGTGAAATGCACTCCATCTATATAATTTCTAAATTTTTCAATTGCATACACGATACTAAGCAATTCCCTTTCAGATGTGGAAAATTTCTTCTCTCTATCGCTCAATTTCCTACTCAAGTATGCAATAGGGCGCTCCACGTCTCCTTCTTTTTGACACAAAACCGAACCTATGCCACTACTAGATGCATCGCATTGGATAATGAAAGGTTTAGAATAATCTGGGCAGGTGACCACTGGTGCAGACGTCAGAAGTGTTTTCAATTTTACAAATGCCTCCTCTGCCTCCTTAGTCTATGACAAGCTCTTTTTTCTCTTTCCTTTAGTCATGTCATGTAGCGGTGCTGCAACTTCTGAAAAGTCCTTCACAAATCTCCGGTACCAGCTAGCTAAACCTATGAATCTTTTAAGCTCGGTAAAGTTACGCGGTCTAGGAAAGTTAATGATGGCAGCTACCTTTTCCGGATCTGTCCTTAACCCGTCTTTGTCGACTACATAGCCTAGGTAACGCATGCTTGCGCGGGCAAATTTGCACTTATCCACGTTAACAGTTAAAATTTCCGTTTTTAGAATCTCCACAACCTTCCTGATTAGTTCCAAATGTTCTTCAAACGTCGCGGAGCAAATCGCTATATCATCTAAGTACGCCCAAACCTTATCTTCGCTAGACTGAAAGAGAATGTCCATTAACCTCTGTTGCGTTTGAGACGCATTCACCAAACCAAAAGGCATAACTTTAAAATTAAAGAGTCCCCGTCCCCCCACCGCAAAAGCTGTATTTTCTTTACTACTGTCATCTAGAGGTATCTGCCAGAACGCCGACTTCAGATCGATAGTGCTTAAAAACTTGGCATTGCGCAAATTATCGATGATGTTAGCTACACGTGGCAAGGGATATGTGTCGCGCTTTGTTACCCTATTAAGCTGCCGACTGTCTAAACATAGCCTATTTTCCCCGTTCGGTTTTTTAACTATTAACACCGGTGAACACCAGGAGCTGAACGAGGGTTCTACAACGTCATCTGCTAGCATCTTTTCTAACTCTTTCTCTATTTCCGCTTTTATGACTGGTGAAAAATTATACTGTTTTTGATGAATGGGCTTACTGTCTCCTGTATCTATGCTGTGCTTTAAAATTGTTGTTCGTCCCAATCCATTTCCAATCTCACTCTTCATACCCAATATAACCCGCTTCAATTCGTCTTTTTGCTCAATATCCAAATCATCTCTAGAAATTATTACAGGATTATCAGTCGTGATGTTGTCTAAGCCAATTACTTCCCTGGTCTTACCTCTGAACTGTAGTTCTATGCCAAACTCATCAAAGAAGTCTTTACCCAAAATTAACGGTTGGCTTAACGATGGCATCACCATGACTGTCATGACTTTGAATTGATCATCAAATTCAATCGGAACGTCAAATACTTCTGAAATATCGTGCCTAGTCTTATCAGCTGTAGTTATATATCTTGGTGCAACTTTATAACCTTTTAACCCCATCGATGTCAGGTAATTTGCCATAACGGGATCCATGAACAAGCGGTTAGCACCGTTATCCAACATGCCGACAAAATCTTTGTGCCATACCCTCAACTGAACATATGACCTATTATCCCCATCCTTTCTTAACACAATCGGACATAATTCATCGTCTTTCCGAGAAAAGTATTCTTTAACCACACTCAACCAATCTAACCACTCTGCCGTTCCATCATGCTGGGGAAAGTCTATGGGGCAGAAATCGGACTTCCCCCTGAAGCGTTTCCCTTACATGAGCATTCCTTCGTTGTAGTCCCAAAGCGACCACACCTAAAACAAAACAATCTTTGTCTCGGCACCTTGCACTCCCGAAATAAATGACCATTTTCTCTACAATTCCAGCACCTCCTATTATTAATAGTCGAATTGTTTTGCAGCTCAACAACTTGTTCCATTTCCATCATTTCCTTACCCTGACCTTCCTTGCTCACAGTTTTATAGGCCAAATCCGGTTCTAACGTATTCTTTAAACCCTTTGGCTCTAAAAAGCTGTCGGAGTTAATCTTGGTGCGCTCCACAATCCTCAGAACATTGCTTAGATCTGACACTGAACTAAATTCGTCCCTGCACACGGCCCGTTGGTAATATGGCTGAATGTTTCTCAATAAAATGCTAACCTTTTCACTTTCTGGCAACTTCTTAGGCAGCCTATTAAACATGTTTTTCATGATAGAGATGTAGATCACAACCGTCTCGTCACGACCCTGAGTACGCGCCCTTATTTCCGCCAACAATTCTTCTTGATAGAACGGTTTTTGAAATGATCTTTTTAACAGTAACACCAGGTCTTCCCAGTTATATGCAAATTCTCTATTGGCCCTATACCAAATCAAAGCATCCGCCTCAAAAAGGTCTATGGCGTATCGCCATAAATCAAGGTCTGTGGCATTCCTGGCATCCCTAAGCTCTGCTACGCGCTCCAAAAAAGCATCGATGCTCATATTCGACCCCGAGAACTTGAGCCCCCATTGATAAACAGGTACGAGTTTCCGTTTCGGCAAGTCCTCTTCGACCGTAGAAGAACGAACTAACCTCGACCTCATGTCCCCTCGCCGATCCTCCCAGTTTCCTACGCCGAAGTTAACACTTTTATTCGCTATACCATTCCCCTCCCCCGATTTAACATCGCAATCACTGTTTGGCATAGACGAGGAACCCGACTCTCCTTTAACCTTAAGCTTTTCTGCAATTCTAGCCCCTAGGTCCCCTAATGACTGCTGCAGAATGTCCTCATCATTTGCTGTTAATTGTTCATCCTCACAGCCCTCATCATGTGCCTCTAATTTCTCCAGCAGTACCTGACATTGCTGCTCTAGTGCATCCTTCCGGACGGTATCATCATCATCAACCCCCACCACCAAACTTACTCTATTCTGTACATGGTACAATCTGGACACTAATCGTTTGAACAATGTTTTGTCGGGTTTCCCTACTATTTCACTAATATAACTGGACAAAACCCCTAGTTTCTTAGTGCAAACGTCCAGTTCAGCTCTAGCCGCCTGAACGCTACGTGCTGGTGCCTTAACTTCACGTCCCTGACCATCAAACGGTTCGGCAAGCAATAACTCCTTCAATACCTTCTTCAAAACCGGCACTGTACTCTGTAATGTCACTCCACGACATTCAAGCTCGAATTCCAACTCATCTTTCAAAAGGTAGTTAGGGTCCATTTTTGTATATCTGTTTAACCTAATTTACGAAACCCACAACACTATACCCGTATTAACAAAATTAATGAACATACAAAATATATATATTTAATATTTATACTTATTAAATACAGTGCGGGGGTAGCCCTTAAAATAAAAGTAGCTCACTACGACCTTAAATACTAAAAATATTCCACCGACAATTTGAACAACTGAAATTAAAAGCAATGCAACTTTTTTTTTTTTAAATGTATGACAAGAAAAAAAAACTGTAGTTATAAAAAACAACTCTAAAGCACTATAATTTCACCACTTACAACAATTTTTCATAAAACTAAATTACAACCAATCGCCCAGTCCTAATTTAAAACCTAACCAACTTAAAATATAAGTTTGCAAGTTATCCGACGCTACCCGAACTTCAACCACCGTAGTTTTTAACGTTGGGCGCTATTTGTTACGGGTTGATAACAGGATTCCAATAATACGTCATGTGGGTTAAGCAAACACTATATTTTTGATTGACAATTTGAACAACTGAAATTAAAAGCAATGCAACTTTTTTTTTTTTAAATGTATGACAAGAAAAAAAACTGTAGTTATAAAAAACAACTCTAAAGCACTATAATTTCACCACTTACAACAATTTTTCATAAAACTAAATTACAACCAATCGCCCAGTCCTAATTTAAAACCTAACCAACTTAAAATATAAGTTTGCAAGTTATCCGACGCTACCCGAACTTCAACCACCGTAGTTTTTAACGTTGGGCGCTATTTGTTACGGGTTGATAACAGGATTCCAATAATACGTCATGTGGGTTAAGCAAACACTATATAATTAAGACTTATAGGTATAACAAAATCCTATGCTACAGAACTTAACTTAACTAAACTAAGTTTGTTGAGCGCCAAGCGGGTTTTAAGCTGACTTCGCTAGGGAACCCTGCTATTCCTGCACACCGGCTAGCGTGTTTCTAATTAAATAATGAAATTAATGAGTAATCCTTCTCCAGAATCTTTGTCCAGACCGTAAAGGGCATGTCCATAGGCTAGAACAAAACGGGCACTTTAAACCACAGATCTAAGGATATGCATTTCACAGTACTCTTAGGTGCTATGACTTACCCCGTTGCCGTACTTTGTCACTCACACATTAAAAACAAAACAAAATGTCCATAAGTGCTTAATTTCACTTGGAATGACTTGCAATTGCATTTCTTAATTTGATTTACATTTTTTAATTTTGCTATGGCGGGTAAATGATTTAAACAACAACCGCACGTATGAATGTCTTCGAAACATGAGCTGGAATGACGAGTCGATTGCATTTTGTTAATATAAATAAGTAAAATCGCCTTAAAATTATGGAAAAAGTTAATATCGTACCCAGGATTAGAACCGCCGGCCTTCCGATCGCATGTTGCCCTGTTTACCGCAGAGCCATGATGGCATTAAGTGCGAGGGCGAATTAGCCGTAGTATATCGACCTGTTTTACGTCACTAACCCACGATGCCGTACGCGTGATTCAATAATATGAACCTTAAAGCTCAAGACTTAATGTCGTGACTCAAAAGAGCAGTAATCCATTTTGAATGCAATAAATGTAAAACACATCACAATATTAATAACTTTTTGATACTTTATTTACAAGATGTGCAATTGCAAATTGTACATCTTTATGTAATGATTGTCAAAATAGATGACCATAACAGAAACGTTGCTAGGTTATGAAATAACTCTGGAAGTATTTTTTGTACTCATTTTGTTACAGTATTTATAACCTATCCATAGTAAATATCATTGGGTGGAACATATAATTATCTTGTCTTCGTCTCTTAGATTTAAAAATGATTATATTGTACTAATGTAGTTGTGTCCAGCAACTTGCGAACCTACCCGCACCAGTATTTTAGCGCTGAAGGAGGGTAAAAAGAAAAAATCATTTTATATCCACCCTCAACGCTACCTTATATAAGGCTTGCCCGCCGCTACTGATCTCATTATTGTTCGTGCGCGCGCGACATCCGCACTAGTAGAAACAAGTACTTACATAGTGAATTAGGGATATTAGTAAAACAAATAAAGTTACAATGCCCAAACGTAAAAGGGACGAGTCGGAAGAAGACAAATGGCGAAGAAGAATAAAAAAATATGAAGCCAAGTTAAGTGAAAAACAGAACAGGAATGTTCACCGCGTTATTTATTCGAGTGATGAGGATGGTGTTATTGAAAGTAAGTACCTATTTAAGCTAATAAATGCCATATTTGCTTCGAGCCAATACGAGATATTGGCCAATAGCCAATTTTGCTCAGAGTTAATACGAGATATTAACCCGTAGCTATTTTTTCTTCACTGCATTTGTAGTGGAAAGTACAAATTTTATTTGTAAGCAAAAACAATACAGCAGTGCTGTGATCAGGGAAACTACCCTAAAAATAAAAAAGATAAAATTTTACGTGATTAACACGTCATTTTTTGTGGCATTTTTTTTTCCAGATCACCTGGAATACGAGCAAGGTACATATTATGAACCTGCAGATGCCGCTTCGCAGTATACGTATAACCAGGACAGTCTGGCAATTGAAGGTAGTTATATTTACTTACCTTAAATGTATGGTGCCTTTTGTATGGCTCCATTAATTACTCGTGTGTTACTTGTATGCGTATATTCTGCTAATAAATGTATATTTGTTAACATTTCCAGATAAAATAGAAACCGACTCTGCTGTATTAGCAGACTCTGCTAGTCACGTGATTCAAACTGTCGCAGATGTACATATCGACGGGGAAGTTCCGGCGCCTAGTAATGCGAATAATCAACAGGACTTAGTTCCTACCGAAATTAGTACCAATGATGAAGTCAAAACCGAGGATTTTGATCCAGAACTATTAAAAGCCTTAGGCGAATTTGAGGCAGACAGTGTTGAGTGGGGCGAGAATATTCACGAAGATATTGCTAAGCATTTTCAGCACATTCTATTGAATGGCCTAAAAAAAGAGGCAAAGGATGAATTAAATAAAAAATATTTATTTCCCAAAAACGTGCCTCTTTCAAAAGCTCCAACTCTAAACCCGGAAATCGCCGCCATGCTGACCGAGCCTTCCAGAAATAGAGATAAGCGAATTTTCACTAAACAGGAGCAGATTGGAAAAGCCCTTTCAGGTCTAGGCATGGCTATGACGTCACTTTTGAAAAAGGAGCCTAATATAGCCGACGCTTTACGTATGTTAAGCGACGTCGGAAAACTAGTTGCCGACGCTCATTTCGCCGAAACAGAAACACGTCGGTCTGTCGTAATTCCATTGGTTGAAAAGTCGCTCATCGACCCTTTTAAAGATAGAAAAAGGGATACCTTTTTGTTTGGCGAAAACCTTGGCGATCTATCAAAAAAACTGGGCAGTTAATTCAAGCAACGCCCACAGCATCCGCTTCAAGTTCCGGTTTAAACTGGAGGACCCCATCGTTCCGTCTACGCATACAGCGGGGCGGCCAGCTGCCGTATCCCAGCCACGGTGGGCGCCGAGGATACTCGCATTACCAAGCCAGACGCCGAGCGTCCCTAGCCCAGAACACGGCATCCCGGCGCCAGACGCAGCCTCCGCCCCCGCCGCCACCGGCGAGGCAGCACGCAGCGCAGCCGTCACGCCAGCCAACCAACCTACCGCAGACATAGACACACAGGTACATGCTGGTCGCTTAAAATATTTTGTAAATGCATGGGAGTCTATAACTAACGATAAATTTATTCTAAACACAATACAAGGTTACCAAATTCCTTTTACAACGATACCGAATCAAGATCCAAAAAATTACCCATCGAAGTCTTTTTCCAAGTCTGACGCAATGCTTATTGAAAAAGAGCTGTTACACTTAACTAATATTAATGCCATAAGAAAATGTGAACCCGAACCGGGTCACATTCTGTCTGATATCTTCCTCGTTCCAAAAAGTGACGGTAATATGAGGTTTATTCTAAACCTCAAAAAATGAAATAAATATGTACATACTGACCATTTTAAAATGGAAGATATCAGAACAGCGACAAAGCTCATTACCAAAGAGTGTTATATGATAAATAATGACTTAAAGGAAGCGTACCTGTTAGTGCCCATTCATCAGTCTCATAGAAATTTTTTACGTTTTCGTTTTAAAAATAACGTATATGAATTTATGGCTCTCCCGTACGGTATTTCCTCGGCACCGTATATTTTTACAAAAATATTACAACCGGTTGCATCACATTTAAGATCTTTAGGTTTTCAATCTGTAAGATATCTTGATGATATACTTTGTATAAGAAATACAAAAAACGAATGTTTAATAAACGCCAATCGTACTATAGAATGCCTAGAAAGGTTAGGGTTTGTCATTAACTACACTAAAAGCAATTTAATTCCTCAAAATGAAAGTACATATCTGGGTTTTGTTTTAGATTCTAAAATAATGTGTTTAAAACTACCACAGAAAGAACGAAACCATATTTTAGAACGTACAAATAAATTGTTGAATATAAAAAATAGATGTATTCGTGACTTTGCAAGTTTTTTGGGCACACTTACAGCTGCATGCCCGGCAATAGCGTATGGTTGGGTTTACACTAAGTCAATGGAGAGAACAAAATATTTAGCTTTACTTAAATCTAATGATGATTACGACAAGTTTATGGCAGTCCCAGATAGTGTACGTAATGATTTGCTGTGGTGGCAAAATAATATTTTAATATCAATTAACCCTATTCAACAATATAACTACGTACAAGAAATTTTTACCGATGCATCTACCACCGGGTGGGGCGCTGCCTCGAAAGGTGAGAAAACCGGGGGCCAATGGACTGAGATAGAATGTCAAAATCACATTAACTATCTGGAACTGTTAGCAGTCTACTTCGGTTTAAGATCATTTGCCCAAAATAAAGTTAATTGTGATATACTACTTCGCGTTGAAAATACCACCGCTATTTCGTATATTAATAGAATGGGTGGCGTGCAATATCCACACCTTAATTATATAACTAATATGATATGGAAATGGTGTGAGGAGAGAAGTTTTTATTTTTGCGTCCTATATAAAATCTTCCTTGAACGTTGAAGCGAATAGTGAGTCTAGGAAAATTAATATTGACGGTGAATGGGAATTACAGGACGAATTTTTCATGCAGGTTATTCAGAAGTTTGGTCACCCAGATATTGATTTATTTGCATCTCGCATAAATGCTAAATGCAATATATAGCTTGGAAAAAAGATCCGTACGCGTACAATATTGACGCATTTACTATTAATCGGGCACCTTTTTTCTTCTACGCATTTCCACCGTTTGCACTTATTTTAAAAACCTTAAACAAAATTATGGATGATAACGCGACTGGTATAGTTATCGTGCCCTACTGGCCGTCGCAACCCTGGTAGCCCTTTTTTGGAAATTAAGTATTGGTGAAGTCTTATTTTTCCCTCCGAGTAAATATCTCCTTTCATCTGCTTTCAGATTAATCCACCCGCTGCACCGACACCTTACCCTGGCAGCTAGCGTGTTATCAGGGAAAGCTTTATCAAAAAGAGAGTACCAGAGTCGGCTTTAGATGTCATGCTTTCCTCAATTACCCAGAGTACTAAGTTATTTACAGTACTCATCTAGGCTTAAGCTATGGTGGCAATATTGTAATGAAAATAATTTAGATTTTTTTGATATTCAAATTGTATCATTGTTAGATTTTCTTTCGAAATGTTTTCAAAGCGGATCATCTTACGGTACGCTAAATAATCATAGATCCGGTTTCACAAAACAATATAAGTCAAAACGAGGATGTCAAAAGATTTTTTAGAGGAGTTTTTAAATTAAAACCATCTTTTCCTCGTTACAATGTTACATGGAACCCTAGTACGTATTAGATTATTTAGAAAGATTGTTACCAAATGATACAATTGATTTAGAGAAGTTAAGTAAAAAACTGGTCATGCTTCTTGCTTTGTCTACTGCCCAAAGGGTTCAAACTTTGTCTTTGATTAGAATTTCAAATATTTTTTTTTTTAATGATAAGATTGTTATTGTCATCACTAATTTAATCAAAACATCCGCAATTGGACGAGCACAACCAGTAATAGAATTGCCATTTTTTAATCAAAGACCAGGTATATGCCCGGCCGGCACCTTACAAAAATATATCGCGGCTACTGCAGCCCATAGGCCGAGCATAGACGATAAACTCATACTTACTCATTAGAAGCCTTACAGACCTGCTTCATCACAAACAATCTGCCGGTGGATTAAGCAGGTCCTTCAGGAGAGTGGCATTGACACTACTATTTTCGGCGCTCATTCGACGCGTCATGCCACGACCTCCGCAGCTTCACGAGCAGGTATAACCGTAGATGTTATTAGAAAAGCAGCAGGCTGGTCTAACCAGTCAGCTGTTTTTGCTAACTTCTATAACAGGCCAGTTATCAATTAAGTAATAAATAAAGCCATGTTTTTTCTCTGTTGATTAAAATAAATATTATGATAAACATGTTCTGTTTTATTTCTGGCAATGCATTAATTCGCAGCATTGATTATTAGTCTCTGAACATCTACATTAGTACAATATAATCATTTTTAAATCTAAGAGACGAAGACAAGATAATTGCATGATCAAACGAACTTACCATAAGTGAAGTTCGATCATAATTTCTTGTCTTCGTTGAAGAGATTTAAAAACCCTCCCATCCCTTTTAAAATCCCTGAAAAATCAATGCTTGCGGTATACTCTGAAGCCTTAAGGTAAGCGGTCTGAAGCCGTAAGGTATAAGGTAGCGTTGAGGCTGGATATAAAATGATTTTTTCTTTTTACCCTCCTTCAGCGCTAAAATACTGGTGCGGGTAGGTTCGCAAGTTGCTGGACACAACTACATTAGGACAATATAATCATTTTTAAATCTCTTCAACGAAGACAAGATAATTATGATGGAACTTCACTTATGGTAAGTTCGTTTGATCATGCATTTTTTTTTATTAGAGCGAACTGGCTCCTTATGTTCTATTTTTAAGCTTTTTAAAAACTTAATATGTATAATACAGGTGCGGTCCACTTTAAAATTTCGAGCATCTCCAGCTTAGCGAGTGAGCTAAGTATTCGGAGGAACAGAATATTGTAAACTCGAGTCATAAAAGTCCGCGACTTTGATTTCGGGCATCTAAGGATAAGACTGCCGTTCGGGGTATCTCTCTTGTCCCCCTCGTTGCACAATGTATTCATCTTTAAAAGAGCTCGACGATTTGGTTATAATATCAGAATCAAAAAGCCATTTATTAAATTTATAAATACATACATACATCAATTCAATTTAACATACTAACTATTTATACAATTAATAACTAGATAAAATTGTTTTGAAATGGCCTCTTCTTGAAGGAGGGATGGTAATAAGACTCCATGGGTTACCAGCCTTCTAGGAGAATTTGAATTAATTACGTCTTTATTATTTTTAACTTATATATATATATATGTTACTTTAATTCATTTTGTGTTTTTTATATATTTAACTAGTTAGATAGACATCAATTTCCTTAAAACTTAATACATGCGTTTATAAATTAAATTAAATAGTCATTTATTTCCAGATAACCATGATCCATAGCATTTTAGAACATTTTATAATAACAAAACAAAAATAAAATAAAATTACACTAAAATTAAATGTCAAATGTCAATAAAAATAATAATAATAACATTACAATAAAATTAATTCATTTGCAAATTTTCAATAAAAATAATAATTAATTAATACACATACAATAAAAATACAATAAAATCATTATACACTATCTATTATTATTATTATTTCCTTTATTTATCTTTTTACTTAGTTTAGGGTTTTTACAATATTTTTATAAAACTAAAATATAAAAATACATCTAAAACATATGAAAACAATAAAAGCATTATAAAAAACCTAAACTAGGGTGCCACCGGCAACGGAGCAGGGCCCAGGCTGCCGGTGGTTAGGGCCGCAGAGTGAGGAACCTTCGGACTATGCGCGCCGTGTCCAAGATTACCGCCTTCTGAATCTGACCCTTGATCCAACCACAACCTCGTAGCGAAAGTCTCTCAAGATGTTGGTCGAGACTCTTCGCTACGAGACCGTTCGCAGAGACAACTATCGGCACAATGATCGCCGAATCAACCTCCCACATGGCGGTTACCTCGTGAGCCAAGTCTAGGTACTTGCTGGACTTGTCCCTCTCGGCCTTCACGAGGTTGTCGTCACATGGGACGGTGATGTCGACGAGCATGGCCCGGCGTTGCGATCGATCTATTACCACGATATCAGGCTTATTGGCTACTATAGTCCTGTCCGTGATAATAGATCGATCCCAATAGAGCGTGGCACGACCATTTTCGAGAACTGGCGCAGGTGTGTACTTGTAGTACGGCACTTCGTGGTCCACAAGACCGTATAGGAGAGCAAGCTGCATGTGTATAATCCTGGCTACGAGGTTATGTCTGTGCAAGTACTCGCCGTTAGCAAGATGAGAGCAACCGGAGATGATATGCCTGAGTGACTCTCCGGGACGGCGGCATGCCCGACAAATGTCGACCGTACCGTCCTTCAGGATATACCTCCGGTAGTTATTCGTCATGATAACTTCGTCCGCAATTGCACAGGCAAAACCTTCGGTTTCTCCGAAGAGGTCCTCGAATCGTAACCAGTTCACCGACGCGAGTAGGTCTACGTCGGGTCCCGTGAGGGCCCTGTAGAACCGCCCGTGTAGCTCCTTGCTCTTCCATACCGCCCTGCGATCCTCGGTGCTTAGCACCACAGGTTTGCGCCAGTTCTTGTTTGCCAAGGAGAGCGGCGTGAGACCCTTATCTACTGCCACCACATCACGATGCATCCCACACTCGTTGTTAAGAAAATAATTCCTGAGATCGTACACCTCACGGTTGTGGAGATTTTTGGCGTTTAAAAAGCCGCGACCTCCACACTTCCGTGGGATGTACAATCTCATAACAGACGAGCGTGGGTGAAGCATACGGTGTGTGGTGAGCAATAGACGGACTCTCCGATCCAGGGCATCCAGCTCGGTCTGTGTCCACCTTAGTATGCCAAAGGAGTATGTGAGTAGGGGCATTACCCAGGCATTGAAGGCGCGCACCTTGTTGCCACCTGACAAAAGACTATTAAGTACTTTTGTCAGCCGACTAAAGAAGCGCTCCTTCAACGCCCGTTTAATACCCACATCCTCAACACCCAAAGACTGTGACATACCAAGGTATTTGTAGGTTTCTGATTCAGAGATAGATCTGAACGTCATTGTCTCAGAAAGCTGTAGATTTGTTGAATTTACTACTTTCCCCCGCTGTACATGCATAACCGCACATTTATCAACACCAAATTCCATCTTGATGGAACTACTGAACACTTCAGTGGTGTTCAGTAGTTCCAACAGATCTCGGTTATTTGGTGCAAACAATTTAAGATCGTCCATGTACAGAAGGTGAGATATGACTTCACCCTCTCTCCGAAGCCGGCAACCTAGCCCCGAATCCTTCAGCAGATTGCTGAGCGGATTTAGAGCTAGGCAGAACCACAGGGGACTCAGACTGTCGCCCTGAAATATTCCTCGCTCGATCCTTATAAAGTCCTGCGGACCAGGGGGGTCATCCCCGCCTCCTGGTTGACGAAGGACTGTGGTCCACCGCCTCATACACGCGCCAAGGAAGGATCTTAAAGCTGTATCAATTTTATACAGCTCTAAGATCCTCTCCAGCCATGAATGAGGCACCGAATCATAGGCCTTCTTGTAGTCAATCCAAGCGGCCGAGAGGGTCCCCCCATTCCGCCGGACTCGTTGGCAAATGGTCATGTCTATGAGGAGGAGCTCTTTAGTACCACGGGACCCCACCCTACATCCATTTTGAGCCGAGGCCAAAATGTTATTTGCGACCATGTGCGCGTTTATTTTTGCTCTCAAAATGGATGTAAGGAGCTTGTAAAGTGTAGGCAAGCACGTGATGGGTCGGTAGTTTTTCGCTTCCGTGGTACTACCGGACTTATAGAGCAGAAAGGTTACACCAGTTGTTAAGGAAGGCGGGAGGGAGCCAAGTTCGATGGCTTGTTGAAATTGCGTTGCCAGACGCGAGTGCGAGCATCGAAACCATTTTAGCCAGAAATTGTGCAATCCATCCGGGCCGGGACTTTTCCAGTTCTGGGCCGTACGGATTGCACAACTTACGTCATCGGGGCTGATGGTGATAGCCCCCATAGGTTCGATGGACTCGCACTCACGTTCGACAACACTCATCCACTCGCCCTCCGTGTGTTCAACCGGCGCCGACCAGATGCTACGCCAGAAATCAGTCATGGCAGTAGCATCCGGCAGTCGCACGTCGGACACACGGGGGTCGGTTTCCTGCCACCTTCGGTATACCTTCCTTTGGTCACTTTGGAAAAGACGATTCTGCTTGAATCGGTCCACACGCTCTCTGTAGCGGCGAATACGGCTTGCCCATGCATAAACTTTCTGCTTCAGAAAGTCGATGCGCTCTATGACATTGGCCATGTAGTCGCGGGGCTCGATATTCGTCCCCGCGAACGCCTGGTGCACAAAGCGCATTACTCGGGGGCGGTTATTGCCCCCCCTGAAGCAGATCAGCTTTGCAATGAGAGTCCTAAATGAGTTAATACGACGCTCGATCCGTACTTGCCATGCGGGGACACCCCCGGTGGTCCTAGGTGCACGTTCAGCGTCCGGAAACTTGACTCGAGCAACACGGCACGCCGCGATGGCTCCGCAGTACATGATCGAGTGCGTATCATCTAAGTCTTTACTAGTCCGCAGGAGTGGATCTAGCAAATCATTCAGGGCTCCCATTAACGCTAGATTGCGTCTATTCATAGGCAAGCGTGGTAATCGTGGCCTAGGGGTATTTGTGGAGCGATACTGCGTAATTGCCTCTTCCAAAGTCCTCCTCAGTTGCTCATTGGCTGTAGTACTCACACTCTGATTCGCGATCTCCTCCTCATCGGCATTGAGATCAACCCGCGGCGCCCCCGATGCCAGGTCGGGTGCGGGTATCGGATCCGGCGACGTGGCGGGCGGATCCCGCGCCGAGGTGGTGGCCGCGCGAACAGAGAGAGCCTCCAGGCGAAGCCGATCAAGTGTCGCGTCATTCAACCGCTTTAGCCGCTGAATGACGCGCACCTGATCCGATAGGCGTTGCGCAGTCGTGTCAATAGTTGGTTCAAGAGCCTGAAACAGAGGAAGTATCCGGTCACGATACGCGCACAGATTAGTTCCCCCCTCTGTAGCCCCATAATAGGCGCGCATGACGTTCTCGTTCATGGAAGGAGTCCATTTCATGCGACGCACTATACCACCGGCAGCGGGGGCCCTGGGCGGGACAGGATGTCCCGCAAGCCCCAAGCGTGCCGACAGCGGTGGCCGTCCTCGTCGCGCTGGTGGTCGTCGCGGCGGCGGCGGCGGCCCGCACTCGTCGCTCGACTCGCTGGTCTCGGGCGCTGTAGCAAATTTGTCGCCCGATGAGGATGGCGAGGAGACGGACGAGGCGGGCGTAGATGGTGGGCGTGCGCTTGTAGTCTCGGCTTCTTTTTGACGTGCTTTGCTTCTTGTAATCATCCGTGTAGTGTATTTTTATATCCGCGTATCTTTTTCGTGTCACATGTTGTGACAGCCCGTATCGTATGCGTTGGGGTCATTTTTAGTGACGAAAAGGTAGAAAATATCACACTTACGAGAAAGAATACGTCTAAAATACATAATTACAAAAAAATAGAAGCAAAATTTGTATAAAACACGTCTGACGCTGACAGCCGTCAAATTATTATTATTATTATTATTATTATTTTTATTAGATGTTGACATGTAGACTGTTCCAATGCTTGGCAATGGGACAGTCTAAGCTACTGGCAATGACACGCAGAATGCTGTTGTCACTCCCACGTATGCGGCACATTATTGAGGCAACTCGCTTTCGGATAAGTGCGTGAAAACCGTCCACCCGCGCTTCCGCAAACATGCCTGATGCACTGCAATATCTAGGCAGTCCCAACAGCATCCTGAGCGTATTATTATACTGTACTCGTAAGGCGCTAACTGCCCTATGAGTATAGTCCACCCACAGGCTGCACGAATATAAAGACTGGCAGTACGCCTTAAATAAGGTAATTTTAACCTCATTCGTGCAACGCGCGAACCTGCGGGCCAACATGTTACCCCGAACAGCCAACGCCCTACGCTCCCTCTCAATATCAAGGTCGTCCGAAAGGCACTCCGTGACCCAGTGACCCAGGTACTTAAACTTTGTAGTTCTCTTCAAAGGGACGCCATTAAGAACGACGTCAGGGCATCTGTCCACTCTCTGACCGCGTGTTTGAAATACGAGCACCTCGCTCTTACTCGTATTGTACCTAAGTCCATGGGCCACCGCGTACCTCTCACACTTGCCTAGCAACCTGTTCACAGCACAGACAGAGGGCCCCAGCAGCACCATGTCGTCAGCGTAGCTAATGTTGTTGACCATGTCCCCCGCCACACAACAGCCAACCCTGGTACTGCTGAGGTCCTCTATGAGGGCATTTATATACACATTGAAGAGTCGAGGAGACGTCAACCCCCCTTGCCTCACCCCACACTTCAACCTGTACTCGTCTGACAGGGCATCAGCCCACCTCACAACGTTTACCTGGTTCTTGTACCAATAATCAAAAATACCTATAACCTGCTCCGGCAGCTCAGTTTCGGATCTTAGTTTCTGCCAAAGAAGATCATATGAGACCATATCAAAAGCCTTGGACAAATCCAAGAAACAGGCATAAACTGGTGTTTTTCTGTCCGTATAGTACCGGACAGTATGCTTGAGACTTAAGATAGCTGCATCAGTTGAGCCCCGGCTGAAAGCCAAATTGGGCGTCATGCAATTTTATATGCTTACTAAGCTGTCGATCAAGCAGACTGTCCAGCACCTTGGCAATCGTAGTAGCTAATGATATGGGTCTATAGTTAGAACTGTCAGAGTGATCACCAGTTTTATTTTTGACTATCGGCACCACCACCGTCTTCATACACTCGTCCGGTAAATAAGAATGCCTGATACATATCGTATAAAACATAGACAATAAGCGCGGCAGATGGGCTCCGGCATGCTTAAGGTGCTCAATACTTATACTATCGTGCCCTGGTGATTTCCCCTTAGTCATACTCCGTATGACTGAGGCGACCTCACCCGCCGAAAACGAAATAAGCGGCTCCGCAGAGCTCCTCAAACTTGCCTGCTCTGTGGACGCGGCAAGGTGAAGTGGTTCAACTAAAAAGGTATTTTTAAACATATTAGCTATTTTACCAGGTTCACTTACACCATTGACATTGAGAGGAGCGCACATTTTGGGGTTGAGGTTATTAGTCTGTTTCCAGAAGTTGCGGAAGTCCTTCTTAGTGTGCTGCTCAGCCAGAATATCCATCTTTATCTGTTCGGCATTATCCTGGCACCATTTCAGTCTTGATTTAAATATACGTTTCGTATCCATCATACGAGTGTAATAAGGCCCACTAGCTGGTTTCCCATACATTAGCCAACACTGAAAGTGGTGCCTGGCTTCCCTATGTGCCCGATAAACATGTTTATTCCATCCAACCAGACCACGCTTCCGTTTAGGTGTCTCACAACGACTCTCCACAGCTGCAAACCTCAACGAGTCAACAATATCCATATATAGCCGGTCAATTGTGGCTCTGTGTTTAACGTCATTACATAATTTGTCGCAACAGTCTGAAAGTTCATGCGGAAAGTCTATAATGCGTAGCCTCTCGTTACATATACTAAGATACTTTCAACTTGTGCTGCATTTCTAAAACCCCATCGAATTTTGTCACACACAGGTTTCCTAGGCGCATACTGGGGTCTTAAGACATTTATGTCACAATTTATTTGCAAGGTTTATGAACCAACGAAATAAAAATAATAAATATCATAAAAAATGCACTTCTTTAATAATTATTTTGACACAGTTGAATTAATTACATACTTAACATACTAAAGCCTAAAATTTAAACCCATATATTATACAATACAACAGACAAGGAGTCAGACAAGGAGATGTTATTTCTCCTAAACTGTTTACCGCTGCACTGGAGGATGTTTTCAAGACTCTGAACTGGAGAAGGCTAGGCATCAACATAAACGGCGAGTACATCACTCACCTTCGGTTTGCTGACGATATAGTAGTCTTGGCTGAGACCATGGAGGATTTGAGTACGATGACCTCAGTAAAGCCTCCGAGCGAGTTGGTCTAAAGATGAACATGGATAAGACGAAGATCATGTCAAATACCCATGTAGCACCAACTCCCGTTACAATCGGAGACTTTACACTCGAAGTTGTGGACGATTATATATACTTAGGACAGACTGTCCAGTTAGGTAGATCCAACTTCGAGAAAGAGGTCAATCGACGAATCCGACTCGGTTGGGCAGCGTTCGGGAAGCTACGGCACATCTTTTTGTCCAATATTCCGCAGTGTCTCAAGACGAAAGTCTTTGACCAGTGTGTGTTGCCAGTGATGACTTATGGAACTGAAACGTGGTCGCTTACAATGGGCCTCATAAGAAGGCTCAAAGTCACCCAAAGGGCAATGGAGAGGGCTATGGTTGGAGTCTCTCTGCGTGATCGCATCAGAAATGAGGCCATCCGCAGCAGAACCAAAGTAACCGATATAGCCCTCCGAATCGCTAAACTAAAGTGGCTGTGGGCGGGGCACATTGCTCGTAGAACCGATGGCCGTTGGGGCAGAAAGGTTCTCGAGTGGCGACCATGAACCGGAAGGCGCAGCGTGGGTAGACCCCCCGCAAGGTGGACTGATGACCTGGTGAAGGTCGCGGGAGTCCGCTGGATGCGGGTGGCGCAGGACCGGTCATTGTGGCACTCTTTGGGGGAGGCCTATGTCCAGCAGTGGACGTCTTTCGGCTGATATGATGATGATGATGATTATACAATACAAGAGAAATGCATTTGATTATTAAAATAAAATGTCAACATTGAATAATTTTTAAGAAAAAAAAACCGACTTCAATGGGGGTAGCCGGTGAAGGATTATTGTAGATAGATGGTGCACTTAGATTCCATACAATGAAATAACTTGCTTAAAAAACGCAGCGGAGAGGACCAATCGCCAAACGTGAACTATGCGTCGTTGAAGAGTTCCGTTCTGATTATCATCAACAGTTCCACTTCATCAAATGTCACTCTTTTGAATGAAAATGCTTGATTTGTTGATAAAAATACAAAAGTCACTTTATGTATGCCTTTAAGATTTGAGGAATTCCCTCGATTCCTCGTGGAACTCATCATCAGAACTTGAGCTTGACGAAAATTGGTCCTGACAATCTAACTTGCTTAACAAACATAGCGAAGAGGAAGAATCGCCAAACATGAACTATGCGTCGTTGAAGAGTTCCGTTCTGTTCATCATCAGCAGTTCCACTTCATCAAATGTCACTCTTTTGAATGAAAATGCTTGATTTGTTGATAAAAATACAAAAGTCACTATGTGTAAGCCCTTAAGATTTGAGGAGTTCCCTCGATTCTTCATGGATCCCATCATCAGAACTTGAGCTGGACGAACATTTGTTCTGACAATTAAACTTGCTAAACAAACACAGCGAAGAGGACGAATCGCCAAACGTGAACTATGCGTCGTTGAAGAGTTCCGTTCTGATCATCATCAGCAGTTCTACTTCATCCAATGTCACTGTTTTGAATGAAAATGATGGTTTTGTTGATAAAAATATAAAAATCACTATATGTATGCCTTTAAGATTTGAGGAGTTCCCTCGATTCCTCATGGATCCCATCATCAGAACTGCGTTTTGACAAAAACGGGACCAATCTGTATATATATACTTACAATCAAAAAAAGAATTTTCAAAATCGGTTCAGACATGACGGAGTTATGGAGTAACAAACATAAAAAATAAAAAAAAAATAAAAAAACATACACGCCGAATTGAGAACCTCCTCTTTTCAAATCTTGAAGTCGGTTAAAAATAACCACCGTAAGAGTAAATAAAGTTATTCTATTTCTATTCTATACTGATAAAAATAAAATACTTACCAAAAAAATATACAATAGTTTCAAAATTATTAATGTCAGGGTTTTTTTTTACCATTATTTAATTAATTTCATCTGTTGGGTGTAGTGTAGATGCAGACCGTTAGATCCTTCCATGCGTCGCGGTCGCGGGCCTCACGCCTCCAGCGCGCGCGATACTCGTCGTCCCAGCGTGCGTGCGACCGACCCGCTCGGCGGGCCCCGTCTCGTGGCGTCCACTCGGTTGTCCTTAACGTCCATCTGTTGTCATTCAGACGCATAACGTGACCAGCCCATTGCCACATTGTTTTTGCGAATGACTTCTAGTACGTCTATGACTCCAGTTTCTTTGCGTATGTCTGAACATTTGTTTCGGTCTCTTAGTTTCATATTCAGCATGCTTCGTTCCATAGAGCGTTCGCAGGTTCTAAGTTTGTTTTTAGTTTTTCAGTTAGTGTCCATGTCTGTGAGCCGTATGTGATGGTGGGTATTACCTTGCGTTTTAGAGTTATGTTGAAGTCTCCTTTAAATATATGTTTTAGGTTATAATATAAGTATAGTTAATGCTGTAATTAAATATATATACGAGTACCTACTCGCAGCATTAGGCGCACCTATAGAAGACTGTTGCCGATCTATTTAAATAATATCATATTTACGTATTATGCAAATTGTTTAAAATAAACCAGCAAGAAGGTAATCCAACAGGATTATCACGTCATAAACATTGTCTATCTTTTTGTCATTAACTTAACTAAATACCTATAACAATGAAAAAAATGACCACGAGCATTCGGGCCCGTTTTAACTCGCGATACCCCATTTCACACTGCTACGGTTTCCGCATGCTGCATTGGTGCGCGAGCGAGATAGCGCTCTACATGTGTATAGCGCTGTCTCGTTCACTGGAGCGGGACGCAGCGCTAGTGTGAGATCCGCCTAAGACCATACATACATACCCCCTGTAATTGCATGGACAATTTATGAATGAATTCATTCATGTGCCAATGCAATGTTGTAGCTGTACATAACGCAATCAAATAAAGCCCTAACAATAAATGAATTACTAATCTAAGTAGGTAAAGTGCCTCTTGTTTCGCGATGAACGATGATCAAGGATATTGCCTATGCCTCACTGCGAGTTCGCTATTGTTTGGTGAAATATTTGCAGATACCGCATTATGAAAGTTACCTCATTTACCTTACCTTCCTGTAGTGATTTTAGTGTAGTCAAAGGGGTCCAAGTCAAATTGCCTCAGTGAAACAGGGTACAAGTTCCGTACAATTTGTGCAACTTGTGCACTTTTCCACTGAGCCAATTTGACTTGGGTCAATGGCACCTCCTAAGACTCTGGCACCTCGTGGGAAACCTGTTCTGTGAAGCTGCTCTAATTTGACAGATGTATTATTTTAGTAATAAATACAGTTGAAACAGTCGAAACTTAAGTAACCCCTTTTCACTAAGACTCATAGTTATTTTACTTGTAAAGTGCTCTACTCTACCACGTCCATCACTAACCAAGTTGTGTTTTACACTACTTATTTTGTACTATTACATTGCGTAATCATCCTTAGAAGTCAATTTTTTGTTGATACACGATGACCCAAATGAAATAACGGTGGCGCTCCCATACTATACTAATAGCGGAGCGCTTAGTTATTACATATAATGATCACCAGTTGTCTCTTAGGCGCCATTCCATCTTGTAAATCGTTGAGGTTAGTGCTTAGGTAGATATACTCGTACTCTAGTGCATTGCCTAAAGCTAAAGAGCTAGCTAGACACAATAATGCGAGTAACGAAACCCCTCTAGTCAGTTTACTATACTATATACTATGCTTATTTCTTAGGGAAATACTTTATAACCCTTTAACAGGCATAAGGGTGTCAGAAATTAGTAATTACGCGAAATTGGACGTAATTCAAAGTGATATGAAATAAAGTTCATGGATGCATATTATGTTCATAAACATCTTTCTTTTAAACCAGATTAATTAACAACATTAATTAATAAACATCCGATATTCCTTTCAAATTATATAGTTTCGTCAGGGATTTCCAGGTAGATTCAGTGATGGTGATAGCAATATAAACTACGCATTAGCATTAAAAGACTTCGCCTCGGACTATGAAAACGGTCTTTGAATATATTTGCTGGAGCTCAAATTTAATTCACAGTAGGTACGTGACTCTATTGGCGTTAGTCGGCACGGTTGCATAATTAAAAAGTATTTTTTTCAGGTAATTTTTTAGGGATATTTCCTTTATATTTTTTTGTTTAGCTACCTACTCGGTTTTGCTAATAATTACTAGATTACTAAAGTTTCAAAACATGATCTAACCATAATTTACATCTACACTATACATTATTTATTAACCTACATAAATAAAATTGAATATGAATTCAGTTGGACCTATTTATCGAACGAGCGAAGTGAGTTCTTACAAACAACTTCTGGCTAGTGACGTCTCGGCATTTCGATGGCTTTTTGATTTTAAGAGTTTGTTCTGCGATAACTTTAGTAATGCTTTTCTGATCTTCATGAAATTTGTTGGGGTTGTAGCAAAGGTACCATCGGGTTCAAAATTGCATGGTCAATTTATCAATGAATTCATTAATAAATTGGCCATGCAATTCTGAACCCGATAGTACATATAATTTGAGAGTTCGTATATGAGCAGGAGGCCAATTCTCGGGCCGTTCGAGATGATCTCTATTAGACATATCTCGAAAAAAAATGGCGGATGTCGAACGATAACTAATTTGCGTATTCTCGAAATCTCACACTCGAGATATCTCTACTCCCAGCATTCGAGATGCAACGAGTGGTCGTAGCGATCGAGATGGTGTTATCACTGATTTTTTTGACATTTGATCTGCGATAGCGGGAAATTTTGAGAGGTTATTAGTTGGCCGAAAGTGAAATTACACACAAAATAACACAACAAACAAACAAATAACAAAATTACAAATTATTTAAAGCATTTTTATTTACTTTAAGCAATAGGTACTTAGTTTTAAGTGTACCTATAGTGAATAAAATTTTTATTTTCTATTTTTTGTAACTTATGTGGTGCTGTATGTGGATGGTTTCTGCAATAAATGTTTTTCTTTCTTTCTTTCTTTTTTTCAAATTAAGCTACGCAAAATAAATATTTTATTAAAATATGTCGCTCTACGCAATGGAGTTAGTTGGAAAAGTTATAAACGTCGCCCAAGTTTAGACGAATAGACGCACTTTTTGAGCTGCGGAGGGATATGTCCTTTTTTTTAAACTTCCATATTATTTTCACATACTAATAAGTAATAACTCAGACACTAACTACGTTTTCGTTTGGCAAGCCAAGCTGTCAAATCAAAATAGGCGCGATTTTGCGTTCCATTTCTCGTAGGTTTTTTTTTTTTTTTTTTTTATACTACGACGGTGGCAAACAAGCATACGGCCTGCCTGATGGTAAGCAGCTACCGTAACCTATGGACGCCTGTAACTCCACAGGAGTCACATGCGCGTTGCCGACCCTTTACAAAAAGGAGGATTCACTGTGTTGACGGCTAAAGGAACAATAGGGTCCCTCATCGTCAACACACTGGGTCCTCTTTGAGCTCTTTGGCAACCTTACTCACCAGCAGGAACACAACACTATGAGTAGGGTCTAGTGCTATTTGGCTGTGGTTTTCTGTAAGGTGGAGGTACTTCCCCAGTCGGGCTCTGCTCCAGATTTGAGCGAGATGACATTCACTGAACGTGCCCTACCACACTAAGCGAGATGCCATTCGCAGTGCCCATACCTCTCTTTTTGGCATAGTTTAAGGACATACCCAAGTCCGGACGTAGTTTAAGGACATACCCCGGGTCCAAAGTAGTAGTATTAGTTTCTTGATGTCATTGATGCACTTGTATGTTGATTGATGGTTTTGATGTGTTAACACACCATAACAATGCATTATATTGTTGTAAATTAATAACACTTTTGGTTTTGGTATAAGAAATATTTAATTTAATAGAATGTTTTAAACTCGATTGAAAACAAACACAATCGAGAAAAACGGAACGCGTTTTGTAATAGACATTGAGATCGCCATTCGACATTAATGTCTATTGTGCCCCAGAATACGAAATTTTGCATCCTTCGAGATTTTGGTGGAATTTTCAATAGACATTACGTCCTTCGAGATCATCTCGAAGAGTGATAATCTCGAACGGCCCGAGAATTGGCCTCCAGGATCGATCAAGGGGTCATGGAGCTAGACGGCGCGAAAAAATCATCACATGGGTCTTGTTATTTTGGTCATTCGTTTGCAAGGAAATCGCGAGTTCTGAGTTCGAGGCGGACTACTAATTTACAAGGTTACAGCAGTAGGAAACCTGGATTACAAGAATACGAGTAGGTTATGCACAAACAGGATAAAATAATACTGCAAACAACTACCTACTATGAATAATTTAAAAACTACGAATATCATGACGTTACGTCTCACCTTCCTCGGATAAACATAACCACTCTCGAATATACAAATACACGAGTACCTTTTCAACCGAATTCAAGATTTCGAAGGAGGTTATCAATTCCTCGGGAACTTTGTTTTTGATTGTTTTTTTTTTATGTACGAGTATGTTCACCGATTATTCGAAGACGGCTGGACCGATTTGGAAAATTCTTTTATTGTTTGAAAGAGTATACTTCACAGTTGATCCCATTGTAATCAGGTTAGGATCTGAGAGAGAGAGAAATCGAGGGAACTCTTCAACTATTATTATATATTTACCTATAGTGATTTGAGTATTTTTTACAGAAGCTCGAGCATTTGCTTTTGGAAAGGTGGAGGCTAAGTGAAGTCAGTTCTTTTTTGTTTAAAACAATTTTTTATAATGCAAACTCCTACGGAGTTAAAAAAAAGTTTATACCTACTCTACTCTACGATCTTGGTGTTATAGTACTTACATTTTACTTATACAGTCATTTTACGAGCGGCTAGTATAGCGAATATACACACATATTACAAGCGTTTTTTTGTAGGATTTTAATGAATATAATCTTACACTTATTACTATTTGTCTCTAACTAATTAGGATATATGTCGCCCGCGCCGTACATTTGGTAAATTATGTGGTTTTATATGGACACGGTTTCTTGCTCAGAGAAATAAACCAATGGAGTGGTAATTTTCAGGCGTCCCCCTCTGCCAAAACTACAAGACCACTGGTCGTAGCGGTTATATAATAGTACATTACTTACCTAGGGCTGTAAAAAAAAGAAAGCCCGAAATCGCAGGTATTTGGGACCCGAGCCGCAGGCGAGGGTTGTAAATATGCGATAGAGGGCTTTCTTTTTTACTGCCCGTGGTGAGTACACAATTTTACGTCCCCACCTGGCCATAATGCGAGTTTTACCGTAAGCGTAGCGAGCGGTAAAACTCACATTATGGCCAGGTGTGACGTAAAACTAGTTGTCGCGCGTCAAACGCCATTCAATGAATGTCAGTCAGCGCGGAACGAACTGAGGTAAAAATGCCGAATTGCTGCTTGTTTTCATGTAAGAAAAGATGAATGAATGAATTATCTAGTTTACAGAAGGATAACGTTTCTTTTCATCTGTAAGTGTAATGACGTCTAAATATCATCAAATAGTGCACGAAATTAACAAAAAACTAAAAAATATTGTCAATCAAAAAGTGTTGCCACTTAATGGTACTACATCTGCTTTAGGGTAATTTTGAAACTTGACTCTTCATAGTACATTGTACCATCGGGTTCATAATTGCATACCCAATTTATCAATGCATTCATTCATAAATTGGGTATACAATTATGAACACGATTACATCGAGGGGGTAAGTCAAATATTGCAAACAAGAGTAATCGACTTCAGTGCGGCAGAAATACGTCCGCCACTATGTCATTGTTATGACAGGTGAGGCAATACACTTAAAAGATACTCCGTGGGTTAGGCAGATACCCATTAGGCATACAGCCATAATTGTAAAGCATTGCTCTGTTAAAAAATCGGCCAAGTGCGAGTCGGACTCGCGCACCAAGGGTTCCGTACAAACAAGCAAAAGTTTATTACTAATTTCAATTTAATACCTCTACGCGTTTACGAGGAAAAAGGGAGTAAGTTTAAAATTAAAAAAAATATTTTTTGTATGATTTTACTAAAAATGTCTACTTTTCGTAATTTTTCCTTTGTTTGTGCTATATGAGATTTCTTCGTGCCAAGTTTCAAGTTTCTGAGTTTACGGGAAGTACCCTTTAGGTTTTGAGTTTCTTGCGAGTACTCAGTTTCAAAATATGCGACTTAAATTGCTATTTATTTTGATTGCGTTGACATAAAAGTTTGGTTTTGCTACATATGAAAGCTCCTATAGCCTTGAGTATTTGACATGAATTTCAATTTAATACCTCAACGAGTTTACGAGGAAAAAGGTAGTAAGTTTAAACTTTGAAAAAATATTTTTTGTATGATTTTACTAAAAATGTCTACTTTTCGTAATTTTTCCTTTGTTTGTGCTATATGAGATTTCTTCGTGCCAAGTTTCAAGTTTCTGAGTTTACGGGAAGTACCCTTTAGGTTTTGAGTTTCTTGCGAGTACTCAGTTTCAAAATATGCGACTTAAATTGCTATTTATTTTGATTGCGTTGACATAAAAGTTTGGTTTTGCTACATATGAAAGCTCCTATAGCCTTGAGTATTTGACATGAATTTCAATTTAATACCTCAACGAGTTTACGAGGAAAAAGGTAGTAAGTTTAAACTTTGAAAAAATATTTTTTTGTATGATTTTACTAAAAATGTCTACTTTTTGTAATTTTTCCATTGTCTCTGCTATATGACGGTGCTTCGTGCCAAATTTCAAGTTTCTGAGTTCACGGGAAGTACCCCGTAGGTTTTGCGAGTGCCGAAAAACTAAAATTTGCAGCATAAACGACTGTATCTTTGGATTGCGTTGGCTTTTAAGTTGGATTTTTTACAGCTCCATGGGACAATAGACTTGAGTATTTGATATAAATTTCAGCTTGATACTTCCACGCGTTCCTGAGAAAGATGGTCTTGACAGACAGACAGACAGACAGACAGACAGACAGACAGACGGACAACAAAGTGATCCTATAAGGGTTCCGTTTTTTTCCTTTCGAGGTACGGAACCCTAAAAAGCAGTGTGTCTCTGTGTGTGTTGTGTTTTTATTAAATTGTTTGTAAACATATATTAATCGACTTTTAAATTATATAAATTACATATTATTTTTTAATCATAAACAAAAATGAAAAGATTAACGTCAGCACTTCAAAGGTAAAACTCATTCACACGCATAGCTTTTTAAATTATATATGTCGTCGAGGACCGCCGAGGGCAGGAAAATAAGGTGGTTTGGAACTCAAAAAACTGACACTATCAGGATAACCTAGCCTAGCACTTAACATATTACGGACGGACGCACGCTAATGAAATAAAACATAAACACTGGTTTGACGACTGTATTGAATTCAAATCTTTTTAAAACCGTATTATGGCAATAAACTACTACTGGTTCGGAAAGGAGCCCCTTCGGAACTGAGAAGAACCAGCGTAAGAAACTCAGAGTATGTGTGCTTGTAGTACGGCACAATAGCTGAAATTTGTCTATGGTCTCAGAAACACAGCTACCATAAACAAATTTCCGTTTTCATAGACAAATTTCAGCTTGTGTTATGAATTCCGCACTGAATCCCGCTCTAATGTGTGGCACCCCTTAAGTGAAATATACTTGAAAGATACTTGAAATAACGATATTCCTGTTATTGTTCCTTTATTTTCACCATACATTTTATGTAGCATTTAAATTTTGTATGGCATATACTTTATTTATTATAAGTTATTATAAGTTACGGTATACACACTTATCCCCTTAAATAGGCACTTTTAATTTCTGACTCTGGTATCACTGTACCTAACAAGTAAGTTTTAGTGATGGGACAGCACAAAAATAAATGTCGATATTAACATTAGCAGGTATGTTATACTTTTTATTTATAATAGAAAATGAAGAAGAGATAATATAAATAGAAACACAAATTGGAAACAGATGCCCATTACAATCAAAATATCAACTGCGAAGGACTCTGGAACATCAGGATGTCGCTAGTGACTGATTCATCATTGTTCATTACAGTGAAAATTTCACTGAGGTGGATAGAGGAACGTCTAGTGTAATTGAAAGTACATTTGAACGGTAATCTAAATACGTGGGTTCGAATCCCGTGATGTTCCAGAGTTCTTTGCAGTTCATTGTTTCGTTGTAATAGTTATTTGATTCCAATTTGTAGTATTTTCCACTAAATATAAAAGCAAATTCAGGTCAAAATATTAAATTGATAATATAAAAGTTATTCTAAATCAGCTTGCAAGATGTGTCCTGAACAAATAGGTCAAACTAACTTACGTGGAATACTAACATTATAAGTAATATGCTGGTAGAAACTTGATATTTAATCATAACTTAACATTATGATTTTATCAATAGCTAAACCTTATACTTGGTAAAGAAACAATAATATATAACTAATCTACGATCAATGTTTCTCTGCGTCCGTAGGAAACACCTTAGACAACCCTACACGTGATCCCTGGGTGGTGCTAAAAGAGTAACAAACTTGGCAGCTCCACTGTCCCACCTAGACCTCGCAGCACTCACTGGATTTTTTTCATAATCTGCTTTCCCACTACCCTAGGGAAGAAATGCCTATCTATATCCAGTGACATGTAGCCATACGATAAATAAATCTACGATAAAATGTGACATTTTCAAGTCAAAGGTACATCATTATCGGTTGTCAATAAGGCGTTACCATAAAAAATAATTTAGAAATTAACTCTATTAACAACCGACAATGATGTACCTTTGACTTGAAAACGTCACAAATATCGATACTTAAGTATATTATTATCGACAGCGTGTTCCTCGCACTTACTTTTACTTAAAGATGACATTATCTCGTTCACGGACAGGTTGTCTTTGTCTGTGTTTGTACTTGTGTGAGTATATTTTATGCTAGTGTTTGATTATTTTATCGTGTGCGTGTGTAGCGACGTCAATGGAAAATGCATTAGTGTTAACAGTATTTGTGTGCGTTTCCTCGTCCCCCGCGCCAAAATGGGCAGACTGTTTGTTATATAAATTAGTGCGCGTCTCGCATCCGGTTGGTTTAATAATCAAAGGTTTCTTGTTTTTCGCTTTCAACAGAAAGACGACTTAAATATCATCATGTATACAAATAAAAATAATAGATATTATTGTTAATAAAAATATGCAATTTGTATATTTTTTAACCCATTGTGCTACTTCTGGGTGAAAATTTTGTAGGATTTTTGCACATATTATCTATAAATATCCCATAAGAATGAAAATAAAAAATCAGGCTATTATACATTAATGTTTGACGCAACCGTATCTTTACTGGGTTATTTTATTAAGGCTGGTGGTAAGGCCCTTTTCTTCAAATTGTGTTACGTGGCACTTATTGCAATGTAAATCCTATGTATATTATATTTATAATTGTAATTAATGCTATCTTAGTCAAATAGTAATTTTCACACTGCACCCACCTTGACGCATTTCTGTTTGGCCCTATGGTTGACTGGTAGAGAATGCCTAAAGGCATTAATTCCGCCCTTTGTACTTTTTTAATGTGCGATAAAGTTTAAATAAATAAAATAAATATATAAATAAAAATATAGCCTATTTTTTTAGGATTCCAAACCTCAAACGAAAGAACCTTATTGTATCACGTCCGTTTGTCTATCTGTCTGTCTGACCAGGGACCGGAAAACCCCTTCATTTGATTAATCGTTTCGATAGGGTAACCCTATTAAAGTCTTACCCTAATGATAGGGTTACCCTATCATTGGGTTACCCTATCGATATGGAAATCATTTTGAATAGGCTTAACCCTTTTCAATGTGGTTTCCGAGTCGAATGGGGTAAAGATAGCTTTAATATTTACCGCTTACCCTATCATAGGGCTACCCTTTTCCTGTCTCTTTTCCACGCAGGCAGGTGGTTCTATCTTTCTCATTTGAAATGGAACAGGAGGTGGCGGCGGAACAAATTGAGTAAATATAAGATTTGCTGTCATTTATTCATTCTGCTAAAGTCACACTCACAGTCCAGTCCTCTGCTCACGTACACTACACAACTTTAAATTAAAGAATTTCTGTTAAAGAAATGTGTCTTACCTTCAGTTTATTTTTGCATAGTTCGCACGTACTGATGAGATGGGAAATCATTATTTTGAATAAGAATAAAAACACAATTTTTATTCATATTCAAATCGATTTGACACAAACCAATATTCATCCTCCTAGAGTTTGTCCCGGCTTTTGCCACGGCTCAGTTGAGCCTGTGGTCTGCTTGGCAACCTAATCCTATGAATTGGCGTAGGGATTGGTAGTCGTTTTCAGATAATTATGGGATATACGATTTTTTAAGCTCACATGGTCATTCACATTATAAATATTATTTGAAACGGGGTATTTACCATGTATTATGTATATTAGCGTTATTGGGCACCCGATATTTCGGGTGCGAGGTAAATAGCCCGTTTCAAATAATTAATATTTATAATTAGGGGATGTAATTTCGAAAATTATTTCTGTTTTATAATCCAAGATGGCGGATGGTTATATACTTTTTACTGAAAAATAGTCATGGTACTTATTTTCGGTTAATTATTCGGGGTGTATGGTTAAAATCTGTCGGGATACTCAGATTCACCGTGTATATATAAATTATTTTTTTTCATTTTATATTTAAAAAAATTCAGTGTATTCATTTTTTTTGTTTTTCTTTAATTTTTTTTTTTTCATTTTTTTTTCGTTTTATTTTCGTTTCGTTTTCGTTTCGTTTTCGTTTCGTTTTCGTTTCGTTTTCGTTTCGTTTTCGTTTCGTTTTCGTTTCGTTTTCGTTTCGTTTTCGTTTCGTTTACGTTTCGTTTTCGTTTCGTTTTATTTTCATTTTATTTTCATTTTTATTTAATTTTTATTTTATTATATTTTTATTATATTATAATAGTAGATTGTACAACAAGTGCATAAAACGTACGATTTTACGCGAGGCGTTTAAAAGTCGAGTGTAAAATGGGTTTTATGGACGAGGGTTACACTCTAATTTTCACTTCATTTGCGAGGAAATTATTTATCGGTAATCGTAAAACAATTTCAAGTTGTGACAAAAATATTACAATGAAAACAAATATGGTTCCAACCAATTAATTTTTTAATATATTTTTTTGAATTTTTAACATGTGAATTTAGAAATTTTCTGCCAAGTCATCAAAACATTTCGGGGCATTTCTAAAATATTATCAACTCCTATTTTATTTGATTTCATTTATTTAATTATAGGAAACACGCAATTCAAATAATTATAGCAATACTCAGATAGAATTAGCGGAAAAATCATAAAAAGTTCAGTCAATTCCTATTGGACGGGAAAAAAATTGTTTGTATAGGTCAAAGTGGCAGGAATTGATATCAATAAAATTTATAAGTGAATATTGGGCGCTAAGGTGCCAAAAAAATGGTAAAAACCAGTTTTTCGCTTCTAGAGGAAAAACTACGGGTCGGACAAAAAAATAGTTAAATATAACAAATGTGCGCAATTATAAAACAAAGAGAATGAGCCCCGGTAGAGCAAAATCGGTCCAGAGGATCGTCCGCAATTCGCAAAAAAACACTTTTTTTTTTGCAAATATTGTAAATTCAATAACTCGCGTTCCGGAAGTGCTGGAGAGCTGAAATTTGAATATGATGTCAGTTTTGTGGTCCTCTAACTACAGTTAATTGTTCAAATTAAAATGTTGTAAACTTTTTGCAAACCGTCGACTTTTGCAAAAAGTGACCTTTTTAGGGTTCCGTAGTCAACTAGGAACCCTTATAGTTTCGCCATGTCTGCCCGTCCGTCCGTCCGTCCGTCCGAGGATAATCTCAGTGACCGTGCTAACGGTCGACGTGATTGATATACATATTAGTACCAAATTTCAGCTTTCTAGTGCTAACTAGAAAGCTGAAATTTGGTACTAATATGTATATCAATCACGTCGACCAAGTGGTAAAATAAAAAGTGGATTTTTTTATTTTATTAGGGTACCTCCCCTATACGTAAAGTGGGGAGTGATTTTTTTTTTCATTTCAACCCTAACGTGTGATATATTGTTGGATAGGTATTTAAAAATGAATAGGGGTTTACTAAAATCATTTTTCGATAATGTAAATATTTTCGGAAATAATTGCTCCAGAATTAAAAAACTATGCGTCCCCCCCCCCCTCTAACTTTTGAACCATAAGTTTTAAAAATATGAAAAAAATCTCAAAAGTAGAACTTTATAAAAACTTTCTAGAAAAATTATTTTGAACTTGATAGGATGAATAGTTTTTGAAAAAAAATTACAAAATAATTTCTGAACTAAGTTTGTAATTTAACCGTATAAGCAGGTGTTTATTGTACCTGTAATTTCTACAAAATTACAATGAAATGACGTGCTTTCAAATAAAGTAAAAACGGTGAAAATCGGTTCACGCAATAAAGAATTATTCCATAAATATCATCTTCCATACTTTAAGCTCGCGCGCAATAGTTTACTTAATTTGCCGATAGATGTCGCTGTACGTGGAACTCTCATATCATATCCTACATGGCGGTGTTATTAACTCTTAAGTGGGGACACTTACTGTGACGGACGAAAAACTACGGAACCCTACACTGAGCGTGGCCCGACACGCTCTTGGCCGGTTTTTTTTTAAATCGATTGGGAGGGTATTTTAATTTTCGAAAAACGTTATAATTTCGGTTTCTATGCATTAAGGAGGAGTTGAACTACAAATTTCCAAATTTACAGATCATTTGACAAGGAATAAACTTGTTTAAATAATCTATGACCATCAGACACTTTTTGCGCGCGCGGCAGCGGCGCACTATGGCCGAAACGCCCGATCTAGCTGGACAAAATTATTTTACACTCATAGACTAAAATTGACTATTTTTATTATTATTTTGGTATAATTAATGTGACCGGGCGAATCGCTTCGATGGTCATATGGCCAGTACTAAGGCTATTTCAAAGCGACCTGCGTCTCGCCGTCCCTCGATCTCTTTTGGTGCTTGTGTATCGCGTCCCTCATATGCCTCCTGGCGCCAGCGGTAGGGCTCTTGCTTTAAGGTCCCAAGGAAGAGACCCAGCAACCACACATACTGCTTCAAATGCCGCCTTGTGGCCATTGCTGTCTGCGATGTGTTTAAGACAGATTTAATCTCCTACTTAAGTACCATACATACATGGATCCATATAAAGCCGTCGACATGACGCCTTGGACTCCCCCGTGTTCGGAAGTATGCTATATACACCCTTAAGCGCCGCTCGCTCCCAACAATTCCGGCATCAGGCGCTTAGTGAGCATGGAATGTCCACCTGCTATCTAAGTAGTATGAGCCCTATCTGTCTAGTTTTTTTTTCTTGACATTTGAACCCCGGACCAAAACTCTAAAGGCCTATTCAGGCGAACTTCAGATTAGATAGTCTTAAATAGTACCCGCATATAATAACTTTTACATTTAAACAATTGAAATATTCTTGCAAAGCTTTGCAAAGTGCTAAAACCTTGTTGTTTGGTAATGTTTCAGGCCGAATACTGGGCCTAGAGTTGGTGGCGCCGGCAAAGTCGAACGGCCTCCGCTGTAGCGTCGCCGTGTTCGTTTGCTGGGCCCTCGTGGTGGCCGTCGGCCTCGGTGTCTATCTCTTCCAACTCGCCACCAAACCCACCAGACTAGACTTAGGTAAAATATTCTAAACTAATCCCTCATACAAAAATTTCTTAACATACACCATCTGTGATCTCTAATTAGGAATTTATTATTTTCTGATTAGTCCTTTACATAAATCTTCTCTCTTTAAACCCTCTTATTTCTCTTTTTGCGTGTCGCTTCGTTTGCTAACAGCATCTTTCTACTTTACTCTTAAACATTAGATCTGCCAAAAATGTGTTTTATGCTTTTGATACATATGAGATTACTTCCAGCCTCGAACCCAGATTATTTTAAATAATTTTACATAAAAATCTTAATATTAGTTGCCCATTATGTGCGCTTTTAAAAGCGTTTTAACATTTTTTTAAGCTTTATCAAAACTCTTGAAATTTTAAATACCTACTTATAACATAAATAACAATATTGAATAACTGGTTGATAACAAGTACGAACTTATTTCTCAGGTTCTGGCAAGGTTATAACTAATGAGTAATTTTCTTTCGGCTAGGTCTAAACGATACATGGTATTTCCGACGAGACGATTGGCAAGCGATGCCGCCCTACAACACAGATTACTTGTCCCTGCCAGTGCACAACGTTGTCATCGGCCACACGGGCTCGGGGTATTGTAACCAGACTCGTCGCTGCATTGAAAGTATGCTCGAAACACAGCAAGACAACCTGAGAAGAGATTTCGACGATATCGTACCTAACTTTTTAGTCGGCGCTGAAGGAACGATCTTCGAAGGGCGTGGGGCGAATGTGATAGGGGCCATGGTGAAGGGTTGGAACTCAAAGAGTATATGTATCATGTTTATAGGAGATTATAATATTGATAAGACTACTGATATTCAGTTTGAGCACGTAAGTCTGCTGATAAAGCAGCTGGTAAAGGACAAGGTGCTGGAGCAAGACTACGTGGTGTATGGCCACTGCCAGCTGTCGCCGGACACGGTTACTCCGGGACGCCACGTGCTAGAGAACTTACACAAGCTGACGAACTGGGACCCAGCGCATACAGACCATTGTCTTCAATACTTTAGGGCTTCTTAGAAATCACATACAATAATAAGTTGGTAAAAGAAATAAAAATTTTGAATGGAAAGAATATTGTAGACTTGAAAAGTCTGGTGAGCTGATAAGTGCTAACTATCTACCGTTGCGGGTTGCGGTAGAATAAAGTGCACAGGAAACAAGGAGCTAACATTATATACCTGATGTAACTGCTGACAAAAGTTGTTTTACTGTAGTGTATCTAAGTAATATTTTTTTACGAAATGGGTTTAAATATATGTACTGTGGAGCCCACACGTTTGTTATCTCCGGTTTTTGAAATAAAAGAGCCCTTATGTTTTTTAGGGTTCCGTAGTCAACTAGGAACCCTTATAGTTTCGCCATGTCTGCCCGTCCGTCCGTCCGTCCGTCCGCGGATAATCTCAGTGACCGTTAGCACTAGAAAGCTGAAATTTGGTATTAATATGTATATCAATCACGCCGACAAAGTGGTAAAATAAAAAGTGGATTTTTTTTTTTTATTATGGTACCTCCCCTATACGTAAAGTGGGGAGTGATTTTTTTTTTCATTTCAACCCTAACGTGTGATATATTGTTGGATAGGTATTTAAAAATGAATAGGGGTTTACTAAAATCATTTTTCGATAATGTAAATATTTTCGGAAATAATCGCTCCAGAAGTAAAAAAATATGCGTCCCCCCCCCTCTAACTTTTGAACCATAAGTTTTAAAAATATGAAAAAAATCTCAAAAGTAGAACTTTATAAAAACTTTCTAGGAAAATTATTTTGAACTTGATAGGATGAATAGTTTTTGAAAAAAAATTACAAAATAATTTCTGAATTAAGTTTGTAATTTAACCGTATAAGCAGGTGTTTATTGTACCTGTGATTTCTACAAAATTACAATGAAATGACGTGCTTTCAAATAAAGTAAAAACGGTGAAAATCGGTTCACGCAATAAAGAATTATTCCATAAAAATCATCTCCCATACTTTAAGCTCGCGCGCAATAGTTTACTTAATTTGCCGATAGATGTCGCTGTACGTGGAACTCTCATATCATATCCTACATGGCGGTGTTATTAACTCTTAAGTGGGGACACTTACTGTGACGGACGGAAAACTACGGAACCCTACACTGAGCGTGGCCCGACACGCTCTTGGCCGGTTTTTTTTAACTCTTTTATCGATATTCGAATGCTGTAATAGTTATTTTTTATACGAGGGTGCAAAGTTATATTTTAACCAGGAGTCTGGAATTGAACTACGAGCTAGCGAATGGTTTCTATGGTTGAACCACGAGCAAAGCGAGTGGTTCGAAAATAGAATCCTGAACGAAACGAGTAGTTCAAAAATAGAATCCTGAGCGTAGCGAGTGTTGCAACACACGTGACGTAAAAATAACTTTGCAGCCGTGTAGAACACAAATCTTTTTACCTCACTAAAGCGAGGAAAATCATGTAATAAAATTGTTTACACTAAAGGTTTTTAATTGATTACATTTTAATGATTATATATGTATAAAATTATTTTTGCGTCCACAGCACCTTAATTGATCAGACAATTTAATCAGATGGGCGAACATTTTCCTGTATGGAGTGGCCTGTACATGTTATGTTTAAACACGTTTGAATTTCAAATATTCTTTGTACTCTTGTGAATAAAATTCAGTTTTGCTTTTATATCTAAATAATAAAAAAGGACTTTCCGAACTAGTGAGTTGAAAAGAATCTTACTACTTACTATGAAATCTACATATAAGGGTTCCCCTTAGACGTCTCTAACTAAAAACTGACGAGAGATTTTAATTTCAAACTAATGAACACAAAAATTAAGGAGTGGTCCGGAAAAAAAGTAGCCGTGCCTTTTTTGATTTATTTTTTTATTTTGTGCCGATTTAGAAGCAGTCTTTATATTTAAATAATCTCTAGATACAATCATACAAAACATTAATACAATCATACTTAAATAAAACAGCGTTTGGAAGTTTTCGCCTTTTGTATTCCATCATACACATAGTTTTTTGAACAGCGTCTTCTGACAGAATTTTTGAGGTGTTTCTCAAAAACATGTTTTTTCTTATAGTTTGATTTGACGAGCTATTTTATACCTTAATAAATTGTCTTTCTTCAATAGTAAACTTTTTTATCTGGCTTCATTTTAAGGTAGTTACAGTAATTTTTAATTAAATGTATTTGCCTTTTTTCATAGAAAATTATCTCCCATAGAAAAATCTTTGTCAGAGGTTAGATTAGAGAGTCTTCCTGACTATCCTAGCTAAAATACAGTTAATTAATGTAGCTTCTTGGAAAGATGAAATTCTGAAAAGCATAAAACGGGTTGTGAAAATGGAAATACAATTGTGGCATTGTAGCGGATGTCGATTGAAGATTGTCAAATTATGTTGTTCAAAAGGTTACAAAGTATGTTGAATTAAAAACGCGAAAACTTAAATATGCTCACATATTCTATTATGATTGTATTTTTATTTATTAGGATTGTATCTACGGATTAATAAAATAAATATACTGCTTCAAAATTAGCACTAAATTAAAAAATACACAAGATTGTACACTGCTACTTTATTTCAGGACCACTCCTTATGACCAGAAAACCACTTTTTTGGCCTGAAATTGTTCGACTTTGATGTCAAATATCTCGAAGACAATTAATATTATAAAATATTGAAGAGCGGTATCCTTTAACACATGTATTTCCGTACTTAAAAAGGGGCACCAACCTGTATTTTGTTAAAATTAGCTTGTTACTAAATAAATATTTTTTTTATTTATATTTATGTAAATTTAAGATACTTGTATTGTTTAAAGGCTTAGACGTTACTGATAATATGATAAGCTAAAAATCATTAGAAAATAGGATATCACATTGTCGCCAGGGATCGCCTTAAACCTAAAACACAGAATTAGACGTAACTATTGGTGGTAGTGGTGGTGAAGATATTAATGTACTTTACTTGTGTATTTCATCGCTTCATAGTTTTATCTAGACACGCGGTAGCGTGTCAAGCCAAGTTCAAGTATAACACAACTGGCGAGCAGCATGCACCGTGTGTAATATTACATGAACCATTTGGAACCACTTTTGACCCCCTCATAACTCAAAAACTACTTCACATAAACGTGTCAAATTTGGCTCATAGATATATTGAAACTTGCGAGATACAAGTGTTCTCCAAATTTCATAAACACACCTCAAACGGTTATTTAGATATTACCTATAGATCAAAACTCTAACCCTGTTCCAGATGAGACCTAGAAAGTTCAAATTTGGCAACCAGATAGGTGAATTGGGTTGGGTGAATACAAAGAAATAAATCAGAAACTAGTAAATTTTTATCATTTTATTATAATTTTTCAATTAATTGATGCTACTAGGAACACTTACTTGTAGTGCCAGTAATGTAAGAATTATCAACAACATTGAAGACAGCCTGTCTTTATGTGGATTCGAAGGTCTTCGCGTGAATATATAACGAGTAGAATAACACCCTTAATTTTTTTTTATCCAAACATATCAGTTTTAGTGCTTATTATAACTAGTTATAAGTAAGAGTATAGTAGACTTATTTATTACGTTATTAACTGGGATTTAGTATTCATTATCATTTCAATATTTAGCGCACATCAGTGGTGTAAGATCATTACTTATAAATATTTAAACGAACGGATACTGAATGGACAATTCACTCGAACATATTTCAAAGGAAAAAAATATATAGAGAAGAACACAAAAAAGACAATTATTCCCCGTAAACGTAGGACAATACGGTAGACTAACAAAAACCATTTGGTATTAATTTTATTACGACTAGTCAAGTCAAACCTTAGGCTTCAATATATTATCTATTGAACTTGGCTCTCATTTCACATTTATGTTTTTTATGGGATCAGATATTACTTTTTCAAGTCTAATTGAATGTTCAAATCTAAACGTCGAGCATAAGTAATAAGTAAGTACTTGCTACATTTTGCAATCAAAGATAGCAGAATGACATTTGATTAAGCTTTCGGGTAAGGGCAAAAGTTGAAGAAACACAAAAGCAGAAGTCCTGCGTAATACCGCTATGCTATAAAAGTCTTGGTCACAGTTTCCTTTGTAATATATTTATTTACTCGTAAGTCTATGAACTTCATAAGTGTCTTCAAAAACACGAGGAGCCTGTAAAATTTACTACATATACTGTTAATGTTGTTTTGCCCTAATGTTGTCAAACTTACTTATGTTTTCTGGTGTAGGTGTCACACACACACACATACACACATACACGGGCACATCTAATTTATATAAGAAACATCTCCAGGAGGGTTCATTAGAGCCGAGCCGACATCCAGTGTCTTGGCGAAAAACTGTCTGAGCTGTCCGCTAACGTATTGGATGCTGTTGGAACTACCTTGGATTCTGTTTCTGATCGACACTACTTCTTTCGCATTAGTTCATGAAACCTGCTAGCCAAAGATGGTCAGGCTTTATTTATCTAATGCATTTTATTGAACAATTAGACTTTTGTATTCGTTGCATCGTCATTGTAGTAGAAGATGACATAATTGTATTTTTTAATGATTATGCGTTGTCATATATGTTACTTTAATGAGGGCATTTCACAATGCCGGCTTTGTGTTTATAGTATTAGTAGATTAACCTAGATTATCTAGACTGATAGCGAATGAATTTCTCGGCAAACTGATCTCCTAATTAAATGTTTTTTTTTATCATTTATTGATCCACTTTGTTAAATCAATGTAATGTAGAAATGGAAATATTGTTCTTGTTAAAATAATATGTAGGGTCATTGTGGTAAACAGTGAATCACGTTGTTTTCAGAGCGACGTATCTAGATACGTCAGCGTCACTTTATTATAGTTCAAAATCTGTAAGAATGAACTTTTGACACATCGCAACGCCCGTAGAACGTAAACGCGCAAGACACTTTGAAATTATAAACAAAATCCCATAACGATTTTACAGCTTGTCATGTATTTACGTAAACACAATATTTCACTTTTTATAAACATAACTTAATTAATGTTAATTTTTTTCATATCTTAGTTATTGAATATTTTACGATAACAATTTAGCATGCAAACAGTTACGGTCTACGCCTCCTTTTTTTTAATTTTAGTGTTGTGACCATGTCTGCTGTTCCGATTCATATAACATTTCCGTAAGTCGATAAAATCGATTATGTAATCAATAGACAATATAAGACTTTCTTATCATATTGTATTAATTATGGAATTATTATAATGCCATACATAATTAGTAGATAACAATTATTAAATGATCATTTCCCAAATAATTTTATTTTCTGCTTTGATATAGTTAAGTTTTCCTTTTTAGGGTTCCGTAGTCAACTAGGAACCCTTATAGTTTCGCCATGTCTGCCCGTCCGTCCGTCCGTCCGTCCGTCCGCGGATAATCTCAGTGACCGTTAGCACTAGAAAGCTGAAATTTGGTACTAATATGTATATCAATCACGCCGACAAAGTGGTAAAATAAAAAGTGGAAAAAAATGTTTTATTAGGGTACCTCCCCTATACGTAAAGTGGGGAGTGATTTTTTTTTCATTTTAACCCTAACGTGTGATATATTGTTGGATAGGTATTTAAAAATGAATAGGGGTTTACTAAAATCATTTTTTGATAATGTAAATATTTTCGGAAAAAATCGCTCCAGAAGTTAAAAAAAATGTGTCCCCCCCCCCCTCTAACTTTTGAACCATAAGTTTTAAAAATATGAAAAAAATCTCAAAAGTAGAACTTTATAAAAACTTTCTAGGAAAATTATTTTGAACTTCTTGATAGGTTGAATAGTTTTTGAAAAAAAATTACAAAATAATTTCTGAACTAAGTTTGTTTCAACCGTATAAGCAAGTGTTTATTGTACCTGTAATTTCTACAAAATCACAATGAAATGACGTGCTTTCAAAAACTCTTAAGTGGGGACACTTACTGTGACGGACAGAAAACTACGGAACCCTACACTGAGCGTGGCCCGACACGCTCTTGGCCGGTTTTTTTTAATTTATTTTTGTATATTAGGAATAACTGCATACAACTCATCTCAACTCATATTCTCGGTGGAATCACTGACTTCCGAGTCACAGGCATCCGCCTAGTTAGAGAGGCAGAGGCTCAGCTCCGGTGAAACTGTTTCAAACCTAATACATAAGTCTCTCTTAAGCTATTAGCGTACTGTGCAAATATTACTTACACTTGTATTAGGTATTAATAAACATTATTCTTATTCTCTTATTCTTATAATTTGAGAAGATTTGTGATACAAAATATATAGGCATATAACAAGAAAAAATCGGTTGTAGTAAAATCGATTCGAACAATTCATAGATAATCGCTAAATTTGACAAACGATACGTCTTAGCCCCATCACTAATGACGTCAATACTGAAGTGTCAAATGTTCATTCTTACAGATTTTGAACTATAGTTACGAGGTTTTTACTTTAAAAATTAGAAGGGTAGACATATACGAGGGTAAATCAAAAAGTTCTTAGAAATAGGGTCAAAAACAAACGAATAAATGTTTTTTTCATTTTATTTTTCTACATAATTTTCTTGTTGTTCTATACATTTAGTATATCGTTTTTCAAGTTTTTTTATTCCTTCCAAAAAAAAAGTTTTTTCTTGGGTCTCGAAAAACTCCTCTACAGCACGCATAACCGCGTTGTCGTCGTTAAATTTAGTTCCGCGAATGTACTCCTTTAATTTTGGAAATAAGTGGAAATCACTCGGAGCTAAGTCTGGCGAGTAGGGCGGATGGTCAAATATCTCAATACCAGCCTGGTGGATAGCAGCTAGAGCCATCTGTGACCGATGAGCCGGAGCATTGTCGTGGTGGAAAAGCACGCCAGCACGCAATTTTCCTCGTCGTTTTTCTTTTATTGCCTGCCGCACTTTCGGGATCAATTCCGTGTAGTAGGCACCAGTAATGGTTCTCCCTTTTGGCAAATAATCGATGAAAGGGATTCCATCCGCATCCCAGAAAACTGAGGCCATGACTTTACCTGCCGTCGGAAAATCTTGAAATTTTTTTATTGGTGGAGAAGATGGACGTTTCCAGGACATGCTTTGTTTTTTCGTTTCAGGATCGAAATGGTGAACCCATGTTTCGTCCATCGTAACGAAACGGCGATAAAAAGTGTCCGTGTCATGCTTGATAATTTCAAGATTTCGCTCTGCAAACTCCACACGCAAGTCTTTGTTTGCCTGGGTTAACATTCGCGGAACCCATCTTGCAGACACTTTTTTAAAACCCAAAACATCTGTTATTATCGAATGTACACTATACCAAATGAAATCTTTAGGGTCTCTGCTAGATATTTGATAGTGATTCGCATGTCTTCTTAAACCATTTTTTCAATTTTTTCAACGGTTTGTTCGTTAACTGAGGCAGAAGGCCGGCCGGAGCGGGGGTCATCTCTTCTAAACTCTGCAACCCAGTAAGCGATAGTGGAATAGGGTAAAGCATCAGAGCCTACCGTCTGCTGAATGTCCAAAAAAATTTCCTTGGTAGACATTTTCTTCATACACAAGTACTTTATCACGGCACGTAACTCATTTTTTTCCATATTTGAACGTTTTAGTCAGCTTCTTTCACAAAAGACTCATTTACAATATTATGGCGGGAACAATTGAAAAAAAAACAACTGTCAAAAATTACATTATAGTGCCAGCTCAGAAAAAAAAACAAACCGTAAGTAAAGAGGTTTTACAAATGCGTAGTTCTAAGGACTTTTTGATTCCCCCTCGTATTACAAGAGGTATCATCTTTACGTTCAAAATAAAGCTTAATTAATTGTTATCTATACTGAGAATATTCATAAGGGACACAAAAGTAATAAATATGTGAATAGATTATCAAAACTTACTTGTTTATCTAATTCTCGGTACACGGCGCAAGACATAAACTGTCCTATGAGTCCTATGACTCCTAAAGGATGGTTCACACTGTAGCGTTCCGCGTCCTACACGACACTTTCTGACACTTCATTTTGTATAGAAAGCGTCACGTGATTCTCGGAGGTCACGTGATGTTCTCTATACAAAATGAAGGAAGTGTCAGAAGTAGAGATGGGGAGTGAGTAAAAACTCTCCTAAGTTTATACTCCCGAGTAAATACTCAGTATTCACTCAATATACCCGTATTTACTCGTTTATACACAAATTGGTGGGTATAAACTACGTAGAGTGCTGGCAGGGGTATAGAAATTTGAAATATATGTGTATTTTGTAATCCGCTACTGGATAATGTAGTCAAAGTAGTAAAAAATATATTTTTAAGAGAGGCACTCCATACATACATGTAACTAATAATCACAAAAAAAATCTGAATTTGTCAATGTTGTGACACATCATTCAATGGCTCTTCAAAAATAACTTGATTCTTTCTAAATATTTTTTTTGATAAATTGAATGCTTTTGGAAAAAAATCGTCTCGAACGGCCAAAATAATGTTTATCCCTCTATAACTTTATCAAAACAATATTTAAAAAATTCCAGAGAATAGGGCCTAGAAAACACTATTAAAATAATGACTTTGAACATGATCGGTTAAGGCATTTTTGAGTTTTCCTTAAAAAACCTTTAATAAGTTTACGTAAGTGCTGCGTAAACACGCACTTTTGTTTGTAGGGGGTCAGGTTTGCTAATGGCAGAAGGTTCGATTTACCATCTACCTGGTTATTCCAGTAACCCAATGGCGGACCTGTGTATTCTAACCTGGTCCTCATTGCCTCTCACTCATAATTACCTTTTTTTTTTCAAAAACTAAGCGTCCTCTATGCGTGCTTCAATATAAATATTGTTAATACACGTTAGAACTATTCAATAAAAAACAATTTAGTTTTTATAGTAGTTTATGCAACAGTTGTATAAGAGGGGTCAAAAAAGGTGAGTGGCGTGGGTAACAATTTGAGCCGTAGGCGAAAATTGTTAAGAAAAACGCCACGAACATTTTTTTACCTACTTATACGACGTTGCATACAATACTTTTTCTACGAATACACTTACTTTTACATAAAATGCGAAATTGAAATCTTCATGGATATCGCAGTTGTTTTGTCAACACAATCAACAATCATTTAAGTTTTACCTTTTAAAACACTATTTTTCAATAATACTAACATTACTAACACAAATACACACCGTCGTTATTTGATTAACTATTAAAGAGCTACAGAGATTAGTAAAAATACCTAAATTACTTTCAAAGTTTGCAATTCGCCCCAACAAACGAACGGGAAACGTAAAAAACTACGAAGTAGGTCTGTGGTTCTTATATTTTTTTCTTTTTTAAAGTTTTTTTTTCTAAAAACGCTGCGTTTATTTAGGTTTCTTAGGTTGGCAGTAATTTATTTTATATTAATAGCCGTGTTTGCACGCGATTCCGCGATACTATTTTGGCGCTTTTATAGAACAAGTGTTATTTTGGGGAATAGACTAGATAGACTTTTCATCGAGTGTATTATATATGTTCTTATAAAGGTGTTAACGAATGTATAAATGACAGATAAAAGTACAGGAGTAGAAAAAATATTTTTTATACTCCGGTACTTTTATCTGTCAATTATATGGTCCCGCAAACGAATATAAAAGCATGTCTTATGCAATTTCAAAAAAGTCTATCTAGTCTATTCTCCATAAAGACCCTAGGGTTATTATGTGATATAATGCAACTGCTAACAGAGGTCCCTGTGAACCCAACAAATTAATATTTTTTTCTACTCCCGTTTATCTATCATTTATACATTCGTCATCATCTATATAAGGACATAGATAATATACTCGAAGAAAAGTCTATCTAGTCTATTCCCCAAAAAAACAACTTTTAATAATCCAAAATAGAATCTCGTGCAGTCACGACTTTAGATGAAAATAAATTACTGCCAACCTAAGAAACCTAAATAAACGTAGCGTTTTTAGAAAAAAAAACTTTAAAAAAGAAAAAATGAAAAGAACCACAGACATACTTTGTAGTTTTTACCTTTGCCATTCGTTTGTGGTGGCAAACTTAGAAAATAATATATTTTTACAAATCTCTGTCGCTCTTTGATAATTGATTAAATAACGACGGTTGTGTTTGTGTTAGTATTGAAGTACTTGAAATATTATAGTGTTTTAAAAGGTGAAACTTAAATTATTGTTGATTATGTTGACAAAATAACTGCAATATCCATGAAGTGTTCAATTTCGCATTTTTTTAACTATGTGTACCTAGTCGTAGAAAAAGTATTGTATGCAACGTCGTATAAGTAGGTCAAAAAATGTTCGTGGCGTTTTTCTTAACAATTTTCGCCTCCGGCTGCGCCTACGGCTCAAATTGTTACCCACTCCACTCACCTTTTTTGACCCCTCTTATACAACTGTTGCATAAAATACTATTATTAGGTTTTACCCACCGAAATGAGTAAAGACGGATATTTACTGGGTGCTTTGGATAAATACTGAGTACCTATTCTCTACCTCTACTCACCCCTACCCATTTCTAGTCGGAAGTGTCGTGTAGGACGCGGAAGGCTACAGCGTGAACCATCGTTAAGACGTGAATGCGACGGCGCAATGGCGGACGGACTACAGTGGCTGAGAGGGACGACAGAAAGTATGCCGTGAGATAGAGATACCATCGTTATTTTTCTAAATATCGCCGGGTTAAAGGTAGAACTGACTATCTGGCCTTAATTTTATTATCAGATAGTTGGTTTTGCCTTTGACCCTAAAGGCAAATACGACTATTTTGTTTTAAGTTTATTAGGAGATATATTTTTTTGCATTAGAGTTAATTATTTAGATTTATAATAATTTTAGTTTTTATTTGTTAGTTTTTTAAAGTCCGCTGTACTTGTACAATATTTTTTAAATAGGTATGTTTTATCTGTAAGTCTTATTTATAATTTTTGTACATCCTACCAATAAAGTATAAATTTCATTATTTATATAACGTAATTGACAATAAATGTAACTCGGCAATAATTATACGAACGTAATAAGTTACCAAACAGATTTGTTAAGAAGAGAGGCAACAGCAAAATCCCTATTCTTACCCGTATCTTTATAGTAAATAGCGATGTGCATTTTGGTTTCTCTTTTTGTTGCTGGACACCAAAAAATAATTTATAACTCTTTTTATTATAATTTATTATGTCGTCTAAGTATTATTAGATACTATATCGCTGCATTTGTAGTTTTATTACTTATGGCAAGCTCCATGCCTGAAGTAGGGAAGCCAAATCGAATGTGCATATAATAATTTACCAATGTCTATAACATAATGTCACGTATGCATACCTTATAAGCTTATAACTGAAAATGGAATGCTTTGTACGCTAAACAAAAAAAATATTACCAAGACCGCTTAAAATTGGCAGAATATTCTTGCGCTTCACAAAATATTGGCTCATACGATGTGAAACCTCAATTGTCCTTGCATCTCCTATGCGTAAAAGTGCCAACTTTCTTTCCCTTAATAGCTCTTGCCCCTAACAAATTTAGAAAATCCTTGTGCCATGCACATAGCTTGTATACCTAGTACAAAAAAAAATAGAAGTGGAAACAGATCTGGCGACGAATAATTATTCCTGCCCCCCACTTTTGTGTCCCGATTTACAGTTTTTTACACTATTTATGAAAACGATAGAACTTACAACAAAGCTGCCAATTAACAAATAACTTTCCATTGAATTCTCTACAATAATTGGCAAAGAAGTACATTGCAAGGCATTAGTTTTCAAATTCTGAGAGGCAAAAATTGTGGTGAGATGTGTTTATTGCCATATAACATTACATTACGAACGGTAAATGAGTTTTTTTACCGTTTTTTTTAAACAAACAAATATGACTCAGCACTCCCCAGAGGCCGAGCACAGGCGGAAACGTGTACACACCAGGCGAGCATTCGACATAGAAGCAACATTGTAGCTCTACTACACATCTCATAACTGCCGTATACCATACCGTACCATATTCTCGTGATTTCATTCAATCCGACAGACACGAGGCTAATTTACGTGTCGGTGGGCAATTGCCCCTGTTTCCGCCCCCCAAGGTATCCGCGCCTGTATGCGGGCAGAGGTCGGGAAGACAAAACTTACCTATCTATTTAAGTATGGGATAGAGCCAGGATCGTTTTAAAGCTAACCGCGAACATTGAATTTCGAAAAAAAAATACTATATTTACGTATGTAATTATTGAAAGATTTTATAAGATGTCTAAATGTTAGGAATATGTATGTATACAGGATGTAACAAAAATACTGGCGATCCGTTTAAGGGCATAATTAGTATCGTATTATGAGTAAGAAAAAGTAAAAAGAAAAATTTTTTGAACGCGAAAAAAAATGTTTTTTTGTTTGTATGGGATACGTCGTCCCAGCCGGCCAGCCCTCCATACAAAACCGATATTTTTTTTGTTAGACACTTTTTTCTTCTTACTTTTTCATAATTACCCATAGAATACGATACCACCTATGCCTTTCAAAGGATCACCAGCATTCTTCTTACACCTGTATATAGCCATTGGTAACATTGGACATTGTACTCGTACTTAGCTAGGTAGGTAATAATTATATTTAGACACAGACAATTTAATAAAGATAATTTGTTTAACATACATATTCATAAAAAAAGATAATAGTAGGGCAAAGGATCGTGTACTCATTAAAAAGAATAGTCAGTGGGACTTTAAGATTAGCTGAAATCGTAAGAAAAATAATTATGCACAGGATGCGCGTTGTTGATAAAATGTTAAAATTGTTTTGAGCGCATTTTTTTTGTTATTTTAAAACATTTTTACCCTCCTACAAGTCGTATACCTCCTGAAGTGGGTGTCTAAAAGACCTTACCCACCTACCTACACTTAAAATAATAAGTAATTAATTTAGTAGGCTTCGTCCAGTTGCAATGGTCACTGTGGTCAAGTGAGTAATGTAATAAGCTGCTCCCTAGTAGTTAGGATAACCGTGTTCTACTTGTTGCGCATTGCATCTCTGTCTCTTTATAGTCACTCGGTAACATGACATCTCACCTCTGCTTTAGGCGATGAGAACCTTTTGTCCTCATTGAGAAGAGACCTATGATATGATCTTCTTAAAATATTATATTAGGTACCTCTGTTATTCACTTTAGTGACTGAGAGAGAACCTTTGGTTTAATTAAGTTAAGTTAAGTTATACACTATCAATCTTAACAAAAGTTTCGGGAAGTTTCGGGAGTAAAACTTTAACTTCAACGTCAGTGACGCGATTTTCTTTTTTTTTTAATACTAAGACTTAAAATAATTTTATACGGAAAACCATTATGTTGGCAATTCATGGCAAATGTATTTTGAAGATGACCGACGCTGCCCCCATTCCCCATTCCATTTCCTAACTGCACACAAATACATTAATGCACGTCGATCAAAACTGGAGCTTACGTTCGAAAACCTAAATAGGAAAAAGAAAGTGCCATGTGGTAGCTACCTTCACTCCAGTAAATAAATGCACTAGACAGGTGTCTAGTACTATTATGACTAATTTCAGACTTGTAATGAGAGGAAGGTTTCCGCTCATTACAAGTCTGAAATTAGTCATAATATAGTCTGGCCAGCCAACGAACGCAGTAGCAATGTACAGCAAACAAAAGTATGACAACACTAAGAATCAGTGAAAAAATAAGTAATGATCATCAAATTCTATGTTTTTAATTTTAGTTGCTATTTCCGCCCCTTTCATTAAATGACATTTACGGTGTGTAAAAAGGAGACAGATATATTTCGTCTGATCTGTCATCAACTGCAACAGATAATCCGGTTGAGGCAATTGACATATGCGTTAAAAACGAATTTAAATTCAATGTAGAACGTTACAGGAGTTCTATCTCACTCGCGCTTAAGATGAGAGAGTGAAATGCGCAAACAATTTCAATGTAAAAGAAACGTGAATTGAAATGTTTGTCACGAAATACGGTGTCTTTTCACAAAGGGTTGCCACATGTACGTATTTTGAATTTGCCACGCTTTTCTACTGACAGAATTGGTTTGCCAGACTATAGTTAATTAGTTAAGGTTCAGAACGCACCGTCGTTTGACACGCGCGGTCAACCCGCCCGAATCACAACCTCTTACCATTTTACAAATTTGATGCACCAGGAGACTACTCCCGCCGAGGAGTACAACGTTACTAAGCATAGGAATATTAAGACACAAATCGCGTCAGTATTATATGATTATAGAATTTATTGCCCAGAATATATGGTTGTAAATTTTTGTCGAGCCTCATTGAGTTACGTCGAAGTGATTGCAAGGACTGCGTTACTAGGCCAGGGGGTGGTGTCACCCGTTGCACCCCGTCAGCACTGTACATTGGCTTTCTATGTAGTCGTGAATGCACTAGACTTGCGCAATGCACATTGCAAGCTCTAGGTTAAGGTAAGTGTATGTACTATTCGATCATTTAGATAGAGAAGCTTAATTACTCGTAACGTTTCTATTTAATATTTGGGCAATGGATCTAAAGCAAAGTGTTAGAAAATAAGGTTCAAAATAAGGTAAGGTTCAGGATACATTTCTTAATTAAATACCTACAACTACATATGTAGTAGGTATGCAGTTTGAAAAGAACTACTTGCAGCTATGCGCTCCTGGTACCGCGATGCACATAGTTCGCGACGTTGCGGCACTGCCAGTGTGTATGTGCTGCAATCGTTGCATGCTGCACAAAATTAGCTTTTCTTACCCTAACCGAATTTCGAACGATTCTATTGAATTACCCATTCAATCGTATATACCTGCCGTATTTTCCAACGCTAAAATTCAGATTTGAACTGATTTTGACACACAGCAGGATTTTTACACGCAGGATTCGGACTTGTAGATACGCTTTTGATTAACTGTAAATTCACTACACCTACTCTACTGTTCCAATACTTTATACTTCGTTTATTACAAATTAGAAAAATAACGGTTGATTTCGCCAGTGTATTTTTTCAGCCATTTCAGAGAAAAAAATTAAAGAGACTACTTTTTTCCATTATTAGTGATACGCTTAAGCCAATAAGATGCAAAATGGCAAATTTTAAAATAGTTTTTTTATAAATCGCACTACGAAAATCGCATGATTTATCTAGCCTGAAAAAAAAACGAAGTATCAATATTAACTTTATTATCTTGGCAACGGGTGTAGCGTGTGGTACACTTACACTTAGCAAGTGTGTGCACTGGCCTCTTCAATCAATTGTAATTGGGTAACTACATGGTCTGTTGAGTGCCGTTAATGTTATAATTTTAATATAAATCTAGGGAGTTTAAAAATGTTATAAATGTTTCAAAGGACACAATATCAAATAAAATAAAATGTAACGGGCAAATTTTGCAACAGGCTTTAATTACTTTTCTAGCAATGTAAGAATAGTACATTACATCAGAGGCCGGGAAACCAAGGATCTCCGGTCAAGTAGGCATAGACGGCCGAGCGTAGCGAGGCCGGATAAAGATACGAGGCCGTGAATCCGTTTTCACGCCGAGGCATGTATAGTGCTTTTCTCAAACATGCAATGAAATAAAATAAAATAAAAAACCAAAAGGACAATGTTTTATTAAATCTAAAAAGCGACCATGAAGTAAAAATTAAAAAGTTAAAATCAGCTGTTCATAAAACCTCCCGCCATCTTTGACGCTGTCTGGATGACGTTGGACGTTGAAACAAAAAAAAAGTTACTTTGCAGGCCTGGGCCTGAAAAGTTGTATTAAAACCCATTTCAGGCCGCCTCGAGATGCTGCGCCCGAAAACGTATACTTCCGAGTCTATTATAAGGAACGTTAAGAAAATATTTCATTGCATGTTTGAGAAAAATTAAATTTTCAATGGGTTTTGGATATTAAAATTTAGTTTTCCCAGTTTTGCGCACACATAATCTAAGCTTACTTCGTACCTATCTACATAATAATAATAACAAATAAGACATTTTCAAATGTCTCCATTGTACTCTGTCTGCTGCAACCCTCATTTACTACATACTTAATCTACTTACTTCATTTATGAGATGAACGTCTAAAAGAGTTGTTTGTGGTAGGTACGTCGTTGCAACGTCTGCTGGACGACGAGGGCAGCGAGACAGAATTCGATAGTTGGCACGAGTATCAAGAACACATACGTAACCCTAGAAAACAAAGTAGGTAGCGACTTTCTTTTTACGTAGCTTTTCAGCAAGGTGACTCGTACTTAATTATTTATATCTTTACGCAACGAAAAAAGTGCAGGCACGTAAGATAACAATAACATAACGTTTTCAATGGGGAAGCCAAATTATTTTTTGGGTTTTCTAGATTGGTCCCATAGAAAAAGTTGTTCAGTATGACTTACTTAATCACCTCTCGCAATATGGCTTGTTATTGAAAAAACATTCTGTATATGTACGAGTATGTACCTACCCACTTCCATTTGTGTACACTGGAAACTTATTAGTTACTAGCTGTACCCGCGGCTTCGCCCGCATGTGTGGGAGGTTTTGTCATTTCCATTTACTATCGAGACCATTAGTGTAGAATTTACGCGTTCTACATATAAATATCTATCTAAATTTATTAGTTCATCCGTGATAAAGATAACTGACTAAAAGGCGTGCGTCGAGACCTGTGAATGCTAATGGCCGAGTTCCTGCAGGAGAATATGCTTCGAACAGAGGGTCAAACGTTGAAGGTACTGGCGCGAGGTAGCGTGTGAGCGCAACGTCCCAGCGAAAACTGCTTTTGCAGCAGCAGGCCAAAATCGAATAAGGCCAAAGGCAGCAAGAATTGTTTCAGCAGGTGCATGAAAACCCCACAAAACTCAATGGTCAAGTTTTTTAGTGAACCTGAATGCCGAACCGTAACACGGTGAGCGGCAATATCGCGAAAGCCATAGGGCGAGTACCGCGCAGGACCCAGGCCCGTAGGATCGCAGCGAGAATTGCATCAGCAGAAGCAGCATGTCAGGAACCCGACATACTTTAATGGCGAAGTGTCTTAGCGAACTCGAGGGCTGCGGACACGTGGGTGAGCGGAAATGTATGTGAAAGTAAAAGGCTGAGTACCGCGTAAGGTTCAGGCTCGGAACATCGCAGCGAAAACTTCTTCAACATCATCATGACAGGGACCGGACATAACTTAAAGGTGAAGTGTCTTAGCGAACCCGAGAGCCGTCGCTCGAGGGTGAGCGGCAACGTCTGAGAAAGCCAAAGGCCGAAGACCGTGTAGGGCCCAGGTCAGCAGCAGTACCATGACAGGGACCGGACATATGTCAATGGTTAAGTGTCTTAAGGCCCGAGGATGAGTGGCAATATCTGCGAAAGGTATAGGCCGAGTACCGCGTAGGCCCAAGCCCGGAGCGTCGCAGCGAAAATTTCTCCAGCAGCAGCAACATGTATAATCCGGACAAAACTCAATGGCGAAGAATCTTAGCTAATCTGAGGGCTGGAGGCCCGAAGGTGAGCGGCAATGTCTGCGAAAGCCATAGGCCGAGTATCGCTTAGGCCCAGGCCCGGAGAGTCGTAGCGAGAATTGCTTCAGCAGCAGCAGCAGCAGCAGCATGACAGGGACCGGACATATCTCAATGGTGAAGTGTCATAAGGCCCGAGGGTGAGCGGCAATGTCTGCGAAAGCTATAGGCCGAGTACCGAGTAGGCCCAAGCCCGGAGCGTCGTAGTGAGAATTTATTCAGCAGCAGCAGGCAGCATGACAGAATCCGGACAAAACTCAATGGCGAAGAGTCTTAGCAAATCTGAGGGCCGGAGGCCCGATAGTGAGCGGCAATGTCTTTTTTTTTTCAATACCACGACGGTGGCAAACAAGCATACGGCCCGCCTGATGGTAAGCAGTTACCGTAGCCTATGGACGCCTGCAAACCCAGAGGATTCGCATGCGCGTTGCCTACCCTTTAAGAACCTATACACTCCTTTTTTGAAGAACCTCATACTGTAGCCCGCTGGGAAAACCTCGGCAGGGAGTTCATTCCACAGTCGCAGCGTTCGTGGGAGGAAATTCCTCTTAAACCGTACAGTGCGCGACCCCTTAGGCTCCAGGGTGTGAGGATGAACACCCTGCCGGCGGCGAGCAGTGCGGTGATAAAAAGCTGCCGTGGGCATCATATCAAACAGTTCTTCAGAGCACAACCCATTGTACAAGCGATAGAACACACATAAGGAGGCAAAGTCTCTCCTTAGACTCAAAGGTTCAATGTCGCTCGTGAGCTTGGGATCGTCGACGATCCGCACAGCGCGCCTTTGCACCGAATCAAAGGGACCAAGCTGGTATCCAGGTGCTCCCGCCCAAAGGTGACAGCAGTACTCCATGTGGGGTCTGACTTGCGACTTGTATAGAAGCAGTCTCTGCCCCGGAGTAAAGTATCTCCTCGCTCTATTGAGCACACCGAGCTTTTTGGATGCCAGCTTGGCCTTCCCTTCAAGGTGACTACGGAATTGGACGTCACTGGAAATGTCGACACCGAGGATCCCAATACTCCCTGACATTGTGAGAGTTGTGCCTTGGAACTGAGGGGCCACAGTTAATGGGGTTTTCTTAGCGGTAAACGCGCAGACTTGTGTCTTTGTGGGGTTAAATCGGACTAAGTTGTCCTGACCCCACACCGAGACTCCAGAAAGAGTATTCTCGATATCGGACACAAGTTTTTCACGACTCTCTACCACAACGGATCGAGGGATATTGGCACGGCCCGTGTAAGAAGCATCTCCAGTACTGTCGTCTGCATAACAATGAATGTCGCCAATAGACAACATATCATTGATATGCAGCAAAAACAGCGTTGGGGATAGCACGGAGCCTTGCGGTACACCAGCGTTTATGTCCATGCTTTCGGAGCAACTTCCGTCGACTACGGCTCGTATGCTTCTGCCGGACAAAAAGCCGGCAACCCATCTGCACAATCCCTCGGGCAGGCTTCGACAGAAGACCTCGATACCAGACCCGATCGAACGCCTTAGCTATATCAAGGCTGACTGCCAATGCCTCTCCCTGACTCTTAATGGCTGAAGCCCAGCGGTGAGTGAGATACACTAGAAGGTCACCAGTCGAGCGACCGTGGCGAAAGCCATACTGGCGATCACTGATCAGGTCGTGCTCTTCTAGGTATCCCAGGAGCTTCGCATTGATTATGCGCTCCATAACCTTGGAGAGAAGGGAGGTTATAGCGATAGGCCTGTAATTCGACAGTCCGAACTATCGCCCTTTTTAGGCACAGGGTGCACGAGGGCAGTCTTCCATGAAGACGGCACTTGCCGTTTGTGGTAAGAGAGTGTGAAAAGGCGCGTTAGCACGGGACACAACTCAGGAGCACACCGTTTGAGCACAACTGCTGGTATGCCGTCTGGCCCGCTCGACTTGTGAACGTTTAATGATAGCAGCTCCCGCCGGACATCACTTTGCTTGATGCAAATTTCCGGCATCCAGGATGCGCACTGCGGGATGGTAGGCGGTACGGTGCTGCCATCATCGTTCAGGGTCGAGTTCGAGGCGAAGAGAGTACCAAGAAGATCGGCTTTCTCTTTTGCGCTATGGGCCAGATTACCATCGATTACGCAGTGGTGGTAAAGACGACCGACAAAAGTTTCCCTCGGCAGCTTTGGCAAGTGACCACAAGGCACGACTCCCGGTGGGGTAGCCTGCTAGCTTCTCACCAATTCTGCCGACGAAGTCGAATTTGGCTCTGGCAACGACTGTTTTACTGGTCCTCGAGGCAGCGTTTAATTTGCGTTTCACATCCGATACTTTGGAATCCTTATTAGAAACGGCCTTGGTCCAAGCCCTGTAAGCAGCCTGCTTGCGAATTGTAGCTTCTCTACAGGGCCGATTAAACCAAGGTCGTTTCTTTGCTCCTGCAGCAATTACCGAGTTGGGAATGAAGCAATCCATTCCCACCAGTATAGTCTCGGTGACTTTAGCTGTACAGGAGTCAGGATCTTCTGATGTGAAACAGAGCTGCCTCCACGGGTACGATGCGTAGAATTCACGCAATCCATCCCAATCTGCTGACGTATACTGCCACACGCGTCGCGAGCTAGTTGGCCGTGGTGGATCAGGCCGCGCGCAAGGTGCCAGCGTCCGGACGAGGCAGTGATCGGACGAGCCGAGAGGTGCATTCACTGAAACGGAATATCCGTCCGGACGTGTGGTCAACAGGAGGTCCAGTAAAGAGCTTGTATGATCCTCGATGTCTGGTATTCTCGTAGGAGAACGTACCAATTGCGAGAGACCATAGGCCAGAGAAAATTCGTAAGCAGACCTCCCCGCATAGTCGGTGGACTGAGAATCAAGCCACTCAATGTGGTGGGCATTAAAATCTCCCAAAATCACCAGTTCAGCGGATGGGTACTGCTCGAGAACTCTGTCGAGAAGAGCCGTTTCGTGTCCATGTCTCCGCTGTGAGACCTGTAAAGGCACGCGTAGACGCGGGTGTGGCCGCCGAAGTCCACACGCACCCTCAGCACTGACAGGTCCTGGCATGCCTTCATAGGCATGGAGGCGGCGACAACAGACATCCTGCCGAGCGTACATACATACCCCGGCGCGCCTCACAAACCTGTGTTCGAGCATATAGCCGGGGTATAACAGATATGATGTATCTGCCGGGCAGGATATCTGCGTCTCCGTTAGGAACAGAAGGGTCGGCTGCGCAGACTCGAGGTGGTGGTGTACTGCGTTCAGGTTTGAATGCAGTCCCCTGATGTTGCAGAAATCCACTTTTGAGGAAGGGGACTCCGCTGTAGAACTGTTCCTTCTTTGTTTTCTTGCCATTTTTTTTTTTGAGGAGTGTGTGGGAAATAAAGGAGGATTCACTGTGTCGACGACTAAAAGGACAAGCGGACGAAACAAACCGACCGAGGAACGATGTGGGAGGTGCAATTTGCAGGCGCGGCGTACGGAAGGGCCCCCGGTCCCCCCCTGTTGCAGTAGCCGGGTCCACTCCGGTCTCCTACACCGGCACGACTACTACACCAGGGATTTTTCGCAGGTTGGCGGTTCAGCCTCCCAGGGTGGAGATTAAGTGACCCCTGGGTTCGGGAACCCTACTGACCTGCGGGCGGCCAGCGGACAACCGTTTCACCGGGTCTCCCTGATCGCCGCACCTGCACCCTGCGCCCACAAAGACCAAAGGCCGTATTGGTTCCGTGGGCCCCCCGTCGTCAACACAATGTATCCTCTTAGAGCTCACTGGCGACCTTACTCACCGGCAGGAACACAACACTATGAGTAGGGTCTAGTGCTATTTGGCTGTGGTTTTCTGTAAGGTGGAGGTACTTCCCCAGTCGGGCTCTGCTCCAGATTTGAGCGAGATGACATTCGCTGAACGTGCCCTACCACACTTAGCGAGATGCCATTCGCAGTGCCCATACCTCTCCTTTTGGCGTAGTTTAAGGACATACCCGAGTCCGGACGTAGTTTAAGGACATACCCCGGGTCCAAAAAACCAAAAATGTCTGCGAAAGCCATAGGCCGAGTACCGCGTAGGCCCAGGCCCGGAGCATCGCAGCGAGAATTTCTTCAGCAGCAGCGTGACAGCTAGCAGTTAGTAATTGCCAGATGCATGACTACCCTTTTTATTGCAATCAGCTGTTAAAGCGAGATAAAACATATTGATCTCACAAACGGTACAATTTTTGCTGTCGGGTAAATCGAAATTTTAAATCTTAACTACTTGTTTTTTTTGTTTTGACGTATATTGTAAGTAGGTTTCAGTACCTTCTGTAGCTTCAGTAACTTTAACCCTTTAACGGGCTAGACTGAAAAAATCCTGAATTCAAGCCTCATCGCCAATATATAGTCCTAAAAATTCTGTATAAGAAAAAAATACAAAAAGATGATGTTACAGGTCTTTTTTGAGACCGCTGCCCTATAAAGTACCTCCAGGTATTAATGGATCACAATATATGTCCGGATACTTACAATTTCCAAAACGAAGTAACACGTTTTAAAAATATATAACCCGCAGTCTTTAAATTGGGAAAGCATTTAAAAATCCATGGTTTAAACCTCGGCGGAACGCAACAGACCGAATCGCTTAATTTAATCTAAAGACGTCCTTAAATAATGTTTGTATACAGTATACAGGGTACCTATACAGCGCCATCTGTGACCACTTTTGAGAATTATTTTTTTATGAAAATTATGTTTTTAATAAGCAGAATAAAAATCCTATATGTTGCTCCGGGGTATAAACTGTTACTATACAAAATTTCGTAAAATTCTGTGCAGTAGTTTTTACGTAGTGCGCGGACAAATTCACAGACAGACAGACAAGAATTCCAAAAATCACTGAAATGTTATTCAGTCAACGTTTCTAAGACCCCCCGAATAATTTTTTCTAGAATATCTTCAATGTACATTTTTTTTCTCCTTACGCGTTTATTATATGTATAGATTACAGTTTTAATATTTTCTAAGTTCTTCAATTAGTTAGACCTTGTTGTTTTAAATTTAGTCAATCAACTTTTTATGCCCCTCGTTGCTATGGTTACGTATGTTAGACCACCAAACATTTTCTATGAAAGAGTGAAGATCACATTTTGCTCTATAACTGGACTGCGTAGACAAAATGTATATTTGAACCATTGAGTAATAGTACTCTCCCTTATGGGAATATAGTTCAGAGCTAGATACGGTTACCAACTTTTAGTATGTTGTTGGACACGACACTGGGACCCCAAAACTGAAGCGAGACTGGGACATAGGTGAATGTCTCCCGCGTAATGACGTCATCAATGGTTTTCGATTCGTTTCTAAAAGTGCAAATTTCATCCAAACTATGCACTGCACCTACACGTGTGTGATATCAAACGAAAGAAGATTAAATATGCTATATTGCTGTTATACATTATATACTAATTTGTATTACAGTTTAATAGCTATTCTATTAACAAAAACCTAAAATCGGAATGACAAATTTTTTTATTAACCGGATGGATTAGGCTGGAGGTGAATGTAAGGTACATTCACCTCCAGCCTAATAAGAGCTGCATTTTGATCTTGAACAATATTTTTCGTATCAGACCTAGAATCCAGGACACAATTGTAAAAAAAAGTCAAAAATTAAATTGGCAAAGCGATAAAATGGCGGCAAAAAGATCTACCACTATGTGTACAGCAGTGTATTAAAAAAAATACTAAACTGCGATTAAAATGGGTTGAGCAATCCATATTAATTTTGACGTAAGGGTATGGCAAAGCTGTCAAATCTAATCGCATTCTCATCGCGGCTGCATAATACAGGTGGTGTACAATGGGTTTGACAAATTGACAAAGTAAGTTGATAGCTTGACATTACACGAAACAATGAAGAGTTGACAATCGAATAGAATTGCAAGGAAAACTAAACAAACGAATATCCTTTGAATAATAAATAATGAAGATTAATTGTCAATAATAAAAGGGTTTTCATTGGGTCAAGTAACCTGTGGTATTTATGAACTCGCCTGTACATAACTGAATAAAAAAAATGATCTTATCAATAATTCCTAATCGGAAATGTTTTTGATGGTTTTTATACACTATTTATATTTAGTTATAACTGAATAAAGAATGCTTCTAGAATTTTCGTTTTAGGGCGAATTAGATTTTTCATTTGTATAAGATTATTATAAATATTGAAATAGTGACTAGTAAATTGTCATCTCATCAATCAACTCAAATTTAAGATATAAGGTTCATTGTCATCCATACTAATATTATAAATGGGAAATTGTATGTGTGTGTTTGTTTGTCCGTCTTTCACGGCAAAACGGGGCGACGAATTGACGTGATTTTTTAAGTGGAGATAGTTGAAGGGATGGAGAGTGACATAGGCTACTTTTTGTCTCTTTCTAACCCCCCACTTCCCCAAAATGGAGGGTGGAAGTTTGTATGGAGCATTCCGGGGGGCAATCAGGAAAAGGGAACCGTGTTACCCCGAACTTAACGCGAGCGAAGCCGCGGGCAAAAGCTAGTAATAGAATAAAAGGAGCCTTGTGAAGATAAGATTGATTATACTTTTTTTTCTCCATACATTCATGGACCACCCTAATTCACATGCAACGATATGTATTTTATCAAGAAAAACAGGAACTACTTCTGTGAATAATTTCTGTTCCATTGTGTACACGAAAATACTCTTAAACATTTGGTTATTATTATTAGTTTTTATTCATGCCTGTCATGTAATTTTATTTATTTTTCGATAAAATAGTTACTAATAAATTGTTTTAATAGTTATTATCAAACAGTTTTTAGCAGCTACCGTAGCCTATGGACGAGTTCAACTAAGAGGTATCACATAATATACGCGTTATCGACACTTTAATACTTATATATGTATAAGTATTAAGGAGTTTTTGCTGTGCTATATCACGCTTTCCCGCAACAACCTGCTGGCATTATCGCCCCGCAGAACGGATAGCATGGTTGCCATTAAAAATACTACTTTAGTTTCGTTTAGCTTAGTTTGCATTATATGTGTTGTTTGCGTTTGCAGCGTACCCGTGCCCGCTGTACTTATGGACGGTGGTGCGCAACACATCGCGCGCCGAGCGACTGTCGTGCGCATTGGCCGCAGTTGCGCTCTTACTCTGCACCGCGCTCACCCTCTACTTCACACTCGTGGCAAAGAAGGGAGACCTAAACGTTGTCGATAGAGGTACGGTAGCAGTACACAGAAACGGTCCTATTGCACGTGTGGAGTTCGCACACTGTGGACGGTGGTGCGCATCACTTCGCGCGCGAGACGGCTGTCGTGCATCGTGCACTTCGGTGAGGCTCGTGCACTCTGTGTATTTTTTAACCGACTTCAAGATTTCAAAAGAGGAGGTTCTCAATTCGGCGTGTATGTTTTTTTTTTTTTTGTTTTTTTTTTATGTTTGTTACTCCATAACTCCGTCATGTCTGAACCGATTTTGAAAATTCTTTTTTTGATTGTAAGTATATATATACAGATTGGTCCCGTTTTTATCAAAACGCAGTTCTGATGATGGGATCTATGACGAATCGAGGGAATTCCTCAAATCTTAAAGGCATGCTTGTGGATTATTGTAGATGGTGCACTTAGACTCCATACAATGAAATAACTCGCTTAACAAACGCAGCGGAGAGGACAAATCGCCAAACGTGAACTATGCGTCGTTGAAGAGTTCCGTTCTGATTATCATCAGCAGTTCCACTTCATCAAATGTCACTCTTTTTAATGAAAATGCTTGATTTGTTGATAAAAATAAAAAAGTCACTTTATCTTCATCTTCGTCTTTAAGATTTGAGGAATTCCCTCGATTCCTCATGGAATTCATCATCAGAACTTGAGCTTGACGAAAATTGGTCCTGACAATCTAACTTGCTTAACAAACACAGCGAAGAGGACGAATCGCCAAACGTGAACTATGCGTCGTTGAAGAGTTCCGTTCTGATCATCATCAGCAGTTCCACTTCATCAAATGTCACTCTTTTGAATGAAAATGCTTGACTTGTTGAAAAAAATATTAAAATCACTATGTGTAAGCCCTTAAGATTTGAGGAGTTCCCTCGATTCTTCATGGATACCATCATCAGAACTTGAGCTTGACGAAAATTAGTCCTGACAATTAAACTTGCTAAACAAACACAGCGAAGAGGACAAATCGCCAAACGTGAACTATGCGTCGTTGAAGAGTTCCGTTCTGATCATCATCAGCAGTTCTACTTCATCAAATGTCACTGTTTTGAATGAAAATGATTTATTGATAAAAATATAAAAATCACTATATGTATGCCTTAAAGATTTGAGGAGTTCCCTCGATTCCTGCTGGATCCCATCATCAGAACTGGGTTTTGACAAAAACGGGACCAATCTGTATATATATATTAACAATCAAAAAAAGAATTTTTAAAATCGGTTCAGACATGACGGAGTTATGGAGTAACAAACATAAAAAAAAAAACAAAAAAAAAACAAAAACATACACGCCGAATTGAGAACCTCCTCTTTTGAAATCTTGAAGTCGGTTAAAAAGGTATTATTCTAGATAATTAATAAAAAAACATAATAGAGTAAAATATAAAGAAAGAGAGAAAGAAGAGAGTATATGTAAGTACCTACATATTTTTGTCACATTAAATATTCCTATTCATATTTTCATTTAGTTTTTATGGTGACATTGATGACACCGTTCCCCCTTATACAATAATTGTGTTTTAAAGATTATCTTTTGCTATCTGTCTTGGATATATTATATTTATATCGACTAATACGTTTATCAGTAGGTATGGCTGTATCGACAGTGTGTTCATTTTAAAATTTATACTTTTAGATGGTAGTGCGAATAACAAATGTTTGCTTATCATTATTTATCAGTAACCTGTTTACTTTGTTACTTAATTCTTGGAAGATGCGAAAGTACATATCAATAATATATTATTATTAATTAAATGCATTGCTTCCCGCGGTTTAGCTCTCCGAAATAGACCAGGTACATTATAGGTATTTTTTAAATAGCGTATGTTGAATATCATAATTAAACCGGCCATACCTATTTATATCGTTATAACTTTCATTCAATGCTTGAAATTGAAACAATTGTGCGCATCGAGAAACAGTAACGATCATAAAATCATTATTTAAAAAAGGTGACAAGCAAAATCCGCATAATTATAGACCAATAGCCCTCATAGGCCAAGAAAATTAGATTTTTTCGAAGAATTAATTCCCAGCAGGCTGGAAATTGCTTTAACACCTTCATGTGGTAATAAATGTATGTAATCCGAGTTTGCCCAATCCCAAGAGGTGTGAGGCGTACATTTAATGCATCGTTACTACTATTAACATTTAATTGCAAATTTCTAAAACGTACCCAATCAGAAAACTATTTATACACCGTGTTTTATTTTATTTCCGGTAATTTCAAGGGTATATTCCTGAGCTTAACTTAAGTATATTTCTTAAAGACGCTAGTGTCCTAATAGTTCTGAGGTAATCGATAGTTCTTTTTAGTCTTTCTCATTGTGTATATTTTTCTTTTAATCTGAGAACCCGCTATAAAGTCATGGTTAGGTACGTGTACTAAAAAAATGTCACTTAAATTGTGTAATACTGATCCTTTGTTTATCAAAGCAAGGTCATTGCCCTTAGCATTACGTAAGTCGGTGGAGCGGGAACTCGAACGACTCGTGGCGGAGGGTACGATTTTTAAAGTCGATTATTCGGATTTTGGTACACCCATTGTACCAGTTATTAAAAAAACGGGAGAAATTCGCATTTGCGGCGATTACAAAGTAACCGTTAACCCTAAGTTGGTACAGGAGCCGTACCCGCTGCCACGAATCGAGGAGTTATTCGCCGCGTTGAGTGGGGGCGAGCAGTATAGTAAGATTGATCTTACAAATGCGTACCAACAATTACTGTTGGACGAGGAATCTCAACCGTTTACTGCCATAACAACCCATATAGGTACATTTATGTATAGACGCACCCCATTCGGTATGAGTTGTATTCCGGAAAAAATCCAAAAATTCATGGAGGAGACGCTTTGGGGGCTGCGGGGGGCCGCGGTCTTCCTTGATGACATCGTGGTGACTGGACGTGACAGGGAGGAGCACCTCGCTAACCTGACGGCGCTCTTCGAGAGATTACACGATGTAGGTCTCAGAATTAAATTAGAAAAATGCTCATTTATGCAAGATAGCATTAATTACGTAGGGTGTATTATAGATAAACAAGGTTTGCATCCCGACCCCGACAAAATAAAGGCTATTGTGGACGCGCCGGCGCCGAGTGACGTCACGCAACTGCGATCATTCCTAGGGTTAATTAACTATTACGCGAAGTTTATACCTAACCTTAGCTCAACACTGTATCCACTACATAGGTTGCTACGTAAAGATGTACCATGGGTTTGGTCAGCAGATTGCAATAAAGCATTTTTACAGGTTAAAAATGTCGTGGCTAGTAAAGGCGTCTTAGTGCATTACGATCCGGACCTTCCTTTAGTGTTGGCCGTGGACAGCAGCTCGTACGGTCTCGGCAGCGTGCTGTCACACCGTTTCCCGGACGGCTCGGAGCGGCCCATATGCTTCGCGTCGCGCACGCTGACCGCGGCCGAGCGCGCCTATAGCCAACTGGATAAGGAAGCGCTGGCAATAATAGCGGGAGTCATTAAGCATCATCAGTACCTATATGGCCGACACTTTATCATTAAAACAGATCATAAGCCCTTAACTTTTATATTTGGCTCGAAACACGGTTTACCGCAAACGGCCACCAGTAGGTTACAAAGATACGCGACTAGGCTGGCCGCTTACAATTAAGAGATCGAGTTTGTTAAGTCGAATGATAATAACGCGGATGCATTTTCGCGCTTACCTTTACCGTGCCGGCGTAATAAAGACACAGGGACGGATTCAATTTCTTATATAAACTATGTAGAGGAGTCATTCCCTATTAGCGCGAAAGACGTGGCGTCAGGGACGCAATCGGATATGGTTTTAAAAAAAAATTTGAATTATGTTCAAGAGGGTTGGCTGGTAAGTGGACTTGCCGAGCAAGAGAAGCCTTATTTTCATAGGAAAGAAAAATTAACACTAGATAGGGGTTGCATTTTATACAATCACCGGGTGGTCATACCGGATGAACTGAGGCAACAAGTGTTAATGGAGCTTCATGAAGGTCACCTTGGCGTCGTAAAAATGAAAAATTTAGCGCGCGGGTATGTATATTGGCCGCAGTTGGACGCCGAGATTGAGGAGTTATGTCGCGCATGCGCCGCGTGCCGCCAGCAGCGAGACGCGCCGCCGCGTGCCACGCTGCACCCCTGGAGCTTCCTATCGCGACCATGGCAGCGTTTGCATCTGGATTTTGGTGAGTTTCAGGGTAAACATTATTTGGTAACAGTCGATGCCCATACCAAATGGATCGACGTTCAAAGAATGCCAAGCACGAACGCCGCAGCGACGATACTCAAGCTAAGAGAGCAGTTCGCCAGATTTGGTCTTCCCAGCCAGATCGTAAGTGATGGAGGGCCTTCATTCGCCTCCGCGGAGTTTGCCGAGTATTTAAAAAGGAACTTCATCACGCACACAATAACAAGCCCTTATCGTGCGGCGGGCAAAGGCGCAGCGGAAAACGCCGTCAAGTCCGTAAAGCGGGCGATGAAAAAAGCGGCTCACGAAGGGGCAGATATCGAGGTAGCCATTTGCAAGTTTTTGTTTCAGTATCGGAACACGCAGCACTGTACAACGGGTGTAGCTCCGGCAGAAGCCCTGATTGGTAGGCGGCTGCGTGGGCGGTTAGATGCGATCCTGCCCACCTTTGAGCGAGCCGAGCGAGTAAATATGTCGCAGGATCGGGCCGGGCAACACCGGCCAGGCGCCGAGCGGTACGTGCAGCCCGGCGACACCGTGCTGGCGCGGGACTACCGCCGACAGTCTGGTAAGTGGGCCGAAGCGGTCGTTACAGAGCGTAAAGATTCACTCACTTATACAGTACGTCTCTCCGATGGGCACGAGTGGAAGCGCCACTTCGACTAGCTGTTGCCGATACCAACGCCGAAGAACCGTTATTCCCTTTCAAAATTCGAGACACAACCGGATATCAACAACGATGAAGACCACGTGTTGCCATCGACGTCGAACGGCAGGTCAGTTGTTTCCGTACATGAGGCTAGCGAGGACTCTGACGAGTACCATGATCCGTTGGACGAGTCTCCAGTGACCACGCCAGAGGCGAGTCGTTCAAGTGAAATTACACCGGCACCCACCTCTGACGCAGCACCCATGGATCCACCAAAGACAGAGTCCGGTGATAACTTAGTCAAAAAACGCCCAGCGCGTAGCTGTGTAAATAAAATAAAAGGCAAATACAAAATTCAAATGCATTCAATCAATATTAAATTAGTTGCACGTTGTATCCCAGGCCTTTTTCTTTTTTTCTCTCCATGTACGTCTATGTGGGTGTAGTTATGTACATTTGTAATTATCATTGCCAAGAACAATAACCTAAATAATAAGAAACCAATCTTATTACTTACTTGAAGTCCCACTCAAGACACCGCAATTCAATTCTAAACCTAATGACATGAGACATTAAGGTTGAGTAGTGTTATCAATTGGTTAAGTATAATATTTACCTGTCGTATCATGAAGACAAATCATTTGAACTAAATTAGACTTTAATGACATACTATTAAGAGTTAATTACTTATAATATAAAATGAATTTTATTATTCCTAGCCATAAGCGCCGACTGTAGTTGTATTCTAGGTACTTACCTGTACCTTACTTTAGGAGCAATTATTTTTTTTGTCCCACTTGGGAAAACTTGTATTACTTTTAAATTTCGTTTAATTTAGAACATCTTAGTTTAATTACATAAGTTAAGTACATTAACAATTGAAAACAAAATTGTAACAGGGGGAGGTGTAATATATGTGTAAAATGTTGGGTACTTTGGTTATGATAACTGATAACGTTTGAGGGTAAGCCCTAAATAAATCAGTTATGTCGTTGACTTGGCGTTTACTTTCGTCTTGCATTCCCAAAAAACCCTTAAACATTACTATTCTATAGATTTTCAACAGGAGTCATCGGTTTCGAAGATATGTGGTATGGAAGTCAAAATACAAATTTTTCAATAAAATGAGACATTTTCCCGGTTTATAACTTTTGATTTCGGCTGTACTGCTGAATTAGAAGTTAAGTTACTCATTCGACGCATAATTTAACCCTCTTTAATATTGATATACATGATATTTTCCGTTGGACGTACTGTTTTCGAGCTACAAGCAAAAACTTGACAAAGGGCAAAAATTTCGCTAAAAAGTTATGCACACCTCTTGGGATTGGGAAAACTCGGATTACATGCATTTAGGAGCACATGAAGGTATTAAAGCGATTTCCAGCCTGCTGGGAATTAGTTCTTCAAAACACTTTTTATAGATCTTATTTGCTTGGCCTATCATTCCAGTTTTTGCTAAAATATTTGAAAAAGTTATTTATCAAAAACTATGTTAATTTTTAAACAAAACAAACATTTCAATTTCAATTTATTTATTCTCCTTGACAAGCAATACAGTTGACAAACATTATTTGCAAAGAACAAAAGGGATTTAGAAAAAATATCACCATAAACATGGCAATATTTGATCTAGTAAAAATTGCAACAGAAAATATAGATAAAAGGATACCAGTTTGTGCATTGTTTACAGATATGACTAAAGCATTTGATTATGTTGATCACAAATTACTCCTTCACAAGATATATAGATACGGAATAAGAGGTAATGTATTCAATCTTATTGAATCTTATCTCAAAAACCGATCACATCGCACTGAAATATCCAGAATTTGTCAAAAAAGTAATTACAATAAAATATACATATCAAATGAATTACATATACAATATGGCGTACCTCAGTGCACTTGGTCCACTTCTTTTTTTGATATACATAAACGACTTTCCTAGTCAAGTTCATCATCCAATGATCATTTTTGCTGACGATAGTACCTCTATTGTAAGTTTTAATGACAATGTTAACTATGAATATGATGTAAACCTAGTACTAAGGGAGATGATAACATGGCTTAGCAATAACAATTTAGTAATCAATTTGAACAAAACCAATATAATGCATTTCCACCAACGAAAAACTATTAAACTTAAATATTAGTACTTTACGATGACAACATAGTCGAGAGAGTTGGCGTAACAAAAATTTTAGGGCTTATGATGGATGATCAACTTACTTGGAAATATCATATAGAATATATATGTAAGAAAGTAAATAAATCTGCATATGCACTACTGAAACTTGCAAAAATAGTAGATACAACGGCAGTACTATCCGCATATCATGGTCGTGTAGCCTCTATACTAAGATACGGTGTTATATTTTGGGGAAATTCATGCCATAGAGACGCTGTGTTTAAAGCACAAAAAAGATGTATACGAGCTATAGTTGGCATTAACTTGCTGGAGAGCAGCGTTCCTTTCTTTAAATCATTATAAATATTAACTTTTCCAGCACTTTATATATATGAGTTGGCAAATTTTGTCAAAAACAATCCTCAATTGTTCAAAATGGTAACTCACCAACGCAGCATACACGTACGTTCACAATATATGAACAACGTATGCAATAGCCAACAAGGATATACTAGGAATGGCACCAATTTTTTTTAATAAAATCCCAAACTCCATAAAAGCCTTGAAAGCTGATCAGTTTAAAATACAGTCAAAATCATATTTAGTAAGTAAGTGCTATTACTCAATAAATGATTATTTTGAAGATATATAAATAACCTCGCTTGTTTCGTTTCGTTTTGTATATAGCCAATTTAACTTATAATATTATTGTTTAGATGTATATTGTGTTTTTTTATTGATTAATGTAACGTAATTGTAGGTAACCTAGTTAATATAAAATATTGTTATTTAACTTACAAAGGAGATCGTCAATTTTTGTTAGGTGATCTGGCCCAGATTATTTAGGACCGTTTAGCAATGTTCTGACCTTTAAAATATCGTCATAATTTCTAGATCAGGACGGTGGTAAAAATATTGTGAAATCTAATGGGAAAATTTAAATATCATGGATTTAAAACTTGAATCTGACAAGGACAATATTTGAAAGCGTGCTTGCCTATGATTTATATATTAATGTAAAAAAAGTACCGATTCTTTAAAGATAATGTACAAAAGCGGACTTAAAAACAAAACGGGAATCATGATAAAATAATAAAAAGTCATATTATTATTTTGATTGTATTTATAGTTCCTGTATTTTGGTAAACAAAGACGGCTGTCAAACCATCGTTGATAGTATTAACTGAACATTCCTAACACTTATTGCCAAGGGATAAGGTTTACCACCGTTAAGTGGCCATACCACTAGTATCTGACATTGCAAAATTGAAAAAAAGATGCGTTTCGTTATCGAAGGTGCATGATATTATGCCATTATGAAACCCACTTTTAATATTCAAACTCCGATCAAAAATGCAAAAATACGCATTTTCAATCTTTAGGCATTATTAATACAGTCGATTTCTAATTTAAACTTCCGTATTCGTAGACTTAGATACTATTTTAATATTACAATGTTCTAACTTACCGAACAGTATCAAAACGCAGATTATGTAACGGTAGATATTGACAGTGTCAAACCTATAACAAGCAAAAGTTGTAGTGTGTTTATTACTAATTTCAATTTAATACCTCTACGCGTTTACGAGGGAAAAGGTAGTAAGATAAAATTTAAAAAAATATTTTTTTCACACCACCTGCTCGACAATGCCAAATTATATATCATGCAAACCTCACCGAAAGCAAATCATTATAGCCCTTGGCTTTAGCCGGGTTATAATGTTGTACTAAATCTCATTATAACCCGCTGGTTAATAATGTGATTTCACTTCCCATAGTTCTTATTGTTATGTGCTTAAAGTCTAATTTGGTAAAGTCCGCATGGTGCACAGCCCCGCGACGCCACCCGGGGCCCGCGCCCCCGCGTCGAACTGATTTGAAAATCGAATTTATTCGGAAAATCGTGCTGGCCACCTTTTTTAAATACCTGAAACAAATGCCGCGAGTGTCATAAGACGCTGCAGTATACGGAGTAAAACTGCAGGTTCTATAAAAATTGAAGATTTCGAATAAAATGGACTAATGTATCAAGAATCAATTTTTAGGGTTCCGTAGCCAAATGACAAAAAACGGAACCCTTATGGATTCGTCATGTCTGTCTGTATGTCTATCCATCCGTATGTCACAGCCATTTTACTCGGAAACTATAGGACGCATCTGAATAAAATTTACACATAAGGTGTATTTTGTATGCCGCTACTTAGCTATGTAGATTAAAAAAAAAATTAGGAGGGGGGGGCCTTCCATACATGTACTTAACTTTTTTTTTTTGACTAAATATCAACATGTGACACATCAATGATAGGTCTTTAAAAATAACATTGAGGTTTCTTTGACCATTTTGTGATTAGTGAATATTTTCTGAAATAATCGCTTCGAAAGTCAGAAAAATTGTGCCCACCCCCCCTGTAACTTTTGAACCGTAACTCCAAAAAATATGAAAAAAATTGAGGAGATGCGTCTTATCATATACTTTCTACGCAAATTATTTTGAACATTATCGGTTTAGCCATTTTTGAGTTATCTCCAAAAAGACATAGGCACCAGATACGACCTTTTGGTATTAGTTTGGTTCTTATTCCATTGAAGGTACGGAACCCTCCTATGTGTGGTCCGACACGCACTTGGCCGGTTTTTACTTTTGAATTGATTTACTTTAATAAAAATCCGTTTCTAGTAGTCTACTGTCTACTTTAGTAATAAAAGGAGTACCTATTTATTTTACATTGAAGTACAAACTGTATACGGTTTATATCAGGTGGCCCAGAATTGACGATCTCCTTTGTATAGTTTTATAAAAATTTGTACGCCAATAGGCAAAACACAGAGTTCTGTACCTATGTTTATACTAAGACCACAACTTGTATCACCTGTATTTTACAAATAAAAATTTACTTTACTTTACTTTCCTGAGTAAAAACCGTAATAGTAATGTGATGCTGGCTGCTGCGTTGGGATTGGTAACATTTAGGTGCCTACATCACGGCTTTCTGTTCCTCTCCTTGGTGTGATCACATCTGTCCCTGCGTCCAGTACCGGGGCGATACTCGTATATCAATTAATCAAAAGTAACCGACAAGCGAGCACAGCGAACTTACAGACAAATTCGAACACAACGGAACTGTCAGCTGGCTACCGGGACGTCCCTGCATTTCGATAGCTTTTTGATTAGTTGTTCTGCGATAACTTAAAGAAACTCTAGAAGGCCTAAAAGCGATATCCATAAGGCACTGGTCCCACCGCGAGCGAGTAAGCTATGAGCTATCGGCTATTTTGTAGCCCAAGAAACGAACAAAAGATAATCGCTTCCGTGTAAATAAAAGAGAGAGATATATATTTATAGTTCATAGCTGGCTGTTCACACTGCGATGAACTATAAATATACATCTCTCTCTTTTATTTACACGGAAGCGATTATCTTTTGTTCGTTTCTTGGGCTAGAAAATAGCCGATAGCTCATAGTTACTCGCCCGCAGTGGGGCCAGTGCCTAATGTCTTGTTATATAGTCCAACTCGTTTGCAAGTAAATAAATCGCTAGTGTCCGTTCGAGGCGGACTACTAATTTAAGAAATTTGCAGCCCCTCACGAGTGGAACATAACTCGCGAAGACTGGCTAGCGCGCCCCATGTCTGGCAACAGCACTGTGGCGCGCTTCGCTCCGCTCAAGCTGGTGGTGGTGCAGCACTCCGTGAGCGCCGAGTGCCACCGGTTCACCAACTGCGCGGCGGAACTGCGGAACCTGCAGAACTACTTCATGGACGCGACGCATCTGGGATATGATATACCGTGAGTATACGCTAGGCTAGTTGGAGGTATTTGCAGAGGACAAGCAGTACAAAATAGTGTCTGCAAAGTCCGAGATGAAGGTGTATTGAGATTGAAACACTGGCGACAGTGGGATAAAGCGTCTTAAGACCCAAGAGCATCTATGAATCTGAAGGATCATTGACACATTATGCCATGCTTTTTCATGAACTTTGACCTTGAATAACCAGACTATTACTATATATATATTTTCATTAATCAGCTACAACTTCTTGATCGGCAACGACGGACGCGTGTACCAGGGCCGCGGGTGGAACCGCGAGGGCGCGCACACGGTAGGGTTCAACCGGTGTTCCTTGGGCGTCGCTTTTATAGGTACGTTCCGACTCTATTATTAACCGTAATTGATCAATACCTTAAGCTAGCCAATATTCTGTACCTAGTAGAACACATCAAAACATACTTGAGAAAGCATCAGCTATAAATAGAGCTATGTGAGAACCACTGTTTCAACTTGAAACCTTCGGGAGTTCCTACCGTGTAAAGGCCATTAGGTCACTATTTAAACGATATAATTACAGGGGACTACAGGGAAGAGCTGCCCGTCCATAGCCGAGTGACGGACCTGCAGCTGCAGCGGTTCAGCATGCTGCTGGAGGACGGCGTGAGACTCGGATTCCTGCGCGCCGACTACTCCATCCTGCCGGCCAAGGACGTGCAGGAGTCCGCGAGCCCCGGCAGCAACCTATACCGCGCTTTACAGAAAATGGAACATTACGAGCGAACTTATAACTTTTTTCTAATGAAGTGTAAGGAAATATATGATAAATTAGGTTTACCTTATGAATTATGATCAAATTTGACTTGTTTTTTTTTTTTATTTAATACAAAACTCTGAAAGGTATTTTATTATCCGTCTATCCTACCGCATTTTCGTGTACTGTTATTTTCGACGTCATTTGCAGCGACGGAATATTATAAAACTTCAATAAAATCCCAATAAGAAATAGGATGCATAAAACATTTAAGATGTACCCACCTAGGGCCACCTGTACTGCAAGCCGATGAGGTAGGTACTTACCTACAACAAATTACAGCCCTAAGAATCTGGAAGTTTCTTGGTTCAAAAGGAATAAGTAATGAAGTAATAAAGGGCTGTCGCAATAGATCAAATCTGGTCGACGCGACACATCCATATCCCAATTAAGAATAATTAAAAACGAAAATAATAATAATAGTAGATTAAAAAACGAACTAAATAGATAATTTAATCTAATTTAATTTTTAATTGTTTCTTTAAAAAAAGATAATAAATAAAAATATCATTTTAGTTAAGGTTATTTTTACGGACGACAGATGGACAGACGGACGGACATGCGAAACTATAAGGCGTCCTAGTTGAGACGGAACTCCGAAAATCGCATATCGCCACTACCGATGAAATGTCATCAGCAAAAAAGTTTCGATAAAACGAATCTTCGATGTTTTACGCTTAGGTACGACAAGGAGTACAGTCGGTGAAATGATCTTTCGATTTATGGTGCCTTCGATTGATCACGCGGTCCGCATGCTTGTTTGCCACCGTTGTGCTATATATAAAAAAAATAACTCGCCTAAAAGCTTTGATTAAAGTAAAAAGAGGAAGATGCCCGATAGGACTAGAGCCCACGACACTGAAGCCACTTCGATAAGTCTCCTAGATAAGATATGAATATAGTCACGTCTTTAATGGGGGAACACGAAATGCTGATGCTGCAATCAAAAAAAAGTGGCGGCGTATTTTTTTTTCTTTTTTGATAAATAAAAAAACCGGTTTCTAGTATGATAAGGATAAGTCTCCTACATTTCCTTTGTTCCTCGAAGCAGGGGAGGGGTAGGGCTCCACGATAATGCGGTGCTGCAAGCCCCCGTGCGCAGCCTTGTCAGTGGCAGCAGTATCAAAGGATTGTAGATGTATGCCAAAACAAAGCGCCAAAACAAATTGTAATTCACAAATTGTCATGCAACAGGCTCTAGTTTAGAAGTATAAATTTAAAAAATGACATAATGATAGCAATTCTATACACACATAAATAATTTTAGCTTGGTAACGGTTTCAAGTACTTACTAGGAGAACAGAATTAAATAGAAATGCATTTTTATCAGCATATTATTTGCTGACGCTACACAAAGGGGCATGACACTCGGAGATACGTGTTTCACGCATGGGTATTGCCTATTTAGCTGTCTCGCTTACGCAATAACAAAAAAGTTTTTGATAAAAAAAAAATTGGTTGTTTGTAAAGTAGGTTTACGATCGAGATGTTTACGTGATAACGTCTAACCGCTCGTGAGGATTCCGCGTGACAAGTTTCACGGAATGACTGGCAGCGCTCGAGATGAGACGGGAGATCGGTCCGTCTCTCTCTCGTTATACCTGCGATCGCGCTCGTGAGGTTTTGGTGTGACACAAGTTTCTGAACATGTCACCCGACTAAAACGATTTTAAAGACGTTATCACGTCAAAAAATGTTTTCGTATTTAAAACAGTACTTACGAATGAAAAGTGAGCTTCCGTGAGCGTTGTTTTTGTGTTTCGAGCTAATGCACTCAAAACAGGCACAATTTGGCATGATTTTCAGGTATTTTAGTCGTTATTTTTGAAAGCACACACAATATATCACCTCGGCTATGACACGACTGATTCAATATAGGTTCCGGAACCTAAATTTGATGGCACACGATCGTGCACCTGGTACCATACCTATCTAATAGTAAATTCAATGAAACGTAAAGCCTGACCAGAAATATATGAATTTCATGGGAACTAATTTCTTACACTGGCAATAATTTATATGCAGGTAGACTGTTACTGTTGTCATTGTCAGTGTCATTGTGGCGGTTTACTTGAATGATAATAAAGTGTTGAATATTAAATAATAAACGACAAAATTATCCATAGTCAAGAGCGAAATATTGTAAAGTGTTTATAATAAACTGCTGTAAATAATACGGTCGGGAAATGAAACAATTTCACTGTGAAACTTTTTAAAATAACATCAGAGCTGACAGGTAAACAAATCAAGATGTCACCATACCATAGGGAATAATAGCGCTCTCTTGACAATGATCTGATATATTTCTGGTCAGGGTTTACATTCGATGAAACGAACATTCGATGAAACGTACATTCGATGAAACGTGTTTCTATATGGCGTAAGTAACCCTATTTGGTGAAGACGGACTCGAGGTACAGAGCATACTTGAAGAGTGGCGGCAGACTGAAGAATTTTGGCCTAAAGATAAGCAGATCTAAAACAGAAGAACACAAAGAACACTTGTTCTGCGCTTTCGGCGGCCTCTCCGGTTTTGCTGCCATTCAACTTGATGGCGTTACGCTGCCAGTCTGCTCCGACTATAAGTACGTCGGTTCGCTCGTACAGTGCGATAGCGACATTGACCGCCGAATCAGCTCAGGATGGATGAAATCGCGACAGGTCACGGGAACGATTTGCGACCCCCGGATGCCCCTTCGTTTGAAGGGCAAATCCGTCATAAGACCTGTCGTCATGTATGGATCTGAAAGTTGGGCCTTAAAGGTGGTGGATGAAAAGAGATTGCATGGTGCGGAGTTGAGAATGTTGAGATGGATGTGTGGAGTGGCGAGAATAGATCGGGTAAGGAATACGGGACCTATAAAAGAGAAAGTTTGAAATATGCGCCCATAGTCAATAAATTGAGAGCCAACTGTGTGTAGCATGGTATACCTACAACCAAGTAATGCGGAGGGATGACATGAAAAGCAAAGAGTAGTATAATTATGAGAAAGGTATTAGGAATGAATGTGGAGGGATGCAAGAGGGGAGGAAAACCACGGAAGAGATGGATGGACTGTGTGACAGACGATATGAGAAGGAAGGGCGTGAATAACGAGATGACGGGCGAGAGAGATGTATGGAAGAGAAAATCTTCGCCGACCCCAAATAAATGGGATATGGGCAAGAAAATAAGTAAAAATAAAAATAAAAACTTATTTTCTTTAATTTTTATAGTTTTAATTTTGAAATGTAATGTAGTATATGATAATGTATGGTTATGTCATTACTTCCTGAATAAACAATATGTAAAGCCTGACCAGAAATGTATGATTATTATCAAGAGGGCGCTATTATTCTCATTTATATGGCAACAGTTCAGTATAGCCATAAAGCGTTTTACGTCACACCTGGCCATAATGTGAGTTTTACCGCTCGCTACGCTTACGGTAAAACTCGCATTATGGCCAGGTGGGGACGTAAAATTGTGTACTCACCACGGGCAGTAAAAAAGAAAGCCCTCTATCGCATATTTACAACCCTCGCCTGCGGCTCGGGTCCCAAATACCTGCGATTTCGGGCTTTCTTTTTTTTACAGCCCTAGGTAAGTAATGTACTATTATTCTATGGTATGGTGACATCTTGATTTGTTTACCTGTCAGCTCTGGTGATAATGTGAAAATGTTTCATAGCGAAATAGTTCCATTTCCCGAGCGTATTATTTACAGCTGTTTATTACATACACTATTTACAATGTTTCGCTCTTGACTATGAATAATTTTGGGATTTTTTTGTCGTTTATTATTTAATATTCAACGCTTTACTATAATTCATTTAAACCGCGACAATAACACTGACAGGCTATCACATGCACTCACACATGCATATCGTTCTGTCGGTAAAATGATTGCCAGTGCACGAAATTAGTTCCAATGAAATTTCGCAACATGGCGCATGATCATATATTTCATATTTCTGGTCAGGCTTTATAATAATACGATTTGATTCATGGAGGTGGTTCCATAGGATTTATTCTTGATTATTGTACAATAGTCCTCTATGCTACTTTCACTCATTATTACAGGCAGGCAAAAAAAATATTTTTTCTTCCACATCATCTTCCACACATGAAAATCTGTCGTCATTTTCATTTGTCAAGAGATACATATTAGGTGATTTTAGTGATTTAGGAAAACATTACGACAAACTAATTAAATTTATCTAAATTATGGGTGAGTCGATAGCAGCGAAGGTTACGAAGTCCACGACCACGTCCATAAATGGCGTTAACGTGAGCCTCGAGATAGAAGACTGGGATAATCTAGTTACTCCCATCGGCCAGGCGGTGGTACAATATCTGCAATGCGGCGGAACCAGCCCAAAATATAACAAGATAATTCGGCGATTGAGAACGTCTCGGCGTGATGATGACAAAAATAATCGCCTGTCCATTAGGGATGAAGAAGCGTTGAGAATTTTCGATCGGAAACAAAATCAGTCTCCTGGATCTGGTGGCGACCCATGCGAAAGGCGGCGACGACGCGTCTGCCGCTGCCCACGCCCACGCCGACGCCGCAGGCGCTGCTGTCGGCGCCGCCGCCGCCGCCGCCGCCGTAGACGCCGTTGTTAACTAACCCGAAGCCCACGGAAAATAGGTCGATCAATATCCTAGCATTTTTCCGTGGCTGAATCATAAAAGCGTTCGATTCGAAATGACGCCATGCTGTAATTTATAAAATCTATGTTTCATGTGTTTTTTGTCTAGTTTTAGATGTTTATTATTAAAGTGTCTATAATGTAATGTCTCTAATGTCTATAATGAAATCGTTAGTATAATATTATGCAAAAAATGGCATTGTTAACTAATATTGTGACGGTGAAAGTATTGTGGTTGTTTATTTTTATTATACATATTTTTGGTAACAATATATGTTTTCTACATAATTATTTATTGTTGTTTCTTTATAGTGGATTTTAATGGGAAGAACATATGGACTAAGAGCTGGCCATGTCTGATATGACATAATAATGAGAGCAACAAAACCCGTTTGGTTAGATTATTATAATAATAATAATAATCTTTTTGTAGCGACTCCACGTACCTGAGTGCCCCTGGGATGCCCTGTCGGATAGGTGGGACAGGTCCCCTACCTCTGGCTTGCCGTAGCCGGCTGTACAGAGTGGGGTCGTTAGAGCTGCGTTCTCGAGGGCAGATGTGGAAACCTAAGTGGCGAGTTGGTTATATGTTTAGTCCAGTGACACCTCTCTACCCCTAGCCCCCGCACCTGTGTTGCCCTTGAGCCATCTTTGATGTAGCTTTTTATGGGCGCCCATCTTGCGGAGGGCGAGTCACCGTCTGCCGGAAATAAAATTGGATACCGTTTTATTAGGCAGGCGTCCGGTTCTTCATCCAATAGACCAGTAGTTAGTCCATACTCTTCACCCAATAGCCTAGTACATTTTAGACTCCATTAACTCATAATAGTCCTTACACCATGACGGGTGCTGCCTCCGCGTAGTGTACCCCTCACTTTTCATTAAATTGTCGAAAGGGCCTCTGCGCATTGGCTCCGCATACGCCTCCCAAAGGTCCGGAACACCATTGTTCCGTGGTCGAGAAAGACATACAAATATTTAATACTACAGTAGGCGACAAACTATGATTTACATTATACGTCGTTTGGCACTAGACTACTTTCCCCCAACAGAAACTTGGCAATGATATGGGCCATTCTACTTTACGTAGTACATATTTTTTTGAAACTTTCGTACAATGCATATTTTAGAATACTTGACCATTAAGTACTTTCATTTGCCGTTTTTTGCACGGAGAAAGAGATTATACCGATAGCTTAGTTTAATAATAACAACTGTAAATATTCTTAATCACAGTTACTCAGTGGTACTTATTTGTCTCCAGATTTGTATGAAAATGAAGCATTTACCACTGTGTTAACATCTTTTTAAATTTATCAATAATAAGATATGAATTTTGGTCAAGAAATTCCTATTATTTGGTTCAGGTACAATTTAGGTATCCAATTATATACGAATTCAATGTCTATCATAGTTATTTCTGGCAATAGATTAATGTTCATGAAAAAAATTGTAAAATAAGCGGTGAATATATTTAGAAAACCAAGGAAAATATAATTATTAAACTACATACTAGAATATTACACTAATATACGCATGTTTCAATTTTTTATTAATATTGACATCCTTTGTACGAGTAGGTTCGCGATATATTTCAAACATTAATTAGTAAGACAATATCCCAACAAAAACATTCTGTAAAAAACTAGCCAAGTCTCGATGGAGCTGCTTGTTTATCTCTAAAAAGTAATGAAATCTAGACAAAGTCGTGCCAAGTCTAAGGTTCCTTACTGCGATTTGTTTATTATTTATAATAATGTGACTTGGCCGTTGAAGGGTACACAAGGGTACAAAACTAGGTGCTCCATGAGATTAATAACGTATGCGGAATGAAATCTGTAGAACATTCAGTTTCATATAAAATAAATAAACATAATACAATAATGTATAATCAAACTAAATGTAACTTTACTCCAATGCGAGCTTTCAGACGAAAGTCTATCGCTGTCAACAACAATCTAAATTAAATAATAAATAATCTTCCATCGGATAACTTTTTAAGGAAGCTTCGTATACTCGACATTTTTCACATTTTTGTCCGTAACACGGTGTTCTCAAAATAATAGTTACCTTGCCACGAAAACAACATGTTATTAGTCATTTAAAAAATCCAAAAATTCCTGTCTTTTTCATTTTTTTACCAAACGACGTGGCCGTATTTTCAGGTATTTTTTTTATATTTTTGGAGACGATGGGCGTAACTTTACTTAATTGTTAACTGATGCCCATGTCTTCACTATAATTTAAAACAGTTTTACTGCCATATTTGAATACCTTCCTGAGTTCTCTGTAAGATTTTGTGACTCAGCGGGCCGTCATTTTCTTTAATCGATCTCTCTCAGCAAACTGGCTAATGCTGGAATGTTTCCCTGAACCTTTCTTATGGCAATTTTTGTAAAGAAAAAGAACGCAAAAATATTACAAATAGCTCTTTAGCTCTATCCCATTTCCACAAAATTTTCCACGGGAACGAATACTGTAGAAATTACATCCTGTTTCGCGACGTTGCAGTAGTAGTAGTTGTAAACACTTTATTGTACGAGAAAACAACGAAAGACATCACAACATATACGTACAATGGCGAACTTATCCCTTTAAGGGATTTCTTCCAGTTAACCTTTGACCAATTTAACGTTGTTCTCCTCGATTAACCATAATTGTAAGATAAAATTAATTAACAGATATAACAATATAAGCTTTAAATTATTTATATATACATACATATATATATATATAATTTCAGTTTATTTATTTACTTACTTCTGCGTCTTCAAAACATTGTGCAGATTTCATTCCGCATACGTTAAGTAAGTTTGGTTTTTCAACACGGCTAGCACGTCTTAGGCGCGACTGGCGCGACAAGAGACAGGTCTGCGCGACTTCATGCGTTGTCGCTAGTTGGTAGTACAACTTGCGCGTGAAAGGGGCGACAGTCTCATCAAATGCCATTGTCATAAAATGACAGTGACTCGCGACTCTTAACTAAAATCCTTAGCACAACTTTAAGTTCTCTTCGCATCAGTTGCAGCCGCGGATGCATGTTATGCTACCGGAAAGCGAGAATTTTGACAGGCGCGGGAAGATTTTCCCTACTCGCGGCTTAAATCGCTCTTGCAAGTCGTGCTAGCCGTGCATATCTCGGTATACTTAAATGGTCTTTGCTTTTTTTTATCCCACAGGTGGAGTCGATCTTTGTACACGTCAATCACCATTGTCCATAATTGGGTACTTTCCTGGGTAAAAAAAATATAATTCTATTTGGTCCGTCAGTTAGATTATCAAAAAATATTGGACCCGTATTTTTTATTTCCAAAAAAAATGGTGAAGATATAGCCCGTTAAAGTTCCGCGTGACGTCACATTATATTAAAAAAAAACCGGCCAAGAGCGTGTCGGGCCACGCTCAGTGTAGGGTTCCGTAGTTTTCCGTCCGTCACAGTAAGTGTCCCCACTTAAGAGTTAATAACACCGCCATGTAGGATATGATATGAGAGTTCCACGTACAGCGACATCTATCGGCAAATTAAGTAAACTATTGCGCGCGAGCTTAAAGTATGGGTGATGATTTTTATGGAATAATTCTTTATTGCGTGAACCGATTTTCACCGTTTTTACTTTATTTGAAAGCACGTCATTTCATTGTAATTTTGTAGAAATCACAGGTACAATAAACACCTGCTTATACGGTTAAATTACAAACTTAATTCAGAAATTATTTTGTAATTTTTTTTCAAAAACTATTCATCCTATCAAGTTCAAAATAATTTTCCTAGAAAGTTTTTATAAAGTTCTACTTTTGAGATTTTTTTCATATTTTTAAAACTTATGGTTCAAAAGTTAGAGGGGCGGGGGCGCATATTTTTTTACTTCTGGAGCGATTATTTCCGAAAATATTTACATTATCGAAAAATGATTTTAGTAAACCCCTATTCATTTTTAAATACCTATCCAACAATATATCACACGTTAGGGTTGAAATGAAAAAAAAAATCACTCCCCACTTTACGTATAGGGGAGGTACCCTAATAAATAAAAAATTTCCACTTTTTATTTTACCACTTTGTCGGCGTGATTGATATACATATTAGTACCAAATTTCAGCTTTCTAGTGCTAACGGTCACTGAGATTATCCGCGGACGGACGGACGGACGGACGGGCAGACATGGCGAAACTATAAGGGTTCCTAGTTCCGCGATTGAGATTTTCACTAGATGGCAGCACCGTGACGACAGGTCTAAGGCAGTAGCTGTCAAAATCCACCAATCAAAAAATATATGGTTAAACATGATTGGTGGATTGTGACAGCTAGACCTGTCGCCACGGTGCTGCCATCTAGTCAAAAAATCGATCGCGGAAACCCTCACCAATTTTTGTTTGATAGACAAAATAAAAAATACGTGTCCAATATTTTTTGATAATCTAACTGATGGACTAAATATATTTTTTTTGGAAAGTAGCCAATTTACGCGCTTTATTATCCCTTGTAAGCTTAGAGAATTCAACCCGGATGGAGTAGCCATGTCTGTCATTTTCTATACAAAAAAAGTCTGCCGATTTTTGCGGGGGAGGGGAACGTCAAATGTATGGCTATTCGTACGTAACGTTCAAATAGCTACGTCAGATAAACGTCAGTCCATACATGTGTATGACCACTGGTCGTATGTTTTCGGCAGAGGGGAACGCCTGTCAATGGCGACTCCGGTTGGTTGAATTCTCTAAGCTTGTAAGCGACACACGTGCACTCCGCGCGGTTGTCGGTGGTGCCAACAAAATGATAGACAAATAAATGTGCCCCAATCGCCCACACATGCGGCAACCTTGCAGGGCGGCCGATCTATTAAGGATTTGCGCTCCTGCCGCCCTGCCGCAGTCGTAATCTAAAAATTGCCTCTTGGCAACAATTAAGAAGGCCCAACTCCAATATTGCCCCTGCGGCATGTGTGTGAGTGGCCATAGAGAAAAGTAATGTCCGGATTATCTACTGTAGGGCCACCGAGTATATACATATATATATCTATATATGTATGTGTGTATGTATGTGTGTATGTATGTATGTATGTATGTATGTATGTAGGGATCCCTTTGTTTCCCATAAACTTATTGTTTCGAATTTCGAAAGTCAGAAATTGATATCCATATAATTTATGGGCATAAATATCAATAGTCATAATTTTTGTAAAGCATAACGTTTCATAGTTCTAATAATAAAGATCTATAATATTAAACACTATAATCGCAAAAGGCATAAAATTGATGAGTATAACATTCGAAGGTCTATCAATAATTAGTCAGAAATATTTTAAGGCATATATTTTATCGGACTAATAGTCGTTGATCATATCGTTTTAATGTCATCCCTTTGTTTCCCATAAACTTATTGTTTCGAATTTCGATGGTCATAAAATGATATCCATTATGATTTATGGACATAAACATCAATAGTCATAATTTTTTTCAAGTATAACGTTTACTAAATGCGACCATCAAGAAAACGAACTGTTGCCAGAAGTGGGTTAGGTTAGGTTAGAACTGCGACCCCCAAGAAAACGAACTGTTGCCAGAAGTGGGTTAGGTTAGAACTGCGACTCCCAAGAAAACGAACTGTTGTCAGAAGTGGGTTAGGTTAGGTTAGAACTGCGTCCCCCAAGAAATCGAACTGTTGCCAGAAGTGGGTTAGGTTAGGTTAGAACTGCGATCCCTCAGAAAAATAATTATATGCGGAATAAATATTATTACATGTAAAAAAAAATTAAGTAAAAAACCCGAAATGAAAAGCCATGACATGAATTTTATTGAAATAAGTCAACTACCAATTAAAAGACCTCTGTTCAAATTACCTAGTATCGTGTCCTCGACGCAATGAGTTATCGGAAGTGTAATTTGTGTTGTTTAATTATATAACTATTGACAATATGACTAATAACATTTATGATGGCTAACGTTATGGACTATAAAAAATCGGAACTTAAAATTTGTGGAAACCAATATACACCACTAGTTATCATTATAATCTGCGATTAAAGAACTTAAAACAATTATTATAAGCAAGTTTATTGCCTTCAACATTATGTGATAGATACCATCTGGACTTTGAATATTATGCGTAACAGATTTTATGACTAACAATAATGATGACCTGCAAAAATCGGACCTGCAATTTAGATTGTTAAATTTTATGACTATTGACAATATGACTGATACAAATTATGATGGAAAACGTTATGGACTGAAAAAAATGGAAGTAAAAATTTATGGGAACCGATAGAGACCCATGTATGTATGTATAAGTTGCTGGTGTTGCTGTTTGTACTTATAACTCGTGCGGCCACCGTGCGGCACACGTCAAGATATGCTAAGCATGGAGGCTTTACTTACCTAATTGAAACCATTCAACGATGTATAGGCCAGATGGGCCAGTATTGCAACGAGGTATGGTCTAAAAGTTAATTAGTCATTTCATTACGTATTAATTAAGGTATCAATTCTTAATATTATTTTTCTCAGATCTTATTTTTCCTTTATCATTTAACGGCCTCCTAGCCCAGTCGGTAGTGACCCTGCCTACGAAGCAGGAGGTCCCGGGTTCAAATCCTGGCAAGGGCATTTATTTGTGTGTTTATCACGAATATTTGTTCCTGAGTTATGGGTGTTTTCTATGTATCTAAGTATATATTTATCTATATAAGTATATATATCCGCTCCGCTTTACCAAGTTAAATATTTCCTTATTAAATTACGTTCCGTTTTTTCTTAGTTAATTATTTCCTTAGTTTTGTGATTTAATATGCCTGTCGAATCTGAAGCCAACATGTATTTTTAAATTGAACTTCCGTTTCTTTATAAGTGTATTTCTTTCTTTATTTGCTGCTGGCGGGTAGATTGTGGAGTTTTTGTTTAGTTTTTACTGTATATATTTTTATATTTATTGAATATTAGTATACACTTATTATATTAACTTTATATATATTTTTCAGATGCCTTTCAGTGATAACAGTGATCAGTATTTATCTTTTTCCTCCTTAGATAGTGTAAGTGAAGACAGTTTCCATAGTTTGCCTCCTTCGCTTCACGACTTTCTGGAATCTCAGTTTAATGATGTACCTAAAAATTTTAACGTTGTGCATTTAAATGCGCAAAGTATTCCTGCACATTACAGCGATATGTTACTCTCTTTTGACATTAAGAACATTCATGCTATTTTAATTTCCGAATCGTGGCTCAGACCAGCTTTGCCTTCAACGTCTTACTCTTTACCTGGTTTCAATTTAATTCGGCACGACCGCCTTGGAAGAGGTGGCGGTGGAGTTGCGATTTACCTTCGTTCTTACATCCCCTATTCAATTGTTAATGTATCTGCCAGTTCTTCTACTTCTGATGCCGCAGAGTATATGTTTCTCGACGTTTCCCTCTCTCATACCAAACTTTTACTTGGCGTTTTTTATTCCCCCTCCCTTCACGTTAATTACTTTGATTCCCTTGAGAAACTTCTCGAAGACCTTATGCCTTCTTATAATCATCACATTCTTATGGGAGATCTAAATACGTGTCTTCTGAAGGATGACAGTCGATCCCGGCGCCTTAAATCCCTGGTAGATGCATGCAATCTAACTATTCTCCCTTCAGACGCCACACACTATTTTCCAAATTGCTCGCCTTCTCTTCTTGATTTAACTTTAGTTTCTTCGACTTCTCATGTGTCTAAATTTGGACAATACTCCGCGGATGCCTTCTCATATCATGATCTGCTCTATCTCTCTTACAAAATTCGTCCTCCCAAATCTAAATCAAAAATTCTTTTGCAGCGCAATTTTAGTGGATTAAATGTGGAAAAGCTTCGAGATGACGCTTTAACAATCGATTGGAGCAGTATCGCTCGAGCGGGTTCGGTAGACGATCAAGTCTCTTCAATTCGCTCCTCATACAACTTTATGACGCTCATTCTCCTGTTCGTGCAATAAAAGTCAAGCATCTTCCTGCTCCTTGGCTCACTGAGGATATTAAAGCCCTTATAGAGAGGAAGAATCAATCTAAATCTAAGTATAAGGCTAACAACTCTGAGAAAAATTAACTTAAATATCATACCCTGCGCAATCGCTATAGCACTATATGTCGAGATGCTCAGAGGCGTCATATTCACAGTTCTGTTGAAGATGGAAATCCAGCCAAAGTGTGGAAATTTTTGAAAGGTCTCGGAGTTGGCCAATCTCAACAGGCAACCAATTTAAACAATATTAGCGTTGACCAGCTTAACCAGCATTTTTCATCGTCCACCTGTTTCAGTGGTCCTAAGAAATCTAACTCACTTCATCATCTTTCATCACTTCCTGCCTTAGATTTCTCTTCTTTCTATTTTAGCCATTTCTGTGAGAGTGATGTTAGGAAGGGTATATTGAATATCACTTCTAACGCCGTTGGTGTTGACTGTGTTAGCCGAAATATGATACTCCCTCTCCTTGATTTGTTTGTTCCTATTATCACCGGTATTCTGAATTGTTCCATTTCATCAAGTACTTTTCCCAGTCTGTGGAAGGATGCCAATATTATTCCTTTACCCAAAAAATCCAACCCCAGTTCCTTCTCTGACTATCGCCCCATCTCCATTCTTCCTTTCCTATCCAAAGTCCTCGAACGGCTAGTGCATCAGCAACTAACTTCCTTCCTGAATAGAAATGACCTCCTAAACCCATTTCAATCTGGTTTTCGTCCGGGCCATAGTACTACCTCGGCTCTTGTCAAGGTTACCGATGACATCCGTTTGGGTATGAATGACCAGAAGCTTACAGTTCTTGCACTTCTAGATTTCAGTAATGCCTTTAACACGGTCGATTTTGACATTTTGCTCGCGTTCTTACAGTCTCTTAACGTATCGGCTGCAGCGATTGACTGGTTCCGCAGCTATTTGGTTGGTCGTCGGCAAAGAATAAAACTAGATTCTTCGTGTTCTTCCTGGTGCAGCACATCAGCTGGTGTTCCACAGGGGGGTGTGCTGTCTCCTCTTTTATTTTCTATCTTCATTAATTCCATAACTCTTGATCTCTCCTCTTCGTATCACCTCTATGCCGACGACCTTCAAATACACGGTGCCCGTGAGCATTGCGAGAGACTTTAACAGTGTATTCATTATCATATTTAGAGAACAAAATGTCCTTTAAACTTTTTCGAAATTCGCCATAGTTTCAGAGTAAATACTACTTACAAAAAATTGCATTTTGAATTGTTTCTCAGTGTAAAATGATTTTTTGATGGCGATCTCACCGGTATGGGGCATAGTCTAGACATCTCTTATTGACTGATATCAAAGACCTAAGAAACACTTTGCATGGACTAGTTTTTACGAGAAAAAATGTAGCAATTTACTTTTTCCGTTACTTTTTTCTAATGACATTTACTTTTTATGTAGAACAGCATTCAAAAAATGTGAAAAAAAAAGTAAAAAAAAAAAATTTTTTTTGGCGTTTTACAACAAAAGTCATATAATGTTTTTTCATTCTTTTGACCTCAGAAATGCGTGGTTAAAATCTCTCGCAATGCTCACGGGCACCGTGTATATTCGCAGGGTAGCGATTTCAATTCAGTTATAGAAGCCACGAATCTTGATCTGCTCCGCATATCAAATTGGAGTCAAAATTACGGTTTAAAAGTAAACCCCCTAAAGTCACAGGTAATTGTGATGGGTAGCGCTAAACAAATCTCCAAAATTGACTTTCTCAGGCTCCGATAGTCTTCGATGGTATCCAAATTCCTTTTTCCAACCAAGTGAAAAATCTTGGCGTAATCATGGATCGTTGTCTATCATGGGTGCCTCAGGTGAGTGAAGTGAGCAGGAAGATGTTTGCTGCCATAGGGTCTCTCAGACGGCTCCGGAATTTCCTGCCAATTGCTACTAAAATTGCGCTTGCTCAGTCGTTACTTCTCCCCATTCTTGATTATGCAGATATCTCCTATTTAGACCTAACCGAGGAGCAACTTAATAAGCTTGAGCGTATTCAAAATGCCTGCATTCGGTTCATTTTCGGATTACGCAAATTCGACCATGTTTCTAGTTTTCGTTCTCAACTCAAGTGGCTCCCTATCCGTCACCGCCGTAACTCTCACATACTTTCTTTACTCTTTTCTATACTTTTTAACTCTGCAACTCCCCGCTACCTCAAAGAGCGTTTCTCTTATCTTAATTCTATTAGATCCTCTCAAAAATTGCTCCTAAAAGTGCCATCTTCATCTTCCAAATTTTATAATTGCTCATTTACGTTCCAGGCCGTTCGTTTGTGGAATTCTCTCCCTCTCAACATAAAACGCGCGCAATCTATTGGTAGCTTTAAATCGCAACTTAAGGAATACTATTTATCTCTTCCTTAGGTTTTTAAGTTGACACTGTTGTTTCTTATTGTGTGTATTATATATGTATATATGTACGTATATGTATGTTTATTTTGTATTTATTTAAGTATGTATATTCATATGAATGTGCTGTTATCTATTTCGTCTCTTTTGTTTCTATACACCACCTACTGCTTATTGTTTTTCTCTTGTCTCCACTACCCAAAGGTTGTCTGGAAGAAATCGCTCATTAGCGATAAGACCGCCTGTTGTTACCTCTACCTAAATTTATCTAATTGTTAAATTTGTGCTTGTAACTGTATGAGGTGTGCAATAAACAGTATTTATTATTATTATTATATTATTATTATATCGTCGCCTAGTACAACCTTTGCTTAGTTTGGAACTAGTTTGATTTGTGTAAGATTGTCCCCAAATATTTATTATTTATTTATGAACATATTTCGCCCAAGAACCGAGCATTTAAATAAAAGATACCTAAACGATGATAATCGACGTTTTCTTTTTCCCACAAGTAAATATAAAACTTCTTTTGACAAATAGCTGTCTTTCCTAAATGACGTATACTCGTACCACATGAAAAGATATGGAATCACTATGGACATTAGTGTGTACCATAGACTAATTAACCCAAGACCCCGCATAGCCGGGCGACCCCCGCTACCACGCTCGAAATAATTTCACTCTATAGTAATACACTAATTATTGGAAGTGACAGTAAACTTAGTACGTCTCCATGGCAACCATTATGTCAGACTCTCTCTTACGCCCCACGGGACAATGGCGCGTTCCCTGTCTAGCATTGCGTGCTCCCCTCCCGAACCCTTCTTTTTGGCAGCTTAGGCTTCAAAGAAATAACGCGCTAAGCGGAGTATAGAGATATCTTGTATATGGTGTGTACATACTAACTACTAATCTACTAACGGAAAGTAAATAATAGAACTGTAATGGCGTAATCACATCGTTTATTGGTATATGTATGTACCTATTCGCACGAGTCGTACAAGCTATAAACATGGTGTGCCGGCCCGCGGGACCGGCCGACGGCAAACAATCACAAGAACTTTAGAATATGCATTCGTTCTAACGTATGTACTATCAGCTGCAGAATTACATACCCAATTTATGAATCAATTCATTCATAATGTGGGAATGCATTTTTACGACCGTACTGTCATAAACGCTCAACGAGCCCATCAACGTGGCTACATAACCCCTCGTCTCGTTGTCATTTCACGTCGGCGACAACACAACGGGGTAAGCGAGAGTGTTGCTCGCTCAAAGGCTCAGGTTAAACGTCCATAACGATAATGGCCAGTGAAAACCGCGAGACGCGACGCCGTCGAGCCATCTCACTCAAATCCTATTCACTTTCTCAGTGGAATGAGAAACCTAACTAGAAAAAAAAGTTCAAATTACAAAACAACGTATTACAAATAGGTACACGATTCTGGGAAAGTAATAGGACAGTGAGAGCGCTTTTTCGGTCCGATAACGATTATTTCTGGCCCGAGCAGCGCCGCGGCCGGAGCCTTTCACAAAAATACGTTAAGAGATCGTGTAAAGTAGCCAACCTCAACAACTCCTATAAAGGCATCACATATAAAAATTATCACGTTAACATTAAATTTCGAAAGTTGTACCGTGTTAATGGCTCCTCTACAGGAATCTCGCATAGTAAAATACATCTGATGGTGAAACAAAAAAAAAATGGACAGTCGGCATGAGTGAGAAGCGTGGGTGGCCCCACGGCGCTCCGCCGCGGCGGCTCGAGGGAGCGCAGGAGGAGCCCGCAAACGTAACCTACATCCATTTTATTCACGCTCCCAATAACGCACAGGGCGTATAAACATTTGGCATAGATAACTTGACTAACGAATACATTCCAACTAAATTAAAATAAACTATTATGATTACTTTCAAAGTTTGTAATTCTGAAAGGTTTATATACTTTTTATAACTTTTTTTTTACACAATCAGTTTTAGAGGTTCTTTTAGGCACTAGAATCTCCGCTTGGTTCGCCAAATTACAGCTACGTGTCGTGGCGTGTCACGGAACAGTGATCGCAGTCGCGCGCAGCTCGCGGCGCCGGCGCCGGCGCCGGCGGCGACAGACATAGCGCATCGGTAGCGCTATAACTAACGTCTGCATAATTAGCCAGTCGGCGTAATAGTTTAAGACTAGTATAATTATAATACCTATACCCGAACAGAACCGGGGCTTATCTTCGTACGCTACAACACCAAGTATCCTGATTATAATATTATTAAGACTATTACTAAGTTATATATATATATATATATATATGATACAGCAATTAAAATCCTGTACTATAAAGCGCAATTTTAACGTTTGTCCAAAATTCCTTTTTTACAATTGTTTATTTTATTAAAGTTTTTTTGACATATGGATTAAATTTATTTAACATACAATACTCGCACAATTTATGTTATCAACAATAAGCGTAGTGCAATTTATTAAGCACGAGCAAAACAATAGACAGTAACAAGAAAGAGGAAGAAAGAGACGTTCGCGGTACGGCGGGAAGGGGAAGGAAGCATCCTGCCTTCGCCAACTTAACAACTATCCCTTCGCCTGAATACGATCTTGAACACATCGACGTATTGCTTATATACTTCACAGTCAAACAACTGATAGTTAGGCGCCGCTAGAAATCAGCATACTACATGAATTGATTTCAAAATGCTAAGCTACGTTTAAAAACCGTAACAACGCGCCACACATGCGCCAGTCATAGATATTTCGTTTGCCATTAAGCAATATCGAACGATGACAAACGATAACGTTCCTACGACCGCAGATGAATGTTCACAACATACCGTTAATTAAAATAATCTAACACCAATATTATTAATTGTAATAAATATTTTTTCAGTCTTTGGTTCCATTCCAGTACATTGCATACTTCTATAAATGCTTTTTTATCCGATTAATTTGATTTTTGTTCATTTCGCTTTAGTAGTAAATTATAGTGGGATTAGCCATCGGCACTTATGGATCGGGCGACACATATCAGATGAGTCTTCGTCTTCACCACGGCCCGGGGCCAGTGCGCTCGCCGGCGGGCCGCTCGTGAACGAGCTCTGCAGGGTGCCCAACATACAGCTACAGATATTACACATCTATTACACATTGGGGTCACTTCACTTATACTCTGCTAACACTTTGGTACTTATTGGTTTTAATTAAGCATTTCTTAGAGTAACCAGTAGGGCTAGCATATCTTACGTTGTCGCCTGTCACCTCATACTTCGAGTCGCTCTTGAAGTATGAACTCGCGCGGCACACGTCAAGATATGCTTGGCATGCAGAGTAACTTTAGGATTTATGTATTAATTCGTGTTACGGTGCCAAATCTCCCAAATGAGTCGCTTGTACATAATCGGTTATACCTACTTTAAAGACTCGGTTTGCGATTGACAGATGAGTTATGTAAATTTGAATTTCTACTTTGTTTTAAAACTTTGTTTTGAATATCGACTTTTTTAAAGTAGAATATCAATGAATGGATAAAAAACATCTGTCATTAGAACACTAACTTTCAACGTATTGTAAAATGTACTCAAAAGCAATGAAAACGGGTATTACGTTTGCATAAAGTTACATTGCTGGTGAATATATTTTATACATTCGCAAAATGAAATCACGTCAGTTACGTTTTCGAAAATAAGTCACTGTCGCTCGGCGGATTGTAATAGGCACATGAAATGTACAAAGCGTCGAGCGACGCGCCATACCGCCCCACACGGAAAACTTTTGTTTAACAAATGTATTGCACACAAAAAATTACATAATCACAGAAGAGACTAAACCGACAGAGATCTACTTGCAATAAGTTACAATAACGTGAGATCTAAATACCCTCATTTGTTATGTGTCACCTGCATAGACAGAACGTGTCCTTGGCACAGAACACTCACGAGTATGTGATGATTTATCTCCTTACAAATAGCCACATAAAATATTGAACGGGAGGCCGACGCAGCAGCCAGTCGGTCACAGCGGCTGCCGTCTGCGTGGGTATTCACAATAATGTTCGAGAGCTCGATGCCACAGGCACTGAACTTGGCAAACCATAATAACAACTAACTTACAATGGGTCAAACGGAATTTTGAACAACGTAACCATGCGAAAAAGAACCTCTGAATAACGCAAAAAGATAATTTGTAATTAAGCCAATAATAAAGTCCGGGTAAAGTTGATATGTTCATCGCTCATTAATGACAAGCCGCAACGTGGATGTAACTTCATCGGTATCATGGCAGCTGCCAATTTATAACAGTGTTTCTTTTCCTACTATTATTAAAAAATCACAAATCAATTTCTCTAAATGCTGCTAAAAAAAAGAGAATCAGTCAGTCTCTCGTGAATACAATGAAACAATTTGAATTGAAAATCAAACCATTAGGAGGTTTCCCTACAAACGTAGCTGCCGGTGTCCAGAGGCCGCGAGCGTCGCCCGCCGATGTTCACTCGGCTAGTAATTCTGAAACAATCAATCAATCAATCACCGTTATCTTACTATCATCACTCAATAAGTAATAGGAATGTTTTTTCAATGTTATAACACTTATAACATAATTTAGTTACATGGATAGAAGTGACATGTTATCATAATCGCTCGGTGTTAGCGTTTAGCTGTTCAAATGTAAAAATTAAATCAGATCTACTTTTCAGTTCTTTTACCTTCGCTCTATTTATTTTTTAAAGAAATCTCCAATCTTTGTATAATCTGTACGAAAACTAGCTTGCGTGATATTTTATTTCAGAATCAGAATCAAAATCAGAAGCAATCGTTTTATTCGTGATAAACCATAGTTGCATACAAAAGTATTAAAAAAATAAAAACAAAAGAAATATAGAACATAATATACACAGTTTACCACGAAATGGACCCGCCTCAGCATTATGCTGACCCGAAAGCATAATGCTGAGGCGGGTCCATGTATTATGTGTGGTATTTGTCGATGTTGTAGCAGCTTGACGCGGTCAGAAGGTTTTTATGTACATAAGTGTATGTTTAAAGAGCCATAAACTTATCATTCGATTCGTTAGAGTCAGAGACTATACATATATAAACAGCCACCGTCTAAGAACTTTTTGAGGCTTCAAGTCTGAAGCGTCATCTGACCGAGACCAACCCAAAGTTTCCGTAGTAATACCGTAATAATAATAACGCTATCAATTACTAGATGGCGCTGAGGGGCAGAGAGCACTCTGTCCTACATTATACGGCAGCTATGGTTGGTTTCGTTCAAATGGCGCTTCAGACTTGGGAGCCTCAAAAATTTCTTACTGTGGAGTCTAAGGTTCTAAAGGCTCCAGTGGGCAGAAAGCATGATACTTTGCATGCAGCTTATAAGAGTAAGAAAAAAAATAGAAGTAGAAACAGGTCGTCCAGTGGATGTTTTGTGGTAACTTTAACAGTATTAGAGTTCCGTAGCCAAAATGGCAAAAACCATTATAGTTTCGTCATGTCCGTCCGTATGTCACAGCCATTTTGCTCAGAAAGTATAAGACGTATGTATCTAAATAAATAAAAAATCTAATCGTAGACTATAATGAAGACTTTGTAGACCGAACTCCTAGCGCATACTTTTCTATGGAGTTTTACGGTCGCAAATTTTAGCATCGTCGTCTCTGCTGAAATGGATTTTCATACATTATTATTCAACGGTCAGGGAAGAGGAACGTCCTTTTCCCCGACCGCCGGTACAATCCAGCGGGATATCGAAGTTAGCAGGTTAGGCAGAACTAATTCTTACTGGTTTGTCTATTTTTTGAACTCGTGGAAAAAGTGACAATAAGTTTTTCAGTCTCGTACCTTACTTAGGCAGTGGCGTAGCTGAGTGCAGCTAAACTCGATTGAAAGCTCTTCCTTATGTCAAGATTGTATGAAATACTATTACTGCTACTTACATTTTGAAGTAAAATTGCTGAATAAAATACTTGTAGGGGGAAGCACTGCATACATGTAATTAACTATTAAAAGAAAATTATTTACCAAATGTCAACGTGTTACACGTCAATCGAAATAATTACCCCGAAAGTCTAAAATATTGAGTAACTTTTGAACAGGAGATCCAAAACAACTGCAAAAATTTGAGAATTTGCAATTTTTTTTAATACCACGACCGTGGCAAACATGCATACGGCCCGCCTGATGGTAAACAGTTACCGTAGCCTATGGATGCCTGCAACCCCAGAGAATTCACATGCGCGTCGCCAACCCTTTGCATACTCTTTCAAGGAAAAATTGTTTTGAATATTATCGGTTAAAGCCTTTTAGAGTTATCTCTAAAAAACCTCTTTGATATGCAGATAAGACTCTAATATTTTTTTTTATTCCGTTGGCCGGTTTTTATTGAAAAATATGACAGACTGCAAATTCGGACACCAAAGAAACATCCAATGGGCGGCTGATTTTTACTTCTATTTTTTTTCTTACGTAACGCACGTAGCTAACGTGCATGCAAAGCTTTATGCACTTTCTTCCGGACGGGACCGGATCGGGGACATTAGGGATATGAGCCGCACTGTTCGTGTATGTGTACCTGCGATGGGGCGCCGCGGGCGGAAGCCGCGCGAGCCGTCGGGCCCGCGCGGGCCGCGCAGCACCACGACGCGCGGGGCGCCGGACTCCTCCAGCGAGGCGGTGCGCAGCCGCGCCAGCAGCCGCTCCGGCCGCTCCGGGCGGGGCTTCGCGACTGTCTTGCCGCTGCTAAAACGACACACGTTTCACTACTTCAGCACTACAGTATGACAATAGAGAACATGCGTGAAAAATATTTTATCTACACCCATATTGTAAGTTCTCTAAAACGTGTTCGAAAACGGTAGGCAATGGCTAGCATTACCACGACCGATTTTACTATGATAAGCTTTTTATCTGTGGCAGTAACGTAATTTTAACTTTACATGCTCAACTATTGATGTGTTATGAGTTTTGATAACATAATGTACACCTGCACGCTCCCGCGCGGCCGCCGACACGCGCCTCCCCGACCGCCGGCACAATCGAGTTGGCCATGGTGGTGCAATAGCGGCCATTCTATGGTTTCCGAATACGGCATTTAGAATAAATAATATGAGTGTAGATAAAGCAGTGTATGCAACTGTACGTAATTAGGCCTTATTACGTAACAGTTACATAAACTACTATAATTGAATTTGTTGCATAAACACGTTCAACAACCCCAAATTAATATAAATAAGTGGAAATCCGGTTTGAAAACGTAAAATTTTAGGCATTTTTTTTTATACCTCAAATGTATTTTCGAAACTTCAGTTCGATTACTTACGTTCTAACAAGAAAAAAAATGTACGAAAACTATATAGCTAAACGCATTTTTTCGTGCCTAAAATTACAAAAATCTTCCAAAAAGTTGTTCCTTCGAAACAGTTTTCTGCAACTTTGTGGTCGGTGACGTCACAAACCTCTCACTTTTTGTATGGAGCGTTTTGACGCGCGGCGCAGACGCCTAACGTATTTTCACATTTTTGACGTTTCAGGGCTATCATAGATAGTAGGTTTATTAGACATTTGAATCTACAGGGAAATAGAATCTATGACGTCTTCCAAAAAAATCATGCATATTCCTAATTAAATGACTGACATAACTGTCAAAAACTGACTGACATAACTGGAAAAAGTTATTAAAGTAATGGGTGTAACCACCCACTACAACTTAATTTGAGTGATGAATAAGGTTCAACTGTGGTTAGTGAAAAAGTGTAAGAATTAACTCCCCTCTATCCCCTCTATCTGCATGGTCATGCTATGGTAAAGCAACTTAATATCAAAACTGGGTTTGATATTAACTGCCCAACATTTGCGAATATGGGTTTCAAACTCAAAACGGATCCTTAATTAAGATCTTGAGTAAGATATAATCTACAGCTGCACTAAATCGACTGTCGTAATGACAGTTCTTACAAGTTACGAAAGCGCATCCTAATAAGTAATATTCGAGATCAGTATTTCCCCTATGATTTTCGTTCCCGTAGGATTTCCCGATAACAAAATACCCTATGTCACTCCCACAACTCAGACTAATCTAATGACATCTCATACGTTGAAATCCGTCAAGCGCTGTAGGTTGTCGGGCGTGCCAAATAAATGGTAATACATACATACAAACTCTCGAGAAAAATAACGCTCCTTTCTTGCGGCAATCGGGTAAAACATCATACCCATTAAACCGGGCTACTTAATTAAATTTTTTATAAATGTTATGTTTACACCCTTAATGACAAATATTCTAACCATTTTTAAACTCGGTAATGTAGTGTGTGGATACTTTACGAGTCAATACCAATTTTACTACTTTTGTGTTACATTTTTTCTCGAGAATAACACTGTATTACATTAAGATCTTGATACCGTATATTCCTTATACACACCTCTATCTATTGTACAGAAATCACAATCTAATTCCGCGTTATTCAGAAGTTATTGGCAATTTAAGTCATAAGTAAACGTAACATCTATTACAATTTCAATTAAGTAGCCCACTTCAATTGACCCTATATCCAGCCAACATTCGATTTTTTTTTCTTAACAACTACATGTCCTATCGATGCGGGAGTTTTAGTCTAGTGCTTAGAATGATATTAAAAAACGATTTTTACACTACAAAAGAGATGGATCTCATTAATTTCTGTTTATAAATAATGAGTTTTGTTATCAACCTAAATTACCTTTTCAAATTTACATGTATCTAAGGTAAGTTCACGGACTTCAATTGGAGAGCCATTTAGGGCTCACTTTGCACTGGATATTTCATAGAGTAAGTATTAAACAAAAGAAAATAACTTGAACCGTCAATGATTCAACAATTAAAGTTCGTGACTGTACATTTATTTTCAAAGTTTAAAAATAATAGTAGTTTATGTAACTGTTACGTAATAAGGGTCCTTAAAACATGAGTGTGGTTTTATGAAATGAGCCGCAGGCGAATTTCATAATAAGATCACACGAGTGTTTTAAGGCCTAATTACGTACAGTTGCATACACTGCTTTATCTACACTCATATGATATATATTAAATTAATTGTTCGGAAACCATAGAATGACCGCCATTGTACCGTCATGGCCTACTCGATTGTGCCGGCGCTCGCGCGGGACCAATCGAGTTGGCCATGGCGGTAACATTATGTTATCAAATTCGATGTTCCAAATTTGAAACTCATTGCTTAACAATATTTGAGCATGCATAGTTAAAATTACGTTACTGCCGCAGATAAGAAACTTATCATAGTTAAATCGTTTGTTGTAATGCTTGTCATTGTCTACGGTTTTTGAACGCATTTTAGAGTACTTACAGTATGAGTGTAGATAAAAACAATAGTTATTTGTTGCAAGGCTGTAAAGTGGTTGTTGAAATTGAAAGCTGAGCGAGCGAAGGAATCTAAGATTGAAGCGAATGGTTCAGAGATAGATTCCTGAGCATAGCAAGGCTTGAAGACACGAGACGCCAAATAATTTTGCAGCCCTGCGGAACACAACATTTCACCTCATTACAGCGAGGAAAATGCGAAATGCAAGAAAAACAATAAAAATAATCATTTTTAATTTTGCCCTCTATTTAACATATCAAACGATTTTTAAGACATGACACACTCAAATCCAAACAAAATAAACAAGAGAAAAGCACTCATATCAGTCACGCGTTGAAGGAGTTATAAATTAAAAAAAGTTACATGCACCACAGAGAATTACAATCATCGTGTTCTAAATTCAAATTACTTTTGCACGCTAGTGGATAAAATAGACTTTTGCACGCAGATTTCGCGCTATAAACTGAGGTTTTCCGAGCGAGTGAGGTGAAAATGACTTGCACGCTACCGGATAAAATAGAGTTTTGCACGCAGATTTCGCGCTTTAAACTGAGGTTTTCCGAGCGAGTGAGGTGAAAAAGTTATTAGACGTTACATAATATATTATACAAGTTCCGAGCGAGTGAGGTGAAAAAGTTATTAGACGTTACATAATATATTATACAAGAAGCCGTGCCGCCTGTGACATGTACTCACCACACTTTGACGACGTTGCACGCGCTGCTCTTGCCGTTGCGCGGGTTGGTGAGCATGACGAACTCCACGGTGTCGCCGGGCTGCAGCTCCGCGGGGTTGCCGCGCACCTCCGACATGTGGAAGAACAGCCGCCGCTGCTCCTCGCCGTCCACCGCCAGCGACAGGAAACCGAAACCTCCTGTTGATTTCAAATAACTAGTAGTTGGCCTCGAACTGAGAACTCGCGATTTTCTTGCAAACGAATTGACCAATATAAGAAGATGAACCCTAATGATGATTTTTTCGAGCCTTCTAGCTCCATAACCCCTAGGTCGATCCTGCTCATACACGAACTCTCAAATTATATGTATCTCTGCTACAACCCCAACAAATTTCATGAAGATCAGAAAAGCGTTACTAAAGTTATCGCGGAACAAACTTTCAAAATCAAAAAGTCATCGAAATGCCGAGACGTCCCAGTAGCCAGAAGTTGTTTGTAAGAACTTGCTTCGCTTTCGCTCCGCTCGTTCGATTATGAATCATTGTTAACCTTTTGAACGCTTTCTCTCTCGTATCAAAATGTAGCATACACGCCAACATCTCAACTAGTGAGAAACTAATATAAACCTTATCTGTCAGCAGCACAAAACAGAAAAAACGGTAGAAGCGGCTTACGTCGTGATTAGTACGAGAACCAGTGTCGCCAAAACGCACACTACTTTAAACACAAACACATCAGTAACTTAAAGATGATTGGCTAAATTATCTTGTTTAAAAAGTAATATGAGCCATGACCGGTTATATAATTTGAACTTTATGATTAATACCACATAGTCGAAATTGTATTCGTAATACTTATTTCATACAAAGTAGCGTCATCTAGCGTCGAATAGCTTGACCTACGGTATTTCCAGTTGAGCAACTCAACAACAGATGTCACAAACATCAAAATCTTCGTCTATATTCTTTCTCCCTTCCACTTGCGTGGTCTTAGTAAGAGTAAGCGAGATAACATGGAGGTAGGGCTTTACGTCGTAGGATGCAATAGTGATGTAGAAGAGTCGGTGTCATATCGATAAATAATAATTAGTATAGTTTTCCAAGTAAATTAGGTACTTATTTTTTTATCAATACATACAACAATACATAGTTGCGACTTTCGACATGACGTGTGAAATATTTTTTTTATAAGTAGCATAAACTTGTTTGTTCAAAAAGGTTATGTATCATAAATAAATTATATTGTCGTTTTTTAATACCACGATGAAGGCAAACAAGCATACGGTCCGCCGGATGGTAATATGGAGCTTCCATAGCCTTTGGATGCCTGCAACTCCAGAGGTGTAACATGCGCGTTGCCGACCCTTTACAAAAAGGAGTTTCATTGTGTTGACGACTAAAGAAACAAGAAGATCCCTCGTCCTGTTACAGCTCTTTCTTTGGCAATCCTACTCACCGGCAGAAACACAACTCAAGATTTTTCGTTTTTATCCGACTTAAAAAAAAGAAGGTTCTCAATCTGACCTGTATGTTTGTATGTATGTCCGTTTGTTCACGATTATCTCGTGTTTTGCCGAACCGATTTTGACGCGGTTTTCAAAAAAGTATTTGTTACATTCTGAAGGTGTATACAAGAAGGCGTTCATTTATATTTATATATTATACGTAAGACAATTTTTGCCACTTTTTGACATCTTTATGTAAGAAAAAACAAGAATAATAATAAAAAAACCTCCTGTCGTAAGTAGAAGTAAGACATGGTCAATTTCCAAGTATATTATAATAAGAATGACAATAATAATAAATACGTAAATACATAGTAAATAAATGAATTACGGTACTTACGAACGGAAATTCAACACTATTATTATTGGTACGTTTCCTCTTTTCAAATTATTTAATTATTGGAATGCAGTGAGTGTTACAAATAAATTATTAGGAACACATAATGTTAACATCAATCAAAAACCATTACGTATATATAAATATCGATATCGATAAGTTTTTTCTAACATTTTCCTCGCACTGGCTTGAGTAGCGGACCATAGTCGAGACATTCGAGAAAGTTCTTTAGTGTTATGCTAAATAGATATCGACCTTATTTCTTTAAGATATAGTTGAAGTTTCTATAACTTATTAAGAAATGTTTTCCGCAAAACGAAATATGTAATATATATTTAAAAAATAATGAAAATAAGACTTAACGATGGTATGAAATGCCACCATGGGCAAGATTTGACCTCCGGCTCTCGTTTTTGTACTCTAAAATAGCACAATAAGGCATATTTGTATATTTTTCTATACTTTTCAATGCACATCAGTCTCGCTTAACCGCTCGTGCCGTCCGTGACGAACTGACTGCTATCTGTGGTCAGGGTTTGAGTTGCTACTCTTACCTTTGCCACACGCGCCGCGCATACGTTACGTTTCTATAGTTTTTTCTGTTTTGTGGTCAGCAGGACAATTGCTTTGACAGCGTCCGCCATAGCTATTTTAGTGGTCGCAGCGTGGCAGGCACGACAGCACACGACCGATTTAGTGGCTCTTGGCGTTCAGAAGGTTAATACTATTTTCCAAACGTGACATATAACAAGCTTTAATACTTTCATTAGCCAGAAGTCCCAAGTCCGATAAGGACTTTTATTTATGTGATTGTGTTGATTAGGATATTTGTCTCTTGCAAAGTTATGTTCTGCTTACGGAAGTTATCTATGTAATATAGGAAGGATTACGGAAGTTCTCTACGGTTTATATTAATTTAAGCACATAAATATCGTCGCTTACACAAAATTCATCGTTATAGGGGAACGTGCGTGAACTGAAAATGACAGCACAGGCCGCCCATGTTTATTGGCGCAAAGAGCAAATAACAGATTTAAGTTGCCAAATTAGCATACGAGATGGCAGGGATTTGTACGGTCACGTCTGAAAATATGGATACATTTAATGTGACAAAAACATGTATCCAAGACCTTACGCGTTGGTAATAGAGTCGTGGCTACATATTTTTGTCAGACGTGACTGTACTTAATGTTGGAGGTGCTGACCTATTGCCGTGGAGTAGTTTCAGATTAGATTTAGACCAGAAGATGGCCATCCAACGTGTACGGTCCCTCCCAAGTAACACGTCAAAACAGTATAACGGCCGTGTAACAGCTTTTAGCATTTTGAGTTCGTTAATATAAACATTTATACGGCTACCGTAATGCTTATTTGGGAACAAATTATTCGGCTTGAGATCCTAAATAGGTTATTTAATTGCATTACACGAGCATTATTTTAGCATTATTGTGATCAAGGAAAGTGGCAATGGCATTAAAAAAGCATTATTAAGGTATATGAAGTTACCAACCGCATTAAAGAAGTATTATTTCGGTTCACGAAGTACCAAATCGCATTAAAGTAGCATTATTACGGTCAACGAAGGTGCCGAAGGCGGTGAACGGCTCACGGAGGCATTGGCTTAGGGAGTTCCAACAGGGAAGGAGAACAAATTCTTGATTTCGCCGTAAGACATAATATGTTCATAGTAAACACAAGCTTCCAAAAAAAACCGGACCACTTGATTACTTACAGCAGTGGAGGTAAAAAGACGCAAATATACTTCATCCTAGCTGATAGCCAATTAAAGAAGGGCTTCAAGGACTGCAAAGTAATCCCAGGAGAGGCTTTGACCTCTCAGCATAGAATCCTAGTGGGAGTTTACTCATTGCCAAGGCTTATAAAGAGGACAATCGATAAAACACCTAGAATCAAATGGAAAGAACTAGCTAGCTCTAAGGGAAATACACTCATAGAAGATCTGAGTAACTACTTGGCAAAGGACTTGAAAAATTCATACAATGGCGCCGATATAATGTGGCAAAACTTTGAAAATTACTGCCAGAGCCAAGCAACTATGCGACTAGGAGTTGCTAAAGGAGGCTTGAGTATAGGAAAGGACCCGTCCTGGTGGGACCAAGAGGTCAAGGTGAGCATCACAGATAAAAAGAAATTGTTTAAAATGTGGCAGGCAACAAATACTGAAGAAGACCGAAACAAATACATAGAGGCAAACATGAAAACCAAGAAAATCGTGGCACAGGCTAGAGCTAATACAAGGGAAGGGTTGTATACCAAATTGGATAAAGCAGAATCAGATATCGAAATTTTTAAAATTGCTAAACTAAGACACAAATCTACCCAAGACATCCAAAAGAATAAGTTCATCAGAAACAATGATAAAGTGTTACTAACATCTAATAAGGACATTACAGAAAGATGGTATGAATACTACAAGGGGTTAATGAACCAAGAATTCCCGAGCCAAGCGATGGGTTCCCTTTTGCCAATCCAGGGACCTGTACAGGAAATCGGTATCAATGAAGTTAAGGTTAATGTAAGAAAGATGAAGAAAAATAAAGCTACAGGTCCCGACGAAATCCCGTCAGAAATATGGAAGTTACTTGGACCTATAGAATGCGAATGGCTTACTAGACTCTTTAATCTCATCCTTTCAACTAAAATGATACCGAACTCATGGCGCCTTAGTCACTTAATTCCATTCTATAAAAACAAAGGCGACGTCACTGAATGCGGAAACTACAGGGGCATTAAATTGACGTCACATACATTTAAAATTTGGGAGCGAATCATAAATCATCGTATTCAATCGCTTTCGACAATATCCCCAAATCAATTTGGTTTTACACCCTCAAAATCCACCACCGACGCCATACAAGCGGTCAGAATACTAACCGACAAGTACCGTCTAAACAAAGAAGATCTGCATCTCATATTCATAGATCTCGAAAAAGCGTTCGACAGGGTACCACGTAGGCTTGTATGGCATGCACTTAAAGCACAACACCTGCCTAAAATATACGTCCAACTTATACAGGACATGTATCAAAATTCATCCACGCGAGTGAAAAGCCCAGCAGGTCTCACCGAAGCGTTCGAGGTAGCGGTAGGAGTTCACCAAGGTTCGGCACTCAGTCCGCTACTATTTAACCTGGTCATGGATCTTATCACTAAAGAAATTCAAACTCCACTACCGATGAATATTCTTTATGCGGACGATATAGTACTCATCGCTAACACAGCAAGTGACATGCAGGACACATTGCACCTTTGGGTCAGTGCCTTGGAACAAGCTGGTCTCAAAGTCAGTCGATCCAAAACCGAACACCTGCACTGCAAATTCTCAAAAAAAGATCCATTATCAACTGTTTACTACCCTGACTCGACACCGGTACCAAAAGTTAAACATTTCAAGTACCTGGGATCACTCATCACGGAAGATGGCAACATAGATGAAGATATAACACACCGAGTCAATGTGGGGTGGCAAAAGTGGCGCTCGCTGACTGGAGTACTGTGTGATACGCACATGTCTGTTCGCACCAAAGGAAAGGTCTACAAGTTGGCGGTTAGACCAGCGCTTCTTTACGGATCGGAGTGCTGGCCGGCTAAACAAACCAACGTGCAAAAACTCCACACAGCGGAAATGAAGATGCTCAGGTGGTCTGGGGGGGTTACGCGGCTTGATAAAGTAAGAAACGAATACATCCGTGGCAGTTTCAAGGTAGCCCCCATAACCGAGAAGTTCACAGAACACAGGCTGAGGTGGTATGGGCACGTGATGCGAAGGGACGTAGAGTACGTCGTCAAAAAAGCTTTGAGCCTGCCAGAGAAAAAAAGAGGCAGAGGACGCCCGCCGACAACGTGGTGGACTAGCATGACCCAACTTATAGAGAAAAACAAACTACCCGATCCGACAACCCTCGACAGAATATCGTGGCGCAAAATAATTAGGAGAGCCGACCCCACCTAAAGTGGGATGGAGCAAGGAAGAAGAAGAAGAAGAGAAGGTGCCGATTGTATTAAAGGAGCATTATGTATGGAATAATCTGACCGTCAATGAGATCGGACGTGTTTATTAAAATAATTAATTATTCGCGCGCATAATTTGTGATTGTCTGCACTTCCAATCGTACATTATCTAGGTCATTAGTCATCTATCGCGACCTACGACTATAGTAGGTATAATGCATAACTGGAGTAGACAAGTGTAACTGAAAATGTCGGAGAATAGTCCATTTAACAGGAGTGGACTAACACACCGCAGCCCGCCATCAACGCCCACACCGCAGCCCGTACCCGCTCCAGCAAACATGCAACGGGAAGAAGAGCCCCCGCAGGTAATCCCCACAAGTGACATCCATACCTGGCTGAAAAAGATTGAAGTGAACCTGCAAGAAGTATGCGCTATCTCTTCAGAAGGTAAACTTAACATTGACCAGAAGATCAGAATTAACAACATGTGTCGCAACGTGACCCACTTAGCCTCACGAATGGCCATTGATTATCAATCCCTAAAAAACCACGCAACCCAAGCATACCAGTCCCGTCAAGCTCATCAGGAAAAAATGAACCTCGTACAACGCATCCAAGAACTAAAGGACTCGATTGAGGAATCCAGCCGACAAGTTTCGCGATCTTTTTCGTTTGCCGACGCCCTTAAGAAAAATGGAACGAAGTATATTCAACCGTCTAACATCAGCTCAGTCGCAATTTACCCGGTCGACAAGTTAAAATCGAGTGAGGAGACAAAATCCCTCGTACAAAAGATTATCCGGCCCAACGAAATGAACCTGCACGTGAGAGGGTTGCGCAAGGTCAAAAACGGCGGTGTAGTGATAAGCACTGACTCAAAAGAAGACGTCATAAAACTCAAGCAATCAGCGCAGCTTACGACCTCAGGACTCACCGTTGACGAGCCACAAAAACGCAAGCCCAGAATTGTAGTCATCGGAGTTCCCGTGGACATGCAGGAACCTGAGGTCCTGAAGTGCATATACCAACAAAACTTAGCCAATAAATTACAAGATTGGTCGCTTGAAAAATTTATGGCCTCCACTAAGTTAAGCCACAAATCCGGAAAAAAGGGCGCCGAGACCTGTAATTATATAATTGAAGTTTCTGGAGTGATACGCAAGGCCTTAATTACGAACGACAGACTTTTTGTGAACTGGTCATCGTGCCCTGTAAGGGATTTCATCTTGGTTACGCGCTGTTTCAAATGTCAGCTCTACAATCATGCAGCGAAAACCTGCAAAATGGAGACTAACATCTGCGGCCACTGCAGCGAAGCGGGCCACTCATTCAAGGAATGCACAAAAAAGGACGAAGCACCAAAATGTGCAACATGCTCGCACTACAACAAACCATGCAACCACCAAACAGGCGACACCGAGTGCCCAGCTAGACGTATGGCTGAAAATAGGTATTTAAACTCCATAGACTATGAGGGCGCCTAAGAGCGCTAACTTTCACATTTTCTTTATAGCACTTCTTGTTTCTTTAGTTTAACTGTCTATGAATAATAGCATACTCTCTGACCTAGATAGCATCTCCGTGTCAGATTCTAAAGCATGCGATGTCGAAACTTGCAAACAACATATTCGACTCTGTCTAAGTCCATTATCCATTATAACACAAAACATACGCAGTATTTCCAAAAATTTTGAGAATTTTAATGTATTTCAACATAGACTAGATATTACTTGTGACATCATTGTCTTGACTGAATGTTGGCTTGGTACCAATACCAATCTACCAAATATGCCCGGCTACTTATCGTATAGCACTAAGATTAATTATAACCAAAATGACGGGGTAGTAGTTTATGTTAAAAATAACTTAAATATCACAGTTGTGGAACCCCAGATTCTAGATTGCAATCGGCTTTTAATTAAAGTCGGTTCAGATACTGCCATACTAGCCTTGTATAGACCCCCTTCCTTTAGAGATATCAGTAATTTTATTAAGTCTCTTGATGAGAATTTAAGTAAATTAACATCCTTTAAAAATATAGTATTGATAGGAGATATTAATATTAACATTCTATCTGAAAGCAGCGAATCAACTTTGACAGCCCAAAGCTACCTTAACCTATGTTCTTTTCATGGCTTACTCCCAGCTCACACGCTTCCTACGCACCAAAGCGGATCATGCTTAGATCATATTATGGTAAAATCTAATTATTCGGCATTAGCACTTGTTCCTAACTCTACAGTGACCGACCACAAAGCTGCCCTACTAACCCTCTATCGTAAATCACGTAATACATGCACGCGCACGCAATTTGTCAACAAATTAAATATAAACAAACTTGGAGATGATTTATGCAATATTGACTTCGGCCCCATTTATAATTATGCTGACGCAGAAAATAGTATGATGTACTGGATTAAAAATTTCCAACAGGCAATATTATCTAACACAAATAAGACACGTCTAAATAACAAGAATTTTAATAAAAAACCATGGATTACCCCAGGACTTCTTCGATCTATGAGACATAGGGATAAGTTACACTTGAAAGCTAAAGCAAATCCAGACAATAATATATTGCAATTATCATATAAAAGATATCGTAACTTTTGTACCAACTTACTGAAAAAAGTAAAAACAAACTACGACAAAAAACAGCTGGAAATAGCTGGAAAAAACAGTAAATTAGTTTGGAAATATCTTAAAAACGTAACATACACAGCATAATTTTTAAGAAAAAAAAACCGACTTCAATGGGGGTAGCCGGTGAAGGATTATTGTAGATGGTGCACTTAGATTCCATACAATGAAATAACTTGCTTAAAAAACGCAGCGGAGAGGACAAATCGCCAAACGTGAACTATGCGTCGTTGAAGAGTTCCGTTCTGATTATCATCAGCAGTTCCACTTCATCAAATGTCACTCTTTTGAATGAAAATGCTTGATTTGTTGATAAAAATACAAAAGTCACTTTATGTATGCCTTTAAGATTTGAGGAATTCCCTCGATTCCTCGTGGAACTCATCATCAGAACTTCAGCTTGACGAAAATTGGTCCTGACAATCTAACTTGCTTAACAAACATAGCGAAGAGGAAGAATCGCCAAACATGAACTATGCGTCGTTGAAGAGTTCCGTTCTGTTCATCATCAGCAGTTCCACTTCATCAAATGTCACTCTTTTGAATGAAAATGCTTGATTTGTTGATAAAAATACAAAAATCACTATATTTAAGCCCTTAAGATTTGAGGAGTTCCCTCGATTCTTCATGGATCCCATCATCAGAACTTGAGCTTGACGAACATTTGTTCTGACAATTAAACTTGCTAAACAAACACAGCGAAGAGGACGAATCGCCAAACGTGAACTATGCGTCGTTGAAGAGTTCCGTTCTGATCATCATCAGCAGTTCTACTTCATCAGATGTCACTGTTTTGAATGAAAATGATGGTTTTGTTGATAAAAATATAAAAATCACTATATGTATGCCTTTAAGATTTGAGGAGTTCCCTCGATTCCTCATGGATCCCATCATCAGAACTGCGTTTTGACAAAAACGGGACCAATCTGTATATATATACTTACAATCAAAAAAAAAAAATTTCAAAATCGGTTCAGACATGACGGAGTTATGGAGTAACAAACATAAAAAATAAAAAACAAAAAAAAAAAAAAAAAAAAAACATACACGCCGAATTGAGAACCTCCTCTTTTCAAATCTTGAAGTCGGTTAAAAACAACATGATTCATCTGCAAGTTTGTTGCAAGCAGGTTCATCCAAATTGCTGGCCGCAAATAGCACAAATGAGTTTTTCGTCAACATAGGCAAACACTTGGCTGAAAAAGTCCAGGGTGATTCGTCGTCACCCTCTTCAACAATAAAATCCGATACAAACAAATCTTCCAAATCATTTGTGTTATTAAATACGGATGAAGCTGAAGTTGAAAGAATTATCATGAGCCTAAAAGATGACTCCGCGGTTGGTTGGGATGGCATCTCGAACAAAATAATAAAGACCTTCAGACACATCCTGGTTCCACCGCTAACACACATATTCAAAATGTGCATCTCTGAAGGAATTTTTCCGAAATGTCTGAAAAAATCCGTTGTAATCCCTGTCTATAAATCTGGTAGCAAAGTTCAAGTAACAAATTATAGGCCGATTTCTCTGTTACCAGCGACATCAAAAATTCTGGAAAAAATTATTAACAATAGACTTGTTCAATATCTGGAGAAGCATTCGCTTTTGGCAAAAACGCAGTTTGGCTTTAGGTCCAAATTATCAACCGGAGGTGCTGTACATGAACTGACTGACTATTTAGCTCAGGAATTAGACAAGGGTAACAAGACAATAGGAATCTTCCTGGACCTTGCCAAAGCTTTTGACACTGTTTCTACTTCCATTTTACTGCACAAGCTTGAATCACTAGGCATTAGAGGCACACAGCACAAATTAATCGCGAGCTACCTAGACGGACGTACGCAATGCGTAAAAATATATAACATTATCAGTTCTGATTTAGAAAACACATCTTTTGGCTTGCCACAAGGAAGCGTTTTGGCCTCAACCCTATTTTTAATTTATATTAATGACCTATGCAATCTAAAAATAGATAGTGGCAAAATCATTTCCTACGCAGATGACACTGTCCTCCTTTTTTCCGCAAAGTCAACAAACGAGGTCTACGAGTACGCACAACGCGGATTTAATGTTGTAACTAACTGGCTAAAACTTCATCTATTAACACTTAACTCTGACAAAACGAATTTTATAAGTTTCGCCATGCGGAAAACAGATTCGGACGCACATAACCTCAAACTCTACGTACATAACTGTAAAGAAAAATCAAATAATCTTTGTTCATGTCAATCCATAGCTATTACTGACAAAATTAAGTATTTAGGAGTCATGATAGACGAAACCCTCTCCTTTAAAAACCACATTGAAGCATTGTGCAATAGAGTTCGAAAGTTAATGTTTGTATTCAAAAAACTTCGTTCAATCGCTGACCCAAATTTAATCAAGCAAGTATACCTTGCACTATGTCAATCGATACTAACGTACTGCATTTCTTCTTGGGGTGGCACAGCAAAAACTACACTTCTAACCCTAGAAAGAGCTCAGAGAGCGGTACTAAAGGTAGCTACTTCCCGCCCATTCTTATACCCTACTGACCTCCTTTATAAATCTTGTGAAGTATTAACTGTTCGTCAATTATATATATTAAGCACAACGCTAAAGCAGCACGCCAGAACTTCCTTTAACCCTGAATATAGAAATAAGAGACGCAAAGATATTGTAGGTATTAAAACAGTACAAAAGAAACACGTATTTTTATCTAGATTCTTTGTCTTTGCGGGGCCATTTTTGTACAACAGGTTAAATGCAACACTAGATATATACCCACTTAGCTATGCCTGTTGTAAGAATACTCTACGACGCGCCCTTCAGAAAATGACGTACGATGATACAGAGAAATTACTATTAGTCATAAAATAACTACCTATATACTGTCCTATATATTTAATACTTAAGAACCTACTTATTTTGTTAAGGTGATAAGAGTTTTATTGTGTAATATATAGTTTATAATTAAGTGAATAATTAAAAATTAACTAATTTTGTCCTTCGCTGCCTGAAACACAGGGAATCCTAGTTCAGGCATTTGTTAACCACTTGTCGTTAAAAAAAATTCTTAGTCCGTAAGAGCAAACACTGTACTACACTTTTCTCAATAAATTATTTGTATTTGTATTTGTATTTGTATTTGTATTTGTATTTGTATTAGTATTAGTACGGTCGATAAAGTTGGCAATCGCATTACAGAGGCATAATACTACCTCCTAGCTTAGTCAGTACTGACCCTGTCTATGAAGCCGGAGGCCCCGGGTTCGAATCCTGGTCAGGGCATTTATTCATGTTTATCACGGATATTTTTTCCTGAGTTATGGAAGTTTTCTATGTACATAAGTATTTGTATGTATTGTAGCATGACGCTACGTTTATCGTACGACATCTGTCGACTTTCTTCACAACTCCCGTGTCTAAGGGAGGTCTAAGGCTAGGTCTCGGTTGATATATAAAAAGCGTACATTGTGATTCACGGCATTACAGGTAGACGGCGCTTATATCAGTCCGCATTTTGTAATACGACTGGCAGTTATAAAATTGAGATAATACTCGCGCTAATTTTGAATGTGAATTTTTGAGGTATTCCAGATTGTCAAAAAAGAAAAAGTTGATTTTTGATGGAGTGTGTCAGAGCTACGGGGAGATTTTTAAAGAAAAACACATATTCTGATTTTGTCTGGGGTTTTTGCTATAATTTGCTTAGTTGCATCGTGGTGAAGTGCGATTTATTTCTCTAGATCTTTTCATTCAAACATTATATAGCAAGTGCTATTAATACATTATTGGAGCAAAAACAAAACCAAATACGTTGCCGGGCAAAAAGGCAACTAGTTTGACCGCCTGAGACGGAAGGATTCCGGAAGGCACTTGTGGGTGCCGGACCGGCGAGACGGTCTGCAACTGCCGCGTTTTTTCCGCGGGATTCTTCACCATCGTCGGAGAATTAGAGTCCGCATCCAGCGGGCTCTCCAAGTGAGAAAAGGAGTTCAGCGAGCTATTGGGTCCGCCTAAATCAAAGCGGACACTTGCCCACGAACTCTTTTCAATTTAAAACTACAGCTTTAGCCATCCTGCTTTCGAGAATATCATATTATTTACATTTTATTAAAAAACGTTATAAATCCCATTCCTTTTCTTTGTATCCAGTATTTTTGTGCCATAATAGTCTTTTTTGTTGTTTTGCTAAATTTCCCAAAATTCCAATTGCCTCGTTGGACGGGCGTATAAAGACCTGGCTCTTTAATTTAGGCTACGTTCAGCCAGCGAATCATCTGTCACCGTCCATATCACCCGCCTCATTAACCCATTATTTTCCTGCAGCCAAATTATTACCAGCCGAGTCTTTATTTTTACTTACCAGTTTTGCTAACTATTGAATGTGAAATATCCTTATATAGGTATAGTTTTCTCCATTTTTAAGTGAAGTGCTAATATTAAATATTCTGATTATTGTAATTTAATTACATTCTAACCACTAAGGTAACTATTGAATGTGAAATATCCTTATATAGGTACAGTTGTCTTCATTTTTAAGTGAAGTGCTAATTTTAAATATTTTTATTATTGTAATTTAATTACATTCTGACCACTAAGGAAGTTATTGAATGTGAAATATCTTTATATAGATACCGTTATTGTAATTTTTACGTGAAATGCTAAATTTTAAATAAGCTGACTATTGTTGCTAATTTTAAATAATTTACTTTGTCTTCAAAATTAAACGTGTTAATGCAATTATAGAAGTGTTTACTGCAGTATCTATTACATATATCGTTGCCCACAACACAAATGTCCCATAATATTTTATATTTAATTTTATTTTATACCAGCATTAGAGTATAATAAAATAATGATTATTGCAATGCGTTCACACTCAGGCCTCAAATAAACCCTGAATCATTGCAAAAACGCCTCTAAAGCCTGACCAGAAATATACGATCATGCGCCATGTTGCGGAATTTCATTGGACCTATTTCTTACACTGGCAATAATTTAATGACAGGATGATTATGCATGTGTGAGTGCATGACAGGCTGTCACTGTCATTGTGGCAGTTTACTTGAATAATAATAAAGTGTTGAAAATTAAATAATAAATGACATAAATCCCAAAATTGTCCATAGTCAAGAGCGAAACATTGTAGATAGTGTATATAATAAACTGCTGTAAATAATACGCTCGGGAAATGAAACTATTTCGCTGTGAAACATTTTCAAATTAATATCAGAGCTGACAGGTAAACAAATCAAGATGTCACCATACCATAGAGCTCTATGACTACTAAACTGTTGCCATATAAATGAGAGTAATAGCGCCCTCTTGACAATAATCATATATTTCTGGTCAGGCTTTAGTACCCATGGCACCAATGTTATAATATAATTAACGTTGTGATTTAACCTTTCGAGACCCGGACAAATATGGCGACATTCCGTCAAAACCCGAGCGATTTTTTGACAGCGTCAGCTGGCTCCCCGGGGAGCCGACGGGTTTTAGAGGTTTTTGAAGCTGGCTACCCAGGGAGCCGACGGGTCTCGAAAGGTTAAAGCCTGACCAGAAATATATGATTACGCGCCATGTTGCGGGATTTCTTTGGAACTAATTTCTTACACTAGCAATAATTTTAATGACAGAATGATTATGCATGTGTGAGTGCATGACATGCTGTCACTGTCATTGTGGCAGTTTAATTGAATAATAATAAAGTGATGAAAATTAAATAATAAACGACGAAAAATCACAAAATTGTCCATAGTCAAGAGCGGAACATTGTAAATAGTGTATATAATAAACTGCTGTAAATAATACGCTCGGGAAATGAAACTATTTCGCTGTGAAACATTTTCAAATTGACATCAGAGCTGACAGGTAAACAAATCAAGATGTCACCATGTCATAAAGCTCTATGACTATACTGAACTGTTGCCATATAAATGAGAGTAATAAAATCAAAAAAATAATTTTCAAAATCGGTTCAGACATGACGGAGTTATGGAGTAACAAACATAAAAAATTAAAAACAAAAAAAAAAAACAAAAACATACACGCCGAATTGAGAACCTCCTTTTCAAATCTTGAAGTCGGTTAAAAAGGGTCGGTCAAATCTTGACAATAATCATATATTTCTGGTCAGGCTTTAACTACTTTGTCTCGCTAATATTAACGAAGACGGTACAAAACTAAATGAGTAACACCATATTTGTTTGCACCATAACAAAATTATAAGAGTTTTTGACACATTTAAGTTACTTAATCCTTTAAATATTACTGCGCAATGTAGTTTTACCTATATGTCTATTTAAGTTTCATTGAAAATTTTCACGCGCCTTTGATTTATTGTGGTTTTAATTTGATATAAATGGTCTGTAAAGATATGCGGCTCCAGCAGTATAAATACTAACACGTGAATAATTATTAACACAGAGACCAGACGGAAGACTTTTGATGAACCCCTGTAGTACCATTGCCTATAAAGTAGTTGTATTGTACATGGGTTTACCGATATACCAGTAGACATGGCATTATAATGGTTAATATTTATGCTATTATTAAGCAGTATTAAGCTTTTATTTACTACTTAAAAACCGACCAAGTGCGAGTTGGACTCGCGCACCGAGAGTTCCGTACAAACCTGTAGGTATATATCTACATATATACCTACAGGTTTGTACGGAACCCTCGGTGCGCGAGTACCCCTACGGGTAGGAACTTTAAAGTTATTAAAAATATTTTTATTATATGATGTGAGTAAAAATGTACGGTTTTCGCAATTTTTCCTGTATCTGTGCTATAAGACGTTGCTTCGTACCAAATTTCAAGATTCTGAGTTCACGGGAAGTGCCCTGTAGGTTTTGATTCCCTTGCGAGTTTTGAAAACTTGCGGAAATTTGCGGCATAAACGGCTGTATATTTTGATTGCGTTGGCTTAGATGTTTGATTTTTTCACAGCTCTAAGGGACAGTTAAGCCTGATATAAATTTCAGCTTGATACCTCCACGCGTTCCTGAGAAAAAGGGTCTTGACAGACGGACGGATAACAAAGTGATCCTATAAGGGTTCCGTTTTTTTCTTTCGAGGTACGGAACCCTAAAAATGCTATTGTAGACCCTAAGGCACTAAAAACGGCCGAAAGTTGTATAGCGAATTACGTGGCTTTATAATAGTTTATATTATTATTATTGCTATTACACAGCATTAGGAATGTATTACCTACTTAAAAATCCTATTGTAGACCCTAACGCACTAAAAACAGCTGAAAGCTGTATACCGGATTAGGTGCCTAAGATACGCAAGTCGCGCGTCGCTTTTTGCGTATCTTAGGCACGATGTTGGTGGCGCGGCCCTCGGCGTCCGCCTGTAAGGTGACCGGGTCTCCTACTTGCAGGATCTCGCGTTTGCACGCCAGCCCCATGGTTCCGAACTATGACTGACCTTTGATGGCGTCGACAGTGGCACGTCGCTTCTTGCGTATAGGCACGATGTTGGTGGCGCGGCCCTCGGCGTCCGCCTGGAAGGTGACCGGGTCTCCTACTTGCAGGATCTCGCGCTTGCACGCCAGCCCCATGGTTCCGAACTATGACTGACCTTTGATGGCGTCGACAGTGGCACGTCGCTTCTTGCGTATAGGCACGATGTTCGTGGCGTGGACCTCGGCGTCCGCCTGGAAGGTGACCGGGTCTCCTACTTGCAGGATCTCGCGCTTGCACGCCAGCCCCATGGTTCCGAACTATGACTGACCTTTGATGGCGTCGACAGTGGCACGTCGCTTCTTGCGTATAGGCACGATGTTGGTGGCGCGGCCCTCGGCGTCCGCCTGGAAGGTGACCGGGTCTCCTACTTGCAGGATCTCGCGCTTGCACGCCAGCCCCATGGTTCCGAACTATGACTGACCTTTGATGGCGTCGACAGTGGCACGTCGCTTCTTGCGTATAGGCACGATGTTCGTGGCGTGGACCTCGGCGTCCGCCTGGAAGGTGACCGGGTCTCCTACTTGCAGGATCTCGCGCTTGCACGCCAGCCCCATGGTTCCGAACTATGACTGACCTTTGATGGCGTCGACAGTGGCACGTCGCTTCTTGCGTATAGGCACGATATTGGTGGCGCGGCCCTCGGCGTCCGCCTGGAAGGTGACCGGGTCTCCTACTTGCAGGATCTCGCGCTTGCACGCCAGCCCCATGGTTCCGAACTATGACTGACCTTTGATGGCGTCGACAGTGGCACGTCGCTTCTTGCGTATAGGCACGATGTTGGTGGCGCGGCCCTCGGCGTCCGCCTGGAAGGTGACCGGGTCTCCTACTTGCAGGATCTCGCGTTTGCACGCCAGCCCCATGGTTCCGAACTATGACTGACCTTTGATGGCGTCGACAGTGGCACGTCGCTTCTTGCGTATAGGCACGATGTTGGTGGCGCGGCCCTCGGCGTCCGCCTGGAAGGTGACCGGGTCTCCTACTTGCAGGATCTCGCGCTTGCACGCCAGCCCCATGGTTCCGAACTATGACTGACCTTTGATGGCGTCGACAGTGGCACGTCGCTTCTTGCGTATAGGCACGATGTTCGTGGCGTGGACCTCGGCGTCCGCCTGGAAGGTGACCGGGTCTCCTACTTGCAGGATCTCGCGCTTGCACGCCAGCCCCATGGTTCCGAACTATGACTGACCTTTGATGGCGTCGACAGTGGCACGTCGCTTCTTGCGTATAGGCACGATATTGGTGGCGCGGCCCTCGGCGTCCGCCTGGAAGGTGACCGGGTCTCCTACTTGCAGGATCTCGCGCTTGCACGCCAGCCCCATGGTTCCGAACTATGACTGACCTTTGATGGCGTCGACAGTGGCACGTCGCTTCTTGCGTATAGGCACGATGTTGGTGGCGCGGCCCTCGGCGTCCGCCTGGAAGGTGACCGGGTCTCCTACTTGCAGGATCTCGCGCTTGCACGCCAGCCCCATGGTTCCGAACTATGACTGACCTTTGATGGCGTCGACAGTGGCACGTCGCTTCTTGCGTATAGGCACGATATTGGTGGCGCGGCCCTCGGCGTCCGCCTGGAAGGTGACCGGGTCTCCTACTTGCAGGATCTCGCGCTTGCACGCCAGCCCCATGGTTCCGAACTATGACTGACCTTTGATGGCGTCGACAGTGGCACGTCGCTTCTTGCGTATAGGCACGATGTTGGTGGCGCGGCCCTCGGCGTCCGCCTGGAAGGTGACCGGGTCTCCTACTTGCAGGATCTCGCGCTTGCACGCCAGCCCCATGGTTCCGAACTATGACTGACCTTTGATAGCGTCGACAGTGGCACGTCGCTTCTTGCGTATAGGCACGATATTGGTGGCGCGGCCCTCGGCGTCCGCCTGGAAGGTGACCGGGTCTCCTACTTGCAGGATCTCGCGCTTGCACGCCAGCCCCATGATTCCGAATTCGTAAGATGTGCCACCCTCCATTTGAATTAAGCCTGGAATTAATAAACACTTGATTTGAAGCGTTTTTTACAGATTAAAATGGACATTAATTTTCCGCAACCGCATGGGTGAACAAGAAAGCGTTATGCACATGCAGAACGCTATCTCGCTCGCTCATTGGTGGCCGACTAAGGGTTGGGAATTCTTGGGCAGTATGAGACATACCGCAATATTTAGGTTGATCCGGGTTGAGCGCCCGCAGCGTGCGCGTGACGGTGCCGTTGAGCGAGGGCTCGAGCGGCTTGGCGAGCGGCACGGTGCCGCGCGGGAGCACGCGCACGAACTCTGCGCTCGCGCACCCGCCACCCGAGCCGCCGGCGCGCCCCAGCCCGTACTCCACCTCCGTGCCCAGCTCCAGGTTGTCCGGGTTGCCCTCCAGGTTGCTGTTGACAACGTCACATATATACCGTCTCATTTATTTAGTCATGGGTTCAACCCTCGATCATGCCAAAAGGTGAGCAAAAAATGTGGGCAGAATCCTAACCTAACCAAACGCAGACGAAAGGTTAAGCTTTATTGCACAAAAAATAGGTTAAAAATGCGGAAATATTAGCCTTAAGTAAGCCACGGCCAAACAGAAATTCGTCATGGTGGATACAATTTGAAGCGTTACAATCTCATTGTATGTATATTCATTCTAGAATAACGATAGATAGTTGTTTAGACACTACACCAGACCATATGCATTTAAAAGATATAAACAAAAAACACGTGACTTAGCCGTTCGGTCAATCACATAAATACGTGTTTTTTTGTTTGTTTGCATGCATCAATAAGTCTCTACAACCTCTCTCTGCTGTGCATTTAACTACGTCGAAATTGCAAATCACAAATACTATTCTTAACTTCGCCAAAAGCATGGATTTTTTGCGCCATTAACATTTTACAAAATGTTACAGAAGATTGATATAGGTGTTGTATGTACATATCCCTACGTATACAAATTAATCTAATAACTGTAAATTTTGGACGAACGTAAAGCTCTTAGTAAGGCCTATACATTTATAACGTCAAATTAGTTTAATTTATTGTCCATCACCAAATAAAATCAACATGAAAATATTTCGCAGTGCTGGATGTTAAGTCAATGGTCAAACGAATGCAAAAACATTCGCAGTTATCAAATATAATTCCACCACCACAATTCACAAAGAATAATTTATAACAATAACTTAAAAATACAGATTAGGTTGAAAAAATACAGATTGTATATCTTATAAAAGAGTCGTATTTTAAAAACAAAAGTTGTCCCTCCGTTCTAAATATTAATAATTTCGGTGAAAGTGGTAAGTTTCTTTGAATGGACCTATATTTTAGGCACAACAGATCAATAAGACGTTACTGCCATAAAAAATCATTTCGAAATAAACTCTATTTATAGCCGATTATATTGTACCTTTGGCTTGAAAACGCCAAATATTGTTTTCGTCTAGCATGACAGAAAAATATTCCTGATTCCGTATTTACGGTTTTGATTTTTCATTGTTTGAGCGTGAGGACAATCCGCGTGCGAATATGGCATGTGACGGGGGTGGAAATCCACGTACGCAATACAACACAATGGAATGAGTGGTGGAAGTTTGAAACACGTAAAATATAAGGTTTAAATATAAGTAGTAGACTAAATAAATAGGTGATTATTTCTACTCTACCATCATTTAGTCATCATTCTATCATCACTGTGACCTAATCTGACTTACAATGCATCTGTAGATTAGACCTGACAGATATATTTTACACAATTTGATTCTTATTTCAATCCAATTGTATGGCAGAAATTTATTGAAATTAGTTCTTTCATTTGACTTCATATAGTATAAGAACATACATACAGCATACCTATACAACTTAATTCAAATAATGTTTATTTACGAAAGGTTTCCTCTTTTAGAAGTAGGGAAGTATTTCGCTAAGCAAATATACACAGCGACAGCGCACTAAGCAAAAAGTACACACAGCAAGTAAAGAGGGAATGCATTGCAGCCAACAAAAGTAAACAAGAGAGTTTTCCAACCTTAGAATTAAAACACTTTTCCACTGCACAAACCTACATTACATACTTAATTTTACAAACTATTATTTAGTTTCACCCGACCTGTCGTCTATCTGTAATCAAATCGCGCGACAATGCAATATTATGATGACATGGAGCTGATCTGATAGTGGTCATAAGAACTCTGTTATACAACAATGGAAGCTCATCGTGTTTGGGTTTGTTAGAATCATCTCGATGAGCAGTAGATTTTGCAAGAAAAGTACAGTCGGCGTAAAAGGCTGTATTAAAAATTTGATGAAACTTATTATTAAATGAGTGACAAAAGCTATTTCTTCTTTCAACATCAACGATAAAGTCAAATAGATATTAGCTGCTGTATCATTTATATAAATCCGCAGTGTTGAATATTATAAACCCAACAACATCTAGTGTACGGGCTATCGCTTGGAGATGCAAACTCGAAAAGTTTAATCTCGTTGAAGTGTACAGTCGGTTGAAGCGTCAGATGACCAAAGCATAAAAATATAATTAGCTCTGCAAAATGGCCCCACATTTATGCGGGTATTCATATGGCATCGGAGGCAAGCCATAGGTCATAAAAGGTATGACAGCAAGCTATAGCGTATTCAATTTTATTTTATCCCATGAAACTTCGATTGACCAATCAATAGCAGAACATTGCGGATTGGCTCAAATTCGAAGCTAGGGAAGGGGTGAAGGGATAACAGGCAGGGAGGATATCTTGACCGTTTTCGAGCGCCATGTTTGTACTGAAGGCGGTATCCATGTTTTTCTTCAACAGACTTCAGGATTTTGAAGGGGGATTTTCTAAATAGGTCGGGATTTTTGTTGTTTTTGTTATATTTTATGTATGTTCACCGATTATTCGAAGACGGTTTGACCGATTCGGGAAATTCTTTTCGTATGGTCACCATCAAATATATCGTAGCGGCCAAGGTACTCGCAAATATCTGGACATGCACTTTATCGCCTTGACAACAAAGACGTTGTTCAGATATTTGTGACCACCTTGGCCGCTCCGATATATCTGTTGGCGACTGTAGTATACTTGAGACGGTTAGTCAGTCGGTTAGAACTTTTTTAATATCATAGGCAGGCATAATAGTTTTTACAATAGCTAGGGCAGTTGCTCTTAGAAAGCTACAGTCGCCATCAGATATATCGGAGCGGCCAAGGTGGTCAAATATCTGAACTACGCCTCTATTGTCAAGGCAATAAAGTGCATGTTCAGATATTTTTGAGTACCTTGGCCGCTCCGATATATTTGATGGCGACTGTACTAGCCGAAGTGAAGTCGGTCCTTTGTACTTTAAAATGATATCATCCAGTACCTGAAGTGGAAGAACACCTCCTTGCTGTGGTCGGAGGTCTCTATGAAGCCGAAGCCGTCCTTGAGCGCGGCGATGAACCCGTGCAGCACGCCACGCGCCGCGGCGCTGCCGTTGCTGGCGCCGCCGTTCGTGAGGCTGTGCTGGATGCTCACCGACATGGCCACCAGCTCCTTGGTTCTCTTCACCTGCGGGCAAACGACACGTATGAGATCAGATGGGATAAACAAAGTTTATTTGCCCCGGGGAAAGACAAGCAGAATAGGGATACCATACAACTGTTTGACTTAGCCCGGTGTTCGTCTTACCCCACCTGACTTTAAGCAAAGCGAATAGAATGATAGAGGCATAATGTTGGAAACATTTATGCTCCAAGTTTGACATGTTAACTTGTTGGCGCTTATAAGGCGTTACATATTTTGTGGTAACGATATGAGGATAAAAACTCACAAATTATAATTAGATACAATTATTCAAAATTAAACAAAAATCTATAGTGTATGGATTTGGCATACCGTAAGAGATATTGCATTTAAACTATTTAGCACAATCGTTTGCATGTTAAGCCTTATTGTCAAATAATAAGTTTTATCTACACTCATATTGTAAGTTCTCTAAAACGTGTTCGAAAACGGTAGGCAATGGCTAGCATTACCACGACCGATTTTACTATGATAAGCTTTTTATTAGTGGCAGTAACGTAATATTAACTTTACATGCTCAACTATTGATGTGTTATGAGTTTTGATAACATAATGTACACCTGCACCCTCCCGCGCATCCGCCGACAGCCCGACACGCGCCTCCCCGACACAATCGAGTTGGTCATGACGGTGCAATGGCGGCCTTTCTATGGTTTCCGAATACGGCATTTTGGATAAATAATATGAGTGTAGATAAAGCAGTGTATGCAACTGTACGTAATTAGGCCTTATTACGTAAGTTACATAAACTACTATTATCTACACTCATATTATAAGTTCTCTAAAACGTGTTCGAAAACGGTAGGCAATGGCTAGCATTACCACGACCGATTTTACTATGATAAGCTTTTTATCTGTGGCAGTAACGAAATTTTAACTTTACATGCTCAACTATTGATGTGTTATGAGTTTTGATAACATAATGTACACCTGCACCCTCCCGCGCATCCGCCGACAGCCCGACACGCGCCCGCGCGACCGCCGGCACAATCGAGTTGGCCATGGCGGTGCAATGGCGGCCATTCTATGGTTTCCGAATACGGCATTTAGAATAAATAATATGAGTGTAGATAAAGCAGTGTATGCAACTGTACGTAATTAACTCACCTGCGGCTCGTTTCATAAAACCACACTCATGTTTTAAGGACCCTTATTACGTAACAGTTACATCTACTATTGACAACCAAAGTTTGGTACATCATCATTTTTCTTACTGGGAAAAGCCGTAAGAGCACAGTGGAAGTTCCTTTAACCCACACTCATTCATTGAGTAAGGTGTAAGGGCCACTTGGTCCAACTGTGTCACTTTTTAAAAAAGGGTCCATTTGGCGGAAGGCGCTCACGTCGTACGTTGTACAGATTCAATATTATATTCGACCAATAAAAGCGTAAGCGACGACCGCCAAATGATACCTTTTCCGAAACAGTGCCATACATATTGAATAAGACATTGAAGAGATACCTGATAAATATCGAAGATGACCTTATCGCCTACTCGGGGCAGCATCTTGGAGTCACACTTCTTGGCCATGTAGGTAAGGTTCTTTTTAGCCCCGTTGATCTGACAGCCGATAACGCCATTGTATTCCTGTGTAAATGATACGGCACATCGTAAAATAAAGACACTAGTAGTATATGTAGTATATTTATTACTTAAAATTAAATTAATTTCCGAAGACCAACTCGTATCATTTTAATATTCCATGTGTACGTTTCAAAGTTAACACGGATTTTGAGTCAACTTTATCAGTATATTTTACCCATAACTGTACGCATTTATATATATTGAAGTCTCCGATGTGGCTTACTTCTTTAGGGAAATAGCACAGACGCCAGAAAATATTTCTTATAAAAAAAGATCGTGTACGAATCTTGGCGAACGTATGCATACCTTACAGCTGCCGTTCTCATTTTATAAAATATGAACTACTAACGTTGCCTTCAATATACAAGGTGCTCGCGAGGAAACCGCATAATTTTAACAGCGCTATCCCGACCTTATTTAGAGACTAAAATGTCAAATAAACTTTTCTGAAATTCATCTTGTTTCGGAGTTATAACCAATTAAAAAAATAATAGTAGTTTATGTAACTGTTACGTAATAAGGGTCCTTAAAACATGAGTGTGGTTTTATGAAATGAGCCGCAGGCGAATTTCATAATAAGATCACACGAGTGTTTTAAGGCCTAATTACGTACAGTTGCATACACTGCTTTATCTACACTCATATTATATATATTAAATTAAGTGTTCGGAAACCATAGAATGACCGCCATTGTACCGTCATGGCCAACTCGATTGTGCCGGCGCTCGCGCGGGACCAATCGAGTTGGCCATGGCGGTAACAAATTCGATGTTCCAAATTTGAAACTCATTGCTTAACAATATTTGAGCATGCAACGTTAAAATTACGTTACTGCCGCAGATAAGAAACTTATCATAGTTAAATCGTTTGTTGTAATGCTTGTCATTGTCTACGGTTTTTGAACGCATTTTAGAGTACTTACAGTATGAGTGTAGATAAAATATTTTACGTCACACCTGGCCATAATGTGAGTTTTACCGCTCGCTACGCTTACGGTAAAACTCGCATTATGGCCAGGTGGGGACGTAAAATTGTGTACTCACCACGGGCAGTAAAAAAGAAAGCCCTCTATCGCATATTTACAACCCTCGCCTGCGGCTCGGGTCCCAAATACCTGCGATTTCGGGCTTTCTTTTTTTTACAGCCCTAGGTAAGTAATGTACTATTGATTATAACTCAGGACTGAACGCTTTCTTAACGGCAATTTTACCACTATGGAACTCATTATAGGCATCCCTGTAACACAGACATCAAAGTGACAGGAAACACTTTGCTATAACTTTGATTTTAAAAAAAAAAGTAGTTGTTTGTTTTTAGGCATAGTTTTGTCATTAAGGCGGTCGTCACACTGGTCCGCATCTCGCAGCGTCGTCCGTTGATGCGTTTTTTAACTTTGTATGTAGAATCTTGATTTTGTATAGAAAAATCGCATGGTACGACACACTGGCTCCGCCTCGACGCGCGTAGGCGTCGTGCTATTTTCCCAAACAAGTAAGCCACATCGGAGGCTTCAATATATATAAATGCGTACAGTTATGAGTAAAATATACTGATAAAGTTGACTCAAAATCCGAAACTAGAAGTCAATATAGGAATAAATTACTGCTGCCTAAATCTAATTTAGAAATGTACAAAGAAGGGCCGTGGTACAACTATATACAGATTTATAACAAAATCCCTAATGCCCAACCCGATGATAAAATATTTGAGTCTAAGTTAAAACCCCTTTAATACAAAAATTTTACTATTGTGTCGAATTATTTCTTGAAGATAACACGCTAGCCTTACCAGAATTAGAATACATTTATGACTGAAATTCTCAATTTGACATACCTAACTATTTGCTATTACTTTATAGACGGAGAGCTGGCCACGGCAGGAATGACACAATAATGAGAGCAACGAAATTGATATAGTTAGACTGCTATACTATTGTTATTACCTAATCTGGCAGCTTTAAGCCGGGGGGTTCAAGAGTAGCAGACCAGAAAAGTTGTTTTAAAATCTTGGGAACGACGCAATGAGAGTGTTCTTGCTTTAGTACGATATCGTGGCATTTGATGTATATAACGTGGAAGATGTCTGAGTGGGAGGGAAAAGAGGAAGGTTGAAGTTAAATGCAGTTATACCGGACGCCTGCGGTTTATTTTCTTCTGATCTGTGAAAACTGTTTGTAATTAATCAGGCGCTCGAATAAAACTTATTAGTTGACAGCTTTCCATGACTAGACGATATTACCGATAGTTATTTCTAAATAGGAAATCCACTTTAACAGCCAGGATTCTCGGTTTAAATCGTTATGGAAAAATATGTGACATATTAGGTTTTGTTCTGATAATGAACTTAGCTTACAAAGCCACATCATAATACAGCTACTCGTCACTAGATTGCGCTAATATCTACTAAACATAGACAGGGTATGACATTTGAATTCCAACTGCTGACCCAGCACGGGTGAGCAGTAGATAATTAACCAGTATGCAGTATAAGTGTGCCGCATTGTTACGAATCTCGCGGTCATTTTACACTGGCAGTTAGAGAAGTTGGCTCGCCAAGGGGCGCACAACCATTAGTAAATTACGGATATATGGCTGCCTAATTTGTCGATAAAAATATTAACCCTTAGCAATATTTTGACCATTGAATACTTAGAGAATTCAATCACCCGGAGTCGCCATTGACAGGCGTTCCCTTCTGCCGAAAACATATGACCAGTGGACATACACATGTATGGACTGACGTTTATCTAACGTAGCTACGTACGAATAGCCATACATTTGACGTTCCCCTCCACCGCAAAAATCGGCAGACTTTTTTTGTATAGAAAACGACAGACATGGCTACTCCATCCGGGTTGAAGTCTCTAAATTGAATACCGATTCTGATAGCCATCAGCAATAAAAGTAATTTCTTATTTTATTATTATATTCTCTTTATTTATCCTTCTTCTTAGGCTAGGTTTTTTTACAATATCAATATAAAAGTAATGTTGGAAATGTCATTGTGATAGTTGCCTTCCCCATTCATTTTAATTATAATTACATTAAGTAAGATTTAAACAAGGGTGTACTGAACCAAGTGACAGCTTACGTTTACGGGGTTATCAAAATCCCCTTCGTTTATTTGCTGCATAACCACAGGTAAGATAAAATATTTATGTAGTTTATAGTAGTAGTTTAGTTAAAATAACGGTTAGATTGGCCAAATTAAGTAATAAATCTTACATTTATGTATTAAAATTTCTGATGTATCAGGTAGATTAGGGGCAGGTCCAGCAATCAAACTAATCGCGTAGTTGTCAACCCTAGATAATCGACAAGAAAAATTGTATGTAGAATGTAGACATCATGTGCCACCGTTCATATGTCAAAGTTCTGTCAAACACTGATTTTGTAGGGAAGATTGAAGAGAAATGGCATGAAACCTTTAAGGGATGAAGATTAACAAGTAAATTACGCTTCGAAAATGGGTATTTTATTGGGTAACAAGACATGAGACATTTTATTTTTGTAAACCTGAAAATGGGTTAAGTTTTCACATGAGCATTGTTTAACTTTACTCGTTTTAATATTATATGTCGATGCTTATCCTTAATCATGAACTTTTATCGATATAGATATCGACTTTGCGCAGCATTTGAGTAGCGAGTATTTAAAGTGACAGAATGATAGAAAGTTCTAGATAAATAAATAGTACCATTCATAGATTATATAATTTTTCAGATGGAGTACTGCTAACTACATTTTGTGGTTCCATAATGAGCCAGTGTCCTCGTGGTTACGCACTACACATACATACGCACAACAATAATGAGCCGCTCCCCCGACAGTCGTGTCCAAACGTCTATGCAGTCAAGTGCTGTTAAAAAATAATTAAAATATGCCGTCGTGCGTTGTCAAATGCTGCAGAAATGCCACCGGTCAAAAGAAAAAAACGGATGGGGTAACTTTTTACCGTTAAGTAAACAATTCATTGCGTAATCATATTAAAAATCAGTAAATTCGTAAACTATTAACTTCACGGTAGTGGTGTTGCCAGGTGGTTAAATAGGGAAACTTCCCGAACGTAAGGGGGTCTATAATCGCCGCGATATGTTGTCAATACGATATTGACGTCACCACTCCTAACTAGACGTTTTATATTCGTTGAAAACGTGCGTGAAACGTTTTCAACGAATATTATAACGTTACCTAATAGTTAATAACTTTTATGCTTTTGTGAGAAAATTATTCTTTATTATTTTTTGAATACAATTTGTAAATAAACAAAATTATATATATCTTAAAATTATTCCAAAAACTTCGTAAAACCATAAGCCCATATCTAATCGTTCATTGCACGCGCGAAGTTATGTCCCCACCATCTGTCAAACTTTCGTCTCATACTAACTATCGCTCCCTCTCAGTCTGAGCGGCTGACTAGTCGCGTCAGTAATCGACTGGTCAAGCGCTTAGAACGAGATTGAACTATAGTTGGAATGAGAGGTCAGCTCTTAAGTCAAACCGATTGCGTTGATCGATCGAGGAGCATTTTTAACCAACTTCAAAAAAAGGAGGTTCTCAGTTTGACCCGTATGTTTGTATGTATGTTTGTTAGCGATTATCTTGCGTTTGGTTGAACCGATTTTGATGCAGTTTTCAAAAAGTGTTTGTTACATTCTGAACATTAGTATAAAATAAGGCGTCGTTCATTGATTACGTAAGACTTTTTTGCCAGAGACCCCCTTCCGCTACGTAAGAAAAAAAAAAATCCTCTCTGCAGTAGAAGTACGACATGGTCAATTCCCCTCCCCCCTACATCGTGTTACGTAATAAATGAATACGTTATAACACTTTTAGTTGTCTTTGTCTTAGCGAGGGCACTGCCGTGCCTCCAGATAAAAAGGTATAACGTATGCTGAAAATAATAGTATTGGGACGACAAGAGAGGCCACTACACTCAACAGTATTCGTGTAATAGTAATAAATAGTAAATTTGGATTTTTTATTTATTTTACCTTTTAGTCGCCTCTTCAGAAATATATTTCATCAAATTTATTAAAACAGGTGCTTATTCATTCCATTTAACCATGTATATTAATAATCAATTTTTTTAAATTCAAAAATACTGTATTAATAATTGGGAAAATTTGTATTACATGGCAACACTCATATGCACATACATTCAAACCAGCCGCCATCTTGCGTCAGTTTGTTGTACAGGCATGCTCCATCCTTTTAATTTATTCATCCAAGGTACTATTATTTACGTGGTGGTACTACCAATGCGCAACATAGATTACCTCACTAAGATTCCGCATTATATCGTTAATGAAGGCTGGCAGTCGTTATCTATATGCTGTTTTATTTATTAAATATTGAGCCGCCTGTCGCACCAGTGGATTGTAGGTTATATACAATATTTGAAACTACAAAACCTAACGCCTACTCAATGAACTCGATTCATTTCTCATTTTGTAAGAAAGATTGGCGCCATTCGTATGCGGGAACACTCATACTTTGGCCATATATCGATTTTAAAAACACGTTGACACATTATTATATACACCGTGGGCCCATATAACTAGACAGATTTTAACAGTGTATTCCTGATCATATTTAGATACTAAAATGTCCTATAAACTTTTCTGGAATATGCCTAGTTTCAGAGTTAATACCAATTTTTTTTAAATACACTTTTTATTATAACTCATCACAAAACGCCTTTCTAATGGCGTTGTTGCCACTTTTGGACATAGTTTACACGTCCTTATTGACAGATATCAAAGTGACAAGGAAAACTTTGCAGAAACTGAATTTTTACAAAAAAAATTGTACCAATTTGTTTTAGGCGATAATTTTATTAATAACATTTGCTTTTCATGTGCAATAAACATTCAAAAAATGGAAAAAAAAAAACGAAAAAAAAATTTTTTTTTGGCGAAATTGACCTGAAGACGCATAATATTTTTCCTTCTTTTGGTCTTAGAAATTCGTGGTTAAGATCTGTCGGGTTATTCCAGCCCACGGTGTATAAGATTCCCTGTCATACGCTTAGAATACTCTCGACGAATGGTAACAATAACACTGTTAGTTTCCTTGAAAGGAGAGGTTTTGTGTTTTTGATAACTACGGACTCTGCATAGGTTTAAAAACTTCCTGCCCGTGAGTACCAAAAAGGTGCTTGTGCAGGCCTTAATTTTTCCTATTATAGACTAAGCTGATGTGTGCACTACCAACATTTCCCAGGCTTCCCTAAACAGACTCGATCGTATATTAAATAATAGAAAACGCTTTATTTTCGGCTTGCGTAAATTAGATTACGTCTCAGGTTATCGTTACCAACTGTACATTAGTTTTGGGATATCCCTTAGGATTTAGGATTTTTACTGTATAAGTTTCAAACGGCTGTACTTACTTGTGTTTAGTCACTACACAATATAATCAAAGATATCATTATTCCTTATTGATAATATAAAAAAAATAGCCATATTAAAAATCGTTTTCCTACCTGCACTCAATTTTCTATTCTTTAAAACAATAGATTATTTTTAATTAGTAGGTACAGTCGCCATCAAATATATCGGAACGGCCAAGGTACTCAAAAATATCTGAACTTAGACTTTACCGCCATGACAATAGAGGCGTTGTTCAGAAATTTGTGACCACCTTGGCCGCTTCGATATATCTGATGGCGACTGTACTTAAATTATTAACGCTAATATATGTAGCGATCACGCGAGTCGTTTTGTATGCTCAATCTAATGTGCAACATAAGTTGTGCCGTTATTCCCACCAATAGTTGTGTGCACCTTGGCGAGCCAACTGCTCAAACTACCAGTGTAACATGACCGCGAGATTCGTAGCAATGCAGCACACTTATACTGGTTTATTTTCTACTGCTCACCCGTGCTAGGTCAGCAGTTGGAATTCAAATGTCATACCCTGTTTATGTTTAGTAGATATTAGCGCAATCTATTGACGAGTAACTGTATTATGATGTGGCTCTGTAAGCTAAGTTCATTATCAGAACAAAACCTAATATGTCACATATTTTTTTATAACAATTTAAACCGAGAATCCTGGCTGTTAAAGTGGATTTCCTATTTAGAAATAACTATCGGTAATATCGTCTAGTCATGGAAAGCTGTCAACTAATAAGTTTTATTCGAGCGCCTGATTAATTACAAACAGTTTTCACAGATCAGAAGAAAATAAACCGCAGGCGTCCGGTATAACTGCATTTAACTTCAACCTGCCTCTTTTCCCCCCCACTGAGACATCTTCCACGTTATTTTCCAATTATATACATCAAATGCCACGATATCGTACTAAAGCAAGAACTCTCAGTTTTGCGTCGTTCCCTAAATTTTTAAACAACTTTTCTGGTCTGCTACTCTTGAACCCCCCGGCTTAAAGCTGCCAGATTGCCAGATTAGGTAATAACAATAGTATAGCAGTCTAACTATATCAATTTCGTTGCTCTCATTATTGTGTCATTCCTGCCGTGGCCAGCTCTTAGTCCATTACCAGATATACTATAAAACTTTGTTTAGAAATAAGTAAATTGACATACAAATTCAATCAAATGTTTATTTGCTGATGTTAAAAAATTAAACTTAGATGATAATAGACATTGTTTAGATGCTTGTAAAATATAATTAAGTACCTATTATTTATATAAACTTTATTCGCTATGTGCGACGTGAATGATCGCAGTGCACAATGTAACAAGAAATGAAATCGCAAAGGGACATCACCTATGTTACCTCAACTCGATCAACTGTCAAGATAGTGAATCAGCCAGAGACATTTCATATAAGCAAGGAGTACGAGCCATTCATAAAAGAAAAAAAAATTGAGCCCTGGCCCAAATGATAGCGCCACAATCATGCACACAGCGAATAGGTTAGTAACTATGTACTATTATGTGCCCTGGCAGGGTGTCATGAACTGTTTTAAAATTATAACACCTTATAATAAGTACATGTACATAAGTACATGACAATGCAATATGAATAAATGCCTAAATGACTAGTCGTGCCCACCGCGGCAAGAACACCTGAAGTTGTTATGGCATACGCTATCAAAGTATCCTTAATTCTTTCAAGTAAGGTATATATTAGCTCGAGCGTCACTCACATGGCATGATCACTAGACCATGGTTAAAGACTCACGGGAGGTGGGTTCCTTGTAGGGCTGGAGTTGGAGCTGTAGAGCTGCGCCTCTTTGGTGACGACGCCGCGCGCTCCTCGCTCCACCAGCGTCTCGAAGAGCACGGAGCCGGGCGGCAGGTGCTTGATGCGGATCGCGCTCTGGCGGGTGTTCATGTTAGAGAACGACGTCACGGGGTCCACGGTGAACTCCACCTAAACACATGATGAGATTTGGGGTCATCCATTGGGTCACAAGTTAGGGAGACAACAAACACTGGGACAAGGGGTGGGGGAGTCCCAAACGTTACGACGGCAAAAATTCAAACATTGTGTAGGTTAATAAAATTAGTTTCTTTTGGGAATATAAATCAAGGATGGTCCATGAGTTATTAATTTTCTAATGTTCATTTCATCATGTGCTAAATATTTATAATTTTTAACTGTTTTAACTTTATTTTAATTTTCATTTGAAATTTAAAATGAAATTGCTGAATATGATATCACACCTGGGTCGAGGTACACAAATGTGACAAGAAGGCGGGAGGGGTCAAAATATCGTTAAAATAGTGTAACGTAATCTGTGGATGAATCCTATGTAAGCGATCGCGCCGAACAGTGGTCGTCATGGCATAATGTGATAATGTGAGGGGACTTATTGACTTCATTTACCTTACACATCAACAAGTTACAAGTTACTGGCTGACCTCTAGTGCATTTCCCTAAATTATACGTATCATGGAATTCATGGTTAATGAGCACTCGTAAGTAGTCGCCATCAGATATATCGGAGCGGCCAAGGTCGTAACAAATATCTGAACAACGGCTGTTGTCAAGGCGATAAAGTCTATGTTCAGATATTTTTGATTACCTTGGCCTATCCGATATAACTGATGGCGACTGTACATTGGGCAATCGCCGTGTATATGTGCCTTAAACTAAGAACGGCGACATGCAACGCATTCTATAGATGTACTTGGAACTTGATAAAAAGGTCTCATATCGATCACCGCGCTCCCGGTGTAACGGACGTATGTCCATACGAATATCGAACGGTTCAGCACCGTTTGCAACTGAACCCGCTGAATAATCGAGTGGCCCGACGCCCGGCGATGCATAAATGCGGTTGTGAATATATATGTGATAATTGAATCAGTCGCAACGAAATAAGGAGTGGTCCGGAAAAAAAGTAGCCGTGCCTTTTTTTATTTATCTTTTTATTTTGTGCCGATTTAGAAGCAGTGTTTATATTTAAATAATCTCTAGATACAATCATACAAAACATAAATACAATCATACTTAAATAATAATTTTTAAGAAAAAAAAACCGACTTCAATAGGGGTAGCCGGTGAAGGATTATTGTAGATAGATGGTGCACTTAGATTCCATACAATGAAATAACTTGCTTAAAAAACGCAGCGGAGAGGACCAATCGCCAAACGTGAACTATGCGTCGTTGAAGAGTTCCGTTCTGATTATCATCAACAGTTCCACTTCATCAAATGTCACTCTTTTGAATGAAAATGCTTGATTTGTTGATAAAAATACAAAAGTCACTTTATGTATGCCTTTAAGATTTGAGGAATTCCCTCGATTCCTCGTGGAACTCATCATCAGAACTTGAGCTTGACGAAAATTGGTCCTGACAATCTAACTTGCTTAACAAACACAGCGAAGAGGACGAATCGCCAAACGTGAACTATGCGTCGTTGAAGAGTTCCGTTCTGATCATCATCAGCAGTTCTACTTCATCCAATGTCACTGTTTTGAATGAAAATGATGGTTTTGTTGATAAAAATATAAAAATCACTATATGTATGCCTTTAAGATTTGAGGAGTTCCCTCGATTCCTCATGGATCCCATCATCAGAACTGCGTTTTGACAAAAACGGGACCAATCTGTATATATATACTTACAATCAAAAAAAGAATTTTCAAAATCGGTTCAGACATGACGGAGTTATGGAGTAACAAACATAAAAAAAAAAAAAAAAAAAAAAAAAAAAAAAAAAAAAAAAAAACATACACGCCGAATTGAGAACCTCCTCTTTTCAAATCTTGAAGTCGGTTAAAAAAGCGTTTGGAAGTTTTCGCCTTTTGTATTCCATCATACACATAGTTTTTTGAACAGCGTCTTCTGACAGAATTTTCGAGGTGTTTCTCAAAAACATGTTTTTTCTTATAGTTTGATTTGACGAGCTATTTTATACCTTAATAAATTGTCTTTCTTCAATAGTAAACTTTTTTATCTGGCTTCATTTTAAGGTAGTTACAGTAATTTTTAATTAAATGTATTTGCCTTTTTTAACCGACTTCAAGATTTGAAAAGAGGAGGTTCTCAATTCGGCGTGTATGTTTTTTTTTTTTTTTTTTTTTTTTTTTTATGTTTGTTACTCCATAACTTCGTCATGTCTGAACCGATTTTGAAAATTCTTTTTTTGATTGTAAGTATATATATACAGATTGGTCCCGTTTTTTTCAAAACGCAGTTCTGATGATGGGATCCATGAGGAATCGAGGGAACTCCTCAAATCTTAAAGGCATACATATAGTGATTTTTGTATTTTTATCAACAAAACTATCATTTTCATTCAAAACAGTGACATTTGATGAAGTAGAACTGCTGATGATGATCAGAACGGAACTCTTCAACGACGCATAGTTCACGTTTGGCGATTCGTCCTCTTCGCTGTGTTTGTTTAGCAAGTTTAATTGTCAGAACAAATGTTCGTCAAGTTCAAGTTCTGATGATGGGATCCATGAAGAATCGAGGGAACTCCTCAAATCTTAAGGGCTTACACATAGTGATTTTTGTATTTTTATCAACAAATCAAGCATTTTCATTCAAAAGAGTGACATTTGATGAAGTGGAACTGCTGATGATGAACAGAACGGAACTCTTCAACGACGCATAGTTCATGTTTGGCGATTCTTCCTCTTCGCTATGTTTGTTAAGCAAGTTAGATTGTCAGGACCAATTTTCGTCAAGCTCAAGTTCTGATGATGAGTTCCACGAGGAATCGAGGGAATTCCTCAAATCTTAAAGGCATACATAAAGTGACTTTTGTATTTTTATCAACAAATCAAGCATTTTCATTCAAAAGAGTGACATTTGATGAAGTGGAACTGCTGATGATAATCAGAACGGAACTCTTCAACGACGCATAGTTCACGTTTGGCGATTTGTCCTCTCCGCTGCGTTTTTTAAGCAAGTTATTTCATTGTATGAAATCTAAGTGCACCATCTACAATAATCCTTCACCGGCTACCCCCATTGAAGTCGGTTTTTTTTTCTTAAAAATTATTCATAGAAAATTATCTCCCATAGAAAAATCTTTGTCAGAGGTTAGATTAGAGAGTCTTCCTGACTATCCTAGCTAAAATACAGTTAATTAATGTAGCTTCTTGGTAAGATGAAATTCTGAAAAGCATAAAACGGGTTGTGAAAATGGAAATACAATTGTGGCATTGTAGCGGATGTCGATTGAAGATTGTCAAATTATGTTGTTCAAAAGGTTACAAAGTATGTTGAATTAAAAACGCGAAAACTTAAATATGCTCCCATATTCTATTATGATTGTATTTTTATTTATTAGTATTGTATCTACGGATTAATAAAATAAATATACTGCTTCAAAATTAGTACTAAATTAAAAAATACACAAGATTGTACACTGCTACTTTATTTCAGGACCACTCCTTAACTACTACGTTCAATGCATGTACAAACGCTCACTGTTGCATATTATATAATTCATTAATAATGTACGTAATCGGCACAATACATTAACACAACTGCATGTTAATCCGATTGTAAACAAAATTGATTGTAAATTCTTAGTAAACGTTTAAAAAAAAACAAATCTAAATTAGATTATGAATGATAAAACAATACACGCTTTTATAGACAACTATACTTCACAGATCTATGAATTACTCCTAGTAGACGGAGGCTAGCCACGTCAGATACGACACAATAATGAGAGCAAGGAAACTCTTATAGTAGTTTGCTGTACTATGCTTGTTTCTAGATTATTTTTAGGACATCTGGCAGCTGTAAAGTGGTGGTAAAATACTGTAAATAACTTGAGGAAAATAAATTCTGGGTTTGATGCAGTATTATTAAAACCGGCCATGAGCGTGTCGGGCCACGCTTAGTGTAGGGTTCCGTAGTTTTCCGTCCGTCAACTTTATTTGAAAGCACGTCATTAATTGTGATTTTGTAGAAATTACAGGTACAATAAACACCTGCTTATACGGTTAAATTACAAACTTAGTTCAGAAATTATTTGGTATTTTTTTTTCAAAAACTATTCAACCTATCAAGTTCAAAATAATTTTCCTAGAAAGTTTTTATAAAGTTCTACTCTTGAGATTTTTTTCATATTTTTAAAACTTATGTATGGTTCAAAAGTTAGAGGTGGGAGACACATTTTTTTACTTCTGGGGCGATTATTTCTGAAAATATTTACATTATCAAAAAATGTTTTTACTAAAACCCCTATTCATTTTTAAATACCAATCCAACAATATATCACACGTTAGGGTTGAAATGAAAAAAAATATCACCCCCCACTTTACGTATACGGGACGTACCCTAATAAAACGTTTTTTTTTCCACTTTTTATTTTACCACTTTGTCGGCGTGATGGATATACATATTAGTACCAAATTTCAGCTTTCTAGTGCTAACGGTCACTGAGATTATCCGCAGACGGACGGACGGACGCACAGACATGGTGAAACTATAAGGGTTCCTAGTTGACTACGGAACCCTAAAAATGATAGCCAGAAGTTTCTGTTGGGGGAAAGTAGTGTCAAATGATGTATAACGAATTTTATAGTTAGTCGCCTACTGTATTTGTTTTCGCAGTTATACACAATGTTTTTTGTTCTAATGTAAAAAAATAGGCCTTGCCCTCTATAATTGACACAACTCCGGCAGTTTTTACCTATTTTAGTACAATTCTTTCCAACTGCTACCCATTCCCTCTTCCACCCAACTACCATCCACCCTTCTACCCATTAAAAGCTGCTAGATACCTGGATCTTAGTAACAAGGATAGTAAAGCAATCTAACTACATAAACAAGTTTCATCGCTCTTATTATTGTGTCATATCAGACGTGGCCAGCTCTTAAAGACTCCATAGAGACTGTTCACAGTAGAAATCTCAAATAATACAAGTGTACTAAAAATGTGAAAAGCGGAATATTGTCTAATAAAAAATGTACTCTAAAATAAATATTTTCAAACATGTCAAACGCACAAAAGAGTTTAGCGTCAAGTTAAACGTCGCTGATCGAAAAGTAATAAATTCACTGCTACATCAATTGTTTTTTCTTTAATATCATCAGTCCCGTGACCTACGCACCCTCCTCAAATTTCGACGGCGATCGAATGCACCAGCTTTAAATAACCCACGACAAGGGAGCTAAATTGCTAAATTAGTTTCGATGCAGACTAAATAGGATGGGAAGCGTGATCCGCGCCGAGTCGACACTGCAGTGACGATATTTTTAAAAGTCAGCATCACTAAATTTGCTTAGTGTTTGTTTATATCGACATGTATATATATATATATATATATATACAGTCAGCTGCAGAAATATTTAAGAAGTCAATTGCATTTAAAATACTATTAAGTGGAGTCAAACACTTCTTCTCGCAGGACAATTATAATATTAGGCGCATAGCATGAACCCGCTGTTAAGTATTAAACAAGAAATACGAGATATGGGCCCCCTTATTCATAAACATCTTACAAGCCTTGCTTACTTAAATTATGTTATAAAAGACAAAGTGACAAATAAGGACAACGGATTATTAGTTAAATGCATCTTGAAAGACTTTTATGAATAAGGAATTTAGAGTACAAAGTAGTGGTATTTTCTTCAAGGGGGAAACAATTTAAGAGTCGCGCGCAAATATCACGAATCACTACAAAATTGCAATCAAATGAAATGTAAGGCCGATTTGTAGAAAACTTTAAAGAGTACTGTTATGTATTAATCATGTGCCCCTCTCCTTGATCAACATCAACTTCTCCACATTCTACTAAGATGCTACTATTGGGACAGTTTTGCACCCGTTTTTGTCAGAACGCAGTTCTGATGATGGGATCCATGAGGAATAGAGGGAACTCCTCAAACGACGTCAACAAATCGAGCATTTTCATTCAAAAGAGTGACATTTGTTGAAGTGGAACTGCTGATGATAATCAAAACGGAACTCTTTAACGACGCATAGTGTACGTTTGACGATTTGTCCTTTTCGCTGTTTGTTAAGCAAGTTATTTCATTGTCTGCAGTCTAAGAGTCTAAGAATCTACAATAAATCTTCACCGGCTTCCCCCCTTGAAGACGGTTTTTTGTTCTTAAAAATTATTATTAGAAAAGTAATATAACATTAAGCATCTTAAAACTTGGTATACTACTTCAAAAAGAGAGGACGCTTAAAGTATATATAAGTATATATATATATATATATATATATATATATATATATATATACTTATATATACTTAGCAATGGCAATATGAGATTCATTAAGCCTTACTTTCGAGAAAATAATTAGATTTAGTTCAATCTAATTTAATTGGTGTATCAGCAACACGTGTAATAAACTAGAGCAGTTACCGTAACGTTTGCGAATAGTCCGTTTATTAAACTTTTGTCATTCTCTGTCAATCAAAGCTTCAGTCATTAAAGCACGCTTTTGTGCATCAAAATATTATCCGATGTAACGTGACACTGTCTTTAATAGTGATTGGAAAGTTTCCTCATTATGTATGGGGAAAATTACCAAATGGAAACATACAAAAGGCGGAACTTTCGGAAACGTGCTCATCACTAGTTCTGAATAGTTTTAAACACTGACAGTACGTAGACTTGTTCTGTGCCAATAAAACAGGTCAACAGCGGTATATTGATTAGTTAGGTCGGAGCGTAAGCTGCTTTACAACTACCGACACTTTTGCAGTTCCCACCTCAATTGCTATGTAATGACTGAGTCTAATGTGACCGTGCTCTTATACTCGTAGTTCGCGAAAGCAAATACGTACCTCGTCACCGACGCTGAGTATGTACTTGTTGGCGTTGTTAGGGTCCTTGGGGTCCTTCGGGTTCTCGGCCATAAGGCCGAAGCGCAGCACCTCCGCGAAGTGAAAGAACATGGTCTGTTCTCGCTCCACGCAGCGAAGGAAGCCGAAACCTTCCCGGAGAGAGCTCACCACGCCTTGCTCCCGCCTGTACACATTTTCTACCTTTAATGTCTTGACAAAGTGCAAGTGTTTCTGTAAAGTCTCGCCGTATTATGGGAGCTGAAATGTAGGGCACAGTGAGTAGGTCAGACCCATGGGTGAATTTCACAAGCAAGACAACCACCGGTTCATTTGTGTTACGAATTTATGACATAAACCGGCCAAGCCAAGTACGTGTCGGACCACGCATAGTGGAGGGTTCCGTACCTAATTACGAAAATTCTAATATCCAAATGTCATATCTGCCTATGAAAGAAGTTTTTTGGAGGAATCGAAAAAGCCTTAACCGATACCGTCGAGTTCCGTATCTTCGCCTGGATTTTGACACATTTCCCAAAAAATCTTTCAAATTTGAAAGCATTTTAGTCCTTTATGGCCAAAAAACGTATTTTAGTACTCCTGACTATCAGTATATATCATTAAAGCTTTGAATTTCATTGGGTAACTTGGCGATAAATGGCCCCGAAGGCAATAGGCGAAGTTTGGGTGTTTTTTCCAATCTTCGCCTATGGCATGCCTTACCGCTAATTATTAACTTTTCTGGGACTTACACCTATCAAGTCTTATCTCCCTGGAACGTGTTAATATAATATGAACCTTAACTACACCAGACTAGGCACATTTTTAAAAAAATGTGTAGTAGGCGAAGATTGGCAACAGTCTGAAGTTGTTTACATACATTTTCTAAAATGATGCTAGGGCTGCCAAAAATTAACCAACATGACAAATAAAGGAGACTAATTGTTTATAAGTAAAAAAAAAATGTTTATTATATAAACAAAAAACGTATCTCTTTTCGCTTATCAGTATTTTCGTAATTGAGATCAAATCAACCTTTGGCTTCTACACATAATTACCTTTTCAAAGTGAGACCGTACAACCGTACAATGATTGCCTTCTAAGGGTAGGGACCCTTAGAAGGCAATCATTGTACGTGTTCATACCAAGTATCTACTAGTACTACTGGGTACATCTACATATATCTTTATCTCACTAACTTTCCTCCAAATCGCTAATCCCATTTCCGAAAAACCAAACATAAGAAAATATGTACATTTGGAAACAAATTTGACAACCCTAGGGGTAGGCGAAGATCGGTAATAATAAGATGGCCGCCAAATACCCTCACCAATGTTTTATCCAATTGTGACTTCTAAACGTAAGCTAGCCATTAAATAATAGTTACAGATTAAAAGAAATAGTTACAGGATATAATCATGTAAAAAGTTTAACATTACCTGGCCTGTATCACTGTTTAAAACTGAAGTTAAAACACTGGCTTAAAAAAACGTATGGTCGGTGTCGCGCAAAAACCTCACTGAATGTCAACTATATGAAGTTAGCCACAGATCGTTCGAAGAATGTTGACACCCGTAAGAAATACTTTGTATTTAGTAGTTTTGTGTAAGGCTTGCACTAAAAACATTTTGTTAAAGTCAATTTATGTAAAAATAGGCGAACATAGGTAGCACAGGCGAAGATAGGCAACACGACGGTAACGGTTAAAGTTACAGGGGGAGACACAATTATTTTTTTGACTTTCGGGGTGATAAAATCTGAAAATATTCACTTGAATAAGAAATGTTGAAATTGATATGTTCAAACAAACCTCGATGTTATTTTTAAAGACCTATCGATTGATATTGACACGTTGATAATGGGTAAAAAAAATGCAAAAAATATTTTTTTCATCCATTTTACTACAAAACTAAGTAGGCATACAAAATACATAAAAAATGTTACAATTTTATTATGATACGTCTTACAGTTTTCGAGTAAAATGGCTGTGATATACGGACGAACGGACGGATGGAGTGACGAACAGACGGACATGACGAAACTAAAAAGTAGCTAATCATTTATAAAAAACACAAAATTATTCCAAAATATGCGTTATCTATAACATAAACACGTTCTTATGTTGCGAATTACGAGAAACTTTTATGCCATAAATTCGTTATTCAAATGAACCAGGGCATCAAGCGCTAGTGAAATTCGCCCCTATACCATTCTTATAATTTCAACTCGTAGAATGTCTGTTTCAACGGTTGGAGACTGTACAGTAGTCATAGAGTTGCAATCAAATGCATTGAACGTGTAGTAAACAGGAAACGGAAGACTAACTATTATCATATCAACACAGCATTGCACCCGAGCGACACATACTAGTAACAGTTTGACGTAAGTAATTCCTCCTAAATAAATATAAATTTTGCACAGCTTAACTCAACGTACCTTTCTCCGGATACGTTGAAAGACTCGTCCAGCAGGGATATGTTAGTGGCGCGCTTGAGTTGATCCCTGCGGTCGGTGGCCACTTGGAACTGCACCCAGTCGCCGTGCTTCAACGTGAACTCGCCGCATTGGTCCTTGTCACCAAACGGTACCTGAGCCACACCAGTATTTTTAACTCAGAGTTCCCTGCACGTGATTGTAGACTAATCAGTTTCCGCTATACGCGCTAGAAACGGAGCGAATGTCCCACGGTTTGGTTTAAAGTTTTAAACAGTATTATAGCAATTGTAGCATATACAGCAATATTGCTGGGAAAAGTTCATAAACAACTCTAATTAAATTCTGTAGCATAGGATTGTTCGCCGCACCCGTTTCGTGGTACTATTATAGATAGTTGAAATATTACGTACAAAAGGGCTAAAATTTGTATCACATTTAAAAATCGGTGTTAAAACAATTAACTTGCTTAGAATTACTTTTTAACTTACTCAGCGACAGCACTATTGGTCTTCCGGCGAGGAGGTCGCCAGAGAGCTCAAAGAGGATGCAGTGTGTTGACGACGTTATACCTTCTTGCCCCTTTAGCCGTCAACACAGTGAATCCTACTTTTTATAAAGGGTCGGCAACGCGCACCTCTGGAGTTGCATGCGTCCATAAGCTACGGTAGCTACTTCCCATCAGGTGGGCCGTATGCTTGTTTGCCACAAGTTCTATTTAAATTGTATGACGCTTAAATGTTCTAAGGTATCTTGTCCAAGCATTATATTTATTAATTACTACCTTAAGTGTACCGATGTATGTCATATTGTTATGTAGTAGGTATTTATTTACTAATTTATTATGAGTAATCATGACATAGTAATATTGAAAATGCATATTTATTCTTTATTTAGTTTTACTTTTGTTATAATCTTATGGCTAGATTTAAGATTAGTCTAATAAAATTAAGCTTGTTTGTAGCATGTTCGACATTAATTTATGTCTTATGCCTTATGTAATACAGTTTAGCATGTTTAGTGCTGATGTTTAGTGAAAATAATTTGTTTGCTTATGCAAACAAATTATTTTTAATTAAATGGAGTAGAGTGCAACCGAACAGTGCAGTCATCCTTTATTATATCCTTCGTGTAATAAGTGAGGACAAATCTAATTTGAATCCCACAGTGTCATAATTCAGGACCACGAGGAGAACCGCTTGACTTGTCATGTTCCCGTGCGTTCCATCAATAGGACAAGACCGAGTATTCAAAAGCACAACTTTACTACTGAAGAACAAATCAAATTATTTTAAGAAATATTTTGATTTGTTTATTTTAAGTAACACACTACTATATAAATCATAAACTTAAAACAACAAGTGGTAAAGGCGTCTGCCGCGAATGCAGAAGACGCTGGTTCGATCCCAGCCCAGGGCACCGGAGGCCTAGGTCACTTTTTCCTTCGTATATGACATCTATATAAGTTCACAACTTTACTGACCTCGACCTCGGAGTGGTCCGCGGCGCGGTATCGGATACGGCCGGGAAGCGGGTCGTTTTGCGGCGCGCGTGCGGCGCCCTTCTCCAGGGGCTTCAGCACCTGCCCCTTCATCATCTCGGGGCTCACGTCCTCGAACACCACGGAGCCGCTTGGCAGCTTCGTTATGTTGCACGCTACCTCCTTACCCTGGGTGGACAACAATAGTGTCAATAATTGTAGTTTATGTAACTGTTACGTAATAAGGGTCCTTAAAACATGAGTGTGGTTTTATGAAACGAGCCGCAGGTGAGTTTCATAATAAGATCACACGAGTGTTTTAAGGCCTAATTACGTACAGTTGCATACACTGCTTTATCTACACTCATATTATTTATCTAAAATGACGTATTCGGAAACCATAGAATGGCCGCCATTGCACCGCCATGGCCAACTCGATTGTGCCGGCGGTCGCGCGGGCGCGTGTCGGGCTGTCGGCGGATGCGCGGGAGGGTGCAGGTGTACATTATGTTATCAAAACTCATAACACATCAATAATTGAGCATGAAAATTTAAATTTACCTTACTGCCACGGATAAAAAGCTTATCATAGTAAAATCGGTCGTGGTAATGCTAGCCATTGCCTACCGTTTTCGAACACGTTTTAGAGAACTTACAATATGAGTGTAGATAAAGCAAATTACTTTATTTTCTTACCAGGTTTTTTTTTGTATTTTTATATTTTATACATAATCTCATGCATATCAATATAGGGGGCTAAATTTAATGACAGGTAGGGAGTTCCTATATAGATGAACTCAGTTATCGATGCTTTTCTCATTTGGCAATCACTCGATGTTCCGACGACATTGAGAAGAATTGTTTCTTATAATATTCTTATATATTATATTGTTTCTGTTTCTTATATATTATAACAGAAAAGAAAAAAAAATACAAAAAAAATTAAGTCTTTATAATTCTCGTAGACATTTTTGTCATAAAGTCAAATGTTAAGCATTATGTAAAAAATGCTAAAGCCTTTCTTATAATTATTTAAGTAAGTTAGTAAATATAATTATTATTATTTCATAGCACCTTTTTTAAACCTAGCGATCATTGTTAATATACTTTAATGTAAACTTTATTTTCGTCTTCAAAATAATACTTACAAAAAAACATATTTACAGACAAAGCTGAGGGCAATCACTAGTATATGGGTAACATGTTAACTGAGTTGATAAATATCAAACGCCAATATGTCCACCCTAAGGAGATTTTGAGTTTTGGATAGCAATAAAAAAAGGAATGGATAAACGGTTTAAAAACTGTGTTTCTTTTCAAAAGCTAGTTCGTCCTTCAGTGCAATAATATCAATATCACAATCCAATATGTCCAAATCAACCAATGACATGTGGCCATCTTGGTGGTCATGGCGGCCACATTGCTTGTTGCTGGTAGAATGTGTGTTGCTCCGCAGTTTGAATTCAATTTGTTCGGTTTATTTATGTGAAAATGGATTAAAATGTAAAAAATGTAGAACCTCATAGAGCGAAGAAACGAAGTAACATAAAGACGAAGCAATAGAAGACTCAGAAAATGAGTAAACTATAACATATTGTTAAGATTTTCAACGCCGACTTGTTTTTGAGTTGCCATCGCGTATCGCGCCTTATTTCGCCCGGAATCTCCTGTTTATGTTTGTATTTTTATTTAGTTACATTAAATAGCAAAATTGTGTATTTAAATTATAAAAATACATTAAAAAACGTACAGGATTGTTTTTATTTTTATTAGAACCGTATTCTTGTTTAGTCCTTTCATCCTTTCTGGATCCCCTATTGAACCATTTTGGGGCAAGTAGCATTTTAGTAGCCATTATTTAAATTTAATTATTAAGACCCGACGTGGCTATTACTGATTAAATTTTACGTGTGGGTTATTTGAAAAAAAAAAACGTCTTGCGATGTAGAATACGAATGCAACATTCATAAACTAACAGTTTTCAATTCGTTTGACGCCTCATGTTGTGTTCTGGTAATAGGTCTGATAGTTACAGTCGCCATCAGATATATCGGAGCGGCCAAGGTGGTAACAAATATCTGAACAACGCCTCTATTGTCAAGGCGATAAAGTGCATGTTCAGATATTTTTGAGTACCGTGGCCGCTCCTGTTGCGTTAAGCCTTTTCCTTAGCAAAGAGGTTTATCGTTTAACCTTAAAATAGGACAGGTGCGAGTCGTACTCGCCCACTGAGGGTTCGTGCCGTAGTAAATATTGCAATATTCTTGAATTTTCTATTTCAACTCTTCTTTGCCACATAGATCATAGTGTTTTTCATGGTTCGATAACAATAAAATTAATTTGTTACTCGTACCACTGCGGGCAACCCTAAAATGAGAAGCAAAGATGATGTCAATCAATACAATTCGATTCATAATAAAATATGTCCGTCCCTGCCTTTTTTTTTAAACCAAGTAGGACTCCATTGATTTAATTCAAAATCCGATATGTCCATATTTATTTTACGGATTTTAGCATTTTTCTATAACAACTCACTAATGCGACATAAATACGACTTAACTGTAGTAAAATTTACTAATAGTGCTTTGCTAATGAAAATCGTATCATATCGCCATTTCGTTTTTCACGGACATATTGGCGTTTGATATCAACTCAACTGAATTTATCGATATAGGAATGCCCCACCTGTCATTAAATTTAGCCCTCTAGATTCCGATCATAACGCATCTAAGTTCAAATATGCAAAATAATAATTCTGATTACTCGTATGAAAAATATACTTTATCTATTTCATAAAATGTACGTTTTAGTACCAACACTAGCCTGTACAGATGTATCTCGTGATTCTCGTGAATAATCCCTTCCCATCGGGGCAACATCCCAGATATATCCATGTATGTAAACAGTATATAGGACATAGTAACTATCCATGTCCTATATGTATAAGTTAATTTAAATATTCGCCGTAATACCATATTTGTTTTGCAGTTTTTCTATGTAGTTTGAAGGTAAAACATCTGTGTGTAATGTACGAGAATAACTTCCAAACTTTACTTTGATATTACGTATAAAGTTTCGCATTTAATTAATGTAGAAATGTCAACAGTTTATGGACACGCCAACAGTGTTCGGACATATATTCAAATTTTAAATAATGCAATAAATTGGAAATCACTTGTGACAAAATACATTGTAAATACACGCATTTTTTTTTACTTTTATGCCCAGTTTATTGAACATGTGTAAGTTTGACAAAGAAATGACAGCATTGTGATGAAAACCAGCTAAATCAGTGATTTATCAAACAACAGTTCCTAATTTTCCGGTGATAAATGCCCTATTTGTAATAAGGGGGCATAGGCTTAAAATAACATAAATGTTGCGAAACCAGCAATAGATGTCAATTTCGAATAGTTCAATGGAATGAGCACGCCTTGAAATTTAAACAATAAATAGGAATGACAAACGATTTCAAATTAATGAAGAAATTGAGGCTTTTTTTATTATATAAACAAAAACTTTCAAATTGTATTCAAAATGATTTTCCTTTTGAATAGTTCGTTGATAAGATACATTATGAAAAGGTACAACATGATATTGTTGTGATGATGTATTGAATCCCCAGAAATCAAGGTATACTATAACATAACACTGTACACGTGAATTCCACTGTTGCCGCCACACAAAGCAACCGTCTTTTAAAATGAAACCAGACTATGTTTGCGAGAACTCAATATTACTGTTTACATGATATTATTGGTTGAACATCAGCAGCAATGTAGGTAAACATTTATATATAGGTATATGGGCTCTATGTTGTATAGGTAAAAAACGTAGTGAAACCCCTCCTGTGATAGAGTAGAGGAGTGCGTTAACTTAATTCTTGCAAGACTTGGGCCGTTATAAGTTTAATATTCATTCAATTGGATAGATGTGTATTGCAATGAAAATTAACTGTGAACGAATGTGTTAGTTCTGTGTGTTACAAAATAGTATTTTATGTAACTGTTACGTAATAAGGGTCCTTAAAATACGAGTGTGGTTTTATGAAACTACCCGCAGGCGAATCTCATAATAAGATCTCACGAGTGTTTTAAAGCCTAATTACGTACAGTTGCATACACTGCTTTATATACTACATTATAAATCCTAAATGACGTGTTCGGAAACCATAGAATGACCGCCATTGCACCGCCATGGCCAACTCGATTGTGCCGGCGGTCGGGCGGCCGCGTGCCGGCGGTCGGAGAGGAGGGCAGGATTTACATTATGTTATCAAATTCGATGTTCCAAATTTGAAACTCACAACTTAACAATATTTGAGCATGTAAAGTTAAAATTACATTACTGCCACAGATAAAAAGCTTATCATAGTAAAATCGGTTGTGGCATGCTGGCCATTGCCTTCCGTTTTTGAACACATTTTAGAGGACTTACAATGTGAGTGTAGATAAAAAGGTTAATATGAGTGCGAGCTACATTTAATGCAACTCTAGATAGATCCAGCTAAAATACCGGAGAGACCCGTGTTTGCACTTATATAATGTTGAATTAAATGTATACGCGTAGAAACAATATTTTAAAGCGTTCTTAGACCGTACACGAGTTAGTATAGCAGGTACATAAATATTGGTTTATCGATCATCTCTAGTCAGCCAATTATTACATTTACCCAGGCGGCGACTGTACTGCAGCTATAATACGTACGTTGTACTTACACAGGAAACCGGCCGGTCGCTTAGCAACGTGCCGCCGGGGGAGGATATTCATTTTGATGCATACTGCACGCGTCATTTTTGTTTGATGTTACGATTTTAGACTTATACTAAATACTTTGATTCTGGAATTCTAATATTATTTTATCTAAGTTGAATGTTAAACAAAACCACTATTTCCGTGAAGGCTTTGGCTGCGTTTATTAAAAGCATTTTTTCAAGTTTTTATTATATTTTTGTGAATAGGTGTGTTCAGTGTTGGGCACTTAAGAATAAAATCATCAATTGAATAAAAAATTTTAAGAATAACTTGTGTAGATTTAGTTATCGTAAAAATTATTTCGTCGAGAATAATTTATATGCGAGAAGATTTTATTAATAATAGATAGATATATTTAAACAATGTTCCGCAAATAATAATGCAAAAACTATGTAAAAACTAGTGCCTACGCCAATTCATGGGATTAGGTTGCCAAGCGGACCTCAGACTCAATTAAGCCGTGACAAAAGCTGGGACAAGCGCTAGGAGGATGGATGTACTTGTTTGTACCACAAAATTAACTATTCCAAATAACATTTTAATTTAATAAGACGTTATTTGAAATAATCCCAATCCTAGAATAATTATTACCTCGCTTGTATATCCGTCTGTCAGTCCAATTTACTCCGAAACTACTGGACCGATGGAGTTGAAACTTGGTACAGTCGCCATCAGATATATCGGAGCGGCCGAGGTTGTCACAAATATCTAAACAAAGCCCTTATTGTCACAACGATAAAGTAAATGTTTAAATCTTTTTGAGTACCTTGGCCGCTCCGATATATTTGAAGGCGATTGTACACATATGTAAGTCGTTGACCCAAACACGGACGTATAGCGTAAATTAATTAATTTTAATCATGAGGGTTACCACAGAAATTTAAAAAAAAAATGTTTTTCAAACTATATTGTGTTAGGGCAAAAGGGCAAATCATTATGAGCATCTCAGATATATTTTTATAAATTATAGGATAAATGCTTTTGAAGTTATTTAAGGCTCCTTATTCCCTAAAAAGTTGGAAAACCCTATAAATCACAAAACCAGCATAAAATGCTATTCATACCATATGGACTAAGAGCTGGCCACGATAGATATGACACAAAAATGAGAGCAACGAAACCCGTCTGGTTAGATTGCTATACTATCCTTATTGCTAGATCCGGGCATCTGGCTGCGTTTAATGGGTGGAGGTCAGAGTAACGGACTAGTTAATTTTTTTTAATTTGAAAATAGTAATACCAAAATAGGTAAAAACTTCCGAAGTTGTATGGGGTATAAAGGCCAAGGCCTATATTTTAACATTAGAACAAAATACATTTCGTATTATTTCGGAAGCAGATATAGTAGACGACAAACTATGAATTAGGGGGCGTCCATTAATCGCGTCATACGTTTTTGGCTTGTTTTAGACCCCCCCCCCCTCCCCCATGGTGATCTTTGGTGATATTTTCAGGACCCCTCCCCCCCCCCCTCCAATATGACGTGTAATTTTTTGCTAACTAAAGTAAGTACAGTTTTCTAACACGTGAACCTACGTACACGTGAAGGGTAAAAAAATGAAACTACATGTACATACATATAAAATAATCTTTAATAGAAAAAAACCGGCCAAGTGCGTGTCGGACCACGCATAATGGAGGGTTTCGTACCGATTATAAAAAAGTAATATCAAAAGGTCGTATCTGCCAGATTCTGCCTATGAAAGAAGTTTTATGGATATAACTAAACTAGCCTTCTCCCGCGGCTTCGCCCGCGTACTATAAGTACTCAAAAAGAATACGATACCCATGTTGATTTTCAGACTTTGTGACCACATTTGCCCCTTTTAGGGGTTGAATTTTCAAAAAACCTGAAACACGTGTTTACTCATTTATCGTTAGGAATACTCCTGAGAAGTTTCGAATAAAATAGTCTAACAAATCTTGATTCGCCATACAAACTTTGGACCCCCATTTTACCCCCTTAGGGGGTGAATTTTGAAAAATCCTTTCTTAGTGCATCCCTAGACCTTATAAGAAACCTACGTGCCAAATTTGGAATCTCTAGAACCAGCAGTTTGGGCTGTGCGTTGATATGTCACTCAGTCAGTCAGTCAGTCAATCAGTCAGTCAGTCAGTCAGTCAGTCAGTCAGTTTCTTCTTTTATTTATTTAGATAATTCTAAAATCGATAATGCTCTCAATTTTTTCATATTTTTGGATCACCGGTTCATAAGAAACACACACAGTTAGAGGGGGAACAATTTTTTTAGACTAACGGGGCGATTTTTTCTTCAAATATGCACTAAATAAAAAAATGTTCAAACAAACCTCAATGTTATTTTTAAAGACCTATCGAGTGATGTGCATTGTTGATATTTGGTAAAAATTTACAAATAGTTACATGTATCACATGTATGAAGTGCCCCCCTAAAAATATTTTTTCCAGCAATTTTACTACAGAACTAAGTAGCGGCACACAAAAATACAACTTACGTTCAAATATTTATTAAGATACGTTTTATAGTTTCCGAGTAAAATGAATGTGACATACGGACGGACCGACGTACAGGCGGACATAACGAAACTATAAGGGTCACGTATTTTTCCATTTTGGCTACGGAACCCTAAAAACCTACTTCACATTCACAAAATAATATCTCAAATGCGATTAAAATTTATTTACAATCATAGTGCATCCTATCATAACAATTAGTCCCAAGACGTAAAAAAACAAAAAACGGGGTGCACTCCGGGAGTGCCGGCAGAAGTGAAAACTTGAATATTAACGTTGTGCATTTTTGATATTTTGGAATGGTTAGGGAATAATTTTGCACGAATTGCTTTAATTATCACTATAAAAATACTATCATTTATGTGGTAAAATACAATATTCATTTATTGCGCTATCGTACACAAACATGACTATTTATACTGCATTAAAAATTTTACACTTCAAAACTATTACAATTATTTATTCGATCAGGTCACGTGTCCGTCTTACGAATTTTCAATCTGACGAATCTGTCGGTCACGTGACCTGTCGCGAGTTTAACATTTTTTCCCCATCACAAAAACTGGACAGCGCCGCTAAAGAACTTTTCACTTCAAAAACCTTGTCGTAGAGGAGTTCCATTTTGATCTTCACGAGCAGTTTCTATTTCACTAAATAGCACTATTTAAATGTATTTTTTTGGTTTTTAGACTTAAAAATATCGCTACACGTCTGCTTATGAGGTTTCAGGAGTTCCCTTGATTCCTCATGGATCCCGTCACTAGGATTAAATTTTCCAGCTGCGAAGCAAAAATCCGCGCGCTACTCTGGTTTTGACGATTGATTCATTTAAAAGTTGATACATTTTATTTTATTGACCATAATACAGTATATCACGGAGGAACAAAAAAATTACACGTGATATGTGTCTAGACCCCCCTCCCCCCTGTGGTGATCATTGGTGATTTTTTCGTGACCCCCTCCCCCCCCTATACAATATGACGCGATTAATGGACGCCCCCTTACATTATACGTCGTTTTGGACTACTGTCTTCCATCAGAAAGTTTTGGCAATGATATTATCTGATTATTTGTATCATTTCTCATAATACTGCATCAGAACCAGAACTCTAGGATTTGTATTCTTAAAGTGGTTTGCATTCTTTGACTTCCACCAATTTACAGCTGCCAGATGTCCGCATCTAGAAATAAGCATAGTATAGCAAACTAACGAGAGGGGTTTCGTCGCTCTTTCATTACTGTGTCATATCTGACGTGGCTAGTTCTCCGTCTAATATTAGTAATAAAATAAAAAATACTTTATTACATACTTATTATTTTTACGAGTAAAGTATGTAAAAAATTGATTGTACAGTCAGCATCAAAAGTAACTACGCAATCGAAGACGTCAAAAGCACTTACGAGTATTCCCTTTTAAAAAGGACTTTTGACGTCTTCGTTTGCGTAGTTACTTTTGATGCTGACTGTACAACCAATTTTTTACATACTTTACTCGTTAAAATGTAACATTTTCAATTGGCCGTCTAGTTAAAGAAATTAACAAGTATTTCCGCCATAGCCGTCAATGAAAATGAAGCATTTCGTGATATTCGGGCGTTTTGGGAATAAGGCTTCTTAAGAAAATGGGCGAAAATTGTTTTTTAATTTTTTTTAATGTGTTACTTTATTAAAAAATGTAAATTTTTGAAATTTTGAATTACTTCAATAGATTTTTTAGCTTTCACTTTATATGGATATATTGATAATTTTGCATCCTGTCAACTAAATTTTATAGCTCACCAAACGAAGACGCTTAACTGCCTGATAGGGGAAATAATTCGTGTATACTTAGCTGAATTTTAGTGTAGTTGTAGATAAAGGTATCTTTCACAACATACAACTTTACGGAGAGAGGTGGGTGGGGGGTGGGTGTAAAGGTCCCTTATATTTACGAAGCATTAGTTTCATCCAAAAAATTAAAAGACCTATCCAACGATATCCCACACATTAGGGTTGGACTAAAAAAAAGTGGGGGGAGGGGGTAAATATTTTTTTTACTCCAACCCTAATGTGTGGGATATCGTTGGATAGGTATTTTTTTTTAAATAAGGGTATTCTAAAACAATATTTGGATAAAACTAATACATGCGTAAATATTAGCTCCGAAGGTTTAAAAAAGTGTTTATCGTATTTCTCTATATCTCATTAAACATTGATCCCAGCAAAAAAAGTGGAAAGAATCTTTTTTACGCGGCGCCCCCATCCACCGGTACTTTTAGTATGTTGTGTAAGATACCTTTATCTACACTCACACTGGAAGTCCTCTAAAACGTGTTCAAAAACGGTAGGCAATGGCTAGCATTATCACAACCGATTTTACTATGATAAGCTTTTTATCTGTGGCAGTAACGTAATTTTAACTTTACATGCTCATATATTGATACGTTATGACTTTAAAATTCCGAACATCGAATTTGATAACATAATGTAAATCCTGTGCTCCTTCCTGACCAACGGCACGCGCCTCCCCGACCGCCGGCAAAATCGAGTTGGCCATGGCGGTGCAATGGCGGTCATTCTATGGTTTCCGAACACTTAATTTAATATATATAATATGAGTGTAGATAAAGCAGTGTATGCAACTGTACTTAATTAGGCCTTATTACGTAACAGTTACAGAAACTACTATTGCCTACAACTACACCAAAATTTGGCTATACACGAATTATTTCCTCTAAGTTTTCCTTCATTGGGTGGACTATTATTGCATAATTTAACATATTGTGTCATCATCCCTATTGTTTTCCCTCCAGCCTAACTATAATTGAGTTATTTTATTATTATAGGTCTGCTAATTATGATGGCCGAAAAGTTAAGCAGTGATTATTAGAGGGCGGAGTACCGGTGGCAAATTTCACACTAAATGTATGGAGTCGCCTAAGTATTCTTATGATTAAATAAATAACGAATAAATGATTAATTTTGCATAATATTTTTTAGGAACTTATAGAAATTATCTTACGAGCATACAAATATAATGTAATATGTTGTTAATATCTATAATACATAATAATATGTTTTCTTATCAAAACATTATCATTAGGTACTAAATACTAGACTAAGAAGTTATACCTGCCAAACGATATATTATTTTCAAGACCATTCAATTACAATTGAGGACTGAAATTATGTGTTCGAGGTCCTCCTCACAATCTACACTTAAGTGCGTATCCATGTTATAAAATGAATGGACTATGGCCACATGTTCCTGGTTTTTCGGAGTGAATCGGTTTCTTAATTTATTGAAGATCCATTTATGAGTGGAAAACGATCGCTCTACATCTACCGATGTCATGGTTGCATGTTTAAGGACTTGTTTATAATTTTCCATTGTAATCATATTCCTTAATTCGTCAACATCTGGGTTTCTATCTAGAACCACTTCGAGTTTATTTCGCACGGTTTCACTTCCTTGGAGGCTTAAAATACTCCTAACTATATGTATTACCAGAAAACTTTCTTCTATCGGAATTTTAGTGCATTCTAATTTTTCTATCGATTCAGGTATAATTTCGTAACAATTTTTTATAAAGCTTAACTCGTTTCTTAAATTTTCATTTTCAAACAACTTCTGGGCTTTTCTAATGGCAATAGCTTCTTTACTGTTCAATTGCATCACAACATTTTTAATCACGTCAAAATGTCTATCGTAGTAAAAACTTGCATTTAACCAGGTGCCCCAACGAGTGATAATGGGTTCCGGCGGTAAAGGCACATTCTGCGCATGGTCCCTGAAAAATCGGACGCAGTGTGGTGATTTAAAAAAAATCTTCTTGACATTAGATATTAAAGAATTGACCAATTTATGTTCAGATCTTATCTGCTCCGCGACTCTGTGTAGTCCATGAGCGAAACAAGTTACGTGTCGTACTTTAGTGTACTTTTTCTTCAAAATCTTGCCGGCAGCAAGCATGTACGCTGCGCTATCCGAACAGAATATTAAAAATTTGTTCATATTATCTGTAAAATTATCCTCCCACAAAAAATTCAAGCTTTCGTCAACAACCGCTGCAATTGAGTTCGCGTTTACAGTACTAACGACTTTACACGCTAACAAATATGGCCTTTGTAAAGCATCATCAAGTGATTTTATTATTACATTTACTACGCAATTACCGAAATTATCAAGAGTATCATCCACCGCAAGCCATAAATTGGAATCGAAAAATGTATTTCGTATTTGCTTGACGGTCGCATTGTATATTCTGGTAAGATAGTATTTTCTCAAAACACTTTCTTCGGGAAGTTACGCCTTTATCTAAGTATTTTCCAAAGAACTTTTTAAATTCTGGATGGTTAACTCTTTTCCATGGGATGTTACACGCTATAAGGAAAACGCATAAATCATAGGCAAAGGTGCCATTTTGGTTTCCACAGTTAATTTGGTGTTGTTTACTGTTAACGTGTTTTTCGACATTATATTTTTTCAACTGCTTTAAATCCACTGAGCAAGAAATACAGTGAATGCTACATTTTTCTTCATTATATATAAGATTTTCGTACGGTTCTATCATCCGCAGAATTGTTGCTTCACATGGCTTATTCATCTTGATATTTTTCGGTTTTAAATATTTAGCCGACGCAATAATAATTCAGATAATATAGATGTAAAGCAGCTGTCTAAATTGACAATGTCAAATAATTAGTTTCTAAATGTCTCATAAATTTGTAAATTTGTAACTTTTTGAAAAGAAAGGTTGCATATGGTAAAAAATATTATATCGATAAATGGTGACTTTGTTAAAAGAAATTGAAAAATAACCCAAAACATTTACGACATAACATTTAGGTGTTCCTGAAATCGATTTATGAAAATAAATGTACTTACTTCCAATTTACGAGTAGGTACCATACTAAGTACATTAGGTAAATGAATAATTTTATTATTCAAGCCTAAAATAATAATTATAAAAACGACTCCATACCTTTTGTGTGAAATTTGCCACCGGTACTCCGCCCTCTAGACTGATTATACATTTTTCCATAGTTGACCATAACTCAATACAATTTTTACCAACGTTAAAATGTGTGTATTTTGGCAAAGGTACCAATTGGCAGCCTGCACTTACGGTTTTATTGCTCGAATACAATATTTAATCTGTACAACTTATGCCGTTGATTGGCTTGCTTACCAAGCTTTTACTATGCCATCAACTCAAATTTAGTAATTGGTAACCCCGTCCAATGCCACTAACGACACCGAAACCATACAAATACTCGGTGTGCCTTGATAACAACTTTTGAATGTAATCAAAAAGTAACTTTTTGCACGTGCACGTGTTAGGTTTGTAAAGGCTCCGCTGCTCACATAACTCTCACGGAATTAACCAAAGTTGGTCAACATTCAATACGTAATAAGGAATTTTACTTTACAACAAGGGACTGTTTCAGCTATTATTTTTTATATTCTTACTTTTACTGGCGAGTTAATATTTGTCGCACTAATTTTAAAAAACAATAAATTTATACTATATTGTTAATTCCTAGTAGCTGTATCATATAATTTTTAATATGTACATATTTGCCTTTGCCTGCAACAATAGTAGTTTATGCAACTGTTACGTAATAAGGGTCCTTAAAACATGAGTGTGGTTTTATGAAATGAGCCGCAGGCGAATTTCATAATAAGATCACACGAGTGTTTTAAGGCCTAATTACGTACAGTTGCATACATTACTTTATCTACACACATATTGTAAGTACTCTAAGATGTGTTCAGAAGCCGAAGGCAAATGACCTGCATTACTAGTTAATAGTGCTGTAATATAACATACCCACAGTTGTAAGATTAATGAAAGAAATAAACTAGAACAGATAAGATAACTTTTATTTATTGTAATAGTTATAGTACACATTAACATTTTCACAATGAGAAATGTTTAACGGTGCTTGTGTTGTAGCAGGTGGATCCGGGTTTGCTGAAGAAGTGCATGGCATATTTATATTTATTACTTCTTTATTTTGTATCGAGTTTAGTATGTGGTTAGACATCTTAACTTTATTTTGAATTGATTCATCTATGTAGCCTTCAGCAACTGTTGTTGACTTCCAGCCCCCGTGGCGTTTTAAGGTTGTGATATCACCGCCTGCATCGACCAACAAAGTGGCCGACGTCCTGCGAAAGCAGTGTCCTGTATAATTTTTAGCATCCGGGAGATTCAAAAAACTTGCAACTGTTTTTCCAAGGCCTCCAAACTTATTGATGCCTATTTTGTTGTTTGGTGCATTTCCCAGCAGAGTAATAGAGAAAAAAGTTGGGTTCGGAGCATTCACTGAGGCGTAATTTCATGTATTTTTTGCAGAGATCACTGTAGCTGCCAGTTATTGTGAATGTGCGGTTAGTCTTCGTTTTGGTATTCCGTATTATGTAGTTACCAAAATTATGTTCTCAAGAATTTTTACATCATTGAATTTCAGATTATATAGTTCTTGTCTGCGACAAGCTCCCATTACTCCAAAAATAAGGCCCACCTGAAACAATATCAAAGAAAGTAAAATTTAGTATTTACTAATGCCTAGGAAACTAAATACTTTCAAGCATAGATACGTGAAATGCTTTAAAATTTCATTGAATACTTATACAAATATTGTGATAAGTTACCTTTGACTGAAGATAAAATGTGTCTGGTGCTTCATTCAAAAACTTATTTATTTGTTCGGGTGAAAATATTTTAGCTTTTTTTGGTTTATAGCCTTCGGATTTTCGTTTTAGTAAAGCAGTTAACTTGCAATATTTTGCTAAATCCACTTCGTGCTTGATATTAAGCGTACTTTTAACCATCGAGTAAATATCCCACAAGGTAGCAGGATTGAATTTCTGGGATAACTCTTCGAAGTACGCTAATAATACGTTTTCGGACATCGACGTAGTGCGTTTGTTCATCTGCCATTCTATAAATTTTTTATAGGCTTTCTCATATTTGGACCGTGATTTTTCTGGCAATAGGTTATTTGCGGCAATCGTAGCTGTATTTACGATATCGGGTGGAGTGTTAATTTCGTTTTCGGTATCACTTTCACTACTCATTTTCGGTCTATTAATTTTATTTTAACAACTGCAAAATATCTTCTACAAACAAACAACTGACAAGTTGACAACAGTAATGGCGGGCGTAAAATCCCTGTCGCGAGTTTTTTTTTGTCATAGACAAATGAACGAAAGTCCGTATTCTCATATCATTCGAGATCAAAAAGTCGGGTGATTTACGTTAAAAAGGTATCGAACTGACGTTTCGTATCGCCAAAATTTTAATATCTATGGAAACTAGAATAGGGACCCATTTAAATTTTGATGGTTTTGACAGCGGTTCCAAATTTGAAACTCATTGCTTAACAATATTTGAGCATACAACGTTAAAATTACGTTACTGCCGCAGATAAGAAACTTATCATAGTTAAATCGTTTGTTGTAATGCTTGTCATTGTCTACGGTTTTTGAACGCATTTTAGAGTACTTACAGTATGAGTGTAGATAAAAGGTTTTTCTATACTCGTCTTGTAACAATAAAGCGAACTTTTCGGAGCATATTGGAGAAAGGTTAATATCTCGAGTTGTCCTTTGTTTACCTTAGGCTAAGGGTGCACTAAGGTCGCTGTCAAATATATTATAATACGTTGACGAACATTACATGCGTTTCTTCTTATGTTTATAGTTCGTTTATTTTTAAGATTAGAAAAAAGTTGAAAGAACGATGTACAGTGTCCTTTATCAGGCTCGGCCATGGATTTATATCAAGTGGATCTAATTCTTACACTTTTTCCCTACAGTTGATCCTTATTACCTAGTAAAACAGTCGTTCATAGGTGACTCGTAAAAAGTAGTAAAAACGGTCTCACTCGCACTCGTTACAAAATTGTCACATTTGACACATATTGACATTTTGAATATCTGATGACGTCATTACCTCCTTAGTCAAAACGAGACACAGTCCCCTAGATAACCTTCTCTTGCCCGAAAGAACTCATAATTTTAAGAGACCCGTATTTTTTTATTTTTGCGAAAATCCATGTTTTTTAGTGGAAAAATCCATTATTACTTGGGCAGAAAGGGCGTATGTAACAGTCGTCGAAGTATCGGCTAAATGACGTCACAGGTTGTGTTTCATACACTGAAAAAAACGTTGAAATAGTTACATTGATTGACATTTACGTAAAAACCATAGCGTGACCACAGTGCGCTTAAACAGTTTGACATTTGAAGCACACGATAAACGTCAAAATTTAAATTATCAAACCGCCAGCCAACCGCTAACTTCGAAAGATATCTTAAGGATTGTTGAAAATGCCTTGCATTAAATATTACCTAATGAAAACTTACAATAGCAACACATCTTTATAGCCCAGTTATTTACTGTTTTACCATCAACTGAGGGAAGTACTATCTGAGACTATATACAGATGGACGTGAGGAGAGGCCCATTTTGTTGTTTTTCTTGCGCCGATGTGTGTCATTACGTTGGTTCGTTTATTATATTGTGTGAGAATGTATATTTTATATTAGGCCACGTTTCCACCACAGATGTGCTAGTATATGAAGTTATCCGCCTAATGAATAACTGAACGAAATTAAAATAATTTTATTATAATATACCTTTTATTTCTCCCCTGATTAACACATGGTGAATTTTACTTCTCCAGTAGTAACATTCTAAGTACAGGAAAGATATTTAACTTATTATTGACAAGTCATCAGAAAGTACTTAAGGACCTACTTAGGATACAGGTTTAAAAATGACAAGTGTTCATACTAATAAAATAAGTACTTTATTTCCTATAAAATGTAATTTATTTACCACAATCCAAAACAACTTTGGCTCGTGACATTTTAATTGATATAATTTCTCAGTTTTATCTGTAAAGGGACATTTCAACTTGAAAGCCAAATCGTCACAGATTCCGTTTGGAGAAGCACAAACTGTCATCCATTTTATGATTGTTGGCTTCTTGGAGAAACTCTTGAAGATTTGGGACGTCAGCATCACTTCTATACTGTTTTCGTTTACAAATAGTAAAGGAACATGAGGCTGCACTTAATAAAGGCCTTTGCCAGTTTGTACATAAGAACTCCGCGAAGATAACGAAACTTCGGTACCTCTTGTGCCAGGCAAATTATATTTATCCGAGCTTTGCAAAAACTCACACGCGGCAAGCTCCTGCTGTCAGCTTTATGACAAATCTTTCTGAGTTTCTCGTGTCCGCTTCGTTATAGAGGTATTGGTCAATACCCAACCGGGGTATTTTCCGAGGATTCCCTGAATTCCATCGTCAGGTCGTCGTAGAAGAAAGCAGTCCGGGATCCGTGAAAAAGCGACAATCGTAGTCGTCGTTCAAGAATGCAATCCGGGGTCTGTTAGAAAGCGAGTTGTGGTCGTCATAGAAGAAAGCAGTCCAGAGTCCGTGACAAATCGCAACACGTAGATAATTAAATTAATCCAAGGAAACGTAAATTACAAGCAAATATTCGAATTGAAAGAATTAACTGTCAGCTGTCCTGTTACTGTCAGTAGTGTTGTAATTGTCAAAGTAGTCAAACGGAAACCCGGAAGATAAGGTTTTTTCATAGTGGTAGTATTGAATCAGCCGTGTGATGTCATTTTCCGGTTTACATATTTTGGTGATTTTTCCAAAAATTACTGAAAAAAATTTAAAAAAAAAAATGGTTTTTGTGTTCTACAAGTGTATTTCTCGAAATGGTTTACGATTTATAAAATTTGGAAATATTGTCAATTGCTTTATTATTTAGTATTATATAATAAAACTTAAATAACGTTTATAAGAATTTTATTTACGAAAATTTAATAATAAGCGCATTATTATGATTGTCAATTAAATCATTTTCGTGAATACTAATACAAAACGTTAAGTTTCCGTTTTATAACGTACGTGCGTACCGTCAGTTTTACAATTTTCACGTTTCTCTAACACAGATTTCAATAGTAATATATAAGTCTATGGTCTCGTAACGTTATAATCAAAACAAAATTGTGTTTTTATTGTTGTGTTGGATTATTTAATCTGCAAATTGTTATTATTTATTTACAAATGTGAACTCTTAATCATGTTAACTAATCGTTTGTTGGTGTGCTTGCAGTGTGTTTAATTTTAACTTTCAAACAGAACAGGTTAGAACAGGTTGGCAATTACTGTTTCTATGTTTACTCAATTTCTAATCTCAAAAAAAAACGAATAGAGCAAAGTAGTACGAGGGTTGCTACTTATATATCCGGAAACAAAAAAACAAACAAACGTACACGGCTGAAAATGGTTTTATTGTTTTTCAAAGTATTCCCCTTGATGATCTATGCACTTTTGCATTCGCGTGAACCAATTTTTAAAGCACTTCTGCCACTCCGCCTGAGGTACCTCCATAACGTGTTGTTTGAATGCGTCGACAGCATCTTCAGCGGTCGAAAATCGTTGACCGCGTAATTTATTCTTTATATTTGGAAATAAATAAAAATCGTTGGGTGCCAAGTCAGGGCTGTACGGCGGATGACCCGTTAATTCCACATTTTGACCCTCCAAAAATAGAGTTGTTTCGCGTGACGTATGACAGCTGGCATTGTCATGATGAAGAATGATTCTTCGTCGCTGGTTAGTTTTACGAATTTGTTCAAATACTTCCGGTAAGCAAATGGTCGTGTACCACTCTGAATTAACCGTTCTACGGTTTTCTAGTGGCACTGTAGCTACATGGCCATTAATACCGAAGAAGCAGGCCACCATTTGTTTCAATGTACTTTTTGCACGAGTAACTTTCGTAGGGTTCGGCTCATTTTGAAACACCCATACCGTTGATTGTTGCTTCGTTTCGGGATCGTATGCATAGATCCAGGATTCGTAACCTGTATAGATGTTATAAACGGCTTTTGAGTCACCACGGTTATATTTTTTTAACATTTTATTGCACCATTCGACGCGAGCATCTTTTTGCTCTTTTGTTAAGTTGTGGGGTATCCAAAGCGAACAAATTTTTTTTACAGCCAAATAATTATGTAATATGCTATTAATGGTGGTCATAGAAATACCCAGAGTCGCCTCTATCTCGCGGTACGTAACATGTCGGTCGTCCATTATAAGTTTTCGCACAGCCTCGATATTTTGTTGTACAACGACCGATTTCGGGCGACCTGCCTTAACTTCGTCCGTAAGCATACTACGTCCACGATTGAACTCACTAAACCAGTGATACACAGTAGTTTTAGATGGGGCTTCATCACCAAAAGTTGAAGTTAGTTGATCTATGCACTGTTGTTGCGTTAAACCACGCCGAAAATCATAATAAATCATAGCACGAATATTTTCACGAGTGAGTTCCATTCTTGCTGCGAGATGACATTTAAAACCCGTCAAAAACAAAACACGAGCGTTAATAAGAAAGAAAAAATATACCCGCCAGTACTTAAAAAAGTTCAAATTTTACCATGGAGGTCAAATATGCTATTTAAGAAGATTGTAATCCCGGTTTCCGGATATATAAATAGCAGCCTATGTATTTGAGTATTGTTAAACAATAAGACGTTACTAAGTTTAGATTAGACACAAATGATTTCTAAATCGTGTGTTTATACTTCTCTTACAACACACACAGTATGTCATTCGCAAGCCAAACAATGAATTTATTACATCGGTGTTTGTTTTCCCAATGCGTTCAATCAAACAATTTTTAAGACGAAACATCTATACTACTTAGGAAAGTTTGCCATTGTAATGGCAGCGTGACAAGTAGTGATACGGTTAAATGTTAAAAGTTTGCTCATAGAGCTTGACGTTCTTCGGTAGAGACTTCGTTTTTTATAAAGTAATAATTACCCACTACAAGCAACCACGAGGTGGTCGCGACCTGGGACTGGTTGTTTAACCAAAGAGACCTGGGACTGGTTGTTTAAGAGTCCGTCCGTCTGTCAATGGCTTAGCTCAGTGATGGTTAGTACTAGAAAACTGAAATTTGGTATGTGTTTTAATGAAGCCGATAAAGAGGTCAAACAAAATCTGAAAAAGAAACATGAAAGTGAGACCTAATACAAGTACTTTCAAGGAAAACTCGATGATCGCCAGGTCATTCTATTTATTATAGAAATATACACATCTAATATTCAAAGGGACAGAATGACATGTTAGTTAAATGCAGTGGAGTTGAGTTCTATGGACACCGGCTACTTTTACATTAGATCTCAACTTTTTGCAGTAGGAGAACTGCGTTGCGAGACTGGCATTTTTGTACATGTAACGTTTTTGATGGAATCATAATTACACAATAAACGACGTAAATGAAAAAAAACAAAAAATAACTATTCTCAAGAGGACTCCGCCATCTTGAGTTTCAGCCGAAAGTCCTTTTCCCAGTCTAAATCTGTATTTAATTGTCGACGTACTACTTGTAACTAAGTTACGCTACCAAATAGCGTCTTTATGCCTAAAGCTAAACGATTCAAATGACAAAGACAGCTCGTTGCCGGTCAACTTGAGCAACTCGGTGATAATTCTGATAATGCTACTTGGTGACTATCTACCGAGACCCTAATGTCAGAATTGGTACGTAGTTTAGGACTGTAATTACGAATTGGCAACTGACTTGTGCAGAGCTTTCTTTACCTTTTCTTTACTGCAGCTTACGACAATATTCTTACAACGAAATCCTTAACGACTACATTTTTGCATATTTGTAAATTTTAGTCTTGAAAAAACAGGTCGTTTAAACATAAAAGTAAAAGTGGCTCTCATAGGAAAATTATAAGGTTTAAGATCACCTTCATACGGTTAAAATGTACTTACACGACTGTAGGCTAAAATGATAATATAAATACGGTTTTACACGTACACTTAATGACACGTACACAGAACTAGTACAAAATTTATTGTAACGTAAACAAATACTAGCTGGGTTCCTTATATCGTGAGTAACAAGAAAATTCAAAAATGAACATATTAACACTGTAAAATATAAAGGTTTCAACGTCCATTTAGTCACTATACGAGCGACATGTTTCGGAGAATCGTCTCCATCTCCAAGCACAGTGCTACTTGAATCGGTCCGTGGCTCGCTACTGCGACGCGCGCTACCTGCTGCTGAGTGAAACCGTTATATTTTATAATCAACAGATCAACAGTAAAAACTAAAGGTGCACTCACATTTCTAGTCTGAATAATGAACTCGACGTCGTCTCCCAGCGCGAGGTCCTCTTTGGTCTTGGTCTCCGAGTAGTGGAAGAATATCTCCTTTACCACGTCGGCGCGCTCAATGAAGCCGAAGTTGTCCTTCATGGAGCACACCACGCCGTGGTACTTCACCGGGTGCACGGGGTTCTCGAAGCGCACGTGACACGCGCCGAGGGTGCCCCTGCACACGAAACTGATATTTAGCAAAGAATAGATTGATACGAGTGAATGTAACCTTTTCGGTATCTACACTTTGAGTGCTATGAGTGCTACGCTGTAACGTAGGCACAGAAAAGACAATTTTTCGCAAACGCGCAGACGAATTCCTAGGCGTCTCAATTGGCGTAGGCTGCACGTGCACTTACCTCGGAATGTGTGGGTAAAACATGTCGATTAAGCGCAAGACACTGACATAGAATTTTTTTTTTTGCAATAGGTATATATTTAATTCGTGTAAAAAGACAATACTCAACTCGTACAGTTGTGGCCACTCATTAGAAATTACATACTTTCCATACGTGTGTCACAAAAAACAATTCTACTATAAAGCAGGACTTAAGAGGCATACAACACCTACATATATTCAGTAACTCTCTTTTTGAACGGGATTTCGGAAAAATTATGAATTAAAAAAAACTACGCATTCATTATATGTCGGCAAGGACTTTCTGCTTTTCCCTTACCGTCGAAAAGACAAGGCTCGAAAGTTACTCAGTGTCATGGGTGCAAAAATTTACAACACCCTTCCCAAAGCCATCACAAATTCCGCAAGTGACGGAATATTTACACAAAAACCTAAAAAAATGTTAATTGAACTTACATGTTATATGCAAAGTTCTACTAATACTAATCCAAAATGATGCAAAAAAAGATAGGTAACATTTTATGTCCTACCTCATTATTCATGTAACTACCGTTGTAATGTAATGTTAGTACCTACAGTAACAAAACTGCAGTAATGTATATCTGCAAACATTAAATAGACAACGTATACCTACTTAACCTAGATATCATAATAAACATGACATGTAAAATTACTTATAATTTTATCAATAAATATCTCATTTCTCGCGTAGTTGGAAAAATGTGTCAACCCGCATTCGTTTTGCAATAAGATGTCAACTCTAAAAACTTAAAGTTGGCATTTTAGTGCAAAACGAATGTGGGTGAACACATTTTTGCTTACCAGCGTCCAGTTTTTAGTGTGAGTGTGTTGAAATTGCGTTCTTAATTACGATAGAATTGTTTTCTGTCGAGCCGATTTCGTAAAATCATGTATCGAATACAACAGTTATTTTATCTACACTCACACTGTAAGTCCTCTAAAACGTGTTCAAAAACGGTAGGCAATGGCTAGCATTACCACAACCGATTTTACTATGATAAGCTTTTTATTTGTGGCAGTAACGTAATTTTAACTTTACATGCTCAAATATTGATGTGCTATGAGTTTTGATAACATAATGTAAATCCTGTGCTCCTTCCTGACCAACGGCACGCGCCCGCGCGGCCGCCGACACGCGCCTCCCCGACCGCCGGCACAATCGAGTTGGCCATGGCGGTGCAATGGCGGTCATTCTATGGTTTCCGAGCACTTCATTTAATATATATAATATGAATGTAGATAAAGCAGTGTATGCAACTGTACGTAATTAGGCCTTAAAACACTCGCCTGCGGCTCGTTTCATAAAACCACACTCATATTTTAAGGACCCTTATTACGTAACAGTTACATAAACTACTATTAAATAGTTATTGCTGAAAAATAATTTCAAAGTCATCAACTCACAAGAGTCGAGTCGCATAAAGCACGTTGCCACAAGCTCCGACTTTACCAATCGATATTCCACAATCGACGTAGCCTTAAGGGGGGGCTGTGTGAAACGAAACTCAAATATGAAACTTGCGTAATCTGAATATTAAATAGATGTTTTTCTGTTGATTCCCGGAATATGGCTGGACACATTTTCGTTGCAAAAGCGAGTAGCGTATCAAATCAATATAAAGAAATTGGTACTTATGATTTAATTAGGGTATCACTGATCACTGATCAGGGATGTGATGCTAACCCATTAATGCCATTGTGTTGTACTAATGTAGAGTTACCTAATGCCGTTATTGCAATTAGAGAAAAGACTGTCTCATATTTTAAACTAGAGTAAAAATATGCAACGACATACACAATAGTTTACAATACCTACATATAACACACTTTGTATTCCAATAGTAGTACTGATTTGTTCCCAAAATACATTTTAGAAGACACTTTTAAGCATAAGCTTTGTGCTTAATGTTGTATATACATTCGTATTGACAAACGAGTTCAATGATTGGTAGCGATCTGAAAACTGATAGCGTCGCCGAGCAAGCAACATTCAAAACTAACGCGTTGCTAATCCTGTGAAAATAATAAAAGACTCGCCTTTGATTGGTAGCGATCTGAAAACTGACAGCGTCGCCGAGCAAGCAACATTCAAAACGAACGCGTTACCAATCCTGCGAACATAATGAGAAAGACTCGCCTCTGATTAGTAGCGATCTGAAAACTGACAGCGTCGCCGAGCAAGCAACATTCAAAACTAACGCGTTGCTTATCCTGTGAAAATAATAAAAGACTCGCCTCTGATTGGTAGCGATCTGTAAACCGACAGCGTCGCCGAGCAAGCAATATTCAAAACTAACGCGTTGCCAATCCTGTAAAAATAATAAAAGACTCACCTCTGATTGGTAGCGATCTGAAAACTGACAGCGTCGCCGGTGTGCAGCGTGACGTTGCCCTCGACGTCGTCCTTCGTGTAGGGCAGGAAGAAGCACTCGCCGCGGTTCTCGTACGATATCCTGCCGGTGTTGTCGCCGGAGCCCTCGCCCTTCACTTCGGTGGTCACTGTACCCGTTACTCGCGCTTCGCTCAATACCTTCGCAAAAAAATACAACATTATTCACTTTTTGTTTGAACTGGAACTTATTTGGTTTATATATGATTACGTAAGAGGAAAATACAAATCGAAATAATCACGGAACAATCAGCAACAAAGGCAGCTATACAAATTTATCAAAATGATTTAAATAAACCTTGTCTATTACAAGTTGGCTTAATACGTTATTATTTTGAGCAGTTTGTCTTTGTCTTGACTACGTCTGCTGGTGATTGTACCTTTGAATTCGGTTGTGCGCTAAGCCAACCTTTGTCTGTATATCTGCTAAAGATGTATTTATAATATTAATAATTAAAGAGGACCCCGAACATGCTGCAAGCTGATATAAATACCTACTTCCAAAGCACACAATTTCAATTATAGCGTTTATTCTACAACTCGAAACGCTTACCTTTGATAAATCACTAGATGTAATCCTACGTATAGCCCACCCAACGAAGGAAAACTTAAAGGAAATAATCCACGTATAACCGAATTTTGGTGTAGTTGTAGGTAAAGTTGTCTTACACAACATACTAAAAGTACCGTTGGAGCTAACTGGGGGTGAGGGGGAGAGGCTTAATAGCTCCGAAAGATTAAAACTTTTTTAATCGAGGGAATACGCTAGACCCTTTGGTCTAGCATATTCCCTCGATATCTCAATAAACATTGACGCAAGCAAGCGCCACTCCTATCCACCTGTGTAAGACACCTTTACCTACAAATACACAAAAATTCGGCTATACACGGATTATTTCCCTTATCAGGCAGTTAGTAGTCGTTCGGTGAGCTAGTAATCATGTAGCAAGCAAAATCAATCCCAAGAGAATAATATAGAATCCAGGAAACAATTTATAAGTCTTTGTACGCAGATCGTAAAAATGTTACGATGCGTATATGATAAGCCAATATGAATATAATAAAAGAGATGCTATTCGTTTGAATTCTATTATACAGTAGATGTATTATTTATTTAACTGCGCTTACTAAAGAAAGTGGGTACAAAAATAATGTAACAACGTCCAATATTGTGTATACCGGGAAGGTAACTTACCACTTCGGGTGCTATTTTGGTGACTGTAGAGGCAATAGGTTTGCCCGTGCGTCGGTCGTAAGTCATCTCAAACTCCACGGGATCACCGATCTTGAGATGCTCAATGTTTCCACTAAACTGGCTAAAATGAAAGAACAGGCGCGCCTGCCTCTCACAACACTGTATGAATCCATAGGAATGCTAAAACAGGAAAATAAGAATCAATACGAATTCAGTCCGATACAAACAGATGTTATGCAATTCAATCGGTTTTTTTATAACGTCCTAAATAGACTCCGTACACTATTGCAGGTATTTCAACAGACTTCAAAAAGGGCTGAGTTTGAGTTTATTTTCTTTTTTTAATGAGTGATTGATAAAGCGCGCGCGTTTTTAATCGATCAAGCGAATCGAATATTTACATTCAACTAGCGACTCATTAGTGCTTATGTTTTCTTTTCTATAGTTTAGCGATTTCGGTATACTCATAAGTGGTTATTTATCCTACCTAACTGAATTTTTGTAAGAATGTAGTTGAGCTAATAGACCGTAAGCCAAGAACAATTTTCATGACCAATCGCGTCCCAATCGATAACTTGTGAAGTGGTTAAGGGCGATGTATAATGAAGCCTCGTGAAGGTCAGCTGCCGCTCCGTTGGTGGTTAGGGGGAACGGCAGCTATTTAATCTCTTGCAAACATGTAAGTAAATGCTGTATCTAGGTGGAGAGACCGTCAGCTGATGCCCTAAAGATCGTATGTTCACGTGACCAGCTGACGGTATTTTCTCTGCGATACAGCTGACTGAAGATTTTTTATAGTTATAATAGGATATATACTATCATCTGACAAAGTTACAATCGGGACGCGATGACCATTTTTTTTAATCGATTAAATGTCTGCCGTCCTCAACCCACCAACGCAGAGGCAGCTGACCTTCACGAGGCTTCATTACACATCGCTCTTAACCACTTCACAAGTTGTCGCCTGAGACGCGATGACGATGACCAACGAAACTTGTTCCTGGCTTACGGTCTATAAATATAATTCATAAAATCGAATAGAAAAGGAAGGAGGCCCAAAAGAGGTTAGCGCACAAATTTTGAAATAGGTTATTTCGGATGCGATAAAGTATGGTCTACGTAGAAATACACCCTTATATTAAAGTAGAACGGTAGCCTTATAAACAGACATATAATTCAATACCAACCTACTGTTTAATTCATATTGTTTGAAAACAAATCGAAAGCAAATGTGCGCTGATAAGTGAGGTCACGATGCTACGTTTAAGATAAGAGATAGCGGGTTTAGTAGGTAACCCCAGTCGCGAAGTGAACAAATGCCCGGTCGCGAAGTAAGCAAGTATGTGTTATTATAGGTAGGTTATATTTACTCAACACTAATGGTATAAAAACAACGTATAGATGGAGATGAAAAAACACATCTTAGGATACGTCAAGTCCATACATTGTACGGTTAAAACTCTATAAACATATGTTCCAAAAGAAACATAAGGAACCATTTATAATTTGTAGGATTAATATCTCCTTAGAATGAAGCGTACTGCAAACTATTAGATTTTGAAACACTGCTCAGACCAGTTTTTCACCGTACCCGCTGGTAAAAAAGTTTGCTGGTAAAAAAGATAGGAGTTTAGTAAGCAATTTGTCAATGTGGCATGCGTTCCAAATCTTTTTTCACCACATGTAACTATTACGCTGAAGTATAACGTGAAGAGTGCTTGGAAAAAATACTACTGCCTCTCTTTAAAAAAGCAGAATGCCTACTTTATTTTGGTCTGACTTGGTACCATGACATTACTCGAAATTAACACAGGAATGTAGCAAGGCCCACAACATTGATTTACTTAGTCGAAAAAGACATAAACATTCCTAACTGCCCAGTTTCAGTCTGCCCTATCGAAAGGTACTGTGGGCCATTATAAAGCGGCAGTCCCAAGAAAATGAAAAAACTGCAACATCAGTTGATGACTCCAAAAAAAGTGGAACAGGGTGTCAAATAACATAACTAATAAATTGTCGTCCAAAACTTGATAAACGATATTTTAAAAAAAGTAAGATAGCAAGCTAAATAAGGGTTTTTATATGAATTCTAGGAAAACCGTTATATATATTTTTTCTCCAAACATTACTTAGTTTTGTCTACTCTCTTTTTGGTACGGTCCTTAAGTATGAATAATTGGACAAATATACCCCAAGACTAAATAGCAGACACGCGTATCCACACAACGCATTCGCTAGATCTAGACACTCCTTTTAAATCGCTCTATTTGGTTTGGGCTGCTTAGTACAGTCACCGGCAATAGTATCTTACTGCACGAAGGCCGTAAAAATATGTGACACGCTCTTATTTGTAGGGCCATAAGAGCGTGACTTTACAAAAATAAAGAAACCAATGAGGATAATAAACGCGCAATGCAAACACGCAGATTGCGTCTCATTCGTTAATATCGTGTGTTGGATTATATCTAATCCATACACCATTGACAACTTACTAAAGGTAATAAAAAATACAGTTGGAACCAATCATAATCTATGGGTTTTAAATCTCATTTCTTCATCACTCGGGTAAAAATATAGTAGGGGAGCCCATGACACTGAACCTAGTTCGATAAGTCTCCTAGATGAGATATATACAGCTTGTAAATTTTATACGGGCGTATACTTTATCCACCTATAGTATCCAGCAATAGAACTCATATAGTATAACCATTTTGTTAAATAGTGTTATTAATTATATGTAATGATTTTTTAAAGTCCTACCGGGCACCAATGTGCGCTATCCAACTGATTTAAAACTGACATAACTGACATGACGCACCGGTAAGTAAATTGTCATGGATGCAATTCATTGCGGGCTGAATTATTATTATGTATGAAAAAAAAATTCTTATTATCATAAATAAATTAATGTAAATAGGATCCCTAGGTCCAATACTAACCGCCATTACAATATACGCCTGTATAAAATTTACACACTGTATAATTAGACGCGTTTTTAATAGGGGAACACGAAATGCCGATGCTGCAATGCAAAAAAAGTGGTAGCGTATTTTTTTTAAATTAAAAAATCCGGTTTCTACTACGATATGTCTCCTAGATTTCCTTTGTTCCTAGAAGCAGGGGAGGGGTAGGGCTACACGATAATGCGGTGCTGCAAGCCCCCGTGCGTGGCCTTGTCAGTGGCAGCAACATCAAAAGATTGTAGATGTATGCAAAAACAAAGCGCCTTAACCCATTAAAAGCTGCCAGATGCCCGTATGCAATAAGGATGGTATAGCAATCTAACCAGATGGGTTTTGTTACTCTTATTATTGTGTCCACATCTACATCTGACGTGGCCAGCCCTTAAATCCATAAAGCTACAGGATTTTCAATAAATTTCCCATCAGACTTGTATATTTGTATACTTATAATTTTTATTTAAAACTTTATTTTATATTTTATCAGTCAGAAACCTGGGAACAGAACTTTGTAAACGACTAGGCATACATAAATGCAATATTTCACGGTCAAAATAACAATTTCAAAGAGCGAATACAAAGAAGTGGAGTCACTAATATCATTTGATTTTATAAGGAGCGCTTTGAGTGGTAAATGCGATATTGATACCATATATAAAATAAAAATTCGAGCCTCTATTTTCGTTATTAAGTTTAAGGCAAAATTCCATAAGAAACTTAACCAATTTTATAAAAATAATTTTCGGTTAATATTCGGCACTTCAACCGAATAACATGAATACTATTGAATTATTTGCCCAATACATATGAAATATGATATACCTACCGAATATCGACTAATTACTCGAATATTCGGCCCATGGCCAACTCTAATTGGAAGCAAACCTGCGTACGGATTTGCTAGATCTAGACGCGCCACAAGCTATCGGCAGTTATAATTGCAAAGGTCAGGTCAGGTCGTCATTTGTATGCCCTTAACAACGTTTGAAATATTAATAGACGACAAAATGGTTTTGATAAAGCTTTCGTACTTATCAAAGCAATTCTACGTAAAACCATCCCTAATTAATTAACTGAAGACTTTTTTCGGTAACGATAATCTTTCGCAAAATGTCCTGTTACTTTGATGTCTGTAATAACTTAATAAGCATGTCTGGAATCTGGAATATACCAACTGTAGGGGCAGTTTATTCATTGACAACTCACCTGAAATCCAGCGGCGCTCGTGTCCACGTGCCTGGGTTAGGTAGAAATCCAAGTTTGTTGTCACTTTCACGGGCTCCCGACACTTTCTCCAAGAGGTACTGGTTGTGGACTGTTCACTGAGTGATTTTGGGTGTAGTTGCAGCGACGGAGATATGTAATTTTAATTTTATTTCGCGTGCGCGGCGCGGTACGCGTGCATTCATTTGCAACGGCGAAAACGGAATTCCTCCGCTAGGTGGCGCGGAGAGCGCAGGAAGCGCTTTGGGATATCAATGTAAGTTGCCATAACAAAAAAACTGCTACAAAGTAAATGTATTCTTTACCCAATTATGTTGTCTTGTATGTAAGGAAAAATACCTATTCATCCTATATAAAAAATTAAGAAATAAACTTAACTCTAATCTGTTCCACGTCGGAACATGCCGCTCGCCTTGAAAGAACCTAGTGTCTTTCAAAAGAACATGCGAAAGCTTAGCAACTACATTGAAATTATGTCTAACTTACATGCTAACATTACGAGTCGTAACGATTCTGTACACTAATTATTCTATGGGTAAGGGACAGACCTTGACTACGGGTCGTTTGTATAGTGTGTCCCCACTTTTTAAAGTTACGACGCGAATGACTTGATCCGCACCCGGATGGACAGCGTGAATACGCGCGAGTTTCCACTGTAACGGTGGCAAGTGGTCGTCACAAACCACAACAACAGTGCCTTCCCGGATGGCAGGACCGCGATCTTGGAGCCATTTGGTACTTTGTTGTAAATGATGAAGATATTCGCGACTCCATCTTTTCCAGATATGCTGGACAGCTTGCTGTATCCAGCGCCAGCGAGTAAGACGATTAGGATTTTCGTCGGTCAATGAAACGTCAGGTAGGACCGTCAAAGGTTCTCCGATCAAGAAATGGGCCGGTGTAAGGGGTAGTGGGTCGGATGAATCCGAGCTGATCACGCAAAGCGGACGTGAATTTAAAGTACCTTCCAGCTGACACGTCAGGGTATGCATCTCATCATAGGTAAGCGTCCGAGTACCTATCACGCGATGTAAATGAGTTTTAAAGCTTTTGACGGCCGCTTCGAATAGTCCACCGAAATGACTGGCATAAGGTGGCTGAAAATGCCAAGTTAATCCTTGTTGTAAAGTTTGTTGATTGAGTTCTCTCATCACTGAATCGTTGCGTAGGAACGAGTACAAATCTTTAAGGTAATTATTACAACCAACGAAGTTTCGGCCACAATCGGTATATATGTCTGTGCAATATCCTCGACGGGACGTGAAACGTCGCAACGCGGCTAAAAACCCTTCTGTAGAAAGTTCGGAAACTATTTCGAGGTGTACGGCCTTAACGCTCATACAAACAAAAACTGCAACATAACATTTAATTATTTTTGCATTGCGCACCTTATTTGCGCGTACGTAAAATGGTCCACAAAAGTCGCACGCAGTTTTAATAAAAACGCGAGCGGGACGCAATCGAACCGCGGGAAGCATACCCATCCTAGGTTGTACGCGAGTCGGACGCGCACGAAAACATGAAACACAACAGTGTATGCGTAAACGTATAATATCGCGACCCGATATAATCCAATACCGCTGTAACAAAGCATTTTGCACGCTTTGCGGACCAGCGTGCATTTCCTTAATGTGAGCATCGTCAATAATAAGATTTGTGAGTGGATGTCGTTTAGGTAAAATCAATTGATGTTTCGACTCATAAGGTAAAAATGATTTATGAATACGTCCGCCGACGCGTAACAAACCGTCATTATCTAACATGGGCGATAGACGCCGCAAGCGCAAGGAAGGTAACTTATTAGACGAAATATTTTTAATATCTTCCTCGAAAACTTTTTGTTGCGTTATAAATATGAGTCGAGTTAATGCAAATTGATACTCTGGTACGGTGATGTACTCAGGGAACGTTTGTTTATGTTTTCTACATTTGTTAGAGAAACGAAATATTAATGCCGTGACGCGAACTAATTTACCTAGCGACGAAAATCGCGTAACAAGGCTGTCGTCGTCCGGGGATGGAGGCGATGTGGACACACACGCGCAACTATTGTTTAAGATTTCAATTTTATTGCGTTTTTCCTCTGTCGTGTTTGATACCGGGTTTTGTATAGGCCAGGAGTCCTGACTTTGTTGGAGCCATGTCGGACCTTGGCACCACAAGTCGCTTTGTACCAGCGCGGCGGGCAGGAGACCACGTGACGCCGGGTCGGCGCTGTTGTCGGCCGACGGGACGTGACGCCAGCAGCCCGCCGGGACGCGGGACAAAATTTCACTGGTGCGATTAGAGACGAATGTTTTCCATTCGTGCGGGGGTGACTTAAGCCACGCTAACACGACGGAACTATCCGACCACGCATACACTTGGTCGGTACGAATGTGACCACCGTAAATATGCATTACCCTTTCTATTAGTTTTGACAATATCAAACATCCCATTAATTCTAACCTAGGTATCGTAAGACAAACACGTAAAGGAGCTACGCGTGTTTTTGCCATGACTAAATAAGTTTGAACCTTACCGGTTTTGTCCGTAAGACGTATGTAAACACAACCTGCATATGCAATTTGACTTGCGTCTGAAAATCCGTGAATTTGGATTGAATCGAAGTTATCAGTATTAAAAATATGACGCGGAAACGACATTTGAGATAAGAGCGGTAGCTCGTTAACGAAATTAGTCCATGAATTGACTATGTCGATGGGAGGTTACGAGTCCCAGGGGACCTTAGCTATCCACAGCAGCTGAATCAAGTGCTTGGCAAACAACGTGACCGGAGATAGTAACCCGAGCGGGTCGTAAATTTTGGCAACTTCTGATAAAATGGCCCGTTTCGTACATACCTTAGAAGTACTTTGTACTTTGAAACTGAATGTGTCAGATCCCGGATTCCATTGAAGTCCAAGGACCTTGACTCCTTTGTCATTTTCCATGTCAGCGAAGTGAACACTTTCGCGCCGCTCGCCATGAGAATCCTGCGGTCGCGTAGCAGCGAGAATCGCGGGCGAGTTGCTCTGCCATTTGCGTAACTCGAACCCGGCTGTGGCGCAAATACCTACCAGCTCCTGCTGTAGAACGAGGGCTGCGGCTGTAGTCTGCGCGCCTGTAACGACGTCATCAACGAAGACGTCATTAAGTAGCACCGGCGATGCAAGCGGGAACTGCTCAGCTTCATCATGAGCTAGCTGTTGGATCGTTCTCAGGGCTAAAAAGGGCGAACTACTTACCCCAAAAGTGACAGTACGAAGTCTGTAGTCACGCAGAGGCTCCTCGGGCGACTGCCGCCAAAGGATGCGCTGAAAATCTCTATCAGCCTCACGAACAAGTATATTGCGATACATCTGTTTTATATCGGCACAGAATGCAACATTATGCACTCTAAATTTTAGAAGAACATCGACGATGTCTAAGTGTAACTTAGGACCCGTCAGCAAGGTGTCGTTTAGCGAGTAGCCACTCGTAGAGCGGCAACTAGCATCATAGACGACCCGAGTACGTGAAGTTTCACTCGAATTTTTGACCACACAATGATGCGGTATAGTGTAACTCGCGCCAGTGGGGGGGTTATCGTCCGCGAGCTCCATGTGGTTAAGGTCCATGTACTCTTGGAGGCAAGCGTGATAATCCGCCTTCAACTGGGGGTTGCGTTCTAGACGATATTCCAATTTATGGAATCGTGCTAGGGCAGTTTGCCGCGACTCGCCGAGCGGCGGTGCGTCGAGCTTGAATGGCAGAGCGACCACATATCGCCCTGTCTCATCACGCGTATGCGTCTTTTGAAAAAAGGATTCGCATAGCTTTTCTTCGGGAGTGTAACTCCGCAACTCTGGAACTGACTCCAGCTCCCAAAACCTTTGAAGGTTGTCGTTGTCGAACGACGTAAAACACGCATGAAGTGGAGTCGCAACATTCGAAGTAAAATTTACTTTTCCGCCTAACAAATAACCGAACATACTATTTATTGCGGTGGGTGTTCCCGGTTCGCCCCTAATAATACCGTCAAGCAAAATATCGGCTAAAATATCCGAACCGAGTATCATATCGACAGGTTGTGGTTTATGAAAGTCAGGGTCCGCTAGGGCTAATCCCTGCAAATGAGGCCAGTCGGCCAGCGGAGCTAGTGGTACACTAGGCATTTGACGGGTTAACTTTGAGAGAATGGCAGCTTCAATGGGAATAACTGGCCCTTGTTTGCCCTTGGGCGTAATTGAGCACAAAAATGTACCCCTAGGTTCAAGCGGTAGTTCGCTAACACCTACTAGCGGCTCGCTATAGCGAATTCGCGGCAGATTCAATCGTTGCATGCATTCCTCCGTGATCAGTGTCGCCTGAGATCCGCCGTCGAACATACATCGTATAGTTGCCATTTTATTGCATTCTAAATGAATATCAACTAAGGCTGTTGACAATAAAACCGTGCGCGATTGAATACCTACACTTTTTTCTTTCCGAACTCCATGCACAGAAGATGGGTTAATTAACTTAGGCATTGATGCCTCCGCGCCGCACTGCTCCGTGGGAGCGAGCGAGACGGCAGCTACTTCCGCAGCTTCGCTTATCACCGATGACGTAAAATTTTTTTCTAAATGAATCAAAGTATGATGCTTTTTATTGCACTTTTGACATTTAAAATTCGATTTACAACTTCTTAAGTCATGCCCGGGAGATAAGCAGTTAAAGCACACTTTATTTGATTGAACAAATGTAAATCTATCCTGTGGTGATAAGTCTAAAAAATGTAAACATTTCCCGAGGGTGTGGTTACCTTTACACTTCAAGCAAGAATGAACCTTATGTCCATTGTCAAAAGGTCGACTTTGGGTTGGAGCGGTAGTTGCAGCGAACACATGTTTTGTAACCGATTGACCTATATTCGCACCTGCATGAACTTTATTACTTGAATAATTATTTTTATTGGATTGCGTCTTTGAGACGGCAATTATCTGTTCCGCTGCAACTTCAGTTTCTAAAAATGTAACTAAAGTGTCCACACTCGGAATTGTTTGCGGGTTAGCCAACGAACGTTCAAACTGTCTCCGCGTATTTATGGGAATTTTGCGTAATAATAAATTTAAAAGAATAAAATCCCACTCCTTGATCGGAAAACTCATGACCTCGAGTGCCATAACGTTTTCTTGAAAAACATTTAATAACTTCCTTACAGAACCAGAAGTCCCTATCACACAGGTTTCAAGGTCAAGCAGTTTGTCCAGATGTTGTGTTGCAATAACGCGTTTATTGTCATAACGGGATTTTAAAATATCGAGCGCAACTGAATAATTATCTTCTGTTATGGGAATTGATTTAATTAAATTATGCGGTTCATCTTTAACAGAAAGAAGTAGGTATCTAAACTTCTCGGCGTCTGTATAGGCATTGTTGTTGTGAACAAGTGATCGAAATAAATCGAAAAAGGATGGCCAAGCAGTGGGTTGACCGTGAAATTCTGGCAGCGATAGTTTAGGCAAATTCCGACGATCGTGGATAAATGCGTCGTGGTGGGTAGGAATTTTACTCGCGCGACGAGTTTCTACGTCTGCCTGCTTTAACTGATTTACATGCGTAACTATCGCGTAATACAAATCATTAAAATCGTTACGAATCTTAATGTTCGCTTCTTTATTGAAATTTTGCGCTTTAATTAAAGCCTTTTCGATTCTAGTTTGAATTTTGGTAAACTTCCGCTGATGTACCGTTAAATCTGTTGTTCTTGAACGAAATTGTTCTAGATTTGTCGCTGCGAACTGTAAGGTTCTTTTTAATTCATCGAGAATTAAATCACGTTCGAAGATGTCTTGTGTGATACACGACGTATCGGTTTCGGCATTGCCGTCACTCGGATTAGGAACCATTTTGCGAAACAAAGATGGCAGAAATGACAATACGAAAATTAATTACGCGTGTATGAAAAATGGGTACGTAATACCACAACAAACAAGACAACAAAACGTGGCAAAGAAATATCCGGATCGAACGGATCATAAAATTATGTAGGGGCAGTTTATTCATTGACAACTCACCTGAAATCCAGCGGCGCTCGTGTCCACGTGCCTGGGTTAGGTAGAAATCCAAGTTTGTTGTCACTTTCACGGGCTCCCGACACTTTCTCCAAGAGGTACTGGTTGTGGACTGTTCACTGAGTGATTTTGGGTGTAGTTGCAGCGACGGAGATATGTAATTTTAATTTTATTTCGCGTGCGCGGCGCGGTACGCGTGCATTCATTTGCAACGGCGAAAACGGAATTCCTCCGCTAGGTGGCGCGGAGAGCGCAGGAAGCGCTTTGGGATATCAATGTAAGTTGCCATAACAAAAAAACTGCTACAAAGTAAATGTATTCTTTACCCAATTATGTTGTCTTGTATGTAAGGAAAAATACCTATTCATCCTATATAAAAAATTAAGAAATAAACTTAACTCTAATCTGTTCCACGTCGGAACACCAACAATTGCAATCAAAATATACTTTTGTACTCAATATATGACATTTGAAATTTTAAATAGAATACTTGTTTCCTTTTGAGTCATAAAGCTCTATTAATGGAGTACGCTTCGCCTCATCTTTCCAAACAAAAAAGTCTGCCAAAATCTGAGGGGGGCGAGGTAGCACGCATGTGATGTTTTCAAGTCAAAGGTACATCATTGTCGGTTGTTAATACAGTTTATTTCTAAATGAATTTTTATGACAACAACGCTTTATTGACAACCGACAAAGATGTACCTTTGACTTGAAAACACCAAACATATTTGACATGTTCTTTTTATACTTCATAACACTAAATGGAGCAATAGATAGTCGACTGTACAAACGTTAACATATGGTTCATTATTGGATGCAGTCTTTGCAAATGCCAAACAAAAAAGCCAAGGATCATTTTTGACTGTATTTTCAAACAAAATATAGCAGACAGCAATCCTTAAGCGCGTTAAATATGGAGAAATGTCAAACGTCAAATAGTTACTGCCCGTCAGAAAGAAAACGATTGTATTTGAATCGATTCTGTAAACGAAGCTTGATTTTCGATTTAGGTTAAATCTTTTATTACGAAAGTATTGATAAATAAAGTAAAACTTTACTTACATCTGAAATGGTATTTCATCTTTTTGTAAACTAGACGAAATATAACATTTTTTACATCCCAAAACAGCGCGCATAAGGGCATTTTCACGGAGCTTGTTATCCATCGACAGCGATGACAAAAGTGCGTGACATTCGATTATTGAAATAGTTTTTATAGATGTACTAGATTTTCCTGCCAATACTTTTGACAGAGGGGAAATGATACCTAAGGCCTCTCCTGGTTTAGAACTCTCTGTTTTGATACAAATAACAATTTTACAGGAAGATATTTACTTTATCTAACATATCTACTTATGCAATTATTTGTTTAAAATTCAGGTACCAAAGCAGAGATTTCATATTTCGTTGGGAACCAACAACTAGTGTTGGACTTGATATTTATATCGCTGTCACGTCACGATTCTGAGCTGTGATTGGCTGGAAAAGTCAAAAGCACTAGTGCGAGGAATCACACTTCCCGCACGCTAAACCACTACAAGAAAAGCACTTTTTGAGCAACTGTTTTAAAAAATTAATAAGGTTTATGTACCTATACCTAATGGTATTTTTATTACTTAAGGTATATTTCACTTCTTATGTAATTTTAGAAATAAAGCAAGATGGAGTAATGTTTAAGAAATAATAAATAACGATATAAAATGATTAGAATAAAACATTTACAACGTGTAAATACTGACCTGGTTTAAAATTAAAATAAATTCTTCGAAAATAAACCTTTTTTGAATTTAAGAAGCAATATACAAAGCGATTTTGTATAAATATTTTTATTTTGTAGAACTTTTAGATGTTGACAGTAACATCGTAGTATTTAATTGTCGATAAAATATTTTGCTGCGCCACTTTCGTTTAAGTGCCCCGAGTTACTCCAGATTTGCGTATAAAGTCGTGCTTAGATAACCGACGTGAACCTTTGTGAAATGATATCATGCAGTTTTGTGCTACTTGGGATTGGGATGTAATGTATTAAATTGAAAATCGGCAGTTCGACACCTATATTCTTGAAACAACTTCGATGCAGCGTATAGTATAGCGATTCAGTTTTTTTTAATTAAAGACTTATGTAGTTGTCCTAATTAGCATGAATTTGGTAATACTGATGCAATCTGTGGAGACTGGAGACAATAAATTGTGTGGAGACTTGATTGTGAAATGGCTTCTTTATTGTGTTTTTTTTTCTTTGTAGGCATAATAATTTTATTATGACTTGTTTGTTATTTAGGTGCAAAATCGTAAGTCGCGCTAAGTTACAGACAGGTTACAGGTGTACCCAACTTATAGCAAAAAAGACTAGGTATGTACCTAAGTGTTTATTAATGTATTTACTTTTACTTATGATTCGTCTCTTCATAAGTATTCTTATTTACGTGGTGTTTTAATTTACTATAGGACTGCTAAACTTAATTTGTTACAAATATATCTTTCCAAACAAAAAAGTCTGCCAAAATCTGAGGGGGGCGAGGTAGCACGCATGTGATGTTTTCAAGTCAAAGGTACATCATTGTCGGTTGTTAATACAGTTTATTTCTAAATGAATTTTTATGACAACAACGCTTTATTGACAACCGACAAAGATGTACCTTTGACTTGAAAACACCAAACATATTTGACATGTTCTTTTTATACTTCGTAACACTAAATGGAGCAATAGATAGTCGACTGTACAAACGTTAACATATGGTTCATTATTGGATGCAGTCTTTGCAAATGACAACAAAAAAGCCAAGGATCAATTTTGATTGTATTTTCAAATAAAATATATAAGACGGCAATCCTTAAGCGCGTTAAATATGGAGAAATGTCAAACGTCAAATATTTACTGCCCGTCACAAAGAAAACGATTGTCTTTGAATCGATTCTGTAAACGAAGCTTGATTTCCGATTTAGGTTAAATCTTTTATTACGAAAGTAATGATAAATAAAGTAAAAGTTTACTGACATCTGAAATGGTATTTCATCTTTTTGTAAACTAGACGAAATATAACATTTTTTACATCCAAAAACAGCGCATAAGGGCATTTTCATGGAGCTTGTTATCCATCGACAGCTATGACGAAAGTGCGTGACATCGATTATTGAAATAGTTTTTATAGATGTACTAGATTTTCTTGCCAATACTTTTGACAGAGGGGAAATGATACCTAAGGCCTCTCCTGGTTTAGAACTCTCTGTTTTGAGTACATACATTGCAGTGAATTTTTAGTAGGTATTATATTATATGCATGTATACTTGTATAGTCTATATAGCCCCGTCATAACGAACATTAAAATCGCAAGCTAACGGCTAGTTCGGATTTTTTAATGTACTAATCTGTTCATCAGTCCTGTCACAAGAGTTTTGAGTGATAAAATATTAATACAAATATTTTATTCAAAAAATGTACACATGCTAAGAAAGATTTTTTCATACAGAATAAAATATACTATGATTAACTTAAAATCAAGATCGCGTATTTTGTAGATCCTTGTAAACTTGAAGATTGTTGTCGGAACCAAACACGTCGATGATTTATAAAAATTATACTTTACAAAAGATGAAGATATTTGTCATACATGTTGTGTAGTTGTCCGGGAGTTACAACTTGGTATTTTTATCAAAGTAGAAGATTAAGGCATATTTCGAAACCTATATTTAGTTGACTTACAAGTCTGTGCTTCAGCTATTCTCCTCCTGAACCTTAACGTATTTTTCAGTTTTGAGCAAAACACGATGATTTTGATGCCATACATCAAGGTAGTCTTCCGAAATTGTGTATACCAGCCTTCTTGTCAGCCAGACCCATGTCAATTATGTATTAAAATATAGGTAAAAGATCAAACTAATACAGTATGCGAGACTGAAGTGTCTAAAAATGGAATAAAAATAATTAGGGTAAAAATCAACACGAACAGGGCGCGTGTTTTTGACGTCGTTTTTTATTGCGCTTTTTCGAATGTTTTCAAATATTTGCATTAAGTAATATCCTAAATTTATCACTGTTAAATAGGCTTTTTAATCATATATAGTCTCTTTAACAGAGGAGGACGAGAGGAAGAGAGAATCTTTAACAGTTAGCTAACCGACTAAGTATTGTTAGGATCCCTACCGTATATCCAAGTTTGCAGCTTCGAAAGATCTGTGCTAACTTTGCAGCACTCGAAAAACCGTGAAATTGTCGCACTTATTTTAGTTCCTACTTCACAATCATTAAACAAGATTTTCATTTTTTGGAAGTGCTTTAAAGCGTGTTTCTGTTTAAGGACCTGATTTTACCGTCGTCTGTGACATTTATTCGCGGTGTTTATATTTCGTATCTATGTCATTGGACCACACATTTCTTTTCAAGACCCTTGAAGGTCAAAATGTAGACCAAAAATATATTAATATACTAAAATACATATACCAAACCAGCAAGGCCTTAATCAAAACTGACAAACAAGGAGAGTCCTTCGCACTACAAAAAGGTGTAAAACAAGGAGATCCAATATCGCCAATACTATTTAATGCTAGTCTTGAAGCAATATTTAGAAACCTATCTTGGGATACAAAGGGCCTCAAAATAAACGGTAAATTCCTAAACAACTTGAGATTTGCCGATGACGTTATTATTTTTGCTAAAGACCCGGCGTCACTAGAAATAATGATAGCAGAATTTATTGAAGTTTGCAAAGAGGCAGGACTTGAGATCCAAAAGAAATGCAAAATTATGACAAATGGACAAGAGATGACTATTACACTCGGACAAAAAGAGATGCAGTACGTTGAAAACTTTACTTATCTTGGACAACTGTTTTCATTCAACAACAAACAAGACAAAGAAATAGATAATAGGATAAGTCAAGCCTGGAAAAAGTACTGGGCATTAAAATACATTATGAAAAGCGACCTCTCCATAAAGATAAAACGAACAACCTTCAATACGGCTATTCTTCCTACATTGACATATGGGTGTCAGACATGGAGCCTAACAAAAGAACAAACGGAAAAGCTTAGAGTATGTCAGAGGGCGATGGAAAGGTCGATGAAAAATAACCAGACAAGACAGGATAAGAAATACAGCTATAAGGGAAAAAACAGGGATAGAAGATGTCATTCACGCAGCCAAAAAAATGAAATGGTCATGGGCAGGACATGTATATAGAATGTCAAGTGATAGATGGGCAAAAATAACAACAGAATGGCTGCCCAGATATAGAAAAAAAAAAAATCATAGACCTAAACTAAGATGGAGAGACGATCTGAAAAGTCATGACAGACACTGGTGGAGATCAGCACAAGACAGAAAAAAATGGGAAAGTTTGGGGGTTTGCGTAAAGCGCCATGCGATTAATTAACTATATAATTAATTGAAAATAGATGTCATATACTTAAGAAAAAGTGACCAAACCCTCCGGTGTCCGAGGCCAGATTTAATTTGATTTGGGATGTAATTTGATTTGCTTCAAGATTTATATAATTAATTATTAATCATTCAATTTTATAAAATAAAATAAAAACCTATTATTATTTATCAAAAAAACTGCTAGCAATAACTGTAAATATATTAATAATGAAAATAGTTATAAATAAGTAAGTCCTAATATTTGCATGTAACTTGCTATGAAATGGAAATGTTGTTATTTTTGCATGAAATAAAAGGCTATTATTATTATCTATGTCAAAGAAGTTAAAAAAAAAAATTAGTTTAGTTATTGTGCGTAAATAATAAGTATTTTATCTTATTTTCTCGCAATCGAAGTGAAAAATAGTATGCACTGCTCTGGTCTAAAAGCCATATTACTACTCGAACAATTTTCCCTCACTTCGTTCGGGAAAATAACCACCTCGTGGTGATATGGCCTACTTTAGACCCTTGTCAAACAATCTACTATTACTACCAAATATCAACATGTTTCACATCAATCGATGAGTCTTCGCTGGACCTTATTACAAAGGGCATAAGGTCCACCGATGCGCAGTTAACAGTGTGGTATGTTCTTGCAACGAAAATTGTTTTGAACATAATCGGTAAAAGCGTTTTCGAGTTATATCCAAAAAAACCTCTTCCATAGGCAGATATGACTTTTTGAAAATTATTTTTGCTGATTCCGTTGAAGGTACAGAACCCTCCATTATGCATGGTCCGACGCACACTTGGCCGGTTTATTTTTCTTTTACATACTACCTAAACTTTATTTTACCTTAAGGTCCAAAAGTCGATACATCTCTATTTAATCGACTGTATATAAAATGTTTAGGAGTAGCCACTGAATGGAATCCATGCACAGAATGAACATCGGGACAGGAAAACTAAGGCGGAGATGGCGATGTGATCAGGGCACATATTGTAAATAATGGCGGAGTTAGTGAGAGGGCGATGGACAGAACCAAAAGGGGGGAAAGAGAGGCCTTTGCCCAGCAGTGGGACAAATAGCCGTAAAGAACGCCGTACGTACAGTCACCAGCAATAGTATTTTCCTACACGAAGGCCGCAAAAATATGTGACACGCTCTTATTTCTAGGGCCATAGGAGCGTGTCACATATTTTGCGGCCGTCGTGTAGGAAGATACTTTTGCCGGGGACTGTACCCGGCTAGAATGAACCGCCTCATTGTTCGCAACCCCTTCTATTTAGCACTCTTTAAAATGTTCAAGGCCGAATATAGCTCAACAGAATGAGTGTTGTTAATATTCGGGGATTCTAAAATAGACCCACGAGGTCCAGAAAAGTAATGTCTGCGTTAAAATCTTGTATTCATAATGAAATGATTTACCAAAACTTATTAACTATCATATATCGATAGATATATAGAATTCTGTTAAAGAATTCTTTTAATTTTACAACGCCATCCTACAAACAAAACTTTCATTCTGCCAACGATGCCATTGTACTAGTTAATTCAATAACTGTTACATTCTTCCAATGCTTCTTGAACGAACATAAATTGTATAAAACTAACAAATTAATAATTTTATTGCTTTCTCTCCGGGAATTCTCTTCACGAGAGCTAATTGAAAACTCGACTCTCTGTTGGTCCAAACAAACAAAGTGTTCGTGTAAAAGAAAAATAGGTACGATCCGATTAAATCCGTTTGGCAAGTGTGAACTTTCGCGTTACATATTTTAGGGTACGTTATCTGGACTGTTCCTACAAAATACATAGATTTTCTTCCTTTTTATCCGACTGCCGAAAGGGGGTCATATTTTTTATTCGCTAGCTTTTGAGTTAAGTAACAAACGCGTTAAGCACCCCTCTCTGAAGTCGATTGAATTGAAAAAGAGCAGAAGACAAATAACTCAATCATAATGTTGATCATTAGTTATTCTCTCCAGGGAACACATTTTGATTAATTCCTAAGAAAAAATGTTATTATGGCTTTAGCTACACTACTATGAATTCGGGGTCAATAGAAAAGTACGATAATGTAAAAAACCGGCCTTAAATCGAATAAGAACTAAACCAGGCCTATGAATCATGCCCGCTAGAGCGAGTTACATACCTACGTTTTGCGCCTCCGCCGAGGGAGCTAAAGTCAGTGGGTTACCAACGCGCTCACTGAATTCACGTCGTACCGCGCGCGACGCTACTCGGAACTCGGAACAATGTCATCACGAAATTTTTTTATTTATTGCGATGTGGATGGATGTAACAATGTAAAAAATAGCAAAGCTAATAAAAATAAGCTTATCGTATCTTAGACTATTAACGAAATACAAATCTCTCAAATAACTATGATGATATTGCTAAAAGGCGATTAGAATAAGATTGAGATAGCTGTCAATCCATATTAATTTTGACAGTGTGTGGCAAATCTGTCAAGATTAATCATACTCTCATCGCGGCAACAAAATATCAATCAACATAATATCAACAAAACAACAACATAATAACAATCAAAATATCAATCAAAATACTACTCATGTAACTATAATTGTTATGCCCCATGCGAACCACTTAAACACTGAATCAATGCAAAATACCTATTTCCTTAACTACGAGTATAAAACATATCCAAGCATATGCAACCCTAGCGATTGTGCGGGTGCGCGGGAGGTGCGGGGTGCGGCGCGTTGAAGGCCGCTCCATTGTATATTGCGTAGGTACGTAAACCGTAGGTATTTGCTTTTTCTATGAGTGATTCATATCTGTTCGTAAGAACTAATTTATAATCTGTAACTAAACTAATACCAAAATTTTTTTGGAGATAAAGATAACTCAAAAACAAGGGGGAAAACAATTTTTCTTACTTTAGAAGAGATTATTTGAAAACCTATCGATTGATGTGCATTATGTGCAAAATGTTGATATTTGGTAAAAAATTTTTTTTTTGAAAATTAGTTACATGTATGGGGCGCCCCCTTAAAAATATTTTGTTCTGCAATTTAACTGCATAACTAAATGGCGGCATACAAAATTCACCTTATGTCCAAATTTTTTTAAGATACGTCTTCTAGTTTCCGAGTAAAATGGCTGTGACATACGGACGGACGGGCGGACGGACATGACGAAACTATAAGGGTTCCGTTTATGCCATTTAGGCTATGGAACAAACGCATTTACCTTCATTGCTTCACAATCACGCACCTTTAATGAACTACCATGGTTCCATTGTCAGCTTGTACACATAAACTTGGTATTTATATTCAGTTTTAGTAAAAAATATCCGTTAATTACTTATATTTGTGAAAACGATTTTCTTCAATTATATTTTGTCATGTGTCAAATGCTATTTTGGCTAGAAACGCAGCCATATTTGGTTACCTTATTTTATTTTTCTATTGACGCCGAATAGGTATACAGTAGGGATGTTACGGAGGTTCGGCTTCGGCTCCGATATACCGAAACTTTCGGCTGAATTCACACCTCCGGCTTCGGCTTCGGTTTCGTCTAATTTGAAGCGAACACCTCCGGCTCCGGCTTCGGTTTCGTCTAATTTTAAGCGGAGGTTTTAACGGAGCCGAAAGTCAGCAGCCGCGGCACGCGGCGTGTGCCTAGGAGTACACACAGGTTATGACTTGTCTCCCCGGGAATCATCCCACCTGTTTTACGACGATTGTTTACTCATTCGTTTATTGTTTTGGTTCACGGCCTGCAGTGTGTTTTTTTGAAAGTGTTAGTGTTAGTTAGTGTGACAGTAACAGTAACATTTGACGATGAAGCGGATGAAGGCTAAAGTAAGTCCCATATGGAACTACTTTATTGAAGTCGACGCAAAGCAAACACTGCAAAGTGTAAAATATGTGAGAAAACATACTCAAGAAAGGGCGGAACGACTACTCGTCATTTAAAATCGGTTCACGAAGTTGAGTACGAAGAATTTTCGAGATTAGACAATTTAAAGAATACCGTACAGTCTTCGACCGCCTCGACGTCGAGGCCTTTACAAGAGGCCAAAAAACAACTCACACTAAAGGACTTTAACGAAGAACCAAAAATAGTGTACGTCGAATCCAAAATCCCAGGAAATTGATAAATTAATTGCAGAAATGATTGCATTGCAAGATCTTCCTTTTAATTTTGTTGATAAATAGATTAGGTTCACATCACATTCATTAGTCTCCCTCCAGGCATCCACCTCCCTCCACCTTCACCTCCGGCTCCGGTTTCGCTTTTGGGTTCGCTTTCGGTTTCGGATTCGCTTTCGGTTTCGTTAAAACAAATTTAAAACCTCCGATTTCGGCTTCGGTTTCGATAAAACCACCTCCGTAACATCCCTAGTATACAGCCTGTGAGCTCTAAGGACAAAATTTAGGTAATAAATTATAAAATACATTTGCAAGGTTTACTTACGTTAGTAGGGACGCTGCTATACTATACTACAAAAAGAAAGAAGAATATCACTATATCATTCTAGCAAATAGGTTCGCCCCTACTTATGATAGCAAACCTTACAAATGTAAATCCGGCTTTACAGTGTGCATTGGCCTTAAGTTTTAAGTTACAAATATTGAAACTCACCAGTAGCTTTTCAATAATCCCAGTTTCTCTGATAGGCGGGTGGTTAACAGAGTCGTACTGCTGGGAGGATGTGTTATTGGAGCTAGAGGAGTACACCCCAACCGAGTCGCCCATCGGGCACCCGTCGACGTTGTAGTTGGGGAGAGTGAAGCGGTTGCCGCCACCCCCGCTCGTCTTACCCAGGTTGTTGTAATTGTCTCTTGGAGAACTTGGATAATCGCTGCTAAATGTACCTGGTGGCCAAAGAAAAATGGTTGTGAGTGTGACATGTTCACGTGTCATTTCATATGGGTGTCACTGCTTTTGCCAACGCTGAAACGACTTAAGGCTCTTCACATCGGACACAGACACACAATGCCGCTTCAGTGTGGGAGCATAGTGCATAGCACTGGCGCGGTGTGCAGAACCAGAAATTTACTTTGTGGCTACTGTGTGTCACGGACTTTAATTGTTGAGCCATTTAGGATTCACTTTACATTGGACATTTCATACAGTAAGTACTAATCAAAATAAAATAGCTTGAACCATAAGTGGATCTACAATTAAAGCCCGTGATTGCACAGTCACCTGCAATAATTAATGTCTTACACAATGAAGGCGACAAAAATATGTGACACATAATTATGGCTCTACAAATAAGATAGTGTCAGATATTTTTGCGTCCACTGTTGTGCGAGATTTACTGCAGCTGACAGTACGTACCATAATGGTAGGTACAGTTACATGGTAGTACCATCGTTCACAAAGTAAAATGACCCTATTGCAAAAATGTAAGGTACCATAAAGTGGGGTCACTTGATAGAGGGTAAATTCGGATAATTTAAAAAGGTGTAATTAAAAATATAAAAATGTGGTGGTTACCTTAAGACAGCCACAGGGTAATGTGCCATAATAATGCCAATGGTGAAAGTTACTTTATAGTGAGTTCTGTTTGAAAGTTTCAGTGACATTTTCTGACAGGCCCCCAACCCCCGGATGATTAATTCAACCAAATAAGATTTCATTTTAATGGACAGAAAGTAGTATTGTCTACAAGCGAGCACAGGGCCCATGAAAGGGCAAAAATTAGCCTTTCCTATCTTCCTAATTGGTAGATCTATAGCTCTAAGTGAAATCAGCAAGTATGTACTTAACTTTTAGTTATGGTATAAATATTGCTATTTATCATTGCTTGATTTAGATAGAAATAAATGGAAGAAATATGTTCATTTATACAAATTGCCATAAAATATTCCAATTGAAATATTCTCCACACAACTGGGGATGGAAGTCAATCTAAAATTGATTATTCTTATTGGAAAATAATGATTTAATATGTATATTTTATCATTTAACAAGCATATTTCACTACTTTAACCATTATTTTGGAGGTTATGAGTAAACAATTAAAAGCCTTAAAATACTTTTATATCTGAAATAATTGTATTTATTAATTATTGTTGATCATGTTAAAATCTAAAAAGGAAATCTAGATTTACATGCCAGCAAATTGCATATGCCGAAATTAAATTAATATAATTTTTAAATTCTACCCTCATCTTGTACTAAAACACCTTATGTAAAATACCTATGCCTCATTATTAACTATACCAAACTCAGTTCCACCTGCATAATCCTTTCACCATTTTACAAGATAATGCCAAGCGCCTTATGATGATAGAATTAAAGAAAGTAGGTAGTTAAACAATGCATAACTTACCATTTCGATAGGCCTGTTTGGCCTGCATGTTAGAGTGCTGGAGATCTAGAATATCCTGCAGGGGTGATGAATGTGAATCTGGCGGCTGGAACATCTTCCACTGAGGATTGCTTGACATTATTCCTTGTTTAATGCAGTAACTTCTGTGTATATTTCTCGAAAAACGCTGTATTTATGAATATATCACAGAATAATGTAATTTACAAAGTGGTTACAATTTATTTAAAACAAATCACATTTTCTCAAGTCTTTGTGTTCATTGGAACACCAACATGTCTCTTCCACAAGTGTCACAATTTCTTCACGAAAACCACTAATATTGAAAAATAAATCTACTTATGATTATGATAACTAGATCCTCAGATGTCTTCAATGCTTGCTGAATCGGAGCTCTGTGGTACATCGGCTTGTTGAAGGTAATCGTATATTCTGTTTCTATCTATAGGCTATACCGTTTGCCCGAAACCGACACTCACAAGCTGCAATAGACATTCGTATTAGTAAAATATTCAGACACATATCCAAAAGTCGAATCAATATCTAAAATGGTTTAATAGTGCATAATTGCAACATATCGGAGCGTCGATATTAGGTTTTACATTTTAATATTGCTATCTAGGTAGGTATTGGCCGCACGATCAAACTGAGATCTGCACAAATTATAAATCGCCTTCAGCCGATGCAAGACCGCTATCTAGAAACTTTATTTAAGGCAAGGCAATTACAAATACACACTAGTTACGATTTTTGAAAATGTTAATCTCAGATGGAAATATTTACAAGAGGACGAAATTATTAAATCTCACCACGACACAGCATAGCACTGACGACATACCGCCATATTGAATGTCAACATTCACGACTTCACTCCGGCCATACAAACTATATAAAAGTGGTATATGAAAAATCATCCATAAAAAATATTTGAGTTGTAAAAAATAATAAATAAAATGAGGATTTTTAAATTTTGTCCTTATTTTTTTGTCTGAAGTTGATTTCTATCAATCAGAGAGATTTTAATTTTCACGAGATTTATGGCTACACTAAATATTAAAATTAGCGGCCAATGTTTTATTTCATTTACAATTTTATTATTTAATAGATTTATGCTATAACTATAAACATAAGGGTTTAAAATGTTGTTCATTTATACGAATGCTTTTAACATGAGTAGATAAATATGTAACTTAAAATAAACATTCATCCATATAAATTACACTTTGCTGCTCTGCGGTCTACCTCCAACGCGTGAAATCGGTGAAATATTTATAATAAACATTTCAGTAAATTCATATTAATGCATAAACATGCTAGTAAAAAAATAGGTTACTTTCATCCGCTTCTTGTTCGGGTTGGCAATTATGTTTTTTTACACTAGCAACATTCGTACTCACCTGTCATAAAGCGTTTTATTTTTACTTAAGATATTTTTACACAGGTTCGTCCCATAAGGTTTTAGTTCAGCGTTTTCTTATTTCCTTCGTCAAGAACAAGGCATGAAGTTATCATTTTTCTCTTGGCGGACCAAGAGGCAGATGGCACAGACTTGAAATATAACTTTTAACGGCCTCCTAGCCTAGTTGGTAGTGATCAAAGAATATAATACTCACTAGGAGAAGAACGGTAACTACATACAAAAAAAATGTCCGTCACTAAAGTTCGTTGATATTATACTACAGCGCTCCGCTCCCGTGTAGATCGCAGTAACTAATTTGACAACCAGTTTGGCGTCGTTGGTAGTAGCTCGTCTGTGAAGCGGATGACCTGGGTTCGAATCCCAGTGCGGGTATTCTTTTTGGGTTTTTTTTTAGGATTATTGGGTGTTTATTATTTATTTAGCATTACTCAAAAATATTTTTCAATTGTACCAATTGTGTGCTATTTTTGTAATAAAATAGTTAAGTTATATTTTATGCAAAAAGTAATAAAATAAGTAGACACATTTTTGGTCTAACAAGGATCTAAAGGATCCACATTAGAAAAACGAAAACTAAATGTATAACTTATATTTATGTAGGTACCTAACTTTTACAAATGTGGAAATAAAAAAGCTATTTTTTTAATTTATTTTTAAGTATCAAAAGAACTAGGTTACTGCGTCGAAAAACATACCATTGTCATAAAACATATGATTATTAGAAACTACCTACATTCATAGATATGCTCTATTCGTTCCTAGGCTTAATTGAACTATAGGACTTCAATAATGAAAATGAATACCTGTAGGTATATATTAAGTATATTAATTTATTGGTTTTCTACAGTGTAAAATGGTACTGGAGATGTGTAGGGACACTATGGACGCATGTTGCGTTCAGCCGTTCATCACGCAGACAAGTTCCCTGAAGTTGCAGCCGCTATAGTTACTGCCCAGGTGGCATTGCTTCACTGAATGCATCCTTGAATCTTCTTATTATCCTGCACAACAGAAACATAATATATCTTTAATATATCTTTAATATTTTATAATATATCTTTTATCCTTTTACGTCGTTATCCTCCAGCTTGTCTCTGCCAAATGTGTTAAGTACAACACGTTACTGCATGTGCATACATAAGATATTCTGCTAGTATACATGCTAACTAGTTCCCTTTTTACCTTTCCCTACCTTACCTTCCCTTCTTTCAGTATCACTACTGCAGGTACCCCTCACTTTGAGGTAACACTTTATTTACTGTTGTGGCTGGTGATAAAGGTATCCTCTATAATTATGTGTGCGTAGTTCATGATTAAGATAATAATATAAATGTTATGTAAATAAGTTAAATTTTCCGGAATAGGTAATAATATTATGATAAAAATGCATGAAATATATTTCTTACCTTAAAATATTTGTGGTTATCGTTGTGAAAATGATGAAATTGAACCTTTTGAACGCCACGCATCGGACAGAAAAATCGTGCCACCAGCGCCAGAACGAAATTTGCACGAGCGCACTCAGATACCGTAGTGATTGGAAAACAACATATCGACGAAACATTTCTTTCCGACTAATAGTGGATTTAGTTAGGCAAAATCACTTTAGATATTTAAAAATCATAATAGTAAAGAATATTCTTTTCGTATTTTTCTTATACACCTAAAATCAACTACAAAAATATGAAAATTAATATACAATTTTTTTTTTGTCAATATAGCCACAGCACTACTTAAGTGATAACGTCACGCGCTGACGTGTTATGACGGCTTTGGCGCTGGTGGCACCGTAACTTATTATGAATGTTAGAGTTGGGGGTGAGAGATATTCATTCATTTCTGTATCGATATTTCCGTGGTGTAACTGTATGAAGGAAAATACGTCAGGTTTTTAAGTGTTTAGTTGAGTAAAAAAAAGTTTAACAATACCATAAAATAAAAAAAATATGATAAAAACTAATAAACATCGGACAGAACGGGTGTGTAGGTAAAAAAACACCTCGCGCACATTTCATTATTTTGTACCTAAAGAAACTTGGTATATCCCTAATAATGACATATTCTTTGTTCACATAAACTCGGTCTCTCACCGATAACATTCATATTATTTGACATTTTATCTAAAATACCATTTCATTATTTTTACTTATTTGGTATGAATTAAATGGACCGAAAGCCCACGTGTCGTGGTATTTATCATTGTTTAAGGATTAACAAGAATGCGGCGAAGCAATAAGATTGAAATAAACAACATACACATTGTTAGGTTTTAAATACGGCCCTTATAACACGCATTGTATTGATTCCATTGCGACTTAAATAAAACTCTTTCTTTTTAGGGTTCCGTAGTCAACTAGGAACCCTTATAGTTTCGCCATGTCTGTCCGTCCGTCTGTCCGCGGATAATCTTAGTGACCGTTAGCACTATTAGAAAGCTGAAATTTGCTACTAATATGTAAATCAATCACGCCGACGAAGTGGTAAAATTTAGTGGATAAAAATGTTTCATTAGGGTACCTCCCCTATAGGTACGTAAAGTGGGGAGTGATTTTTTTTTCATTTAAACCCTAACGTGTGATATATTGTTGGATAGATATTTAAAAAGGAATAGGAGTTCAGTAAAATGATTTTTTGATAATGTAAATATTTTCGGAAATAATCGCTTCAAAAGTCGGAAAAATAGGGTCCCCCCTTGTAACTTTTGAACCGTATGTCCAAAAAATATTAAAAATTTTGAGAAGATGCGCATTATGATAAACTTTTTAGGAAAATTATTTTGAACATTATAGGTCTAGCCATTTTTGAGTTATTTCCAAAAAACTTCTTCCATAGGCATCAGATGCGACCTTTTGGCAGTAGTCTGGTTCTTATTCCATTGAAGCTACGGAACCCTCCATTATGCGTGGTTTGACACGCACTTGGCCGGTTTTTTAATAATGCATATATTAAAGTAAAAATTGTAAAAAATTAGAATATATACCTTTTTTAACATTACTATATGAAGTTACTAAAACTAATCTTCTACACGAATCACAGTTTAATAATTAGTTTTATTATATAATAAAGCTTAAAATGCGAAAAACATTCATAATTACAGTGTTTGGTTAATGTACATACAATAATCAACATCGACCACTATGCTTTCCAACAAACAACACTATTTCGAAGTGACGTCACGCCGCTTGACGTGATTACCCGTCAACGGCGAGAGGGCCTTTTTGCTCTTTTAAATAGCTTTGAGGTATTTTCTAATTTTTTCTTGAGTTACGGGTTATTTTGAATGAAATGAAAACTAAAAAGATAGGTGAATGGTAGATCTATAATAAATATACAAAAATATATCTATAAAGCTTGTTTATTAAGGAGTATTTTGATCTCTCATTTTGGACGTTTTAACACGTCATGGCGCTGAGGGCACGACTTTTCGTTGACGTGTTTGAACGGCTTTGGCGTTCAAGGGGTTAAGTAAAATAAATAATCTTCATTGCTGCTTCTCCCTTTGCTACTCCCCGGGCAGGCAAAGTGGTAGTACGTAGCGCTATTTTTCCTAATTTCAACGGTTACGGACCGGCACTTAATATTACATATACAATATATTTAACCAAATACATTTCAAGTAGATACGCTATAACTAAAGTAAAAGCCAAAACGCAACAATATTTTTTACATGACATTTATTTTGAATTTAGCTGTGATTGACAGCATAATCCATAAACAGCATAGACAACAACCATTAATATACTTTACAATATCTCGGGCCCGATATGTCAGTTAGAGAGATGTAATTAATGATAGGACATTTAGGGAGTCGAGGGAGTGAAGCAAGGCAGGGTGCACAACAGATTAGGCTCGAGAAATTGCAAAGTATAATATCGTTTAAAGTCGGTTCTAAATGTTGCTATATTTAAAAACATATGTTTTAAATACTGGTAATAAATGTTATGAACCGCACGCACACATATGCAATTTAAGAACGACACACTTTTGTTAAGAAGTTACTAGGCCTTGGTAGTGACTCTGCCTCATTGCCTCATGGATTGAGGAGTTATATGAAGTGGATCGAATACTTCGGTCACAAAGTGAGGCCGAAAGAGAAGGTTATCTAAGGGACTGTGTCTCGTTTTGACTAAGGAGGTAATGACAGTGTTGCCAGGTCTCATTTGCGAAAATCAGAAGAACACTAGCCAAAAAATCAGGAGATCGGAATAAAAATCAGGAGATCAGTTTTTATGAATCAAAATTTACCTAAATGCCTTTTTATATAATTTTTCAGTTCATATAACCCCGTTTATGAGTTCTTACAAATTGGATTTTAAAAGGCAAAGTCCGATTTTGTATAAAGCGCAAAATACATTGGAGCGGAATTCGGCTATTCTAGACAAATTTCCGCTTTTGTCTATGAATAGCAAAATAGAACCCCTAAAGCACAAAATACACTTGAGCTAGTTGAGCTGAATTCGGAGGTCATGGACGGGAGTCGGCCGTAGTACGGAAAAATCCAACATCCGGCTGATATTGTCTATGGGCTCCATACAAAATTTTTAATACCATTGAATAATTTCCGACTTGTGGCTGCGCGCTAAATTCCACTCAAGTATGTTTTTCGCCTAATATTGCTGATTCAGGACGGTGAGGCAGAAGAAATGAAGATCGGCAACTATTAGAGTATAATTGTTACATCTCAGTCTGGTTTAAACTTTATAATGAGACAAATAATGTAATTTTTATTATTATTCATTACCTACATCACCTGCACGATAGTATACGAACGTTGCGTTTCACGAAAATGTTGTGATTAATATTAAAATAAATAAATGTTTGTTTCCAAAAATCGCAAGTTAAAAATTATTAATGACGTTTATTGTATAGAGAGACTCTTAAGAGATTTTTTTTACTCTGTACTTTGACAGTAGCTTTTATTTAAACCCCTAAGATAGGTTAACATGACTGTTCAATTTATGTTCGTATCAAAATTACGGATGTATTTGATGTCAGAAGTGAACTCCAAAAAATCAGGAGAATCTGGTGTAAAATCAGTAGATCAGGAGACATAGCCCGAAATCAGGAGATCTCCTGACAAATCAGGAGACCTGGCAACACTGGGTAATGACGTCATCAGACAATCAAAATGTCAATATGTGTCAAATGTGACAATTTTGTAACGAGTGCGAGTGAGACACCGCCTCCTACATTATGCTCTCTATCGGACCGTTTTTATTACTTTTTACTAGAGTCTCACTAGCCAAATATTGTTGACAGATATTTCCTTGTTGTATCACCAATTGTCTATGATTTAAAAAAAAAGCTAAAAGTCTGTTGTCAATTTATGTCATTATTTCAAATTTTTAATAATATTTAAAATAACTGTACCGAGTGGTCCGCAAACTATTATTTAGGCTCGTAAATAATTACGACGATATGCGAAGTTGACGTGAAGCGTGGTGTATAACGAAAAACTGCAATGTTTACAAGTCGTCAACGATTTTGTAGGTAGGCTCTATTAATATTTTGATACTTTAAGTACTAGTTCTAACATTTGCCTATAACTTTGATTAAGTACGTGAATTTATTAATCTGAATCTCATAAATAGGACAAGTGTGTAAAGAAACGGATAAACTAGAAGCTCTGGAAAATATCAATACAATCAAAACATTGGAACGTTAGAAGTTACTTACTGAAAACCAATATTTAGGAGAAATCTGTGGACTGACTGGTCAGTAGTAATTTTATGTAAAAATATAAATAAAAATATTTGCGCGAAACATGTATATATAGTACGTAAACCAACTAAAACCATCCCTTAAAACAAGTGAATAGGGAACTCAAGTACATACATAGTTATTAGATTTTTTTTACTTGCTTCTGAGCATGTTTTGGGGAATTTAATTTCTGAATGTATTTCTCTTGTTGCAGTCGGTTAAAGATCTTTCTAACAGCCTGTGAAGCTTGTTTACTTCGTTGACTTCTGTCTGTTTACCTAAACCTACCTACCTACCTACCTTACGTGGGCACAGAAGTCAAAAGTATTTTCTAGTATCAAAACTATTATTCCTGCTACACAAGGTGTGACCAGCCCATGATTTTTTGAATTTCCCGCCAAATATTTGGGTAATATTTCAATGGTCAGACTCTAGTGACCTATGAACGACTGTTTTGCTCGGTAATAAGGTTCAACTGTGGTTAGGGAAATATAGTAAAAGTACTATCCGGTTTGTCTTCTGATCCGTGCTCTGCCTATGAAGCAAGATCGATCGACCGGGATCGAATCCGGTCAGGAAATTTATTTATTTGTGTTGTTCTTGGATGTTTTCAATGTATTTAAGTATTTATATGAAATCTTTCGAAGAGGCTAATAGATGCCACCGGTGACCGTAGAGCTGGCAGCTTCCTCGCCCAACGTATCGGTATTGCCATACAACGGGGAAATGCTGCCAGCATCTACGGTACCATGCCGCGGGGGGATTTTTTGTTTTAGTGTATATTTATTTAAGATAGTTTTTAATTTATATTTAAGTTTATTGTTTATTTTATTAATGTACTTTATTTAAATAAAGTATTTATCTATATTTATCTATTATATACCTATATCGTCGCCTAGGACCCACAACACAAGCCTTATTGAGCTTACTATTACTGTGGGAAAAGGTTGATTTGTATAAGATTGTCCCATAATATTTATTTATTTAACTCGATATAACTGAGAGTATAAGAGTGAATGGATAGATTCATGATAAACTGTAACGGATTGTTATTCCTGTTTAGTCATTAATTTACTTTGTTTGCGTTATTTAGAACGGGTATTAGTATCAAGATGAGGCGCCAAATTTAAAAAAAAAATATTAAGATTTGGGCCATCTCCTTTAACATTACGATATACTTAACTTTATTTATATAGACACAATCTTGCTCTTGGACCAGGTAGATTCTTACTATGAATAATATTAAAATTGCACATTGTGCAGCCTATTTATTACTAGATTCTTAATTCCGAAAAGAGAAGTTACGAACTAGTCATAGTCATTTATATAAAAAAAATGTGTTTTACCTATTTATACGTATAGGTAATAATCTCAATGCGGTAATAGGATCAACTACGAGTATATCATCATCACTTTATGTGGAGAAGAGAGCCTTTACGAACTTTATTATTAGGGTAGAGTATGGGTAGGGTAGGGTTTGCAAGATCCGTCGATTTTTGGATACGGATATTTCGGATCTTAAAATTCCTCGGACCCGGATATTGCGGATAAAACAGATCCATAAATTATATTTCAAATAAATGACAAACTAAGGTAAAATATATAACTTCACCGTGCATTGCCCTACATAAGCCGAATTCTGCTACCCGATGAGGTGGGGTTGCCTACGGCCTACTCTTGATCTATGATTCACGTCGAAAGCCTAAAAACATTACAACTTTTGATACCGACATTCGGAACAATAAGAAAGTGCCAATAGGTGCCAATTAAAGATACTTACTTACTTTAGATAGGTCATTGTATATTAAATTCTTAGCAATTTTTTTTAAAGTTAGTATATGTTTGGAGAACTTGCGACAACATGAAAAGACTTTCTTCTCGGCCAAATTTAGGGATATAACATTTTTACATTGCAAATTAACGTGAAATTTTTAATACTTACACCTCCACCATTAGAACGAGTTTGCAATTCAGTTAGTTTTGCGATGCCTTAAGCTATCCAGCAATGCGCCAAGTCGGTCGTCCACGTTTCACTGGTCTCCCTGGTAGACTAAAGTAGGTAGGTATTATACTAAGTATCTTCATGACCGGCGCAGTAAACGCTTATTGTACCTATCGTTAGCATGACAAACCATTTGTATACCTTATTGCAATTAATTAAGGTTTAACATTATTCGGTGAAATATGTTGAAAAATCGTCTTTTCCTAGGTTCACGCCAGACTCATTCCCGTCCTCCCTCGTCCCGGGAACCTGAATTTTGCAACTGCGACGCGAAACGCTTCAGTTTCAGACCGATGGGCTTTGACGCCATTGGTGTAAACTGGTGTAAACTACAGGTAAATTCCTACGTTTGTTAGTGATTCTTATTATTTATTTAATTTATTATTAGGAACGATCGTTACAAATACATGTAATATGCTCCACAAATATTTATGCAAGATATATTTGTAACAAATTAAGTTTAGCAGTCCTATAGTAAATTAAAACACCACGTAAATAAGAATACTTATGAAGAGACGAATCATAAGTAAAAGTAAATACATTAATAAACACTTAGGTACATACCTAGTCTTTTTTGCTATAAGTTGGGTACACCTGTAACCTGTCTGTAACTTAGCGCGACTTACGATTTTGCACCTAAATAACAAACAAGTCATAATAAAATTATTATGCCTACAAAGAAAAAAAAAACACAATAAAGAAACCATTTCACAATCAAGTCTCCACACAATTTATTGTCTCCAGTCTCCACAGATTGCATCAGTATTACCAAATTCATGCTAATTAGGACAACTACATAAGTCTTTAATTAAAAAAAACTGAATCGCTATACTATACGCTGCATCGAAGTTGTTTCAAGAATATAGGTGTCGAACTGCCGATTTTCAATTTAATACATTACATCCCAATCCCAAGTAGCACAAAACTGCACGATATCATTTCACAAAGGTTCACGTCGGTTATCTAAGCACGACTTTATACGCAAATCTGGAGTAACTCGGGGCACTTAAACGAAAGTGGCGCAGCAAAATATTTTATCGACAATTAAATACTACGATGTTACTGTCAACATCTAAAAGTAAAAATATTTATACAAAATCGCTTTGTATATTGCTTCTTAAATTCAAAAAAGGTTTATTTTCGAAGAATTTATTTTAATTTTAAACCAGGTCAGTATTTACACGTTGTAAATGTTTTATTCTAATCATTTTATATCGTTATTTATTATTTCTTAAACATTACTCCATCTTGCTTTATTTCTAAAATTACATAAGAAGTGAAATATACCTTAAGTAATAAAAATACCATTAGGTATAGGTACATAAACCTTATTAATTTTTTAAAACAGTTGCTCAAAAAGTGCTTTTCTTGTAGTGGTTTAGCGTGCGGGAAGTGTGATTCCTCGCACTAGTGCTTTTGACTTTTCCAGCCAATCACAGCTCAGAATCGTGACGTGACAGCGATATAAATATCAAGTCCAACACTAGTTGTTGGTTCCCAACGAAATATGAAATCTCTGCTTTGGTACCTGAATTTTAAACAAATAATTGCATAAGTAGATATGTTAGATAAAGTAAATATCTTCCTGTAAAATTGTTATTTGTATCAAAACAGAGAGTTCTAAACCAGGAGAGGCCTTAGGTATCATTTCCCATCGAATGTCACGCACTTTTGTCATCGCTGTCGATGGATAACAAGCTCCGTGAAAATGCCCTTATGCGCTGTTTTGGGATGTAAAAAATGTTATATTTCGTCTAGTTTACAAAAAGATGAAATACCATTTCAGATGTAAGTAAAGTTTTACTTTATTTATCAATACTTTCGTAATAAAAGATTTAACCTAAATCGAAAATCAAGCTTCGTTTACAGAATCGATTCAAAGACAATCGTTTTCTTTCTGACGGGCAGTAACTATTTGACGTTTGACATTTCTCCATATTTAACGCGCTTAAGGATTGCTGTCTTCTATATTTTGTTTGAAAATACAATCAAAATTGATCCTTGGCTTTTTGTTTGACATTTGCAAATACTGCATCTAATAATGAACCATATATCAACGTATATACAGTCGACTATCTATTGCTCCATTTAGTGTTATGAAGTATAAAAAGAATATGTCCAATATGTTTGGTGTTTTCAAGTCCAAGGTACATTTTTGTCGGTTGTCAATAAAGCGTTGCTGCTATAAAAAAATATTTAGAAATAAACTGTATTAACAACCGACAACGATGTACCTTTGACTAGAAAACATCACATGCGTGCTACCTCGCCCCCCTCAGATTTTGGCAGACTTTTTTGTTTGGAAAGATGAGGCGAAGCGTACTCCATTTATAGAGCTTTATGTATCAAAATCATATATTATTCTTACTCTAGCATATGTATGGCACTGACAGTAAATTGTAATTTTGTTTGAAATGACATCCGCATACATTTATTATTTAAAAAGGTGTGATATCGAACCTTTTTACAGTAATCGAGCATTTTCAATGAGCACATGTATTTTTATATATCGACATCTTTTTTATCGATATCAAATCCCTAGAATGATCCCCGAGTTATCACAACAGGCCCTGTAGCCAAGATGACAATCGTTTGCAGAAAACGAAACGAAACGCTACACGCTCTCGCTCACTCTTCCATATTAGTGCGATAGAGAGATGGATAGCGTTTCGATTCGTTTTCCGCAAACGATTGTCGTCTTGGCTAAGCTCCCAGGTTTGCTTATAAGTGTACACGTAGTCTGCATTGGCTGTATAGGTAATAACGAGACTCAATATTATGCTTTACTATGATTATATTAAACGCCACATAGAAGCCACATTATTCAGCGTTTAGTACTGCTGTACTCTATGTGCTGCAATGCAAGAGTGTTATTCGTAGTCAAAAATAGTGCTACCCTCTGAATAAAAGTCTACAAGTGTACTCTCAACGCTCTTGCATTTAAGAGAGAATAAGTGAACTTCTATAATGCATTTTTTTTATACCACGACGGTGGCAAACAACTACCGACTATACCGACTGATGGTAAGCAGCTACCGTAACCTACGGACGGACACTGGGTCCTCTTTGAGTTTTTTGGCAACTTTACTCACCAGCAGGAACACAACACTATGAGTAGGTTCTAGTGCTATTTGGCTGTGGTTTTCTGTATGGTGGAGGTACTTCCCCAGTCGGGCTCTGCTCCAGATTTAAGCGAGATGACATTCGCAGTGCCCATACCTCTCTTTTTGGCATAGTTTAAGGACATACCCAAGTCCGGACGTAGTTTAAGGACATACCCCGGGTCCAAAAATGCATGCAGTTACAATGTGAATAACAATCCCAACTAGCAAATTATGTCGTAAAAAAGCTTGGAAGAATAATAAGTAAGGAAGCGTAATCAACGCTCAAAATGTGCTTCACTTTCCTGGTGCCAAAGTGGGCGGAGCTTATGACAGCGGTGCCCTAATGTCATGTCAAACATTTTGAAATTGTCATGTCGTTAAAATATTAGTTTTTTCGGCCCATGAAATTTCGGTAATATATCGGTATTAAAATGCTTGTTATCCATTGACAGCGATGACGAAAATGCGTGACATCGATTATTGAAATAGTTTTTATAGATGTACTAGATTTTCCGCCAATACTTTTGACAGAGGGGTAATGATACTCAAGGCCTCTCCTGGTTTAGAACTTTCTGTTACCTACTAAATATAATTTAAATTCTGTTATAATGATGACTTCAACAGTATGTGTAGGGTCAGGGAGGGTACAGTCGCTCGGTGGGAACAGTGGCTCGAATGTGCTGTGCGGGAAACGGAAAGAGCTTTATGTCTGTCCTCTACATCAATCGGAAGCGTTCCGTACCCTATCATGTACGAACTAGTTAGTGAGCCGCTTCGGCGCCATGCGAATGTATTATGGTGCGTTTTTGTGTTGAATACTATCAAAATTACATTTCCAGGTAAGTTTCACTCCTCTTTTTTCTTAACTCGAACGAGATTTTTAATTACTTATATTTTTATCGAAGAGTGTGTCTAATCTACTTAGTATTGGCTGATAATTCAAGGCCCTCGATGTTTCTATTTGTTTTTAGTTCTATCTAAAATACAAAATGGCGCGAAGGTCAACAGTCGTTCGTTTCAGAAAAGTACACGGTGGCTCGTGAACCACTGTGCACCTTACAGAGTTGGGCTAAAATTTACTTGAATATGAATAAGAATAAAAGTTCTTTTATTATTAAAAATAATTCTAGCACTCTTTTTTTAATAAAATGAAAGTGAATAAATCATGCGAAATTTATTAGGTAAGTACCTATTTTAGATGAAGAATGAATCAGGAACGATTATTCCGGAATTAGGCTTACCTATTCTAATTACTGTTTTATTCAACAAAAATGTTTTTTGTTATAAAGTTTATTTAGGTTAAATTCTTACGTAGCCATTGTGTACTGTTAGAACCACTGTGTACTCGAGCCACTGTGTACTGTTAGAACCACTGTGTACTAGGGGGTCCTAGTCACTGTGTACAGCAACGGGTACACAGTGGCTCGATTCCCAATTTCTAAAAAAGAATGGATATATCTTTTTTGGTGAAAGTAACAGCAAATATATTTGCTACATATGAAAGTTTAATAATGCACTGTGCTCTGTGCTTGCCACAATTAGTTCAGGGATTTATATTTTTCATGCTACAGCCTCTTGAAAAAATCCTAGCGACTGTTCCCTCCCTGACCCTACGTTTAAACTTTTTTTTTTCAAATCACTAACATTAAGTACTTACCTAAAGTCAACGAAATCGACAAAACAAAACCCTTCGAATTAGTACCTACCATACTTACTCTGGTAAAATCATACCATTCTGGCCGTGCCATTTCTAGTACAACTGACTAATAAGTATGACTCTTATTTTTCATTAATAATGAATGCATAGCATAGTCTTTTATTATCAAATCTAGAGCAGAGCCCGACTGGGGAACTACCTCCACCTTACAGAAAACCACAGCCAATTAGCACTACACCCTACTCATAGTGTTATGTTCCTGCCGGTGAGTAAGGTTGCCAGAGAGCACAGAGCATGCAGTGTGTTGCCGACGGGGATCCTCTTGTCCCTTTAGCTGTCAACACAGTGAATCCTCTTTTATATGAAAGCGTCGGCAACGCACATGAGACACCTCTGGAGTTACAGGCGTCCATAGGCTACGGTAGCTGCTTACCATGAGGTGAGCAAAATACCTGTTTGCTACCGTTGTAGTATAAAAAAATGGATACAAAATGTAAATTTATCTTTATATTTGCCTGAGCCTGCTAAAATAAATAGTACACATAACGAACTCATCCGTTATTTATTTAGTTCTAAAAAACGAGGAAGCAAAGAGAATTTTAACTATTTATAATGAAGGTATTGCTATTATTTTCTAGTCTGGTCATAAATAAAGTTAAAAATAAAGGTTTTTTTTTACATAATCAACCTTAATTGCTTAACAATATGTTGCTTGAGACCAAGAACCTCCCTAATGTAACGGATTTATAAAATTGTAAAGAAGTTCAAAATCTTTACTATTTTATGTTAATGTATGCTTATTTTGTAGTATGTAAGTCCCTATATTGTAATTAAGCACTTTTATTAAATAAATGAAAGATGAATAGAAGGCTTTCATATTATTCCTTATTCCAAGAACGATTAAATTTACGTATATTACATAAGTAATGAAAAATGCACTAAAAAATAAATTATTAAATGATTGCATAATTATTTATCACGTGAATCCATCCACGTCAAGCTTAGGCGTATTGATTATACGTTAACTTGACATTTCAGTCATTTCATTTGAGTATCTCCTGTCCAATTAAACTTCATTGTCAAATTGATTTTCACCACTCACAACACGGCAACTTTTCTTATTGGTGAAACGGCATGAAACCTTTGCGGAATTAAGGTTAACACAAAAAAATATGCTTAAAGAATGAGTACTTGATTGGTTAATAAATAAGACATAAGACATTTTAGTTTTGTAAACGTGAAAATGGGTCGTGTTTTCACATGAACTTTGCTTGCCTTTACTCGTCTTGATATTATATGTCGATGTAAAAAAGTCAGCAGCACGTTTCTATTTCAGCTATTGGTGCTGAGATAAACCTTTAAAATGTCGAAAGAAAGATCCGTTCACGTTCTCACGACGCGATTTGTGCGCACTTCTCTCAGCTTTAAGTGCTATAAAAATCGAAAGATTATCGTATGAATATCCAAATAGTTGAAAGAATATAGAGTAATCGCAACTCGAATGTTACTAAGTTCTATGATAGACATCAGTATGCTATTATTCGACACATAGACCTTTTTCAAGTCGATATAATCGCTTTCACTCGACTGATTTGTCGTAATATAGCAGCGCGGTTGCAATCACTCGACTCTTTGGACGTGAGATAGCAACCAAACAACACTCATAGAACGTTTTATTTATCTTGAAATTTTCGTGACGTTAGGCAGAGATTTGGTGTAAAACATAAAAGAAAAGTTAATGTAATGCTCATGATGTTATACGAAAACATTAATATAATGACAATAAGTAACTCTAGATACTAGGTCGTGGGTCTTACTTTCATATGCGGAATAAAAAATTTCGTCTACATGTCTTAAATTTTAGTTAAAATTTTCATGGGCCGCAAGAATTTTCAGTAGAAAATTAGTCAGAAATAATATTAATCTGTAAAGTTAAAATTAATTCGCCATTATATCTTCTCACTTGTCATACTAAAGCGTTCACTCTGCTTTTAGTGAAGAAATAGAATTGAGAATATCTTTTTACGACTTTACTAGCGCCATGTTTGTGTTAGTTTAGGGGTCTGTAGTGGTGAATGTTAAACCATTATCATTTTATCTTTTATAGGTGATAGATAGTAAAATAGTAGTCTACTTGGACGTAGACAAGTTTATAACAAAAGACGACTTAAAGCAGCTTAAGGAATCGAAATGGCCTTGGAAGGAAACCCATTTTTCAATTATGCAGGAATGTTACTCATGTAGCTCTGTTATTGATAATCGCATCGTATCAAGGCCACTTCACTTTGTATTGTCTGATACGAAAATAAAATTATTATTGCGCAACTCATACTTTTGGTGCCTGAATTGCTCAAATTATTCAGTTTATTATCACTATCCGAGCGACGAATGTTGTTATTGTAACTAGGGTTACCATCTACAAAACTGTAAGTAGCTATAGCAAGTACAAAATTATGTATGTTGACAAAAAAAAACATCTACTCCGTCTCGAGGGGGAATTCCCATCTGCAAATGGGCAGTGTGTCGTATTCTAATTTTGAAATACATAAAATATATTAAAAACACAACTATCTCAAACACAACTTCAACACTCAACAAATAATCAACCAATATTAAAGTTGTATTGGAGTTGCATCGGAATATTTTCGAGCAAATTCTTGACATTTCTGATTCAGACGTTTAGGCGCTAGCTGTATGTATTGCGTTGTTAATGCTTTGGAGTTGTATTGAAGTTGGATCGTGTCATAATGTGTTCAAAATATTTGTCTAAGTCCGATGGCTTTTCTTGATCTGCATATATTCCAACAACTAGTGGCGACAGTGTTGGTATTTCTATTATTTTACATAATATTGCCAAAATTGAAGTTTTGAGCTATTATATACTGGAAGGCCGTCAATATTTATAAGCAGATTTAAAACATCAGAATTACAATCAAGAAATTTTAAACATTCTTGCAAAGATTCTATCAATCCGTTATGCCAATATAATCCAGAGCCAACAGCAAATATAACAAACTTTGATGTATTTGTTTTCAAAATAGTACGAGGATTTTTTGGCAGTAATTTTGGTAATCTTTTATTACAAATCATCGACAATCATCGACAATTTTCTAACGGCATCATGAGAAATGTTGAATTGGAGCGCCCACTCTTTAATGTTGGAGAGAAACTCATCATTCAAATTATCAGTGTCTTCGGACTCTGAACCATTTTTGCATACAAACTCTGATCCCTCACTGTCGTTATTACTAGTAGAATCCAAGTCTTGATTAATGGGGATATCTTCGATACGAAAAGTAGATGGTTCACAAATTTCATTTCCAGTAGAACCGTAAATATTTTCTACAGAACCCTCATTACAATTATTTGATGTCACTTCACCCGTGGTTGTACCCGATGTAGCTATTGTATGTTGTATCATACGAGTGTACCATTTATTCACTTTCCGTCGGAAACCACCACTTCTTTTAATTTTTTTCCATTTCTTATAATCCATTTTCCATTAAAGTTAATTGAACGCGGTTTTTATTGTACGTTATGAACAAAATGGCGATTCTGTGCTGTAGAAGATTTTAAGGAACTTTCATCCCACTAATATACTGTATGATAGCCGTCAAATAATATTTATAGCATCTTTAGCGCTGAAATAGATCATTTTAAGGCGCTAGGCGCTGATTGTGGCCGAAAACTGTTACTTTCTAAGGGATATATCTCAATAACGGGTTATTCAAAAATTTTGAAAAAAATATATGTTATTTACCATTTTATGTACAACATTGTCAACGTTTGAATAAATCGTGTAACGTATAGTTTCTCCGTTATGTAAATGTAACGAAATGTCGTTTTACGGTTAATTTTGCTTATATCTACTGAACGGCTCATTCGATTTAAAATATTGTTGAACTAAAAACTATGTTCTACAGAACACTACAAACTCAACGTAGGATATTTAAATTGATTAAATTTTCTTAAACAACTTGATCATAATTCCAAATTTCGTGCGCTATTAGCTCGAAAACGGCGTTGCTGGCAGTCGTGAGCTAGCTTTGAGACGAGGAGGCTGTGTCGCTCGTCGCTCCGTGCTTCCCTTGTACTACATATACTTTTGCTTGGCCCGTGAGCAATAATATCGGACTTACTGTGCCTAAAGACTAAATAACTGCAGAGGGTTCATGCGGTGCGGATATAACGTGTCTTCCCGGTATGTTTTTGTACGTTCGTATAAAAAGTGTATTTTATTTAGATTATATTATAATACAAGTAAAAAACAAATGAAATAAAAATGGAGAAAAAACAAAAATCATGAATCTCACATTGCTCTGAAAACAAATTTGGTCATGTAAGTAAACTAAAATTATTATGTTTTAGTAGACGCATGCATCACGCAAAATAGGCATTAGTCGTCGAGTTGCGGAAATCTGCTAGTACTGCAATACACTAGACTAATAATTAATTTAATAAAAGTTTTTTATTAATCCAAAGAACCGAATTTATTTAAACATTAAATATGTTTAAATAAATTTATGAATACCGTGTTCTAAACGAATGTAATATGCGTTTTATTTTAAGATTAAACACAATCTTTAATGTTATACTTTATACTACTTCCTCAAATCTAGAAATTGCGAAGTAAACTGCAAAGGATTGCAGATAAACCGGCCAAGAGAATATCGGGCTATACTCAGTGTAGGGATCCGTAGTTGCCGGCCTGTTACAATACATCCATTCAAAAGGTAGTCTATAAAGAAATATTTTGTGGCACTTACGTTATTTTACTATAGGCATAACTCAAAAACGGCTCAACCAATTTTGTTCCATATAGTTTTTATTGAAAAAACGTGATAAGTATTTCAATGGCCTCACTTCCAGGAATTTTTCTAATTTTTTTGGACCCACGGTTCAAAAATCAAAGAGCATTTTAACTTTCGAAGCTACTATTTACGAAAGTATTCGTTTTATCCAAAAGTTTAAGGCATTTTCTTCTTGAAAGACCTATCCAACAATGGGTTTCAGATACTTGTTGTTTTACGACTTTGTAGGCGTAATTAAAACACATAATTACTCATACCAAATTTCAGTCTACTAACTATCACTGAGCAAAGCCTGATTGAGAATCTAATAAAAAATTGCTGATATTTAAGAGTTAAATGTATGTAAGAATAAAGGAAATAAAGCTTTTTTTTATACCACGACGCTGGCAAACAAGCATACGACCCGCCTGATTGAAAGCAGTTATAAAGCCTATGGACGCCTGCAACCCCAGAAGATTCACATGCGCGTTGACTACCCTAAAAAAAACTTTACTATATCGGTGAAATGCAAATAAATACAAATTTTAGATTAATTATATTTTTGACATTTAGTTTGGCATATGTATGGAGTGCCTCACCTAAAAGATTTTTTTTAGCAATTTAGCCAGAAAACTAAGTAGCGGCAGATGAAACACACCTCTAGATAAAATTTCAGTAATATATGTTTTATGGCTGTGACATACGCACGGACAGACGGACATGTTTCAAAAAACTTTTCAGGGTTCCGTTTTTACCATTTTGGCTATGGAACCCTAAGAAGTGTTTGCGCTGTGTTATATTTTAACGATCTAAATTTAATGGGCTTACCCCAAGTAACACATCAAAGCAGTATAACGGCCGTCTTACAGCATATCTCTATGCTTTTAGCATTTTGAGTTCGTTTTATAGTAGCATTATAAACGTTTATAGTGCTGATATAGCTCTTAAATGGGCACAAATTACCCAGCTTGAGATCCTATATAGGTTATTTAATAGCATTACAGGCGTATTATGTCTGCGCTATTAGCATTATCGTTGTCATGGAAAGTGCCAATCGCTCTATTAAGTTGCCAACCGCATTAAAGAAGCATTAACACGGCCAAAAAACTTACTTATCGCAGTAAAGAAGCATTAGCAGTACTCTCGATTAAGTTGCCAATCGCAATACTAAAGCATTATACTAGCATAAGAGTGTAGTAAAATAAACCTTACGTCAATGAAAAAACGTCTCTAATACCGACGGAACAAATGTTATAATAAAATGAACGTTGTGATTTAGCTACTCTGTCTCGCAATATAAAATGGATGACGGTACAAAAAACTGAATGAGTGACATGTCATATTTGTTTGCATCGTAACAAAATTTATAAAAGTTTTTGACTCTTTTACGTTATTATGTCCTTCAAATATTACTGCGCAATGTAGTTGACTGTAAATGTGTATATAAGTTTCATTGAAAATTTGCATGCGCCTTTGATTTATTGTAGTTTTGCTATAAAATATTATAAAAAGATATGCGTCAAATAAACAAAACAATTGTGTAATCCTCGTATAGAACGAGTTTTGCATTATTAACATAATAGTGTTGGTTGAGCAGTCTTAAATTAAGTTATTTCATTATTATATAGGTATTTTCCTTGTATAAATAGGTCCGCATGATTTTATTTTTAGGTTATAAATTATTATTTGTATATATGTACGTATATGTATGTTTATTTTGTATTTATTTAAGTATGTATATTCATATGAATGTGCTGTGTTATCTATTTCGTCTCTTTTGTGTCTATGCACCACCTACTGCTTATTGTTTTTCTCTAGTCTCCACTACCCAAAGGTTGTCTGGAAGAAATCGCTCATTAGCGATAAGACCGCCTGTTGTTACCTCTACCTAAATTTATCTAATTGTAAAATTTGTGCTTGTAACTGTATGAGGTGTGCAATAAAGAGTATTTATTATTATTTTATTATTATTATTATTATTTACAAAATGGCGTTGGTCTATATAGGCAGAGAGCTAGCCACGTCAGATATGACACAATAATGAGAGCAACCAAACCCCTCTAGTCAGTTTGACTATGCTTATTTCTAGATCTGGACATCTGGCAGCTTTAAAGTGGTGGAGGTCAAAGAATGCAAACCATTTCAAGAAAACAAATCCTAGAGATCTGGGTTTGATGCAATATTATGAGAAACTATACAAATACTATACAATATTAAGAGAAATTATACAAAAGTTTATGTTGGGGGAAAGTAGTGCCAAACGATGTATAATATAGTTCATAGTTTGTCGCCTACTGTTTTTGTTTCCGTAATAATACACAATATTTTTTGGTCTAACGTTTTTTATCGATTTTTGACCAGTTTTGAGTCGATATTCCAACATATTCACTACAGATAGAATTATAAGCCAAACGACTATCGGTTCTTCAATCTTTTATCTCCATTCTGTAGAGCCGGATCTTGAAATAGATGAGCCATTATTTTTTTATGATAATTTTAAAATATGGTCTAAAAGCACTTTTATCGATATTCGAATGGTGTAAAGAATCTTACTTATACGTAATCTACATATTAGGGTTCCTCTTTGATGTCTCTAAAAACTGTAGAGAGATTTTAATTTTTAACTAATTAACACAAAATTTATGACCATAAAACCACTTTTTTAGCCTAAACTGGTTCGACTTTGATGTCAAATATCTCGAAGATAATGAATATTGAAGTAAATATAGGATACTATATTGTTTAAAGCCGTTACTGATAATATGATAAGCAGTGATCGGAATAGGTAGTGCCATTTCGGGTGAATGACCTTAAACATTGTACATAACATGGATAAGACTTGAGATTCTTCGACTCGTATTTCTCACAGAAAATTTTCTTCAAAACGCAAAAGTAAAAAAAATATGTCATTATAAATACTTTCGTTTAACAATAATACAATCATAAAATAAAACACGAAACATCAAAATCATTATATTAAATGAATATAATTAAATTATTACTTTCTTTGAAATTATAGTAGCATACCATATTTTTTCAATATTTTCTACTGTCAATCTATTTCTTTTGACGTCCAATATCTTACTGAAACCACATTTTTCATACGTTAGGTCCGCGGTTCTTAAAAACATTTTTTAAACCAAACACAAACTTTAAAATTTTCATATCAAATCCTGGGGTTAAAAACTATATCCATACTAAGCTTACGCACCGAAGTCCCGCGAAATGGCACTACCAATTCCGATCACTGATGATAAGCTATATAGATCATAAGAAAACTAAGGGAATCAGATCTAAGGTCGTTGGCGCCAGGGAGCCCCTTAAAATATAGGCCCTGTCCTTTATAACTGAGACAACTTCGGCAGTTTTTACCTCGTTTGGTATTACTATTTTCCAATTAAAACATTTTGCTAGTCTGTCACTGTGACCTCCACCCATTAAAAGCTGCCAGATGCCAGGATCTAGCAATAAGAATAGTATAGCAATCTAACCAGACGGGTTTTGTTGCTCTCATTATTGTGTCATATCTGACGTGGCTAACTCTTAGTCCAATAGCAGCTCACTGACCCTTAAAAAAAGCTTATTAATGCCTACAGCATTACACGTGAATAATTATGCGATTAAACAACATTAAGCATTATATACTACTTAAAATTGCTATTGTAGACCCTAAGGCACTAAAACAGCTAAAATCTGTATAGGGGCTGTTCATAAATTACGTCATCAATTTTTGATGATTTTCACCCCCCCCTCCCCTAAAATCATCCAATCCTCCCCCTGCCAAATAAAGTGACGTCATTAAAAAAATGCGTTTTTAGCTTAATTGTAAAATAAAAAACTATTTTTGAAATGACTTAATTTATGAACATCCCCTTATAGTGAATTAGTTGGCTTTATAATGGTTTATATTATTGCTATTATACAGCATTAGGAATGTATTACCTACTTATAAATGCTATTGTACACCCTAAGGTATTAAAAATAGCTGAAAGCTGTATAGCGAATTTACGTGACATTATAATGGCTAATATTCATGCTCATAAACAGCATTAAGCATTTATTTATGCTATTGTAGAACCTAAGGCACTAAACCACACCGAAGCATTAGTGTAGCAAACCAAAACACAACTGTACTGCATTCAGCTGTACAGTTGCATTTTGGTTCGCTGCACTAAAACTAAAGGCTTTATAAAAGCAGTTACATATGCCATTATACAACCGTTATACAGCTTAAAGCATTATATAATGATATTGTAGAGCCTAAAGCACTTAAGTGCTTTTAAACAGCTGAATGCTGTACAGTTGCGTTATGGTGTGCTGCACTAAAGCTAAAGGCTTAACAAAAGCATTTAGATATGCCATTATACAACCGTTATACAGCTCAAAGCATCATATAATGCGACAAGTTGCTCGGTGAACGTATATAAGAGTTTATACGGTCCTTAAGTTCGAAATAAGTTAACTATTCATATGTTATAATGCTTCCTGTGTTACTTGGGACAGCTCTCATTTGTATGACGATTTCGTGCACAAATACCGCTCCTTACATGTGCATTTTTACTATTCGCAACTCGCAACAGGCTTAGTTTTGTTAATTTATCGTAATTAAGTGAATTTTTACGGTTAATATTTAAAATCGCAAGAAAAAAATAACCATATATTAAGCTCACTTGCACAGCAAAAAAAATCCAAATTCACATGAAATCACTGCTTTGATGTGCATTCAGTTTTTTTTTGCTGTACTAGTCAGTATTTTTTATTTTTTTCTGATATGCGGAATATTTTTAACCATATTTCGTAAATTCATAAATATTTTGCCGCTCACTGTAGGTACTTCAAATTCAAAATCTAGGTTTTCATTTTTTTACATAAAAATCTACTAATCGAGATCGTTATGACTTATCTTATTTAGTAGCATTCCTAAAAAATGTCACCGTAGTACTTAATCACAGTATTCAAATCACAAAACATCCACAAAAGGATTAGGTATGATTATTATAAATCTGCCCGCGCGCCTCTGAGTAAAGTCATATTCTTTGAACATTATTGCGGTGCATCGCGGCGGATTTACGCACGATCGCAATGAGAAGGGTACGCGGGTGGCGCGGGTAGAGAGCGCCCAAACGCTCAAGGACACTCCGGCGACAATCGTCTTAAAGCGTTTTCTCGACTTCAATACTAAAGTCGAATGAAAATCTTGCCGACAGCTATTATATGACAGTAAGTGCTGTTAAAGTAACTGAAATGCTATTTTGTTGAATTAACAACTTTTACTCAGCAATTATGCTGAAATAACTAAATGTCGTAATATGGTGTTATAATAGCTAGTTTGGCAACTAATTAGCAATTCAGTTATTTTTATAGAACCGTCATAAGACATACAGTCGCAAGAAGGCGATGAAGAGATATCTTTATACGATTATCGAGTAAATGCGATATGAGATCGTCGAGACCACGTTTACTATACTTGTTTATGCAGCCAAAAAGCGTTCAATGCTAAACAATGTAGAGAGTTGCTTCTATACGGCTTTTTGGTGTAGATAGATCTTTCACACGAGTGTTTTTCGACTTATAGTCGTAAGAGTGATGCTTATACGATCTAGTTTGCTAGTTGGGAATATATCATTCCCTATGCTGCTGAAACGTACACTTTTACACGATTACTCAGGTGAGGTTTATAATTGTATATCAGCATTAATATAGGCCACAGTAGTACTCAATGTAACCTTTTATGCAGTTAAACCGCAGCAAACTGAAATAAATACGTACACTCGTGCTCTTCAATTCAGACCTGAGCTGAATAAAGCTCCACATCGAAGTCACAGATTTCCTGTTACTCAGCGTTTAGTACTAAAAGCTATGTGCTGCATGAGCGCATTTTTGTGTACACAAATGGTGCATTTGTTAAAAGTTGTTGTAACTTTAATTAGTTTACCCGTAAAATGAGTATTTTTCTCTATATCGGGAGAAAAAAATCTCTTTTTTGGAGTGCTGTATCTCGGAGTATGAAATCTACAGAGCTGATTCTGGCATCAAATTGTAGCAATTTTAGTCTTCTTAAAATGGCATGGTTTAGGACTGTATTTATTGAGAACACCAAAAAAATGTGAAAAAGTTTTCGATTGCCGTAAAGTTAGCACAGGTCTTTCGAAGCTGCAAACTTAGATATACCTATGGCATTACCAGTAGTGATCCTAACAACATTATAAAAAAATCAGAACTAGCCGTTAGCTTGCGATTTTAATGTTCGACATGACTTGGCTACCCGGCTTCACTCTTCTTTCTAAATTTAACTAGGTATTATGGTTACAGCAAGTCATAGCAAAATGTAATTAAAAGATCGAATTGGGGAGGATTCGACACTCAGATATATTGTTAGATTTTTAACGTTATAATTAATGAATTTAATCAAAATAATAGGTAATGTTCCAGTGCTCGTCAACGTCCCATTCTGTGCACACTCAATGTTCAACAATAATTCAAACAATATTGTGACAATTAATGGAATATGAGTGTCAAACATTGGGATATTTTACCTTGCAGAAACAATGTGTAGGATCCAGTCCCGGTAGTGTGCCAAATCCAATATTACGAACGGGAGCCCTCTGCCTTTGGAGTCGCCCCACGTGTAAATGCCAACGTAATTTGATTTCATCGCCAATACTGCTCCAGGGACTAAGGAATAAGTGAGGTCAGTTGGGGCAAAGAAAAATAATATGATGATGCGTAAAGTAATGATAAATATTGGAGCTCTAAACTTATAACCAGTAAAACCGGCCAAGATCATGTCGGGCCATGCTCAGTGTAGGGTTCCGTAGTTGCCGGACTGTTACAATACATCCACTCAAAAGTCATTTATTAAGAGATATTTTGCTAACTTACGCCATATTATTATGCGGCACTTACGTCCTTTTACTATGCGTTTTTGAGTTATAACTGAATAAGTTTAAACAAAAAATAACCGACTTCACTTATAAAAATACTCAAAACTGTGTGCCTATAATATTTGAAGAGTTCCCTCGGTCCAGCAGTATTCGAAAAATTGGTAGTATACAAAAAAAATAGCAAACAAAGATCCCGACGAACTGAGAACCTCCTCTTTCGAAATCTTGAAGTCGATTGAAATCGGCTCAACCGATGTTATTCAATATAGTTTTCATTGAAAGAACTTCATTCCCATGACCTCATTTTCATGAGCTTTTCCAAATTTTTTGGACCCACGGTTCAAAAATTAAAAGGGGTTGGTTGTGGGACGCCCTTTTTAAACTTTAGGTGCTATTAACTGTTTAATCCACAAATTGTTTTAGAAAACCCTATAGGATTGGAGCAAAATATTTTTTGAGATTTTGTTTTACCACTTTGTCTGCGTGATTAAAACACATACACATACCAAATTTCAGATTTATTGTACTATCACTGAGCAAGACCACGGACAGACGGACGTGGCGAAACTATAAGGGTTTCTAGTTGACTATGGAATCCTAAAAATTATGGCGCTGTACGGCTCCCGAAAACAACTCGTTTTAGCTACGGACTACGGTTGTATCGTAGAACTTCGTAGCAGAGTCATTTAGCGATTTGGCGTTCGATTCCCTTTCAATTTGGTTAATACTGACCTATGGTAACATTCCGTCTCGCACTCAATGTTACGCAGTACTCGTAATCTCTTTTATCCACGACAGGAGAAACGTACTGCTTGCATTTTTCTGATGTTAATGGTTGAACGGGGTTATGTGTGACGTGACCTTTCAAAAACAATCGTGTATTAGAGAGTTTGTACGGGCACAGAAATCTCGTGGTTTATATGGGAACATTCTACCTCCGTACCTAACTGTCAATCTGTCAGTAGGTCTCGCTAGAGCAGTTTGTCTATGGCTATGGCCACCATTTTAGATGTCACTCTTGAGTGATTCCACCCCAAATTTCAACTGTCACAAAAGTGTGATCTCATAGTGGTCTCATAGTTATCTCGCTAGCTACTGTCAGTTATGCCATGTCGAATTGAGGCCCTGCATTTTTGTCTCAGCCGACGCCGCTTGGCACGATTGTTTGTTAGGTCAAACAAAGCTGATTAAGCCCCCCTATTTCTTAAACATTGTTCAATTGATGGTAATACGAACTTACCATGTAGTTGCAAAGAGTTTTCCCAACTGATCAGCTTTAAATCGTTAGCATTTGTCCCAAGTAAGTCATCGCTCAAGGAGGTATCGCTCATATCTATAAAATACAACACTAAATATATAACAAAAATCAGCGCTTTTCAGGTAGAACTCTAATTTGAATGGTAATGGCATTTAATCGAGAGGTGATCATCTCTGCAATTCAATTTTAAATACAAGTCAAGGTCAAGGCAAGCAGAGGGACTCGTAGGGACCCTATCCCTCCGTGCTGACCGGAAATCGACTATGAACGACAGACTAGATTTACTTTAGGTATATTTAATGAAATACTTATAAATTTTAACCGTCAAAGCAAACCATCAGACTGACAAAGACAACACTATAAAATAATTTCATAGTTCCCAAGAAGATCAGCTATAAGTACTCGAAGAAACGACAAAAACCAGACGACAGAATCGATGATAAATCGTTGACGTCTCGACTTTATTTCGATGTCGTGGCCACTTGATGTGTATTCTCTACAATCGTATTGTAAGAGTACTTCGATATGTGCTGCTTGGCGCCTTTCGGGAGCCATTAGGTAGTTACTTTACAGACTATATTTAGCAGATAGATAGTAGGTCTGAAAACTGGGCGTTCGTAGTCAATTTTAGTAGGTAGTCCCTTGCTTTCGAATTTACTTACACACATTTGAAAAGTAATCAGATAAAGAATCCGCATGTTGAAATAGTCCAATGTTATTTCGGAAGTCGTCCCTGTTGAAATGGGGATGTGGCACGCTCCGAGTTATCCGTGTTTCTGAAAAATCTTCTAGAAAAAAAGAGCACAATATTAAGTAAACCCAAAATATGTAACGGTATAAGAATACCGTATAAAGTTATTACGGTATAAGACTGGCCGGTTACAAATTTTCAGGAGCCATATTTTCAGTAAATCTTGTTTGAGTCTGTACCCACTTTACATTGTTGTTCGAAGGATGAAAACTATCCTATATCCCTCACGAGGACTCGAAACTATTTTCATACCAAATTCAATCTTTTAATAAGTTAATTGCAGATTTAGTGTTTTAAGCGTGAAGTAAGAAACAGACAGACACACTTTCGCATTTGTAATATTAGTATACTTTATAATGATCCGGTCAAAGTACATATTTTGAAAAACAAACTATTAAAGTTACCTATAGCATCATACCTTTAGTGCACTACCGTCCGACTTATATTACTATCTTAAGTATGTACTAAAGCTACCCCCCCCCCAAACCCCTCCCTATAAGCACGAAATGTTGTAGCTTGAATTTTTTTATTTTTTTTGAGAAAAATTATCCTTATTAAATTTTTTTTGGAGTACAATTTATCCACCGCAGATCTACCTGTCTCATCTGACCCAACATTCTTGCCGTACAGTATCCGCCAGTTTAGCAGATCATGGGCCAAGTCCGGGTCGGAGCGCGCAGCCACACAGTGCGCCGGGGCCAACGACCATCGCGGACGTAGAAGCAGGCAGTTGCACATGTAGTGGTCGGGCAGCACGTGTACCACGCCTATCGGAGTGTAGTCGAACTGCTCTGCGGCTATAATGAAAACTAAATAATGTACGATCGACCTCAAAGGTCAGAGGTTTTTTGCCACGGCTTGATTGAACCTGTGGCACGCTCGGCAACCGTATCCCTTGAAATTGGCACAGGCATTAGTTTTTTACGAAATCCGGTTTCACTGAAGGCCTTCACTGAAGAGTCTTACAGTCGGTATCGATTTCAAATGATGGTGTTAGTAAGTCAACTTCAATTTACGTCACCATATAATAACTTTAAAGTATTTTCGAAGTAATTCATGACACGACGTAAGATTTCTTTTAGATTCGTCGTTTTGCTATCGGAGTCAGATTTATAACACTTCTCGAACAGTTTTCGATCCTAAATACTTGCATGACTATCAATGCGGTAAGAGCTAAGAGTATTCTGAAGTAGTAGTCCACAATACTAAAATTCTTACCTACTCTTCTCCTCACTAAGCCTTGAAACATATCATTTCCGTGATGTCTCACCATATACAAGTGTACCACAAAAATGATAAACAGCAGAAGCAGGAGGGCAAAGGTCACAACTATATGAGCAAATAAACATTTTTCGCCTCTTGTAAACTTGGAAGATTTCCTTTTGGTAGTGGCAGCCCCACTTGAACCAGCCAACGTCTCATTTGGTACAGGCTGTGTAGACTGATCATTAGTAGTGCCTGAAATCCTATTATTTTCAGAAACTGAAGGCGAATTGTGTATAGACGTTACAGACATTTTTGACTTATATTTTGAGCCATCTCGATTTACCACTGTCTAATTAAATTAATTACTTAAAGTAAATTACTTACCTAGATTAAATCATCCGTTTAATTTGAACACGAACCAGGTAGGTACATAATAATTTAATGATTATATGAATTCAACACGAGGCATCTTCTTCCAAGAAGTCAATACAAACCATTTTCTTCAAATGCACGTTATCATATCATACAAACTGCGGGCCCACATAGGATACATTCTTTATTACCCAACTTCAAGATTTCAAAATATGACGAAGTTGTCAATTCGGCATGTTTTTTTTTTAAATTTTTTGTATGTTACTCCGTAACTCCATCATGTCTGAACCGATTTTGAAAATTCTTTTTTTGATTGTAACTATATATATACATATTGGTCCCGTTTTTGTCAAAACGTTGTTCTGATGATGGGATCCATGAGGAATCGAGGGAACTCCTCAAATCTTAAAGGCATACATAAAGTGATTTTTGTATTTTTATAAACAAATCAAGCATTTTCATTCAAAAGAGTTCCATTTGAAGAAGTGGAACTGCTGATGATTAACAGAACCGAACTCTTCAACGACGCATAGTTCACGTTTGGCGATTTGTCCTCTCCGCTGTGTTTTTTAAGCAAGTTAGATTCTCATGACAAATTTTCGTCAAGCTCAAGTTCGGCTGATGAGTTCCATGAGGAATCGAGGGAACTCCTCAAATCTTAAAGGCATACATAAAGTGATTTTTGTATTTTTATCAACAAATCAAGTATTTTTATTCAAAAGAGTGACATTTGAAGAAGTGGAACTGCTGATGATGATCAGAACGGAACTCTTCAACGACACATGGTTCACGTTTGACGAGTTGTCCTCTTTGCTGTGTTTGTTAAGCAAGTTATTTCACTGTATGGAACCTAAGAGTGCACCAACAGCAATAATCCTTCACCGGCTTCCCCCATTGAAGTAAGTTTTTTTTTTCTTAAAAATTATTTTTCGTTATCAATAAACGAGTGTCCTCTTGCTTACGGCCGTTGGTTGGTTTTATATTTTATAAACGCCTGTAACCTCTGCAGTCGACGTCTAATATAGGTAATACAGTAAAAATACGGTTGCGTCAAACATTAATTTATAATAGCCTGATTTTTTATGTTTCATTCTTATGGGATATTTATAGATAATATATGCAAAAATCCTACAAACTGTTTACCCGTAAGTAGTTAAATGATTAAAAAAATATATATAAAAAAAATTATATTTTTATTTACAATAATATCAATTATTTTTATTTGTAAATATGACGATATTTAAGTCTTCCTTCTGTTGAAAGCGAAAAACAAGAAACCGTGTTCATGTAAAACCACATAATTTACAAAATGTACGGCGCGGGCGATATATATCCTAATTCGTTAGAAAAAAATAGTAATAACATTGATTTATATAAAAAGGGAGATATGGTACCAGGCGCTCGATTGTGTGCCATCAAATATAGGTTCTGGAACCTATATTAAATTAGTCGTGTGACAGTCTCTTAGTCACACTTTGTGCAATGCGCAAAATATGGAGGTCTCCCTTGCATACCCGTGTTAACTATATAGGTTAATCTCTTTTGCCCATGATGCACATACATTATAGCGGTGTGTAGCATTTTACAAGTGTGTGGGCTGGACCACATTTCAATTTTGTTTACTATGAACGTCACTCATCTTCCTTTTTGTTTATGTCTATGAGTAATAAGTGGTAGTTTGTTCTTACACATTTTAAATGACTCAGAAACGATATATTCATTAAAATCCTACAAGAAAAACGCTTTTAATATGTGTGTACATATTAGTGGCGGTTAGCGAATAACGATATTTTGTAGGATTTCATTGCATAAATAATACTAGTATCATGATATATCCGATACACTAAAAATATTAGCTATTACTATTTATTTCCAATTCCCCATACTAGCCGCCCGTAAAATGACTGTAGTAAGGGTGTTTTCCAATAAGTCAATAACTAGCCAAATTGTGAGAGGTGATTAGGTAAGTCCTACTGAACAACTTTTTCTATCGGATCAACCCCGAAATCCCAAAAAAAACATTCTGTATAAGTATGTGTACATTTTTTGTGTACTTACTCCATTGTAATAAGGTGCTAAAGTGTAGCAGCGCTGCATTATGTATAGCCCTACCCCTCCACCGCTTCAAGGAACAAAGGAAACCTGGGAGACTTGTCATACTAGAAACCGGATTTTTTATTTATTTTCAACCATTTTACGCCGCCGTATTTTGTCTAAGATGTACGAATTGGTTTTTTTAATGATATACAGCCTTGGCCAGAAGTGTTGAGCACCCTTGCGATTTTCATACAAAACTCGAAAGTTTAGACCGGCGTTTCTATCTTTTTTGAAGTTATTTTATCAATTAATTCAAACTGAACAGGCATGTTTTGTTGAAGTGAGTAGTAACTGCATAGAATATTTGCAATTTTTCGCACCGACCTAAATTCGCATTTTTGGGACCTCCACTTTTCATATTTTATAGGTACCTTGAAACTGTTATTAAGTGAAGTTTTCTAGATATATCAATAAAATATAACATTTTACGTCATCGTACATTGTTATAATAGGGATTTAATACTTAACATCAAAATTGTAAACAAAAAAGAGCTATGCTTAACACTTCTGGCCAAGGCTGTATGTACCTATGAATAGAAAGTATAGAAACACAATGTCGATTATATAACAATAATGTAATCGCTTAACTAACCAGAAACGACGTAAGATTTTCTTTGCGGAAAAAGTCAATCGAAAATAAATTAGCCATACTTTGGGAACTATTGACTGTTCCGTAGAATTAAAAGTAGTTTATTTATAGGTAATAATTTTACTGTTTAGTATAATAACATGTAAATTCATTCAGTCCCTGCAAATAAAATAAATAATTATAAGTAATCTATTGTAGTGTAGTTGGAATGTAAGTAATTTAAGTATATCACACATTTCAATGAGTGTCTCATCTTGGTTATTTTATCTTTAAACAAAAGACAGTACAACTTGTAAGGCTTTCAATTTCGAATACCACTATTACATTTTGAAAGACTAAAGAGAAAACGTTCGCAAGTGCTTTATGCTAGCCCCCTGTAAAATATGATTTGACTGCCTCCCCTACTGCTTTTCTCACCATTATTATCCAACTAATTTTATATCATTTATATGTTAACATCGACGGACGAACATTAGGGATTTAGTTCCAGTACAAGCTAGATTACTATGATAACGCAAGCGTGAATAATAAAAAAACTCAATTTTAACAAATTCACAAATGTTTATTGCAATGTCATTACAAAAATAACGCGTACACACACAGACAAATTTCAAAGTAAGCACCTTAATTATAAATATAAAACATTCGCGCTATTTTTCACATGAAACAGTACACATTCAAGTCTCAAAAGCCCTTGCCACACTCTGTCCATCGATATTAAGTGTACTTTATCGTTGATTGTACAATTGATGGGAAACATGTCTACAGATGACCTTTATATTAATTATTGGAAATTAGACTTTACAAAGACAACTTTCAGGACCTATCCCAATTAATTGTGCGCCAGCAGTGTTTTCGTCGCGCTGGGCACCTCAGTGGGTTCAAGTCCTTAATGCGGCTTAAGGTATTATTCCAAAGCCGACCGACAACTACCAAATTTGCCGGTTTATTTCGTTCCGTTTGTGATCCACAGCTGTGGTCGACGAAGGAATCATTCCTTTATGCTTTTAAATTCATGTAATGTGCTTGGACGCTACGCAGACCTATTAATCAATTAAGAAATTCTAACATTAAATTTAATGAAACCATCAGCGAAAAATGTCTTAGAATGCCGTTATTTTAAACGTTCTATAATGTTAACCAAATATGTTTTTCTGTATTTTCAAATTATTTTACTGTATAGGTATTGCTCGTACTAATTTCAAGGTAGGTTATTTTTTCGCTGGTGGTTCCGCATATAATATTTACGATTTTGCGCTGAAAATAATGACTTATAATTAATTTTTCCCCTAAAAAATATTATTTCATTATAATATACCTATATTAAAATTTATTAATGTTGAAATGTACCTATTTAAAATTGGATTCATATGTACAATGTAATTTTTATGATAATTCGCTTCGTCATATAAATTTAAAAGAAGTATGTGGTAAATGCTAAATCCCGAGCTCCATATGATAAAATTCTAAAATTCATTTTTTTTTCATATTACAAATTCTGAGATTGGACCTTCTAACATGAAGTTATAATCTATAAGTTCATTACGCAGATAATTCATGCTGTTTGGTTCACGTTATGTAAAGATACAATTTACAATTTCGATTTTGCCTCGATATACAATGAATGCGGCTATTAGAAAGAGAGGTTAACCGCGAAATAGTAACATGTAGCTTCATTAAACGCGAGCCCGACATTACAACTAGTTCTAGCACAGAATCATATCATATTTCTAAGAGCATGCATGGGCAAGCTGGTCAGTGAGCCAACCGCAGGTAGAAATCATCAATTACAGAATATTTAAGTTACGATTTACAAACTAAATATCCTAAATGCAATTTTTCGAACACTAGAACACAATTTTACCCTATAAATATATTTAGCCGTTGGTACATAATGTTAGTATTCATCTATCGAGTCACATGTTGGGACCCATTTTGTTCTGGAAAGTATCTAATAATAATAAGGCTTTCAACACATCTTATTAAAAATATATCTTCCAATGCTACATAAAAAAATCATGCATTAGTGCCAAACTGTTGCTTCTATAAAACATTTATCAAATAAACAATCGCAATAAGAAATTGATTAAAAAAATAACAAAAGTATGTACAGGGTTAATATAAAGTGGTAGCAAGATTGGTGGCTGTTTTTCATTAGGTCGAATTTATACTTTTTAATGAGTTTTGTTATTTTCTTTCAACTAAGCTTGTAAGCGTGTAACAAGTGTCGATACATTAAATAAGCCATAATCGACCGCAGATTGCAATTGCAGGACCAGAAACTAAGCGTTGCCGAAAAAATATTATGTAGGTATTAGAAATTCGACCCGTTCTACGGTATACAATTTTGCCCGCTCTTAGCGATCTTTAACTTTTTTTTCCCAGGTTAATCCCCCATGTTGTATAACTTATCTGTGCCACTCACACGTTGACATACATTTATTTGTGTGAGTCAGCAAACTACAGTTAAAAGCAGTTAAAGTAGTTTAAAAAAAGGGTTTAAAACATGCGGGCCATAATAATTTAAAAAACTCATTGCCCACTTTTGCGTTCTAACGTTTAACTATAAAATTACAAACTTTATGGTCATTAACTATTAAATAATATAATCTACAATAGGCATGGCATAGATATATCATATTATAGATTCTTTAATTGTTATATTATATATATGTAAGATAAATCGTGAAACTAAGTGTAATACTGGATGTGAATCTGAATATGGAATTGAGTGTGAAACTGACTATGAAACGCATCAGGAAACTAAACATGAAACTGAACGTGAAACTCAACGGGAAACTGAAGGGTTTTTTCGTTCCCCAGCGTAATAAATAACTGTTTAGTCGCCCTAGGCACATCGAACTCCAATAATACTTGCGTTATAGATTATATTATATTATATATATTACCAAAACGTCAGAGGACTACGAACAAAACTAGAGGAGTTTTGTATGGGTTTATCATCTTAAGACGCTGACTTGATTGCAATCACAGCAACTGGATTAAATGAATCAATTTATGACGCGAAAGTGATTACCGCCTGGCTTCAGTATCGTTAGGTGCGATCGAGCGAACGGGCGCAAGTAAGGCGGTGCGTGTCTCATGGCCACACAGCGCTTCGAGCTGCGACGAGTTCCGATACCTGATAACGTGAACATCGATGTTTATGAACTAGCTAGTGCGACTCGTGCCGGTGGACGAGTACCATCCGCCGCTGGTTGTGCGCATGCGCCCGCGCGCGCGTAAATATGCTCGGCAATCCCCGCAATACCCTAACGAAATGCCCCTGATATTGAGATGCGATGGAATTTTAACAAAGCTGATTTCCAATTATTGTATGCAAAAATTGCAGCAATTGACTGGACACCGTGCACCGTTTTATAAATTAGATTTAGAAAGCAGTTCAAATTATTTATATGACATTTTAAATTCAATAATAGACGAGTGTATTCCGAAAACAAGGCAGATTAGTGGGTTTTCAAAGTACACATATCCTGAATGGTATACCGGGGAGATCATTCGAGATATATAAGTCTAGTAAATCAAAAGTAGATTATGAAGCGTTTGCTAAGTGCAGGAGTCGATTAAAAGAGCAGATATTACGAGCGCACGAAACGCATCCCATTTACAAAATTATTGAAATAATTGAGATTACACTATTTTGTTGTATTTAACTCGTATACTACAATATTTTACTAAATGTTCAAAAAAATATTATTATTTATATAGTACTTTGTCACGACCATATAATGACGTCATTACCAAGCACACTAAAATGTCGTTACCATTATTTTTTGTTATTTCTAACGTGTATTAATAATATTTATATCATAGGTCGCATATACGACGCTTATTTTATTATCAGTATAAAAAATATCGGTCCACAGGTCCGCCATGGGTTACTAGGATAACCAGCTGTGGGTACATCGACCTTGTATAGTGAGATTAACAAGGATCGACATTAGCAAACCTGACCCCGTACAAGTAAGCTGTGCGTATTTACGCGGCGCTTACGTCTTTTTATTTAGGATTTATTTAAAGAAAACTCAAAAATAACTCGACCATTTTTCAAAGTTTTTAATAGTATTTTTGGGCCCTACTCTCCCGATATAATTTCATATGTTGTTTGATCTTTGATTTAAAAGTTATAGAGGTACTATCGGGTTTATAATTGCATGGCCAATTTATGAATGAATTCATTGATAAATTGACCATGCAATTTTGAACCTGATGGTACATACATTATTTTGCCTTTCGAAAAGGGTTTTTTTTTTTAAATCAAAATTCATAATTTCTGAAAACTTTATACAATTACTTACAGTTTTTAGGCAAAGCCCCGTCCCGTGGAGGAGAACAAGAGAACTTTTTTCAAAGGTGTTGAATTTATCAAATAAAATGTTTTAAACATTCAAGTAATTTTTGAGGATCTATTCAAAGATGTGCCACACATTGTTGGATTTGTTACATGGAGTGTACTTCTTACAAATGTATTTCTTTAGCGGCTCTCAAAATACATATATGTATATCTCAAATTTCTATATCCCTTTCAGCACTCTAAATAGTTTATACCCACCAATTTGGATATAAACGTGTAAATACGGGAATATTGAGTAAATACTGAGTTTTTACCAGATACAGTTAGGTGCATAACTGAACCAATGTGCATCACTTTGACATGTTTCTTTCATTATTTCAGAAGAGGCTAGTTATTAAGTTACTATTTTATTATTAATTGGTAACAACGCTAATAAACTTACTGACCTATTATGTTATTGTAGATAAAAATAAACATTTTCTCTATTAGATAATATTTGGTACTGACTCAGTTTTGCACCGACATCGTTAAATGAAGATAAGTCTTATCAATTATGAAAAAAATAAAAACTTTCAGGTTATATTTGTTCGTCTCGGTGTCAGCTATGTATCCATATGAAAGCCAATTTCGATTCATTGCATTCACAATCTTGATTTTTTTATTCGTCCATGATTTTGAACCAAAAACCGTTAAACTACATTTTTTTTATTTAACCCGATATTGATATTTTTCTTTTACACAACCAGGTAAGACAATTAGTTGAAATAGTACATTATATGCTCTTTAAAATGAGGTGTATGACTTTTATATCACTCACGTATTTTTATGGTTATCTCAGAATGAAGTCCGCTACAAAAATTAACTAACGAGAAAGTTGTTCGGCCATTTGCCTTGACTCAGTTTTGCACCTGACAATACATTGCCAGTAACTAATTGCAAAAAAAAGCCTGATTTAAATGTTTGATAACTAAAATAATGGTCGTGGAATTCCTTACTTTAAATGAGTTACTGAATTGGGAATGCCTAAGAAAAAATGAAATAATGGGAAAAATAAATTAGGTGAAATTTCACAGTTTTCGGTATGAAATTGAGAAAAATGTATAAGTCGGAAGAAAATAATTTGTGAAGCAGTTTTGTAGCGGTACCCAAGGATTAATATTTTACGTTTAGAACTTTTATGTAACTTTGATTGTTATCAAATTATTTACATTTTACTAAGGTACTAATTTTGACTCAGTTATACACCTAACTGTACGTATACCTGAGTTTTTACTCACTACTAGTACGGGCGGAGACCTTATGATTTGCTACGTTACGTGATACTAAGATAAGCCCCAGCAACCTGTCCATAACAGTGATGCTGAGTTTCGTGAAAATAGTAAAAGAAATTTAAATTGGCCGAAAACATAAAAAAATACCACTTCCGGTGTAAAAAATTGATGGTATTTACCTACTTCATTTGATATAAAGATGACACTGTTAGTGACAACAAACAGCTATTAGTAGGTACAGAAAAACTCAGTCTGCCAGTTCCTGCATGGCCGGAAGTGCCCGGCAGACTGGTTAAAAAGTAACGAGTTTGACCCCAAATTTACGTCTCTTTTGTGTCTATGGTTTACTGATGACTAACCTAATCGAGTATTTTATTTATTCTAGCATGCCTTCGACTCGCAATTGCGAATGTCCCATTTAGCCACTTCCAAGCACTTACTAAAAACAACCAGGGAATACTTCGGTACCAATACATTATACAAAAAATCATTATATGATACCTAGAACCGTTATTAAAACAAAACTTTTGTTATTTTCACTTATGTAACCGTCACACTTCTTTTTAATCTAAAATAGTTTCTACAGTGCCCAGTGAACGTTAATTTGTAATATGAATAATACACTTACAATAGTTAAGTAAATAAACTACAATTTCTACTGTTTTTCAAATCCATATATTATGGTATTTTATGCAAAAGTTGTATAAGAGGTCAAAAAAGGAGAGTGGCGTGAGTAGACACCACGAGCATTTTTTGACTCAGTTAAACGACGTTGCATACAATACTTTTTCTACGACTACACAGAATGCAAAATTGATGAAAAAAAAGTAATTAACAATAATTTTCTTAAACCCTTGCAAAGTTAAACCCCTTAGGCTACCAGAGATGAGCGGGGATGCGTTGCGAGGAATGTTTTTTAAGAACCAATTCTAGAGGCTGCGTTGTGCGAGGATAAACAAATGAAGTGATTATATTCGTGTTGAACAAACACATTCCTCGCAACGCATCCTCGCTTGTCTCTGGTGGAACGCAGCCTCAAAACACTGTATTTCAAGTAGGTATACTAACACAAATACATGCAAATAAAATGTTACTAAACAAAAAAACAAGGGGGTTATAAGTGTTATAACGAAGCTTAAAAATCAAAATTTGATTATATGCGTCTCTTTCACTCATACGTGGACAGAGATATAGAGATCAATAAAGAGGTTATCGAAATTTTGCCCCTCTGGAACGCACGGGAAACGTAAAAACGGCAAAGTGTGTCCCTGGTATTTAGTTTACAAAGTTATTTTTTCTAAAAACACTGAGTTTCTTTTAGGCCAAGCAAATAAGATCTATAAAATCCCACGAGGTGTGCATAACTTTTTAGCGAAATTTTTGTTCTTTGTCAGTGTTTTTGCTTGTAGCTCGAAAATGATACGTTCGACGGAAAATGTCATTCACTTCAATATTAAAGAGGGTTAAATTCTATAGAATAAAAGTTGTAGGGAATATAATTTCACGTTATATCGACATCTCAATTTTCAAATACAGTGATTTTGAAAGACTAAATTTGGCATGAATTTAAAATCAGTTTTTTTCTAAATTCTTCTGAGTTGCATATTTTCCATAAAATATGACGTGAGAGGCATACATTTAATGCATTGTTACAACTAAGAATATTTCAGTGCAAATTTCTAAAATGTACCCAATCAGAAAACTATTTATACACCGTGTATTTTTTATTTCTAAATTCGAAGGCTACATTCCTGAGCTTAACTTAACTTAAAGAGGCCAGTGCCCTAATTTGCTCCAGTTCTGTGGTAATCGATATTTCTTTTTTGTCTTTCCGATTGTGTAAACCTACATTTAATTATTCTTTTAGTCTGAGAACCAGCTATAAAATCATGTAACTGTGTGTTAAGTCACTACAATATGGTTCCTTTGTATCACGGATTGTTAATGTTTGGTTGAGTTAATATACTATATTTACATTAGGGACCGATTGGGGAACCAATCAATAACTGCTGAACCTATTTAGATGAAACTTAGTATAGAGATAGTAATCCACTCCCCTTTTTACCTCTTAAGGGATGACTTCTGAGATAAAAACTATTCTATTTCCTTTTCCAGAACTTAAAGTATCTCCATACCAAATTTTATCTATGGGCTTAAATCAGTTCAGTGGATATTGATTCCCCATACAAATAACTTTTGCCCCTTTATAAATATCCCGTTTCAAATAATATTTATAATGTGAATGACCATGTGAGCTTGAAACTTTTGCCCCCTTTTCACACCCTTCAGGGATGGTTTCTGGAATAAAAACTCCCCAGAACTCAAACTATTTTCATAGGTAAGGTACCAAATTTCATCTAAATCGGTTTAACTATAACATCTTACCCACTTTTCAGCCCCTTAAGAGTTGGTATTCTGGGATGAAAACTATTTTTTATGTACTTTTTACGGGCTCAAACTATCTCAATCTCTATACAAAGTTTCATCTAAGTAGGTTCAGCAGCTACTGATTGATTCCTCAATCGGTCCCTAAACCAAACAATTGAAATCTAGACATGTCAATGTAATTCTATTTCAAACATTAACAGCCTGAGATAAAAAGGAAGCATATTGTAGACTTAACACACAGGTGCATCATTTTGTAGCGGGTGCTAAGACTAAAAAAAAATTTAATGTAGGTTTACACAATTAGAAAGACATAAATGAAATATCGATTACCTAAAAAAAATAAAAATTTATCTGTTTATTTTATTAAAAGTTAGGTACATTCATAAAAAACTTAACTACTAATCTTAAATTATAAAGATTTTTTGAGTTAAGGAGTCATCTATTTCAGAACTGGAGCGAATTATGACACTGGCGTCTTTAAGAAATAAACTTAAGTTAAGCTCAGAAATATACCCTTGAAATTACCGGAAATAAAAAAACACGGTGTATAAATAATTTTCTGATTGGGAACGTTTTAGAAATTTGCACTTAAATGTTCTTAGTTGTAACAATGCATTAAATGTAGGCCTCACACATCATATTTATGGAAAATATGCAACTTAGAAGGATTTAGAAAAAAAAAACGATTTTGAATTCATGCCAAATTTAGCCTTTCAAAGTGACTGAATTTGAAAATTGAGATGTCTATATATCGTGAAATAGTATTCTCATCAACTTTTATTCTATAGGTTTTTCAACAGGAGTCATCCGTTTCAAAGATATGTATGTGGTATGGAAGTCAAAATATTAGTTTTTCAATTAAAAGAGACATTTTCCCGATTTATAATTTTTTATTTTGGCTGTACCGCTGAACTGAATTATAAGTTAAGATGCTCATTCGACGCAGAATTCAACCATCATTAATATTGATATACATTATATTTTCCGTCGGACGTACCGTTTTCGAGCTAGAAGCAAAAAACTGACAGAGCAAAAAATTCGCTAAAAAGTTATGCACACCTCCTGGGATTGGGCAAACCAGATCAAATGCATTTAGGACCACGTGAAGGTATTAAAACGATTTCCATCCTGCTCGGAATTCATTCTTCAAAAAAATCTAATTTTCTTAGCCTATTTGGGTTTCTTAGGTCGGCAGTATATTATTTCGTCCTAAAGTCGTGACAGCACTAGTGCTTTTTTGGGGAATAGATTATAGACTTTTCTTCGCGAATATTATCTGTTCTATATAGGTATTGACGAAAGTATATAAATGACAGATAAAAGTGCAGGAGTAGAAAAAAAATATATTTAAAGCTGAAAAAATAAAATTTCTATTAAAAGCCACAACGTTAGTTCCAAAGTATTCCCAGTTGTATTTTTTTCGGCAAGGAGTTTTGTCATTCCGCCACCGTAAAAACTATGATCTTATACGAATTAGCTTAAAACTGCCAACTTGTCACTATTGTAAACATTGTCTAGCATTTACTAATGTGCTTGTTACCATATCTTACGGTAGGCTTCAATAATGCGTACCCACATTATGAATCAATTCTCATTCTGTACGGACAGCTGCAGTAGCTATACAGCTAGTGATGTGTTAAAAATTATCTTCGCATGCTCTTATTTACTTGACAATGTCGTGCCATAATCATTTCTAACAGCCGACCCGTTAAGCTACTTGTGCTGACAACTAGGGCATGCAATACCTGTATTTTGGGCATTTTAGTTACCAACCATACAAAAAGTACCGAAATGCAGCCCTACTGACAACGGACTATACCAAAAATACTTAACGCACTTGAGTTTTTCCAAGAACCACAAAAAGGAACAGACCGTCTCTTCCTAACAATTAAGTAGGTAAGCGGCTATTGTATAAAATTAGCTGTTCTGTATAATTTCTGCTTAGTATGGCTTTTATTAATTTATTTTTATTGCTAGGTAGATTTTAAAGGGAATCATTTAAAACTTTGTGACGTTCATGTAAAAATTGGTGACTGTAGGTCTAGTATTTAAAGTAACCTCAAATTTACCAATACTTGTTTTTGCCATTTTTACGCAACTATATTAAAAAGCGTCGTTCGATACACGGACGGAATGGAATTCTTCACTCGTCCCGAGTTGTCATCATTGCATGAGCCCAAATGTCTCGGGACTCGTGCAATGATGACACGAAATGTACTATATTTTTATTAGTGGGCGTTTTATGTACACAACTCGCGACCGACGATTTATTGTTTTGACAAGATGTGATGCAGAAATAGATGGCGCTCTACTGACCCGTACATTATGCGGTAACTCTGGTTGACAAGCATCAATGTTTGAATGAGTTACCATTATGGAAACGTGCGTGAACTGAAAAGGACAGCACGGTTTTCCCTGATTCAATAATCAGCGCGGATTGCAAACGAAACATTTAAGTTGCCAATTTAGTCTACTAGATGGCCTTTCTTTTGGCGTGGAGTAATTTCAATTTTCGATTTAAACCACAAGCAGCTATGGCACCTAGACCCTCTAATGCGCACGGTCCCTATGTACGGTAGGCTGCAAAAATGCATACCCACCTTATGAATGAATTCATTCATAAATTGGGTCATCAATCCCGCTGTTGCTAGTACAACAAAACTTAAAGCGCTTTTGTTGTAACTTAATTTTAATTGGCGTTATTGGTTTTTTGAACTAACCTGTTATTGCAAAATCTTATGAGTTGAATGATTTTATAGGTACTATAAATATAAAACTTAATTTAAGACATGAATGTTACATATGTCCACATTTCCACAATCGCTCAATTTCTACATTATTAGCCTTAGCATTGCTGTGATCGTCACTGTAATAACCTACTCGAATTATTTAAAAACATAAACCTCAAGTGCTAAAAATTGCGAGTTTCCCAAGAAAATAGCTGCAATAATATCATACAAATAGATTTCCAAACTTTCTGACAAAACATGGAGATGTAGATGACATTTTACAAACGTTACAACGGCTTTAAAAAAAAGATAACATAAAACTGTGCATGCACTTAGATTTTACAGGTACATATATAAAGATCCCATTATGGTCAGATTTACATTTGTACGTATTGCTTACATAATTAGGGAGGCTATGTCAGAATGATAGACGAATAACACTATTTCGTTCTATCCAATATCTTAATCCCTACTTGCATAAGCAAAACTTACAAGTGTAAATCCGGCCTAACTTTTTTTAAGCGAGTTAGCAAAGAACAACTATTTATTTTGTACCTGTACAAGCTACATGTATTTATGCCACGTTTCAAGTTTTCTCCTGAGCTCATACAGTCAGCAACAGAAGTAGCTTCTTTTTACCTGCTTTTGTCAATAACTGTACCATGTACCATCGGGTTCATCATTGCATACCCAATTTATTAATGAATTCATTAATAAATTGGGTATGCAATTATAAACCCGATGGTACATAGTTACATTAAAACGGTAAATCCTACTCAGTGCCTGGTCTGCTTTATCTCCATTAACAAATGTTCACTAGACAGTTGACAGGTCCTTAAATTATTCCTACGACGTACTTACACGTAACTATAACTAATTATGTACTATTTTGTTTGGTACTATTCCGTTAGCTGCTAAAAATACGTATCAAGGATTTTACTTAATATAAATTATAGCGTGGGCGCCCAAGTCCAAAGTTTTACAATGGAGATTTCCATGAAGTCTATTAAAATTAAGTTAACGTTCCTTGGACGTTATTAATTTACTTAGTATATACCGGGTAATAGATGCAACGAAATCAATAAATCCAAAATTAGGAAAAAATGTCCCTATCGTTTAACCAATGAGGTTTCGTCAATTCACGCCCGATTACCCAACGAAGCGTCAAAATATTTTATGGGTTAGACATGATCTTAATGGGCATATTTCACATGTAACCACCACTTTCTTACCACTGGTAGTAGCTGTAATTATTTCCCACTTTTAACAACTAGTAACTAAAGAGGAGCAAAAACTCAGCTGTTTCTATAAAGTGATATCAAATGGCGAAAAATCCCAGCTGTTACCAGTGGTAACAAATTGGTGGTAAGGTAGGAATATCCTGATTTGATCTGCAGAGCCGTATATATATAAGCGCGTCTCTATAAGCGATCCAATAAATCCAATGAATAGTACATTGTTTCCCTACCAACTCGATCATCTCTGGTGAATGTTATTCCGTAACCCTGTGGCGTATATTTTTGCGTGCTTCGTTTGGTAATATATTATTAGCTAACGAGAATGGAAGTAATATTTTTAGAAATACACAAACAGATAAGTGATGTTTTCCATACAATTTTGAGTAGGCGTGTTCGAGTCATTTGTGAATGAACATATTATATTCGTAATGTCAAAAATCCATTTCACAAAATGCTATGCAATGGTTTTTTTGCACAGTCTATGAAATAAAGGTTTTAAATTATCAATCCTAGTTCAATGCCGTTAATGTTCAAAAACGACACGCATTTACTTTTTACGAATGTTCCAAAATTGTCGCATTTCTAAAAATGTATAAAGGATAACTAACGCCACGATAAAACACCGGGAGTCATGATTCCATAAGTTTTTTTTAATAATGTGCAATTGAAAATGTTAAAATAGTAACACTTCTAGAGATAAATTACGTAAATGAATTATTAAAATTTGCATCATTATTATCATGAATATAAGGAACACGCTGTAAAATGGTGGCTCATTATATTTTGTCGTGGAATTACTTTAAAAAGAGTCAATCTCACTATGTAGTTCTAATGATTGAAGCTCATTGGTATGGCATATGAATCGGGTGTACTGAATTTGTAAACAATATGTTATCAGTAGGACAATACGAAAATGATCATATAAATTCATGATATCTGCAAATTCTGTCAGGGGGCGGCGAGGCGCAAGAGGAGCGGGGCGTACATACAAAGTGACAACGACGAGAAATATATTCGTCAACGCTTATAAATCTTATAACAAATGATAAAAAAGATGTTTCTGATGCAATTGAAATTACAAATCTGGATTGCGTTGTAAGCCCGACACCATGTTATAGTTTGTAATTTACAGATGGATTTTTATATATTTGAAATTGCTACATTAAACACGAATATAATAATATATACTTGTATTTTCAAAATACGCAATCTAAACGCGTTTCTACAAAGTATGCCTTAAACAATCGCTATTCAACACATCAACTATTCTGCGAAGGTTTTGACTACACAGATGCATTTTGTTTCAGTTACCAGCGATTACGCAAAATCAGAGGTTCGCATTTTTCGATTAATTATTCCCATAGAAAAATACATATTCGCTTCTAAATTAAGGCGATGATGTACGCGCGCGAAAAATCAATGTGTTCTTGTGCAAGTTTTGTGATGAAAGCAAAGCACTGCATGATCTGAAGGGACATACAGTTTATGTTAGCCGAATGGTTTTTTCTCGTATAGGTATGTAATCATAAATGTACACTGATTAAAGCTAGTTAAAACTTGACAGATAGTTTTTATACGTTTGAAATTCTACCTTATCGAGAACAAAATAAAGTCGATATTTAAAACACGGCAACAAATAGTGTCATGCTTGTAATGTTGACTTCATGATCAGGACAACAAGGTAGAAAATCAAATGTATAAAAATCATGTATCAATCGTAAACTAAAGATGATCGCAGTGTATACAGGGGTGTAAAGTGGAACGATATTTTTGACGAGTTTGTAGCGCAGCACCCTTAGAAAAAAAAGAAACAAAAACCATCTGTCAATCACAAAGTAACTAGGTTACATTTCGTTCCTTGTTAATCGTCTGCGCTTGATAATGTATTGCTGGAAGACACATTGGTAGTCATCCTCGTGTTCCTAGTACATACGTAATAGAATATGGCGTTAGCTTACAAAATGTTGTTGACGTACGCGGTGTTGTTCTCTATTATATGCTGCAATACTTCCTGCAAGATAAAAGAAAATGGCTCAATTCTTTTGGCGACATAAGAGGTTTGTTTGGTTTGGGTTATTATTAAATTTGAGCGTCTGTTCCTTATTGTCGTGGACGCAAATATAGAAGCGGCAGATTTTGATGGCGTTTCCAGTTAGGTTAGCATGTACGAATTATAAAAGAAAAGCCTTAAAAAAGCACTTCTAATTCGTCAACAATGTGTCCACAAAAGTGAGACGGCTAAAACGCTTAAATAATGACCTGTTTTAGGGTCCGTAGCCAAAATTGCAAAACAGGGACCCTTATAGTTTCGTCATGTCCGTCTGTCCGTCCGTCCGTATGTCAAAGACATTATACACGAAAACTATAAAGGTGCGACCACAACGCTGCTTAAAATACGGTGACGCTACGGAATCGCAGTGACGCATAGTATCTGTACCGTTTTCAACCGACTTCAAGATTTCGAAGGAGGAGGTTATCAATTCGTCGGGATCTTTGTTTTTGCTTGTTTTTTTTTTTTATGTATGTTCAGCGATTATTCGAAGACGGCTGGACCGATTTGGAATATTCTTTTTTTGTTTGAAAGAGTATACTTCACAGTTGGTCCCATTGTAACCAGGTCAGGATCTGATGATGGGATCCTGGAGAAATCGAGGGAACTCTTCAACTATTACAGGCACACTTATAGTGATTTGAGTATTTTTTACAGCAGCTTGAGCATTTCCTTTTGGAAAGGTGGATGCTAAGTGAAGTCGGTTCTTTTTTGTTTAAAATTATTATTGGATGCCCTCCACACCGCTGATCAGAATATGCTGATGGTACGGAATCGCAATGACGTGCCGTAAACGTCTCGACTTTAACGCATGCTCTCCACACCGCTGCTCAAATAGTTCAGTCATTATAGATTTTGACACGTGAATAATCAGTTCTTGGATTTTTTTTCGTAGATCCCTCGGGGGGGTCACTGGGAGTGTAAATTCAAAAAGTAGACTGAATCAGGCTCCTGTGTATATTCGAAAAATGTTTTTTTTTTCAAACAAACGGTTTTTCTTGAATAACTCGGACATTTTTGATTTTACAGTAAAACCGTGAGGACAAAAATTGTAGGAAATTTGATTCTCTACAAGTTTGGTCCTCACAATTTTTCTTCTAGGATCGATATTTTGGAAATTAAACCTGAAAAAACGCGACAAATTCAAAATATTATCATTATCTCCTATAATCCACGTTTTACGGCATGAATGAAGAGAAGTTGTAGAGAATCAAATTTTGAACAATTTTGGTTCCCACCTTTTTTCCCCCAAAATTGTTCAGAATTTGATTCTCTACAAGTTTAGTCCTCTTCATTTATGCCGTAAAACGTGGAACATATGAGATAAAGATAATATTTTAAATTTGTCGCGTTTTTCAGGTTTAATTTCCAAAATATCGATTTTGGGAAAAAAAGGTGGGAACCAAAATTGTTCAGAATTTGATACTCTACAACTTTGTTTCTCTTCATTCATGCCGTAAAACGTGGAACATAGAAGATAATGATAATATTTTGAATTTGTAACGTTTTTCAGGTTTAATTTCCAAAATATCGATCCTAGAAGAAAAATTCGATCAAACTTTAGAGAATAAAATTTCCTACAATTTTTGTCCTCACGGTTTTACTGTAAAATCAAAAATGGCCGAGTTAGTTAAGAAAAACCGTTTTTCGAATATACACAGGAGCCTGATTCAGTCTACTTTTTGAACTTACACTCCCAGTGACCCCCCCGTGGGACCTACGAAAAAAAAATCCAAGAACTGATTATTCACGGGTAGGGTCGGTTTTTTGGATATAATGACTGGCCTAAAAATACGGTTTGGAAGGTTCGCGTATGGCAAATATTTCGTATGGGGCACGTCACGGCGTACGCGTTGGGGCGTATAAATAAATAAATAAATATTATGTGACAATCCATACTAATATTATAAATGGGAAAGTGTATGTGTTTGTTTGTTTGTCCGTCTTTCACGGCAAAACGGGGCGACGAATTGACGTGATTTTTTAAGTGGAGATAGTTGAAGGGATGGAGAGTGACATAGGCTACTTTTTGTCTCTTTCTAACCCCCCACTTCCCTAAAATGGGGGGGTGGAAGTTTGTATGGAGCATTCCGGGGGGCAAAGGGGAACCGTGTTACCCCGAATTTAACGCGAGCGAAGCCGCGAGCAAAAGCTAGTCTTACATAAATCGACCGAGACCCACGGTAAGCTCAATATGGCTTGTGTTGTGGGTACTAGACGACGATATATATATAATTTATAGACATAGATAAATACTTATATACATAGAAAAAACATATATAACTCAGGAACAAATATTTGTGATAAACACACAAATAAATGCCCTTACTAGGATTCGAACCCGGGACCTTCTGCTTGGTAAGCAGGATCACTACCGACTGGGCTAGGAGGCCGTTGAAATGTGTAAATTAATTTCAATGCTATACCTACATTGGCTATTCAAAACATACTAAAGTAGAATTATTAATTGAGTCTTTAGTCTGACAGCTCCTGGCATACAAAGTGGTTTGCAAATGTAAGTAGAGTGGTGTCAAATTACACGTGTGTTGTGATGTGTCAAGTATGGGAAATAAATAAACTGGGAAAATAGAGTTCAATGCACATTGTGCAATATGTTAAAACTGAAACGTTTTTATTGTTTTGATGTTGTCATACATACCCTTTCTTTTTCTCCAAACACACTTAATTTAGCTTTTAATTTGTTGTACCCGTTGACGGACCCAGCTTGCTGTAAATGTTATAAATAAGTCGAATTAATTATTAATTATGGAAATGCCTATTAAAATGTATAGAAATCAAGAACTATTATTATACATATGTAGGTAAAAAAACCTAAGGTAAAGCCCAATTGTGAGTTGTAGTAAAAGGGGAATCTATGTACATACATACAGTTAGGTGCAAAACTGTCCCAATAGTAGCATCTTAGTAGAATGTGGAGAAGTGGAAGTCGATCGAGGAGAGGGGCACATGATTAATACATACCAGTACTATTTAAAATTTCCTACAAATCAGCCTTACATATGATATACTTAGAATTTACGGTTATTTTGTAATTTAGAATCGAAAAGTAGAAAAATACACATTTTTATTTTTTCGAATATTTCTAGTTCCTCTTATGGAAACTCCAAATAGGGAACCATACATAATTAAGAAATTCAGCCTACTAACTGTATATGCTGCAACTACTTATAGCACAATCAAACTACGACAAAACTCGAATTCCCCCGGACAGTTTTGAAATTTGGTGTGTATGTTGATTAGAGGTCCCGTTTTATTGTCCACACCATTTGACATTTGAGGATCTCGAGGAACCGCCAGCACCTTGGAAAATGTCCTCCATCCTGAAGAAATTCGCTTTTCCCTCCGAATGTACGCACTCTATGAAAATATGATCTAGGACAATATTAAAGCTCATTAAATTCTACATAGAAACATGCGTAATCTTTTGCTGAAAAATGCACCTCCTTAGAGATATCACTTGAGGAAGTGAAGTGTATCGTCAATGCCTTTCCAGGGGATATTCTCATGATACGAAACTTGTGAGAATACAAAGTTAACGTTTATTTACAGTTTTGTATGTCCGCTACACCAATATCAACATTTTAACCGACTGCGACAAAAACAGTAAGTAAGGTAATGGTTTCAAAACTGAAAACAGAATACACCCTGTACTCCCTGTAGCCTAGAATGCTAAGCGGATTTCTACAAGTGACATATCCCTTAATTCCACTTGATCTGAACAATGAGTCCACACTTATATGTGACGTTATCATGGTTAGGGTACACCCTTGTCGCTTATGGATTCCGAGATATCACTGATTTTGTTAATCAACTCGAAAATAGCGAAAATTGGTTTTGATTAAAAATAGCTTCTACACACATAAAATAATACGGTGTATTGATAAAAAGTTAAACGTTTCAACTAAAAGTAGGAAAAAAACACAGTCAAAGTTTACCGACTAGGGACCACATTGTCGCTCATAAGCTTGAAGTAAACTGATTAAACTTATTTGCTTTGAAAATAAAAAATATAATTTAGAAAACATAACATGTAATAATTGCAGATATAAATAAAGTACGTTATAAATATAAAATAATAACATTAACTAAGTAGGTATGATTTGTTCACGTCACACTTATCACCCATACCAACACGCTGTACTAGTTTGTTAGGCACATGTTCTACACCCTAAACTAAACTTAATAAAAATAATTTTGATTCGATATAAACCACACTTCTTTCTACCTACCTAAGTGGCGCGTTGGCGCGGTAGGCACAAACCTTTGAAGTAAGCCGACGCAGGCGCATGCTATCCCTAGCAACGGAATTAGGTTTGCTATTATATAGGGAAATTAAAATTTCTCTAGTTAGTGTGCCATACTATCAATTTTAATAATCAGGGTGCCTGGCAGATGCTTTGAATACTAATTAATTACATTAAAAAAAACTTAAATATAAATAAGGGTAGGGATGTAAGTGACAAATCAAAACTTTTTAACAGAAAATATAGTTACTTATATTTTACAAGCTTCTGAGGGACAACCGTATAGATAATCAGTTAATACTCGTACAATGTCACCAATCTCTCAATCAGACGTAATAATTTAAATGACTTGGCGTCAGCACGTACGTACCCCTAGGTGCGAGGTTGAGTAGTGTAAATCATTAATGTTGATGATAATAATGATGATAATGATGTTAAATGCAAATTATTACTTTTGTAAGTAATAATTTTATTATAATAAGTCTTAACAATAAGTTTGATCTCATAAGTCATAAGGCGACAATGTGGGACCCTAAGGAATGTTAAACTAACAAACTTGATCTAAATTAGTAAAGCTGACGAAAAGACTGTTATTTTTTATAAAATAAGTTATGTTATTGATTCATAATAATATTTGTATTAGATATATGCACTTATAGTGCGGACACTATGTTAAATAATGGAAGTAGAATTCTTATTTCTCTAAACTTATGAATAGCGACAATGTGGTACCCTAGATCACTTTACATACAAAAATCATGTTAAAAGTACTAAACTCTGAAGTCACTTTTTTGATAGAAAACTACATTACTTTTGTGTTTAATTACAATTGATCGTTAGTTTTATTCCTAAATTAACGTAAACTATGAGAATTAAAAATCATAATGTTGATTTTATATATTTTTGTGTAAGTGTTGATTTTTTTCGTTTTATTATTAAAAAAATTATGTCTTGAGATATGGTTGTTTCATCATATCATATCTGAGTTATATAAAATATTTTATTTTTGATTCTTGACTCTACACCCTGCGTGCATTATTATTATATTATTTCTATAAAATGTTAGAGACAACATATGATTTGTCGAGTAATATAATGTATGTGGAACATTTTAAAACCGGTATCTTCATAACTTCAACCTATAACTAGGTTTTTTAGGCTTTCAAACTTTAAATCTCGAATATCTCAAAACAGTACAAAGATATGTTGAAACTTCAAAAAAATATTAAAAATAAAAATACTCAACATAGCGATCTCGTTCTTTTTGCGTATGAAGGAGAATGTTTTGAACTATAAGGAGGTACCAATAACTCAATACCGACAATATATTACCTTTACCATGACAATGTCACATATGTCTAAAAAAAACAATATGGCGGCCGCAAGAGGTCACCAAATATGAAATCATGTTTTTTCTTGGTGCCTAAACTATTGCGCGGATTTCAATGAAAGATACACCAGGAGGTCTGTAATCAACACACCAGTGCCATTCAATGCAAATTTTCTAAAATGTATGAAGGATAAATCACTAACACTAAATAATTTGATGATAAAACCCTATTTTTGCTCTTAATTAGAGGTCAATCAATAGTGGCAGCAATGAAACTCGACACCTATTTTCTCTGGGATCCTAGTATGCATACTAGGATTTTATCATCAAATTATTTAGTCTTAGTGATTTATCCTTCATACATTTTACAAAATTTGCATTGAATGGCACTGGTGTGTTGATTACAGACCTCCTGGTGTATCTTTCATTGAAATCCCCGCAATAGTTTAGGCACCAAGGTAAAAACATGATTTATTTCATATATGGTGACTTGTTGCGGCCGCCAGATTGTTTTTTTTTTAGATATATAAGTGTGGATCCATTATTCAGATCAAGTGGAATTAAGGGATATGTCACTTGTAGAAATCCGCTTAGCATCCTAGGCTACAGGTTGTATTCAGTTTTCAGTTTTGACACCATTACCCTACTTACTGTTTTAGTCGCAGTCGGTTAAAATGTTGATATTGGTGTAGCTGACATACAAAACTTTAAATAAACGTTAACTTTGTATTCTCACTAGTTTCCTATCATGAGAATGGATATTCCAGGGGATCCTGGAAAGGCATTGACGATAGACTTCACTTCCTCAAGTGATATATCTAAGGAGGTGCATTTTTTATAAAAAGAGTACGCATGTTTCTATGTAGAATTTAATGAGCTTTAATATTGTTCTAGATCATATTTTCATAGAGTGCGTAGATTCGGAGGGAAAAGCGAATTTCTTCAGGATGGAGGACATTTTCCAAGGTGCTGGCGGTTTCTCGAGGTCCTCAAATAGTCAAATGGTGTGGACAATAAAACGGGACCTCTAATCAACATACACACCAAATTTCAAAACTGTCCGGCGGATTTCGAGTTTTGTCGTATTTTGATTGTGTTATTATAGATCAAGAGTAAGCCGTAGGCAATCCTACCTCATCGAGTAGCACATTTCGTCTTTTGTATGGCAATGCACGGTGAAAACTTATGTATTTATAGTACATAGTAGCCTGAGACAAAGTTTGTACAGTCAGCAAAATATGACCCTATTTTTTGTCAAAAAGTACTTCATTCACTTGCAAGTGGGCATGTGGCCCATTCGATAGTGCTTATGCGAAGTGCCGAAAAAAAAGTGAAGTAACACGCAATGACATTAGTTATAACATAACATAACTCTCACCTCTTTTATTAGTGAAAACAGGGCAGAAAACAGCTTATGTCTTTTCTGGTTTAAAATATTTGTTTTCAATTTCAGTTCTTTACTGTTATTCTCCATACTCTCCAACTTTTCCCTGTTATATTGGAGTCTGTAACAGAATGTAAAATTAGATTTATTTTATTAAAGATAATATTACGATTCTAAAAATAGATACATAACATAAAAATACATAGTATATACATATTTTAAACATTACATAACGTCTGTAAAATATAGCTTTTTCTAATTTATCATGTATCATTTACCTAATTTAAGTTTATTTGTGAAACTTACTTAATATCGCTAAAGCATTTTATTTTTAGTATTATTGAACTTTAAATTTTACTCTTATTTGAATATAAGTTATATTGCGCGCTAGTCGCCTATATTCCAACACGGGGCGGAGTAGCGTCGGCACCCTTATACAATCCATTCTCCATAATAATCCACCATATAAATACATATAATAAAATTCGCCATAAGTATTATGACGATCAGATAATTCAGTACACAATTAGCATTAAGTTGCGTCGTTAATTTGCTTTCAAAGACGTTCTCTAATAATTCAAATAGGCAAATAGTTAGTAGTTACCATGTTTTGGCGACTACTAGTATGGGAGCGACTGCAGTGACGCATAGCTTTTCGTTTTAGTGGACTAGTCACAAAACGAGACAAAATTGGAGAGCGGTATTGCATTAGTATTAAACTTATTTGCAATGCAATGCATCAACTTGAATAGTAACCTGGATTTTCTTTAAACGGGCTTAAAAAACAATACTCTTTACTGTTAATTCTACACTCTTTACTCTTAATTTTCGTGCCACAGCAAAGAACAGGCAGTATGCGCGACTTGCCCGTACACTTTTATTTTATAGCATGATTATAGCAGATAATACAATGTGTAGAAATGATCAAACCTGATGTCCGAACTGTCGCAATTTTTGCATTTTTTTGTGTGGAGTTCATTGTGGTCGAGGTCGCGCGGCGGTGGGCTGACTGCAGACAAAATCAATCGAATATAACAAGTCGCTTAGCGCAACAGTCCAGTAACACAGCAGTGGAGTACGCACGGCATTCCAACCAGCATCGTGGCTTCACACCAAGACTGCACTCTGCTAATGCTGTCTTAGTTTTTTTTCTGTCAACTTTGATAGTAGTAAAAACAATTGCCAGTATTTTTTTTAATTTAGCATTTATTTTTAAGAGCAATAGCACATGGGGCAGCAATCACACTTTCAAATGAAAGCCAAGCATCGAGAAATTATTTACATGACAATCAATGACGGATTGTACATTACAATAAACAAATATAGATGCTTGGAGTGCTGCAATTGATTTGTATAATTGTGTTTATGCTAATCAAGTATCTTTGTGTTATTTGCCACTATTATTAATTTTATCAAGCCGTTAAGCACAATAGGACCTTGCAGGTTAAATGGAAAAACAAATTCGCTTGCCAATGTCGATTTATCTGTTAGCAACAGTGTTGAATGAATACTGGTTACATAAAAGTTTAGTCCAATGGAATAAACCCTGGCTTTGGCTCTTAAACGATGAGATACACACAGGGCTCGAACCTGCCGTAGCGTTGCTTGGCAAATTTGCATGATCACTCAACATTTTAACAAAACTTTATCACCACAAAAAAGTAAGCTTGAGCCTCTTTGTTAATACTCAACTAATCCTTAGCAAAGTTAACTCTAGGTAGGTATTCAATTGTTTTCCAGCCAGGCCAGCAAAGAGGCCAATTAAAATTTCTAGTAATCATTAATCGATTAAAAACTTAATTTTTATGATTTAATTCAAAAATGCCTTTTTCTTGTAATAAATAATAAATCAATAAAATCTACTTACATGGGTCAATGGAATTCCAGTCTCTTTTGAGTGGGGAAGCAATTTCTTGCAGCATATGTCTGAAATCATTCTCGGCTGGTTTACTCTCCAATTTAGAGACAGGCACACAGCTTATTAAAGGCTTGTCTACACTAAAACACAAAAGAATACCATCAGACGAATGTTACACACTCCATGTAACCTCAACCAGCCAACACCGGGACATGCAACACTGTGACAGAAAATTATTAATAAATATTATAGTATTAAAAGTTATTGGTAAAGTACATATACAATACTTATACACAATATTATACGTATAAAACAACTTTAATCATTATTTTCCATACACTTTGAAAACAGCTCTCTTGCCATACGAACTTAAGAGCTGAGAACTTTCGAATATTTAATCATAGTACAATAGATTGTTATTAAATCAAATACAAATATTGAAAACATTGAAAAAATAATCAACCCAACAGGACTTGAACCTGTATCGATACGCCTTGCCGGGGCTCGATCGCTTTACCAATTAAGCCATGGGTCAAGTTACTGAGTTGACGAAATTTTCAATGCCTTCAATCATCTTTTTGCATTTATTTTGATCTACTTCGGCTTTACAGCAGCCGTAAGCGACATCTAGGTACTAACTACTAGTTAGATACCCTTCCCGCCGACACTATCGCAAGTGTCACAACGGAAATATGGAGGGCGCTGCTATCAACTCATAATTATTTTTGCATGTTTTTAAAGTGGGGCATTCCACTCATACAATAGATTGTTATTAAATCAAATACAAATATTGAAAACATTGAAAAAAATAATCAACCCAACAGGACTTGAACCTGTATCGATACGCCTTGCAGGGGCTCGATCGCTTTACCAATTAAGCTATGGGTCAAGTTACTGAGTTGACGAAATTTTCAATGCCTTCAATCATCTTTTTGCATTATTAATTGGTAAAGCGATCGAGCCCCGGCAAGGCGTATCGATACAGGTTCAAGTCCTGTGAATTCAACCTAGGGGTGAATTCAACTTTTGAATATCTTTTAAAAGAATCATTGATGACAAAACTGTGGTAGAGACTTCATTTCCTTATCTCGAAGCACAAAACTTTGAAGCTAATAAATAAAATTCTTATGATATAAGAAAATATACACTTTTTCACCCCCTGTATTTTTATATCTGTAAGACTTACAGATGTATTGTGTATGGAAATATTGTATAAAATTTTATCTTCTTCATACGTTCTATAGACATTTTAGGCATACTGATAACCGTTTAAGCGCCAAAGGTTAAAAACGGACTTTTGGCACCTTTAAACCAAGATGGCGGTCTCAAATCTAGTATTTTAATTACCAGCCTATAGCCTACCAATAACCATTAAAACATTTTCTACTCCATCTTTTGTAAGGCAATGTATGGAGATGATTCCCCAATGATTGGATTATACAGGTTGTACCTAACAAAAATACTAGTGATCCGTTTAAGGGGGCATAATTAGTATCGTATTGCGACTAATAAAAAGTAGGGGGAAAATATTTTGGACGAGAAAAAAATATTTTTTTGTATGGGACCCGTCGTCTTAGCTGGCTGACCCTCCATACAAATCCAATATTTTTTTGCATGGGACCCGTCGTCTTAGCTGGCTGACCCTCCATACAAATCCAATATTTTTTTGTATGGGACCCGTCGTCTTAGCTGGCTGACCCTCCATACAAATCCAATATTTTTTTGTATGGGACCCGTCGTCTTAGCTGGCTGACCCTCCATACAAATCCAATATTTTTTTGTATGGGACCCGTCGTCTTAGCTGGCTGACCCTCCATACAAATCCAATATTTTTTTCATGAGAAAATTTTTTTTTCCAACTTTCTCATAATTAGAATACAATACTAATTATGCCCTCAAACGGATCACCGGCATTTCTGTTACACTCTGTAGAGACGTAGATTCTAAATATTGAAAATATGTAAATAATTGGGTACTTTCCTGGGTAAAAAAATATAATTCTATTTAGTCCGTCAGTTAGATTATCAAAAAATATTGGACACGTATTTTTTATTTTGTCAATCAAACAAAAATTGGTGAAGATATAGCCCGTTAAAGTTCCGCGTGACGTCACATTATACTAAAAATTGTACTGAAATGTGACGTCACGCGGAACTTTAACGGGCTATATCTTCATCAGTTTTTGTTTGATTGACAAAATAAAAAATACGTGTCCAATATTTTTTGATAATCTAACTGACGGACTAAATATATTTTTTTAGGAAAGTAGCCAATTGTAATGATCAACACGTAATAAAATAAGCTATACTGATTATAAGTAATTAACTAGTGTTGGAACATATTAGTATTATAATTACACGAAAAAGAAACCTACGTAATCTTGCTTCATTCTACAGTCGTTCTGTTGAAGTTATATTAAAACTGACCGTGAAAGTCAACATATCGTTGAATTGAGTTCTAGAAAATTTGACCGTTTATACATAAGTATACCATTTTTCAATTAGTGTTAACTTCGAGTGTACGGTTTTTGACTTGAAGATTTTATTGTCACTATTCTTACTAATAAAAACCCTTGGATCGGTTTTATCCGAAATATCCGGGTATCCGGATCCGAGAACTTATTAGGAGCGAGATATCCGGATATTCCGGATCAGAAAAATCAACGAAACCTGCATTTGATACGGGCAACCCATAGAAAGTGTTCAATGTCAATAGGATGAGTAATTTTATTGTATTTATATGATTCTAGATCCATTTAGAGCCAAGGATGGCTGCTAGATTGAACAAACACTATTTGGTTTTTAATACAGCGAACATTTTTTATGTAAAATTCCTCCAATACATTGCCAATACAAGCTGTTTTCAAAGTAAAATTAGTTAAGAGACAAATTATCATTGCAGATTTATCACAGTATTACGACGTGTCCACACAAGAAATAGAATATACTTACGTATTTGATCGTCGAAGCGCGACAGCATTAAGCACCTCGGGAGTGCAGGGCGTCTGGGGTTCTGAAAAATTTTTTCTATTGAAAATATTTCAAAAAACGAAGATTTGTACCTATTAAAAGGTACTGCGGTTAAAACCCTTATTGCTCGTACACAACTCGTAGATCACCAACGTACGAGTATGTAGAGTAGAATGCTAGAGCGATTTTCTGCTTAAAAAATCAAATAATTATCTACTTTGAGATTCCTCAGAACTTAGGCTCACCATACATATTGTCATGAAATAAGTAACATTAACATAATTTATGTCGGGAAATCGAATCTGCATTTTCTGTAATTTTTGTTTGACCATAAACTAGGCACTTCGCCGCCTTATTTTAAACCGTAAAAGTTAACCTTGCGGGACATTTAAAAAAAAGTGTTTTACTACTACTTTCACTACAGATATCAGATATCATATCATATATTAGGTTAATCCTTTACCACATGACACAGGAAAAATATTTAAACTTATATAGATGTCATATACAAAGGAAAAAATTTCATATACATGGGACAATTCAACCGGTGCCACTGTGACCAGTGGCGGTACTTCCATACAAGCCCAAAAGCCGGGCTTGCCCTAGTTGCCTCACCGAAATTACGTATTTTAATCGTCGCGCTAAATAACCCGTAATAATTATTTCGAGTGAGCTGTTTATAAATTTTGCCACACGCAACAAAGTGTCGCCACTGCCGCGCAAACGACTGAGGCAAACGAAACTAAACGTAGCGCATGCTGCTGTCCCGCTCGCACTCACCACCGCCGCCGCCTTGCGAGCGGCATGTAAGCGGGCATTCATTTCGCCTATACAAATCGCCCTATTGGCGTCTGTACAACGAGCAACAATTTTTGCCCGGTGTACCTATAGCAAAATACGGCGATTTAAAACCAGCTTTTTGGTGTGAAGTTGGCCGCATGCCGTAAGATCGCGCGACGCAAGTGAGCGTTAACGGACAACTTCAAGTCATATCATCAGTCATCAATTGATAACGAGGTGCGCACGTATCGTTAAGGGATGCAGGCAACAGGCTGGCACGGTAGTTATATACACCGACAGTCAAGCAGCACTGAAGGCACTGAAGAAGACGTCGGTCACCTCCTCCCTAGTCAAAGAGTGCAAGGAGGAGCTGAATGAGTTGGGAGAATACAGGGAAGTAACGGTGGCATGGGTACCGGGGCACCAGGGAGTCACAGGAAATGAGAAAGCAGACGAACTGGCTAGGGAAGGAGCGGAGAAGGAATACACAGGTCCAGAACCGGCTCTACCAATGTCAGCAGAAGTAACAAGGGGGGTAATAAATAGGATAAAAGATAAAGAAGCGGATAGGAGGTGGAAGGAAGAAACTGGCTGCAGGCAGTCCAGAATGATGATTGAAGGTATAGATCACAGGAGAGCCAGGTATCTTCTAAAACTAGGTAAGAAAAGTCTGAGAGTGCTAACCGGTATCATCACCGGACACAACACCCTCAACAGACACCTCAAGGTAATAGGCATTAGCAGGGATGCCTCCTGTCCGCACTGCGGCCAGGAGGAAACCAGCAAGCATTTACTAGCGGAATGCGTCATGTACGCGGCAACGCGATATAATGTATTTGGGAAAGATGAGCTAGAAGAATGCGAACTAAAGGGTATCAATCTCAGGGATGTCCTTCTGTTCTGCAGGAAGACAAGAAGATTCGAGGAGAACAGTGTGGGAACGCAGCCGGAACAGTAACCTGCAGCTCCAACTCCAGGGAACTGGGCTGAATGAACGCGAGCAGCGATCGACAGCCCGCCTGATCCGGCAGGCGTCCCTACACTACATCTACATCTACATGGTGGTTAAGGGTTAAATGAATATTGAAAAACTTAAAATTAAAATACACTACTTTTGTTAAAAATATAGTCACTCTTTCAAGCTCTTACCTTCCGGTGGTGGAGGTGGAGGTGGTGGTGGCGGCAGCATGTAGAATGACTGAGCCTTTTTTAAATGGTTTTGGACATGTGAGGGGAGAACGCCTGTCCTGTAGAACTCCTGTTCTTCAAATACTGTTGCATGGACATATTTGCATATTGGTAGTGTACAAACAGAGTTTTGATAATTTCTACAAAAGGTATACACCCCTGACAACTGCGACAGGTCTCTCTGGTGTGCATATTTGCAGCCTACCCTAATACATGTGCCTCTAATAAAATCTCTACAGACAGTAACTTTTGGCCTATCTATGGATGTGCTGTCCTGTTCTTCGGCATTCAACCTAAGGGCTGTGTTGTCCTGCTCATCTGTTTCAGCTGTTGATAGATTTGGAGATTCTTTTCCAGTTTCTTGGTCTAGGTACTCATGATCAATTACTTCATGCTTAATAGGCACGGGCATAACAGGCAGTTTGTCAGGGGGTGGAGGTTCTAGTGGCAAGGGAGGATGGACAACTGGTTTCACAGGAGATGGCTGTTCCTCCTTTTCCATTGGTTGGTTAGTCCTGGGTGGGCTCTCGGATGTATTTGGACTACCCTGCTCAGAGTTGCCGTTTGGTGGAGACTGACTAGACGATTCCGAATAGTCTATTTTAGATTTCAGAAATTTCTTCATGTTTTTGAAATTGGGCGAAGGCCGAAATTTGATGTACTGTTCATCAACTCCCAGTCTTCGACAATTGTCAGGATCTGTTCAGACAATTAAAATTAATTATAATAGTTAAACATGTTACCAGTACTGTTTCGGTTATATTTGGAGCCCCAGATTGTTACGCCTTCACAAGCTTTGACATTGGTAATGTATGTTACAGCAAATACATCACATTAACACTTTCCCTGTGCGGAACACACTAGGTGTGTTAATTTTGTGTAGTATTTAGGTAGCTTGGCACTGAAAGTGTGTATGAATATTTGGTGAGAGTTTGGATATATGTAAATCAAAAAGAATCGTACAATTGGCAGCAGGGGTAGCTAAGTGGGTGTGGTAATTAAAACTCTTCCCGTTTCATAAACAACTCTGATTCTCTTAATAATTCAATCGTACCAAGATCATTTTGAATATCTCACTTGCTTAGCTACTTCTTTCTGCAGAAGCAGTTTTATTTTAAAGATTAATTAAAACAGATTTCTACCTAACTTATTCCATTTAATTACTACAGCAGATGCAAAATGTCTACAATATACGAGACTTAATATTTATTACAGGTTATGTTGTCACTATTATTCAAGCAACTATTTAAATTTATATTTCTATATCAAGGAAAATAATATATTGCAATAAAGTATAGATACCTATATATCTGTATAGTAAAACATTAATGAATCATTGCAAAGTTTATCTCCAGAGTGTAGGAATGATTAGCAAAGAGGAAATGCTTTTAGGGAAAAGCCAAAATGGAAATGATATCTCATAGGAGAATACGACATTCGTTACGTTTGTTAAGTTGAAACGAGTTAGAAAGATATATTAAAAGTATTTAGAAAAAAACTGATAAATTATATTCAGGATAAAAGTTCATTCTCTAGTCTAGTTTAGATTAGACAACTATGAATACCTATAAGTAACAACATTTTGGAATATTTTAATAAAAGTCTGTTCGATTCGCAAATGAAGCCAAAAGCATTCAACTTAAATTCAAAATAAAGAAAGTAACCTAGATTAATACCCAATCAAGGTGATTAACCTAGTGTCTAGAGTTACAGGATAAATTCGCACTGGCCGAGTACGTGGACCGTAAACACTACTTTGGAAAAACAAGCAGTAAATAAATGACACATGCTAATTACTTAAAATAAATGAGGAATAAGTTATACGAACCTGTCTGTGTATCCTGCATTTAATTTCACTTCACTTGTTTCCTCTATATAAACCATAAACTATTCACTACTTAGTTTAGGGGAATGACGGAATCTAGACCAATGAATAAATAGTTCCAACTCTTATGAGCGTTCAGATTATTATATCCAGTAAAAAATGCACTATAATGATGCGCATTTACTTCTGCCCGTCACGTTCTCACGTTAAACCATGAAGATAAATCAACCATCGCACTACACAATAACAAACAAAATGGCAGCTTGGCTCCTCAAATAGGTACTTCAAAGCAAGTACCAACTACCAAGTAATCTCTAGAGAGAGGAGTTGGGAGTTGTTGAAACACGCGTATGCCCAAGAAGGACAGAATACACGCAATGAGACTAATTTGGAAACGCATTTCAAGATGGGTGATAGCATACCGTAGCTGGCCTACATAATTTAGTCGGTTTCTTTGTTGCCATCCATTCATAGAGCGCCTAGAGCGGTGGAGGTGGAGGGTCCCCTCACATATTATTACTATAATATGTATTATATTGTCTGCACATCGTAGTAAAAATTTTACGTATTATTTTTCATGAGAATACCTTTTCTAACAAGATTTTAAGTGTTATAGATTGTAGGATATTATTTGTAACACAAAATAACAGAAGAACACTGTTAACTGCAAGTTAAATGTAGTACCTCCCAGTGAAAGGTTGTCGTCGTAATTTTGACGAAAATTATCACTTTTACAGCACAAAATGGAACAAATTAACTTCTGTATAATCTGACACGCTCGAGTAGGTATTTCTATATGAAATTTTTTTGTCTTCTAAATAAAAGTCGCTACTAGCTTGCGTCACTTCCGAACCGTTAGTCTTTTGAATAGGAGCATTTTCAACCGACTTCAAGATTTCGAAGGAGGAGGTTATCAATTCGTCGGGATTTTTTGTTTTTTGCAATTTTTTTTTATATATATGTTCACCGATTATTCAAAGACGGCTAGACCGATTTAAAAAAATATTTTTTGTTTGAAAGAGAATACTTCACAGTTGTTCCTGTTGTAACCAGGTCAGGATCTGATGGTGGGATCCTGAAGAAATCGAGAGAACTCTTCAACTATTATAGGCACACCTATAGTGATTTGAGTATTTTTTACAGCAGCTCGAGTATTTGCTTTTGGAAAGGTGGATGCTAAGTGAAGTCGGTTCTTTTTTGTTTAAAATTATTAGAAAATGTTACGCGCTCGCGTAATTTTTTTTTCCCATTTTCTACCCTCCCGTATGGTCACCCCCCACCATGCAAACTGGCAGATTAACATAGTTAACACACCACACAAGACCTTACCACCATAGTTAACACAGTTAGAGACAGTTGCGCGACTCATAGCCTAATTAGGCTATGGCGCGACTAACCTATCAATATCTGACACGCTCGAGTATTTCCATGTAATCATTTATTTTACATTTTAGAAAAATCTGTTTCTTTCTGTCATCTAATTTTTCAATTCCAATATTCAATTCAATTCAATTCAATTTCTTTATTGCGAGAACATACTTACATAAGATGTTAAAAGTAAATACAGCGTTTCTTATGTTCTACCAAAAAAGGCATGCAAAATATCACTTTTACAGTATTTCTTTATACAATAAGAATTCACATATATACAGTATGTACAATAAATGAATTAATAGATAATTATTAGATTTATTAGCCTAGGTATGTCAAAATATTACACTACACGGAAGTTTATAATCAAAACAACAGCAATTAGAATATTAGTTATGAATGTCTAGATATTTGATATGTTTCCCAAATACTCCTCGACAGTGTAAAAACATTTATCAAGTAGCCATTCTGTTAGTGTTCTCTTAAACCGGTTTGTAGGACATTCTTTAATGGATTTAGGTAACAGATTATAGATTTGGATAGCCATACAGTACGAGTTGTATTTGTGGAACTTGAGCCAACATCTTGGTAGGACTAATTTATCTCTATGTCTATTCCGAATTAATCTTGGATGGAGGGTATGCTTTTCAAAAAGCTCAGGGTGTTCTCTTACAAACATGCATATTTGTTTGATGTACACGCATGGAAGTGGTAAAACTTTTGTTTGTTTAAATAAGGGCCTACATGGTGCCAAATAGTGAGTGTCACACACACACACACATACGAGTATATAGGACACATACCCGTGATAAGCAGTTAGTGCTAATTCCCTAGATGAGGTTCTACTTAATCTTCTTAAAGCAAATACAAAGTTATCCAGTCACTCATATACATAAGCAATGTGAGTTTTCCAACTACAGAATTTGTCAATATAGATCCCAAGAAATTTTGTTGTATCTACTTCTTCTAATTGGTGATTTTTATAATTTACATTAAGATCAATGTCAGTATTTTTATATGTCCTAAATTGCATAATGCTAGTCTTATCTAAATTTATTTTCAGATTATTATTATGTAACCAGTCAATTATATCTGCCAGAGTTTTATTGATGTCATCATTAAAATTATTTGGGTCATTTGATTTAATTATTAGAGTTACAACTCTATCTGATGATACATCATCAGCAAACATTATGCAGTTTTGTTTAATATGCAGTGGCAGGTCATTAATATATAAAATAAAGAACAGAGGCCCCAAAATACTCCCTTGGGGCACACCACAGCTGTTGTGGATGTATTGTGATCTCTTTGTTATAAGTTCTCCATTGACAATAGCTTGTATTTCCGTGCATTGCATGCGATCTTTCACGTAGCTGTTTATCCAATTGTAGGCGTTCCCTCTGACACCATATTTCTCTAGTTTATTTAAGAGGATTGTATGGTTGACAAAATCGAAAGCCTTGCTCAAATCTAGGAATATAGCTGCGACACGGATTTTTTGGTTAATTGAATCTGTTACTATAACTTCATCAGGTTAAAGCATGCTAACGTGGTTGAGCTACCTTTACGAAAGCCATATTGGTTCGTGTTTAAGATGGAATTTAAAAATGATGATAAGCGACTGTGCATGGCTTTTTCTATTATTTTGGAAAAAATAGTGATGGGTCGGTAGTTGTTCATCTGTGTCTTATCATCTTTTTTGTATATAGGTTTAACAATAGATAATTTAAGGTCTTGCGGAAAAATGCCTTGATCAAAGGAGAGATTTATTATGTGTGCCAAAGGTGCACTGATATATTTTGCACAAATCTTTATGGTTTGGTGCTTAAACCGTCCACACCTACAGCATTACTGTTACTTAGAGACTTGATAAGCTTAAATATTTCAGTTTCATCACACGGTTTGAGAAATATAGTTTTTGGATTCAATGGCACTGATAAATGGTTTTTAAGGTCATAATCATTCGTTGTTTGGTTGGTCTGGTTTACATAAAAATCGTTAAAAAGTTTAGCAATTTCAATGGGATCAGTATATGTTGTGTGGTCCGCTTTTATACCAGTTATGATGTTAGGTTGCGTACGTGTGAGTAGGAACATTATTAATAATTTGCCAAGTAGCAGTCGATTTATTTTTTGCCTGCGCAATAATTTTCGTGTTATGTAATTGGTGTGCTCTATTTATACATTTTCTTAAAACTTTTGTATATCTAGTGTAATTGAGTTTATTTTTAGGTTTATTTGTCATTTCATGTTTATACTTTAAATATAATTTTCTTTTATTTGTACACGCTCTCCGTAAGCCTTTTGTCATTTCATGAAATTCATGAAAAGCATCATTCGTTTCTTCTTTGCAGAGAACCTCAGAGAAGGATAAAGCCGCTACACAGTTTCGGAATTTACGCAGATTTCCGTGACTGTAATCCCTCCTTTTTTAGGGTTCCGTAGCCAAATGGCAAAAAACAGGACCCCTATGGATTCGTCATGTCTGTCTGTCTGTCTGTCCGTCCGTATGTCACAGGCATTTTACTCGGAAACTATACGACGTATCTGAATAAAATTGACACATAAGGTGTATTTTGTATGCAGCTACTTAGTTACGTAGTTAAATTTGAAAAAAATAATATTTTTAGGGGGGCGCTCCATACAGGTAACTAAATTAAAAAAAAAAAAAACAAATATCAACATGTGACACATCAATCGATAGGTCTTTCAAAATAACATTGAGGTTTCTTTTGACTATTTTGTGATTAAGTGAATATTTTCTGAAATAATCGCTTCGAAAGTCAGAAAAGTTGTGTAGCCCCCCCCCCCGTAACTTTTGAACCGTAAGTTCAAAAAATATGAAAAAATTTGAAGAGATGCGCCTTATCATATACTTTCAACGAAAATTGTTTTGAACATGATCGGTTCAGCCATTTTTGAGTTATCTCCAAAAAACTTCTTCCATAGGCATCAGATACGACCTTTTGGTATTAGTTTGGTTCTTATTCCATTGAAGGTACGGTCCCTCGGTACGGTACGGTAACCCTCCTATGCGTGGTCCGACAAGCACTTGGCCGGTTTTTATATAGTATAATATGGGCTTAAAAATATTTTTTACTGAAAACGTGACAAGTTGGGCTGTTTCATGATCTGAGAGAGCGAGTGGGAGGATTTCAGATTTTACATTCTTAATATTACTGGCTATTTGATCGAGACACGATTCTCCTCGTGTGGGACCTTCTATGTGTATTTTATAATTTTATATAAACTAATAATTTTTGACGTGCATTTATCTAGTTTAAGAATATTGTAGTTCCAGTCTCCACATAACACGATTTTATGTTTCGATTTCTTTTTATCAAAGTGGTGCAGGAGAGCTTCAAAATTAAGCAGGAACTGCTCTCTATTTGTATGCTTCGGAACACGATAAATATTTGCTACAATGAGTTTATGGTCAGGAATCCCAATACCACTGCATTCGAAAACTGGTGGAACTAAGGTCAGCACAAATCTGTAAAGGTTTGGATTTCAGATTGTTCTTTACTAGTATGCATGATCCGCCTCTTTTTTGATCCTTACGGCAAAATGAGCTAGCCAGCCTATAGTTATTAGCAGAGCTCGGATTTTTCACGGCAAAACAAAACACTAGCGTAATTTAGCCAGTGCTTGAAATATTATTTTATCGAAACCTATCGAGTCTTACTAGAGTATATGACAGGTATTGCCTCAGTACATTTTTTCTTTTTTTATTCGATGGTACACCTATCAGTGTGAATGTCAAAATTTAAAAACTAACAAACGTGCGAAAATTTCGAAAAACAGGAGACTTACTAGAGTTCAAAATCAATATTTTTGACCAGTCTAAGGTGACCTACTGGGGGTTAGAAGGTTGTGCATTAATTACCGGACATCCTGTAAGTATAAGTAATAAAATAACTTTTCATTTTAGCTTTGCCATAGTCGAGCAACAAAGAGGTAGGTCTGCATGTACAACTTAGAACGAAGTAACAATACCACCTCATTTAAAATGATAGAAACGACTGCAAATTTCATCTCACATGACATATGACATTCACACTTTAACTGTCATTTCATTACGTATAAAACGTAAATTGCATCTAGGTATTATTTATTTCGCAACGCATTGAATCCGACGTGTTGGATATACGTATAATAACTTAATATTGCAAGGTATCAATTAATACAAAAATGAGTAATGTACAAGATCGGATCAAAACGTGGATTGAAAATCACCCTGAGTTAGTCTATAATGAAGTGACCTCCACTATATACTGCTCTATGTGCGATATGCATCTAAAACTGAAGAAATGCAATATTGAGAATCATGTGAAAAGCAACCGCCACAATTACCGTTCGGGGCAACCAAATAGGAAACATCAATTTTATTTCGATTTAATTATTTTTCTTATTTCATGCAACATACCATGGGCAACAGTCAACAACAATAATTTTCGTCATTTTTTTAACAAGTATTTATGTTGCGACTGCTCTATGACTTCTTTACCGGACGAATCGACCCTGCGAAAAATTTATTTAAATCTCGTGTACAAAAAAACTATACAGGGTATAAGAGAGGTAAACAAAACCAATTATTTGTGGATATCTATAGACGAAACACCAAATTTCATGGGAAAATGTGTGACAAACGTGGTGATTCGGTCTTTGCAAAAAAATTGTTCTAAGCAATTTTATCTTTTGGGGTCGAAGGTTTTAGAGAAGGTAAATGGGGAAACAATAGCAAACCTAATAATAAACCAATTAAAATTTTTGTTTCAAAATTCTTTCAATGATAACGTAAACAATTTGCTTTTACTTTGCACAGATAGTGCCGCATATATGCTTAAAGCCGGTCGTATTTTAAAAGCAACGTTTCCTCGTATGAAACACATTACGTGTTTAGCTCATGGTCTGCACCGGGTTGCCGAAGAAGTGCGAGATAATTTCAGAGGTGTGGATGGGTTGATATCGAATGTCAAAAAGATATTCCTAAAATCTCCAGAGCGTGTACGCCTTTTTAAGGCAAAATATCCGTCCATTCCCCTACCTCCCGAGCCAATTATCACCAGATGGGGAACTGGGATATCTGCTGCGGTATATTACGCTCAATACTATGAGCAAATACGTGATGTCGTCTCCATACTTGCTAATGACTCGGCAGCTATAAGAGCTGCAAAAAAATGTTTTCAAACACGCAAACTACGACCGGAGTTAAATTTCATTCGCGACAACTACGAAGTAATAGCCTCTTCAATAGAACAATTGCAATGTTCGACTTTATCCATTGCGGAATCCTTCCTCATTCTGGATACTGTTCGTTGCTACGTAAACTGGAGTAAACTTTTACCAGTGATACGTAAATTTGAAGCCGTGCTCGAACGAAATCCTGATTACGAAATTTTAAGAGACATATCTGAAAATATTACCCGAACTGATAATGAATTCTATAAATTTGCTCCCTTGACGTCAACTGAAGTTGAACGTACATTTAGTGTACATACATGGATTTATAGTGATAAACGCAACTGTTTACTCCCAGAGAATGTTGAAAAGATAATGATCATCTACTCCTATCACTATTACCCAAATAAAATGTCTTGTGCTGCTGTGTGTACTGACGTAGATTTTGAAGAAGAAATTGCGTCTGTTTCTAATATATAGTAACTTTATACAAATGTTTTTATTAGTTTTATTACATATTAATTTTATTTGGTGACTTTTATTTCTTCTAGTTCTGAATTATCGATATCGATAAAATAATATTTCAAGCACTGGCTAAATTACGCTAGTGTTTTGTTTTGCCGTGAAAAATCCGAGCTCTGGTTATTAGGTTCCCACGACGCTCGAGTAAGGGGGCGTCCATTAATCGCGTCATACGTTTTTGGCTGGTTTTAGAGCCGCCCCTCCCCCATGGTGATCTTTGTTGATATTTTCAGGACCCTCCCCCCCCCCCCGTCCATTATGACGTGTAATTTTTTGCTAATTAAAGTAAGTACAGTTTTCTAACACGTGAACCTACGTACACATGAAGGGTAAAAAATGAAACTACATGTACATACATATAAAATAAAGTAATCTTTAATAGAAAAAAACCGGCCAAGTGCGTGTCGGACCACGCATAATGGAGGGTTTCGTACCTATTATAAAAAAAGTAATATCAAAAGGTCGTATCTGCCTATGAAAGAAGTTTTATGGATAAAACTCAATAATTCTAAAAGCGATAATGCTCTCAAATTTTTTTTTAAATATTTTTTGGATCTCCGGTTCAAAAGAAACAGGGGTAGGCACAATTTTTTTAGACTTACGGATTTTTACTTTAGATTTTTACTTTGAATTTTTTCTTAAAATATGCACTAAATAAAAAAATCCTCAAACAAACCTCAATGTTATTTTTAAAGACCTATCGAGTGATGTGCATCATATTGATATTTGGCAAAAATTGACAAATAGTTACATGTATGGAGTTCCCCCCTAAAAATATCTTTTCCAGCTATTTTACTACAAAACTAAGTAGCGGCACACAAAAATAGAACTTATGTTCAAATATTTATTAAGATACGTTTTATAGTTTCCGAGTAAAATGAATGTGACATACGGACGGACCGACGTACAGACAGACATAACGAAAAGTTTTTTTCCAATTTGGCTGCGGAACCCTAAAAAACTACTTAACAAAATAATATCTAAAATGCCATTAAAAATTATTTACAATCATAGTTTATCTCATAACAATTAGTCCCAAGACGTAAAAAAAAACGGGATGCACTCCGTGAGTACCGGCAGAAGTGAAAACTTGAATATTAACGTTGTGCATTTTTGATATTTTGGAATGGTTAGGGAATAATTTTGCACGAATTGCTTTAATTATCAATATAAAAGTACTATAATTTATGTGGTAAAGTACAATATTCATTTAATTCGCTATCGTACACAAACATGACAATTTATATTACATTAAAAATTTAACACTTCAGAACTATTACAATTATTTATTCGATCAGGTCCTGTGTCCGTCTTACGAATTATTCAATCTGACGAATCTGTCAGTCACGTGACCTGTCGCGAGTTTAATATATTTTCTCCATCACAAAAAGTGCACAGCGCCGCTAAAGAACTTTTCACTTCAAAAACCTTGTCCTAGAGGAGTTCCATTCTGATCTAAACGAGCAGTTTCTATTTCACTAAATAGCACTATTTAAATGCAATTGGTTTTAGTTAAAAAAAATATCGCTATACGTCTGCTTATGAGGTTTCAGGAGTTCCCTTGATTCCTCATGGATCCCGTCACTAGAATTAAAATTTGCAGCTGCGAGGCAAAAATCCGCGCGCTACTCTGGTTTTGAAGATTGATTCATTTAAAAGTTGATAAATTTTATTTTATTGACCATAATACAGTATGGCACGGAGGAACAAAAAAATTACACGTGATATGTGTCCAGACCCCCCTCCCCCCTGTGGTGATCATTGGTGATTTTTTCTTGACCCCCTCCCCCCCCCTATACAATATGACGCGATTAATGGACGCCCCCTAACTGCAAATTTAGCATCATGGGCTCCCCTACTAAAAGTTTGTGGAGCGCTGGTAGCCTGGCAGTAGAACGTAAGACTTTCAATCAGGAGGTCTCGGCTTTAAACTTTAAACCCCGGCTAGTACCACTGAGTTTTTCGGAACTTATGTACGAAATATCATCTGATATTTACCAGTTGCTTTTCGGCGAAGGAAAGCATTGTAAGGAAACCGGACCTAAACCTAGCAAGGCCTAGTTTCCCCTCTGGGTTGGAAGGTCAGATGGCAGTCACTTTCGTAAAAACTAGTTCCTACGGCAATTCCTGGGATTAGGTTGCCGAGCGGACCCCAGGCTCAATTGAAAACGGAACAAACGCTAGGAGAATTCATGATGAAATAGGTAAGTTTATAATCGCAATTTTTTGTTAGGAACATATTAAAAAATTCGGACAACTAACTTTTCCAAGCTTACCATGGCTAGTAGAAGGAGACTTAAGCTTACCATGGCTAGTAGAAGGAGACTTAAGCTTACCATGGCTAGTAGAAGGAGACTTTGTGCTATGAAAATGTTTCCTCGCACCTCGCACGGGTTGACCGACGGTTTCGGGCAGCCTTAGCGACAACTCGCACCATTTCTGCTGCAAAACAAAATCACGCAGTTAGTAAGTAAGTAAGTAAACTTTAGTCTGGCATACCATCCTCCTTAAAAAGCTGAGAAGTGTTAGCCGTAAATCGTTTCTAAACAATGGTTTAGAAACGATTTACGGTTAACACTTCTCAAAATAAAGATAAAGATAATGAAGATTTGATTCTTCATATTTAAATTAAAGTTTAAATCTAGATATAAAATACATGCAGATGATACAGGTCGAAATCGGGTTCAAGTAGCAAGCGATCAAGTCATAACACAGAATCGAAAGATTAGCCTAATAATGATGTTATTTGTCACCAATATTGATATTTATTTTTCAGAGAATAGTGGAAAAATAAATTTTGGCGTACTATTTGGTCACCCTACTCAATGTGACGTCTTATCGTTTTCCATAAAAATGTCATATCTAAATTAACATCGGTGATCATGATTTACTTGGACTTGAAAAATCAATAAGTACTTAATAATTTAATTCATTCTGTTCAAATACTACCATAAGATATAGTCTGGCCAGCCAACGAACGCAGTAGCAATGTACAGCGAACAAAAGTATGACAACACTAAGAATCAGTGAAAAAAGCAGCAAAGATCATCAAATTGTATGTTTTTAATTTTAGCTGGTATTTCCGCCCCTTTCATTTGGTGACATTTACGGTGTGTAAAAAGGAGACGGATATATTTCGTCTGATCTGTCATCAACTGCAACAGATAATCTGGTTGAGGCAATTGACATATGCCTTAAAAGTGAATTTAAATTTAATTGGGAACGTTGCAGGAGTTCTATCTCACTCGCGCTTAAGATGAGAGAGTGAAATGCACTAGAAACAAATTCAATGTGAATTTAAATGTTCGTCATGAAATACGGTGTCTCATCACAAAGGGTTGCCACATGTACGTATTTTGAATTTGCCGCGCGTTTCTACTGACAGAAATGGTTTGCCGGACTATAAATGGTGATCGTTACAGAGTCAGAAAAAGTGGCTCTGAATTCCGACTCAGTTCACCCTCTCTGTATTATTGCACGATTCACGGTCTATGATATATAATAATGACAGATGGGTTATGCACGCTCCAAAAGAATTAAAGCCCAATTGAGATCCCGTCACCCGCGTAAGAAAGAGACAAACTGAGAGTGACAAAGATGCAATGATTGTCAAAATAGATAAACAAAACAGAATCGTAGCTAGGAGCTAGATTATGAAATAACTCTGGAAGAATTTTTTGTGTTCATTTTGTTAGAGTATAACCCATCAATCACGGTTAGGTACTAAACAAATCGTTGAATCCCACCATAGGCTAAGAAAATTAGATTTTTTTGAAGAATTAATTCCCAGCAGGCTTGAAATCGTTTTAATATCTTCACATTGGACCCGGGGTATGTCCTTAAACTACGCCCGGACTTGGGTATGTCCTTAAACTATGCCAAAAAGAGAGGTATGGGCACTGCGAATGGCATCTCGCTAAGTGTGGTAGGGCACGTTCAGTGAATGTCATCTCGCTCAAATCTGGAGCAGAGCCCGACTGGGGAAGTACCTCCACCTTACAGAAAACCACAGCCAAATAGCACTAGACCCTACTCATAGTGTTGTGTTCCTGCTGGTGAGTAAGGTTGCCAAAGAGCTCAAAGAGGACCCAGTGTGTTGACGATGAGGGACCCTCTTATTCCTTTAGCCGTCAACACAGTGAATCCTCCTTTTTGTAAAGGGTCGGCAACGCACATGTGACTCCTGTGGAGTTACAGGGGTCCATAGGTTACGGTAGCTGCTTACCATCAGGCAGGCCGTATGCTTGGTTGCCACCATCGTAGTATAAAAAAAAAAAGAACGTGGTCCTAAATGCATGTGATCTGAGTTTGCCCAATCCCAGGAGGTGTGCATAACTTTTTAGCGAAATTTTTGCTCTATGTCAGTTTTTTGCTTCTAGCTCGAAAACGGTACGTCCGAAGGAAAATATTAGATATATCAATATTAAAGATTGTTAAATTCTGCGCCGAATGAGTATCTTAACGTATAATTCAGTTCAGCGGTACAGCCAAAATCAAACATTATAAATCGGGAAAATGTCTCATTTATTTGAAAAACTAATATTTTGACTTACATAGCACATATCTTTGAAACAGATGACTCCTGTTGAAAACCCTATAGAATAAAAGTTGAAGAGAATACAATTTCACGATATATAGACATCTCAATTTTCAAGTATCATTATTGCTTTTTGCCTTGTATACGGTGTTAAAATACGCGTATTTTTAAAACTTGCCGCGTTATTTTAGGGTCATGATAGAGTAGCCAGACTCTAGTAGAAAGGATGCAGGAACACATAATAATATGGCTGTTTCTCTCATACATTTCGTGAATGTCATATCTGATCTGACAGTACAGTGAGTGTGGAGTATAATAGACAGTAAGTAGTGGCCCGTCGCTAGCCAGCCTGCCATTTTGTAATATTGTTAGATTGGACTCTTTTGTATGGGTGCGGTTTACGTTGTGTTTATTCGCTAATGGCCTGTCTACTACCTTATTGCTGAATTTTTTACGAAAACAAAACTTATTGAGTAATGTCTTGCAATGCCTAGAGGCAAAGTGCATTCTGTTAAGGTGTATATTTGTGAATTAAATGCAGGATTCACTAGCAGGTACGTACTTATAATTTTGATAGCAACATAGCTATCGTAATAAACATGTCAATTTCGTTTCGTATTCAAATGTTTCGTACATGGGTTTATATTTGCTACTTTATGGCGACTAGTTCATTTATTTTGTGCCAGCTCATCATTATTGCAAAATGCAAATTATCTGAAATTTAATATTTGTTCAGTAGAAATGCTGTTCCCTAATACCAGTTACGTAAAAAATATAAAATTTTTAAATGTTAAACAACAGCATTTTTAATAATTTTATTTTTTAGGACGATTAATTAGTCTTCTGTAATGAATAAATATACCTAATGTAGAATTCATAATTCTGTGGAGAGATTTGACAGCTTCTAGCATACACAGTGGTTATCGAATGTATGTACACGTAAAGTGCTGTCTACGCTGAATTATGGATTCTACCTTATGTTAGAGTCAGCATGGAAAGAAAAGTGTCGTGGTTTATATGGCAGCTCATACATTCTACAAGTTGACAGTATTAATGGATCACAATATATGTTCAGCTACTTACAATTTTAAAATTGATATGTTTTGAAAATATTTAATCCGCCATGCCTCAATTGGAAAATACCATTAAAGATCCCTAGTTGAAACCTCGGCAGAACACAACAGACCAAATCCCTTTGCTTTATCTAAAGATGTGCTAAAGAATTGTTTGTATATTGTTTTATTATTATTAAAAATGTCATGATCATCAGATGTTGGGTACCTATACAGCGCCATCTGTGATCACTTGAGAACTGTACATAAGATTTTTTTTTAAATAAGCGGTATAAAAATACCCTGAATGTTGTCCCAGAGTATAAACTATTACTTACTATTCAAGAATTCATGAAATTCCGTCCAGTAGTTTGTAGTGCGCGAACAAACTCACAGACAGACAGACAGACAAAAATTCCAAAAATCACTGAAATGTATTCAGTAATGTTTCTAAGACTCCCTGAATTAGTTTTTCTCAAATATTTTCAATGTATTTTTTTTCCTCCTTACCCATTTATTATATGTAATATATATATATATATATATATATATATATATATATAGTGTTATCTGCTTTATACATATGTATAATAACAGAAGAATGGGCTTAAGAATGCAATAGGGCTACCATTGTAGGGTGAATTCAGCTTATTATATAATAAAAACCTTAAATTATTAAGGGACAATCTTAAGCAAATCAATGAAGTCCCATAGTAAGCTCAAGGCTTGTGGTAGGTACTAGAAAACAACTATTATAATAGGTATATTGATAAATACTCAAATATGTAGAATATGAGCCCTGTGCTTAGTTACCAATATTAATGCATTTACCAATCTTGGTGCTTTGTGCTGTTCTATCTTGTATGGTGGATTTTGATGAAAAGATTACATTATTTCATAAGAGTTAAAATATAAATTTTAATTGAGTGACAAAGTAACAGGGCAGGGACAGGGCTTGAAATACATTTGCTGATTATATACTTAACTAAAAATTCATTAACATATCCTTAATGTCAATTATACTATTTATTTTATACTACACTATCATCTTCAACAGTATATTCTGTATAGATGTCATACATTATATACCACATCAGGATAGTATGCATTATTTAAAACATTTGTAGATTACTGTGGGCTACTGAACACTTGATGGTAGTTACTTAGTTATCCTGGGTATTTTCCATACGTCTTCATCAATTGTGCCTATTTTATTTAATATATTTTTTATCAAATTCAAATGTGTCTGAGAAATTTCAGTGTAACTATATATATTTGAAATAATAAGTTCAAAAGGATAATTATCAATGATAATTACCTATTTGATAATAACCTAAATTTTTTAAACCGCCCTGCACAAAAAAAATACGAATAGAAAAAAAATGTGTACCAGCGATAATAATCCGATAATTATCTGATAAATATCAGAGATCATAAACATCTTGGTCATTTCGAATCCTGAAATAGGTATATTATTCACTTTGTCACTATAATTTTATTGGTGAGTATAAAATTGTTAAATTAGTCTTGTTTTTTTTAAATTTCAGATGTTCCTAAGGGCTTCAGAGTTGAGACCGAAGAAAAATTTATAAAATTTCGACCTTCACCCAACTTTAAAAATATGAAGAAGTTTTTAAAATCAAAAATAGACTTCTCAGAAAACAGCAACCACTCCCCTCTCCATGGGGCCGAACCTTCACCGCCGAGTACCTCTCCAGAACTAGTTACATCAATAGAAGAGCAGAAGGCTTTGCTAGAAAAGGCAAAGCCTGCGCAACCCCCTTTACCATTGGAACCTCCGCCCATCACCCCAATAGACTTTAGCTTGCCACATAAACAAGAAATTGAAGATCATGCATATCAAAGTAGATTAGGCTCGCCTACGTTAAGTCATCATGAGACTAGTGAGGTCTCCTTACTATCATCGGCTACAAATTACGAAACAGCACAAGCGGAAGCCTCGCGCTTACAAGGGCCTCGCATCAACCCTGCAAGGGCCCCACAGAGCAGAATTTTACAAGGGGCGCCTGGGGCCTCACGAAGGTTAAAGCCGCCCATGAAAGAAACTATGTGCAAAGAGTTCGTTAGAGGAACTTGCAGTAGGGCAGGCATGTGCAAATATGCTCATGAACTAGATCTGTCACAGTTACCGGGTGTATACACTTTTTGTTATAACTTTCAGAACACGGTTTGCACATATCCAAAATGCAGATACGTGCATGCCTCGGTATTTGAGGAGCAAAGGTTTTACGAAACTGGCAAACTACCGCCACATGCCAGGGATCACATCAAGAAGCCTTCGTTGGCCCCGACCCCGGCACTGGCCCCGGCTCAGGTTCCGGTTCCGGTCCCAGTCCCAACAATGCTACCCCCGCCACCACCACCACCACCTGAAGGTATATTTCACGATATAGTGGCAGTTGTAGCTATAAAAATGCGGCTTTTCGTGAACAAGAGATTTCCTTCAGCATGATTATTCCTTAACACCCAAGGATGGATTTGATTCTAACGGGGGGAGGCTCTAAACTATATCTTGATATCTACATCAGTTAAGCTACTAGGCCAAGTTTGGTATCGTTATCGTATAAATCGGGGAGGCCCAATTCATTTATAGTATAATTTTGACACTGTTCCGAAGCAAAAACATGTAAAGTAAAAAATAACTTATTTTGATATTCCCTATTTCACAAGGAAAAAATCCATAACTTATAAACAATTATGAATCTTGAAAAAATAAAAGTCGCTTTAGAGAGCCCTATTATTCATTAATTAAAGAAAAATCGAATGTCAAACTAAAACGTTATATATACGGGGTGTAGTGTAGTAAAAAAAACTGTTGACGGTGCTAAAAATTGAAATGGAAAAAATCTAATCAAAATGTTTTTTGCGATTGTGGAAAAAAAATACATCAACAATCTTGGTGGCTCCACTTCTCAAATCCATCCTTGGCTCCTAAGGAATAATCAGGCCGAAGGAAATCCTTTGTTCACGAAAAGCCGTATTTGACCTTTTTACGGCTTGTGCACATACAACTAATATAACCACCTATCTTTACACATTTTTCAATTCACTTTCGATATTCATATTTCAGTACCTATCTTGCGTAATCTCAGCCCTTTAGAAATTAATCGTCTAATTCTGACACGTCATTTATTTTGCACGCGGGTCGTACTTTTTTTGTTCGAGGTTAGACTACACGTTTTAAAGTGCGCACTATATTTATTATCAGTATTACACTTATACAAATATTTGAATATTCTTAGTAGCATGAAAACGTTAAAAAAAGTTTACTTCTAAATTAACGTAACGGTTTTAATAATTTATTATTACGAGTATTTAAAACGATTGATTTCAATTGTTTTAGCAAAGGGTTGTGTTAACTTTAATGTCATGCATTGCTACTGCAGTTAAATGAAATCTATAATCTCACCCGTTCCTTGCTCACATGCACGTTCGTCCCATTTCGCAGCTATTAACGGAAAGACAGGGCCTTGCCGTTATTTTCTTTATACCGCTCGTAATTTTGTAGCCTGCCCTCAAACTGTTAATTATAAAGTCTGGTCTACCTTCATATTTTTATGTGATTGATGATTAAGTAAGCCTTAAACGAATATTGATTTACTGTAGGTATTTCTCGGGACCCGTTTATCGTATTCTCTAATACTCGGCTATTAACACATTTTCTCTATAAATTGGACCCTAACGTGGTAACATCAACAGTGATGTTCGTTTGTTCTATTTGTTTACCTATGCATTGGTACAGTCACGGACTTGAATAGTTGAGCCATGTACAGTTCAATCTATTTTTTAGGGTTCCGTAGTTAACTAGAAACCCTTATAGTTTCGCCATGTCTGTCCGTCCGTCCGCGGATGATCTCAGTGACCGTTAGCACTAGAAAGCTGAAATTTGGTACTAATATGTATATCAATCACGCCGACAAAGTGGTAAAATAAAACCGGCCAAGTGCGTGTCGGACCACGCATAGGAGGGTTCCGTACCTTCAATGGAATAAGAACCAAACTAATACCAAAAGGTCGTATCTGATGCCTATGGAAGAAGTTTTTTGGAGATGACTCAAAAATGGCTGAACCGATAATGTTCAAAACAATTTTCGTTGAAAGTATATGATAAGGCGCATCTCTTCAAATTTTTTCATATTTTTTGAATTTACGGTTCAAAAGTTACGGGGGGGCTACACAACTTTTCTGACTTTCGAAGCGATTATTTCAGAAAATATTCACTTAATCACAAAATATTCAAGAAAACCTCAATGTTATTTTGAAAGACCTATCGATTGATGTGTCACATGTTGACATTTGGTAAAAAATTTTTTTTTTTAATTTAGTTACCTGTATGGAGCGCCCCCTAAAAATTTTTTTTTTCAAATCTAACTACATAAGTTACATAACTAAGTAGCTGCATACAAAATACACCTTATGTGTAAATTTTATTCAGATACGTCGTATAGTTTCCGAGTAAAATGCCTGTGACATACGGACGGACAGACAGACAGACAGACATGACGAATCCATAAGGGTTCCGTTTTTTGCCATTTGGCTACGGAACCCTAAAAAGTGGAAAAAATGTTTTATTAGGTCCCGTATACGTTAAGTGGGGAGTGATATTTATTTTATTTCATCCCTAACGTGTGATATATTGTTGGATAGGTATTTAAAAGTTAATAGGGGTTTACTAAAATCATTTTTTGATAATGTAAATATTTTCGGAAATAATCGCTCCAGGGGCCCATTTCTTGAAAGCTTGTAACTTGTAATACAAGCGGAAGTCCCTTTCCAGCAAAAGATGTCGAAAAGTGACATCCGCTTGTATTACAAGTTACAAGCTTTTGAGAAACGGGCCCCAGAAGTAAAAAAAAATGTGTCCCCCCCTCTAACTTTTGAACCATAAGTTTTAAAAATATGAAAAAAATCTCAAAATTAGAACTTTATAAAAACTTTCTAGGAAAATTATTTTGAACTTGATAGGTTAAATAGTTTTTGAAAAAAAATATAAAATAATTTCTGAACTAAGTTTGTAATTTAACCGTATAAGCAGGTGTTTATTGTACCTGTAATTTCTACAAAAACACAATGAAATTACGTGCTTTCAAATAAAAATCATCTTCCATACTTTAAGCTCGCGCGCAATAGTTTACTTAATTTGCCGATAGATGTCGCTGTACGTGGAACGCTCATATCATATCCTACATGGCGGTGTTATTTTAACTCTTAAGTGGGGACACTTACTGTGACGGACGGAAAACTACGGAACCCTACACTGAGCGTGGCCCGAGCCCGACACGCTCTTGGCCGGTTTTTTGTTTAAGGCTTATTCTATGAAATGTCAAATGTAAATTGACCGTACCTACTTTAATCCAGTGCGTGTGCGATTGTTATTGATTAAATGCAAAAGAAAATTTCGAGATAGGTAACTATAATTTGGTGGTTTCCGTACGTTAAGGGGGTGGGGCGGACAGCAAGATTATTTGTAAAGGAAATTGCCCCCCCCTCCCCGTAAAATCCTATCCTGGATCCGCGCTTGGAGTGACTACCGGTGACTACCGCTTCTATGTTCACCTAATTTCTTATCCTAGAAAATACCTAAACCTTCACAGAAATAAATCATTTTAACGTTGTTATTGTTGATTTGACGTAGCTAATTTGACTATTAGTTAGACTACTGTATTGTAAACTAGTTTATGCCCACGACTTCGTACGCGTAGAAGCCCCATATTCAACCTCTTTACAGTTGATTTCCGGGGTGAAAACTTATATTATTGCTCTTATAAATGTGTATTTTAATTTTCAGAGCCAGCACCTCCACCGCTACCCAGAGAAATTGCTATATTTGCAAATCCCCCACCTGTATTGGTTCCCAGGTATATATATCTCTCTTTAATTAAATGAAAACCGATAATACAACTAACAAGTTCAAATAAAATAAAACGTAAGTTTATCAATTTCATCAAATTTATATTAATTAATGCTAATAAAATGTGTGGAAAGTTATTAAAATTAAAACAACATTTTTTTTTTAATTTTACTCATTTAATGTAACAGAGAAGCAAATAGTTCACAGTGATCATTGTGATCCAATGGGGAAGTCAACTGTCAATTTGTTTGTCTATTATATATGTCAAATCTCATAAAAAAAAGAACCAACGTACGCAGCGCCATCTAGAAGTCATTTAACCAGCTGTCAAATTCCATTTCAAAAAATGGACCATCGTACGCAGCGCCATCTATGATGATGACTTCACCGGCCTTCCGATTGTTGCCGTTATTTATTCCCTTACCTACTTAAACTAGTTAAAAAACGAATAGATAGAAGTTAAACAAAGCAACAGAATGTCGTCACATTCTATTTTTTGGTTCAGAAATGACAGAGATGGCTACTCCATCCAGGTTGAAATCTCTAAGTTATCAAGCGACCCCAAACCAACCCCAAACAGCGTGTGACGTGACGTTCCTCACAACAACATTTTGACATTGTCATTTCCTAAGAAAAGGCATATTCAACCGCGTCCACTTAATAGAACGATGTTGTTGTTTATTGGATCATGACGTCATAACGACTCCTTGAAAGAAGTTAGCGTTTTAGTGCCAAATTTTAAAATGAAATTTATATTAAGGCATTTTAATTAATATACGCGTGTTATTTCTTATAAATATATTTCTAAGGTATAGCTATAAAATCGATACAAATTTTTTTTACCCCCTGTTTGGTAGGGGTCACGATTCAGTGGAGCTCAGAGATAATAATAGTCTTATTACGAGACCACCCTTAAATAAATAGATGAGTGTTTATATTATTTTACTGTTATTAACTAAAGTGGTTTATCAGACTATAAATATCTTAAGGGTGTGTTTACACATCGGATCACGTCCGGCGAGCTTCATACTCCTCTCTATCAACATTTTTGTCGGCTGCCCATTTTGAACATCACCCCACGTGTAAACGCACCCGTAAATTCACGCCAGCAAACGCAGTTCTCGTACTGTCTAGTGTTTATGTTAATGTTTTTATAAAAGATTATGGATATAGTCACGTAATATTGTGATATGATAATCCATATTTAAGGTGCCCTTATGGCAGCCGGTGCTTACGCCTTTATCGTTTGAAAATTATATTGAATCTGTACAACGACTACAACGTAAGCGCCTGCCGCCATAAGGGCCCTTTCGATAGGGATTATCACACTTAGTTACTACGCGCGTCAAGTAAAGACAAATAATGTAAATAAACTTGACACAAGATTTGTATTAAAATCCCCTTACTTTCAAATTATCATGGAAGGATTTCAAAGAGAAAGGAGAACATGCGTGAAAAATATTTAATTGAATTTGTTCAATAAACACGTTCAACAATCCCAAATTGATATGAATAAGTGGAAGTCCGTAATAATTTTTAACAGTTTATTAAAGATATTGCGGTTTAAAAACGTAAAATTTTTGCCATTTTTTTTAATAACTCAAATGTATTTTCGAGACCTTAGTTCGATTACTTATGTTCTAACAAGAAAAAAAATGTATGACAACAATATGGCTAAACGCATTTTTTCGTGCCTAAAATTACAAAAATCTTCCAAAAACTTGTCCCCTCCAAACAGTTCCTGCAACTTTGAGGTCGGTGACGACCTCACACTTTTTGTATGGGGCGTTATGACGCGCGGCGCAGACGCTTAATGTATTTTCACATTTTTGACGTTTCAGGGCTATCATAGATAGTAGGTTTATTAGAGACATTTTAATCTACAGGGAGATAGAATGGAATGACGTCTTCCAAAAAAATCATGCATGTTCCAAATTGGTGTCAACTTTGTTTACATTAGTATGTTATTTAATCAAATACAAACATTGAAAACATTGAAAAAATAATCAACCCAGTTGGACTTGAACCAACATCGATACGCCTTACCGGGGCTCGATATCGTAAGGCGTATCGATGTTGGTTCAAGTCCAACTGGGTTGATTATTTTTTCAATGTTTTCAATGTTTGTATTTGATTGAATAACATACTAATGTATGAGTGGAATACCCACTTTAAAAAAAAATGTAAAATAATTATTTGTTTACATTATTTCCTTGTGTGTGTGTAAATACGAATGTACGTGAGTGAATCCTTAATACTTTATAGTTAGTATGTCTCAAGTAAATTATGTTTTTCAGTGTTGACAAACCCGTTATCAGTTGCGTGCCCACCGCAAACTTGGAGTCAAGGCCAATGGACTATTTCATAAGTAAGTCACTGTTGATTAATTATTCGTAAAGCGAATGACTTGACACAAGTTCACTTAAGGAACAAACAGATTTAAGTTATTAAGTGTAAATAACTTAAATGTCGAACTTATTTATTACTCACGAAGATAATGAAAACGGGCCACTTCGTATATGAATTTCCACACAAGGCGACCTGGGGCCTATTTCTCGAAAGGTATTCGACCAATATTATTAGTCCACGAACTGTCAAATCGTATGGTTTTCAAGAGTAATAATATTAGTCTAATACCGTTCGAGAAATGGGCCCCAGACCTGTTTTGATTGACTTTGAGTGCAGTAAATTATAAGCCACTTTCAAAGTTATATTGCAAAGACAAAGTAAATTGCTTATTTAGTTGATATTTTAGGGATTTACTATCAAGATGAATTAAATTAGCATGTTTTCCAATGTAGCTCCTTAACCTTTGTAAAGGCACACGTTATCTTAAGAAGTAGGTAAAGCGATGGGTGAGTCCAAGATAACAGATGAATATTTACGGCGTTATTTAACTGGAGTGATAAAATTTCCGCGTCTTTACACATACTATAATAAAATGTGCATTTTTATATAATTTTGTGTCACTCCAGCATAAATAACACAAAGTAACGTACTACATTTTACTGTTCATTAACAACAACATAGCAAAAATAAGCAAGCGAATGAATAAAAAAAATACACTTGTTAAAGCATCAGAGGTAGTTAATGCAGGGGTTACATTGCCGAGAGATATAACTGCTTATTCATAAACGTCTTACAAACCTCATTTAACTGACTAATAGTTGTCCTTAGCTGTTATTTTGACAGTTGTGATTGTTAGTAGCAGACAAAACATAATTTAATTAAATCAGGCTTGTAAGACGTTTATGAATAAGCGGGATTGTCTTTTATTTCCGATAATTTTTATCCTTAGTCGAGATTGTCTCGGTGTTTCGGTATCAATATTATTATTTTGCAACAGATTTGAATAGATAAATATAATAAGTTAAAGAGAATTATAATAAAGTAATACCGTATTGACAATGTATATTATAAATTTGTTTTTAAATGGAATCCTACGAATTTAGTAGTAAGTAAAACTATGAGCTTCAATTACGTATACAGTGCGGTTTTACCCGATTCCGCTAGCTCCGGGCTATATAAGAGTCCAGGTTAACCGGTTATTCATAAACGTCTTACAAGCATCATTTAGTTACTTTATGTTTTGTCTGTTTCTAAGAAACACAACTTGATAATTCTTACAAACAATCATTATAATTATCGGATTTTTATAGTCTGTTAATTATAGATTTGATAATAACCTAAAATTTGTACATGCTGCAACGGCAACAAAAATTGCGAGTGAAATGAAACAAAAAAAAAAATACTTCCGATAATATCGGATAATTATCAAATTTATCAAAGACCATAATTATCTTGATAATATCGTACCCTGCACTACTGGTAAAGTGATAAATAAGGACAAACGATTAGTTAAAGGCTTATAATTTTCCGGGCATCTGAAATATGACTTGGCAGCTTTTCTAAGGCATAGAATAATGTAAATATATTTTTAAATGTACGTCTGTGTAGAAGTAAGGTACGGAAGATGATATTCTTATTCCATTATTTAAATTTATCGTAAATTCTATGAACGTTATCTAAACAACTACCTAAATACAAAAGGTATCTTTCATATTTTCTAAATCATATGTGGTCCATGAATTTAGGATCAGTATATCTGCATTACTTACCTATATTCATAGACCCCACAAACTTTTTAAGAATCCTTTTTATCTTTACAGCTCGCGTGTAGTTGCCCGTTTTACTAATATTGAATATTTAATTCACTTTAATTGCTTCCTAAATATATTAATAGATCCTTATTTTTAAATTAATACGTGATCGTTTTCTGTTTAAAAAAGGCTTCTTTAAATGCTTCCCAGTTATAAATTCAGTTATCAATATATTTATTTGGTACCTGCCTATAGTTAAACAATAACTCTAAATGCATTAAAATACAGCAAACCTTGAGAAAATGTACGGCCTCGAATTAGTCCCTAATCTATTAATTATATTACCCATTTTTATTTTTGATAGCTACCCAAATACAAGTATTTAGCTACCTGGTTAAAAACATGCCTTAGTTAAATGAGGCTTGTAAGACGTTTATGAATAAGCGTGTAAGTCAGCAGTAAAAAAGTAAATTCTTTGAATTTTGCTTTGTATTTTGTGCAAATACTTTTTTTTTGTTTTTTGGAGAGGTAGGTATTTGCTATCAATTAAATGTAAAAAAAAATCTTTTATATCGTAATAAAGTTTAGCTTCGATACTTTAATTTTATGAACTCTTATTATGATCTTATTATTGTTGAACTTAGTATGTTAGGATATACATATATTTGGTATTACTATACTTAATTAAGAACAATGAAGACCAGTCACAAACAACGTAACGTATAGATATTTCCATAAACAAATTTTCAATACACTGGAGAGTAATTCTAGACGAGATTAGCTTGAAGTTCCGTGAAAAAATCCTGTAAATTTTCTACGTCAGCCATTCAATTTAAAAATGTCATCGCCATTCTCCTAGCGTTTGTCTCGGCTTTAGCCACGGCTCAAATGAACCGGGGGTCAAAATTCACTAAATTTGACAAGTGTTTTAAAGAAAAATAGACACGTACAATAATGCATGGTTCATATTTTTTAGCATAAGAAAGACTATCTACCTTACAAAGTTATCGGAAATAAAAGAATACCTGTTTGGCTTCTCAGTTTGACGTGCCTTTTACCTAGGTAGTTAAATAAATAAATTCTATTAATTCACATAATTTGTCACACATTTTCTATTCAATGGTGTTTGCTATTAAGTAACAAGTAAGCATATTACTTCATTGCGAGAAAGTTATATTAAAAAAAACCGATACCTAAATATGAACAGGTAGTTTGGCCTGGGTAATTCTTCGACATTGCGGGTCCTAACCGCTATTGTATTTAAGGAATGTTCCTAATTGTACTTCGATAAGAAAAGACTTATCTATCGCATTAAGTCGACGCAGGTACAGAGTTTGCAGGTACCGTACGGCCACGGACTTTAATTGTTGAGCCATTGAGGGTTCACATTATATTGGACATTGCATAGAGTAAGAATGAAACAAAAGAAAACAACTTGAACCGTAAATGGTTGAACAATTATAGTCCGTGACTGTACCTCGAAGAATGACCCAGCTAAAACAGAATATCGATGCCCCGTTTCTTTAAGCAATACGTAGTGTTTACATCACACGCAAAATACCATTAACAAACTAATCTGCGAAATCTTTTGGATTTGCCGCTCGTGTCGTCTAATGAATGATGCTTAATTATGATTTCTTAGCGTATTATAGGTGCTATCACATGGGTTTGTGGAGATTTGCCGGGCGACGACTGTTGCGCTTTGCGACTTGTTATATGTTGTTGGTTTTTGTCTGCAGTCCCCACAGCGCCGCGCGACACCGAGCTCAAGGCAAAAAAATGCAAACATTGCGACACTATGGAGTTCAGGTTTGCTACTTTGCATCACTTATGATTAATTTTAATTTATTTTACTACTTTTGATACATGCAAAAAAGCTCTGCCATTTATAAAAATTAATAGAAAAATTATCCTGTGAAAAAAATAAGGTAATAAATAGGTTTCTACAGTTTAGTGACACATATGGTAAAGCCTTTATGTAAATATTTAAAAAATCTGAAATATAATATGTAAGTATATATTAGTTTTAATAATGGGATGGATGAAAATTTAAAACGGTTACCAATACCTAAAGCCGAAATATAGTATGTACATACAAAAGTACTTGTTTATACCTCCACGCCTATTGGTGACTTACCGTGATAACGTAAAGCGCGGTTTAGACTAGCAATAACTTGCGTGCAATATTCACTACTTTGCTGTAATTGACCGATTAAATTCATTGCATTGCATTCAGTAGTAGAAATATAAAGAAAATTTCATGCAAGTTCTTGCTAGTCTAAACATCGCTTTGTAATGGTATGGTACCATCAGTCTAGCGTCCTACCATAGGTATACGAATGCCATTAAGTTTGGGTTCTAAAAATCGTTTTGAGTAGTAGTGCGGCGAAGGCAGGCGCTCACTTACGTAATATTTACATGTCTACCTTATTACTTAAAGTCTAAAGTAATCCTTTAAATACCTACAGGTATTATATACAGGATGTAATCGTTCAGTGTAGCCAGGCGTTTATTCCGTAAATATAACAGATATCAGAGAACTTTAAAGTGATATCGAAAGTCCACGTTACTCCATGAGTAAAATGACATGATTAACCTTTTTTTAAATAAAAGTAGTAATATTAAAAATATTGAGGTGAAACGCTACATTTGGTACGACGACGTTCCTTGAGACTGTAATTTCTCTACCGTAAAAGATAAAACTGTTTAAGATTCATAATTTACACGAATAAACTGTAATGATAATTGATTGATGTGGATAAAATAAAACAATTCATGAATCATATGAGAAAGGTAGGCCTTTTAAACTAAGGCCTCTCAACGAACAGCGTACTGAATATACGGGAGGGTTTGGACTTCACATTTGGGATATTTATGGTTTTATTAAAAAAAGTTATTAACGTGATTTTAATCATTGGGTAACGTACTTCCGATATCAATTTAAAGTTTTCTGATATCTGTTATATTTACGGAATAATCGCCTGGCTACACTTGACGATTACAGCCTGTATGTGCTTCTTCTACGAAATAAAATAAATATACGTTTTCATTCATCCCCCATTGTGTAAAAAACAGTATTAATTTTGTACTTTAGGTTAGGTAGTAATATAATATATTGAATGGGTGGTGGAATTATGAATGATTCATTGGATATATTGGCTTTAGTTTATTGGACGATCAGGTAATATAAAAATGAAGAAGAAATTAAACTTATTTAAATATAATTTTATACAACTCTCATGCAATTTTAATGCACATTGCACATGGAGGTACTAAGAAAAACCTGTCACATAACTCGACCTACCTGGTGCGAATACTGAAATATTGTTTAATTAATTTTAGATAATTTTTTCATCTGTTTATTAACAGTTAATCAATTATTTGTAACTGACTTCATTTCTTTTAATAGTTGCGTAGTTTATATTGTCATTTTTCTTTGCATAGTTATACCGTTGACTTGCGGAAGGTTTTGTTTGTTTTTCTTTTGAGTTAACGTTTCGAGTAAAATAGTTTATACTAAAATCATTATGTTTCAGTTCTGATAGGTCGACAACTTATGATTCTACATCTACAACATAAGTAAATTAAATCATTAGCTAATTAAAATTTCACAACGATATTTAAACAGAAGAGCTACTCCATACGAATTTTATTCTGTTACTACAAGTAGTGATCCAATCCGTTATTGTCCTTAATGATAGTATACCAATTTGACGAATGGGCTGCCTAACTATTTGATAAGGTTTTTAAATAGTCGCCTTATAAATTACAAACAATATGGCATCAGGTACAAGCATTTTTTCTACGACATGTATCTGCCTCAATTCAAACGTTCGACACTGTAATTCCCATCTGGAACCCACTTGGTCTACCTGTTTTATACCTTAAGTTAGACACAATAGAGTTGAATGTAAGTTTTATTGACGACGTAAGTATCCATACAGCCACTGCTACCTGAGTTTGCAAGGGAATCAATCCAGATAAAGGAGATGGTTTGCCGAGTACCAGTATCTTTCTAATTTAATATAAAACTGCTTTTTAATTATATACGCATTTAAAAAAAAGTATTTATATAATTTATATTACATTTTTACATATATGTTCTGTATATTTGAATACCTACCTATTGGCAATGTTATTAAATGAAAGTAGTGAATACATTTTTACATAAATTACACGGTAAGTCAAATTTCAAAATATTGTAGTTCTATTTCTATGCAAATAGATATGTAAGGATAATACAACAATTTATTGATTTGAGCCAACTATTTCAAATGCATTTTATGACTAGTAATTGTTGTTAACGTCGCGCGGCCTAAAGCTTCGTTAGAAAATTGGTCTGTTATCTGTTGTATTGTATTTAGAAATTCAACGAATAAATATAATTCATTAAAATATATTCACTTACCTCGTTACCATTATTTCATTATTTTTTACATCAAAGTTATCAAGGTAGGTAAACATAAAAATGTAAAATGCAAATATTATAACTTATAACACTCATTAGGGGGCGTCCATTAATCGCGTCATACGGTTTTGGCTGGTTTTAGACCCCCCCCCCTCCCCCATGGTGATCTTTGGTGATATTTTCAGGACCCCTCCCCCCCTATCCAATATGACGTGTAATTTTTTGCTAACTGAAGTAAGTACAGTCTTCTAACACGTGAACCTACTTACGTAACGTACGTACACGTAAAGGGTAAAAAAATGAAACTACATGTATATATGTAAAATAAAATTATCTTTAATTGAAAAAAACCGGCCAATTGCGTGTCGGACCACGCGGTTTCGTACCTACTATCGAAAAAGTAATATCAAAAGGTCGTATCTGCATATGAAATGAGTTTTTAGGAGATAACTCTATAATTCCTAAACCGATAATGTTCTCAATTTTTTTCATATTTTTTGGATCTCCGCTCCGGTTCAAAAGTGACAGGGGGGACACAAGTTTTTTGGACTTACGGGGTGATTTTTCCTTAAAATATTCACTAAATAAAAAAAAAACAAAAAGTCCTCAATGTTATTTTGAAAGACCTATCGAGTGATGTGCATCATGTCGATATTTGGTATTAGAGACAAATAATTACATGAATGGAATAGTGCCCCTCCTTAAAATTTCTTTTTAGCAATTTTACTACAAAACTAAGTAGTGGCATACAAAAACACACCTTATATTTAAATATTTATTAAAATACGTTTTACAGTTTCCGAGTAAAATAGCTGTGACATACGGACGGACGGACAGACGGACATAACGAAACTATAAAGGTTACGTTTTTGCCACTTTGGCTACGGAACCCTAAAAACCTACTTCACAATATAATATGTCAAATGCCATTAAAAAATATTTACAATCATAGTGCTAGTCAGGGTTCGAGGATATATATATCAATGGATATATATCATGATATATATCTGATATATATCCAATGTTTTTTTATGATATATATCAATGCCGAAATGTTAAAAATATCGGCCTCCCAGCCCAGTCGGTAGTGACGCTGCCTATGAATCAGGAGGTCCCGGGTTCGAATCCTGGTCAGGGCATTTATTTGTGTGTTTATCACGGATATCTGTTCCTGAGTTATGGATGTTTCCTACGTATTTAAGTATTTAGCTATATTTATTTATTATATGTATATATCGTTGCCTAGTACTCACAACACAAGCCTTATTGAGCTGCCACAGTAAGCTATTGTCCCATAATATTTATTTATATATAAAAAAAAAATTATGGATTTTAGTTGCTTATACCTGAGTTAGAAGATTTTATGTTTTGGTTTAATATGGCGTTTTTTAAGATTTTTATGTACCCAAAATAAATAAAACTTTAGAAACATTTTAGTTATTTTTTAAATAATTTATTATGTTTATGTAACACATATGCAAATAGTATACATATATAATACACTAAAAAAATAATATGGGTTTCATACAAAATGGATATATATCAAACTTTTGATATATATCGGATATATATCATAAATATCCGATATGTTGATATTTATAATAAATATCGGATATTTTCGAACTCTGGTGCTAGTGCAATTTTACTCTGCTTTTGACAGATTGATTCATTTAAAAGTTGATAATTTTTATTTTATTGACCATAATACAGTATAGTACAAAGAACAAAAAAATTACACGTGATATGTGTCCAGACCCCCCTCCCCCCTGTGGTGATCATTGGTGATTTTTTCTTGACCCCCTCCCCCCCCTATACAATATGACGCGATTAATGGACGCCCCCTTATCAAGTTGTTGAAAAAAAAGTTACTTTATTATAAAGCGCAAATAGCTAATACAATTTTTATTTTATTTTCGGATTTATTATAGTATGATCAAGTGTGCGCGCGTGCGAATTTGCGCGGGTCTTTTATAATATCGTTGCATCGAAGCAGCCATCAAAGCATTTGCAAAACGTAAAAAAAAATTGCGTTATCCTTAGACATCGACTCTAATCACGTAGGCTTGAGGGTTGGTACACACATTTAAATCGTGCATATTTTTAATAGTATTATATACCTACTAGAACTAGGTACATACTCGTATATTTTTACAGGCCCGATTGTAATGGGACAAACTTTAATGTAAATGTTAACATAGTTAACAAAATGTAACCGGATAGCACCAAGAAAGTTTTTTTAAATTAATGTATAATTGTTTTGTTTTAATAAAAGTAAATACTTAGTGAATTATATATTTTTATTAAAAGTCAAATGAAAACAAAATATTCTAATGGTAGTTAGCTTTTTTGGCGTGGCAAGATAATGTCTTAAATTAAAACTTACTTAATTTTAAATGTGTGTGTAAAAACGGGTAATTACGTAATGCGGGCATCATAGCGTATGGCTAATACGTGAAACAGTTTGACCGCTGCACGACTTTGCAGTGGTAGGCAGACAAACTAGAACGCAGGGGACTTTCTCTCGCGCCGCTGCCATTGCTTTTGTGCGTCACCGGTTCGTGCGTCTTGTCAGGTCCTGGACTGAAATGAAGCTTTGATTTTTATATTATTTTGTTGTGATGGTTTTCTACGTCAACATTGCTCCGTTTAGGCGAGCGACAAAGTGTGGGAGTGCGGCTATGATCATGTTATTCCTATGAAAATAAGCTTACGGATATAGTGACGCTGCCGCACTGAGTTGCTTCCAAGTTGGTGGAGACTTAGCTTACACTAGATGTAAATTACAAATTTCGACCACTATTCTATTTCATCATAGCTATGAACTAAAACATACATTACATACAAACAAGGACTTAAATTATAAATACTAGTTGTGTAACTATGTAATTATTTATTTGTAGAAACTTTTTTTTTCTTTATCATGGCATCACGAAATGGGGTACCTACTTATACATATTTTTACATAACACAAATTGAACTTACTTTTAAAACGCTAAGATATGAAGGTGTAATTTATATTTAAAATATTAATAAACATTTTGTGCAGCGAATGGGCCTGGCGCGGCCTCGGACCGTGTTTTCGTTTCCTGCCGCCGATTTTACATTAAATAACTCATAATGCTTGGTCGAATAACGTTTGCGTTGTGCAAACAATAAATGTGTAGCGTTGCCTCGACTGTATATATTGTGCATTAGCGATGGGCGATGTACGCAAACTTAGGGGTACCGTCGACATGTTCACGGAGCCCATGTATAACACTCCACTGCCGAGAATGACGAGGCACTTCTGTTACAGATTGCAATTCAATAAGGACAAGGCTGAAAACATGAGACAGTCTACGGTAGAGCTAAAGAATAAAGTGGCGCATTTGTCGAGGAAGTCGCAGATGTTGTATACCGTGCTGTTGTCGCTTATAAAACCGGTAAGTTGAGTGCAATGAGGATAAGTAACTGGCACTGCAAACATAAAAAAATAATTAGGTAATGTTTTTAAACGTATTTACAATAATAGAAAATAGGAATTTATAATCTGTGTGTGTTTATCCTCATTAATGTAAGACCACCATCATAAGTTACTACATATACCTAATTATGTACATTGCCAAACACATAACGTCTCTATAATGAAGAATGCGTATGAAGCTTTCCTTAAAACGCTAAAAAACATACCTTTTTGTCATTGATTACCGTGTTTTTCTCTATGTCCCAGCTGGGATGTCCACTCGTGCTTGACCAAAAGCGAGCTGTCATCCTCTTCGTTTGACGTTTGTCATAGCGTATGTTTTTCCCGCTAAAAGTGACACATCACATTTTTTCGTGAAAACATTGAAAATAAATTGAAAATACAAGAAAAACATAGTAATTTTCCGTGAAAATGAGTTCTGATAACGGAAAGGACAGGGAATCCCTCCCGGAGAACGTGGTGCACTCTTTGAGTTCGGAATCCTCAGAGTCGTCTTCATCCTCGGAGGATGAGACGCCGACGCCACCTCCGAACAAGCGACCACGGAAGGCTCACGGCGAGCAACATCCGCAGGTAGCTTATGATCCGAGGGTTGACACCATCATCAACCAGGTGAGTTATTTAACAAGTTTCTTAATGCACACGCAAGCGGCCAGTGAAGAAGGGCCGTCAAATTGCGAGATATTTGATGATTCGTTAGTGCCGCAACGCCAAGTAAAAAAGATTGTCGATCTAGGTGAAATTAATACGGAGATTAAAGAGGGTACTGTGATTCAGCCAGCAGAGCCAAAGAATTTGAAAGCCCTAGAGAAGCTACACAAATTTAATTCTCCAGCATGGCAGGCAGTTCGTTACAAGAACTCACTGAAAACAGTGTTAGCTACTCCTGGATTTGTTGAATTGAAAATTAACGAGGAGTTGATGCACTTCAATAAGGGCAAAGATTTTCTTGCATCAACTGAGAATGTATTAGCAGGCCTGACCAACGCGGTCCTTACAAATAAAAATATCTTAAAAGAAGGCTTACAAGAACTGATTGACTGGTCGGGTAGCAACGAACTCAATGCTAATACCTTATATGAGAAAGTGTCATCAATTTTTGGACCAGGCTCTGGTATCTACAAAAATTACGAAAATACATTACAAATAATAACTGGTAAGCGGACAGAGTGCATTGAGGTGCGCCGCAACCGCCTCCTCAATGAGGTAACAAACCCAAACCTGAAAGCAAGTTTGAAGAATCTCCCACCAAGTAATGAGTTTCTATTTAGTCGTGAAGCTATGGCGCCTTTGATCCAGTCTCTCGGAGGGACTCAGGTATGGTTGAACACTCCCACCTACATAAAAGAAAAAGAAAAGAAAGCACCTTCCAGCTCAAACAATACAAGACAGTTCGAAAAGCCAGCAAGGGAATATGAAAGTTCAAACTCTAAAAGAGTTCACCCAGACACTCAGAATTACTACAATAATCAAAAGCGTGACAGAAAGAACAAGAAACAGCACGGCTACAAGCAAACCCTTTCACTTTAACAATGCCTCTGCCAAGAAGAAGTGACAATCAAACCTTTCAGGGGGGATGCCTACAATTTTACAAAGAGGCATGGAGTCAACTTGGAGCAAATCAGTTCATTTTGAAAACTGTAACAGGTTCAAGGATTCCTTTCAAGACCAAACCGCCCCTTACATTTCCAACACAATACCAACAGCGAAGATTTTCAACAAAAGTATCCCCCGAAATGACACAAGTGATAGAACAGTTAAAAATCCAAAAGATCTTGGAGCTCCCACCTATCAAAAACCCCAGCTTTATTTCAAAGATGTTTTTGGTCAAGAAAGCAGATGGTGGGGTGCGACCTATTTTCGACCTGCGAGGTCTGAACCTGCATGTCTCAACCAAAAAGTTCAAGCTGATATCTCACGCAACAGTTCCAGAATTTTTACAAGAACAGGATTACATGATCAAAATAGACCTGTCACAGGCTTACTTCCATGTCCCAATTTTGAACTCACACAGAAGATTCCTCAGAGTTTTTTACAATGGGGAACTACTACAGCTAACTTCTTTACCGTTCGGCCTCTCTTCGGCACCCCGAACATTTGCGGCCCTTTCAAACTGGACAGCGGAAGTCCTGCGGGCCAGAGGCTACCGAGTTCTAGTATATTTGGACGATTACCTGTTTGCAAACCAAAGCTGTTCAGAGTTGGAGTCTCAAACCGCGGAGGTTGTGACTCTTCTCGAGCAACTAGGTTGGAACATAAATTACTCAAAGTCAATCCTAAAACCAACTCAGAATCTAGAGTACCTGGGCCTATTGTGGAACACCCGGAACAACAAAAAATCATTACCAGAACAAAAAGTGTTAAAGGTTCAAGACAAACTAGTCCGATTAGAGAAGCGAGGCCGGTGTTCGCTTCTAGAAACTCAGACCCTTCTTGGCCATTTGAACTTCGCCAATATAGTTGTACACAGAGGTCAACTGAACAGTCGAAGAATGCAGATATTTCTCAGACAATTTTGCCAAAACAGGCCAAGACAGAAGAGAATGATTCCATCAGGTGTTCTGGCCGAGATTCAATGGTGGAGAAATGCTCTTTGCCATGCCTCAGTGCCTCTACAAAAAGAGAACATAACTCACTTCTTAACCACGGACGCAGCGGATGCGGGATGGGGAGCCCAATTAAATGGGCTTCACCTGTCAGGAACGTGGAACAAGAAGCAGAGGTCATGGCACTCGAATCTCAAGGAGATGTACGCAGTATATGCTGCAATAAAGAGTCAAAAGGACCACCTCGGCGGTGCTCATATACTAGTCCAGACCGACAACCGCACCCTCGTTGCGTACATCAGGAAGGAGGGGGGCACGAAATCCATACTACTATTGAGTCTAACAATCAGACTGCTGATACTTACCGACCAGCTGAATGTTTCACTGTCGGCTTGCTACCTTCCGGGGAGGTACAACAGTATCGCAGACCGCTTGTCACGAGGAAAACCTCTTCCAGAGTGGCATTTGCTCCCAGAGGCCACGGAGGCCCATCTTCGAAAAATGGGGAGTGCCAGAAATCGATTTGTTCGCATCTGCAGGAACAAGAGTTGTACCAAGGTATGTAACACTAAACTCAAGGGATGGTTTAGCCGAATTCTGCAATGCATTCAGTCGTCCGTGGAAGTACCGGCTAGGATGGATTTTTCCTCCTCCCAACATAATGCCGCAAGTGCTGCAACATCTCAACAAAGCCTCGGGCACATACATACTGATTGCACCAGTATGGACACAATGCTACTGGATGCCGGATCTTCGGGCACGATGCTTAGACAAACCACAAATGATACCGAACCTACGGAGAGTTCTGGTGGACAGGACCACAGGTTACCATCCTCCCCAAATAGATCTACTGGAGCTACAGGCCTGGAAAATTGGGGGTGGAGCAAGCAAATATCCGGATGGAACACTCAAGAAAAAGAACTTCTGAAAAAGAGTTGGAGATCGTCAACCTTGACCACTTATGCTCCGGCAATAAAGAGATGGACGGAGTGGTGTACTGAAAATAATATAAATACTGAATCTCCAAGTGGAGATGATGTGGCAAGATTTCTAGCAAACTTACATCTGACGCACAAGCTGGCATACAATACAATTTTACTAATTGTGCTAATTCAGAGATGTTATCAAAAAATTTCCTAATTAAACAAATTTTAAAATCTATTTCTTCGGTTAAACCAATAGCTCAGAAACCCCCTATATGGGATACTAAAATATTGTATGACTGGCTGTTATCAACTGCAACTAAGAATACCTTATTTGATATAGCTAGGAGAACTGCAATAATATTATTGCTAGCTTCAGGCAGAAGAGTACATGATCTGACTTTACTACAAATATCAAGAGAAAGTCTCATAGAGTCTGATGACAATATTATCTTGTGGCCTGCTTTTGGATCCAAGACTGACTCATCAACCCGAAGACAGTCTGGTTGGTGTTTAACTGCCCATTCTGAAGAAAAGATTTGTCCGGTCAAACATATAAGACAATTAATAACTTTATCAGAACCTAGACGTACAACTGTACAAAATCTTAATGATTTATTTATAACTGTAACTGGAAGTGTTAAGTCAGCCTCTAAAACTAATATTGCAGGATGGATAAGAACTATATTCAGAGAAGCTGGTATTGATGCTCCACCAGGGAGTGTAAGGTCAGCAGTTGCCTCAAAAGGCTGGCTAGATAATAGATCAATAGATGAGATATTAGAAAGAGGCAACTGGAAGTGTTTCCAGACTTTCAAGAACCACTACTATCGTGCAGTTCAAATGCTTGAAAATAATTTCAGCACTGATATGCTACATAATAATTTTACCAGTGTCTGAACATTGTTAAGAATTGATTACAATTGATCTTTAATTTTGTTAGAAACAGAAGTTTATATTTAGTTATTTTATTTTGCAAAATTATTGCTACAGTGTTCAATACTTATATTGATTGTTTTATGTTACTACATGCGTCATAATGGCATAACTAATACCTATACTATGATGCTACTTATTGAAACTGATCTCAATTAGTATCTAGTGTGATTGTTGATCTCAATTTAATTGTTACTGGGCGTATGCCTTTTTTAAGTCTAAGAGAGATTTATCTTAATATTATGTACCTACATCTCATTCAATAGAGAATTCACATAGCTATTAGTTATATGGTCTGTGACATAGCGTATGTGTTTTTCTTTCAACCAGCAGATATCAAACACGTCTTCATTATAGAGACGTTATGTGTTTGGCAATGTACATAATGTGAATGTTTTGCATTCCAACAAAACATATATTATGTACTAAACAAACACATAATGTCTCAGCAAGTGCCTTGCTGTTGAAGACACTATGACAAACGTCAAACGAAGAGGATGACAGCTCGCTTTTGGTCAAGCACGAGTGGACATCCCAGCTGGGACATAGAGAAAAACACGGTAATCAATGACAAAAAGGTATGTTTTTTAGCGTTTTAAGGAAAGCTTCATACGCATTCTTCATTATAGAGACGTTATGTGTTTGGCAATGTACATAATATATGTTTTGTTGGAATGCAAAACATTCACATTAAATGATGTATATCTTACTTTACTGACTGTGAAAATAACTTATTTCTTCCTTCTGAGGTGATTTCCACTATAATATAGCGTTAGGGTTACCGTAAGTATTTATGTATTTACATTATCCGCCCTTAACATTAAAATACAAATGAATATACAATTTTGTTATTCCTATGTAAATTACTGACTGTTATATTTTATTGTATAATGATGTTTCAGCAAGCCAACAAAAGACAAGAAGGCCTCAACGGTTTGTCGATGTCATCACTACTCAACGTTATCGGCGACTCAGAGAAGGTAATTTCACAGAATAAGTAATAGTGCTAATTTATCATAGGGACCGTGCGCGTTGGAGCGTCTGCCATCTTTAGATACAAATCGAAAATTGAAACGACGCCACGCCAATAGACGGTGCTGCCTCTAACATGTGACTGATGTACCTGTCACGTTATAGGTTCAGACATCTTGTAGACTAATTTGGCTACTTTAATGAGTGGCAGTTCGCGCCAATAAACAAGGGCCGCCTGTGCTGCCCTCTTCAGTTTACGCACGTTCCCTATACTGTCAATTTCCTTTTTGATATAACTAATCGCTGACTGTACTTTTCTTTAAATAGTTATACTATACCCTTTGATACAAAAAACCTTTAAAAAATATTATTTTGACGTACCGAGCTCCGACCCTTGCCTTTTCGAATTAGGCGATTTGCTGCCCAAGCAAAAAAGAAATCTAACTGAACACTTTTTTATTTTCAGAACATTCTTTCTAATCTACTGCTGAAGGACACTTCGGAGCAGAACCTGGTCTCCGAAGCTCGAGACTCTTGACTTCCATTCGGGATCTGACTGACTACACCGTGAGACGTGCTATATGTAGACTGAGTGCTGTGCAATTGTATAAAGTGAAACCGGGGGTAAACTGCACATGGGTTTATTAACAGTTTATGCTCTTAGTGTACACAGTATCGAGTGTCGTCACCCGTTGGATGGCCAACATTAGTACAGTTTACCCTACTACCTATAATGCCAAAAGCGAAGACAGAGATATGTACTTTCCATTTCTATACAAATATGAACGAGTGCTCGAAACAGTTCAGAATCGTAGGAGAAACTGTAGACTAATGGGTGGTATCGCTAAGTGTAAGGTCTTCGTGGACGTTCGCTCGGCGGGGCGTGCAGCGTGGCGGGCGAGCGTGCATTCGCTTCGTGCAGCGACGACTCGGGACACCAGTGTGCGTTTCATTTGTTTAACATGCACGTCGCCCGCCCCGCCCCGCCCCCTCCACGAAGGCCTTACACAAGCTCTTACAGACTGCACTAGCTCTTACAGCGAATCGCTTGGCATTTAGCGAAGTAAATCTTGTTCGTGGCGTCATATTTAATTAAAAATAAGATCTTTAATGTTGTGGTAACTGCTGAGAAAAAATCGCAGTAGTTACTTTTGGTTTGACAAGGAGTGCTAGAGACAGTTAAAGAGTGTTTAAAGAAACATTACAATTATCTGCTTATCTGGCATGCAAAGCCGGATATTCAATAATTTCCAACGAAGGGCGTTATTGTAAAACATGAGTGTATGTATGTGGAAAACGAGACTGATATTCAGAGTGCGTTCGATAAGTGTTTTGTTTGTAGTGCGACACAGTGCACAATAACAAGCCACAGAAAATCGGATCTATAATATTAAAAATTATTTATATTTTACATTAACTAACAAAGTTAAAATATAAGGAAATATGACCTAAACCTATTTAAAAACTAGCTACAAAATTAAAGCTAAAAACTACCTACAAAATTAAAACTAAAAGAAAACTGAGAATTTAGGTAAGGTCACCGAGGTCCGAACCCTGGGGAAGAGTTCCCATGTAAAAAATATTGTTAAAAAAAAATGTAATAGTTGAAAAGAAATTTATCAGTGACTTAAAATTGAGTATCGTTTATAGAAACTACAATTATCATATAAGATTTCGTAATGATAGTTTTTGGGTAGGAATAGGCACGGAGCGATGAGAGCAAGCGATAGTTATTACAAGTTTAGCCCGCAGCTTAGAAGTCAATTATGAAAACTTTCAACTCGATACGTTATATTTTAGATGTACCAGGGCGCTTAGCCAAGATCACAATCGTTTACAGAAAACGAATCGAAACCCTATCCGTCTCTCTATCGCACGTATAAGGAAGAGTAAGCGAGAGCGTGTAGCGTTTCGTTTCGTTTTCTACAAACGATTGTCACCTTGGCTACATGACCGTACCGGTTCGCGATTGTACGTAATGGATTGAGAGATAACGAAATCGATTTCTAAACGGCAAGCAACATAAAATCATTTTTTTAGGATATTGGAGGAATAATATTCGTATCTTTCCTATTACTCTCAAAAGATAAACTTCGGCGTTTACTGATGTACATTTCTCATAAACTGACGAATACGCTAAAATGTATGTAAACCGTAATACAAAGACTTGTCTAGGCTTGCACCTACATTTATAATCAGAGCTCGGCTAGGGTGATCTATTTGCCTTACAATGATGAGCTATTTGTCTTATAATATTACGTAAGACATGTCAAATTGTAAGGTAAATAGCTCACCCTTGCCGAGCTCTGTTTATAATACATCTGATCTCATAAATTATTTAAAAAGTGCCTATTAGTTAGGTTAGGATAATCTATTGTTTTATGGAATGGTCAAAATTATTGATGCTTGCGTGTTGTATGGCAAAAAACTTTTCAATGTGTTAGTTATAAGAAATTATTAAGTAGAGAAGTACCTAGGTGAAAAACCGCTGTTTGGCAATAGAGTAGGTAATTTCGGAAATACATAGGTATAAGTTACTAATAAATTATTAGAGACTCGGAACACAGAATTGGGAAATCTCCTGCATATTTTATTAAGCTATGCATATACGTATGTACATTGTTATTATGTTGTTGATAGTATACGTTTTTTGAATATGTATTCATTTTAACGATTCGTGGGGTGGTTAAACTGTATAAATGTTATAAGATAAAATGCATACTGTATTTCATTCGGGAAAAGTAGGATCTCAATCGGAATAGAAACCGAAATGCCAACCAGTTATTGTATTATAATGTTTGACATGATGCCCACGGCCGCTTTTTATCACCGGCCGGCGCTCGCCGTCGGCAGGGTGTTCATCCTCACACCCGGGAGTCTAAATTGTCTGGCACTGTGCGGCTTAAGAGGAATTTCCTTTCGCGACGAATGCTCCGGCCGGCTGTGGAACGAACTCCCTGCCGAGGTTTTCCCAGTGGGCTACAGTATGAGGTTCTTCAAAAAAGAAGTGTATAGGTTCTTAAAGGGTAGGCAACGCGCATGTCAATCGTCTGGAGTTACAGGCGTCCATAGGCTACGGTAACTGCTTAACATCAGAAGGGCCGTCTGCTTGTTTGCTACCGTAGTCGTGGTATAAATAATCCATCAATATGGAACTTTATTAATGGATATGAAAATGTGACCTATGTCATAACGAAAAATATTTCCTTTTGACATTTAACACTAAATAATTTTCCATATTTAATACAATAATTGACTGACACTTCGGGTGCCGTCGTATTACGATTGACATCCGAATTTTCCCGATGGAAATACATTATGTACTGTATCTGTAATTGTTTTCAGTTACACTTTAAAACAACCAAAAATAAGTGCATACCTACTTAACAACAGGTGCATTTAATACAAGCGCGCACGAATAATCTAATACCTAAGTAGTTATTAAATTTATACACTACGAAAAAACACTTCAATGAAACAATTTTCAGTGTCACAGACTTTACAAGTTTTTTTTTTCTAGTAGATACATTTCAATAGTTTTTAAATTCTATTGATTTTGAGTGTCCTCTACAAACTACACAGCGAAGTTGTGCAATGTTGCCGTATTCACAGTATTTATGCATATATGGTTCTGCATCTCATTCGGTTGTGTTTACTAAGGAAAGAGATGCAACAAGAATACTTATATTTGTAAAAAATTAAATAAGTGAATACTAACGTGCTCTCATCGCGATCATCGTCGATCTAATTGTAAATACAAACGAGTTTACTTAGGTTTCATGAAATGCACTTTTTAAGCAATCGACACTATCATAGAATATTTAAGGTAGGTAGTTATATTTTTATTTATTACAACATTCAGGAGAAATATACGTACTTCCGCAATCATTAGGATAAGTGGCCGTATTTTTTTATGTAGTTAAGATGAATTGACTGGATAGTTAATCGAGGCGGTAGCATTTTTCCCACTACTATCTCTATCGGTACGTCGGAGTGCTGAGTGTAAGAAAGAGGCGGGTGAATTATCAGTTTATTCCACTAGTTCGACTTGTAAAACTAGTGGGACTAATTATTGCATTTGTCATTGAAAATTACCACTATTTCTACTTGTAACATAGCGGGAATACACCGATTTTTACCACATTAGGCTAGCCATACTATGTAATAGCGAGTGAGCAATGACGGTACGTTGCAAATTATTTCAATATTTGTCAATGTTCGCAGAATGTGTCATTCGCAATGCTCATGCACGTGTACCATCGTCCACCAGTCAGTTAGTGTTACTGTAAGGGTAAGTTGCACCAAACTGTTTAAAACGTTTACACAACGTTCACTATATAATACTCGACTTATGTTTTCTGAGGGTCTGTACGAGTACTGATGTTTATTATTTTGACACGCCTTACAGCCTACATAGTTTGATGAATTACAATGTGTGAGGTGTCATTAGATTCGTTTCGAATGAGGGAGTGGCAGAGGGCATATTAAAATAATTTTATTAATTATTGTATGGACAGTTTCATAGAAAACTGAGTAGCGTTGAGCAGTCCGTCAATAGTGGTTGATGCAACTGCCCTTACTGTGCACGTTGCATATCTGCTAATGCATACGAGCCTTTCACAAACAGGCGAGTTCGGTGCACGTTAGCCGGATCTGAACACACTTAAATTTGGTGTTTTACCACTTAGTGATTAATGTTTATGAATGAATATGAATTGAAATAAAATAGGCCAATAGCAATTAAATAGCTGCACCGGCATTGTTCGCTCGCTGGTGGAAAGCAGGGACTTGAGATTTATTATCGATATACAAGTAAATCATGAAAAAAAACCTATTTATGGAGAATTCCACGTAAAAGTTCATCGTTGTCCAGTAAATACAAACGCGAGTTTTCTTATTATTCGAGTTCCTTTTTCTGCGTCAAAAAAGTCAAAAGTGCAAAGATAACTAATAAACGGAGATAAACGGGTTTGTACGGGACAGATCGTGGAATACCCCTTATTCACTTGCTTCAGCGACTTGCGAGTCTACAAAAAATTACAAATATAATTTATTTTGTTAATTTACTTGCGTTAGTCTTTTATTAATTATTATAGAACATACATAGTTTTGATGAGAAAATTAATTAAATACGTAAATAATGTAAATACATATACAGAGCGTATGGTACATTTGTTATTCGTGCTTATGTGTTTGCTTCTAGAAATATAAGCAATAGATGAAGTTAGGTTTTCTGTAGATTCACACAGTACTAATATAAATAATGTGGTTACAACAATATTCTAAAAATGTTTCCTATTGATTGCGTACACGTAGCGCAACGTTGCATTTTCATGCTTATGTTTTGGTTTGCGGTGATGCTGATGTGTCACTGTTTAATAGTATGTAGGTAAAGGTAATAGGATAAGCTGATACGGGGGAAAAGTGGCAAAAGCTGTAGGTATGCTGTATATGCGGCCTCAATAGAGAAATAAAATTAGGTAAACAAATATGGCTGCGTTTCCAGGCACAAAACCGCGCGGCACACGTGACAAAATATTATAAGTTTAAATTAATTCGGTTTCACTGAAGTATAAGTAATTGACGGATATTCTTGCTAAAATGAATATAAATAACAAGTGCTGGTGTATAAGCTGACGATGAAACCATGGTTGTTATTTAAAAGTGCCTGATTGCGAAGCAATGAAGGTAAATGCGTTTGTTCACGTTAGTTTACTTTTCTATAGGCCGAATTTAAATAACAGTTCTAAATCTGTTCAGAGTGGCGCCAGTATAGCTAGAGAGTATAAATTAACTTATAGCCCACCTAATGAAGGAAAACTAAGAGGAAATAATTCGTGTATAGCCAAATTTTGGTGTAGTTGTAGGCAAAGGTATCTTACACAACATACTAAAAGTACCGGTGGATGGGGGTGCCGCTAGCGGAAAGGGGGGGGTGTAAAGGTCCCTAATTTTGGTTTTTCGTAAATAACTCGGTAACGGTGGCTCATACGAAAAAATGTTCTATTGCTTAATTCATCCACATCAAATTTTCTATAAAAAAGATTATTTGCAATTTTTTGCTAGGATCAATGTTTAATGAGATATCGAGGAAATACGATAAACACTTTTTTAAACTTTCGGAGCCAATATTTACGAAAGTATTAGTTTTATCCAAAAGTGGTTTCAGAATACCCTTATTGTTTTAAAAAGACCTATCTAATGATACCCCACACATTAGGGTTGGAGTAAAAAAAATATTTACCCCCCTTTCCATGTGTACGGGAGGTACCCGAAAGAATAATATTTTTTCACATTTTGTTTTAAAACTTTGTCTGCGTAATTAAAACACATACTTATACGAAATTTCATTTCTCTAGTACTAGCCATCACTGAGCAGGGTGAGGAGGGGTCCTACCCTTGGAGTTTCGGCATGTCCGTCTGTCCCCGTCTGTCCGTCCACGGCTTTGCTCAGTGATGTTTAGTACTAGACATCTAGACGGACAGATGGGGTCAGACGGACATGGCGAAACTATAAGGGTAGGAAGTGAGGTAGCAGGGTGAGCAGCCTGCTCAGTGATGGTTAGTATTAGAAAATAAAAAAATCGTGTGAGTATGTACTTTATTCACGCCGGCAAAGTTTTAAAACAAAATGTGAAAAAATATTATTTTTTCGGGTACCTCCCGTACACATGGAGTGGGGGGGTAAATATTATTTTTACTCCAACCCTAATGTGTGGGGTATCGTTGGATAGGTCTTTTTAAAACAATAAGGGTATTCTGAAACAATTTTTGGACAAAACTAATACTTTCGTAAATATTAGCTCCGAAAGTTTAAAAAAGTGTTTATCGTATTTCCTCGATATCTCATTAAACATTGATCCTAGCAAAAAATTGTAAAGAATCTTTTTTATAGAAATTTAGATGTGGATGAATTAAGCAATAAAACATTTTTTCGTATGAGCTACCGTTACCGAGTTATTTACGAAAAACCAAAATAAGGGACCTTTACACCCCCCTCTCCCCGCTAGCGGCGCCCCCATCCACCGGTACTTTTAGTATGTTGTGTAAGATACCTTTGCCTACAACTACACCAAAATTCAGCTATACACGAATTACTTCCCCTATCAGGCAGTTAAGCGTCTTCGTTTGGTGAGCTATTAGCAGTTACTGAGTCAAGTGCGCTGCGTGGAAAACTAGTTGATGACTAGAGTAGGTACAAAATCTCAACCTAACTAACCTAACCAACCAACCTCATCCTAACTATGATAGAAGAAAAGAAGGTATCGCCAGCACTACTTTGATTCGTCACAAAACCACTTTGATTCTCAAACTATACACTTTGGGGTATAGTAATTTTAACTAAATTACTGGATGTGAACCTAAACCGATATGGATAGTTTACGTTTACCTACATAGTATGTCAAAATTGGTCACATATATTTTTCTTTCTGATATTTATGTGAGCGCTTAACTAAATATCTAATCTATTTTGTAAACATTTTTAGAATATTGATTGGAGCAATGTTTATAACGCATCTTGAATTTATACAAGGTTTGTAATATGAAAAAATCTAATGTAGGTTCCTCATTTTTTAAATTTCTATATAGAATAGTGCCTATAAGGTAATTAAATATTTCATGTCCACTCTACATGGTTTTATATGAAGTAGTTTTAAATCTGAACAATTTTATACACTTGTATATAGATCATAGTTTGTGCGAATTATTTTGTCAATATGTATATGTATGTTGTAATATTCAGGATATCTTACCTGTTACCACTTACTTGTTACTTTTACTTTTTAATGCTGTTTACTGTGTATCTGTTGTCTGAGGGACATCGTCATAGTATTGCATAGAAAATGTTTGGTTGTTCAAGGGACGTAACCATAGCAACGAGGGGCAATAAAAATTTCAACTACTAACTAGCATTATTACCAGTAGTTACCCTTTATAAAATGGTCAACACCTCACCTACTAAGGTAGCGAGTTGAGCGGAGTGTTTTGACAGTTTTGACTCCTGAGCTTTATGTATAGTGTTTTCGAATTACACCACTCACTCAATTATGAATTAATTACCGATACATAATGGTCACAGGTGGGAATTACTGTGTCCCAGTTGTCTTTAGTGGTAAGAGAAGAGGTATGACTTGGTCCTATTTATTCCCCCTGGAGACAATAGGCATGATGAGTTTCTTTTCATGTCATAAATGAGACTTAAAGTCTGGGATTTGCAATTGTTTCTCAAAACACTCCTAACAATAAGACGTGCAAAAGTGATGTTTGTTACGATCAAAGAGTCGCTGTTTAAAGTATGGAAAATTATAAAATCGCTATTTTGACAGAGAAATGTTACGTTTATGTATATGGTTGTCGTACAACTTTTTTACAGTAAAATGTAAATAGTCGATGTTCCGTAAGTACTTTAAAAAAATCGTCATATTTTGCATTTCTAAAGCCTTGATATCTTTGAAGCATTAAGTATAAGAGCCCACGATGCTAAACCTAGTTTGATTAGACTCCTAGATTAGATTATATACACAATTAGTTACGTATTTAACGGAGGAACACGAAATGGCGTGACGATATGATGCTGCTGCCACTGATAAGGCCAAGCACTTGGGCTTGCAGCACTGCATTATCTTATAGCCCTAGGTCCCCTGCTTCGAGTAACAAAGGTGACCTGGGAGTCTTATCATAATAGAAACAGGATAAAAATTTTTTTTTCAAGAAAACATTATTTACGCCGCCAGGTTTTTTTTGCATTGCCATTTCGTGTATTTAAGACGTAACTAATTATAGTAATTATATACATGTATATCATCTGGGAGTCTTATCAAACTAAGTTTAGTGTAGGGCTCTTCTACTTATTTCAATAGATTTTTTTTATATTTACTTAATTAGGATATATACATAGATAATTTTGCATCCATTCAACTAAATTTTATTACTAAATATGTGTCATCACTCATCAATCCTATAATCTCATCATACCTATTGGGGGTCGACCGAATTTTCCTTTAATTGACTTTAACTTCACTACACCTGTTCAATATTTAAGGGTTCCCTCAATGGTTATATAGTTAAAGCAATGACGCGTAGTTTTAGTGATCGCTAGGCAACCGGATGGCTTGCGGTATTTAAGCTCCTGAAGTGATGAGGAACCGCCCTGTGCAACCCGAAATGACCCAAATTGGACTGGAGCGAAAATAGAGGGGGGGTGCAAAAATATTTTTTTTATCGCGAGGCAACCGATTGAAACAGCGGTTGCCTGAAAGAATGTACGCTGGTTATATAACAAAATTTTAATGCCATCCCTCCTGGTTGGACTGGTTACCTGTACGAGAGCGAAGAAAAAAAAAAAATTGTCAGGCAACCGCTTTAAAATTAGCACGCTTGTTCTCCACCACATACAGACACCGGACACAAATTGCAATCCGCCCAGCCCGGGCAGTTATCGAACCATCAGAGTTGGAAGCCGGACGCAAGGTGAATTTTTCTATCGGTGGAAGAGAACTTAGGAAAAACGCAATTACAGTCATCGAAATCGGATGGCATTTGTTTTTTGAATTTTGTATGATGTGGCAAACGATATGCCTAAATGCCATCCCTCTCGTATGTAATCTCATCCCTCTGTGGCCACCCCTACAAACGAGAAATTCGTTAAATTTGAATACGCGCAATAAAATGTGTCGCAATTAATTGCCACAGGGGGATGAAATTTCATAGGAGAGGGATGGCATTTAGGCATATCGTTTTCCACATCAATGGGCGGATGGCAATTTGTTTCCGGTGTCTGTATGTGATGAAGAACAATCGTGCTAATTTTCAAGCGGTTGCCTGACAATTTTTTTCTTCGATCTCGTTCAGGGAAACAGTCCAACCAGGAGGGATGGCATTAAAATTTTGTTATATAACCAGCGTACATTCTTTCAGGCAACCGCTGTTTCAATCAGTTGCCTCGCGATAAAAAAATTTTTTTGCACCCCCCCTCTATTTTCGCTCCAGTCCAAGTTGGGTCATTTCGGGTTGCACAGGGCGGTTCCTCATCACTTCAGGAGCTTAAATACCGAGAGCCATCCGGTTGCCTAGCGGTCACTGAAACTACGCGTCATTGCTCTGAATAATACTACAGTGTCCTTTTGTCAGGCATTTTGGGGCATAGGCCACAGGTGCTGTATCTAATTAATTGTCATGTTCTTACGTAATCTTTTCCTCCAAAACCGAAGTTGTTGTCAGCATACAATTATATTATTTGGACAAAAGAATTTAAGGGTACTGTTTATCTACTGTGGTAACCCAACAAATACTTTAGTATCAATACATTCAATACAAGGAGTTTCACAATTGTCATTTTAGTTTGCATAAAACCACCAGGAAATTAATGATCACATTCACAAAATATACAAATAACGTTATGTAAGTTGTTTTCTTTCCAATTGTTATAATTTTATCAACCACAGTGTGTATATAGGTACCCGTATATATGTAAAGGCACCCTGCAGTGCACATTTCCGCTTTAAGCGTAAATTATGACGTGGTGAGACAATAAAACGTGATTTTGGCGATAAGAAGTTTATGTTGTTCATTTAATATTGTATTGTCATACTTGTAGTAGCTTGGTAACGCTGATAACTTGGCGGTAAGACGTCAGACTGTCAATCTGGAGCTCTCGGATCTCGGGTTCAAACCCCGGCTCCTGCCATAAGTTTTTCGGAACTTATGTATACAAATTATTATATAATTTGATATTTACCAGTTGTTTTTCGTTGAAGGAAAACATCGTGAGGAAACCGGATATAATCTCAATGAGACCTACTTTCCCATCTGATTTGCAAGGTCAGATGGCGGTAGCTTTCGTAAAAACTAGTGCCTACGCCAATTCATGGGATCAGGTTGCTAAACGGACCACAGGATCATTTGAGCCGTACCTAAAGCCTGGACAAACGCTAGAAGTATGATGATTTTGTCACTCTTTTTCAGCTTTAGTAGATGGGTAGGTACTGAAGCTAATAGAGAGAGCACGATAAAAATGAACTTTTCCGAGAAAAAATGATGGCAAACTATTATGCACTATACTCGTATATGCCGGACACGCTTGTCATAACATAAGTACTTAAGTAGTAACCGGTTTAACTCTTATGCCTCCTCTACACATCGACGGACCCATCAGCAGGTGCATCGGTAGGTGGATTAAGGGGCTGACAACAGCTAAATTCCCTCCCTATCTTTTTCAGCGCGAGTGAAAGAGAAACACTGTGTTACGATTAGTATGGGAGCTCATAACAAATTTTGCAAAATTATGAATTAAAAAAAAACTACGCATTAATTGAGAAATATAAAACAACGAAGTTTTTAGTATTAGTGAAGTGGAATTTTGTCCTTAGTTACAGACGACCGAGTCAAGAAACTAAAGACATACGACTGTTTAAAGCAAATTTTAAGATGTAACTTTGGAATTATTTTCTATCGAGCCGATTTCGTCCAATCGTGTATCGGAATTAACGAAGTTCTTCCAAATATAACGAATAATAACATATATTTTTTTTAGTTTCTCAAAACAAGTAGTTATAGCTAAAACACTGTTTGAGTAAAGTCAATTTGAAGGTCATCGGGTGTTGTCAGCCTTTAAATTTGCGATCTGTCCACACTGTGAGCTATTTGGTCTCGTCAGTCTGTTTATGACCTCTAAAGATGGAACTCATGCCGCAAAAAATGGATGTGGAGATAGTAGCGGTCACTTCTATTTATTTATTTAACACATACTCTCCTACTTTCCTCAGTGGTCATATTAGCAGCCATTTCGACAAAAACTAAGCACGCGTGCACTTTCAATTATTTTTGCCGCAATACTGATTGTCAGTTATAAATTATAATTATACTACTATACATCGGCAGACGTTTAGACGCTTTGGTTTCATTCAACCTAAATTCCATAATGCCTTATTATCTAATTTGCCATGTTGCTGTAAAACCTTAATAACAAATTGCCTCAATGTTAAAATAATCGAAAATCATGCTGACTGACTTAAAACCACCATTTCCAGAAATGCCTAAATTTTGCAATGTAAATTTCCTTTAAATACCGAATGTCAGGTACGACCAAAATGCAAAATGTCACGGTCTCAAAATGCCTAAATTAATTTAATAAGAATTATTAGGGGAGAGTGGGTAACAGTGGGTCACTTTTTTTTTAAGCTCCACAAATCCCAAGTTTATGCCTAAATAATTAATCTATGATAATTAACCACAAGATACGTCCTTAATCTACAAAAAGAAGTTCAATTATTGGTAAAAACGGCATAAACTTACAAGTTAAAACAAGTTTAAAAAAAAATGGGAAATGATCCACTGTGACCCGTGGATGGGTCACTTTGGATCTTTTCATGGGTGACAGGGAATCGCTTGGGGTACACTGGATCTATTAAGAAAAAGTTCAATAAAATACTACTTTTCTACATAATTATTTATTTATATATATTCTAAGACAGCCTTCTATCACAGTCTTATAAAAAAGTCTTACAAATTATGCTGGTATAAAGAGACCTAAACTAATCAACATTTTGTTTAAATAAACAACAGTTTTTCTCCTTTAATTTCCATAAAGCTCTCTCAGCCCTCAGGAGTTCGCAATGATAATCTGTTATCTCTCTTTCTAAGATTATATAGATATTCGATACCTGCTAGTTTAGTTTCTTGCCACTTTTCTGGCACTTTTTTGTTATTCAACAGTGCTACTACATAAATCAGATTGCGAACGTCTGTGATAGTAAGTCCATAGAACATTTGACTGCACTTAAGAATATAATCAACTATCTCCTTTTCTTCCGCGTCAGTAAATATCTTATGAACTGCATAATTAGGTGTTAGCCTCACTGGTTTTGCAGAATCAGGGTTTTTTGTACTCTTGACGTGGTATCGATATAACGTTGTATATGGAATAGCAGTCGATTTAGCCACAGATCTTATTGTTCGGCCATTAGATATAAGTTTTAAGGCGTTACTCATCTGTTCTTCAGTGTGAAGACCGATACTGGTTTTTCGTACCCGATTGCGAGGCATTGTTACCTACGAAGAAGTACAAAACCATTTTAATTTCACGCTATTTATGTAATTTCCACTTGGGTCACACTGGATCACAGTCCACTGTGACCCAAATGAAAATTATTCACTGTGACCCATAGGCCGTTACGACAGAAAAAATATATTCAAAAAATAACTACTTATACCCAAGCCAAAATTACATTACCCACAACGGATTTAACAAATAACAAGTTCAAAAACTAGAACTATCATTTATATTTATTAAAGGGTTGGGAATACGACAGATTTCTAAATTACGTAAAAAAATACTTTCGTACTTACCTACTGGCCTGCGCGTGACAGCACGTGATTCCGTTCGGCGAGCGCGGCGACGACTGGATGGACTGGCGGTGGCGCGCAGTGTTGTTCTTGCTGAATTTTGGGGTTGCCGTATTCCGAGGCGTAATTTGCCGTATCCCTATACAAATTCTTAAAATAATTGCCGCTGAATTGCCGTATCCAGAAAATTGGCGGAAACGTGTCTAAAAAATGTATGGAGATACGGCAATGGGACCGCTGCCGTGGGCCGTATTTTTGACTAATGCCCCTGAATTGCCGTATATTCCGGCAATTACCGTATCCGGAACAACACTGGTGGCGCGTGAGAGAGGGGTATCGACGAGCAGTAGCCACGCGTTTGCTTGTGTGCGTAAAGCATCACACGTAAGAATTATAGCGAATAATCCGCTGTGACCCGTGATCCGCTGTTACCCACTCTCCCCTACCACATATATTACGTCATTACTCGCGATCTCAATATTAATATGGATATGACTAGTGCAATTTGTTAAATACATGTCATGTTGTTTATATAAGGTCTTATAGTCTATTATTACACCACACACCGCAATCTTAGCTAAATGATTAGATTAAATTAATGTTATTTTTACAACAAACTACATTTAAAGAAAAGTATTTTTTCACCTCAGCAGCTCGAACAAGGGTTCTTTGGTGCTCAATAACAGTGAGCAAAATTCAATTTTGCTGTGAGCGTGAGACAAAATGACCTTGAGATGTCCTCAGTAAAAAGACAGAGAAAGTAATATTTTCAAACTTGATAATCTCGCTTTTCTTTTTTATTTGAATATCAGACCCCCGATGCACACCAAAATAGCTTGAAAACCTAGTCACAAGATTTGGCGCAGGCACTAGTTTTTAGTAAATGTGCTATTTGTAATAAGTGGCCAAATTGGATCGGAAGTCAGTAAAAGGGGCGAGAATTGAGTGGGCGTCAGTGAACTAGGGCGGAAGACAAGCGGAACTGGGTGGAAGTGGAGCGGAACTGGCGGAATTGGAACGGAACTGGAGCGGGATTCAGTAAATGTTGCGGGAATTGAGTGGAAGTAAGTGGAAGTAGAGTGGAAGTGAAGCGGAACTGGTCGGAAGTGGAGGAAAACTGGCGGAAATGGAGCGGAACTGGCGGATTTAGAGCGGAATTGGCGGAAGTCACTAAAAGTGGCGGAAATAGACTGCAAGTCAGTGGAAGTGTAGCGGAACTGGGTGGAAGTTGAGCGGAATGGCGAAATAGAAGCGGAACTTGAGCGGAACTCTTTAAAAGTGGCGGAAATTGAGTGGAAGTCATTGGAAGTAAAGCGGTGTACTAGGTGGAGGTGGAGCGGAACTGGCGGAACTTGAGCGGAACTCATTAAAAGTTGCGGGAATTAGTGGAAGTCATTGGAAGTAAAGCGGTGAACTAGGTAGAGGTGAAATGGAACTGGCGGAACTGAAGCGGAACTTGAGCGGAACTCATTAAAAGTGGCGGGGATTGTGTGGAAGTTAGTGGAAGTGGAGCGAAGCTGGGTGGAGGTGAAGCGGAACTGGCGGAACTGAAGCGCAACTTGAGCGGAACTCATTAAAAGTGGCGGGGATTGTGTGGAAGTTAGTGGAAGTGGAGCGAAGCTGGGTGGAGGTGGAGCGGAACTGGCGGAACTCGAGCGGAACTTAAGCGGAACTCATTCAAAGTGGCGGGGATTGTGTGGGAGTCAGTGGAAGGGGAGCGGAGCTGGGTGAAAGTGGAACGGAACTGGCGGAATTGAAGCGGAACTTGAGCGGAACTCATTTAAAGTGGCGAGAATTGAGTGGAAGTAATTGGAAGTAAAGCGGTACTAGGTGGAGGTGGAGCGGAACTGGCGGAATTGGAGCGGAAGAGATTGGAAGTGTGGTAGGAGTGGCGGAAATAGAGCGGAAGTGAATTAGGATTGATCGGGGTGGAGTGGAAGTCAGTGGGAGTAATTTTTTTTAAATTTTCTGCTATGTTCTCACTGCTGAGGTGAAAAGTTGTATGAGCAACATGAGACCAAACTTATTTGCACCTCGTGCCCTTGAGTCACTCACTACGCTCAAGATTCTAACCTAGAATCACTCGCTACACTCGTGATTCTATTGTAGAATCTTTCGCTTTTTTTTTTTTTTTTTTTTTTTATACCACGACGGTGGCAAACAAGCATACGGCCCGCCTGGTGGTAAGCAGTTACCGTAGCCTATGGACGCCTGCAACCCCAGAGGATTTACATGCGCGTTGCCTACCCTTTAGGAACCTATACACTCCTTTTTTGAAGAACCTCATACTGTAGCCCACTGGGAAAACCTCGGCAGGGAGTTCATTCCACAGCCGCAGCGTTCGTGGGAGGAAATTCCTCTTAAATCGTACTGTGCGCGACCCATTGGGCTCCAGGGTGTGGGGATGAACACCCTGCCGGCGGCGAGCGGTGCGGTGATAAAAAGCTGCCGTGGGCATCATATCAAACAGTTCTTCAGAGCACAACCCATTGTACAAGCGATAGAACACGCATAAGGAGGCAAAGTCCCTCCTAAGACTCAAAGGTTCAATATCGCTCGTGAGTTTGGGATCGTCGACGATCCGCACAGCGCGCCTTTGCACCGAGTCAAAGGGGTTGCTCCCGAGGTTGTTGAATGTGAAAGTGAAATAGGTACAGTTGTCTTCATTTTTAAGTGAAGTGCTAAATTTAAATATTTTTGTTATTGTAATTTAATTGCATTCTGACCACTAGGGAACTTATTGAATGTGAAATACCCTTATTTAGATGCCGTTATTGTGATTTTTACGTGAAATGCTAAATTTTAAATAATTGATTATTTTTGCTAATATTAAATATTTTTACTTTGTCGTCAAAATTAAACGTGTTAATGCAATTAAGAAGTGTTTTACTGCAAAATGGATATTTCACTTTCACATTCAACTCGCTTGCTCGGGACTCAAAATTAACACTCGAAGCAAAAACTAACTTTGCTCTCTTGTAGCACAAATATCTATATTCTAAATAAAGGAGTTTTTATACAAAGTTTTTACTTTTTTATTCCGATAAGTTACATTATTTTTGTGTGTAGAAAAAATAATAAAATATACCAGTCATATCCATATTAATATTGAGATCGCTACTTCAAATCCGCTCTCTAGTCATTAGCATAGTCCTGACATTGTTTGCCACGGCCACGGCTCACTAGGCGAACCCCAAGAATAAACTAAAATATACCCTACCAAGGTACTGCTGTTACTATCTGCGTTAACGAAACTTTTTTAGGTTTAGGTATTTTTGGTATTTGCTATTTTTTTGAAAAAGTGGAGATTTGAATTAACGCTGTTGTGAAGTTTAGTCATTATGATACCAAGAAATTTTGAAATTCCGTCGTAATAAAAATCCGGTGTTTTGAGAAAAAAATTAGGCATTCTGGGATTCAGGCATTTTGACACTTAGTCATTTTGAAATCTAGGAGTTTTAGTAATTTGGTAAAATAAACTTAAGGCGTAATGAAACCAAAGCGTTTAGATTTTTTTTATTGCGAGGGAAGCGATTGAAACATATAATATACGCTGATTATATAACAAAATTTTAATGCCATCCCTCCTGGTTGGACTGGCGCCCTGTACGAAAGCGCAGAAAAAAAATCCCATTCCCATCCGCCCAGGCCGGGCAGTTATCGAACCATCAGAGTTGGAAGCCGGAAGCAAGGTGAATATTTCGATCGGTGGAGGAAAACTTAGGAAAAACGCACTTACAATCTTTGAAATCTGATGGTATTTGTTTTTTGAGTTTTGTATGATGTGGAAAACGATATACCCAAATACCATCCCTCTCCTATGAAATTTCATCGCTCTGTGGCAGTTGATTGCAAAACATTTTATTGCGCGTATTCAAATTTGACGAATTTCTCGTTTGTAGGGGGACTCCTTCTTCATCACATACAGGTACTGGAACTTAATTGCACAGAGTGGTTCGACAACACGTAGGGAGCTTAAATACCGGTCCGCCGGCCATCCGGTTGCCTGGCGGATACTGGCACTACGCGTCATTGCTCTGAATAATACCAAATTTCATCTAAATAGGTTAAGCATGAAGAGGTAACAGACAGACACACTTTCGCATTTATAATATTAGTATAGATCCGGGAAATAATCTGGGAATTAATTAAGTATTTTTGAATGAGAGAGAAGAAAGTGAAGAAAAATGATTACTTTACCATTTTTTATTTCAAAACAAGACAGACTAAAACTACATTTTGGTTTGATACTCGTTACATTTTGTCAGGACCACAAAACTTTTTTTTTCTACCAAATAACGTGGAAATCTTCCTGTGCAAATAAAACCGTCTCATAGTGACGAGTGGGCAATAATTGCTTAAAACAAGCTAATATTCCTTTGAACAGTGGTGTATGTGTGTGTGTGTACGTATCACACTGCAGAAATATTAGCGCTTGAGACATGAACTGGACCCGAGCCACTACAATTATACGGTGAAATTAACAGCGGCGGCGGCGTCTGCGGGGGCAGCGGCACGCACGGCGGCGGCGGCGCCTGTAGCGTCGGCGGCGGCGGCGGCAGCGCTCAATCGGGCCCTGTCCATCATCACATTGGACCTCCTCGACAACCTGCACGGTGCTATTCTTATTCCACAGTGGTTCGCGCACTTCTATTTTCACGTTCTCTATGATGTCTGGAAGCTTTGTACGATTAAGAAAACTTTGCAGAAATTGCACTACGGCGCGGTCGATCGGTGTCACCTGATTATCAATATCTTCTAACTCGATTTTTAGCTGGGTTGTACTTGTAGATTTTGAGCGCCAACGCTCTTTTGCCTTTTGCATTTCACATAGTTTGCACGATAATTTCATATTTTTTTCTGGTACTTATTAGAATTTTAAAATTGTGTCTGTTTTTGCGAATGTCAAATAAAGTGAAGGTTTATGATTTAAGATTAGAGGATTAGATAGGTAGTAAAACAATTAAATTACTGGCCAGTATCCGTAGTCCGACAACGCTAAAGGTCGACCACATTTCAGATAGAGTGTGTGTGCGTAATAGCGGTAGCGTGTATTAGCTCCATTATAAATAGACGGAGAGCTAGCCACGTCAGATATGACACAATAATGAGAGCAACGAAACCCCTCTAGTCAGTTTGCTATACTATGCTTATTTCTAGATCTGGACATCTGGCAGCTGTAAAGTGGTGGAGGTCAAAGAATGTAAACCACTTTTAGAAAACAAATCCCAGGGTTCTGAGTAAGACGCAATATTATGAGAAATTATATACCTACTTAATTAGATTATATCAGTGCCAAACGCAAATAATGTAATTCATAGTTGGGATCGATTAGTTTTTATTTCCGTAATAATACGCAATGTTTTTTATTCCAAAGTTAAAATTTAGGCCCTATCCTTTATAACCAAGGATCGGACAAACGCCCGTCATTTTGAAAATATAACCCTGTTCCGCACAGCAGAGACTTTTTTTTTTTTTTTTATACCACGACGGTGGCAAACAAGCATACGGCCCGCCTGGTGGTAAGCAGTTACCGTAGCCTATGGACGCCTGCAACCCCAGAGGATTTACATGCGCGTTGCCTACCCTTTAGGAACCTATACACTCCTTTTTTGAAGAACCTCATACTGTAGCCCACTGGGAAAACCTCGGCAGGGAGTTCATTCCACAGCCGCAGCGTTCGTGGGAGGAAATTCCTCTTAAATCGTACTGTGCGCGACCCATTGGGCTCCAGGGTGTGGGGATGAACACCCTGCCGGCGGCGAGCGGTGCGGTGATAAAAAGCTGCCGTGGGCATCATATCAAACAGTTCTTCAGAGCACAACCCATTGTACAAGACTTCCTTATGTAAATAAAAAAAATAGTATTTTATGGATTTATTGGACCATAATTTATATCCCGTGACAAATTGATTAATGATTGACATTCCGAAAATTACTTTCGTCAATAAAATAGAATGACCAAATTTTTTTCTAAATTTTCACTTGTCTAAAACTCCTACTAAGGCTCTAGATCTAAAACTCCCGGGAATATTTTGTAAAACAGTATGTATGTCCTCAACAATTTTAAATGATTATTTTATGAGTAACTTCGTCTTTTCGTCCTTTCTTTTAGATCTAGAGCACAGATTATATAATAGTTCTTTAGAGCTATATCAAAATTTCAAGCAATTTTTAATAGGAATCCTGATTACGTCACCGTGAAAGAAATACATGAAAAAATTAACTCCGAGGCACAAACATATTGTAAGAACAGTATACCATTGTCAACGATTACATATGCCCCTATGACGTCCGTAGACTGTGAACGGACTTTTTCAACGCATAAATGGGTCCTAAATTAACATCGTTATAGGCTCCACAAGTGAAAATTTAGAAAAAAATTTGGTCATTCTATTTTATTGGCGAAAGTAATTTTCGGAATGTCAATCATTAATTAATTTGTCACTGGATATAAATTATGGTCCAATAAATCCATAAAATACTATTTTTTTTATTAACATAAGGAAGTCTCTGCTATACGGAACAGGGTTATATTTTCGAAATGACGGGCGTTTGTCCGATCCTTGTTTATAACTGAGAGAACTTCGGCAGTTTTTACTTATTTCGGTGGTACAGTCGCCATCAAATATATTGGAGCGGCCAAAGTACTCAAAAATATCTGAACATGCAGTTTATCGCCTTCACAGTAGAGGCGTTGTTCAGATATTTGTGACCACCTTAGCCGCTCCTATATATCTGATGGCGACTGTACTATTTTCCAATTCAAACATTTTGCTAGACTGTCACTCTGACCTCCACCCATTAAAAGCTGCCAGATACCCGGATCTAGCAAAAAGGATACTATAGCAATCTAACCAGACGGGTTTTGTTGCTCTCATTATTGTATCATATCTGACGTGGCCAGATCTTAGTCCAAAACCATGACCTTTCTTTCCCCACAAACTCTGAATATGATTGCTCGGATCAGCCTGTTTGGATAAGTAACGGACTTAGCATCAAAATAATGTTGAACTGCCAGTTGGCCCGTGTATTTTCTAGGCCCTAGAAAATACCCAGTCACAATCACAATCTCGTGAAGACAAAACTGTGAGTCCTCTATTATGCTAAATGTTTTTAGGGTTCCGTAGTCAACTAGGAACCCTTATAGTTTCGCCATGTCTGCCCGTCCGTCCGTCCGTCCGTCCGCGGATAATCTCAGTGACCGTTAGCACTAGAAAGCTGAAATTTGGTACTAATATGTATATCAATCACGCCGACAAAGTGGTAAAATAAAAAGTGGAAAAAAATGTTTTATTGGGGTACCTCCCCTATACGTAAAGTGGGGAGTGATTTTTTTTTTCATTTCAACCCTAACGTGTGATATATTGTTGGATAGGTATTTAAAAATGAATACGGGTTTACTAAAATCATTTTTTGATAATGTAAATATTTTCGGAAATAATCGCTCCAGAAGTAAAAAAAAATGTGTCCCCCCCCCTCTAACTTTTGAACCATAAGTTTTAAAAATATGAAAAAAAATTCAAAAGTAGAACTTTATAAAAACTTTATAGGAAAATTATTTTGAACTTGATAGGTTTAATAGTTTTTGAAAAAAATTTACAAAATAATTTCTGAACTAAGTTTGTAATTTAACCGTATAAGCAGGTGTTTACTGTACTTGTAATTTCTACAAAATCACAATGAAATGACGTGCTTTCAAATAAAGTAAAAACGGTGAAAATCGGTTCACGCAATAAAGAATTATCCCATAAAAATCATCTTCCATACTTTAAGCTCGCGCGCAATAGTTTACTTAATTTGCCGATAGATGTCGCTGTAGGTGGAACGCTCATATCATATCCTACATGGCGGTGTTATTTTAACTCTTAAGTGGGGACACTTTCTCTGACGGACGGAAAACTACGGAACCCTACACTGAGCGTGGCCCGACACGCTCTTGGCCGGTTTTATTCCTGTATGAAGTACCGATGTCTCGTGCACACACAGTCACACACAATTGTTTGGTTTGACCCAATCACCGCTCACCCACGAGTTGTATATATGTGCGTGTCATGCGTAAACACTAGAAAATAAACTCATGATATAGTACAGTAAAGATACGGTTGCGTCAAACATTAATTTGTAATAGCCTGATTTTTTTCGTTTTCATTCTTATGGGATATTTATAGGTAATATATGCAAAAATCATACAAACTTTTTACCCGGAAGTTGTTAAATAGGAAAAAAAAATATAGGAAATAATTGTATATTTTTATTTACAATAATATCAATAATTTTTATTTGTAAACGTGACAGTCTTCTTTCTGTTGAAAGCGAAAGACCAGAAACCGTGTCGATGTTAAACCACATAAATTACAAAATGTACGGAGTGGGCGATATATATCCTAATTCGTTAGAAACAAATATAGGCCAAGCAAATTAGATTTTTTCGAAGAATTAATTCCCAGCAGGCTGGAAATCGTTTTAATACCTTCATGTGGTCCTAAATGCATGTAATCTGAGTTTGCATGCGGGACTGTTTTGTGGAAACTATCTAAAATGGCGTAATATCCGAGAAATCGTATTAACCTGGTTCTACTGTAGGTACATATCATTATAATGAATATGATTAGGTAAGGGCAAATACTAGGTAGTATTATAATATGTATATTGGGTTTATAATTGTCTCTAATTTTGGGCATTGCATCTAATCGTCTGCCATACACGTTACAGGCCAATGATGATGATGGGTTGTGCAGGGATATTTTTCACTACAAGGACGATATAATTAAGCTTATCTGTTTTATCCTGTTCATCCTCAATTTTCTTTTACTGTTCAACTTTTATTTATTTTTGAACAACGCTTTTCATTAAAACGAAATTAATATGTATTTCAAATGAAGTTACAATGATAGTTTAAGGAACTACTTTAACTAACTATTTAATAAGATAAGACATACATGCTGGCAGTCGGACAGTAAGTCGCACCATTATAGCTCTTTTTTACCTTAATAGCGCGGAACCCTAAAAACAAACAACAATATATAAATTTAGGTAGTTAGCATAGAAAACAAAAGCTAGAAAGAAAATTATTTTTAAAACATTGGTGTGCCAACAAAAGGATAATTTAGTTCGTGTTGTGTAAACACGATTAGTTTGTAAATAAATGAGACTATATGTATCAACAGTGCTACTGCATCAATGCATTAGGCTCGAGCCGTGGGATCGAAAGCACGTTACCTACTCTTTACTATTTAAGTATTCTATACCTCTATAATGAGAGACGTGCCGCTCGTGTTTTTCGTGTTCTCCTTTTTATTTGCAAGTGGATTAGCAGTTCCTGTGGTAGAAGTACGTATAAGTGTCATGTTTATTAATGTAATAATGATTACACAAATTTTAATTAATCTAAGGGTCATCTACGAATTACGTTACACCAGTTTCATTCACTTCACCTCCTACCCTCTTCCCTGGTGTGAGGTAAGACTGTTAATTATACCTACCACAATTATATTTTAAATACAATGATCCCAAGCTCAGCAACGACCAAAAGCACTAAGTGAAGTTATGAGCATCCAAGGGTATAGTGCCATTATGGTATTGTTTTACACTTTCTCCTTCATAACTCAAAATCTATTGAAGTACTGTACTAAATAAAAAATAAAACCCCTCAATGACACCGCAATCAACCTTGCAACTATACTCTGTATCTTTAGGTATTTAAATAAAAGTAAATAAGATCTACCCTCAAATGGCTTCTTAAGCTAGTTGAGGGTAGATAAAAACATTACACGATCAAATAATATTGGTTAAAGCCAGGTCGTTAAGTGACAGATCCAGGCAGTTTTGTATTTGATTGGTTAACTAATAAAAGTTATAACTACCCGAAAATGTAAAAATTGTTTGTTTACTTTTATTTAAATACCTAAAGACATAGAGTATAGACTTGGAACGTGTGTCCCCCGAAAACCCTACAAGTAATAAGTTAAACCAAGAACCAGCCAAGTTGTTGGTCATGCATGACCGCTATTTTAAGTTTACTTCGTTTTGTAATAAGTTTATAAGTTTTAAACTTTATTTTAGCATGCCAACGATCAAGCAACCTCCACCGTCCCCGACTCGAACACGACCACTGTCAGCATCTTGGAAGAAGATATGTTCAAAGATAAAGACAACGCTCTCGAACACACGAGTACCGTAAAGAAAACAACCGCGCTTAGAGATAGACTTTTAAACAGAATAAAAGAAAGATCAGTTTTAAAAATAATCAGAAAGTATAAGAAACCGAGATACACATTCCATAATTCAGTTTTGGATAAACATTTCTTCTCAGTATTGGGACAAAACGTGAGCAGTGGTACTCTTTCGTTTCATGAAAAATATAATCCAGAGCTGCAACCATACGACAACAGCATCATAGACCTACTGATAAAACCCACACAGAAATTATACAAAAACAGGACTTTAATGACGAATGCACTGAATACTGATAAAAGAAATGACTTCATAAACACATATCTTCCTATGAAATCCTTAGCTAACGGTAGTGACATAGAAATCGTTAGAAATACAATTCTACGGGTGAATTCCCTACGTAATGAAAATGAGACAAAAACGTTTAGACGTCATAACTACTTACACGAGAAAGATGAAAGTCATGCAAGAAAAGGTATACACCGGGTGAGGAAATACTTTAAAATCCATAATACCAAGGTGAATGAACTCCAAGAAAGTTCGAAATTAATTTAGAATAGAATGCAAGGTCCGCAATATCAGGACCGGACAGCATCCGGTCCGGAACAGTAGCGTAGCCAAGGGTAAATGGCGACAGTTTTGCAGGACCAACACTGAGGATAGTCGACGAGCTCTACGACCACACATAACTATAGCTTGGCTAGGGACTATTTCCCTGTAAGCATAGACAGTAAACATCATATCTCTGTCTCACTCGCACTCGTTACAAAATTGTCACATTTAACACATATTGAAATTTTAATTATCTGATGACGTCATTAGGTACCTCCTATAGTCAAAACGAGACACAGTCCCCTAGATAACCCTCTCTTTCGGCCTCGCTTTGTGACCGAAGAGTATAACTCCAGTTTAAAATGATATATAGGGTGGGGCCTGTAACTAAAGCAAAAAATTAAAACGTAGATTCTAGTCCTCAAACTAGACAACTTTTGTGTAGCAACTTTTTAAAATCATAAAGTTTTTAGATCGTTATTTTTTCAAACAAAGTAAATAGTATTTTCAATGTACTTAAAACTCCGTCTAATTGACATCGCCTGTCAGTCTAGTCACTCTACAGACATAATCAATTTCATAGTACATTGCGTGTTCGAATTAACTTTAAAATGTAATAAAATTCAAACCGCAAGTTTTTTTTCAAAGTCGTCAAACAAACGTTGCGTAGTTTGAGGAGAAGAATGTACATTTTAATTTTTTGATTTAGTTACAGGCCCCACCATGTACCTACATATATGATCTAACCATATAGAGTTTGTCCGGAACAAGAAGTGTCGTGGTTTATAGGGGAGCTCATACATTCTACAACACTTATCTTTCCTGACAGATATACTGCATCTTTTAAAAATCATAATAATTATACTCATATTTTTTATGTTTATTTTGTTCGTATTTCAGGTTAATTTGTTTTTAAATTTAACATTTATTGTACTGTACAAGTGTACTGTGTCTATTGTGATGGATGTTAAATAGAGTTTTTTTATGTCTATGTATGTCCATAGATACATGATCCCGCCCCTTCAGCTATGAGACAGCAGTTGCTAGTTTGTAAAACATTTGGTGTTAGAATTATAATAAATTAATAATGTATAAAATAACAGATTTTATACAATGATACCTATCGCTAGGTACCTAATTGTATTTTAGGCAGGTAGGTCATAAAAATACAGTTTGCAATCATAAACTGAACAGCGCATTACCAGGGTAGGTTTCTTAGTTACCTACTTGTGAATCTCTGAGCGAAAATAGAAGCGCCCTAAATGCAAAGTGAAAATATTTTCATGCTTTATAATACCATGAAAAAAATGTTCACACTGTGATACTTACTTTAAATTTTATTATGAGACCTCTTTAAGTGACATTAATATTTTAAGGGCTTGTCTTTATTTTACCCATAGAAATCTAAAGTAATTGTACCTTAGAAATTGAACGCGGCGTTGCAATAATCTCTATAGTTGGAAAATGTGTTAAGGAACAAATGCCGTTATTTTAGTCTCATTTACTACCCGTAATATTTATTGTACTTAATATCAAATTAAAATTAATAATTATATTAATTTGTAATATTTAATACGCGTTGTAAGCCCGGCGGTAAGATGTCCGACTTTCAATCCGGAGGTGTCGGGTTCAAACCCCCGGCTGGTACCGATGAGTTTTTTGGAACATATGTACGAAATACCATTTGATATATACCAATCGCTTTTCGGTGACGGGAAACATCGTGAGGACACCTGCATACATCTGCGAAGAAATTTAAAGGTGTATGTGAAGTGAAGTCCCTAACCCGCTTTGGGCCAGCGTGGGGACTAATACTTTTCTGCATTTATATATTACTATACTACCATGTTATAGGTACAGTCAACGTCATAAATATGTATACAATTTCGAACCTTATTACAATATAGTAAGGTGCAAAGCAAAACTGTACCTACAGGTACATACTTTTGGCGTTGACTGTACCTACTTATATTTATCTCGGGGTGTAGGTGAAACAGTTTTTTGTTTAGGTACAGTCGCCATCAGATATATCGGAGCGGCCAAGGTGGTCACAAATATCTGAACAACGCCTCTATTGTCAAGGCGATAAAGTGCATGTTCAGATATTTTTGAGTACCTTGGCCGCTCCGATATATTTGATGGCGATTGTACCTACCTACATTTTTTTTTCTTGAATATGAATAAAAAATATCAATTAAATCATGCAACTTTTTTTTAATGAAGATTAATAACGGTATAATTATTTTTGAATTAAGTTTATTCCATCATGACACTTAATTTTGTATAGAAAGCGTCACGTGATCCTCGAAGGTCACTTGATGTTCTGTACCTATACGTAGTGAAGTGTCGGAAGTGTCGTGTAGGACGCGGAACGCTACAGCGTTAACCATCCTTAATTCACTTTCGGCCGCTTATTTTTTTTAAATACTGGCAAACAAGCATTTGGCCCGCCTGATGACAAGTAGCTACCACAGCCTATGGCCGCCTGCAACTCAAGAGGTGTCAGATGCCCGTTGCCGAACCTTTATAATCTTGTAGGTACACTCCTTTTTTAGGGTTCCGTAGTCAACTAGGAACCCTTATAGTTTCGCCATGTCTGCCCGTCCGTCCGTCCGTCCGTCCGCGGATAATCTCAGTGACCGTTAGCACTAGAAAGCTGAAATTTGGTAGTAATATGTATATCAATCACGCCGACAAAGTGGTAAAATAAAAAGTGATTTTTTTATTTTATTAGGGTACCTCCCCTATACGTAAAGTGGGGAGTGATTTTTTTTTTCATTTCAACCCTAACGTGTGATATATTATTGGATAGGTATTTAAAAATGAATTGGGGTTTCCTAAAATCATTTTTCGATAATGTAAATATTTTCGGAAATAATCGCTCCAGAAGTAAAAAAATATGCGTCCCCCCCCCTTTAACTTTTGAACCATAAGTTGTTGTTAAAAATATGAAAAAAATCTCAAAAGTAGAACTTTATAAAAACTTTCTTGGAAAATTATTTTGAACTTGATAGGATGAATAGTTTTTGAAAAAAAAATACAAAATAATTTCTGAACTAAGTTTGTAATTTAACCGTATAAGCAGGTGTTTATTGTACCTGTAATTTCTACAAAATTACAATGAAATGACGTGCTTTCAAATAAAGTAAAAACGGTGAAAATCGGTTCACGCAATAAAGAATTATCCCATAAAAATCATCTTCCATACTTTATGCTCGCGCGCAATAGTTTACTCAATTTGCCGATAGATGTCGCTGTACATGGAACTCTCATATCATATCCTACATGGCGGTGTTATTAACTCTTAAGTGGGGACACTTACTGTGACGGACGGAAAACTACGGAACCCTACAGTGAGCGTGGCCCGACACGCTCTTGGCCGGTTTTTTTAAGATACTCATACTGTAGTGCTGTGGGAAAACCTCGGCAGGGAGTTCATTCCACTGCCTAAGCGTTTGCAGAAGGAAATTCCTTTTAAACCGCACAGTGCTAAACAATTAAGGCTCCCGGGTGTGAGGATGCACACATTGAACACCCTGCCGACGGCGAGCGGTGCGGTGGGCCCATGGTGGGCCTAAGCGTTCGCGGAAGGAAATTCCTTTTAAACGGTGCTTTTATAGTGTAACTTTTACTCTTACGTTACGCGACCAATTAGGTTTCAATGTGTGAGGATGAACACCCTGCCGGCGGACAGCCGAGCGGTGGTACAACGCGGCTGGTGGCATCATTACATCCAATTCTTAGGAGCACAACCCATTGTACAAGCGGTACGAGTAGAAAATACACAAGGAGGCAGTCTCTTCAACGGCCTCCTAGCCTAGTCGGTAGTGACTGCCTATGAAGCAGGAGGTCCCGGGTTCTAATCCTGGTCAGAGCATTCATTTGTGTGTTTATCAAATTATCACGGATATTTGTTCTGGAGTCATATATGTTTTCTATGTATTTAAGTATTTATCTATATAAATAGTCGCCTAGTACCCACAACACAAGCCTTATTGAGCATACAGTGGGACTAGGTTGATTTGTGTAAGATTATCCGACTATATTTATTTATTTATTATTATTTATTTACTCTTCTAAGACTTAGTGGTATTTTCATACATTACCTTGAACGTAAGTATGTATGTAGGAAATTGGTAAGGGATAGAAATAAAAAATGATAATAAAATAAAAAATATATATGTATACAATTCAACTATACAATTCAATCCCTGTTTGTGCGTATTAAAAAAATACAACGGCTATACTCTATACATTCAAAAAGTAAGTACTTTGTTGTCGATTCACATGGTTAAAGATTTAACTAAGATCACTATTACATCAGTATAGGTATTCTAAGGACGGAATTTCTCAAGCCTCGATCTCTCCTACCTACATCTATATTCAATAAAATATATACATTCATATTGACGATGATCAAGGCAAGTATTTTTAACCCTGGCTTATTTTATTTCATGTTTAATATTACAGTATGCCAATCATCATTAAGTAAACACAACTGACAAGATATACAACAATGCGTATGCGCATTAGGTCGACGCATACACAAGGAAGGTAAGTTCGCGTAACATGTACCTATACATAACAATACCATGTCGAGTCTATTAGGTGCGACGGGTCACGTGCGAATAAACATTCCCCGGCCCTACCTAACTTCACCAGTTCCCGTCTTGGACGTCAAAAAAGCCATGTTTCGCATGCAGCGACCTCAAAGGCGATCACACTGGCGCCCCAACCGGATACGGCGACGGTGTGCAAGCGTGACAGCGCTATACATATGCAGAGCGCTATCTCGCTCGCGCACCGGCGCCGCATGCGGAAACCGCAGCAGTGTGAAACCCGCCAAAATGGGAATTTGACCTTATTTAGCGAAAAGGGTCCAATCCCTACAAAATAGTATTTTAGTCTACAGCAGTAGGCCTTCGTGTTGAACCAAAAAAAATAAAGAAGACAATAAAGGTATGGTCCGGGTTAATTTGAATCCTTTTCGATTCACCAAAAGTCCAATATAGTTCATGGAAATGGTAGTTGTAAAGGGGTGTTGCATTACATCAAAGCAGGCAAGGTTGATTTTTAAAATATGTTAATAGTGATGTAATACTTATGTTATACAAGAATTTGCGACCTCAGAATCACACCGAGTTAATTTCAAATTCTTAAAAAACACTACAATTTTCGTTCTATAATTGACTTCTAAGGTTTTTTCTCACAAAGGACCTATGTTACGGCAAAAGTTCATAAGAACACTTTGTAGTAGACTATATTTGCAATCTCTCAGAACTCTTTGACGCATAAGAAACACACTTTTTCTATGTACCTAAACATAAGCGTTACGTTCTAGACATGTAATTTATTATATTTTATTTTACTCTATGGCCTGAATTATACATGGCCTCTTATTTTGGCACCAAAAACCTTTGCATCTACTTGAATTCATGCCTTTTTAACAATGTCAGTTTGTTTAAGCTTATGGAACAACCTCAAAGACAAGCAATGGTTGAATCGTATGTATACTTAGAAATGTTTGTTTTTTAGTTAACGAACTAGTTGATAGAATGATAGGTCAGCTTGCCCCTAATTTAACTAATTGTAAGTAATATGTCTTCCATCTGTACTGAACTGATATTAGAAACAACCGTTCTGTAACGGTTCCCTAAAGTTGGCACCACACTGGGAGTATAAAACACAGCAACAACTTTCTGCATGATGCCAAATAAATTGCGTGGTATAAGTTTATGTATAACACCATATACGCGGTCTTTATAGATAGGCGTAGTTACCCGCCTAAAGAACGTCTCAGCCGATCATTACAGTGCGATCTCAGAATGTACTTCATGTCGTTAAACGTAAACTTCTCCCCGTTTCGAGTTCGATTTCCTGGTGAATTCTGGTGGCGTGCCGGTGCTGGCGGCGCTGTGTTCGCTGTCGCGGTCCGATCCGGGCAGCTCCGTGACCGTTGCTCGCGGCGGCGGCGGCGTCGCGCCGGATCCCGCCGAGCCCGTTATACGCTCGGTTCTAGGAGTCGACGGGGTCGATCCCACTAATGAGAGTTGCGTCACTCCCATGGGAGACAAAGAGACCGGCCCCGCGGTCAACATCGGCGCTAAGCCCGACGGAGATAAGACAGCCTGCGCTAATGCTGTAGTGCCCGGTTGGCCCGCGTGTAAAGTATTATTCACTGACCCGCTGTCTAGCTCTTGAATAGGAGACAGCACTAAAGCGCCGAGAACGGGCACCTCATTTTGGTAGCCCTGGTGGGCCATAATGACGCCCATGTTCTGCATGCCCATGGCGAGCCGATTCTCGCGGTCGATGATCTCCTTGGTAACGTCCGGAGTGGGGATCCGCGGCCGGTTGCGGAGCGTGATCGGCACTGCTGTGCCGTTGCTCTTCTGTCCACCTGAAAACCGCATTTTAAAATAAGCAATAAATATATATTTAGTGACAACGTGGCACTGAGAAGGGGACGGTTATGAAGGATTGATTGTATTGACTAACAGATTAGATTAAAGCCCAAGATTTTGATGACAAGATTGTGGGAAGACTGATGACTAATCGAAATTTAAGGAATTAACCAAAAGGAAGGAACCTCCAAATCGAAAGTGCAGTTATTCGTCTTTATATCGAAAAATTAGATTAGTTAACATATAGGTACCTACCTAATATTACGTTTTCGTGAATGTTTTCGTTGCAATTGACGTACCCCGGATTTCTTAGAATGCAACATAAATGTTCTAAAGTGCAACATAAATGTTCTAGTTTTTTAAATCTCATTTTTGTAACAAGCTGATATGGCTACTTAAATGTAATTTTCTTTGTACAATCAAGATGAATGCGACGAGCCCAAACACGACGGGATAATGTTGAGTAGTTAAGGAGTTCCTATGGCCACCTTCCAGCTCGATGCCATCATAATATTGCATTATCACGCGGTATACATACATAGGGGTCTAAAATTTCAGCTAAAGCGGAAACCGGGAAGAGGGTCAAATTTAACTTGCAAGACTTGATTACAGACGATGATGATGTAAAAATGGACTAACCATGTCTAGAGTTTTGCCGGTGCTGTCCGCGGCCGCTCTTCCTGCCCACGAGCCTCTCGTACAGCGACATCTTGTGTGGCGGCGCGGGCGCAGGCTGGCCGGCCTCGGGGCTCGAGTACACCACCGAGTTGTGGCGGTTGCGCCCGAACAGCCCGCCCGACGAATACGCCGTCGATGCGGACCGCACGGACCCCATGCGGGAGATCTGACGCTGGAACCAGTTCTTCCGTCGTTCCACTAACGGTGTGTCCACGCTCTCCTGTAAAATACTTATTTATTGTACAAGGGAGCAAAGTTGTTGCTTATATCGTGACCCGAGCCAGCAAAAGATTCCAAAAATGAGCCACGTCACGTGCGTAGCAAGTGGTTCAAAAAACTTTAGCGTGCGAGGGCCTCAAGGCAAAAGAGGTGGAAACAAAAGGTTTCAAAGTCCATTCTGCCAGATAACATGAAGAAACAAGTCTAAATTTAAACGAAATCTATAGACACGTGGCGGCGTGTCAAGCCAAGTTCAAAAGAAGAGAACTGGCATAGCAGCGGCCGTATTTTATATTACATTAACCATTTGGAGCCACTTTTGACCCCTACGTAACTGAAAATCTATTGATCATAAACATATGAAAGTTTATACAATTAATTAAGACACTTAAGGCTAACTAGAATCCCAAATTTCATGAATATAGCTCAATCGGTTATTGAGAACATCTATGTAAAAATCGAGATTTTTCTCACTGACTCACTGAACTAACATCAAAAACCTAATCCGTTTTAGATGACCTAGCAAGTTGAAATTTGGCACCCAACTTGGTAATAGAAAAAGTGGTTTGTGTAATATTCCAAAAATTGTTTTTATTTACACACTAAGCGCCTTTCGAATTTATAACAGAAAAAATGAACTTTAGTGTTTACATATTTTATAAAAAAAGTAGTTGATGATATCCCATCAAAACATAAATGTGAAATGAGAGCCAAGTTCTTCGCCTACAATTGATATCTCTATGGGTGCCCAGTAGGCCTAGCACATGAGTGTAGCGACAGTATCTCGCGGTCGAGATAGACATCTGTCACTTTCTGATGAATACAGTTAGACAGTGACAGATGTCTATCTCGACCGCGAGATACTGTCGCTACACTCATGTGCTAGGTTTACAGTTCTGTATAGAAAATTCTAAAATTCCAGTTACAAGAACATGTAAGATCGTAAAATAACACAATGTTAATTATTTCACTAGGGATGTAATTTCCAAGTTTAATATTTGACATGGCCTAATACTATTAGCCCAGTACGGGAACGCCTTTTTAACCTATAAAAATGAGATAAACTCACAAGTCCGATTTTATTTTCTAACCTGCTATAATACGTTAAGTACAAATAGCGAAAAATATTTTCTAACAGTTCTTAGTATTACGCTAAGTATAAAACATGTTTTTGTTTGCTACACACAGGCAAGATTATCCAAGTGTCATTTTTCTCCACCAGACTATCACTTTTAACTATTACAACATAACTTCACATTTTATAACGGTTTTGTCACGAGCATATGTCGTAACATTTGCCATTCGCTTAAAATTCAAGGTCACTGATATTTTCACAAATTGTTTTCGATTATCCTCACATAAGCTCTTGACTAAACTGGTATAAAATGACAACAAATGCCTACATGATACTTAGCGAAACATCAAAAACTTTTAGAAAATATATTACGCTTACAATTAATTTTGTATAAAGCAGAACGTCTGCTAACGATACCACAATGTTTAGAAATAAAGGAAAACTCTCGCCTGAGGCAGTGGATTTTTCTACTTTTCCATTTTTTCTAAACATTGTGGTATCGTTAGCAGACGTTCTGCTTAATACAAAATTAATTGTAGTATGGGGTAGCGCATTGTTATCGATGAATTCTCAATACAACTTGGGACTCCGATGATCGGTTTAGAAGTGTAAGACTTCTTCGGCAGATGTCGCCCTAAGATGCATAAAGGATATAGTAGAGAAATTCGCAGCCATCAATCTCAGAGTCACGAATTCGAGTCTCGCCTAGGCCAGTGGATTTTTCTACTTTTCCTTTATTTCTAAACATTGTGGTATCGTTAGCAGACGTTCTACTTAATACAAAATTAATTGTAGTATGGGGTAGCGCATTGTTATCGATGAATTCTCAATACAACTTGGGACTCCGATGGCCGGTTTAGAAGTGTAACACTTCTTCGGCAGATGTCGCCCTTAGACGCATAAAGGATATAGTGGAGAAATTCGCAGCCATCAATTTCAGAGTCACGAGTTCGAGTCTCGCCTAGGCCAGTGGATTTTTCTACTTTTCCTTTATTTCTAAACATTGTAATATTTTACGCTATTAGTACTGAGATAATTCTCGCTAACTAAAAAAGGAAATCGCACTTGTGAGTTGTGCAAGCTCAAACTGTCCGCGTACCATAGACTTAACAAAAAGGAAGATGAGTGACGTTCATAGTAAACAAAACTGAAAAGTGGTCCTGCACCTAGACATTTGTAATATGCTACACACCGCTATAATGTATGTGCATCATGGGCAAAAGAGATAAACCTATATAGCTAACACGGGTATGCAAGGGAGGCCTCTATATTTTGCGCGTTGCACAAAGTGTGACTGAGAGACTCTGCCACACGTCTAATTCAATATAGGTGGCGGAACCTATATTTGATGGCACAGAATAGAGCGCCTGGTACCATATCTCCCATTTTGTATAAATCAATGCTGCGTACTGTAGTTACATAATTATTGTACAATCGTCATTACTGGATTCGCACGCCTGGCAGTTACCTATTCAGTGGTCCACCTCTGAAACTCAGAGTCTGAGTGGGTGATCAGGAAAGGGGCTATAAAGTTGCCTGAAGATGGGCAATATGCAAACTGTACTTACGTAATCAGCGTATGTCTCGTCGTGACTTTTCCTCGGCGCCTGCACGTTGGCGTACACGGCGTCCTCAGCCTTCACCTGCAACAAGTTTGTTTTACAATTAAAATATATTCTTACGCTGAGAAAGATATTACGTAAATGCCCTGTAATGCTAATCGTCCTTCTTAGGCTCGTTTTTGTATATTTTGAAAAATAATGGTTGATTTCGCCCGCACCTTTATTTTTTCAGCTCTATCAGGGAATGAGAAAATAAGAGGCATGTTTCACTATCGTTTTCCCAGGAATCACACGATATTTCTAATCTTCAAAAAATAAAAATTACCTACATACCTATTATCTTCATGCACACTCGGTTGCACGTGTAAACTAATCAATTTGAATTATGAAACTATAGGTATCTGTTTTTAATATAAACAAAAAACAATACAATAAATAGGTGACGGAGGAAACAAAAGGTCGACAGCATATTCTTTTTAAAACAATTAGGTGTGCAAACAATAGGAACATCACGGTTGTGTATACAAACACGTATCTATTTGTAAATAATTCATGCTATATGTATCCATAGTGTGCTAGCGACAATGCATAAAAGTGTCGAGCCGCGGGATAGAAAACACTCTTTATCTAATTATTATTTATTAAATTAAATGTCTAGAATGATTGACGTGTCGGCAGTGTTTCTCGTGTTCTTCTCTTTGTTTGCTAGTGGGTTAACATTGCCAATGTTCGAAACATCATTACCTATGATAGTAAGTTTCAGTCTTATTTTATTTAAATGTATGTTCAACAATTTTATCTTTAATGTATAAGTACAAACTTCAATATATTTAGTCACATTCTTTGCGTTGAGTTGGTTTTTGTCTTACCTAAGGGTTTAATTTTTTTATAGAGTTCTAACGATCAAATGCTTACCACCGTGCCCGAGTCCTACCCTAGAAACAAAAGCGTTGTAGGCGTATTGGAGGACGTTGACGCGACCATCGGTAAAGAGATCACACACGAACCAATTTTCACCAGCACCGCAAAGAAAATGGTTTCGCTTGGAGATAGACTTTTTAACAGAATTAAAGAAAGATCAGTTGTAAAAATAATCAAAAAGTGCAAGAGACCGAGATACAAGCCGCGAGATTCCTATTTAGAGGATATGCTGTTCTCAGCTGTGGTGCAAAATGTTAGTAATAACACTGTTACGTTTCATGAAATATATAATTCAGAGCAATTGAAAAATATGTACGTAACGTTAAAGCCCTCACCAGTGACAAACACGCACCGCCGAATAAACATGACTAGATACGTCAACTTCATGGCAAACGTATTGGTCCCACAGAAAATGAATGAATTCGTAAGCACATCACATATTCCTATAAAATCCTTTAGCAACGGCAGTGATATAGAAATCATTAAAAATACATTTCTGCGGCTTAATTCAATACCTAAAGGCGACAAGAATGACCTACAAAATCAAGATACAAGAACCACGAAACACCAGATGAAGAAATTCTTTAAACTACATAGTTCCAATGTGAAAGAACTTGAAGGAAGTTCAAGTTTTAATAAGAGTACCCGATCCGCGATATCGGATAACAGCCCGGACAATAATACTAAGAGCGACAGTACTGCAGAACCCACCAATCTATCAATAGTCGAAGACCCATACAACCAGGCACTGGCACTGGCACCAAAAAAACAATCTATAGTCCTGCGATGGAATCTAATATTGATATGAGGAGTCATTCAAAAGGAGCTAAAGCGAAACAATACCATAACATGTTACTAAAGTTATGTGAGTTAGCTACGATATAAGGGGCGGTACCTATTACCAACGCAACATGACGCATTGTCTCAATTGTCGTATTGGTAAACAAATCCCGAAGGATTTTATAGATCGCATTTAACACACTTAATACATATAAACCTACATGATTTTTCTGTTTCGTCTGTGTGACGAAACAGAAAAATCATGTAGGTAAATAATTATTTTAAAGAAAAAAAGAACCGACTTCACATAGCCTACACCTGCAAATGAGCAAATGCCCGAGCTAGTGTAAAACATTACTCAAATCACTATGCCTATATTATTTGAAGAGTTCCCTTAATTTCTCCAGGATCTCATCATTAGATCCTGCCTGATGAGAATGGGACCAACTATCAAGTATAGGTATACTTTCAAACAAAAAAATATTTTCTAAACCGTCAGCCCATTTAGAATAATCGGGGAGCATACATAAAAATAAGCAGTTACAACTTGAGTACCTTGTTAAAGCCGACATAATCTACGCCTTTTCCAAATTTGTGATATCTAAGTTAAACTGGTTCCGAGAAAAATGCGTTTAACCAATTCCGACGACCGAAGTGATTCCACAAGTGTTTCGTAACCCAAAATTTGATAGGAAAGACTAAAAATAGCAAAAAAGCAATAACAACACAGATCCCAACGTTTTAGATCCTCCTCCTTCGAAATATTGAAGTCGGTTGAAAAATTAAATTCCCTACTTATAAATTGTAATTTAAAAAGTCTGCAAAATATTCAATGTTGATTAGATAAATACGGAAACCTAAATGTTATTTTCAACTCTTGGTATTATTTTTAACACTATATTGATAATTATTTTTCAGATGTTAAGTAGAAAAATACATTTTTGCATACAAATTGGTCACCCTATTCAATGTGACCTCTTGGCGACCATGCTTTACTTAATTTAAGATTCATTTTACTTGAAAAATAAGAAAAATTAAATTAATTCCGTATGTTGATCAGTTGATATAGAGTCAGATAAAATGGTTCCGGATCACGACCCCAGAAATCATCCTGTATAGAAAAGTATAAGGGAAACAGCTTAGCCATGGCTTAGACATACTTTGCGATATGTAGGTCAGTATGTCATACTGAATAACGACTACTATGAGACCAATTGTATAAATAAACTTAATTTCATTAGAAACTTCGAAGGAAGCCGCATTTGTTTGCGATTTTGGAATTAGTCTCATAATTAACGTGGTTTTGTCTGGTGTGGATATAGCCATGACTAAGGGGTGAAAAAGCGCAACTTCCTAAATATTATCGTCGCAATGGCTGATTTTAGTTTTTACACATAGGTACATCAATATTGTAATGCGATCGTCGAACGACTAAAGGGTGGTTCAAGTTGGAGGGTACCGCTTCGTACACGACACTTCATTTTGTATAGAGAACACCACGTAACCTCCGAGGATCACGTCACGTGACGCTTGCTATACAAAATGAAGTGTCGGAATTGTCGTGCAGGACGCGGAACGCTAGAGCGTGAACCATTCTGAAAGCATGGAAATAGTATTAGCTCTGCCAAATGACCCAACATTTCTATGGGTGTGCCGTATGGCATAGCAGGGGCATACAAGCTATGACAGCGAGCCGTTTATTTTAGTTAAACCTCACATAAGGTTTGACGTAATAAAATATGAAAACATGAAAACTTTGATTGACCAATCACATTTATATATTATTATCTATCGGGAAATTGCGTGTTGGGTCACATTCAAAGCGGAGGAAGAAGGTGAAGGGGGTGATAACTTTCAGGGAATATCAGGGCCATTTTTGAGAGACATGCTTGTACTGGGCCTCGATTCGATATTCCAAACTGCGAGACGTGGCTCTCTCTTGTCTCGCTAGGTGATAGAGTGAAATCCATGTCCACACGTGTCCACACCTAACTGTCAATCTGTCAATAGGTCTCGCTAGAGCGTTTTGTCTATGGCTATGGCCACCATTTTAGATGTCACTCTTGAGTGATTCCACCCCAAATTTCAACTGTCACAAAAGTGTGATCTCATAGTTGTCTCGCAAGCTACTGTCAGTTATGCCATGTCGAATTGGCCCTGAGGACGCCATCCATGTTTTATTTTAGTACCATGCAATGTATTTAAATATTAAGTCTTACTTATAAGTGAATATCATTTGAGAAGAAGGAATGTAAAAGGAAAGTACCTTATGATTCGTATTTAGTAAAACATAGTTATGTACCTACAATTAATTATAAATCTTCAGAATTTGAGTGCACGAACATTTTACACCATCTCAGTATTAAAAATAATCGTATAATTGATGTGTGAAATATATAAACACCAAATTAGTTGTAAAGTGTTGCGTTTGCCTATAATTTAAAAGTAACAACTTAAACAAAAAACATCTCTACTAATTAGGTAAGTACTTAATTCTTAGAAGAATCAACTCACGTGTGTAAATTCTTTCGATGACATCTGTAAAAGTAAAGCTTGGATTTTGTTTTATTTGACTTTTATTTAACCAATTTTTAGCACCCCTACTCCAAGGATTAGAAAGTAGCCCGATCGTCTGAGATACCTTATTAAAGGAAGTACACGACTCAAGGTTGTTGCACCGCAGATGTAATTGCTGCATTTATATTCCATCAATTTCATCATAGACGTCGACGACATCGGCACGGTTTAATGTCTACATGTATGGTAACGTCCGATGAGACACACACATCTGTCTCAGTCTCACTGGTAGAATGAGTACATGTGAACGCACCCAATATATTGCAACGAAATGATCGACGCCAGCGGTGAGGTTTATAAGCCACTGCCGGCGCTATCATATTGACGTTACCTTGTAGTGGTCTGCGGAGCAAGGCGGTTCGTGGCGGCGATAGTGTTCGGAGGCCACCGTGTAGGGCAGGTCTTTGGGAACCACTTCCTCCCAGTACTGGTCCTTCAGCAGTTCAGGGTGCTCTTCGTGCATTTCGTCCACTATCATGTAAGCTGCCTGAGAAAAACAATGTGCGCTTTAGAGATGTTGTTCTAAAACCTGTCATAAAACTAAACAGGTATCTATGTCTTAGATTTCACGTTCGGGAGAAGGCTAAGGCCTAAAGGCGACTTAGTTTCGTTACAGATGATCAACAAAAGTTGGATAGCCACTAACCGGCCAATCAATAGTTTGATTGTAGGTACAACAAAACCATAAAATGACCCATATCATACCAGGCAATGTAACGATCCCGAGAGTAGCAAGAGTCGTTATAGGTCGCGGGTCGCGGATGAAAAGGTTTGTATATGTTCTTCACTCTGCTTGTTACGTCGATTGTGAGGAAATTATATAAGTACATACGAGTGTAATGCTTGAATTGAGATTGTGTACACCGAACTACTATAGCGCATACTTTTCGATAGAGCTTTTATGGTCGCATTTTGTAGCATCGCCAATAGGGTGTTGCTTAAAAATCTACTTTCGAAAAGTCTTTGTCTCACCCCGCCATTTTGTTCTAGTATCCCGATTAACGAATGCTATTTATTTTTATTTTTTTGTTTAATGAATTTTAGGGGTCGCTACCGTTAGGTAAAGTTTAGAAAATAAACGTAAGTTAGGCATTTATACAACATGACACAATTTTGTAATTACTTTACATTTTGAACGTAACGCGATGTAACAAGTACGGGAAAGTCCCGAACAATCGCCCGGCAAACCCTTTCATAATCACCACATCATGGAGATTATGTTAGACGCAGTAGTAATTCAAGCTCTTGGCCCATCAAGTGGACCAGAAATTAGTCTTTTCAAAAGATTCAAAGCAGCTTGGCCTAAGATTGACCAAAGCAAGTTTAATCGTGTATTATCCAATACACGAGATGCCTCTAGTGTACTAGCTTTTGCTTAGGACCAACTGAACAAATTCCAGCCACGCGATGACTGTAAAGAATTATTAGATCTGACCTGATCTACCTAGGAGGCGTGCCTTCAAAGAGAATATTATTTAAAGCCCCTGCTGGACTTCATCGGGCTCGATGGATGGCAAAAGCCATCTACTGCTTGAAAATAATGTGGTTTGCGGGTCAATTCAGGTTAACAAAGGAAGAAGAAGCCAATGCAGCAAGTGTGTGCTTTTGTAGTCACGATCTACCTAAAGTACTGGATTAGCTCTCCGTTTGCGTGTTCAGCACCTAAAATGACATGTAATTGTTAAAAGACATCAAAGAATACGAGCTAGTTAACAAAAACGTGGCTGAGGTGGCCCTGAAAAAGGTTCTGGGACATCTTTGGTATCTCTCAGAAGAACTGGTGCCATTAGAGTTTTTTGATGAGCACTTGCATCTTGAAAACAAGCAGAAAATGGCATCTGCTATACAAAATGAAGGATTAGAATACACACCCAAGAGGGTAACGTTATCGTCAAGGGACATAAACCTTATCAAGTTATCAGTGAGAAAGAGTTAGACAACTTTGTGACAATCAACACGATGCGGTTTTTTGAAATCATGAATCTCCCGAATGCCTTCTTGCAAAAAACGTGGAATGTTGGTCAGATGACCCGGAATATAAAGCTGCTAAAGATATAATCAATTCAATGAGAGTTGTGAATGATACAGCAAAAAGAGGCGTGGCATTAATGGAAAAATTCAACAAGTGAATTACTGTGAATGAAGAACAAAACGTTGTGAACGCCTTCAGAAAGAAATATGCCTAATGCGAAAAAATCTACTTTGGTGTCATAAAAAACCCTAAACTGCTACTTAAACATTTAATCACTTAAAATTATGCTAAATTGTCACAAATATTTTAGATTTTAATAAAAATGTTCGTAATTTATAATTGTTTATTTGAACTGGTTTTTCCAAAACTTTGACGGGTGGTAGCGACCCCTAAACTTAGTTTAAAAAAATAAATAAATAAATTAGCATGCATTAATAGGGGTAGTAGAACAAAAGGGAGGGTGAGACTTTGATATTTTCGATTTTTTTAATTTTTTGCCACATAAGCAACACCCTAATCGCCAACGATGGTACAAAGGATTTTCATAAAATATTGTAACACTGTTGTCCTCCTCCCCGACCGCCCGTGTCCTCCTTCCCGACCGCCGGCACAATCCACCGGGAAATAGAACTTACTCAATTGTATAGAGGCAGCAGGTCTTTCGTCGAACTCAATTCTTACCGGCTTGCCTATATTGAGCACTCGTAGAAAAAGTATTGTATATAATAGTGACATAATCAAGCTTTTCAATCTCATACCTTACTTAGGCTAAAGACTAAACACGGTACTCGACTGAAAAGCTCTTAATTATGTCACGATTGTATAAAATACTATTATTGCACACTACAAGCATCCAAAAAACGAGAGTAATAACATAAGTAGGTACAGAGAGAATCTGACATGGTAGGTTGACAGGCGCTCTTATCGATAAAAAGCGATCTCCTCCAGACAACCTTTTCATTAGACAAAAAAGAAAATATAGCTTATTTCAAATACAGTATATTATCGTATTTAAATGAGCACCGTGGCTAGATCGCCGCGTCCTTGCCTGTATCTGAACTCCCGCTACGCTCTGGCCCGCGCTACTTCATTAAGCTTACACGCAACTTAAAGCCAAATTTTCGAGCATGAGAATTGAATAGTAAATTATTTATAACTATGCCGTCTGATAGGTACTTGCTGACCTTTTTAACCGCATTTCTACCAGCCGCAAGATGCCTTACCTACTCATGGAGACAGAGCATTATCACTTCAATCTATAAAGGTAAAGCGCAGTGTATAAGACTGTGGAAGCTACCAAGGTATTAAGGTCATGTGTCACACCATGAAACCCTTCGAGCGTGTAATCGACTCAAGGCTCCGGCGAGAGTGCACTGTTTCGGAATGTCAATATGGGTTTCATTCTGGCTGTACACCATCTTTGCCCACAGAATGCTAGTCGAAGCTTATAAGGAAAACAAACAAACTGTAGCATAAGGTGAATTAATGTATGGGTGCGCTAGAGAACGGTGGCCTGAAACTAAATGTTGCGAAGACCGAGTAGCATGTGGCAGCTCAGAGCTCGATCCCATAATGGTTATGCGATCGGGCTCTGCTTATATTGCGATGGATGTGTGGCGTTACGCGATTAGATCGCATCCGTAATGAACACATCAATGGCAGCCTCAGACTTCGTGATGTAGCGGATAAGCTGCAGGAAAATAGTCTCCGATGGTATGGCCTTATCAAACGTAGACCACCAGACTACGTAGGAAATAGATACCTCGAACTCACTGTCCAAAGGTCTAGATCCCGTGGCAGTATGCTGCCTGAGGATGCCGAAGACCGGGCAAAGTGGAGAAGGCTAAGCAGGAAAGCGGACCCTGGCACTAGGCCGGGAAAACGTCAAGCCAAAGAAAATGCCCTTTGATAGGTAACGCTAATGGAGAATACTATTATGTGATTTAGTTTTATCTTAACCATGCCTCTTTTGGGATGCCACACACCAAAATATAAAACTGATCAATGATCATACACGTACCTTTATATGTCTGTCTATCAACCAATTGAGTTCTATATCGTCATCGTCTTCACCGAAGGGATTTATCAGCACCTCAGCTACCTTCAGCCATCCCACGTAAAAACAAAACTGTAAATAAAAAAAACATGTTACAATCAATCTCAATAAAAATACAAAATTTAACAGCTGACCCGCTTATTAGCTATATTTGCTGCTGACTGTACATACATAATATAATTTATTTCTGCGCTCTCTCATTCGATAAGGTGTTCTTGTTACCTGTAGCGCCGTGAACAGCGGGATGTACACGTCGGGGTGGTACTGCGGGGTGCTGCCGTGCGCTGGCGGCACCAGCTGCCGGCCCACCAGCGCACTAGGAAGCAGTTGGCATATATTATATTTATGTTACCTGTAGCGCCGAGAACAGCGGGAAGTACACGTCGGGGTGGTACTGCGAGGTGCTGCCCTGCGCCGGCGGCACCATCTGTCGGCCCACCAGCGTACTATGAAGTAGTTGTCAATTATTATATTTATGTTACCTGTAGCGCCGTGAACAGCGGGAAGTACACGTCGGGGTGGTACTGCGAGGTGCTGCCGTGCGCTGGCGGCACCAGCTGCCGGCCCACCAGCGCACTAGGAAGTAGTTGTCATTTATTATATTTATGTTACCTGTGGCGCCGTGAACAGCGGGAAGTACACGTCGGGGTGGTACTGCGAGGTGCTGCCCTGCGCCGGCGGCACCAGCTGCCGGCCCACCAGCGCACTAGGAAGTAGTTGGCATATATTATATTTATGTTACCTGTAGCGCCGTGAACAGCGGGAAGTACACGTCGGGGTGGTACTGCGGGGTGCTGCCGTGCGCCGGCGGCACCAGCTGCCGGCCCACCTGCGCACTAGGAAGTAGTTGGCATATATTATATTTATGTTACCTGTAGCGCCGTGAACAGCGGGAAGTACACGTCGGGGTGGTACTGCGAGGTGCTGCCCTGCGCCGGCGGCACCAGCTGCCGGCCCACCAGCGCACTAGGAAGTAGTTGGCATATATTATATTTATGTTACCTGTAGCGCCGTGAACAGCGGGAAGTACACGTCGGGGTGGTACTGCGGGGTGCTGCCGTGCGCCGGCGGCACCAGCTGCCGGCCCACCAGCGCACTAGGAAGTAGTTGGCATATATTATATTTATGTTACCTGTAGCGCCGTGAACAGCGGGAAGTACACGTCGGGGTGGTACTGCGAGGTGCTGCCGTGCGCCGGCGGCACCAGCTGCCGTGCGCCGGCGGCACCAGCTGCCGTGCGCCGGCGGCACCAGCTGCCGGCCCACCAGCGCACTAGGAAGTAGTTGGCATATATTATATTTATGTTACCTGTAGCGCCGTGAACAGCGGGAAGTACACGTCGGGGTGGTACTGCGAGGTGCTGCCGTGCGCTGGCGGCACCAGCTGCCGGCCCACCAGCGCACTAGGAAGTAGTTGTCATTTATTATATTTATGTTACCTGTAGCGCCGTGAACAGCGGGAAGTACACGTCGGGGTGGTACTGCGAGGTGCTGCCCTGCGCCGGCGGCACCAGCTGCCGGCCCACCAGCGCACTAGGAAGTAGTTGGCATATATTATATTTATGTTACCTGTAGCGCCGTGAACAGCGGGAAGTACACGTCGGGGTGGTACTGCGGGGTGCTGCCGTGCGCCGGCGGCACCAGCTGCCGGCCCACCAGCGCACTAGGAAGTAGTTGGCATATATTATATTTATGTTACCTGTAGCGCCGTGAACAGCGGGAAGTACACGTCGGGGTGGTACTGCGAGGTGCTGCCGTGCGCCGGCGGCACCAGCTGCCGGCCCACCAGCGCACTATGAAGTAGTTGTCATTTATTATATTTATGTTACCTGTAGCGCAGTGAACAGCGGGAAGTACACGTCGGGGTGGTACTGCGAGGTGCTGCCGTGCGCTGGCGGCACCAGCTGCCGGCCCACCAGCGCACTAGGAAGTAGTTGTCATTTATTATATTTATGTTACCTGTAGCGCCGTGAACAGCGGGAAGTACACGTCGGGGTGGTACTGCGAGGTGCTGCCGTGCGCTGGCGGCACCAGCTGCCGGCCCATCAGCGCCGCCACGAAGTACGTGTACAGCGCCAGCGTCACTACCTGCCATATAAATTTAGCTCGTCATTATTACAGTACTCTTGCCCATGACCGATTACGCTATAATGCGTCTAAACTAGCGAATATTTACTTAGGGCCTTCAAAACAAAAATGGTACCCTATTTAAAACGGTTCCGATATTAAAAAAATTGCAGTTACCCCCTTATAGTTACCCCTTGAAAATAATACCAAAGAGAATGTATAGATAGATGCGCACAGTTTAAGACCTTTTTGAGGTTCCAAGTTTGATAGTTTTTCTAGATAGCGCTGTACGGCTCCATGTCATGTACGGCATGTATTACGTATTGTATCGTGTAGGTATTTCGTCGCCTTACTGAGTAAATTGGGTTAGGTTAGACAATTGAGTACATTCTCCAAATTTAATCAGTGATATTGGCTACAGCAAAAACAAGGTCAACAAGATCGAAACGAAACGTTAATTTTGTTCCTACAAGTTAAATCCTTTTTGGAACAGCACGAGGAGTTTGAAGTCGTAATTAATAACTATTAACTTCGTGCTATTAATAACAGCCAGGGTCATCCGCAAAATGAGGTTCGAAGAGCCTATCGCAAACCCCAAAAATTGAAATTTCGTTATCCCCACTCTATCGCCTACATCCATTGGCAACTCCCTAAAACCTAAGTCACTATAACCTAAGTACATACGTTCTAGCAAAACAAACATAACAAACCGTTTACTCAACAGTAACACTAACTTTAAAAGCATTACCTGGAAATAGTCTCAAACCAATCAATTTTAGCAATGCAACTTTACAATGTGGTACATACCTAGGAAAACCGTAAAAAGTGATTTTACATGCCACGAAGATAACTATACAGAAACGAATTGCGGTAGACGCAAAAATATGGAAACAATTTAGGACTGTATCACAAACACATAAATATTAAAATGCGAAGATGTTTTTAACTGCGAACGCACCTATTCGCGTCATATCATCGTAACTAATGTTCTAACATACCTTCAATCAATGCAGGGCTGTATTACCATTACCAACTATTGCTCACTAAACGCAACGCAGGTAGCTACTGCCCTTATGCCCTATAATACTATAGTACTAAAGGCCGAACCACGCCAGATTCTTGACCTGTGTCAACGGCTCCAGCTCGCTGCTAAGACACTTGCATAAGTAGTTAAAAACCGGCCAAGAGCGTGTCGGGCCACGCTCAGTGTAGGGTTCCGTAGTTTTCCGTCCGTCACAGTAAGTGTCCCCACTTAAGAGTTAATAACACCGCCATGTAGGATATGATATGAAAGTTCCACGTACAGCGACATCTATCGGCAAATTAAGTAAACTATTGCGCGCGAGCTTAAAGTATGGAAGATGATTTTTATGGAATAATTCTTTATTGCGTGAACCGATTTTCACCGTTTTTACTTTATTTGAAAGCACGTCATTTCACTGTAATTTTGTAGAAATTACAGTTACAATAAACACCTGCTTATACGGTTAAATTACAAACTTAGTTCAGAAATTATTTTGTAATTTTTGTTCAAAAACTATTCATCCTATCAAGTTCAAAATAATTTTCCTAGAAAGTTTTTATAAAGTTCTACTTTTGAGATTTTTTTCATATTTTTAAAACTTATGGTTCAAAAGTTAGAGGGGGGGGGGGACGCATATTTTTTTACTTCTGGAGCGATTATTTCCGAAAATATTTACATTATCGAAAAATGATTTTAGTAAACCCCTATTCATTTTTAAATACCTATCCAACAATATATCACACGTTAGGGTTGAAATGAAAAAAAAAATCACTCCCCACTTTACGTATAGGGGAGGTACCATAATAAAAAATAAAAAAACACTTTTTATTTTACCACTTTGTCGGCGTGATTGATATACATATTAGTACCAAATTTCAGCTTTCTAGTGCTAACGGTCACTGAGATTATCCGCGGACGGACGGACGGACGGACGGGCAGACATGGCGAAACTATAAGGGTTCCTAGTTGACTACGGAACCCTAAAAATGTCCTATTGGCAGAGCTCTTTAGTAACATTCGGACATCTTAAAAATAATCTTGATATTTGGTATTACTCCTACCTATACGTATGTCAAAGCATCACATCGCTGAGTTGTATACCTGATGCCTGTAATGACCGTAACGGCTCTCAATGCAATCGCTGTGATAGCTGATATGTAATCCACAACCACACATTCATTTATTTTACACGTATATGGGTTATAAACATCGCTACTGACTGAAATGGCACAGCCACGCTTTCAGAATTAAGTGAGCGTCAAACCAATGCATTATATTCTCCGTGTAATGGTAAGATAGATAAGTACATATATCTAATAATTTTAAACAAAAAAGAACCGACTTCACTTAGCATCCACCTTTCCAAAAGCAAATGCTCGAGATGCTGTAAAAAATACTCAAATCACTATAGGTGTGCCTATATATTGAAGAGTTCCCTCGATTTCTCCAGGATCCCATCATCAGATCCTGACCTGGTTACAATGGGACCAACTGTGAAGTATACTCTTTCAAACAAAAAAATAATTTTCTAAATCGGTCCAGCCGTCTTCGAATAATCGGTGAACATACATCAAAAAAAAATAAAAAAAATATAGCAAAAACAAAGATCCCGACGAATTGATAACCTCCTCCTTCGAAATCTTGAAGTCGGTTGAAAAGGGTAAGTGGAAGGAGAAATCATGGAAGGCAAACCACTCCATCAGATGGGAATAATAATTGCCAAAGACAGAGATAGATAGAGAGGTAAGTAGATAGCCGTGTAGGCACCTTTTATTATGCTGGTTTGTTGAAACCGATCAGAATAGCAACTCAGTGGTGCGCATAATGGGTAATTCTTATAGATTACTCTTCGTATAGATGAGATTGACTTGCGGAGGTGATTGGTACTTAATATACATAAAGCCTTCAAGGTTTATCTAAGCATTCGGAGCAATCATTGCCTTTTAAATGGATCTGCAAAGTGTCATCTCATCTCTAACGCAATCCTTCGTCCAGTAATTCCCAGTGGGTACATTTTTATTGATATTAATCACAGCCTGGGTCCATAGAAAAGTAAAATAATGTAAACAAATCGATCTCCTTTAATTGCTTCGCAATCATGCACTTTAAAAGAACAACCATGGTTTCATTGTCAATTTATACACATAAACGTGTTATCAACATTCTTTTTTAGTAAAAAATATCCGTTAATTACTTATATTTCAGTAAAAACTGATTTCTTGAATAAGCATGTATCAAATGCCATTTTCCATAGAAAATCAGTTGTCAGTCAGACATATATATTTGTTTACCTTATTTTACTTTTCTATTGACACTGACTTTACGTAGGTACTTATTAATTATGGTTACATCGAGTCCCCATTCCGAATAGCTTACTACATTGAAATTGCTTAAAATAAAATGTTGGCACTTTTATAGTCACTACATGTTTAAACTGTTAAAGAAGTTGTTCCAACAATATTCGATTGTTTAGCTATTAGACGTTATTTGAAGTAAATAAACAAAATTTTATTTGAGGAAATAATGTTTATTACCGTAAAACATAATAAGTTATATCTTCACAGCGCATGACCGTCAAGGTCGTCGTATTAATTAGCCTTAGGAATAATTTGAAAAGTCAGACGATAATTTATTGTATGCCAACGTCTTGAGCTACGTCAGGGGGCTTAGTCAAGATGACAATCGTTTGCAAAAAACGAATCGAAACGCTATCCATTCCAAGAGTGAGCGAGAGCGTGTAGCGTTTCGTTTTCTGCAAGCGATTGTCGTCTTGGCTACAGGGCCAGATGTCTTAAATACTTGCCTGTGTATAAACAAGGGGCACGCAGACGGTGTCGTATCCGATCAAGGCTCCGAGCCTTCTCCTGATGTCTGAGAGCTCCACCAGCAACGTTTGGACTATGTGGTCACTGGTGATAAGCCCTTCCTTCCTTGCCCTGTTTATTATATTAGTTGCCCACACTAGAGGCATCCAGTATTTCGACATAGGACTCTTCCCGTCCATCTTTTCGAAAACTTTTCTTTCACTCTCCAACATTAGACCTGAAACAAGCCATATCCTAAATATTATGAATGTCAAAGAAATTATATGCTGAAGCGTGCCAAATTGATCAGATTTGTTATGGAGAATATGAGAACATGGGATCGTCATTTATCGAGTTCTGCCTCTGTGGACGAAGACGCGTAATTATACAAGCTAAACATGAGAAATTAGGTACATGGTACTTATTTCAGAAGTTGAAGACTTCTTATTTTAACGTATATGAGCGGTTCTCGTTTATGTACGTAATACCACAAATAACCCGCAGTAATAAATTTTAAAAATATATTATAAAAATATTTAATTTTTTTTTTCTAGATTAGAAAGTCACGTAATCTTGAAAAAGTACACGGGTCTACTTCAGTACCTATTTTACAAGACTTATGGAACTGTACTGCGGATACGGTACATATTAATCATAAAATTATACGTAATATCGAACGGGGAATACTTCTTAACACTTTAACTTGCGAATTTTCATCAGTTGGTATAGTATGCTCAGCACGGCTAGCACGTCTTACAAGAGCGACTTAAGCCGCGAGTAGGGAAACCTTCCCGCGCCTGTCAATAATCTCGCTTTCCGGTAGCATAACATGCACCCGCAGCTACAACTGACACGAAGAGAACTCAAAGTTATGCAAAGGATTTTATTTCAAAGTCGCGAGTCACTGTCATTTTATGACACTGGCATTTAATCGCGAGTCTGTCGCTCCTTTCACGCGCAAGTTGAGCTGCCAACTAGCGACAACGACAACGCATGAAGTCGCGCAGATCTGTCTTTTGTCACGCCAGTCGCGCGTAAGACGTGCTAGCCGTGCAGTTATATATATGTAGAAAGAGAGTTTATTGTCAAATAGTATATGTATAGATGAAAATAATATTATATATAGGTACACGTAAAAACGACGAGGCGCTGAAGGACGTGGTCTTCAAGATCTTATTTAACTACGTTAGTAGATTAATCGTCTACAGTAGTAAAAAAATGCGCAGCTATGGTCGGGATCATGCGTTACATGTGATCTTTTTGAGATCAATTAGTGTATCGTATTCAGCATCATATGAATACACCGACAGCGATAATGTGGGCTATATAACCATGTGCAGCAAGGCGCATTATACCATTGTGAATTTAAGTCACAGAAAAACTGAGTGCATTATAGTAGTTCACAAGTTCTTTCTTAAATCGTTTTAAGGGTGCACTTGTAGCGTTCAATTCAGAATTTAATATAGCTAAGTTCAAGCCTACAAAATGCATCATTGCAGCTTACAGTTCAATTTATTGCTAAAAGCTGTATAGTACAGAACTGTTTACCTTAACGCTTGCAACATTACAATGTTCCTTCCGTGATGCATATTAGCGTTATTATACAGGCGAGAGCGTAATTTTCAGCTATCACAGTTGGGGCGTAGGTACTCTAAAAACTTTCCATAATTGCTAGTTACTGATGCCATTGCCATTGCAGTTGCCATTTGTGACATCCTATACTGTAGTGTCGTGCTACTTGGGCTACGCTGTCCTCAAGAAATCTGGAAGTCTGGAGGACATTGACTGAGGACTGACTCATTAGAATGACTTACCAGAATCCACAACATGCTGCCATGTGGGGAAGCGCCTCTTCACCCTAAGTGAGACCCTCTGTAGTGTGATGACATACGCTAAGATAGCATACCGGACAATGTTACGCCTCATCAGCCTCCCGGTTTCATCCTGAAATTTAAGTCTTTTATTGCGATTATACAACAAAATGAAGGTCGATCAGCAGATTAGAAAGGCGCAAGACGAAATCAACCGATAGTAAGTCATCGCAGGGTGACGATGTCATAAACAAGAAATATAATAATATGATCATTGTCAACAGGGCGCTATTATTCCCATTTATATGGCAACAGTTTATGGTATGGTGACATCTTGATCATGGATTTATATGAAGTGATGAACCATGATCATATATTTCTGGTTGATGAGGACCCAGTGTGTTGACGATGAGGGACCCTCTTGTACCTTTAGAAGTCAACACAGTGAATCCTCCAAGTAGAGGATCGGCAAAGCGCATGTGACACCTCTGGAGTTGCAGGCGTCCATAGGCTACGGTAGCTGCTTACCATCAGGCGGGCCGTATGCTTGTTTGCCACCGTCGTGGTATAAAAAAAAATAAACAATCAGGTCCTATGTATTGAATTGCATGTAATTATGGATGAGGTTTGTAGACCCTTTAAAGGTAATCCAGGTAAATTATACCAAGATTTAGAAATAGGCACGAGGCTCGAATAACCGCTGACAATTACAATCGCCAAAGCAAGAGCAGCATTAACGGCGCGTTTAGGCCAGTTAGCTTAATTTTTTATTAAGCTTAATTTTGTATTAAGCAGAATGTCTGCTGTTTGATACCACATTGTTTAGAAATAAAGGAAAAGTAAGCCAGTTGAGAAGTGTAAAACTTCATCAGCAGATATTAGTTGGTCAGAGCGACGTCATGTAAAAATTGTAGATATTCACTTGTAAGTTTCGCTAACGTAAGTATAAGCTATTTGCTAGAATGGGATAGTGATATTCATCTTGCATTCCGATCTATACTTAAGTAAGAAAAACTGACATCAGCGGCATTACATCGATCTCATTGCCTCACTTGAAACTCAATTCGCCTAGCACCTTTGTCAGTGGACGTAGAATCAGTCTGATTAATACAAATATACCAGTGTAAACGAGACATTTCTTTTTCTTATTTTATAATCGCATTGCTTAATCTCAGGAGAAAAAAATACATCATCAAAGACATTTTACATATTATTTTAAAAGACAGCCAATCATACAATTACTTACACATGGAGCACTTAAACATAGGTAACCGAATCATTTTCACGCCACTGTTCGGAAATGTGGCAAAAGATGATCTAAATCCAAGTAGATCAAGAACAGGCCGTAGGGTACCCTACCTCACCGAGTAGCAGAATTCGGCTCTTGTAGGTCACTCGTACTCACTCGTCCATCTTTAAAAAAGCGGTTTGTGTAGCCTCGCCAACAATGTACTATTATTTCATAGCACTGCGCCATAGCATCTTTACATCAAGTCGCATTTTGTCTATGTATTTTTAAGGCGGCAATACATTACCTGTATTGTTATTAGGATTTGCTCAAGTAATCGTGTTGCATTTATTTCCTTAATATTGCCAACGAAAGAGACGCAACCACAAATACGCACACCCATTCCAATACATTTTTTATTATTATTTTCATTTATTTATTGATTTTCAGGACAACAATAGCCTTAAATGGTTACATAACAGATGGCCAATAACAGTTATCCATAAATTACATTCTACATAATGAATAATGTAGGTAAGTATTATTGGAAGGAAACAGTGCAAAAATAAAGTGTGCAAGTCAAACAAAATGCTAATCGCAAGTAAGATAATTTACCACGTAAAGAGACTTTATAAACAAGATATGTTTCCACTAGTATTTACCGTGATTAAATAATTGTAAGCCTGAACACTAATGAATGTCCAATACCAAATATATTTAGAAGGAATTTTAAAAGGGATTAGGAATATCACGTTAACACAAAGCCATAGCAAAGATAAACTTTAACTGTTGAATTGATTGTGTTGATATAGAAATTATTATTAACAATTTACATGTAGTGAATTGACGCCTGTAAGGCCTCGAAGCGTTTAATTGTTTTGATATAGCTGGGGAAACACCTGTACATATAGTTACATATTAATTTCGTACAAACAATTGATGTGTACTTTTATTATGTCTAATAATTTATTACCTATATTTAATTTAATTATAACAGTAATAGTGAAGTCCACGAAATTAATAATATTAATCAGGTATCTATGCTATTGGAGACTTGGATGGAGAGCGTAAAATTTACTATTCTGAACCTTTTAAAATTTGCTCGAAAACTCTTAATTTGACGTTATGATGGCACATATTCCTCCGTCTGTTTCTAACGAACATAATGAAGTGACAGAAAAGGACACACGATTTTTTTGTCAAATAAGGTTTGAAAGTTGTTTATGAACAAGCGGGTTATAGTTGCGTGTGCACAAGCCATAAAAAGGTCAAATACGGCTTTTCGTGAGCAAAGGATACCCTTTGGCCTGATTATTCCTTAGGCTCCAAGGATAGATTTGAGAAGTGGAGCCACCAAGATTTTTGATGTAAATTGGTGGGGGGGGGGGGGGGGGGGCTCTCAACTTTATCCTGATATCTACATCAGTTAACCTACTAGGCCAAGTTTGGTATCGTTTCAGTAACAATCAGGGATGCCGAATTCATTTAAGGGCGAATTTTGACAGCATTCTGAAGCAACAACATGTAAAATTAAAAAATAACTAATTTTGAAATTCCCTGTTTCACAAGGAAAAAATCCATAATATATAAACAGTTATGAATCTTGAAAAAAGTAAAGGTGCTTTGGAGAGCCCTATTATTCAGACATGAAAAAAAATCTCATGTCAAACTAAAACGTTATACATATATACGGGATGTAGTAAAAAAACCTGTTGATGGTGTTAAAAATTGAAATGGAAAAAATCTTTCATGCCATTTCGCGTCATAATATCCAAGGAAATTTCACGTTTATATCGTGTGTAAACGCAACTATAATTTATACATTCCACGACCGCAAAAAACATTTTCATTAGATTTTTCCATCTCAAGCTAAAGTATCTCCATATGTTATTTCATCTAAATTTGTTCAACGGTAGCACATTTCGATACACGTAAGGTACCGTACATTTTTGATGTGTTAGTATCTATGTCTCACGAAAGTTTTGGCTATATCGTATTCGGGTATGAGCGGTGTTAAATTCCCTTTTTACCCAACACGTGAGGTCGAGTAGGCATTGTACTCGTATCTACACACGCGAGCTGAATTTTAAACAAGTTGCATAACTGAAAGTGAGTTCAAATCACCGTGGTATAGATATTCGGCGGAACATTGTCTTTTTCTAGCTTATAGGTACCTGTAACATTTTTTTGTTCGTTTTATACTAGCTTTTGCCCGCGGCTTCGCTCGCGGTAAATTCGGGGTAACACGGTTTCCCTTTGCCCCCCGTAATGCTCCATACAAACGTCCACCCCCCATTTTAGGGAAGTGGGGGGTTAGAAAGAGACAAAAAGTAGCCTATGTCACTCTCCATCCCTTCAACTATCTCCACTTAAAAAATCACGTCAATTCGTCGCCCCGTTTTGCCGTGAAAGACGGACAAACAAACAAACACACACACTTTCCCATTTATAATATCATAGTCAATACTATAACTACAAGCGCGGCGTAAGCAAAGGACAGCAATGCTAGATGTGAGCATCTCACTACCTAAACTATAACTGCAAGAGATTTTTAAAAATTTTATTTTAGAAATATCTCATGCAATGCTTGTTAGTTGAAGTTTCCTTGTGTTCGGCATACGATCGTGACTTTAGTTTCAATGCAATCAAACGTACGGTTTTTAAGCTCTACCAGACGTGTAATACTCTTTATGGAACATACTACCTATACTAACTACACTGTATGGAACCCGATCGGTAGGAAATATACTTAATCAATTTAAATTCGTGACTTTAAATTGATTTTAACACTAACTTTCATTAAATTTAAACTTTCGTGAGACATACTATCACTATAAAATATAACGGTTATAATCACGTCACTTTAGTCACTTCGCGCGACATGTTTCGGAGAGCTTAGGTCTCCATCTACCTAAGCTCTCCGAAACATGTCGCGCGAAGTGACTAAAGTGACGTGAGTGTAACCGTTATATTTTATACTAACTTTCATGTTTAGATTTCATTGGTGGATAAAAAAATAACATGTATGGTTACTTCATGGTGACAATGAAAACCTCATGAGGACTCTCAAGTGCTCATATTGTTCCAACTGACAAGGGTCACAAGTGTCACAACACAACGTAATCGAAAAGACTAATATCAAAAGGTTGTATCCGCCCATGAAAGAAGTTTTTTTGGAGATAATTTGAAAACACCTTAACCGATAATGTTCAAAACAATTTTCGTTGAACAAATATACAATGATGTACATATGTCCACAATTATTTTCATATTTTATGGATTTCCGGTTCAAAAGTTACGAGGGGGACACGATTGAGAGTTGCAAGTCTAAAAAATCATGTATTTTATTATTTCTGAAAATATTCACTTAAGTAATCAAAAAATGTTCAAACGAACCTTCCCGTCCAAATGTTATTTTTAGAAAACCTATCGATTGATGTACTACATGTTGATATTTGGTAAAGTACATTATTTTTACAATACTTAAGTAGGTACCTACAACTACATGTACGGAGCACCCCTCTAAAATATTTTTTTCAGCAATTGTACTATAAGTAGCGGCATACAAAATACATGTTTAGACTCTTTTGAAGTTTAATATGTCAGAGTTCTCTTAGGTTATTTAATGAAATATATAAGTCAGTCAATAAAGTCATGTTGTGATATAATAGTAGTTTATGTAACTGTTACGTTTCAAGGCCTAATTACGTACAGTTGCATACACTGATTTATCTACACTCATATTATTTATCCAAAATGCCGTATTCGGAAACCATAGAATGGCCGCCATTGCACCGCCATGACCAACTCGATTGTGTCGGGGAGGCGCGTGTCGGGCTGTCGGCGGATACGCGGGAGGGTGCAGGTGTACATTATGTTATCAAAACTCATAGCACATCAATATTTGAGCATGAAAAGTTAAAATTTCGTTACTGCCACAGATAAAAAGCTTATCATAGTAAAATCGGTCGTGGTAATGCTAGCCATTGCCTACCGTTTTCGAACACGTTTTAGAGAACTTACAATACAAGTGTAGATAAACACGTTTTCTTTACTACAAATATAACTAATTAACACTAATATCGTGAACATGGTCCTTCGAACCGGATTGTTAGTAAAAGCAGTGACCTATATCAATTTCCAAAATAATTGAACAGATTTACGAGACGTTTTTGTAAGTACCTATTTATGAGAAATTTCAAAATTAACATTCAAGATGAATCCAACAGAGAAACTCATAGCGCTTCAAGAAGATAGCTTGGTATTAATTGAAAAGACTCATGTCAATTTTAAAAAGTCTCCTATGGATATAATTACAGTGGGATATGTACAAGGTCGGCTGGAAACCCTAGAAAGCTATTATAGAGAATTTAAAGGAATACATCAAAAACTAGTTACAAGCGTTTTAAAGGAAGAAAAGAGCAAGTTGTCATATTTTGTGGAAGATGTATTTGACAGTTTTGAAGAGCGTTTCTACATTTATAAAGGAGAGTTAACGACATCTTTACAAGTATTATGCGCTGAGACATGCCAAAGTCTATCAAATACAAGTCAAGTGCCAAGCAATGAGGTAAAATTGCCACGGATTACCCTTCCGAACTTTGGGGGTGATTACACAGAATGGCAGCCGTTTTATGATTTATTTACCACATTAATTGACAAGAACGGCTCTCTGACTGACGTGCAAAAACTGCATTACCTCAAGACCAGCCTGAATGGTGACGCTGAAATTATTTTACGGCAATTTCCTATCACTGGCGAGAACTATACACAGGCATGGGACACTTTGAAAAAACGTTATGACAATAAAAGGTTTATTGCAAATTGTCATTTCAAAAAGTTCTTTGATCACAAGGCACTCATTCAAGAATCAGCCACCGCCATAAGGCAGCTGCTAGATACATCCGTCTAATGCCTAAATACTCTCAGAAATCTTGGCTTACCAACAGCTGAATGGGATGCTATTGTTATTTATACCATCGTGTCAAAACTGGACCCAGAAAGTCGCAAGAATTGGGAAAAGTTGGTAAATGAAGAAGTATCAACAAGTTTTCCAAGTTTTGAGAAACTAAAGTTGTTCCTGGAAAATAGGTTCAGAACCTTGGAAATGCTGGAACCAGTTAACAAGAATCATAAATCAACAAATCCAAAGGCGTTCCATGTCACGGCCTACAATGATAGCGGAGACATACAATGTTCATTTTGCAAGGAAAAGCACCACGTCCACAACTGTAAACAGTTTGCGAATCTACCAGTAGATGAAAGGTATGTTTTTGTTAAGATGCACAGGCTCTGTTTCAACTGTCTTATACCAACTCACACAGTATGGCAATGTAAGCAAAGAAAGACGTGTCAGGTGTGCAAAAGACACCATTCGTTGTTACATAGAGGTACAAAACAATTGGAACAAAGGCAAGAAAACAAGGTGTGCAACATGACTATTAAGAGGGACTCAAAAGTTGCACATGTCAGACAAAGTACAGAAGATTCTGAACATATAATTCTACCCCACAGCGCCCACAGCGCTCGTCAACGTAGCATCGGAGTGTGGTCGACCACAAGTCTGCAGAGCACTGATTCGTCAGGGATCTGAAGCTTCATTTGTCACAGCTCGAGTAGTTGAGCTGTTAAAGTTAAAGAAAACAGCAAATAGCAATGAAATCCCTGGGATCAGCGAAGATAACAACATGTGCATACAAAATAAGGTGGATTTACAAATCTGGTCGAAGTATGAACCTGATTTTACTGTGAAAGTAACAGCATACGTAAAAAATTCGTTGAGTCGAAATTTACCAGCTAGAAACATCGATTGTAAAAAATTACCTCAACTTGATAAAATGAAGTTAGCTGACCCCACCTTTACCACTCCGAGCGGGATTGATATTATCCTCGGGGCTGATGTTTTTGGCAAAATTATTGACTCTGGGTTTATGAGAGGACAGGGCGAGGTTGTCGCTCAATTAACATACCTGGGGTGGATTTTATCCGGTGACGTCAACACTACTTCTGACCATTTACAAAAATGTTGTCATCACACATTAAGTCAAGTAGAGAATAGGGCAATCATTGGAGCATTTGCCTTACAAAAGGTGGAGTAGAAAATGTTTTAATGGTTATTGGTAGGCTATAGGGTGGTTATTAAAATACTAGATTTGAGACCTTGAGGGGGGGGGGGGGGGTGCGTTGGCCGCCATCTTGGTTTAAACGTGCCAAAAGTCCGTTTTTGAACCCTGTCGCTTAAACGGTTATCAGTATGCCCAAAATGTCTATGGAACGTATGAAGAAGATAAAATTGTCTACAATATTTCCATACACAATACATCTGTAAGTCTTACAGATATAAAGATACAGGGGGTGAAGTGTATATTTTCTTATATCATAAGAATTTTATTTATTAGCTTCAATGTTTTGTGCTTCGAGATAAGATGAAATGAAGTCTCTACCATAGTTTTGTCATCTTCTAATGATTCTTTTAAAAGATATTCAAAAGTTGAATTCACCCCTAGAGCGCTTATAGAGGGGGTGAAAGTAGTAAGTCTCACACACAAATCAATGTTCTATTACTCATCATAAAATACTACTAGGCGTTGTCAGGTATAGCTATCGATTAATTCGTGTATAATGAATTTAAATTTGACAAAAAACATATATATTTTCTACTCCACCTTTTGTAAGGCAATGTATGGAGATGATTCCCCAATGATTGGATTAGAAGGGTAAGGCAAAATTTAAATAAAAATTCACACATATACCGGCTGCTAGTGTTAGACGTCATTGCACTAAAGTCAAAAACAAAGTTAACCTTTTCTCCGATCAGACTTAATGTGCACTGTTGGTTCAAGATGGGCGGTTAACGTCATTATATTATTACGAGTAGGTAGTTACATATACATTATTGATTTGTAAGATTTTTCTTGTTTTCATTGTTTATTTGCTATGTTTTATCAATGTTTATTGAACAATTAGTTTAACATTAAGCTCTGGTTTAGCTTTGTTATGTTTTTATTATGATGAAAGTTAATTAACTCGTTACATTTGATATATCGATATGATTTGCGATCGATATGGTTTGTGGTTATAGTTAACATCCTTAATTATAAAATAAGTATTTTATGGTAGGCGGTATGTTTAGACTCTTTTGAAGTTTAATATGTCAGAGTTCTCTTTGGTTTTTTAATGAAATATATAAGTCAGTCAATAAAGTCGTGTTGTGATATAAACACGTTTTATTTGCTACAAATATAACTAATTAACACTAATATCGTGAACAATACACCTGTAATTTTTTTATTACGATGTCCGTCTGGACATGACGAAACTATAAGGGCTCCGTTTTTGCCATTTTGGCTACGGAAAATACGAAACCCTGAAAAATCAGCACAATAAGAGCCAGAAATTGCGCCATACTCGCTATTTCTACATAGGCTAGGTACATGTGGCTATTTTTTCCACGCAACAACCCAAATGAAGTGTGGCGAATTTTGTATATGAGAGACCGGCAGCTGCCGTTTATAGTTAGATAACGTTAATCGAAACGTCAATAATATACGGGAAATATCACGTTTCGTTCTTCATTGTTCTTCACATGAGTGGAGTCATAAGAGTTGATAATAATTCATTAACAATATAGTTAGCTAAACCTCTTTTTATTAACCAACATCAATTTCATAGGAGGAGGTGACCCGTGCGATTCTGATTATGAGATCCATGAGGAATTGAGGGAACTCCTCAATTTTTAAGGCACATGTTTGGTGATTTGGGTGTTTTCTTAAGCACCTCTCGAATACCACCAATTTGATGAAGCGGATCAGATGATAATGATGATATTCTTTTTAAATGTAGGATGTTCAGCGATTACTCCGAGACCCGTGGTCCGATTTGAGCAATTATTTTTTGTTTGAATGGAACAACTTACCTCCAAGATGGTTGCATATTAATCTGGTGCTATTCTGATGATGGGATCTCCTCAATTTTTAAAGGCAACATTAGCATCTAAAACTACCAAATAGAGAGAGTTGGTTTCCTATAAATTGACTATTATACAATCGGCTTTAACTGCATAATGCTAGTACATAAACACGAGTCATAATCGCGCCACGTAACAGTTATTGTTCGATTGAAATCGCAGTTTAACAGCTAGATTCAGAACAGTAAGAAAGGAACATTTATTATACCCAGAGTTCGCTGCATCGCGTGCACGATTTTACACGACTATCGTACGAGTACTCTATGTCGGCCATCGGCACGACACCGGGGCAAGTAAATTGTAAGAATTAGATAAGATATTTAATTTAAAAAAAAAGAAATCGTCCGCCTTGTCCGAGTCGGAACCTTTCCTGCTGTCAAAAAGTAACGATCACCGAACACAAAACATCTGTTCGTAGCGCTTTTTCAGCCGACTTCAAGATTTCGAAGGAGGAGGTTCTCAATTCATCAGGATCTTTGTTTTTGCAATTTTTTTATGTACATTTCATGTGATGGTATCATCACGAACGGAGATTGTTGAGCCACTTGCCACTGTTGGTATTTTAGCCGTGTAATGAAGGACCGAATAGCTGACAGCTAGTTGGTAACATCGGTTATTCATTACAAGTCTAAATTACGAACAATGGCAATTGGCTCGCCAATCCCCGTTCGCGACTGTACATAAAAATAAATAAATCCAAATGTTCACCGATTATTCGAACACCGCTGGACCGAATTGGAAAAAAAAATACTTGTTTGAAAGGGTATACTTGACAGTTGGTCCCATTGTCACCAAACCGGGATCTGATGATGGGGTCCTGAAGAAATCGAGAGAACTCTTCAAATATTATAGGCACATGTATAGCGATGTATTTTTTACAGTAGCTCGGGCATTTTCTTTTGGAAATATGGAGTCTACATGAAGTCGGTTCTCTTTTGTTTTAAATTATTTAAGTAACCAGGACAAGTAAATAATGGAATAGGTTATTTATTAACTAAAATTAATATTTATTACTTGTCCTGTAAATAATGGAATGGGTTATTTATTAACTAAAATTAATAAATAACCTATTCCATTTTTTACTTGTCCTGGTGTCTCTATAACTAAAGGCGCGTAGAATTAGGTATGGGAAACGGCTCTGTCACCGAGGAGTCAAGGACAATAGTTTAGATTAGGACGCTGTACCGAAGAGGATGACTGCGGTGTCGCGAGTCTAATAGCAGCGTTCAGCCGGACAACTTAATGAAGGTTTCAAAATGGCATATTTGCATTATTTTAACGCACCGGCGGATGCACGCGACTGACACAACAATTAGGGGACAATCGCGCCCGATCGTGTAATGCGAGTATAGTCCTATGCCTTATGGGAATATAGTTCAGAGTTGAGTACCGTTACCAACTTTTAGTATGTTATTTGGCATGACACTGGGACTTATACTCCAAAACTGCCGAGAGACGGGGACATAGGACTGTATCCTGCATAATGACGTCATCAAAATGGCTGCCGATTCGTTGCTAAAAGTGTAAATTTCATCCAACTATGTAACTATGCAATGCAGCTACACGTGTTTGGAATCAAACATCTCTATAGTGCCTAAGGTTAAAATAATGACGTCACGAACGTGACCACTACCGACATTTTATAAAATGTAAATTAAAGCTATGACATGAGACATGACACATACACACATGTGCGGAGCATCGATCGAAAGCTTATTAAATTTACTACAATACATACATACATTCTTCTTATAAATATTTTTTTAGTTTAGGAGTTATTGACAAAATATAATTAACTTTTAGGAAAAAAATATTTGTATATTAATTAAAGAATTAATAAACAAATATTTATATTTATATTTGGCTAAAGAGCCAAAGTAAAAACAATGCACAAATGTTTTGTATAGCATTAAAAACACCAAATTTTCAGGAATCACCTTTAGGGCCCATCATTCAGATCCATACACAACGATAGGCCTTATGACGGATTTGTGTGCCCTTCAATCGAAGGGGCATACGGGCACCGCAAATCGTTCCCCTGAGCTGTCACCATTTCATTCACCCTGAGCTAATTCGGTATTAATTATTAATATTGCCGTCACACTGTACTCGTACGAGCGAACCGAGGTACTTGAAGTCGGAGCAGACCGGCAGCGTTGCGCCATCGAGTTGTATGGCAGCAAAACTGGAGAGACCGCCGAAATCGCAGAACGTGTGTTCTGCTGATCTTCATCTTTTGCCGCCAATTCTCAAGTCTGCTCTGGACCTCGAGTCTGACTTCACCGACAAGAACAATGTCACCTGCGAAACGCATGCACCATCAGAGTGACTCCTCCTGAATATCCGTCGACAGTGCGTCTATAACAAGTACAAAAAGGGGTAGAGGCTTAATGCTGATCCCTGGTGCAAGCCCACAGGAGGATGTTTAATATTAAGTCTAGTAACAGCAACATCGTTCATTATTCAAAATTAACAGAACATTATTAATTATTACTCTAACTGAATAGTTTTTTTTTTCGTTAGTCTATTTGGTATCCCACTGCCGGGCAAAGACCTCCCCTCTTTTTCCCCATTCGACTCTGTTGGTTGACAATTTCGAACACTCTTTACAGAATGCGTCCAAGTCATCCCGTCATCTCTTTTTTGGTTTGCCTCTGCCCCAGTAGCCATCCAGTGGGACCCACTCGGTAGCCCGTTTGGCCTATCTTTCTGGATGCATGCGGCAAACGTGTCCTGCCTAGTCTCATTATAGCTTGGCGGTCTTGACACCAACATCTACAATGCGAGTTCTGGAGCGCAGTTCCGTGTTTCTGATTCTATCAGTCCTGCGAACAGTTAATATGCTACGTTATATCGCCCGCTGGCAAACCTTAAGTCTGGATTTTTGAGATTCCGTTAATGACCACTGACACGGTTTGAGCACCGTAGATTAGGATAAGCAGGATACATATACCGATAAGGGCGATAAGTTTGCAAGTTTGTTTTTAACTGAATTCAGTTAAAAACAAAAATTGTTTCGTTTATTTTTTAAAGTTAAAGTTGGACTTGTCATCATCAGCACCTTGCAATCGTGCACCTGCATAGTATGGATAGTACCTGCCCCACTTTAAATAAAATATTATATAGAATATCGATCATTCACACTGTCAGATTACATCACTTGAATTTGCTTAATTCATACAAAAATGGTCAGATAATCGCAACTAACCTAAAAATTTAAAAATAGTTGCATTAACCACGCTTTTGATGTTTGTAAATGTAACTGCACCCATAACTTGCAACTGAACGTGGTTAATAATTAATTTCCTTGTAAGAAAAACTGACGAAAAACCACAAAAAAACATTTTTTTATGCAAATTTACGCTCCGCGCGTGTTCGGTGCCGTACCGAAAAGTATGGCGGTTTTACAAAAAGCCCTGTCGATCAAACAGTTCGTGACCTATACAGCACATAAGGAGGTTCTTTGTGCACTCTGTGCCAATGAGAGCCATTTATATTTATTCATTAAGATTTTTAGTAGAAGAACAATATCAAGCCTCTTGTTGTTCAATACAGTGATTCTAAAGGGCATTATTAAAATTGATTGCAATTAAAAACTCCACTTAAGGATAAAAATTAGTTTGTTTGTTAATTATTCATGTATCTCCATTTAATTAATGAGACTTTTTTTAATCCAATTACTGCATGATACGAGATATTAACAAACCTGTGTGTGCATTGATAAGCATTTTATTAAGCAATGTATCCTTTACCTTAATCTAGACACAATTTAATCACCACTACATTTTACTTATACTACACCTTGTTCAGGCGTGGGTACAAGCAAAATGTAATTGACAACCCTACCATATTGAGGATTTTGTATGAAAGCATCTTGGAAAGCATGCTCAATTTTTTTTCCGACTTTTGGAGGTGAAATATCACAATTAATTACTTATATTATGATACAACTATGCCATGCCTATTGTAGATTTTATTATTTAATAGTTAATGACCATAAAGTTATCAATTTTATAGCTGCCGCATGTACGCAAAAGTGGACAATGTAGAAAAATTATAATTTTTTTTTTTTTTTTTTATACCACGACGGTGGCAAACAAGCATACGGCCCGCCTGATGGTAAGCAGCTACCGTAACCTATGGACGCCTGCAACTCCAAAGGAGTCACATGCGCGTTGCCGACCCTTTACAAAAAGGAGGATTCACTGTGTTGACGACTAAAGGAACAAGAAGTTCCGTCATCGTCAACACACTGGGTCCTCTTTGAGCTCTTTGGCAACCTTACTCACCAGCAGGAACACAACACTATGAGTAGGGTCTAGTGCTATTTGGCTGTGGTTTTCTGTAAGGTGGAGGTTCTTCCCCAGTCGGGCTCTGCTCCAGATTTGAGCGATGATATTCGCTGAACGTGCCCTACCACACTTAGCGAGATGTCATTCGCAGTACCCATACCTCTCTTTTTGGCGTAGTTTAAGGACATACCCAGGTCCGGACGTAGTTTAAGGACATACCCGGGTCCGGACGTAGTTTAAGGACATACCCAGGTCCAATTTTTCTGGCCCGTCTGTTTAAAAACCTTTTTCTAAGTTACATTAACTGCTTTTTACTGTAGTTTGCTCACTCACACAAATAAACGTATTTGTAAACGTATTTGTACACTTATCTGTACCACTCACACCACCGTGTGAGTGGTACAGATAAGTTATACAATATGGACCATTAACCAGGGGAAAAAGTAAAAGATCGCAAAGAGCGCGCAAAGTTGTACACTTCTGCGGTATAGGTTTTAGCACCGGCGGTGTCTACCGAGTGTAATCCCTTGTTTACATTGATTTGACTGATAACGCGTGTCGCATACCCAAGTGAATGCATATGGTGGTTTGAACATGGGTTCGTCTACTTAAGTCAAGTAAAAAAATATGCAAAATTCTTTCTGTATAACATTATACTTAATTATACTTTACAATTATGTTATGAAACTTGGTAGGCAGGCAATTTTTTTTTCTTTGTAGTAAGTTACTATCACTATGTGGAGCGTAAGTAATTGCGCGCGATAGAACACATAATTGCATAGATAAAATTAAAATTGCGCTGCATTGCAATAAACACTACGTTTAGAAATAGTCGAAGATAAGAAAAAATGTTGCTACACTGCAAGTATTTAAATTTTTGCATGAAATCTTGTTACATATGGGTTTACCAAACATAAATGTAAATTGCGCGTTTTATTTTTTAAATACTTGAGAAATAAAGAATAATGTTATGAGTTTAACATGATGTGTGAGTGTAATAATAGGCCAATCAAATTAGACTTTTTCGAAGAATAAATTTCCAGCAAGCTGGAAGTTTTGATATCTTCATTTAGTTCTAAATTCGTGTAATCCGAGTTTGCCCAATCCCAGGAGGTGTGCATTATTTTTGGGAAATGTTTGCTCCTGTGTTGATCCCGAGGACCTCATTTTAGCATGTCAACTATTCCCGGCCCTATTCAACTAAGGCCAATGAGACCTCCTTGAACAAAATCCGCCTCGAGATATTCTCAAAATTCCTCATAAACCCATCTGGCCTCTCTACCCCCAACAAATGCAACCGAATTTAATCTTCTTTAACCTTGAATGGATTGAGTTTTTCTGACGGGCCTACCGTTTTTGAGCTACAAGCACTTGAAGAACAAATTAAAAAAATATATACAGGATGATTCATGAGACGTGAGCAGGAACAACCCTACACACTTAGTTAACGATAATGAATCGACCGCCATCATGTTTAAGTGAAACAATAACGCCTTTCAATTTTTTTTAACCTTTTTGTTTCATAGAAATTTTATTCTCTGTAATCATGGTCACCCCACATAAACAAATCAATAAAGATAAAACCTCTTTGACAATCATGACAGCACTTTGATCATGAAAAATAAAAAATAAAAATTAAGTGAGATACGATGTTTCAAAAGTAACCAGACATCAATTTGACACATATCACAGAAAACAAGAGAATATCAGTACTCGACGGAGTATTCTAATTGTAGAGTGACCATGCGTGTCGTAAATAATTTCAAACATTTTATTTTTATTTAAAAAAATTTTTTTGCGCTTATCACACTAATACTGATATCAAACAATAGCTTATTTTTAACTGAATCCGTAGTATTAAGCCTGCTCACGTCTCATGAATCACCCTGTATATGACATCTATATAAGTTTATAATTTATATACAGTAGTGTGCCTACTTAAAATAAATAAATCAAAATATTTCTTAAAAATAAATTGATTTGTTCTTCAAGTTGTATTGACGGCAGCGCCATCTCTCTCGCATTCGATGAACTCCTAAGAGTTCCGATTGGAGATACTCATAATGTTGTACCTTAGATGATTGGCCAAAATGCGCCTTAGCATTTACAAAGATTGCATATACACGGAAAATTCGACCAGTGCCGCTTTGACCCGGGTTGCCTAGGGGATAGGGCGTCTGCCGCGAATGCAGAAGACGCTGGTTCGATCCCAGCCCTGGGCACCGGAGGCCTAGGTCACTTTTTCCTTTTTATATGACATCTATATAACTTATATAATATAAGTTAACAAACAAATAACTGAAAGAAAAGCAAACATTTCGTAGTTATATTGCTGTCAAAAGTTATGCACACCTCCTGGGATTTGGCAAACTCGGATTACATGCACTTAGGACCAAATAAAGGTATAAAAGTGACTTCCAGCCTGCTGGAGATGAATTTCTCAAAATGTTTTTTTTTTATCTTATTCGACTGGCCTAAACAGAAACGGAAGATTTTACTTTTATAATCAATTATTTTATATTTCATTTCATTTATTTATCCAATATAACTATATTAGTGATATGATAAGGCAATTTTTTATTAATTTTTTATTCACTTGATGGCAAACTTAATAATTTTACTATTTAAACGGGGTTCTTATTTTAAGAGTACAATTATCGTGGCTATAAAAATAATTGCCTAAATAAGCCCCTTTCTACTTGCGAAACTCTTAGTTCACTATTTATAGACCAAGACTTATGGAAATGTTGTAAAACGTAAAAGGAACTAACTTTACAATTTAGATTTCCACAGAAACAAACAATTATGAAGCTAGGAGTCAATTAATACAAGAATTAGTGCCTCTAGGGCATTCGTTTTCTGGACAGCACAATCCCGAGTTAACATCGAGAAAAATCTATAAGACAGTAATCCAATGTCACGGTAGTTTTAATTACAATACACAGGAAATGATAACCCACGACGCTTGGCGGTTCAGCCTTTCTCAGGATTGTTTACATATCAACTAAGAACAGTAGGTAGTTCGCGTCATACGTCATAGGAACTTTTTACGATGGACGCCTGATGTGTTTGGAGTTTTTGCGTGACTGCCGTCAGCGGATGTTGTTCACAGATTCATTGTTTCTTTTGCGAATACATAACACTAACTGACGATACTTATCGTATTGACCTCTGCAACAATGGCACCTGAATCACTTTCGGGTTTATCGTTAAATTTAACTACCTATCAGCTTGATACTAAATTCGATTCTTTATATCATACGTGGAAAAATAAATCTATACATAGGTATACATTACAGTTGACGTCAACGACATGCTAACACTTCTGAAAATTATTTATTAGGTCAGTAGACCAAAATAAAACCGGATGGAATCTAATCAAGTATGTTCGACATAATGCACATTTAACCGTTTGCTTAATCCATTATTTCACCGATACAATCTAATAAATAGAGAAAACAACACTCGTGACACAGGCGAAGGTTTCTCACAATTACGTTGCATGGAATGAACTAGTTGACCACGAAGTTTATTTGATATTGCCATTTGAACACTTTTCCGCCAATAACTGACATACCTATAAATCATGTGGCGAGTAATAACTAATAATAATAAGCTACAACATGTGACAAGTATAGTCACATGCGCTGATACTACTACGATTAAAGCTAGGATATATCTATAACTATACTCAAGCAGGGTCGACGACCTTATTAAATAAATTGACAATTAAACAAATCTATTCTAATGATTTAAAAATACTACTCAAGTTTCCAATTTAAGTTTTTTTTAAATGCCAAATAAAAATCTAGCCAAGTCAGAGTCAGGACTCAGGACATGTGTTTCGTACCCGGAGGTTGACAAGTAATCCTCATCGTCTGACCTTAAGAAGATTTTATGTTAGGCGGTTGTATGAAATTACCTATTTATGTATGGTGTTCGTATTAACTCAAATATAGTATAATAAGGATTAAGGAGTCTTACTACACCGTCAAGTGATACCCAAATCTCACTAAGTGCAAAAAAAAAATTTAACTAAAAGCAGCCTTGTTTTTTTACTAATACAGTTCATTACAGCTATAAACTTGTGATAATAATTAGTGAGAAATACCACAAACACAAAATATGGCAGGACATTTTCAGTTATATTCATAAAACTCTTCTCTTTCTCTCTTCTTCTTTCTCCTTCTTACATACGGGGCAAAGAGATTTATCTTGTAACCGGTCTTACCATTTTCTTATTTTTATTTTTTTTTGTTTTGCTATTGTTTTTTGATTTTTTTGTCTGTATTTGTGTCGTCATTCGTTAGTTATAAGTTAGGTCCCCATCGAAAATCAGCGCCGTGGCTTGCTGTGGCATTATGCTGAGTGGGGGAATCCCTTTTACAGACCATAATTTTTGTTACTTTTCATTTAATTGGTGTTACGTTGATAAATGTATGTTTTTTAGGTTTTGAAAGATGAAAGAATTATTTCTTTCAAAACCTATAGATTTGGTCGCCATCAAGTTACTAGCATAACTTGGCCTCCATATTCGTAGGATCAGGCTTATTCGGCAATCTAGCCTATGTTGATCCCCCTTTTATCTACCCTATTTCATGTAATAAACTTATCAAACCTCTGTTTGCTTCCGCCTTTGTTTGTTTCATTTAACCGTATCCGTCAGGTATAAATAATAGACATCGTAAAGTGTACGTATCTTTCGTGCAAGGGGCTTCCCTCATAAAAATAAACAAAATCTTTCAAAACTTTTTTTATTGCGCGTGAGCCATTTATTAAACAGTGATCGTACAGTATTATTTTCCTTAAATCCGAAATAATGCTGCTTCCGCCTCAGCAAGTAACTTAACCCATTCAGGTTACAAATAGCGATCGTACGTACAATACGCGTTGTTAATACGACCCCCTCCCCCCTCGCCTTTCTTCAGCCTCATACAAATTGGTCACTTGCATCCGCACTAAACAAATATAAATTAAATGACTTTGATCGTCTACGACATTCTAGCTTTATAACTTGATATCATAAAAAAAACAATAAATCGGGTAAAGTTTAATTTCGTATGTATGTACGTACTATTTTTCTCTAATATTTACTTTAAATATATAAATCATAGGAAATTACCTCTTAATCATAGGAAATTGACTCTAGCTACGTATTGAGTTCTGTATTAACCTAAGGTACCTCACGGTATAACCGTGGTCTGAAAACCGTTAAAGATAAGTCTACCAAATAATTATGCCGAATCTCCAGGGTCTGCTTAGTGGACTATTCAGTTTTCAGTTTCTAGTCAGCTATAGTTTCAGAAAAAAAGGCGGAGACAGAGACGTTATTTAAGTAGTGCAATTTCAAATGCGTTTTATACTGAAACTACTGTACGTAAAATGAAGTCAAGATCAGTCAGCTGTCCAAATTTTTTGCAAGCGTTCTATTGGTACCCCACATGATTCTTACAAATGAAAAATTAAATTCACTTTGCCCCTTAATCCCTTAATAAATTAAATGTAGGCAGTTAAGGCCTCAGAACCTGGTTACAGTCGGCATTATCTATATATATTTTTTTAAATTTCAGCTTCCTACGTCAAACTGTTTCCGAGAAAGACGAGTTTTACCAATTTTGACGACCGAAGTGATTCAATAAGTGTTTCGTAAACCAAATTTGCTATGAAACATTAAAAATACGCAAAACAATGGTTTCATTCGAAACCACACATTTAACTGAAAGATAAATAGGTACAGAGTCATACGCAATAGGAATATCAAGGTCAAAAATTCATCATTTTCTGATATTTTAAAGAGGGCGACTATCGACTATACGGACATGACGTCACTTCTCTATATCATTTTGTAAGGAGCTTTTGAGCGGTAAGTGCGAGTATCAGACTTTGACTCTCATTTCTGATCTTTATATAACTACGTTTAACGTATACTTGGCCCCATATAGATATTTGATCATCACAGCAAAACGAATCGATTGATACTCGTACCATAAATGAATATTGCCATTTGCCCGTGACCCGGCAATTGTTTGTCGGATTAGGTTGCGGGCGAATTCCAAGCTCAATTGAGCGTGGCAAAAAAGCCTGGACAAACGCTAGGAGGATGATCACGATCAGTATCCAATACGACCATAATTTATTCAAGACTTAGTCTAGGTACTGGAGAATAAAAGACATCAACGAGCCCCTAACCGAACAGGTCCGCCCTTCGTTTGTGCAACACTAAGATTTTCAATATGCAATCTTGTATCAAGTAAGTACTAAATTCATGGCATAAACATAAACCACAACAATGAATTTACAAAACATGTAGCCACAAAACTGTCCCGCCTCGGTGCAGGCCTGAACTTTGTAGCCACCACGTAATAGAATATGACGTAGGTATAAAAATAGGGTCTAGGTTTTAGGAAGAGCTGCCGTGGAATAGAGCCGTGGGACTCGCGTTACCCCGCGGAACCGGTATCGTGTGTGACGCGTCACCAGCCGGTCTCCCGCGCGAGTGGAGGTTAGCTCCGTGGTCAAGGCCGCATATTAGCGAATTCAGCCGGGTTGTTATTCAATAGGTATATGTCGTGTTCAAGAAAAGGTAACTTAGTCGGTTTTAAATACGATATCATCTTATCGATTACTTTCATATTTTTAATACTTTATATATTTTTTAATTATTACCAAGAAATACAAAAACAAACTGCAACTACACACCCTCAAATAAAAAATGTCTCCTAAAAATGTTAGAACTCGTTCCCATTTTTGATCGGATGTCTGCGCTTCATACAAAATTGGTGTCGGGCTAGTGTGAATGGCTTCATATAAAATGTTCTGCCACTGGAATATCCGATTAAATCCCGGTCCGACATATTCACCACCTCAAGCCACATTGTCTCTATCAAGGGCGACTCCAAGTCTTTATAGAACCTACGCGCGTTCGGCCCCACGGCCCCAGCCCATACCTTCGATCCCAAACGCCTCAAATATGAAGCCACTACCGAGAGTATCGTTTTAAGGTCTATCAGGTTGGCTACACATGACTGTCCCATCCCCTAAGGCACCGATGTCATGCCGCCAGGCTTCTTGAGGTCGGCTATGGCCAGGCCAACAGGCCTTAAGACGGCTGGTACTTTAACGCTGGCAAGGGCCCATAAAATATGATTACTATCAATGGAAATGCAACTGTAAGTGGGGTTTTGCAAAGCAAGAGTAGGTTAGTACGTAACACGTGCGCGCGACGAATGTAATTGTTTGTATGCAACGGAAAGAGCACTGACCACTCAGAAGGAAAAAGACTCACGTGTGTTTTGAAACCGATGGACTTACGCCAGTTCGTTACCGGGCCACTGTTAATATCGCTAGGTTGCAGTTTACGTGTAATTATTTTTTCATATGACATTAACGGTGGCATTGAGCGTGCTGACACGCCGCTCAGCTGATTAAACTTCATGCGAGCAATGTTAACATGTGAAAATGTTCAACATACTTATTTAAATCCTTGTCATTTTACAACGAGAAATGCTCGTTGGGAATGCATCTGAGCATAAATCTCGACATTTACAATAAACCTGCAGCTAGGATACAATGTTTTGTTACGAGCTCCGTTGTTCAATTTATGGCCGTAATATTCAGTAGGTACCACTACTAGTGCATTACAACCTTTTTACTTCAAGAAGTTACAAAAACATAAGTTGCTAATCAACCTTAGCAAAGGAAGCAATTCGCTGAATGCAAATTACGTGCTGCCTGTTGAGGATTTGCATTGTGGTTACTGCTGATGACAATTTTTCATAAAATTGCTCTAGCTAAACATACTCTCCCTTAAAAATATATATATGAAAATGAAAAAAACTGTTCCACTTATTCCTCAGACGACTCATTTTCCAACGTATTAATGTATTTTCAACACACCTGCTCGTAACGAGGTTCTTATTCCACAGCTTTTATGCTCATAATCCTAGATATTAAACATGCGTGCATTTCACAATAATTATCCAACTAGTGGAATAATTTAATAATCCGATCAAGTGACGTTTGTACTCTAGTACCAAGTTGTACGTACGCAGACGAATCGTTGTAATTTAGTCGGGTATTACCTTTACTTTTTTTTAACTCTTTATGAGTTTACATTCTAAAACAGTAAAAAAAAGTAAATATATTAAAAATATACACATTTACGATAGAATACAAATTATACAATCCTGATTGTGAATAAGAATCAATTCAACTTATTATATTACTCGTAATACACAATAAATTACGTTTTAAACACGAATTGTCTGTTTTAATATTGACTGTTTGGCATTATACGTCCGCGCCTTTGCCTCAAGCTGCACGCACATCCAAAAAAGAAAATTGCGCGCCATTTATAAGTTAACCTCAAATCATTGTTTATTTGTTAGATTTTTCTCGTCGTGTTTTATTAATTTAAACAAATTTTATTTTCAATGAATAAGAAGACAACTTTAGCGTTAATTTAACCTCTGGATATATTTCAAAATTGTGATACATACTAGTAAAATGTCATCATAAAAATCTAGTGAGCAATACGTAAGAAAGAAACCGGCCAAGTGCGAGTGGGACTCGCGCACCGAGGGTTCCGTACAAACCTGTAGGTATATAAGTAAAAGTTCTGCCCATCGCATTGACATAGAAAATTGATTTTGTTACAGCTTAAAGATATTATAAACCTGGGTATTTGATATGAATTTCAATTTAATACCTCTACGCGTTTACGAGGAAAAAGGTAGTAAGTTTAATTACTAAATTAAAAAATCAATAAAAAAAAAAAATTGTATGATTTTACTAAAAATTTCTACTTTTCGTAATTTTTCCTTTGTATGTGCTATATGAAGTTTCTTCGTGCCAAGTTTCAAGTTTCTGAGTTTACGGGAAATAAATACCCCTTAGGTTTTGAGTTTCTTGCGAGTACTCAGTTTCAAATTATGCGACTTAAATTGCTATTTCTTTTGATTGCGTTGACATAAAAGTTTGGTTTTGCTACATCTGAAAGATCCTACAGCCCTGAGTATTTGACATGAATTTCAATTTAATACCTCCACGCGTTTACGAGGAAAAAGGGAGTAAGTTAAAAATTTTAAAAATAATTTTTTGTATGATTTTACTAAAAATTTCTACTTTTTGTAATTTTTCCAATGTCTATGCTATATGACGTTGCTTCGTGCCGAATTTCAAGTTTCTGAGTTTACGGGAAGTACCTCTTAGGTTTTGAGTTTCTTGCGAGTACTCAGTTTCAAAATATGCGACTTAAATTGCTATTTTTTTTGATTGCGTTGACATAAAAGTTGCTACATCTGAAAGGTTCTATAGCCCTGAGTATTTGACATGAATTTCAATTTAATACCTCCACGCGTTTACGAGGAAAAAGGTAGCAAGTTAAAAAATTTAAAAATAATTTTTTGTATGATTTTACTAAAAATTTCTACTTTTTGTAATTTTTCCATTACCTATGCTATATGACGTTGCTTCGTGCCGAATTTCAAGTTTCTGAGTTTACGGGAAGTACCCCTTAGGTTTTGCGAGTACCGAAAACTCTAAAATTTGCAGCATAAACGACTGTATCTTTTGATTGCGTTGGCTTACAAGTTCGATTTTTTCACAGCTCCAAGGGACATTAGACCTGAGTATTTGATATAAATTTCAGCTTAATACCTCCACGCGTTTCTGAGAAAAATGGTCTTGACAGACAGACAGACAGACAGACAGACAGACAGACAGACAGACAGACGGACAACAAAGTGATCCTATAAGGGTTCCGTTTTTTCCTTTCGAGGTACGGAACCCTAAAAAGACTATAATTTATTGCACAATAAATGTGAAGTCTTTAATTTTATGAAATGATTTGAAAAAGAGTTCCAGATACTCAATAACATCACAAAAAAGGTTAGTTAAATTTAATTATCTTAGGTTCGTAAGTACCTCTATCCTGTAAACATTCTGATAATTAATGTATTTATCAAAAGTTATTAATTATACTATTCTGTTATTTCCTCGCAAGTGTGTTGAAAAACGTCGTATGAAACGCGTGTGCTTGATCATTACATAAGCTCAGCTTCCTTATGCGCACTCACACGCGTTCGTGCGCACAATATCGCTTCGTATGTAATGATCAACTTAGCACACTTGTATCATAATGTACTATTTACGTACTAGTATAACTTAATTTTAATCAATAAAAACCTTATTCTTTTCACCTCTCCAAGCAACAATCGCGAAACAGGTGTTAGATTAGGGTGAATTACTTACAAATGATAAAGGAAAATAAAATAAAAAAACTGATAGAAGTTTCGTTAGTTACCTACTGCAAATAGTATCAAAAAGTAGAGCGTAATCGAAAAAAAAGTTTACCGGACTCTTAAGGAATATTTGCATGAAATTTCAAATTTTCATCTGTCCCACGCACAATGCGAAATGGACTATGTCTATAGATATTGACTTCACCAATTTGGCTTTTCCGACGACCCACGACGAATTGAGAACCTCCTCCCACGAAAACAAGAAGTCGCACATCTTAGACAGACATAAGGAAGGAACTACTCGTAAATACAACATAGAATGTAGATCATGATACCTACCATTGCGTGAGTAAAGGCCAAAGAATTTAACCTAAATCCAGGTTTCACTTTTTGGTCGTAGAAATGTTAGTACCTAATGCAGTCCACCTGAAAGGAAGTCGACTTATTGTGTACCAAAAAGGCTTATTGTTGGGGCCCTTTTGTGTCCTAACTCGCTTGAAGCCGACCGAATGTGAGTCAATCAATGTAACAAAGACTGAATAATACCTACTTGAAAATCAAGAAGTGAATAATTTTCAGTATTTTGTTCGAGTTATTGCGTAGTTCAGGCAGTTAACAGCAAAGCAGCAGCGTAGGCACTCAGTTTATTATGAACATTGCACATTTATTTTATGTTGCTGACTGTTCTGGTCGAGCTTATGAAGAGTGGGGCGCGCGAGAATAAATCACTTGCCAATATTAAATATACATATGTATATGATCATTGATATCATACAGATGTCGTAATTAAAAAGGGCTAATCGCTATAGTAGTTTATGTAACTGTTACGTAATAAGGGTCCTTAAAACAGGAGTGTGGTTTTATGAAATGAGCCGCAGGCGAATTTCATAATAAGATCACACGAGTGTTTTAAGGCCTAATTACGTACAGTTGCATACACTGCTTTATCTACACTCATATTATTTATTCTAAATGCCTTATTCGGAAACCATAGAATGGCCGCCATTGCACCGCCACCATGGCCAACTCTCGTGTGCCGGCGGTCGCGCGGGCGCGTGTCGGGCTGTCGGCGTCGACGTCGGGAGGGTGCAGGTGTACATTATGTTATCAAAGCACATCAATAATTGAGCATGAAAAGTTAAAATTACGTTACTGCTACGGATAAAAAGCTTATCATAGTAAAATCGGTCGTGGTAATGCTAGCCATTGCCTACCGTTTTCGAACACGTTTTAGAGAACTTACAATATGAGTGTAGATAAAATAAATAAAAAACCCTGACCGTATTCGCATGTCGGGGGTAAAAAGAAGCGAATGAATGGATGGAATTACTCACACAGGAGAATCAATTATGTGGATTTATGTAAAAAGCTACTGACATTATTGACGGTGACGTTTTCTTTCGGTAAGTACCTAATTGTTTTTTTCAACAAACTTCCCTGTCCTTGTGTCAAATTTGCACGGTGGCTCATAATTATCTTTTAACCGTACATACGAATATTCTGCGAACAGCATTGACGTCGCTAAGTCGACTCACGTAAATAAATATTATAAAACCGCAAAAGAAACTTTCAAAACAGCAAGCAGGTGCAGCGGTACAGCAATGAGGAGTGTAAAACTGCTCGTGTCAATTCGTCACCATTCATTCAAACATCACGATTCAAATAATAGACGAAGCCGGCTATGAAATATTTTTTGTATGAAATTTAGTGACTATTGCACGTCATTTACTGACTCAAAATAAGTATTTTTCCATATAGGGAAATTTCGAACAATCTTACTTTTCAAAAGACTTCAAGATTTCGAAGGAGGAGGTTATCAATTAGTCGGGATCTTTGTTTTTCTTTTTTAGGGTTCCGTAGCCAAATGTCAAAAAACGGAACCCTTATGGATTCGTCATGTCTGTCTTTCCGTCCGTGTGTCACAACCATTTTACTCGGAAACTATACGATGTATCTGAATAAAATTTACACATAAGGTGTATTTTGTATGCCGCTACTTAGTTATGGAGTTAAATTTGAAAAAAAAAAATTTTTAGGGGGGCGCTCCATAGATGTAACTAAATTTCAAAAAAAATTTTATAACCAAATAAACATGTGACACATCAATCAATAGGTCTTTGAAAATAACATTGAGGTTTCTTTGACCATTTTGTGATTAAGTGAATATTTTCTGAAATAATCGCTTCGAAAGTCAGAAAAATTGAGTAGCCCCCCCCGGTAACTTTTGAACCGTAAGTCCAAAAAATATGAAAAAATTTGAGGCGATGTGCCTGATCATATAATTTCTACGAAAATTATTTTGAACATTATCGGTTCGGCCATTTTTGAGTTATCTCCAAAAAACTTCTTCCATAGGCATCAGATACGACCTTTTGGTATTAGTTTGGTTTTTATTACATTGAAGGTACGGAACCCTCCTATGCGTGGTCCGACACGCACTTGGCCGGTTTTTTAATGTATGCTCACCGATTATTCAAAGACGGCTGGACCGATTTGGATTTTTTTTAAATGTTTGACAGAGTATACTTCACAGTTGGTCCCATCGTAACCAGGTGAGGATCTGATGATGGGATCCTGGAGAAATCGAGGGAACTCTTCAATCTTATAGGCACACCAATAGTGATTTGAGTATTTTTTACAACAGCTCGAGCATTTGCTTTAGGAAAGGTGGAGGCTAAGTGAAGTCGGTTCTTATTTGTTTAACATTATTAATATGGGGATTGATGGCTCAGGACCGCTTCGTCCACAATCCTATATCGTCACCTCTTCTTAACATGTCGTTATTGTCAGGTCCACTGTTCTGATTCGTTAACATTCCTATATCTTCACTTTCCTATCTTGTCCACAGTGCTAACTTGTCCACATTCATATATGGTCAAGGGTAGGTACCAAGGTTGTGCTTTGATCTTTGTATTGATGATAATTGATAATACTCGTTCACTAGTAACAACTGTTAAATTAAGACGCTCAATGTTAAATTAAGAGATAAAACTTACATCGATACGAAAACAAACAAAAATAGTTGACGTGACGTACTAAAAACTCAAATGGAGGTGGAAGGGTCATATGGTAAGGAATAAGAAGGACAAATGGACAACAGACATAACTGAGTGATGCCCGAGATACCGGAAAGAACGAAAAGGCCAGCAACGTCGCAGATGGGAAGATGCCATCAAAAAGTTAGCTGGTATTACTTGGATGAGAACAGCACGTGATGACAAATTATGGAAGTTTCTAAAGGAGGCCTATGCTGAAAAGCAAGACCGACGTCAAAAATACGAAGTCAAAAATTGTATTCCATTTTCCTCTATACCATTTTTTGAGCATTCAATGACTGACCTATAAGACCTTCGAACGTTAATAATTGGAGTTTGGTAAGAGACGGTAGGACTGGCGACGGTAGGAATGGGAGTCTGCGGTAGCGGTTGGTACCGACCAACTGTACCAAGCCAAGCTAGACTAAAGATTGGACCTCTATTGACGGCGCAACAAATCACCTGTGATTTTCAATACAGTGCGACATTTGATCTGCGGATATATTTTGTTACATCTACGTACGGCAACTTAACGAAGTTTCATGCGATTTCTGCGTCAAAATTGCGTCTGCATGGACAAATTGTGGAACTACCAGCATAAACGTAATGATTTGATTTCGTATTAAAATTGACGTTTATGGCTTGCAGTGTTATCTGACTATGGTAGTAGTTAAATATACACTAATAAACCGTTCATAATGTCAATGTTCTATACGAGTACCTGGGTATGTCATCATCCGCTCAGCTAAACGAGTAAATATCACCATATTTAAACAATGTGCACTTATGAAATGGCAGGCAACGAGTTGCAATACGAAAACCGCGTAAAGCATGGTTGGATAGTGCACCGCGCAATTGTGATCACAGACATGAGTGCACAGGTATATATTAACGTAGTTAGACCACCAAACTGCGGTGGTAGAGCGTTCATAAAACTCGATTCGCATTGGCTTGCCTAATTATCAGTATTTAACTTCTGTTAGGTTCATCTTATGGAGAAAATAGCCAAATTAGATTCTTCCCTACGAATATATTTGTCGCAAAAAAACTGCAACCGCATGTCACGCGTATTTACAGCGATAGATAACAACGTTAGAGCGTTTTCACATTGTCCGATCCGATATCGGATGTCGGATGGCCCAAGGAAAGAAAGCTGTTGCTAAAAGAAGCTGCTAGAGAGTACTCTATGGCATTAAGTCCGCCTTTTTGCGTTAGTATTTTGGTATTTTAAGAAAAAAATGTAGAAATCACAAATTTTAAATTGGTCTTCTTCGTGGTCCTATGCGACATCTGATATCGGATCGGATAATGTGAAAGCGCACATTTATTCGATGTAATAAAATATTTCAATTCTAGCTATACCTACCTGAAATTACATACTTGTTTATCATATTTGTGTAAAAGTAACAGATCGAATCGTTTGACATGTCCAACAGATTTGTCTATACATATATGTACACAATAAAACATCACTCATTGATCGCACAGCTGCATCAAAACCCTGGTGCGACATCTATTTAGTTGATTGTTCTGTGGATGTTACGTAATAGGGCTAGCATGGGCGTTGGGCGTAGCTAGCGAGATTGGATTAGAGCTGCAGGTTGCAAGGGTATTTCAGACTTTGTTTACTACCTGTGTCATATGCGGGCCGGAGCGTCAGGGGCTGTAGCCGTAGACAAGTTTATTTAGTCGTTTACTTAATCGTTTAGTCGAAATATATATAGATATACAATTTTTAAGTACGAATATGACGGATCGGGCTAGAGCTAGAGCTTAAGGAATTAGATACTTAGCTGAAAATATAACGTCTCTATCGCAACTACTAGTCAAACTAAATAAGTTATGTATGAGTTATGACATTAAAAGTTGTCAAATGGTTATTTACATGTGTGTATTTAACATATGATCTAGCAAAGCAAATTGACAAAATGGTGGATGGTACTGCTTGTAACGCCGCCAAAATAAACTAACACCTAAGTAACAATCCACCTACGCTATGCAAGCAGTAGAGTGGAGTGATAACCATTAAGAATTGTTTAGGTAGAGCCATGGTAGAGTTGACGGCGCGTCGAAGTTTTGTTTATTATAAATCAAACCAAAATCAGTTTGTTAAGGACGATCGACAGCACGATCCAATAATTGTTACCTTTTGTACTTAATCTATACGGTAATTTAATAAGCACTTCATTAATGCGCAGTAGTGATTTAGTCCTATGACTCATTGGTGATATTAAACCGGTATTATTTAAATGTAATGAGGAATTATGTTTAGAGACTTTTTATCGTATACCTGCCGTATGAATTTCACATATTCACAGCATATTAAACAACTTGCGATTGCATCGCCTTCTATACGAATTACTATGCGTTTTTATCCTCATTGACTATCTTGTCAACTTGCAGGCACCAGCATTCATTCTGGTCTTAACGCAGCCACAGCAGAAGACCTCAAACGCGCAAATTTAATCTCCCTTGGCAGTGGTTGGTGGTTGACATTATGGGGCCGTGGGGACAGTATTAGCGACTTAACGACGCTCCTTAAAGTCTTCCCTCACAAGTGATCAGAAATATGTAACCAGTATTTCGCTGTGAATAAGCATGCTATACGGCAACCTAGGGACCATGTTATAGATTATTTATTGACTTTATTATCGATTACTGTAACGATGATTAAATAATACTAATAAAATCTCCTCTATTAAGCACCTATTCAATACATAATATTAATATATCTCATTGCTGTCGTTTTGTTCCACATAATTCCGAATCCTAACTGAGACTAGTCTATAGGAATGACGAAATTTCGCTGACCGGACTTGAAGCGAACTAGCAGTTGAGGCTGCGGCACCTACAGAAAAAGCGTAACAGACAAAATAAGTTCCTTAGATTCGATTCGATCATGCGCTAGCGCTGATTTGGCGCCTAGTGATTAAAGATCACCGACGCAATAGCAATCGCGCATTTTTCCTGTTATGAGGCATAGGTATGAATAATTATGCGCAAATCATACAATTGGACACTACAACACGAAATGTTTGATGTTCAGACTCGTTTTAATAAATTAAAATAAGTTACGTTGTCGCGCGCGACTGCATACCTACTTGAAGTCGTGCTTGACATAATATGTGATAGGATAGAGAAACAAACAAAATTCCGAAAAATATTTTTCCGATTTTCATAAGCCGATATGTCGAAGTTCCGACTTTTGAAATCATGAAAGTAAAAAATCACTACTGCGATATTTTCGAATGTTAGAAGTACATTGTTACCTACTTGATCGAATCTTAAAAAATTGTCAATTTTCAAAAAAAAAATCGGAATTCTTAATTCCGAAAAACCGATCGCGTTTTTAGCGATTCGGTATACGAATTTTGTTTTTTTTTGTATGTATGTTCGGAATAATGAAATTCGTGATTAAGTCGTTTGTCGACATCTTGGTGGGTCCTAGTTACTGCCCTTACCGATGTAAGGTTTGTTGGTTAGTGTCCCTCAAGAGCGGAAATAGAAGCCCCGGCCCCGCTTGCGGGGCTTCGTCAGCATCTTGGCGGGTCCTAGTCCTAGCTATAGGAACCAAATAAGCGGACAAAGACGTCACTGCCCTTACCTATGTAGGTTTGTTAGTTACCTTGAATCCCTCAGACCGGAAATAGAAGCCCCGCGATTATATTTGTGCCTACATCGAAAAGTCTGTTAGATCTATTGTTGTTATCAGGACGGACATAACGTTATTCGGAATTTAAAAAATTCGGAAATATCGTGAATCGGAATTAATAACTTCGAGTTAATGACAATTAGTTGTTTCAAAGTTCGGAAATATTGCTTTCGGTGTTTTATTGCACTGTAATTTTTAGTTTCGGTATTATATGATACGGAATTTGAAAAATCGGGCTTTAATAATTCGTAATTCTGCATACTACAAAACTTACGATAGGAGCGGGGATAAATGGAGAATGGTGAATTTACTGATAAATAATATTTTTTTAACAAATTTTCAGTAAATTATAGAAAACAAATCTTGATTCAGCCGGTTTACGGTACCTACCATTAATAGGGTTATGAATTTGGCTAATCCATTAGGTACGCATCAGTTATGCTTATAGCTGTGCTGTATATGATGAAACCCGAGTTTAATTTAGATAATTAAAGATGCATAGCTGCATACTTAGATCAAACCCAGAGCTGTAATCACTGGCTACGAAGTCGTGATTTCAAGCAACCTTACCGGGTACACAATAGTTTTTTTAATGTCTACCTACACGGAGATTACTAAGTGATATCTAGGCAAGAATTATACCTATTAGGTACAGCTTAAATTTCCTTCGCGGTGTTGCAAATAAGTAGGTACCTACAGTACCTGGTCTATATTGCACATCGTTCACTGGAACGGTTACTACCATATAATAAACAATGATTATTGTGAAAATAGATGTCATATACTTCAGAAAAAGTGACCAAACCCTCCGGTGTCCGAGGCCAGATACCGGACACCGGAGGGTTTGGTCACTTTTTCTGAAGTATATGACATCTATTTTCAGTTTATATATAGTAGTGTAACTACTTAAAAATTGCAAATCAAAAAATATTGAACAAAATAATTTGATTTGCTTCAAGATTCAATGATTATTGTCCTCAGTCGTGTTGGTGTATTTTAAGGGCTTAAAAAAACTCCATTACGTGTAATTATATTGTTATTATCGATGATTCAAGTATATTAGAAATACAAATCTACGTAGGATCCAACTATACGTTGTAATTGACATAGGTCAATCATAACATAATAAAGCAATTTAAAAGTTTTTATTCGTTAATTATAGATAACTACATTTTGATTTTGGAACAACAACAGGCAATTAATAATGGCGGAGTTCTGAGTTAACAGATACGAGTAGGTATAAAAAATCGGGCAAGTGCGAGTGAATTTTCAACATTTTTTTTAAATAACTTCATAACTATATATGTAATGTTAAAATTATACAAAAAATATACTTGACATCCTCACATTAAGCCCTTTTATTTAACATGCTCCCACAAATGCCCGGGGGGGGGGCATTTGTGGGAGCATGTTAAATAAAAGGGCTTAATGTGAGAATGTCAAGTATATTTTTTGTATAATTTTAACAAGTTTAAAATTTATAGACTGGCGTTACATACCTGCCTTTGGGTTGCTGATTTACATGTGTGTACAACATTTTAGCTCAATCGGTCCAGTAGTTTCTGAGAAAATTGGCTTTGTAACAGACAGACAGTCGCAAAATAAGGGTTTATTTTTTACCATTTTGGTACGGAACCCTAAAAACACCAAAACTAAAATCTCGCCTCGTCCTTTTATAGTGATCGCGCGTGCGAGACGCGTGAGCAGAGACTCCACCCGACGTTCCTATTTTGATAGTTGTGTTTGTAGGAACAGCGTTCTATCGACCGACCACACCAATTCTGCACGGACTCATTGTCAAAAAGTGGAACAACCACTTTTGACGTTTTTTTTAAATACATATTCGACATTTATTCTGGCTTTCCACACTTTGCACTTGCAAATTGTATAAGTACCTATTTATGGAGAACTAAAACTATGGTCGTTTTAGGCGTTGACAAATTTGTGAGTGTGTTATGTCGTGTCTTTCGGCAGTCGGGTAACAGAAGAATAATATTCACACATTCAAACATAACCACACACATAAAATAGAAAACTCGCGAATCTAGCAGCATCAGCACATACAGTCGCCAATAGCAATAGATCGTAACTGCCAGTCAAAATGCAGTTTCAATAAGTGTACTCGCAATATGCGTGTAATCTTAAAACAAATTTGCCTTTACTTTAGGTACTGACCGCTCCGGGGATGCCGGCTGAGATGAACAGGGCCAGCGTGTCCGGCCAGGGAAGGAGTTTGTACTGCTCCCACCATCGCTTCACAATGAGGCTGACGTAGAAGCCCAGCACGAAGGACATGGGGATCGACTCGCTCTGCGCGCCGAAGTACTGCCGGACTTTCTCGAATATCCTGCGGAACAATAAATTGTTTAAGTTGATATTAAATTAAATCACATATAGGTAATAACTTTATTCTATTATAAATATAAAATAACAAACATATAAATAAGTACAAACGACTATAAACTAAAACTTAAAATACTTATAATCAAATAATTAACTCTAAAATGAGACTAAACTAAAACTAAGGTATATCTAAATACGGCCCCTGCGGCATGATATCGGAGATGCTGACAGCATTTCCTCGTTGGATCGCGAGACTAATTCTTTGACCCAGATGGCTGCCAGGTCTCCTGTGGCATCTCGGAGTCTCTTCGACAGGTCTTTGAAGAGACTAGCGCTAGGGCCCCACGGACCAACCACGGACCGGGTCTCGACGCCGAATGGGGCAAAAATATATTTACGCCGAGAGCACTGTATTTCCCAATTAAATTATTTTATTGTCTACTTGACAGTACAGTTTATAAAGAGATCATCGTTGTATGTATAATAATAGGCATGGCTTCCCCGTTGATAGATACTAGTATAGAAACTGTATGACAACAGTAAGTACCATCTCTCTCGGACTCGGACTATTGTAAGGTCGAGTATTTTTTCATTTCATAGATAACCAATGACAGTTTACGCGAATACAAAGACTATATACTATATACTAGTCAGATATTATCTTAAGTAGCATTAAATAAAAATATATTATGTACATTTAAATAATTACAGGATTGGAAAATAAAATAATAAATAATTACGCTACAGCACAAATAACCTACATGAACAATACAAATTGAATTGAATTTAACATACATCATACATACATACACCGAATTAATTAATTTTAACAACATACAACCACTCGAAATTGTAACCAATTAAAAATTACAGTCATACTAAAACATAATTAACATTAAAAAATAATATTCAATTATAAATATATGTACAAGGCTAACTCCCTACGGGTGACTTCAGTAAACTCCGTCAGAGAACAGTTAAATAAGTCCGTTTTGGCAGAAACTTAATTTAATATGTTTATTGCCGTGACAGCTGAGCTCTAGCAAGCATGTTGGTGCGGGCTAAACTATTCAACTTTTCGAACAAAAAGTTAACATTTGAGTCTTAACTGGGCTGCAATAGGTATATGTTTAATTAAGTACTTAATACCTACTTAATTATTTGGCGCATCGACCCCCAAACGCCTAACACGCATGTTTAATTATCATTATGTATTTTGTTTATTACATTTGAAACAAGACATAGACAGTCATATTACAGTTTAGTATTTTTCAACATTATCAACTAAAACACGCTGTAGAACAAAAAACAAAATACTGAAGTATCTACCCATATTACATACGTAGTTGAAAATTAGTCCTTCTGTTTCAACCTTAAAAATAAAAATGCTTTAAGTAGGTACAGGTATTAAATCTTAATGGTGTAAAATTGTATTAGTAGGTACAGCAGCAGAGGTAGCTAACCGGGCGTGTTGTTCAAAATCACCTTAACACGCTCCTAAGACCGCTTAATATAAGGTCATTCCAAGAACTATAGGTAACTTTATGATCATGGGCAATTTTGTTTACTATGGTGAGTTTTTCAGGTTACGGGGTCAAGATAGATTTATTCGCCGATGAAGTGAAATTAAAATTTTGCTTACTTACACTACAATCATGAGTTAAAACGTAAATATCACTTTTAAAATATGCAACTTCAGTTCTTTGGTAGGTAACTGACGTCAGATGAGCAGGTAAAATGTAATATCAGCCTAATAACAAGATCCATGTCGCAAAACATGGTCGCAAACGCATGATATCTTTCTTTATTCAAAATATTCATCAATAAAAACTGAACTTTTTATGACCATCTGTTCTGCATTCTCTTGACGACCACTAATATTTTTTTTATCTTTTTCTTTATTTTTTTCGAATAGCGTGTAGTGTAATATTTGTTTTTTAATATCCCGGCTTGTAAACTAAAGGCGAGTTTTTGTGCATTATCTAGGACGTTGAACCATTTGCTGTAAAAAAGCTTTTTAGAATCCCAATCTTATTGGTGCTAAAGTTTTTTAAGTGATTATAAACAGTGTAGGACGTAGTCCCAGCTTACTCGTTTCTAGGCAGACGGCAGTATGTCCGGCCAAGTTCGAAGAAGAGGCCGGGCAACACTGCAGTGTTTATCAGCATTTTAGATACCTACACACCACTCATAAACATTTTTCTAGTACGTGTCGTCATTAGCAAAAAAGGTTTCTAAATGTACCAGACCCCTACTACTACTAGTAATAGATATATGTACATACGTTTGTATTCCTCCTTATCGCCTTCAATGGCTTCGACCATACACGACCCTGAAGTAAACCTTATGGTCGTTGTATATTGTGAGTAGGGATTGCAATCCGGTACCGGATCCGATAATTTGTCTTCCAAAGTAGTACCGGATCCGGCCGGATCCGGTACCGGATTGCAATCCCTAATTGTGAGCCCTGGTATGACTGGCTAGGTCAAACTTGATCTTAAATGCCCTTTTCCACATGTGCCAGTAGAGATGGCCAGTCGCGTTGTACGTACACGTACACACGTAGGGTAGGACGGCTTAGGTCTCTCTAATAATAATAGCGTTTTAAAGTAACAAACTGTACTGTAAAGTGTAATGACGGCTGATATGCACCCAATCCGACTACAGTATTAGTATGCGTAGGGGTCATATAGCCTCGGCTGCATTAACTGGTTATTCGTGTAATATATCAATAATCGTGTACCCTTTCCTGTTCGTCTCACCCTAACATGTTAGGCTGCATATCTAAACGTGCACAAAGCTATTTAATATTTTGAGAGCTTAGTACAAGCTTAACTTACTCAGGTACAGTGGGTACAGTCCCATGTACTAAACTTGTTTACCCAACTTATATGTATAATTTATACAAATATTATAGGACACATAATATAATCACAAAATCACAGACCTTTACTAATTTTATAAAGTTTTTCATTTGTTTTCACCTGTCGTGGAGTTATAGGATCGTAATTTGGCATACTAGCTTGTTGGATAGCGAACCCTCATTATGTCTAGATGCTAATTAGGCGACTATTAAAAAAAATTATGTACCTATATATATTCGGCGATAAGTAATTTTATAATTAATTAATTAGTCAAACCATAGTCGATTTCTTAAGTTTTGTGAGAACATTTAAATATATTAAAATAGAAAGCATTGAGTTTTCAAGTCGTTTCGAATAAATGAACGCATATGACCTTCAATTCAACCTTCTTTAAACCAGCTTAGAAGCTTAAATAATTATCAACAGCGATTAATGAATTTAAAACTTAACGCAAAACTATTATTCTTCGATGATGGCTGTAAAGGTTGTAGGAAAAAGTCTCTAGTTGGATTCTTTAACTAAGTAACGATACACTATTATACCGAAACTGTGTACCAGTAAAATCATAAAGAAAGCCGGCCAATTGCGCATAATGGAGGGTTCCGTACTTACTATCATAAAAACTAAAATCATAAGGTCGTATCTGTCTATGAAAGAAGTTTTTTGGAGATAACTCTAAAATGCCTTAACGTTATTGTTATAGCTCGCGGTATTTAAGCTACCTACGTGTTGTGGAACCACCCTGTGCAACTCGCACTGACCCACGTTGGACTTTGTTTTCTCATCCTTCCCCCCCCCCCCCCCCCCAATTTCCAGTACCTGTATGTCAGTGTTGGAAGCCAGAAATAAATGAGGGGGGGGGGGGGGATAGAAAAACAAAGTCCAACGTAGGTCAGTTCGGGTTGCACAGAATGGTTCCAAAACTCGTAGGGAGCTTAAATACCGCGAGCCATCCGGTTGCCTCTCGGACACTGTAACTACGCGCCATTGCTTTAATTAACCATAAGTAACGCGCGGACTTTATGATTTAACCACAGTACACAAACTGTCAGTCGAGTGAGGCGATTTCTACAACCGTTCCGCGGCGAAAGAGGTAATTTTTTTGTTGCTGGTTTCGACAGCCTGAACGTTTCGATAAGTCGATGTACTCAGACTACAATTCCGATAAGTACCTACTCGATTTTCCTCAAAGGAAATCAACACTATGAATTAGATAATGCTATTAAGTCATAAATAATACTTGTTACATACGTTGTACACATACGTATGATAGCAACAGATGTAAGTACATAGATATCATCAATACTTCGTACGTTCTGGTACGTACTGTAATCGAAATCGTGGTATAAGAAAATAATTTTGTACTTCCTTAATCAAGGTTGTCATTATTGAAATGAGTTATTATTTGTAATGTATCATCTACTTAGGTACAATATAATATTATTAAGATGTGCGCCGATAAACTGCATTGACCATCTAAACAACCAGCAATATTCGGCTAAGTATTTGTACGAATCGCTGTATTTGTGCTAATACAGGTCTTCCTCTCTTTGTTTTTCTGTACTTAAAAAGGAAATAAATGCAAATTAATAATCGAACATATCCGACAAATAGTGTAATCGTTAAAAAAGTGTATAGATCCCGTTTGGCTTCATGTTAAAGAGCCATTTGGAATGTCGAGTGTCAGTACTAACTGACTAACAACACTAACGACCGACACACATAACTACAAAGCCGTTCGTTTACGAAATACCACATTCCTTAAAATACCATCACCAAATCATTGCCTTAATAAATTAAAACATCTTCAGTTTAGTACATCTACATATACACGCACTGCATTAGAACGAATTACTTATATTTCAGGACATGTGTTCCATGAAGTGATTTACCCTAGGCGACTTTTTTCAAGCATAAATTATGTGAGTTAAACCATTAAATTTGTAATCTGTACCAGTATTTATTAAGAATAATAATAAAGCAAAGGTTTTATTTACAAGAAAACATAAATACAGAGGTGAAAAAATTGTATCTAAATGATAAATTAGTTAGAAATGAAATTAGCTGTGATGTCATGTCAATCATATAATTAAGAACAAGTAATATTTCCAGTAACTTGCTAGAGAGAGAGCCGTTTGGGGTTGAGACGCTCGGGCCCTGGGGCCCTGGAGCCCACAATGTTTATAGGGAACTGGCTAAGCGGTTTGTTGACGCAACGGGTTCGGAGGGTCATTCCTTGCTTAGCGTATTGCTATCGCGATCCAGCGCGGGAATGCCGCCAACCTTCGGGGGCGGAGTTAGATCCTATTTTTTATTTGTGATTTTGTGTACCAATATGTTTGTATTTATTTAGTTGGTAAGGTGTAGTGAATTGATGTGCATTTTTTCTGTTATTTATTATTATTTTGTGACCCTGTTTAGTTTAAAATTTAGTTTATATCTGATATTAATGTATTTTTAAGGTAAGCTTCAATTATGTTAATAAAATAATACAAAACTTACATTTATTTAAAAGCAAATGTATTTCAACGTGGGTGGCACCATGTGTCGTGTTGCACCAGGCCACTAAACTGCACTAAAACTAACACATCAGTTAACTGCATAGACTGGTTTCCCCGAGTTTGGAATAACAAGTAAATTGACCGTTAATGCTTGTTCAAACAGTCACCGGAATTGTTCCCTGGGTTTAAGCAACTCTATTTAATCTCTTTAGCATACATTATCATAACATTTATATTTGTAAAGCATTTCTCAGTACGAGTGACGACGAGTGAGTCAGACTAGGGTTAAAACAGTTTTCCCAGACGGTATCTTTAATTCAAGTTTACCCATAATTTTTCTGAAGTATATGACATCTATTTTCAGTTTATATATAGTAGTGTAACTACTTAAAAAAATTGCATATCAAAAAATATTGAACAAAAATATTTGATTTGCTTCAAGATTCATAGATGGCAGCACCATCTCTCTCGCTATACCAGAATCACGTAAGAGATTCGGATAGGAGGTGCAAGCACGTACTGCGCATGCCCTTAGAGTATGGTCAACGGCGCCTAGCCGTTTCAAATTCAGAGATTGCATATACATGAGAAAATTTGTCAAGTTCCGCCGTGACCGGGTGGTCTAGTGGTCAGGACGTCAGCCGCGAAAGCTGAAGACGCCAGTTCGAATCTGGCCTCGGACACCGGAGGGTTTGGTCACTTTTTCTGAAGTATATGACATCTATTTTCAGTTTACCCATAATAGTTTAGTTTATTAATATACACCGTGGGCCCATATAACTAGACAGATTTTAACAGTGTATTCCGGATCATACTTAGATACTAAAATGTCCTATAAACTTTTCTGGAATACGCCTAGTTTCAGAGTTAATACCAATTTTAAAAAAATACACTTTTTATTATAACTCATCACAAAACGCCTTATTGACAGATATCAAAGTGACAAGGAAAACTTTGCAGAAACTAAATTTTTACATAAAAAATGTACCAATTTGTTTTAGGCGATAATTTTATTAATAACATTTGCTTTTCATGTGCAATAAACATTCAAAAAATTGAAAAAAAAAACGAAAAAAAAGTTTTTTTTTGGCGGAATTGACCTAAAGTCACATAATATTTTTTCCTTCTTTTGGTCTTAGAAATTCGTGGTTAAGATCTGTCGGGTTATTCCAGCTCACGGTGTATATATTACTTGAATACAATATTGAATTATTCTCACTTTCTATAGCTATATATGTATATATATATATATATATTATATATACATATATAGCTATAGAAAGTGAGATAACCCATTCAATATTGTATTCAAGTAATAAAGCGTAAGCTCTGGCCGCCATAAGGTACCTTTTGATGTAGGACCTACATATTCTATAACTTAAAGAACGCATGGTTCCAAAAATAAATAATATGTTTAAATTTTATATTTATTTTATATTTTACTATTTTTCTAATCAACGGTTAGTACCTACCGATTTCTAATTATTAAACCGGTCTTGTTTTCCCTACTTCCTTTAACACTTCGGTAGTTTATTCAAATCAATATGACAACCTTCAGCCTTGATTATGACCTACTTGCATGTTTAATAGTTATATTTGATTACAGGTGTATAGGCCGTCCGGACCCGACTTGCCTCTCACTTAATGAAGCGCTCGGCTTCTACTCGCTCGTAGTCGTGATCTTTTGATTAATATGCGTTTCAACGAATGATGAGTATTCATCTAACTACGGGCCCACTATGTCGATTTACCAGAACACCTATACATTATTTCACTAATAGATAGCGTACCTATATGGTGTAATTTAAAGAAGTTATTAGCCACTGCCAGAAAGAATACAATTTCATTAAAATTTCGACATGTTATTAGGTCAACTAGGTATGTACCAATGCTATAATTGCCAAATACATATTCTGGGCAATAAAGTATTCGAGCGAAGAAAATGAAATGATTTTAACATAATGTTCTTAGAGCTACGTTCGGTAAGACAACCCCTGACCGATAGATGATGATAATGTTTGACTTAGTAAGATGTAATCTATTTTTCGGCGGACCGGTTCAGACCCTTGTTTTATAGATAGTTCATACTTGAGCCTATAAATACAAACTCGATAATCACACGCCATAGGTACATTTTGGAGTTCCGTTATAGTTTTTTAATGAGTCATCGTGTCAAGGTCATCTATGTCAATCTACATAACACATGGTTGATTCCAAGGCTGAGGATAAATGTTGTTTGAATTTGATTTGAATAAATTGATGATCGATAAATAAGCTTTATTGCGCGAGATCACTGAAATGCTTAAAAATTTGTTTACTTATAACATTATGGGAAATAAAATTTATTGATGAACAACTCAACAATATATTTATGTAGGTAATTTTTATTTGAGTAAACCGGTAAATGCATTTGCAGTACAGGAAAATACAGTAGGTACTTGCAGTAGAATGACAGTAAGATTAATCGTGGATCGGGTAATCAGAAATTCATCATTTCTTATTTATGTTGGGCGCGATGGTTGACTGGTGTAGAATGTATTTAGGCATTAAGTTCGCCATTTGTACTTTATTATTTGTGCAATAACCTCGTAAGTCCTCATGCCGGATAATAATTTTAAAATACATTAACAATACATTAAAAACACAATCTATCTCAAACACAACTTTAATACAACAAACAATCAACCATATTGATTGGATTGGAGTTGCATCGGAATATTTTTTAAGCAAATTCTGACATTTCTGATTCAGATGTTTAGGCGATAGCTGTATAGTTGTATTGAAGTTGGCTCGTCTCATATTGTGTTTTAAAGTTAGAATACGGCCCCCGGGGATAACTCTATATAATATAGTGTTGTATGACCATGCACTTTGGCTGTTGGTATTCGATACAGACTACAACAGACAAGATTGAGTGTCTGATATATTCAGTTTATGTTATGATTTATGATGCCCGATGCCTTTTGTTTTTGTAGTTTGAGAAAATTTACAAAAATCATCATAGTACGAGTTTATAAAAAAAAACTAAAGCCTTTAAAAAAATATGGGAATGGATTAATGGAACCAAACTGTACCGATTTTTACTTGACACTTGTCGCGTGACCCGTGCGTAGGTGTGCACAGACCTCTAAGAATTGGAATAATTACGGAACCGGTCGCCGCAAGTATTCGACCAGCCACAAGCGAGCAAACCTAATTAGTTGAATTTCGATTCATATATTATTTAATAACTGCGACTAATTATTTATCTTGAAATTTCGGGTATTTGTTCTTAAGTAGCTTCATCTGTTATGAATGTACAGTCATTGTACGGGCGGCTAGTATGGCGAATTGGAAATAATTAGTAATAGCTAATATTTTTAATGTAACGGATATATCGTGATACTAGTATTAATTACGCAATGAAATCATACAAAATATCGTTATTCGCTAACCGCCACAAATATGTACACACATAAGTGTTTGCCTTGTAGGATTTTAATGAATATATCGTTTCTAAGTCTTTTAAAATGTGTATGAACAAACTACTACTTATTACTATTTGATTTTAACGAATTAGGACATACATTGCTCGCGCCGTACATTTTGTAAATTATGTGGTTTTACATATATCGCTCGCGCCGTACATTTTGTAAATTATGTGGTTTTACATAGATACGATTTGTTGTTTTTCACTTTCAACAGAAAGAAGACTTAAATATCGTCATGTTTACAAATAAAAATAATAGATATCGTTGTAAATAGAAACATACAAATTTTTACCCATTTAACTACTTCCGGGGGAAAAGTTTGTTGGATTTTTGCATACTTATATATTATCCATAAATATCAGGCTATTACAAATTTATGTTTGATGCATCCGTATCTTTACTGGGTTATTATGATTATTACTGTTTAGTGTATAATAATATAATAAAGCTATTTTTAGTGCCTAAGCTTGTATTGTACCTACCACTTGGCGGCTGGAGCTTACGCTTTTCTTGCACGAATACAGTATTGAATCTGTACAATGTACGACGTAAGTGCTTGCTGTCAAATGGTACAGTCGACTACAAAGAGATGTATCAGCTTTTTCACCTTATTGCGTTGTAATAAGACTAATAAGGTCCAAAAGTGGATAGGGGGTGTCCATTAAACGCGTCATATTGTATAGGGGGGGGGGGAGGGGGTCAAGAAAAAATCACCAATGATCACCACAAGGGGGAGGGGGGTCTGGACACATATCACGTGTAATTTTTTTGTTCCTTGTGCTATACTGTATTATGGTCAATAAAATAAAAATTATCAACTTTTAAATGAATCAATCTGTCAAAAGCAGAGTAAAATTGCACTATGATTGTAATTATTTTTTAATGGCATTTGACATATTATTTTGTGAAGTAGGTTTTTAGGGTTCCATAGCCAAAGTGGCAAAAACGTAACCCTTAGGTCTTTAAAAATAACATTGAGGTCTGTTTGAATTTTTTTTTATTTTAAGAAAAAATCACCCCGTAAGTCTAAAAAACTTGTGTCCCCCCTGTAACTTTTGAACTGTACGTCCAAAAAATATGAAAAAATTTGAGAAGATGCGCATTATCACAAACTTTCTACGAAAATTGTTTTGAACATTATCGGTTAAGCCATTTTTGAGTTATTTCCAAAAAACTTCTTCAATAGGCATCAGATACGACCTTTTGGCATTAGTTTGGTTCTTATTCCATTGAAGCTACGGAACCCTCCATTATGCGTGGTCCGACACGCACTTGGCCGTTTTTTATATTTTCAATAAATCGTCGCAATCACAAATGTCACAATCGAGCCCCGCTGCTAATTCTTCCGAAAAACATACGTCAACTGTCAAAAACAATCGCATGGTGAAATACGAGTGGGTAGGAGCACTCGTAAATCGATATCATAGGTATGACAAATGTAAGTCACCGATGAGTTTCAAAAATACGAACTTTCGAAAATCACTCACATCGGTGAGAATTAGTCACTTGGTGAGATTCAAAAATCGCACTCCTGGTATTGGTAATTAATTAACTACGTCTTCCCGAGAAGACATTCGTTAATTCGTTGTTTTTACCGTTACTTGTATTAGTCACAGTGTTAATTAAAATATTGCAACACTAATGTCCTTTCCCATTTGCTTAACACTTCCATTCCAAATATTTTGAACGGTTTTGTTTAATACTTATCTTTTAAGATAAGGAAGTCTACGTGGGAAATTTGTAATTCTGGAAGTACCTATAGTACAAGCTTTTTATGCGAGTCTATTACCTCCATTAAAATTTAATTTTCACTACTTATATTTAATAGGGGTTGAAAGGTGAAAGTTGCAACAATTCTCCTCCCTTAAAATTTCTTCTGTTCAGGGCTCGATTCCACATGGCATAACTGATAGTCGCTTGTGAAACAACTATGATATCACACGTTTGTGACAGTTGAAATTTGGGGTGGAATCACTCTTGAGTGATATCTAAAATGGTGGCCATAGCCATAGACAAACCCCCTCTAGTGAGACCTACTGACATCTGGACAGTTAGGTGTGGACACGGTGTACGTGTGACATCCACATCTCACAGTTTGGCATGTCGAATCGAGGCCCTGTTCTTCTTCTTTTTTCTGTTCTTTGTATGGCTATAAATCCCTTTTTTTAACGTTGAGGAAATGCGTTTACGCATGCCACTTGGTCCGGGAAAGCCAGGGGATATGACGGAATAACCAATGAAGGACTACCGTCTAAAACCATCCACGACTACCGCCGCAGGATCACTTATCCTGGGGTGTATGCTGCATACCAAATTTAAGCTTTCTACGACATACGTAGGTACCACACCCTTGAGTTACCAGTTTATTATATGGACTTACTATAAAGGTGCCCCTTTGTAGAGGTAAGAGGGGTGAAAGTAAGATATTTCTTGATGTTTTTATTCCCAGTATATAAATCCTAGGTTCCATACCTACATTCAGTTTTCTAAGACATCGCGAAGTATCCTAGTTTTATTTACAAATAAGTGTACTGTGTTACTGTATACAGAACTGCACTCCCTATTACATGGGTGGAAGAGTGAAAGTTACAGATTCCTTAATTTTTCTGTTTTTTGTATGTAAATCCTAGACTCCATGTCAAATTTCAGCTTTCTAGGACATCGGGAAGTAGGTACCCTAGAGCTTCTGCTCAGCGAGTCAGTGAGTTAGTGAGTATGAGACGAAACGCTTCAAGAAAAGGTAGGTAGTGTAGTGCCACGCTATTTTTGTTTGGCTTGGCGGGGGCACTACCGTGTCTCCAGATTTTATAATAGCGATTGTTAATTGAAGCCTCAATGACTTCTCTTATTTATGTTCATAATTGTATGTAGTAATTCCAATCACATTTTTTCGCGGATAATAATTTAAATAATTACGGTCATTCATTAACATAAAATATTGTCACGGAATAAGTATTAAGTAATTTGTCCTGTGCAGATTGTAATTAAAATTTCACCATAGCTCATCTCATTGCTGAGCTTGAGACTAAGTCACAGTCACACACCGCTCGAGTGTAATGGTGTGTAATGGTGTGTTAGACTAGCATTACTTTAAGAGGGCGTCGTACAAAATCAGCAAAAACAGCAGTCACCGTTTAGGTTCCTGAGTTCACAATTCTCTACAAAAATCTATATTGTATATGTCATTATAACAACAAAGAGTGTGTTTACAATTTAATGTAATAAGTACTCGATTATCATTAGTAGTTAACGCAATAAAACGAAGTAAAGTTGTACAAAATCTGAGAAAAACGTTTGTGCGGTTTAGGAAAAACATGAATTAAAAATGCATATGATCATTAAATGGTTATAATATTTTGAAAGCCAGATAAATGCACTAGAGAATAAAGGGTAACTCATATTTTTCCTTACAAAAATAACAAAGAAACTCAATTATAAATATAAACTTTCGTGAAATTCCCATACATTCGCCACATCAGTCAAATTGTCTTTTTGACTCAGATGCCCCACGGGGCCCGTCGCAGGCGGACGTGTTGCTGAATTTCACACTTTGACATTTCATTTTGACAATTATTTTGACAGAAAATCATATAAGTACACGAAAAAGGATACCAGTAGCCAGAATGTATTCAAAATGAATAGGGAAAACAAACAGAGACCGTCTGTCATATTAAATTGTATTTTTTTATGTTTACATGTCGTAATACTAGAAAAATACAACTAACGATTTCATAAAAGAAACGTTTCTACCGAATCCTCAAAATTCGTTTCTTCCAGAGCTATTTAATGCGAAAAGAGGTTTAGGATTACTTTTTAATTACGGAGTTTTTATTTATTATGCTCATATTATTACGACATTAAAAAAATGTATACGAACGTCAATAAACTTGATTGACAATTTTCTTAGTACTCAAATCTTCGAAATTTGTATAAGATATATTTCCGCAATATATGATGGAACCTATTTCTTGTTGGCCGCTTGTGATGTGATGAGATAAATAAAACCAAGAAATTTAAATAATGACTAGGCCAGCAGATATTTATATCGAGTTTTTGCACACAACTTACGTGCATGCGTAATGAAGAACGTCTCTGTCTGCAGCACATACAAATCGAGAGGCGAATGAATCGGTTGTCGTTCCTATATGGTACGAGTAGGAGCCCAGAGGCACAGATGGACACGCCTCTCGTCTCGATCATCAGGAGCGCTCGTAACATCACTCCAGGTCATCTGAACGGCTTCTTCTCAACTGAGCGCCACCGTGAGTGCACGGGACGACCAGATCTACGTTCGCCTCCGGGTGGGACCCAGTTGAGAGCGCGGTGTAGTGTACGTGATAGTTTTCATCCCGGCGGATTGTGTGTCTGAACTATCTCCGTTATCGCTTAGCGATTTCACTTTGCATGAATCTATTACCTTTATACAAATGTACCTATTTATAAAATAAACCAATAAACATTGTCGTTTTCTGATTTTAACATACACCATTTATCCGGGACCATAGCTGGAAGGAAGAAAGTAACGTCGCGTTCGAAACCTCAGGCGAAATAATAAAAGTAAGTGTACAAAAATTCAGTTTTTATTTCATCGGTATTCTGTGCAAATTAACTTATTTACTGGACTGAACCAGAGTTGGGCAAAAATTATCTATTGGGAAGATAACTAAATCATCTTTTATTTGAAATAACTAAATAATCCGTAATTTGTTATTTTCAGTTTCATTTTTATCTAGATAATTATCTTTGAATAAATTTATTTTAAATAATTATATAGATAAGAAATTATCTAAATAACGCCAAACTCTGGACTGAACGAAGCATGTAAGTAGTGTACAGTCGCCATCAGATATATCGGAGCGGCCAAGGTGGTCACAAATATCTGAACGACACCTCTTTGTTAAGGCGACAAAGTGCATGTTCAGATATTTTTGAGTACCTTTGCCGCTCCGATATAATTGGTGGCAACTGTACCAAAATTTCAAAAGGCAACTATATACTTCTGGAGCCAGTCATACTGTAAATTTATCAAAAATATTACCGGTTGGCTTCTTTATGGCATTGTAGAGTCCATCTCGGTGATAATGAAAATGGGCCTTAAATGGGCACTAGCAGTGTTGTACCATTCCCGAAAATATTGACCTCCAGGGAATATTGGGACATTTTGAAATTGTTGTATAAACACATATTGTATTTTGAAGGAATAGTTTAAACGAAGACCACAAAACTTACCAGGACATCAAGCACAGTAACTCCACCGGAAAACTAAATTCGCAATATTGCCAAGTAATTACTCAATTTGGTTTAGTGAATCCATACTTAATTTTATAATTGCGAAAGTGTGTTTGTCTGCCTGTCTGTTACCTCTTCACGCTGACACCGCTTAACCGATTTAGATATTTGGTAAGTATGTAGATAGTTTGAGTCCCAGGGAACGACATATGATAGTTTTATCCCAGAAATTATCCGGTGAAAAGGGGGGTGGAAGATTGAATGGAATTGTTGCTCACTGTAAACTTAAATAGCATTTGCGTTAAATTAATATTTGCTATGAGATTTTACTACGGCGTTTCATTAATTCCTTCTGGCGAATCAGGGACCGGAAAACCCCTTCGTTTGATTAATCGTTTCAATACGGTAACCCTATTAAAGTCTTACCCTGATGTTATGGTTACCCTATCATTGGGTTACCCTATCGATATGGAAATCATTTTGAATAGGCTTAACCCTTTTCAATGTGGTTTCCGAGTCGAATGGGGTAAAGATAGCTTCAATATTTACCGCTTACCTTTTATTAGGGCTACCCTTTTCCCGTCTCTTTTCCGCGCAAGCAGGTGGTTTTATCTTTCTCATTTGAAATGGAACTCCTGTTGTTGCCTCTCCTGAGGCGACGGCGGAACAAATTGAGTGAATATCAGATTTGCAGTCCTCACGCACATACACAACTTTAATTTAAATAATTTCTGTTAAAGAATTGTTTCTTATCTTCAGTTTATTTTTGCATAGTTTGCACGTATTGATAATTGGGCAAATTTATTTTTTAATAAGAATAAAAATACATTTTTTTATTCTTATTCTAATCGATTTGAATACAAAATATTCTTGTACTCGTTATCCAAAATAAAATAAATGGGAATAAATCACGTGAATCTTATTTTAAATAAATAATGAAAAACGGAATAATTATTCTAGGATCGGGTTTATTCCAAATAACGTTTTATTCAACTAAAATGTTATTTGGAATGAAGTTAAGTTTGTGGTACAAACCAATACAACCATCCTCCTAGTGTTTGTCCCGGCTTTTGCTACGGCTCAATTGAGCCTGTGATGTAATTGGCGTAGGGACTAGTAGTCGTTTTCAGCTTATTAGGGGTTGTAGATTTCGAAAATTATATATGTTTTATAATCCAAGATGGCGGTTATATACTTTTTTCTGGTAAATGATCATGGTAATTATTTTCGGTTAATTAGGGGGTGTAGATTTATTAACTTATATCTGTTTTAAAGTCCAAAATGGCGGCTGTACTTTTTTTTATGAAAAATCGTCATGGTAGTCGTTTTCGGCTAATGAGAGGGTATAGTTTTCGAAAATTATGCCTGTTTTAAAATCCAAGATGGCGGAAATACACTTTTTTGTATAAATTGTCATGGTAGTCATTATCGTCTATTTCGGGTGTGTAGATTTCGAAATTTACGTCTGTTTAAAACCCTATACTCTTTTTTTCTGAAATATCGTCATAGTTATAGTTTTTGGTTTTTTGGGAGGTGTAGATTTTGTAAATTACGTGCTTCAAAGATGGCGCCTATACTCTTTTTTCTGAAAAATCGTCATGGTAGTAATTTACGGCTAATTAAGGTTTTTTTTATTATTATTAGATATAAGAGTATATCCGCCATCTTGGATTTTAAAACAGATATAATTTTCGAAATCTACAACCCCCGCCACAACACTGTATGGAAGCAAATCGCTAAGAAATATGATAAATTTAAAAACCCGTGGCTCCAATACTATACTAAAATAAATTCACACGAAAGAAGTATGCCAAACGTAAGTTAAAAAATAAAATTAAATGGATTGAAAGTAGAATTATTGGTTATTTAGTACTGCATGTAGAACCACGAATATGTATCACTCAAATCTGGAGCAGAGCACCTTACAGAAAACCACAGCCAAATAGCACTAGACCCCACCCATGGTGTGGTGTTCCTGCTGGTGAGTAAGCTTTGTCAAAGAGCTCAAAGAGGACCCAGTGTATTGACGACCAGGGAGCCTCTTGTTCCTTTAGCCGTCAACACAGTGAATCCGCCTTTTTGTAAAGGGTTAGCAACGCGCATGTGACACCTCTGGAGTTGTAGGCGTCCATCCATAGGCTACGGTAGCTGCTTACCACCAGGCGAGCTGTATGCTTGTTTGCCACCGTCGTAGTATAAAAACAATAAATTAACATATTTCTTTTGCCAATTTTGCATAGAAAATTTAAAACTGTAGCTGTGTAGATCAGTATGTACAGTCACGTCTGAAAATATGGATACATTGAAAATGACAAAAATATGTAACCACGACTCTATTACCAAGGCGTAAAGTTTTGGATACATGCTTATGTCACATTAAATGTATCCATATTTTCAGACGTGGCCGTACGTAAATCCGCCCAAAGACGTTGTTCAATCCTATTAGGTCATTTGATTTTACACCTTATCGAGAGCCATATAAAGTGGTTCTTGGCATTGTCAATCTGACTTCTATAGATATCTTTACAAAACTCGTATCTCAAAAACGCAACTAATCATTTAAATATAAAATACATTATTTCGCTGTCTTCTTGGAACGCATATATTACCTATGGTTTCAGTTTCTCCTTTGAGTGTGTGTGAGTGTGTAGTCAAACTTATAATGGCAACCGAAAAAAATAGTGGTCAATGACCTGTCTCCCCAGAAGTGTGGTAGTTAGGGTGCGTGAAGTCTGGTAATGTGTGTATCTGGGTAATTTGACAGAATCTGAAAATTTACCCTCCTCGACACAGTCTTAAATAAAATTGTGTGATGTCGAAAATAGGAAATGTTGTCAATTGTTAATTTATTTTGTAATTTTTGACCGATGATGAATAGGGTGTGATGTATATACTGTATTGTACTGTATAGTTTTCTTAGACTATGGCTGTCTATATAGATGTATAGTCTCTGGGTAGGTATAGTAAATTATTAGTCTAAGAAATTTTTGAGGCTTCAAGTCTGAGGCGCCATCTGAACGAGACCGGATGCGGATGTATATTAAGTGTGTATACTTACATAAAGTCACGTCATGTATATGTACCAGCGATGGCTCGCAAGTCATTTGTAAACCTCATTGCAATAAGATAAGGCGTAGGTACACATGCTAGTGTTTCAAACAAAAAAAAAGTATATTTTGATTCAAGGGATTCTGCACTGTTTACCTACTTTACGAGTCCCGAGATATCTTGCCACTAGCTGCAAGACTTGGGACGAGCGAAGAATGACATTTCCGCACGTGCATTTCGGAAATGACATACCTAATCTACGCCATTGGAAATGGTAGCATTTTTGTCTTTGATATTCAGTTGACTGGGCTACAAATATTGCTAAACTCAAACTCAAAATGTTTATTGCAAACATATAACAAGTAATATGAACCCTGTAAGGACACAGCAATGTAGTACAGTCAAGTGTAAAAATATGGGTGTACTCATCCTACTCAAAAATATGTCCCATCCCATAGTATCTTATTCCGTTGTAATAAGTGCGTAGTACCATATTTATGAGACGATTTTTTCGATACGTATTTTTGCACTTGACTGTACATAGCAAAGCCATTTCATACTTAAACTTATGCATTATATAGGTATAATAATAATAGGCATTGAATAACATAATATTAAAACCTTAATTATAATTAAGTAATTTTTACACAAACTAATGATGTATTTATGTATAGTCTATCCTATGCATATTGTACTTTTCTATTTATTTCAAGTAGTATCATCAAAACACTCCTGCAAACTAGTTTGTAACTTCTAGTATAATCTCTTTAAATAGACGAAGAGCTAGCTCCGGGAAATGTATTCATCTGGCAGATGCCCGGATCTAATAGTAATAGTATATTCGGCGAAGCGGAACACTTTTATAGATTATAATAATCATGCTGTTTCACTTGCCCCGGAACAAAATAAACTATGTCCCTCTTACCCCACTAACCTCAACCCACCGAGGAGCGGCATCTGACCTTAACGAGTATTCATTATACATCTTATACCACTTTACGAGTAAGTGCGATGAGCGAAGACTTACTAAATTTGTCCGTGGCTTACGGTTGATAACTTTATTCGTAATTTATAAGTTTTATAACCTTCATAGTACTCTACAACCACGAATGTTACTAAGGTGGTTCAGTTATTATTCTCGGTGTTTTGAAAACCGAATTACAATGGTACAGTCAGAGATGGAACGAATCAGCTGATAGTATCTTCGATAGCGTGGCGTGACTGTAATGACAAGAACCTAGCTCAACATTCCTTTCCTACCACAAGTAAACTAAATCACACCTTCTTAATACTACCCTATGGTTCAAAATACCATGACTGCTCAATCAAATTTACACACAATTTCATGCCCAACACGACTTTTTCTAATGTCGTAAATTAAACTTTCTTGCGTAAGAATAAAGTTTAATACGGTTTGACTGCTCATCTTAGCTTATACTGTACTCGTTTCATCATTTAGGAACCTACCATAACAATTTGGTTTGCAATAATAGTGCCGCGAGTTCATTAGGCGTAATTCATTTATTACGTAAGACAATTTTTGCCACTTTTTGGCACCCTCTCAACGGGTGTTAGAAAAACGAATAAAAATCCTCCCCGCTTGAGGAGAGGTAAGACATGGTCAACCCCCCTCCCCTCCTAAATCATCTTACGTAATGAATTAATGGCGCCTTAGTGTATTGAAATCATTCCTATCTTTCCATGAGAGTTGCACTCACAGCCGAAAGTAAGTAGTTTCGATCTTCATGTTCGATTAAATTTAAAAGACCCTTATTCATATACGACTCACAGGCCTGAATTAGTTATTTATGTTTTGGTCTCTTTCTAACAAGCACAACTGTCAAAGTGACAGATAAGGACATTATTAACTAATTGAGGTTTGTGAGACTTTTATGAATAAGGGGAATCAGTTATTCAATTTTTATTATGTTTGACAAATTTCCGTGACCACTTAGGAAATTTCCGAGATTGAAATGTCAATGATTTAGAACTCCTAACTGGGTCGGAAATTTTAATTCGTGGTTCGGTGGTCCACAGTCATTCCAGCCCTCAAAGTCACTTTAGGTACCCATAATACCCTGGTATAGTTTTATCGTTTGACTCGAATTCGTTTAGTAGGCGGACAGCACAATACAATTCTCGCTTAGCATTAGCATTTGCATGACTCTGCGAAGAGTAAATAAGTAAGTAGTTTTAATGTCTATAAAAGGGGGTCATTTTTTACATTTTAATTAACCTATTGTCATAATTAAATATGAGTCCCTATTCATTAAGTGGAATAGGTAAGTGCTCAATTGTATAATAAGCGAAGACTATCATCATATCAATTTACTTAAAACTTTAACGAATCGAGTCGTTTTCGATTAATTTAAAATAAAAAATAGGTAGGTATTATTCTGCATAATGCTTCAGGAAATTAAATCTATTTAAGAGAGTGCGAGTAAGAGAACCAGACTTGAATTGTAAGCAAGACTGTTCACTGGCCTCGAAAATTTATTGTATCTCAACTTCTCTCTCAATTCAACAGCATCATGTTTATCGGGTACAACGTGAAAGAAAAGCACGAAATCCACTTTTTTTTCTTACACAGTGGTTAGTTCGTTAGTTAGTTTTACTGGGCATTTTCCGCAAGTCGACATCCACCACCCACCAGTCGTAGCGAGCGTAGTACATACTCAATATTTACAGTGGTTCAAATACTGAATATTTTCTTAGAAATTTTAGGTGATAAATCTCGTCGTGATCTCGAAAATATTAATTGATCTCGGTCGAGATTTGTAAAACCGAGATCTCGTGTCATTGAGATTGAATCTCGGAAATTCGCAAAAATAAAATATTCAGAAAAATCAAAATTAACTATCAATTATTTCAGAACTGGAGCTAATTAGGACACTGGTGTCTTTGAGAAACATACTTAATTTGAGCTCAGGAATGCACCCTTGCGAATAAGAAGAAACCGGCCAAGTGCGTGTCGGACCACGCATAATGGAGGGTTCCGTACCTTCAGCGGAATAATAAAAAATAATTATCAAAAGGTCTTAACTGCCTATGGAAAAGGTTTTTTGGAGATAATTTGAAAACTCTTTTACCGATAATGTTCTTGGCAGGACTTGGCGTTCGCACAGGACACATAAATCATCTAAAACTATAACATTATATAATTATAATATCAATAATATGTACACATTGACAGGCCGGCTTGTGCTATATGTATATTTAGCCGGGCGAAGGCCAGGTCATTCTATTTATTATAAAAATATAGACATCTAATATTCGAAGGACATGTTGTTAGTAAACTTCGGCACACCGGCTTGGTTTTACATTAGATCTCAATGCCTTGTTTTACATTAGATGCCAATCGTTGTAACATATTATGAATATGAACCAACCTCTGTTGTGGCTCTGTGAGTGCGAACCGATACAGCAGGTTGATGGTGTAATACAGAGTGAGGTACGCCAGCAGCTCTCGCCAGACAAGCTTGTACACGCTGCCACGCCATCTGGAAACAATTTGGAATCGTTATTAACCAAAAACTAAATCGGTATACGGTATGTTTAGCCGTGCGATGGCCAGGTCATTATATTTATTATAAATATTAAGTACATTTCATGGTATACAGGTTGTCAAACTTTGATTACGAGCGTTCGTAAGTAAAAGTCGGCCCCCGTATAATGGCTACTGACTTTACAATACAAAGAATAAACTAGTAAATATGTCATTTCGACGAAAATTAAGTAACTTTAATTTGTAGGGTTGTCTTTGGCTACCTGCGGACTTTATAAATTCATAAGTATGTCTCGAAAGTTCCGTATCCTGAGCAAGGCTTTTTGAATAGCTTTTTTAACCGACTTCAAGATTTTCGAAAGTTCCGTATCCTGAGCAAGGCTTTTTGAATAGCTTTTGTAACCGACTTCAGGATTTCAAAAGGAGGAGGTTCTCAATTCGGTTGTATCTTTTTTATGCTTGTTACTCCATAACTGCGTCATGTCTGAACCGATTTTGAAAATTTCTTTTTTTAAAGTATTTACATAAACATCGGTTCCGTTTTTTCAAAACGCAGTTCTGATGATGGGATCTATGAGGTATCGAGGGAACTCCTCAAATCTTAAAGGCACACATAATAATATAGTGATTTTTGTGTCTCTAATCAAAAAATCAAGCATTTTCATTCAAAAACACATTTGATGAAGTGGAACTGCTGATGATGATCACAAGGGAACTCTTCACCGACGCGTAGTTCACGTTTGGTGATTTGTCCTCTTCGCTGTGTTTGTTAAGCAAGTTATATCATTGTATCGAATCTAAGAGTGTGTCTACAATAATCTTTCACCGGCCTTCTGAAGTCGGTTTTTTTCTTTAAAATTATGTATGCACCAATAGCTAAATTCATTTCTGTAGTGTGCTTCCCACGAGATTTTAGACTTCTTTTCTAAATATTATTTCTTGCCCTTGAGAATAGTAAAACTTATAGTGACATATATAACCGAATACTTGTTCAATATTATTCTCTTGCAGCCTTGAGCAAAGTTATTGTCAGTTTTGTATAGAGCATCAAAGGATGGTTCACGCTGTTCCGTTCCGCGTCCTACATGACACTTCCGACACTTCACTTCGTATACAAAACATCAAGTGCTTCAAGCTTTTTATTCAAAATGAAGTGTCGGAATTATCGTGTAGGACGCGGAACGGAACAGCGTGAACCATCTTTCACTCACACACCAGCTAAAAACCATTCATTTCCGAGATAGAAGCGCTTGATCTCACATGTAATCAGCCCGGATCTATAACACATTTATAAAAAAAGTTACCCGTGCTTATAATACTCATAAGCATAGTAATTATCACCAAACCTGTGATAACTTCCGAGTTATCACAGGTTTGGTGATAATTACTATGCTTATGAGTTTTAGGGATTTGATATCGATAAAAAAGGTATCGATATATAAAAATACTCATTGAAAATTCTCGATTACTTTAAAAAGGTTCGATATCACACCTGATTAAATTTATGCGGATGTCATATCAAACAAAATTACTGTCAATGCCATTCATATGTTAGAGTAAGAATAATATACGCTTGAACACAAATAACAATTATTTAAGAACATATTTATTTTATCATGCAATTATTTGTTTAAAAATCTAACATACTCGTATATGCAACTATTTGTTTAAAATTCAGGTACCAAAGCAGAGGTCTCAGATTTCGTTGGGAACCAAAAACTCGGGTTGGACTCGATATATCGCTGTCACGTCATGATTCTGAGCCGTGATTGACTGGAAAAGTAAAAAGCACTGGTGCGAGAAATCAAATTTTCCGCACGCTAAACCACTACAAGTATTTAAAAAAAAATAAGGTTGGTCTCGAAATGGTTTATGTACATACCTATTGGTATTTTTATTACTTAAGGTAAATTTCACTTTTACATGTACTTTTAGCAATAAATGAACGGATAACGTTTACGTTGGAATGGATAACGTTTACGAAATAATAAATAACGATATAAAATGATAGGAAAAAACATTTAGTGCCAATGTGGAAACACTGACCTGGATTAAAATAAAAATAAATTCTGCGAAAAAACACCTTTTCAGAATTTAAGGAGCAGTATACGCGATTTTGTATATTATATTTATTTTGTAGAACATTTAGGTGTTGACAGTAACATCGATATATTTAATTGTCGATAAAATATCTCTTGGTACGTCACTTTATATCCCAGGTTTGATTATCACGCATGTTGTCTAACAGGTAATTGTACAAAAATCACGGGCACTGACGTGTGACGGACGGACGTTACAACGTGTTTCAAAAAACGCACATTTTAATTGGAAGACGCATGCATAATTGTTAATTTTTGAGAATTTATTAAGTATACACACAATTTGTTATTGTTTTTAATGTAGATTGAAAATAATCCGTTTATGAAGGTTTTATGACGCGTGACAAGTGTCATTGAATGAGCGATATGATATACAATACGAAATTACAGATGGGTTATGCACGCCCAAAAAGTGAAGCACTTAAAATAAGTGACTTCACTCATCTTGTCGCGCACCAGCAAGCGAGAGATGTGGACGTGCTAATCAGCATCAGCTCCCATCATCCGCGTGAGAAAGAGAGTAACAATGTTAGTTTCTAATAGCGAGAGTGACTAGGATATAATGATTGTCATTACATTATAGATAAACATAACAGAATCACTGCTAGGTTATGTAATCAATTTCAATCAAAATATTTTTTGTGCTCATTATGTTAAATTATAACTAGACCCCGTTATCGGAGGTGCAATTTGGTAGCTTGTCATTCTTAGGAATGGGTAAAAATTACTTTGAAATACTAGCAGCATGTCGATATTTTTCCTTTAACATAATGAGAGTGACTTTAATTAAACGTGATTATTTTGTAAAACATGACTTATTAGAAAATGAATATTTATTTACCTTTTTAATTTTTATAAGTAACAATTTTCAATCTTAATTTTTAGGGTATTCTGCGAGAAGTGACTGCATTTTTAATATTATGAATTATTATATACGAATAAAATATGCTCGTGAATACAGCTAAATAATCGAAAATATTGTTGTGAGATGACATTTACTATCTATTGACGTAAATAATTTATTTTCAGTATAGGTGGCCAGTATTATATCTCTATGGGTAAGGTTTATCTCAAGAGCGTTTCAGGCACGGCCCTGCAACTCGAAACATTAGAAAAGTAAAATAGCAACCATATCGTTATTGTTCGACTGATAATGGTTTCTACTTCTGATAACAATGATTATCATGGGTGACAAAAAAACATGTAAAATTTTAGTCTAAAAATGGTATATAAAACAAATTGACAAGAAAAAGGAAGAGTATCGATATCGACATCATAAATATTTTTACTCCTCCCTAAGAACGTCAAGCTACCAAATTGCACCTCCGATAACGGAGTCTAATTATAACCCATCCATAGTAAAAAAAACATTGGTTTAAGCGTAATATAATAAACAACTTTTTGTTAAATTAATATTAAGTTTGTATTTATTATTTTAGTTCAGTGATAATGCTTTATATTTTTTATACTTCTTTAACCCTGAAATGTTTCTTAAGTCAGCTGGTCCCACTTGCTCGTCCGATGGGTTTGACGACGAAACTGTCTAATACTTAAGATATTTAGAAATGAACTTCGTTTAAACTGCGGAATTTGTTGCATATACGTATGTATGTGGAAAATGAATGCCTTTACCTATAATATAATTTTAAAATTTTAATAATTTTATAATTTTAAAATTATATTATAGGTAAAGGCATTGATTTATACAAAAAGGGAGATATAGTACCAGGCGCTCGATTGTGTGCCATCAAATATAGGTAAAGGGACGTGTAAATTACACACAAAAGTATGTATGTGTAATAGAAAATGTAGGTTTGGAGCTGTTTATAAATTACGACGGCCATCGGCCATCTTACATCTACAAACATTCATCCATAGTTATAATTATTAATATTATCAATTTATCATACAACACTGACAAATTTTTGTTAAAATTTATGATAGCTAGCGTGTAGCGTAAGTTTCACTTACTTAACATTTTATAGGATTATATCACAGCTACCCAATTCCTTAAAATAACATTATTTATTTATGATGTGACTTTCTAAATATAAATTAAGAACGTACGATCGCTAACAGCTTCCTTCCTACGACAGAATGTGAGCAGATTTGTTAGTCACTTTCGATTAAGTAATCAATAAAATATAGGTACTTATAAAACAAATACCGATCTAAAGGTTAAATTAGTCACATTCCAAAAATATGTGCCCTTCAAAAAGTTTAAAATTGCATTGGTGCTCTATTAAATATTCAGTATAGTCGGCCACTCAAATACTGAAACTTATTTACACATGTCAGAAAGCATTGTTACTTATTATACCTTATACATCACCTACTACACAGACAAATCTTGTTGAATGGTCGGTTGCACCGTCTGGCACCGTTTAAAACCTGATGAGTCCGTCAGTAGGGATTGGTACAACTGGCCCTAAGTGATTTGGAATCATAGACTAAGGGTGTGTTGCACCACGCATAACTTACGAAAGATCAACGTTAAATATGGCGACGGAGCTGGCATCCCATAGAAAACTGTCAAACTTGTCATACAATTTTTTAACTATGACGTTGACGTTAACAGACGGTTTGACGCAACCGGCCATAAGTACCACCTATCATACCGACCATTTCGGACTTCATTGTTCGGTGCACGCTGAACGAATCTAAAGTCTAAACGCGTAGGGTTAATCGATTGGGTTTGTAAATATTACCTACAGAGTACCTTGCCATAAGGGAACAAGGTGGAAATAATCTTTAACCTCGGCTGATCGCTGATTAGTAGGTACAGTCACCGGCAATAGTATCTTTCTACACGAAGGCCGAAAAAATATGTGACACGCTCTTTTTTGTAGGCCATAAGAACGTGTCACATATTTATGCAACCTTCGTGTAGGAAGATACTATTGCCGGTGACTGTACTACGTCTACCCAACAAGTATAGTACCTTAGGTAGTACCTAAAAGAGACTATAGATAGAAGTTACCAAATTACGGCGTTTTAAGTTGGTGGTATGTATGTCAGCAGCAGAAGTAAAGTTTTCAAAATTAATGTTCCGCACCCTCTTGCACCCTGAAAAATAAAAAATATGGCCCGCGTGAAGTTGACCACCCCAAACCGTTTGCCCGCAAATGGCATATCGGTATCGTTAGTTCATCGTTAGTTCATGTTTGTTCAGCAGGTTAAATCGTTAGGACCCGATCGTAACGTCGATTTTTTTAAAAAACAAAATGGGGTGGCTAACTTCACGTTAACCACCCCAAACCACTTTTTTTGCTATTTCTATTTTTATATCGAAAGATATTCGTTAGTTCATGATAGTTCACCAAATCAAATCGTTAGGACCCGACGCAATCATTTTTTTTATTTTTTGAAAGTGGGGTGGCTAACTTCACGCCAACCACCCCACCCTGGAATCGACAAATCTAACTATGTGGGGGCATCGGGCGACGTTAGTTCACGTTTGTTCAGGCATTAAAAACGTTAGGATCCCATCAGTATTGCCAGAAAAAAATAAAATCGAAAATTTGCTATTGGCGGCTGAAGGCAGGTATGTTAGGTGTCGTAAAAAGTTATACAATCGGGTCCTTACGATTCTTCAGCCTAAACAAGCGTCTGCAGGCCTTACTTAATCGATACAGTACGGTATCTTGCGGGCAATCAAAAGAGAAAAAGAGATTTCCGAGGTTTTAGATTTTTTTTCATACTATGGGGTGGCTAACTTCACGCCAACCACCCCACCCTGGAATTGACAAATATAACTATGTGGGTGCATCGGGCGACGTTAGTTCACGTTTGTTCAGGCATTAAAAACGTTAGGATCCCATCAGTATTGCCAGAAAAAAATAAAATCGAAAATTTGCTATTGGCGGCTGAAGGCAGGATTGTTAGGTGTCGTAAAAAGTTATACAATCGGGTCCTAACGATTCTACAGCCTAAACAAGCGTCTGTAGGCCTTACTTAATCGATACAGTACGGTATCTTGCGGGCAATCAAAAGAGAAAAAGAAATTTCCGAGGTTTTCGATTTTTTTCCATACTATGGGGTGGCCAACTTCACGCCAACCACCCCACCCTGGAATTGACAAATCTAACTATGTGGGTGCATCGGGCGACGTTAGTTCACGTTTGTTCAGGCATTAAAAACGTTAGGATCCCATCAGTATTGCCACAAAAAAATAAAATCGAAAATTTGCTATTGGCGGCTGAAGGCAGGTATGTTAGGTGTCGTAAAAAGTTATACAATCGGGTCCTTACGATTCTTCAGCCTAAACAAGCGTCTGCAGGCCTTACTTAATCGATACAGTACGGTATCTTGCGGGCAACCAAAGGAGAAAAAGAGATTTCCGAGGTTTTAGATTTTTTTTCATACTATGGGGTGGCTAACTTCACGCCAACCACCCCACCCTGGAATTGACAAATCTAACTATGTGGGTGCATCGGGCGACGTTAGTTCACGTTTGTTCAGGCATTAAAAACGTTAGGATCCCATCAGTATTGCCACAAAAAAATAAAATCGAAAATTTGCTATTGGCGGCTGAAGGCAGGTATGTTAGGTGTCGTAAAAAGTTATACAATCGGGTCCTTACGATTCTTCAGCCTAAACAAGCGTCTGCAGGCCTTACTTAATCGATACAGTACGGTATTTTGCGGGCAATCAAAAGAGAAAAAGAGATTTCCGAGGTTTTAGATTTTTTTTCATACTATGGGGTGGCTAACTTCACGCCAACCACCCCACCCTGGAATCGACAAATATAACTATGTGGGGGCATCGGGCGACGTTAGTTCACGTTTGTTCAGGCATTAAAAACGTTAGGATCCCATCAGTATTGCCACAAAAAAATAAAATCGAAAATTTGCTATTGGCGGCTGAAGGCAGGTATGTTAGGTGTCGTAAAAAGTTATACAATCGGGTCCTTACGATTCTTCAGCCTAAACAAGCGTCTGCAGGCCTTACTTAATCGATACAGTACGGTATCTTGCGGGCAATCAAAAGAGAAAAAGAGATTTCCGAGGTTTTAGATTTTTTTTCATACTATGGGGTGGCTAACTTCACGCCAACCATCCCACCCTGGAATTGACAAATCTAACTATGTGGGTGCATCGGGCGACGTTAGTTCACGTTAGTTCAGGCATTAAAAACGTTAGGATCCCATCAGTATTGCCACAAAAAAATAAAATCGAAAATTTGCTATTGGCGGCTGAAGGCAGGTATGTTAGGTGTCGTAAAAAGTTATACAATCGGGTCCTTACGATTCTTCAGCCTAAACAAGCGTCTGCAGGCCTTACTTAATCGATACAGTACGGTATCTTGCGGGCAATCAAAAGAGAAAAAGAGATTTCCGAGGTTTCAGATTTTTTTTCATACTATGGGGTGGCTAACTTCACGCCAACCACCCCACCTTGGAATCGACAAATCTAACTATGTGGGGGCATCGGGCGACGTTAGTTCACGTTTGTTCAGGCATTAAAAACGTTAGGATCCCATCAGTATTGCCACAAAAAAATAAAATCGAAAATTTGCTATTGGCGGCTGAAGGCAGGTATGTTAGGTGTCGTAAAAAGTTATACAATCGGGTCCTTACGATTCTTCAGCCTAAACAAGCGTCTGCAGGCCTTACTTAATCGATACAGTACGGTATCTTGCGGGCAATCAAAAGAGAAAAAGAGATTTCCGAGGTTTCAGATTTTTTTTCATACTATGGGGTGGCTAACTTCACGCCAACCACCCCACCTTGGAATCGACAAATCTAACTATGTGGGGGCATCGGGCGACGTTAGTTCACGTTTGTTCAGGCATTAAAAACGTTAGGATCCCATCAGTATTGCCACAAAAAAATAAAATCGAAAATTTGCTATTGGCGGCTGAAGGCAGGTATGTTAGGTGTCGTAAAAAGTTATACAATCGGGTCCTTACGATTCTTCAGCCTAAACAAGCGTCTGCAGACCTTACTTAATCGATACAGTACGGTATCTTGCGGGCAACCAAAAGAGAAAAAGAGATTTCCGAGGTTTTAGATTTTTTTTCATACTATGGGGTGGCTAACTTCACGCCAACCACCCCACCCTGGAATCGACAAATCTAACTATGTGGGGGCATCGGGCGACGTTAGTTCACGTTTGTTCAGGCATTAAAAACGTTAGGATCCCATCAGTATTGCCAGAAAAAAATAAAATCGAAAATTTGCTATTGGCGGCTGAAGGCAGGTATGTTAGGTGTCGTAAAAAGTTATAAAATCGGGTCCTTACGATTCTTCAGCCTAAACAAGCGTCTGCAGGCCTTACTTAATCGATACAGTACGGTATCTTGCGGGCAATCAAAAGAGAAAAAGAGATTTCCGAGGTTTTAGATTTTTTTTCATACTATGGGGTGGCTAACTTCACGCCAACCACCCCACCCTGGAATTGACAAATCTAACTATGTGGGTGCATCGGGCGACGTTAGTTCACGTTTGTTCAGGCATTAAAAACGTTAGGATCCCATCAGTATTGCCACAAAAAAATAAAATCGAAAATTTGCTATTGGCGGCTGAAGGCAGGTATGTTAGGTGTCGTAAAAAGTTATACAATCGGGTCCTTACGATTCTTCAGCCTAAACAAGAGTTTGCAGGCCTTACTCAATCGATACAGTACGGTATCTTGCGGGCAATCAAAAGAGAAAAAGAAATTTCCGAGGTTTCAGATTTTTTTTCATACTATGGTGTGGCTAACTTCACGCCAACCACCCCACCCTGGAATCGACAAATCTAACTATGTGGGGGCATCGGGCGACGTTAGTTCACGTTTGTTCAGACATTAAAAACGTTAGGATCCCATCAGTATTGTCAGAAAAAAATAAAATCGAAAATTTGCTATTGGCGGCTGAAGGCAGGTATGTTAGGTGTCGTAAAAAGTTATACAATCGGGTCCTTACGATTATTCAGCCTAAACAAGCGTCTGCAGGCCTTACTTAATCGATACAGTACGGTATCTTGCGGGCAATCAAAAGAGAAAAAGAGATTTCCGAGGTTTTAGATTTTTTTTCATACTATGGGGTGGCTAACTTCACGCCAACCACCCCACCCTGGAATCGACAAATCTAACTACGTGGGGGCATCGGGCGACGTTAGTTCACGTTTGTTCAGGCATTAAAAACGTTAGGATCCCATCAGTATTGCCACAAAAAAATAAAATCGAAAATTTGCTATTGGCGGCTGAAGGCAGGTATGTTAGGTGTCGTAAAAAGTTATACAATCGGGTCCTTACGATTCTTCAGCCTAAACAAGCGTCTGCAGGCCTTACTTAATCGATACAGTACGGTATCTTGCGGGCAATCAAAAGAGAAAAAGAGATTTCCGAGGTTTTAGATTTTTTTTCAAACTATGGGGTGGCTAACTTCATGCCAACCACCCCACCCTGGAATCGACAAATCTAACTACGTGGGGGCATCGGGCGACGTTAGTTCACGTTTGTTCAGGCATTAAAAACGTTAGGATCCCATCAGTATTGCCAGAAAAAAATAAAATCGAAAATTTGCTATTGGCGGCTGAAGGCAGGTATGTTAGGTGTCGTAAAAAGTTATACAATCGGGTCCTTACGATTCTTCAGCCTAAACAAGCGTCTGCAGGCCTTACTTAATCGATACAGTACGGTATCTTGCGGGCAATCAAAAGAGAAAAAGAGATTTCCGAGGTTTTAGATTTTTTTTCATACTATGGGGTGGCTAACTTCACGCCAACCACCCCACCCTGGAATTGACAAATCTAACTATGTGGGTGCATCGGGCGACGTTAGTTCACGTTTGTTCAGGCATTAAAAACGTTAGGATCCCATCAGTATTGCCAGAAAAAAATAAAATCGAAAATTTGCTATTGGCGGCTGAAGGCAGGTATGTTAGGTGTCGTAAAAAGTTATACAATCGGGTCCTTACGATTCTTCAGCCTAAACAAGCGTCTGCAGGCCTTACTTAATCGATACAGTACGGTATCTTGCGGGCAATCAAAAGAGAAAAAGAGATTTCCGAGGTTTCAGATTTTTTTTCATACTATGGGGTGGCTAACTTCACGCCAACCACCCCACCCTGGAATCGACAAATCTAACTATGTGGGGGCATCGGGCGACGTTAGTTCACGTTTGTTCAGGCATTAAAAACGTTAGGATCCCATCACGTAAACATCGGTATCAACGTTCAAATTTCGTGGCACTTGGTAAGGGTCGCAAAAAAAGAAATACATAGGTATCATTGTTTTATTTATTAGTAATAAATAACATTTAATTTATTTTTATTCTTAATCGTACTTTGGTAAACTGTACATATATTTAAAGAGGTTTATATTCTTAATACGTCATAGAACCTCAATACTCATTTCATTATCCATTTGTAAAAAAAAATTCTAAATGCCAAATAGGCAACAAATGTCAATTTAATTGTCATGCAAAATAATATGTGGTAAAATCTTCAACGATAATAGTTCTTAAAAACACTTACAACTACAATTTAGCATTGATAAATCTTTACCCAACTCCCTATCAGACTTGAGAAAATGGATTTGACGCAGTATACTGATTTTATATTCACTAACGAAGGTGCTTGCTGTACTATTTGCGAAATGAATATAAAAAAGAAAAGGTACAATATAGAGAAACATTTGAAATCAAAATCTCATCAAGATAAATTATCTGATTCACGCTGCCATTTACAGGATATAATACGAGATAATGCTGATTTCGAAATTAAAGACGATATCGTATATTGCAAATTGTGTAATTCGAAATTATTTCCCTCTAAATCTAGTATCGACCGCCATTTAAAAACAGATTTACACAACAAAATTCATAAAAATAATGCACAAGAAAAATTTAATAAAGATTTAACAGAGTTTATGATTTGTTCGAATATACCGTGGTCAAAATTAGACAATCCTAAATTTAGAAATTTTGTAGAAAACCTTTTAAATCATAAATATGGAAACGATATTACTGTGCCGAGTGAAACAAAAATACGAGTAAAATGCTTACCTGAATTGTATGAAAAGAAAAAAAATGAATTGAAAGAGAAATTACAAAATAAAATGATTTACCTCAGTGTTGATGAAACATCAGATTCCGTGGGAAAAAAAGTGGCAAATATTTTGATCGGAGCTCTAGATGGAACTAGTACCCAGCCACATTTATTTGCTTCTAAGGTATTGGAGGCGACTAACCATTCGACAATAACCAAACTCGTTGAGGAAACCCTTGAAGATCTTTGGGGCGATGAATACAAAAAAAACATGGATAAATTATTATTTTTTATAACGGATGCCGGTTCCTACATGGTAAAAGCAGCTAAAAACCTTGTTCAGAAATATAAAAATATGACTCATGTAACATGCATAGCACATGGATGTAATCGAGTCGCAGAGATAATTAGAAGTCTTTACCCGACCATAAACAGTTTGATTGACTGTATCAAAAAAATATTTCGTAACGCTCCTTCAAGGACAAATTTATTTCATCAAATGTGTGTAAATATTCCTCTACCACCCCGACCCGTGATAACAAGATGGGGAACATGGTTAAATGCTGCCTCATATTATCACATGCATTATGATAAAATCAAATCTGTCATCGATGCCTTAAATCCGCGTGAAGCGAGTGCAATTTCTAAAGCAAAAAAAATTTTCCGTATCCGGAATTTAAAAACTGAGTTACTATTCGTCGATACACACTTTAGTATAATTGCTAAGTCAATAAAATTATTGGAGGATCCAAAACTGAGTCTAGCAGAATCATTAAACATTGTTCATGGTTTGCAAAAAAAAATATCAACGTTAAGGTTACATCAAAATGCCAGAAAAGTTTATTTTAAATTAAAAAGTGTATTAAAGAAAAATCCTGGTTATAAGACTGTACAAATAATTAACCAACTATCTAAAAACAACGAGGCTGAAATACCAGAAAGTGTAAATAAAAACTGTGTGCAAAATTTTCAATGCTTGACATACCTTCCTATTACCTCAGTCAGCGTGGAAAGATCTTTTAGTCATTTAAAATGGATATATTCTTACAGACGTCAAAGATTGACAGCAAAATCTATGGAACAAATTTTAGTGATCTATTCTAACTCGTAAAATATTGTATGCCACACCTGGACATAAAGTGGCTTTTTCCGCACGCTACGCGTACGGATAGAGCCGCTTTCTGGCCAAATGTGCACATATTTTTCCAACACGGGAGGTAATAAAGAAAGCCCTCGATCGCATAATTACGTCCCTCGCTTGCAGCTTGGGCCGCAACAATTGCGATTGCGCGGCCTTTCTTTGTTTTACCACCCTAATTAGGAAATGTACTATTTAGGGGCTTTTTTATTTACATATACAAAATAAAGGTTAAAAATACTAAGTGATTTGTTTGTATTTATTTTTCTGCCAACCGTACATTGCCACGAAATTTGAACGTTGATACCGATGTTTACCCATCAGTATTGCCACAAAAAAATAAAATCGAAAATTTGCTATTGGCGGCTGAAGGCAGGTATGTTAGGTGTCGTAAAAAGTTATACAATCGGGTCCTAACGATTCTACAGCCTAAACAAGCGTCTGTAGGCCTTACTTAATCGATACAGTACGGTATCTTGCGGGCAATCAAAAGAGAAAAAGAAATTTCCGAGGTTTTCAATTTTTTTCCATACTATGGGGTGGCCAACTTCACGCCAACCACCCCACCCTGGAATTGACAAATCTAACTATGTGGGTGCATCGGGCGACGTTAGTTCACGTTTGTTCAGGCATTAAAAACGTTAGGATCCCATCAGTATTGCCACAAAAAAATAAAATCGAAAATTTGCTATTGGCGGCTGAAGGCAGGTGTCGTAAAAAGTTATACAATCGGGTCCTTACGATTCTTCAGCCTAAACAAGCGTCTGCAGGCCTTACTTAATCGATACAGTACGGTATCTTGCGGGCAACCAAAAGAGAAAAAGAGATTTCCGAGGTTTTAGATTTTTTTTCATACTATGGGGTGGCTAACTTCACGCCAACCACCCCACCCTGGAATCGACAAATCTAACTATGTGGGGGCATCGGGCGACGTTAGTTCACGTTTGTTCAGGCATTAAAAACGTTAGGATCCCATCAGTATTGCCAGAAAAAAATAAAATCGAAAATTTGCTATTGGCGGCTGAAGGCAGGTATGTTAGGTGTCGTAAAAAGTTATAAAATCGGGTCCTTACGATTCTTCAGCCTAAACAAGCGTCTGCAGGCCTTACTTAATCGATACAGTATGGTATCTTGCGGGCAATCAGAAGAGAAAAAGAGATTTCCGAGGTTTTAGATTTTTTTTCATACTATGAGGTGGCTAACTTCACGCCAACCACCCCACCCTGGAATTGACAAATCTAACTATGTGGGTGCATCGGGCTACGTTAGTTCACGTTTGTTCAGGCATTAAAAACGTTAGGATCCCATCAGTATTGCCACAAAAAAATAAAATCGAAAATTTGCTATTGGCGGCTGAAGGCAGGTATGTTAGGTGTCGTAAAAAGTTATACAATCGGGTCCTTACGATTCTTCAGCCTAAACAAGCGTCTGCAGGCCTTACTTAATCGATACAGTACGGTATCTTGCGGGCAACCAAAAGAGAAAAAGAGATTTCCGAGGTTTTAGATTTTTTTTCATACTATGGGGTGGCTAACTTCACGCCAACCACCCCACCCTGGAATCGACAAATCTAACTACGTGGGGGCATCGGGCGACGTTAGTTCACGTTTGTTCAGGCATTAAAAACGTTAGGATCCCATCAGTATTGCCACAAAAAAATAAAATCGAAAATTTGCTATTGGCGGCTGAAGGCAGGTATGTTAGGTGTCGTAAAAAGTTATACAATCGGGTCCTTACGATTCTTCAGCCTAAACAAGCGTCTGCAGGCCTTACTTAATCGATACAGTACGGTATCTTGCGGGCAATCAAAAGAGAAAAAGAGATTTCCGAGGTTTTAGATTTTTTTTCATACTATGGGGTGGCTAACTTCATGCCAACCACCCCACCCTGGAATCGACAAATCTAACTACGTGGGGGCATCGGGCGACGTTAGTTCACGTTTGTTCAGGCATTAAAAACGTTAGGATCCCATCAGTATTGCCAGAAAAAAATAAAATCGAAAATTTGCTATTGGCGGCTGAAGGCAGGTATGTTAGGTGTCGTAAAAAGTTATACAATCGGGTCCTTACGATTCTTCAGCCTAAACAAGCGTCTGCAGGCCTTACTTAATCGATACAGTACGGTATCTTGCGGGCAATCAAAAGAGAAAAAGAGATTTCCGAGGTTTTAGATTTTTTTTCATACTATGGGGTGGCTAACTTCATGCCAACCACCCCACCCTGGAATCGACAAATATAACTATGTGGGGGCATCGGGCGACGTTAGTTCACGTTTGTTCAGGCATTAAAAATGTTAGGATCCCATCAGTATTGCCACAAAAAAATAAAATCGAAAACTTGCTATTGGCGGCTGAAGGCAGGTATGTTAGGTGTCGTAAAAAGTTATACAATCGGGTCCTTACGATTCTTCAGCCTAAACAAGCGTCTGCAGGCCTTACTTAATCGATACAGTACGGTATCTTGCGGGCAATCAAAAGAGAAAAAGAGATTTCCGAGGTTTTAGATTTTTTTTCATACTATGGGGTGGCTAACTTCACGCCAACCACCCCACCCTGGAATTGACAAATCTAACTATGTGGGTGCATCGGGCGACGTTAGTTCACGTTTGTTCAGGCATTAAAAACGTTAGGATCCCATCAGTATCGCCACAAAAAAATAAAATCGAAAATTTGCTATTGGCGGCTGAAGGCAGGTATGTTAGGTGTCGTAAAAAGTTATACAATCGGGTTCTTACGATTCTACAGCCTAAACAAGCGTCTGTAGGCCTTACTTAATCGATACAGTACGGTATCTTGCGGGCAATCAAAAGAGAAAAAGAAATTTCCGAGGTTTTCGATTTTTTTCCATACTATGGGGTGGCCAACTTCACGCCAACCACCCCACCCTGGAATCGACAAATCTAACTACGTGGGGGCATCGGGCGACGTTAGTTCACGTTTGTTCAGGCATTAAAAACGTTAGGATCCCATCAGTATTGCCACAAAAAAATAAAATCGAAAATTTGCTATTGGCGGCTGAAGGCAGGTATGTTACGTCGAATTTCTGTCAAATGAGTTGTTCCCAAGGATCAATTGTTCTACGGCGCGTAAATACGCATTAGGTGAACTACCGAAACAACTGTCTCTTGGGGACGAGACATATACTTTAACAGGTGTCGTAGCTTACACACACCATCACTACGTCGCGTATTGTTTATCGGTATGCGCTTGGCGTAAATACGACGACCTCTCTAAGAGAGATATAACATCTGAGGAGACGACGATAGTATGGCCTTCGATATTGATGTATGTTAAATAATTTTGTAGTGTAAAATCACCCAATTACCTATCTCGATGCCTAATTTGAACTTTCTAGGTCATCTGGAACAGGGTTAGAGTTTTGGTCTATAGGTCAATGACGATTTTTGAACGTTAATATCTAAATAATAGTTTGAGGTGTGTTTATGAAACTTGGTGAACATATATTTCGCAAGTTTCAATACCAAAGTTATCGACATAGCTCAAAGAATTAGCAAGCTGAAGTGGCAGTGGGCCGGCCATATCTCGCGAAGAACCGACAACCGCTGGGGTAAACGTGTTCTTGAGTGGAGACCGCGTCTCGGCAAACGTAGTGTAGGACGCCCTCTAACCAGGTGGGATGACGATCTGCGAAAGACTGCAGGCAGATTCTGGATGCGGCAAGCTGAAGACAGGGCGCTATGGCGCTCATTAGGGGAGGTCTATGTCCAGCAGTGGACTAATATAGGCTGATGATGATGATGATGATGATGAAGTTTCAATATATGAACCAAATTTGACATGTTTATGTGAAATAGTTTTTTAGTTATGAAGGGGTCAAAGGTGGCTCCAAATGGTTCATGTAATATTAACACAAAATACTTCTCCAAGTAGTATATTCAGAGATGGGCATTAATCGATACATTTTTAAGTTAACTAATCAATCGATTAAAAATATCAATCTTATTTTTTTAATTGTAACTAATTTAGTTGCAATTGAATTAGTTGTGAGAATGTTCGACTAACAATTAAATTAGTTTTAGTTTCAATCGACTAAATTTCACGGTTAAATCTATATCAAAACTCGTTAGTCACTCGTTTTTGCATTTTTTATGCATTTAAGTTGCAATATACTCGTACATAACTTGCAATATGTGACTAGGAGTAGGTATGTACATTGTATAGGTACTAGTATGTTGTAAGGTTGTAACTATGTTAGTTTGAAGCAGATATCTTCAACCGATTGAGCTAAAATTATATTTACACGTTTAATTTGAAATGGTTGGATGACAGTTTAATGTTATGGCACCATCGAGCTGATCTGGTGCTAGCCCCAGCAGGTGACTATAATAATACCATACACTAGAGTTCGGACTCGTTGATGTCCTCTGAACGCGTAAATGACGATTGTCAAAGGAATTCTGTTGGTTATAAAAATATTTAATAAGTTACTGATTAGGGTTTATGTCTAAAATATTGAACATGTTGTCATGAATAATTATAGATTTTAGGTGCTTAAGTTATTGCTTACGATGCTCAGACGATTAGTACTGCAAAGTGCAAATGTAGGTAAAGGTTTAAGGACACGGACGCCAGGTATAAAGTAAGAAAGAGAACGATGTATGAAGAAAGGAAATCGTTACATGCACTGCATCGCTGTGACAACAGAGACGTTGTTCCGATATTTCCCCACAACTCCGATATACACGGTGAATCTAAGTAACCCGACAGATTTTAACCATAAATTCCTGATCATAATTGGAGACAAAAATGTCGTATAAACTTTTCTGGAATTGGCCTTGTTTCAGAGTTACTACCAATTAAATAATAAAACATTTTTTATTGTGACTCAGTACAAAACGCTTTTTTGATGGCGATTTCACCCTTTATGGGGTCTTGTCTAGACATTCTTATTGAACGATATCAAAGTGCCAAGGAATACTTTACATAAACTATTTTTTTTTTACGAAAAAAAATGTATTTATTTATTTTAATCGACAGTTTACCGATAACATTTATGTTTTTATGTTCAAAAGCATTAAAAAAATCGAAAAAAAAGCAAAAAACAATTTTTTTTTGGCGAAATTGACCTAAATTCATAGAACATTTATTAATCCTTATGCCCTCAGGAATTTATGGTTAAAATCTGTCGGGTTACTTAGATTCACCGTGTATAACATAACATAAATACTCTTTATTGCACACCTCAAATAATAGACACAAAGACATCTGATGGTGACTGTACACAGTTCTTATTTACCCTTTAAGATTAGGGAAATTCAATCCAATTTCAGAGAGATGCACTACTTAATTACTTACTTGCATGATGGATAACAAAAAGTTTTTGACTTAAGTTTCATTTTTGTTATAAGCTTTATGACTATCGAAATTTGCGGGTTAAGGAGCTCTGACGAGCTCTAACATGACGTGTTGTAGCATTGCCATCCAAACTAAACGTTTGATATACAATTTTAGCTCATTTGGTTGGTATTATAGTTAGCAAAGAGATCTCACTCCATAAGTAATCAAAATATCGTAGGGAATAAGTACATGACCATTTTATTTGTATACATCCGTTAATATGTCCTGTTCAGTCTGTCAACATAGTAATACCGAGGTTTCCTGTTCAATTTGCTTCTACCATTACTCGCGAAAAAGTAGTCTAACTAATTAGTCGATTACAAAATTTAGTTGTCCGAAATCAATCTGCAACTAATTTAATTGCAACTAAACTAGTTGCATTCTATACAACTAAGATTGATCAGTCGTCGTTTTCAACCGTCAGTCGCAATTAATTTTGTTAATCTCAATCGTTAATCGTTAGTCGATTACATTTTGCCCATCTCTGAGTATATTATATACAATACTGACTCTTTAAGTTACCGTTTAATTTCCCGAGGTATTTTTCGGCGTATCTAGCAAAATCATTGGGTACTTTTGAGGGTTCCATAACCAAAATTGAGTCTTATACCTATAGCAACGTCATGGGCGATGCTCACCACTCAGCCATTTTATTTGTAGACTGTAAACCATATACTTGTAATTGATGATATTTTTTACCTGAAGGTGTCTTTTACTTTTAGAGGGGCACTCCATAGATTTCATTGAATAATGAAAAAGATTGCTGCAAATATTTATAACCTTATTACCACAAAGATACGCCCGGTGTATGTTTTTTTTTTTGTTTTGTATGAAGACTATGAAGACATGGCCAATTTTTGTGCGCCTGGGTACCTAAAATTAGTGGCTCCTAACAATGAAGTGTGTTTTGAAAGCTTTGTATATATTTCAAGTACAGCCTTGGACAAAAGTATTGAGCACGTATGTTTTTCTTTCTTAACTCAATAAATATTGTTTTCTTCATGCAAACGTTATATTATTTGAAAAGTTATTACGTATTAGTGTGCTTACAACTAGAGAACATAAGTAAATAATACTTCAAAGTACTAATTTAAATAAAAAAATTAAAGGCATAATCAGGCGAATTAACAACGGAGTACCTAATCGATATTTTTAAGCAATTACTATTTACTAACTGCAAAGACTACTAATAGGTACCTATTCAGTTTTAATTAATAAAAAAATATTAAATGTAGATACAAACTTAGAAGAGCTTTTTAGTCCCCTTAGCGCATTCCAAGGCTGTAGGTACTAGCTAGGTAGACAGTAATCACAAGGTTTTTCTGTTTGTTCATATTTCAGGCAATAACATCACAGGTCTAAACTCTAATGTTACGTTCTTTATTCTTAGCATACCTACTTATCTATATGTGCGAAAGTAACAGTTGATCTGTCAAATTTATTATTTCAAGCTGAATCTGCTGAACCGACTCAAAAAATTTGCAGGGAAGAACGATGGAAGATACCTATAATCCTGAAAACTAACCCATTGAGGGGTTGTAATGGCCTGAATTCGTTACGGTAACAGTAACATATATGTATTTTATTTATAGTATAAGTAGTTTATTTAGTAGAGTCAAATCAAAATTATAAGTAACCTAGAACCAGTTTGCTTCCAGAGGAATGCCCTATAATGGACGTCCATGAAACTGGTAATATTTCTCGGGAAACTGGAATGTCCTTCTTTTAATTATGTCATTAAGGCGGTTATCACACTGCCGCAGCTTCCGCATGCGGCGACGGTGTGCGAGACAGGATAATTAACGTTCTGCATGTGCCTCGTTCACTGGAGCGGGACGCGGCGCCAGTGTGAGATCCGCCTAACTAAATAATAATAATATTATTCAGTTTGGCGGATCTCACACTGGCGCCGCATCCCGCCCCAGTGAACGAGACACGTATATTATATATACACATATATAATATTACTATCACTAAACGTTTTAAATCATATTATATTAAAGACGAACCATGACATGACAGGTATAAGTTAATATACATCTAAAATCAAGGTATAAATTATATAAGCCGACTTTTTTAAGTTTATTTTAATACTGTTTATTCTTTATAATGGTTTTTCAAATATGTCAAACCAACAAGCTAAACATATTACCCTCTCGTTGCACAGTAGTAAGCTGATCATTACCATTTATTTCTCTAGGACGGGTATGGAAACCAAAACTGACAATTTATTATTGTTTTTGTTAAGTCTTAATTGTTTATTGACAAAATAAATCAATTTATATAATGTGTCAATATTTTATTCTGTTGTATATTCCTTTTAAAAAGCTTATGTAGGTAAGTAGGTATAAGTTGGCGTGTTATTCCTGCGTTGGCATAGCGTCTTCTTATTCGAGCGCTTGGTAGTACTAAGCGAACGTGCTGCATGTAAACACGCACTGTTACTCGCGCTGCTCGTCCTTTGACTTCCACACAAAAACCGCTCTGTTGGGCAAAGGGCAGCGCGAGAAGCAGCGGCAGCGTCAGAAGTGTCGTGTATACAAACAGCTCCTGCTCCCCACTTTCCTGCTCACTGCCGTGGAAGCAGAGTTTGCCAAAAATTTACGTGATTGATTCTATTAGATCCTCTCAAAAATTGCTCCTAAAAGTGCCATCTTCATCTTCCAAATTTTATAATTGCTCATTTACGTTCCAGGCCGTTCGTTTGTGGAATTCTCTCCCTCTCAACATTAAACGCGCGCAATCTATTGGTAGCTTTAAATCGCAACTTAAGGAATACTATTTATCTCTTCCTTAGGTTTTTAAGTTGACACTGTTGTTTCTTATTGTGTGTATTATATATGTATATATGTACGTATATGTATGTTTATTTTGTATTTATTTAAGTATGTATATTCATATGAATGTGCTGTGTTATCTATTTCGTCTCTTTTGTTTCTATGCACCACCTACTGCTTATTGTTTTTCTCTAGTCTCCACTACCCAAAGGTTGTCTGAAAGAAATCGCTCATTAGCGATAAGACCGCCTGTTGTTACCTCTACCTAAATTTATCTAATTGTAAAATTTGTGCTTGTAACTGTATGAGGTGTGCAATAAAGAGTATTTATTATTATTATTATTATTAAACTTAAAAATGTGAATGTTAATCTTTATAATATAAAAATGATTACAAATTCAACCATGAGCTTTCCAAACGGATTGAGCACCGACATGAGTAGATCATGTCGATTTTTAGTTTCAATCATGATTAGCTGAAGTGATTACATTAGTAAGACGGATGCTAAACTAACGATTTAGTCGATTTAATCATGTTTAGAACATGATTATATTTTGCGTAGCTACTAACTCCATCACTTTTTTCCATGGCGGTTAAGAGGCGGTACCTAAGTATGAGTATAATTTACATTTAGGATAAATGGCTACTTGTGACAGTGTACAAAACATTGCTCTAGCTTGTTACACGTTTATGAATAAAAAAAGTGGCTAATACTCGTAAACTTATCCTGCATGGACTTAGCAAGGGACAGTATGGCAAAGTTTGACGTGATAGCAGTGAGTTAGTATTCATTAAGATATCGATAATCTGCTTTTTTTTAAATATACCACAACTATGGCAAACAAGCATACAGACCGCCTGATGGTAAGCAGCTACCGTAGCCTATATGGACGCCTGCAACTCCAGAAGTGTCACATGCGCGTTGACGACCATTTACAAAAAGGAGGACTCACTATGTTGACGGGTAAAGGAACAAGAGGGTCCCTCTTCGTCAACACACTAGGTCCTCTTTGAGCTCTTTGGCAACCTTTCTCACGAGCAGCAACACAACACTATGAGTAGGGTGTAGTGCTGTTTGGCTGTGGTTTTCTGTAAGGTGGAGGTACTTCCCCAGTCGGGCTCTGCTCCAGATTTCAGCGAGATGATATTCGCTGTGCTGTACCCTACCACACCTAGCGATATGACATTCGCAGTACCCATACCTCTCTTTTGGGCGTAGTTTAAGGACATGCCCGTGTCCAGACGTAGTTTAAGGTCATACCCGGGTCCATATGGTCGGCGTGATGTTAGCAACAATAGCCACCCCAACGGAGCAAAACGAAAACAAAAACTGTATGAATTAAGTATAATCTATAACCACCCCATAGTATGAAAAAAAATCTAAAACATCGGAAATCTCTTTTCGCTTTTGATTGCCCGCAAGATACCGTACTGTATCGATTAAGTAAGGCCTACAGACGCTTGTTTAGGCTGAAGAATCGTTAGGACCCGATTGTATAACTTTTTACGACATCTAACATACCTGCCTTCAGCTGCCAATAGCAAATTTTCGATTTTATTTTTTTCTGGCAATACTGATGGGATCCTAACGTTTTTAATGACTGAACAAACGTGAACTAACGTCGCCCGATGCCCCCACATAGTTAGATTTGTCGATTCCAGGGTGGGGTGGTTGGCGTGAAGTTAGACACCCCATAGTATGAAAAAAAATCTAAAACCTCGGAAATCTCTTTTTCTCTTTTGATTGCCCGCAAGATACCGTACTGTATCGATTAAGTAAGGCCTGCAGACGCTTGTTTAGGCTGAAGAATCGTAAGGACCCGATTGTATAACTTTTTACGACACCTAACATACCTGCCTTCAGCCGCCAATAGCAAATTTTCGATTTTATTTTTTTCTGGCAATACTGATGGGATCCTAACGTTTTTAATGCCTGAACAAACGTGAGCTAACGTCGCCCGATGCCTCCACATAGTAAGATTTGTCGATTCCAGGGTGGGGTGGTTGGCGTGAAGTTAGCCAACCCATAGTATGAAAAAAAATTTAAAACCTCGGAAATCTCTTTTTCTCTTTTGGTTGCCCGCAAGATACCGTACTGTATCGATTAAGTAAGGCCTGCAGACGCTTGTTTAGGCTGAAGAATCGTAAGGACCCGATTGTATAACTTTTTACGACACCTAACATACCTGCCTTCAGCCGCCAATAGCAAATTTTCGATTTTATTTTTTTGTGGCAATACTGATGGGATCCTAACGTTTTTAATGCCTGAACAAACGTGAACTAACGTCGCCCGATGCACCCACATAGTTAGATTTGTCAATTCCAGGGTGGGGTGGTTGGCGTGAAGTTGGCCACCCCATAGTATGGAAAAAAAATCGAAAACCTCGGAAATTTCTTTTTCTCTTTTGATTGCCCGCAAGATACCGTACTGTATCGATTAAGTAAGGCCTGCAGACGCTTGTTTAGGCTGTAGAATCGTTAGGACCCGATTGTATAACTTTTTACGACACCTAACATACCTGCCTTCAGCCGCCAATAGCAAATTTTCGATTTTATTTTTTTCTGACAATACTGATGGGATCCTAACGTTTTTAATGCCTGAACAAACGTGAACTAACGTCGCCCGATGCACCCACATAGTTAGATTTGTCAATTCCAGGGTGGGGTGGTTGGCGTGAAGTTAGCCACCCCATAGTATGAAAAAAAATCTAAAACCTCGGAAATCTCTTTTTCTCTTTTGATTGCCCGCAAGATACCGTACTGTATCAATTAAGTAAGGCCTGCAGACGCTTGTTTAGGCTGAAGAATCGTGAGGACCCGATTTTATAACTTTTTACGACACCTAACATACCTGCCTTCAGCCGCCAATAGCAAATTTTCGATTTTATTTTTTTCTGGCAATACTGATGGGATCCTAATGTTTTTAATGCCTGAACAAACGTGAGCTAACGTCGCCCGATGCCCCCACATAGTTAGATTTGTCGATTCCAGGGTGGGGTGGTTGGCGTGAAGTTAGCCAACCCATAGTATGAAAAAAAATTTAAAACCTCGGAAATCTCTTTTTCTCTTTTGGTTGCCCGCAAGATACCGTACTGTATCGATTAAGTAAGGCCTGCAGACGCTTGTTTAGGCTGAAGAATCGTAAGGACCCGATTTTATAACTTTTAACGACACCTAACATGCCTGCCTTCAGCCGCCAATAGCAAATTTTCGATTTTATTTTTTTCTGGCAATACTGATGGGATCCTAACGTTTTTAATGCCTGAACAAACGTGAACTAACGTCGCCCGATGCCCCCACATAGTTAGATTTGTCGATTCCAGGGTGGGGTGGTTGGCGTGAAGTTAGCCACCCCATAGTATGAAAAAAAATCTATAACCTCGGAAATCTCTTTTTCTCTTTTGGTTGCCCGCAAGATACCATACTGTATCGATTAATTAAGGCCTGCAACGCTTGATTAGGCTGAAGAATCGTAAAGACCCGATTGTATAACTTTTTACGACACCTAACATACCTGCCTTCAGCCGCCAATAGCAAATTTTCGATTTTATTTTTTTGTGGCAATACTGATGGGATCCTAACGTTTTTAATGCCTGAACAAACGTGAACTAACGTCGCCCGATGCACCCACATAGTTAGATTTGTCAATTCCAGGGTGGGGTGGTTGGCGTGAAGTTAGCCACCCCATAGTATGAAAAAAAATCTAAAACCTCGGAAATCTCTTTTTCTCTTTTGATTGCCCGCAAGATACCGTACTGTATCGATTAAGTAAGGCCTGCAGACGCTTGTTTAGGCTGAAGAATCGTAAGGACCCGATTTTATAACTTTTTACGACACCTAACATACCTGCCTTCAGCCGCCAATAGCAAATTTTCGATTTTATTTTTTTCTGGCAATACTGATGGGATCCTAACGTTTTTAATGCCTGAACAAACGTGAACTAACGTCGCCCGATGCCCCCACATAGTTAGATTTGTCGATTCCAGGGTGGGGTGGTTGGCGTGAAGTTAGGCACCCCATAGTATGAAAAAAAATCTAAAACCTCGGAAATCTCTTTTTCTCTTTTGGGTTGCCCGCAAGATACCGTACTGTATCGATTAAGTAAGGCCTGCAGACGCTTGTTTAGGCTGAAGAATCGTAAGGACCCGATTGTATAACTTTTTACGACACCTAACATACCTGCCTTCAGCCGCCAATAGCAAATTTTCGCTTTTATTTTTTTGTGGCAATACTGATGGGATCCTAACGTTTTTGATGCCTGAACAAACGTGAACTAACGTCGCCCGATGCACCCACATAGTTAGATTTGTCAATTCCAGGGTGGGGTGGTTGGCGTGAAGTTGGCCACCCCATAGTATGGAAAAAAATCGAAAACCTCGGAAATTTCTTTTTCTCTTTTGATTGCCCGCAAGATACCGTACTGTATCGATTAAGTAAGGCCTACAGACGCTTGTTTAGGCTGTAGAATCGTTAGGACCCGATTGTATAACTTTTTACGACACCTAACATACCTGCCTTCAGCCGCAAATAGCAAATTTTCGATTTTATTTTTTTGTGGCAATACTGATGGAATCCTAACGTTTTTAATGCCTGAACAAACGTGAACTAACGTCGCCCGATGCCCCCACATAGTTAGATTTGTCGATTCCAGGGTGGGGTGGTTGGCGTGAAGTTAGCCACCCCATAGTATGAAAAAAAATCTGAAACCTCGGAAATCTCTTTTTCTCTTTTGATAGCCCGCAAGATACCATACTGTATCGATTAAATAAGGCCTGCAGACGCTTGTTTAGGCTGAAGAATCGTAAGGACCCGATTGTATAACTTTTTACGACACCTAACATACCTGCCTTCAGCCGCCAATAGCAAATTTTCGATTTAATTTTTTTGTGGCAATACTGATGGTATCCTAACGTTTTTAATGCCTGAACAAACGTGAACTAACGTCGCCCGATGCACCCACATAGTTAGATTTGTCAATTCCAGGGTGGGGTGGTTGGCGTGAAGTTAGCCACCCCATAGTATGAAAAAAAATCTAAAACCTCGGAAATCTCTTTTTCTCTTTTGATTGCCCGCAAGATACCATACTGTATCGATTAAGTAAGGCCTGCTGACGCTTGTTTAGGCTGAAGAATCGTAAGGACCCGATTGTATAACTTTTTACGACACCTAACATACCTGCCTTCAGCCGCCAATAGCAAAATTTCGATTTTATTTTTTTGTGGCAATACTGATGGGATCCTAACGTTTTTAATGCCTGAACAAACGTGAACTAACGTCGCCCGATGCACCCACATAGTTAGATTTGTCAATTCCAGGGTGGGGTGGTTGGCGTGAAGTTGGCCACCCCATAGTATGGAAAAAAATCGAAAACCTCGGAAATTTCTTTTTCTCTTTTGATTGCCCGCAAGATACCGTACTGTATCGATTAAGTAAGGCCTACAGACGCTTGTTTAGGCTGTAGAATCGTTAGGACCCGATTGTATAACTTTTTACGACACCTAACAATCCTGCCTTCAGCCGCCAATAGCAAATTTTCGATTTTATTTTTTTCTGGCAATACTGATGGGATCCTAACGTTTTTAATGCCTGAACAAACGTGAACTAACGTCGCCCGATGCACCCACATAGTTATATTTGTCAATTCCAGGGTGGGGTGGTTGGCGTGAAGTTAGCCACCCCATAGTATGAAAAAAAATCTAAAACCTCGGAAATCTCTTTTTCTCTTTTGATTGCCCGCAAGATACCGTACTGTATCGATTAAGTAAGGCCTGCAGACGCTTGTTTAGGCTGAAGAATCGTAAGGACCCGATTGTATAACTTTTTACGACACCTAACATACCTGCCTTCAGCCGCCAATAGCAAATTTTCGATTTTATTTTTTTCTGGCAATACTGATGGGATCCTAACGTTTTTAATGCCTGAACAAACGTGAACTAACGTCGCCCGATGCCCCCACATAGTTAGATTTGTCGATTCCAGGGTGGGGTGGTTGGCGTGAAGTTAGCCACCCCATAGTATGAAAAAAAATCTGAAACCTCGGAAATCTCTTTTTCTCTTTTGATAGCCCGCAAGATACCATACTGTATCGATTAAATAAGGCCTGCAGACGCTTGTTTAGGCTGAAGAATCGTAAGGACCCGATTGTATAACTTTTTACGACACCTAACATACCTGCCTTCAGCCGCCAATAGCAAATTTTCGATTTAATTTTTTTGTGGCAATACTGATGGTATCCTAACGTTTTTAATGCCTGAACAAACGTGAACTAACGTCGCCCGATGCACCCACATAGTTAGATTTGTCAATTCCAGGGTGGGGTGGTTGGCGTGAAGTTAGCCACCCCATAGTATGAAAAAAAATCTAAAACCTCGGAAATCTCTTTTTCTCTTTTGATTGCCCGCAAGATACCATACTGTATCGATTAAGTAAGGCCTGCTGACGCTTGTTTAGGCTGAAGAATCGTAAGGACCCGATTGTATAACTTTTTACGACACCTAACATACCTGCCTTCAGCCGCCAATAGCAAAATTTCGATTTTATTTTTTTGTGGCAATACTGATGGGATCCTAACGTTTTTAATGCCTGAACAAACGTGAACTAACGTCGCCCGATGCACCCACATAGTTAGATTTGTCAATTCCAGGGTGGGGTGGTTGGCGTGAAGTTGGCCACCCCATAGTATGGAAAAAAATCGAAAACCTCGGAAATTTCTTTTTCTCTTTTGATTGCCCGCAAGATACCGTACTGTATCGATTAAGTAAGGCCTACAGACGCTTGTTTAGGCTGTAGAATCGTTAGGACCCGATTGTATAACTTTTTACGACACCTAACAATCCTGCCTTCAGCCGCCAATAGCAAATTTTCGATTTTATTTTTTTCTGGCAATACTGATGGGATCCTAACGTTTTTAATGCCTGAACAAACGTGAACTAACGTCGCCCGATGCACCCACATAGTTATATTTGTCAATTCCAGGGTGGGGTGGTTGGCGTGAAGTTAGCCACCCCATAGTATGAAAAAAAATCTAAAACCTCGGAAATCTCTTTTTCTCTTTTGATTGCCCGCAAGATACCGTACTGTATCGATTAAGTAAGGCCTGCAGACGCTTGTTTAGGCTGAAGAATCGTAAGGACCCGATTGTATAACTTTTTACGACACCTAACATACCTGCCTTCAGCCGCCAATAGCAAATTTTCGATTTTATTTTTTTCTGGCAATACTGATGGGATCCTAACGTTTTTAATGCCTGAACAAACGTGAACTAACGTCGCCCGATGCCCCCACATAGTTAGATTTGTCGATTCCAGGGTGGGGTGGTTGGCGTGAAGTTAGCCACCCCACTTTCAAAAAATAAAAAAAAATGATTGCGTCGGGTCCTAACGATTTGATTTGGTGAACTATCATGAACTAACGAATATCTTTCGATACAAAAATAGAAATAGCAAAAAAAGTGGTTTGGGGTGGTTAACGTGAAGTTAGCCACCCCATTTTGTTTTTAAAAAAAATTGACGTTACGATCGGGTCCTAACGATTTAACCTGCTGAACAAACATGAACTAACGATGAACTACCGATACCGATATGCCATTTGCGGGCAAACGGTTTGGGGTGGTCAACTTCACAGCACCAAAAATATGAATACCCAGCTCGACTAGCTACTTGTGCTGCTGACTGTCCAGTCGCCATCAGATATAACGGAGCGGCCAAGGTAGTCACAAATATCTGAACAACGTCTCTATTACCAAGGCGATAAAGTGCATGTTCAGATATTTTTGAGTACCTTGGCCGCTCCGATATATTTGATGGCGACTGTACATGTACAAATTCACTATTATCATAGTGTAGGCTTGAATTGTTATCGTCAAATGTTTACGATATAATTTTATGATACTATGATTTGTAGATTTTATGAGACTAGTATAGGCTTCTCGTAGTATTTGGTTGAATATCTACATCTGCCAGTATTTATTTATAACACTGTGTTATCCGAAAACCCAACATAAACAGAATTTAAAATTTCGATATATCTAGTTCATTTGTATGTGAATACTAAAATGTTTCCTATGTAAATGATCTAGACACACGGCAGTGTGTCCGCCAAGTTCGAGCAAAAAAAAGCGACACACCGGCCGTGGGTTATATTACACGAACCATTTAGGGCCAATTTCGACCACCCTATAACTCAAAACATATTTTATCTACGCATATGAAATTTCGAGTGTCTGTTGACATCCCCTTAATTGTCTAGAATACAAAATTTCATTATTCTACCTATAGCAGTTCTTGAGATATTGACGTCAGAAAATCGCTATTTTTACTATACACTCACTCACTGACTCACTGACTCATCAAAAACCTAGACCACTTCCAATGGTCGTACTGACTTGAAATTTGGCATGGAGATAGGTCTTAAGGTCAAAGTAAAGGGAAAAATCTGAAAACGGCCAAGTGTGAGTCAGTTTTAAAAATAGCGAAGGTGTAACTTTGTTTTACTATGAAGTCATAATGAACTAAATGGGTCTATCTTCCAATGGTCGTACCGACCTGAAATTTGGCTCGAAGGTTTGTCTTTAGGTCGAAATAAAGTAAAAATCTGAAAACGGCCAAGTGTGAGTCAGTTTCGAAAACAACGAATGTGTAATTTTGTTCTACTATAAGTAGGTATGGAGTGGAAATGAGATAAGACTTATTTAAATTTAGGTACATACCAATTTAAGACAATACATGTTTGTCTTAAAGACAAGAACAATAAAATTGTTCACCACTCTGTGTGTGTCTGTTGCGGGAACCGAACCCACGATTTACGAAGTGCAAAGCAGGCCACTAGGTACACTAGGTGCGCTAAATCAGTCAAACAAAAATTAAAAGACTATTTTGTCTCGCATAGTCTAAATAATTTCTAATTTTACAACTAATAAAATCGCAGATTCAAGAACATGGAAATCATATATACTCGAAGATGGAATTATATATACTTCTGCCCATCTCACCCTCCGATACGCCACGGGATGAGATGGGATGGTGCACTTCTAGGGCTACATAATAGGCCACCAATTATAATACCTACTGGTAGGTAGGTATAACCAAGTTATAAATTATCTATGTAGGTAGCGTACTTACAAACAGAGTAAAGTACGTTATTGATGTATGTAATTATATGTAAGTAGGTACATTTTATAGGTGTAGGGAGCCAGTTTATTTGTAAAAATCACCTATAAATAAATAGTAAAATAGAATTAGACGCTTAGTATAAAGGGTTATAGTATAAAGTACATACCTAAGTGGAATGAGACATTTCCTAAAGCAAAAGTGATAAAAAAATAATAAAGAACCTACACCTAACAAAAATTAATGAAATCCCATCAAAAACACAAATGTGAAAGGCTGCCAAGTCGATACTATGGGAATGCTTCGCCTATAAAAGAAGTGAGATCTGAATAAGTACCAAGTTCCATAAAAATACATCAAATCATAAATAGTTATAGGAATGCACACTTGATTTCCAGCAGTTTTTAAGGTACATTTTGAATAAGTATCACGTTACATAGAAATACCTAAAATTGTAATAGTCAGAGAAACGCACACCGGTTTTTTTAGCAGTTTCCTGATAACATTTATTATTTTCAGTACTTTTTAATGATGTAACTTGGCAAGTTTTAATAGAAAATTATATACTTGACACATTGCAGTCCAAAGGTGTCGATTCATTGCATTGAAAAGGTGTGTGGTGTGTGAAAACTTGCCAAGTAACATCATTAAAAAGTACTGAAAATAATAAATGTTATCAGGAAACTGCTAAAAAAACCGGTGTGCGTTTCTCTGACTATTATAATTTTAGGTATTTCTATGTAACGTGATACTTATTCAAAATGTACCTTAAAAACTGCTGGAAATCAAGTGTGCATTCCTATAACTATTTATGATTTGAGGTATTTTTATGGAACTTGGTACTTATTCAGATCTCACTTCTTTTATAGGCGAAGCATTCCCATAGTATCGAACTTGGCAGCCTTTCACATTTATGTTTTTGATGGGTATATTATGTTATAAGTATAATAGTACATTATAGGGATATTAAAATTTAAACAAGTAACAATTCAAACAACCAAAACTTTTAAATACCTACCGTTACCTTTCTACTATTATATACAACTGGCGTATTCATAAGTAACTGTCATAAGTATAGAAGCGTATGGAAGTAGAATTTATCGATAAATTAATATGTTGGAAAGTCTCTAGGACAATTTTATTCGTGCCACTCATTTATATGTGTGAGGACAATAGATGTTCGCGGTTTGCCATCGTAGTGACACAGTCCGATAACAACTTTATACAGTACAAGTTGTAGTTGATTACTGTAAGCAATAAATAAGTAGTCGTTATTACTAAAACTTATTTCTTATGTTCGCTCGTAAAAGTTTCAAATCAACAAACCAGGGCTGGCGTAAATGAAATGATCTAAACAAGTAACCATTGTGTATAGTGACGTCCTAATAAACAATGCGAGTAGGTTATCTTTAGTTCCCGATTAACAGGTGATTTTTATGCATCTGATTTTCCACCGTGTTGTGTAATAAAAGGAAATATTAAAATCATGATGTAAAGGGCGACGTGTACGACATTAACTTTATTTGTGTCAAAGTGGAATGGAAATCGAGCAACTATCACTCGCAAACTACAGATACCCATTCGCATGCTTCGCATCGCAATGCTCATCATTTTTGTTGACAAGAAGGCAAGACAGATAGACAGATACCTAAATATCTACCTAAGTCGTATTTTGCGCTTCTGGGTTATTCCGTCAACTCATCGCGTCAGATCTGACCCTTACCCGTTACCTATACCTAATTGTTTTATAAGTACCTATGTTTTGTCGTACCTATGTCGTGCATAATCAGCTTATTTAGCAATAGTAAATTATACCTTTGTAATGTTTTTAAAGTTTTTAAAAGCTCTTTTAATAGTTGTTAATATAGTGGTATGATGTTGGTAACGCTGTATCTTGACCACTCTCCGGTCTAGACTAAAACACCCGCAAATTAATAATAAAGGAGGACTTGAGTTGAGCCTAGCAGTTATCGCGATCAGAGGTAAAAAACTAGCACTCACCCTATATGGACTAAGTATTTTCCCGTGGCCGTGATCAGGCATGCAAAGGCTAATCGGCGCACATGAGCCCACATTGCGATAGGCTTCCTACAGTCGGAATACGAAATTAGAAGCCGTCAAAATTTGTACAAGCGACCTTACACGAGCCTTGTGAGAACGTTCGCTAATTACTGATTTCGTTCGACCTTTGCGGGGTGAATACAGGGTTGTCTAATACATGTGTTGCTTGGTTCGACGGAAATATTATAACGTCAAGTGGGGTAAGAGTAGGGTTACCAGGCCCTAAGGGTGCTATATCGGAAAACCTCCTCGAGTGCCAGGGCCCATTCTTTCTTGATCCGGTTGATACGGGGGAAAGGGAAGAGTTCCTGGACGGTGCATCCTGGGGGCAACGGTAAGCGATCTCTTGTTGAACCCCAAGGATTTCTTACCGGTGCTACTAATATCCTGTGTTGGTGGGACGGGGGGCTCCACACAGGGAGAACTCTCATTGAGGGAGAGAACTCCGAGTGTTGGCTGGAGGGGAACGCTGTTCTGTATAAAACTGCGGCCCCGTAACCTGTCTAGGCAGAGGGCCTATGATGACGGATCGGTGCTGGGACTGCTGGGTGTTGACTGCGAGGATGACCACCTCTCTAAACATCGCTAATGCAACCTGAGGGGGTGGAAGCAGGGGTTTTTCCACCTCGCTCCCGGCGTGGAGGTTGTCATGAGGAACCAGCGTGTGGTGTGCACGATGGGCATACCGTGGATGGTTTAGTTGGTAGTGTCGGCCCTTGCCCACGAGTCCAATATACCCGTCCTAGTTCCCCGGCTAGGTGGGATGCCTAAATGCATTGCTCCACGTTAAAAAAACGCTCGAAAACACGAAAGCTGAACTCTTTAGTCGGACATTTCACTCTAAAAGCTGGACATTTCTTTTTAATAGCTATATCGCGGCTTTGATTGCGCTCGACTTCGACTCGCGCGTCAGTCAGACGAAAGCCTAACAAAGCCGGACAGGCCGGACGAGAATATATTTGGCCGGACACTTCCGTAAAAAGCCAAACATGTCCTTGAATACCTGGCAATCCTAGGTAAAGGGAACATAGTTTATTTTGTCCCGAGAAAGGGAAACTTTATACAGATTGTGTTCCTCTTAACCCCCTAGACCTTACCCTAGAGTTGCAGACCTCCCAATCAGGACTATAACCACGAACCATCGTCTATTTGCATCACTCTCTTTCGAACTTGCAAGAGCGATAGAGACGGAGATAACGGTTCGACGAACGAAGTGGTTCGCGGTTATATTAGGCCTTCTTGATCATAGCCATAGGCTCCTCTTACTTATTGCATCCATCGGGGATCAATGTTACTCTGCGTCCGTAGGAAACACCTTAGACAACCCTACACGTGCTGCACTGTCCCATCTGGACCTCGCAGCACTCACTGGATTTTCATTATCATCTGCTTTCCCATTACTACTACCCTAGGGAAGAAATACCTATCTATATCTAGTGTCATGTAGCCATACGATAAAAAAAAGCTTATTGCATGAGATGTGACTGATTAATTCAGATTATTTAATGTGTTGCCACAGAATAACTAATAGTACTACCGGTGTTGCGATGTCTGTCACTATTGTTCTTGTGCCAGCCAGATACCTCTTTTACCAATATTGTCCACCAACGTAGAGAGAGAGAGGATAGCTCTACCGTTCCGCTAACCGTTTATTTTTTACCCGTGTGAACAGAATGAGAGAGAAAATCTCAATTATCGCTTTTGGATGGGTTTCTAAAATAGGTAACTTCAGTATCGCGAAGTGTAATAGTAAATCATCGTGGGGGATGGTAATGGACTTGGTAAGCACATATCGATTGATGATCAGAATGGGTTATTCATAGACCAGAACTGACCTTCCGTAGGGCCCATGCATTCGGTGATGCCATGACCACGACAGATAACTCACAATTTATTAGACTAGATAGGTTCATACCGATAGCTTTTTATATTTCTGTTATAGGTACTGTAACAAATTTAATCTTCTTCCTGTACATACTGTACAAATGAAACTCGAGAGTTAATATTTAAGTTAGGACGTGTTCTTCTCTGTATCACTTGCAACACGGAGAATGAATACTTGCATAGGTATATTGCTTTATAGTTCCTGCTTCTTGTGAACGGAAACTAGATACAAATCTAAGTATAGGTAGGTACTTAAATCTGAATGATGTTGGCACAATGCGCAAGCTTTTGAAAACTTACATACAGTCGCGGAAAACTTTTGAAAACTTCATGTAACTGAAATTGAGGTCACGTATGATTGTCTGACGATGTGTTCCTGTTATGTGGTACACACACATATTGCCATTCAATTTATTTTCATTGTCACTTATTTCTGTTACCGTTTAAGATTAGAAACGGCAGAACACATTGAGCGAGCCAGTCGTTTATAGATAACGGTCGCGACCAAAAAAGCACGTGCTAATACTTAGATAAATGTTTGTTTACTTCCGCGTTTACTTTAATAAGAGCAACTGGAATCACATTGATGATGGTCGAGGTAGGTACAAGGGTGTCGACTCGCATGTGTAGACACATATAACATAACGGCACGTAAGTTATATGTTATTGAATTTATTGATATACTCGTACCGTACCTAGTACCAAGCAGACGTCGACGCAACTAGACTTAAGGCATGCACCGTGATTTAATAACATTATTCAGTGGCTGTTGCAGTTGATAGCTTTAGCAGCGTAGATAAAGACTAGTCACGTCACATGCCATCACAAAACAGAAATTCTGTGCATGCCATGTAACGTTTGATTTGTGTCAAGCGAAATTAAGTTCGGTCACAAGATCATGTCCGTTACTGAGAACTATCAAATAAAGTGTTTAATTGATCGCTGTGTGCGTCAGAGACACTTTCGCCACCTTTCGTTGTCAGGGCCGAGCCCGTCTGTCACCGTCGCGCGACTGCGCCCCAACTACCAAAACATTCATCAACGATCAAGGCCGATGAAGACCTGTTGCGATCGTGTCGAGTTTTGATCGCGGCAAAATAACCTGAGCGCCTTGGTGTTATTGTGTACAATTAAACACGAGTCGCATCGCATTGGCGTCACAATAGCGCGGCTGTAGCTCGGGGAGGTGCTATTGTCACGGTTTAACATGTGTCCACGGACGATCCACGGAGTTTCGTCACGAGCAGCCCGTGGCCTGGCTCCACCGGCCCGAACAGCTGTTTCGCAGGGCACGGCTCGCGCGCTTCAGCTGACTCGCTCGCTCCGTCCGCTCCCGACTTCTGGCGTCCCGCTACTTACTTGCAAAGTATCCTCCAGAAACATCCGAAACTGCTGCCGTTTGGTACCTCGCCGGCATATGACACAGTCATGTCGTACTTAACTTTAAAACACTATATTAATATTTATTTACACACACACACACACGTTTTGTTGGCGCGAGCTTGAAGCGAGACACACACGGAAAATTAAATACGTTTTAGAAAGTAATAAAAAAAGTTTGTTGACTTTAATTACTAGGGAAGACGAAGAGAAGTTATTATCTACAGAGTGCGGCGCGCTGTTGTTTTGTCACATTCTGGTGATGTGTTGTGTACTCGACCTTCCCCGAATTGTTGGAACGCATGAAGGGAGGGCGTGCGACACCACCACTCGCGGAGCAGTGACAACTGTGACTGATGGTGATGTTGATGTATACTGGTTGGTGTACTCGCTCGCGGCTGCTCAAGCGTGTAACGAGCTCGCTGCGCGGCGCCCGCGCCGCCGCGGCCGCGCTCACGGGCTCCTTCCACGTTTCCGTGCTTCTCGCTAGATGGCGCCCCCTTAAGCGTTTACATAAAGTATGCAACTGGTTGCATTGTATGCACAATGAGGCGACGCGCGGGTCACCGGCATGGGTGTGATTACACTCGTGACGAGGTCAGCGAGACCTATTGTTTAAGCCGTCATTATTTCTTCTAGAATCTTATGGTATCAGAATGATTCATGCGAGTGGAGCTGAATATGTACTACTGGGAGATTATTTAATTGATATCGAATACTTATTATGATATGTATCATTACGCGTAGACCTACTTAAATTCCTATAGTTTGTCCTTGCTTGGTATTTTCATAGTATTTTTGGTGATAAAATGTTTTAATATTAATACGTTATCCGGCAAAAATACCTAGTGCGATATTACTGAGATAGAACTGATAATTCAGTGGAGTAATTTGACAGCATTTTACACAAGTTAACAGCTTTGTATGCCAGGGGGTAACTTACTACACTGAATTATGAATTCTTCTTTAGTGGGAGCTATGTATGTAAAGATACCTACTTGTATATAGACCCTTCAAAATGTCGGTAAATGTTAATTGTTCAGTAAGTATGTCCACCCATTCCATCATAGCTTATGTATACATGTATCATAGCATAGTATATGTATATCTTACCTACCCTAACTTAGGTACTTACGTAAGTAGGTATGTTCCTTCAAATGTAGTTTACCCAAAACTACCACACACTTCATTAGGTACTTTCTTGCCTAATCATAAATTAGGTTTAATCACTTGAAGATAACACCGAAATTTCCCCATGGCTATGTTTTAAATTGTTTTACCGATATTTTGTATAGTATCATATAACAAGTTCATGTTTATGGTAAAGGACTTTTATAGCGGTTTTGTCAGTTTTGACATTATTTTAATCAGGAATAAACATAAACATAAATACTCTTTATTGCAAACCACAAAATAAAGAAACATAGAATACAAATTACAAACAGTAAAAACAGGAATTCTGTGTGTGCGTTTTTTCCTTATTATATATAAATATAAATACAAATTCGTTTATTTTATTACTTTTTTTACAGTTGTTTTTAAGGTATAGGTAAAGGTTAAATAAACAAACTATCCACTGCACACTTAATGACTTACCACACTTACGATCTAAGAATAAATATAAGTTTACTTCAAATTTGCATACAATTTTTTGACTCTTGTGTTTGTTTGTGTTGAAATATGGTTGAAATGTAGAATAAAATTGTAAATTTAGTGTCCATCCAATTTAATGGCATCATGAAGCTGGTCTTATGATGGAATTCGAAGTTGGCTATAGGAACTATAGTACTAGAAAAAAAAAATGATTAGGCTTGTTAGAACCGTCTTTTCGACCGACAAAAAATATTATGGTTAAAAAAAAATTTTTGTGTCCATACACCCTTACGCAAGTAATTTTGTAGAAAATGTGGTAGTTTAAGTATACAGTATTTCTGGGTCTTTTTTTTTGACGGCTGAAAAACACATTTCGTATGAGTAGATTTTTCTCGATTTTAGTATATCTAAGAGATATCCCTAAAGACCTTAATAAAGAAATCAACCATCTTTTTGGAAATTACTTTTACCTCAAACCTAATTTCGACTCTACTTATGTCTGGTCCAGAGAGTTCTAAACCAGGAGAGGCCTTAGGTATCATTTCCCCTCTGTCAAAAGTATTGGCAGGAAAATCTAATACATCTATAAAAACTATTTTAATAATCGATGTCACGCACTTTCGTCATCGCTGTCGATGGATAACAAGCTCCGTGAAAATGCCCTTATGCGCTGTTTTTGGATGTAAAAAATGTTATATTTCGTCTAGTTTACAAAAAGATGAAATACCATTTCAGATGTAAGTAAAGTTTTACTTTATTTATCATTACTTTCGTAATAAAAGATTTAACCTAAATCGAAAATCAAGCTTTGTTTACAGAATCGATTCAAAGACAATCGTTTTCTTTCTGACGGGCAGTAACTATTTGACGTTTGACATTTCTCCATATTTAACGCGCTTAAGGATTGCTGTCTTCTATATTTTGTTTGAAAATACAATCAAAAATGATCCTTGGCTTTTTTGTTTGACATTTGCAAAGAATGCATCCAATAATGAACCATATGTTAACGTATGTACAGTCGACTATCTATTGCTCCATTTAGTGTTATGAAGTATAAAAAGAATATGTCAAATATGTTTGGTGTTTTCAAGTCAAAGGTACATCTTTGTCGGTTGTCAATAAAGCGTTGCTGCCATAAAAAATCATTTCGAAATAAACTGTATTAACAACCGACAATGATGTACCTTTGACTAGAAAACATCACATGCTTGCTACCTCGCCCCCCTCAGATTTTGGCAGACTTTTTTGTTTGGAAAGATGAGGCGAAGCGTACTCCATTTATAGAGCTTTATGGTCTGGTCCCATCCGGGAGAAAGCATGAAACTTTGCATGCACGTAGCTTATACCTAGCGTACTGACAGGTGGTGGCATTATTGAGCAGAGAGGGTTTGATATTGGTTTGATATCTATGTATTTTATGTATGCTAGTTTATATACTTTATGTGTATGAATAGGGTAACTTTTCGTTATTAATTTCATTAGATGCAACTCCCACAATATTTTCTGTTTTGCCTTAAGGTCGACTGGTACAGTATGCCTTCTGACATTTTCTTAAAAACAAAAAAGATTTAATTAATAAATAATTCGATCCAAAATATTGACACTGCTTGAAGAAGAAATGCATGTTTTAAACAAAAAAATAAGTAATAATTCCATTCCAGTGCCTAAGGTGGCTGGACCGATTTTGAAAACTCTTTTGTTTGAAAAAAGAAAAAATCTTGTCAGTTGGTCTCATTGTAACCAGGTCAGGATCTAATGATGGTATCCTGGAGAAATCGAGGGAACTCTTCAAATATTATTGGCACACCTATAGTGATTTAAACATTTTTCGCAGCAGTGTGGCAGTAGCTCGGACATTTCCTTTTGAAAAGGTAGAGTACACAGAGCACCATATTCTTTAGTGCGTTAGTCGCGCGTTTCGACGTTTTCATTTCAACCTCTTTGGTGGAGTCTAAAGGAAGTCGGTCCACGAATCAGAAGACAATCCGGATAGTACTTTTACTATATTTCCCTAACCACAGTTGAACCTTATTACCGAGCAAAACAGTCGTTTATAAGTCACTAGTAAAAAGTAATAAAAACGGTCCGATAGAGAGCATAATGTAGGGGGCGGTGTCTCACTCGCACAATGCTGCCAACTTATGAAACTTACCAATGTGGTTTTATTTATCTACATTTATTTTAGTAACACACTAGAAGTTACTTCCTACTTATAATAATTTATTGCAAGATTTGAATTAATACTTTGTTCCCTTTTAGCTGCTTTGAATTTTTTTACGACGTAATTATTATTCATTCATTAAATTAAAGAATTGCAATTAATATTGCAGATAGTAGTAAGTTTTGTAATATTTAAAATACGGTCTGGTATCCCCATCCCATCAGTCCCATCACTGACATAATATGTCATGTCACTGATATTATTTCAAATGACGCCGAACATTTCGTAACAACATTTTTAAGTAAAAATGGTCAAGATATGTTGCGTAAAAGGGTTCAGGGGTGAGACTTTATAATAAAGTAGATTTTCCTTTCACCCGTAATCCACAATCATTCAATTTTACGATTTAACAACAAGTTTAGATTGTCAAACAATAGGGTGACTATGATGTCGGCAAGCTGCGATGTTTTTACAGAAATGTACATAAGTACATGGTCTGATCCTAAGTATTACTTGCACAGGACAGGAGTGGCCCGCGGGTCTTTTTAGGCCCTTTCGAAAGGGTCCTAAAATGGCACAAGGCCATACAAAAAATTGTAGTACTTAGTGGCAGTATAATAAATAAATAAATAAATATTATGGGACAATCTTACACAAATCAACCTAGTCCCACAGTAAGCTCAATAAGGCTTGTGTTGTGGGTACTAGACGACGATATATGTAATAGATATATACATATAAATACTTAAATACATAGAAAACATCCATAACTCAGGAACAAATATCCGTGATAAACACACAAATAAATGCCCTGACCAGGATTCGAACCCGGGACCTCCTGCTTCATAGGCAGGGTCACTACCGACTAGGCTAGGAGGCCGTTAAAATATACTTTATTGTACAAAGAAAAATAAAACAGGAAGAATATACAATATTTGTACATGGAAGAGATCTCTTCCAGTCAACCATTGAGCAGTTTAATGTTATTGATGTTTTCTTTATTTACCTTTAAGTATATTAAAGTCGGAGAACTGTCCACATCAGATATGACGCAATAGTGAGAGCCACGAACCCCCTGTACTTACTTAGTTTTAGTTTGCTACACTTACTATCCCCTATTTTAAGACGCGGACATCTGGCAATTGTTCATCGGTGTTATGTAAACGAGTTGTAAGAAATAAATATCTTACAGTTCTAGGTTTGGTGCAGTGCAGTATCATGTAATTAATGAAATTATATAATTTTCAGGAGTTTCTGTTGGGGAAAATATTGCAAAATGACGTTACGTTAATGTATTGTTTGTCGCCTACCTACTGTTTTCCGTAGCGATACGCAATGTTTTTACTTTTTTGTTATTATATTAGCGATAGGCTTCGACAGTTTTTACCTAATAACTGAAATATTTTGCTGGTCTGTCACTCTGACGTCCTCCGATAAATAGCTGCCAGATGCCTGGATCTAGCAATAAGTTTAAAATAGTAAACTAATTAAAGGGGTTCTCTGCTCTTATTATTGCGTCAACGTATCTGAAGTGGCCAGCTCCTTATGACTGACTCTAGTAGCACGGTGCTTGTAGCTCTATTCAGCGGCAGAAGTCAGGTGAAGTCCCGTAGTCCGAAGGCGAAGTGCTCGTAGATCTGGTTGGAGTCAAGGTGTTCGCAGCTCTGGTCGGAGGCAAAGTCATTCCCTACGGTACGCCCTTCCCTTATATAGCATTAAAATTATGTATATAAACGCTATCTACCCTCGTGACGTCAGAGAGGTTCGAAACGTCCGCCTTGTGGTAGTTTCGTTAGATTGATTTAAGCCAATTTGAACCTTATTGATCCTTTAGTTCATACTATTTTAAAGACCAAATTCCTATGCTTAAATGACCTAGTTCGATAATCTCCTATCTCCCATAGAGAATGTTTTTCTTGAATATTTATCCAAATTATGCAATTTCCAATGAAAATTTATATGAAAATAGATGAAAACATTCGCCCCGCGTATGATTTAATAAGCCCCTGTAAGTATTAATGTCTATTTTCCCCGTAAAATGCCAATATATCTTTGTATACCAATTTGATTCTTAAGATCCCTACGCTACATACTTCTATAAGATAGAAGCTACATATATCTACGCTACATACTCTTAAGTCACCACTACAGTCAGTAGAATGTATAAGTTCCCATATGAACTATGAGACTTCTCTTTCTGGACAATACTTACTAGACGACAAGCATATTTAATTTTATATTTATCTTCATACTATCCCAATCCCACATACATCATAGTACATATGGTCACTCTACTTAGAATGAGATGCAGCCCCCTACATTACCCTCTCTTTCGGCCTCACTTTGTGGTCGAAGTATGACCTCCAGATTGTATTTAACTTCATGAGTCGGTCAAAGTCGGTTCTTTTATATTTAAAATTATTTATCATTCTTCTTGATTTTACCTCTTTTTGTGTCACGTGCCTGTACTATCTCTATCCCTTTCTATTTCAAGATGACTGAGTCATCGATGACATACCCATTATTTACGTATTAAAATTTTAAAGTATGTCTACAGTTTACTTATTTACCAAGAAGATCAAAAGATTAAAAATGAAAATACCCTAAGCAGGTTGAGTCTAACTCGCCATGCTTTAGGTAGTAGAAAATGTACCTAAATCAACATGAATGGTATATGAATGGAGTCACCATCAGTCATAGCTGCGCTTCAAAATAAGAAGTTCATACTGCAACACATGCTCGGCGAGGGATCCTATGCTAAAGTATGCCATGTCTTTAATTTTAACTGTATTTATAGGACAACTAAGGTCAGTCGATTGCAGCAGTGTACAAGCGATATATAGTTAGGGACTTAGGGACTTCATCACTCAAGAAATCAGTAAATTGCGTGATCACTGTTTGAACTCCGAAGCCCCGAGTGACAATCGTTTATCCACAACGCCAATTGAAACTTAAATATTGTGTAGGTAGGTAAAATGGACCACGACGAGCCTTTTCGTTCGTATCCATTCTGATCCATTTTTAGGGATCCGGTTCCGTACCTCAAAGACAAAAAAACGGAACCTTTATAGGATCACTTTGATGTCCGTCTGTCTGTCCATATATATTAAGTTGGAATGAACATCAAATACTTATGTCCGCGGTCCCTTCATGCTGTAAAAAAATCTAGCTTCGAAGTCAAGGCAATCAAAGAAGATACAGCCTTTTGAGCATTATTACTTCGTAGGGGAATCAAAACCCATTGGGTATTTCCCATAGAAGTAGAATCATGAAATTTGGCAAGAATTTAAGGTTCCCTTTAGTCAAATCACAAGTAGGACTTATTAGGACTTTTCCCTATACTTGTGATAAAGTCCGAAAAACGTTAACTTGTAGTTCCATCACAAAAACAATTGCGCTTACAAACATATTTGTAAAGTGAAAATTAGACCCTCAATCCAATTTTGTTTTCGCTACAGCAATGCTCGGTGATTGTACGGAAGCCTCAGGGCGCGGGTTCAACTCGCACTTGATCGGTTTTTTTACTTTTCGTTTGCTGTACAGTCACCGGCAATAGTATCTTCTTACACGAAGGCCGCAAATACATGTGACATGCTCTTATCTGTAGGGTAATAAGAGCGTGTCACATATTTTTACGGCCTTCGTGTAGGAAGATACTATTGCCGGTGACTGTACGAGTGTGGAGCTGCAGTTTAGGACATGGAGCATATCGTCAGATATCAGGGCGATCCAGTGGTCATCATGTTCATCCTAACGTAAACTGAAACGTCGTCACCCAGTCAATTTTGTACTTTAGGTACTTACCGTGGACGTAGATTAGATAGTCACAGTACTCGGTGTTACTTACAGGGGAGCCAAGTGTATGGAGTTTGTACGCAGCTGCAGTCTTTTAGTTTTAGCTAGGTTTATTCGACGGTAGGTGACGGCAAATCGTAGACGCGGACGTCCACGGTAAAGTAAAGCGTTTGTATGCATATAATCTCATTAAGTACATTTGGTTCCTCTGTAATATCGTAACGGTAAAATTAGACGTTATCGTCGACGTTCAAGGAAAAGAGTAAAAGTTACCAATAGATCCAGAAATTTGGTGTATTGCTATGAATGTCAATAACGATTGTATTTTCCATAGGAAATTAAATTCGATTGCCGTCATTGTCTAAAAACCATTGATTGTTATTAGGTAATGGCTACTTACCTACTGCTCTTGAAGTAGTAAACAGGGATAAATAGTAACTATCATACGATGAATGTTTTAAGATCTGACTTGAATTGATTACATTACATACTGGTAATCTCGTTTTTGATTACTAATAAATTTATTAGGTAATATTTAGATAAGGATTGGTAAAATAATTCAGTTTCTGCTATATCATTCTGAAATTAGAAAACAGATTTAGGTATAGACGGAGAGCTGGCCACGTCAGATATGACACAATAATGAGAGCAACAAAACCCATGTAGTTAGTTTGCTGTACTATGATTATTTCTAGATCCGGACATCTGGCAGCTGTAAATTGGTGGAGGTTAAAGAATGCAAATAACTTGAAGAAAACAAGTCCTAGAGTTCTGGGTTTAATGAAATATTATGGGAAATTATGTAATTAATTAGGTTATATCATATCCAGAAGGTTTTGTTGGGGGAAAGTAGTGTCAAATGATGTAAAATGCAAGTTTTAGTTATAAGTTTTAGTTATAGTCGCCTACTGTTTTTGTTTCCGCAATAACATACAATGGCTTTTAAATTTAAAATATAGGCCCTGTCCTCAATAAATTACACATCTTTGGCATTTTTTACCTATTTTGTTATTACTTTTTTCCAACTTAAAAACTTTGTTGGTCTGTCACTCTGACATCCACCCATTAAAAGCTGCCAGATGCCCGGATCTAGCAATAAGGATGGTAAAGCAGTATAACTAGACAGGTTTCATTGCTCTCATTATTGTGTCACATCTGACGTGGCCAGCTCTTAGACCAGTATATGCATGGTCTGAAATCTTATTTTGTCCTCAAATATATGATCTATTTTAAATATATAACGCATTTTAGGTATATAAATATACCTAGTAGGTAATTGTAGAAAGACGCAAACACGCGGTCGATTTATGAACTTTCTTAAAAATAAAATGGGTCTAAAAGGTCTGCCACCACCACTTGTGTTACCACACTAAACCTAGCAGCCTTAAGCACTAAGTGTGAAAATATTATATGGCCCTATCCTATCTATCACACGTTCACTAGCAATATCACATTCTCCTCTCGTGCTCAGAAGAATTCGTCTTTGACACTCAGCATGGCAAAAACTTCTTAGCTCTACACGTGGTTAACTTTCTTAGCTTGTCAGTATGTAAAGGCGAATGATAGGCAGAGGACCCGGGTATGTCCGTAAACTACGTCCGGACACGGGTATGTCCTTAAACTACGTCCAAAAGAGAGGTATGGGTACTGCAAATGTCATCTCGCTACCTGTGGTGATAAAATCTGGAGCAGAGCCCGACTGGGGAAGTACCTCCACCTTGAAAGCCACAGCCAAAGAGCACTAGACCCTACTCATAGTGTTGCGTTCCTGCTGGTGAGTAAGGTTGCCAAAGAGCTCAAGAAGACCCAGGGTGTTGATGATGAAGGACCCTCTTGTTCCTTTAGCCGTCAACACAGTGAATCCTCCTTTTTGTAAAGGGTCGGCAACGGGCATGTGACTGCTCTGGTGTTGCAGGCGTCCATAGTCTACGGTAGCTGCTTACCATTAGGCGGGCCGTATGCTTGTTTGCCACCGTCGTGGTATAAAAAAAAGAGGCACAGTCTATTGCAACAATATACCTAATTACGTACCATCGCCAACACTGTTAACCGGCGATTTATAATCCCTATTGCAACGGTATAATATAAGATCCACCGATGGCCATTTAAGGCTATTGCTGTTATTTTATTTACAAAATAGGTATGGCTCTTAAATTGTTTTGATATGACTTCTGGAAGAGAACGCATTATTGAGTAATCTAATGTCTAACTGTTTTGGAAAAATAAGTCCCGCCGAGTTTCTTGCCATTCATTCTCGGGTCAGAGGTGTAGGGTTAGAACCGGTGGTAGTTTATTTCTCTCTAATATGTTTTAGCTGACGTTCGTAAGTGCATTTAAATGTGCCTAAATTGAATAATAAATATCTTTTATCTTTTACGTATTATTATTTTTTATTTACCTCGGAAGGAGCATATTAAAAAAATCGTACTATACCATAATAATCTTTGTAGGTTTACAGAGCTGTTTATTTCATTGACGAAAACCACACCGCCGAGCTAGCCTGTAAAGTGATCGACACGAGCACTGCCCCCCGCATCTACCTGTCCAAGTTCCTGCCGCGCGAGCTGGACATCCTCGCCCGCGTCAACCACCCCCACATCATCCACGTGACCAACATCTACCAGCGCTACTCCAAATACTTCGTATTCATGCGGCTAGGCGAGAACGGTGATCTCTTAAACTTTATATCAACAAAAGGCCCCCTGCCTGAAAACCAGGCCAGAATTTGGATGCGACAGCTTATATGCGGTCTCGAATACATGCATCTCCTCAATATCGCGCATAGAGACCTCAAGTGTGAAAACGTACTCATCTCAAGAAATTTTAATGTGAAATTGACAGATTTCGGTTTCGCGCGCCGAACGCGTGAGGGTGGAACCGAAGATGTCATGTCAGACACTTTTTGTGGGTCGCTCTTGTATGCCGCTCCCGAGATACTGAAGGGTGAACCGTACGCGCCTAAAATGGCCGACATATGGTCCATGGGAATTATTTTTTACACCATGCTCAACAAAGCCTTGCCGTTTAACGACAACTCTGTGCGGAAGTTATACGACAAGCAGGTACGTGAGATCAATATCACATTATGAGGTCTAATTTAATAAATTATTGTTATACTCTTGCACTTGCGTACAAGTGCCCACGCTACACTGGTTCAAACAGAGTTAGGAACTTCACTTTCAAACCTTTGAATTTCTACACAAATGTATGTATATCCTTCACCGAAAACTCTGTAGTAATAGGGGAAGCAGGGGAAAGGCGTTCAGTTAAGGAGAAACGACTATACTTTTTAGAATTATAGAGATAAAAACAAAAAAATCATGAAATCAGAAACAATCAATCAAATATAATAAAAGGTAAATTAATCGGTTATTGAAAACCACATAACTCCTACTTAATGAGAAAAAGTCACTTTAAGCAATAATGGGATTAATGGTGCTCTAAAAAATATTAGATGCAAATAATACGGGATGAAATCGGAATCTGACATTGTTCCCTTTGTTGCCTTTTTACTGCATATTGATTTTTAATGAACAAAATATTAGCTGATAGCCGCTCGGCCAAATTATTGTCAGCCACATACGAGTGTAAACTGCACATATGAAACAATTGATTTGTGTTTTTTGAAGATGCAGCGCAGGTGGCGATTTCGTTCGAAGATAGTGAGCTCACTGTCGACGGAGTGTTTGAGCCTGGTCACGGCAATGTTGGAACCCGACGTGCAGGCCAGGCCCACGGCGTCTGCAGTCTTCCACGGGCCGTGGATCGCCATAGAACCGCGACTAACCAGTAAGGGCTAGTTCTTATTTCTTAAATACTGCGACGGTGGCAAAGAAGCATACGGCCCGCCTAATGGTACAGCTACCGTAACCTAATATGGACGCCTGCAACTCCAAAGGTGTCACATGCGCGTTGCCGACAGTTTAGAAAAGAGGATTCACTGTCTAGAAGGCTAAAGAGAGAAGAGGGTCCCCCGTCGCAAACACACTGCACCCTTATAGAACTCTGGCGATCTTACTCACCGGCAGGAACACAACATTATGTGTGGGTTTCCGGAAGGTACTTCCCTAGGCTCTGCTCCATATTTGAGCGAGGTGATATTCGCAGTGCCTATACCTCTTTTTTGGACGTAGTTTAAGGACGTACCCGTGTCCACGACCTACTATGTGACATGGACGGTATTTCTAGATTACACCGTCGTATAATCAATATACCACTGCTACTTCCAAGACTAATGATATAATCATATACCTAAATGTACACAATTTTGCAGAGTATACGCCATTGGAGGAGTCATTGCTAAAACAGGCGAGCAAAGCTACCGACAAGCCGCGAAATCTACAGGACTTTGACACTGAAGCAGGCGACATGAAAGGTTTACTGTGCAGTATTCTTTTACTTAGATGTTCGCCATAGAATACTTACCTACATAATTGGTTGGATGGGCTCTTTCATTGGTAAACTAAGTACTTTTTACGAGCACTGACTTAAAGCTGGTGAGGTGTTAGAAATGAGTTTACACGACTTTATTGTTAAGAATATAAGAGCGTGTCAACCTCATTTTGAACACTTTACCCGCTTAGCTGCTTCTGGTGCTGACTGTCCTGTACTTAACTTACCTAACCAATTAAGTAACAGCTTTTAAACTCCATATATTTCAACTCAACGGTTCTGTGCAGAATTGTCACGTGGTGCGCCCCGCCTGATAAAGTTAGCTATAGGTACCTACTTACCAAATAATTGTATAACGTCAAACAAATTGAAACAGTAAATAAAATCACTGATTTTTTTAAAGATAAACTACCGACTCCACTTAAGCTATACCACATTTTTTAGATTCGCGGTAGACCCTCAGCTGTCTTCGAATATAAAAATATCAAAAAAAAACCGGCCAAGAGCGTGTCGGGCCACGCTCACTGTAGGGTTCCGTAGTTTTCCGTCCGTCACAGTAAGTGTCCCCACTTAAGAGTTAATAACACCGCCATGTAGGATATGATATGAGAGTTCCACGTACAGCGACATCTATCGGCAAATAAAGTAAACTATTGCGCGCGAGCATAAAGTATGGAAGATGATTTTTATGGGATAATTCTTTATTGCGTGAACCGATTTTCACCGTTTTTACTTTATTTGAAATCACGTCATTTCATTGTAATTTTGTAGAAATTACAGGTACAATAAACACCTGCTTATACGGTTAAATTACAAACTTAGTTCAGAAATTATTTTGTATTTCTTTTTCAAAAACTATTCATCCTATCAAGTTCAAAATAATTTTCCTAGAAAGTTTTTATAAAGTTCTACTTTTGAGATTTTTTTCATATTTTTAAAACTTATGGTTCAAAAGTTAGAGGGGGGGGGGACGCATATTTTTTTACTTCTGGAGCGATTATTTCCGAAAATATTTACATTATCGAAAAATGATTTTAGGAAACACCTATTCATTTTTAATTACCTATCCAATAATATATCACACGTTAGGGTTGAAATGAAAAAAAAAATCACTCCCCACTTTACGTATAGGGGAGGTACCCTAATAAAAAAAAAATTTCCACTTTTTATTTTACCACTTTGTCGCCGTGATTGATATACATATTAGTACCAAATTTCAGCTTTCTAGTGCTAACGGTCACTGAGATTATCCGCGGACGGACGGACGGACGGACGGGCAGACATGGCGAAACTATAAGGGTTCCTAGTTGACTACGGAACCCTAAAAAACGGCCAAGAGCGTGTCGGGCCACGCTCAGTGTAGGGTTCCGTAGTTTTCCGTCCGTCACAGTATGTGTCCCCACTTAAGAGTGAAAATAACACCGCCATGTAGGATATGATATGAGCGTTGCACGTACAGCGACATCTATCGGCAAATTGAGTAAACTATTGCGCGCGAGCTTAAGTACGGAAGATGATTTTTATGGGATAATTCTTTATTGCGTGAACCGATTTTCACCGTTTTGACTTTATTTGAAAGCACGTCATTTCATTGTGATTTTGTAGAAATTACAGGTACAATAAACACCTGCTTATACGGTTAAATTACAAACTTAGTTCAGAAATTATTTTGTAATTCTTTTTCAAAAACTATTTAACCTATCAAGTTCAAAATAATTTTCCTAGAAAGTTTTTATAAAGTTCTACTTTTGAGATTTTTTTCATATTTTTAAAACTTATGGTTCAAAAGTTAGAGGGGGGGGGACACATTTTTTTTTACTTCTGGAGCGATTATTTCCGAAAATATTTACATTATCAAAAAATGATTTTAGTAAACCCCTATTCATTTTTAAATACCTATCCAACAATATATCACACGTTAGGGTTGAAATGAAAAAACAAAAAATCACTCCCTACTTCGTATAGGGGAGGTACCCTAATAAAACATTTTTTTCCACTTTTTATTTTACCACTTTGTCGGCGTGATTGATATACATAGTAGTACCAAATTTCAGCTTTCTAGTGTTAATGGTCACTGAGATTATCCGCGGACGGACGGACGGACGGGCAGACATGGCGAAACTATAAGGGTTCCTAGTTGACTACGGAACCCTTAAAAGCAATAAAGGTCCCGATGAATAGAGAGGTTCCTTCGAAATCTTGAAGTCGATGGAAATAGTAGTTTATGTAACTGTTACGTAATAAGGGTCCTTAAAACATGAGTGTGGTTTTATGAAATGAGCCGCAGGCGAATTTCATAATAAGATCACACGAGTGTTTTAAGGCCTAATTACGTACAGTTGCATACACTGCTTTATCTACACTCATATTATTTATTCTAAATGCCTTATTCGGAAACCATAGAATGCCGCCATTGCACCGCCACCATGGCCACTCGATTGTGCCGGCGGTCGCGCGGGCGCGTGTCGGGCTGTCAGCGGATCCCCGGGAGGGTGCAGGTGTACATTATGTTATCAAAACTCATAGCACATCAATAATTGAGCATGAAAAGTTAAAATTACGTTACTGCTACGGATAAAAAGCTTATCATAGTTAAATCAGTCGTGGTAATGCTAGCCATTGCCTACCGTTTTCGAACACGTTTTAGAGAACTTACAATACGAGTGTAGATAAAAGTTTATTAAAACACCATTAGGCATTTGCATTAAGTGGCTGCGTTCAACTTTATAGTAAGCCCGTCCGTGTCGTACAGCTGCGATCGTGGCCCACAAATGGTCCCGCCGCGCGCCGAAAGATCAGCGCTGGCTATAATGCTGAGGCGAGTCCATTTCGTAGTAAACTCTGTATTAGCTATATGTTGTTCTACATTATTTTTGTTTTTATTTTTAATACTTATGTGTGCAATTTTGGTTCATCGCGAATAAAACGATTGATTCTGATCTGTAAAATATCTTGTATGGCTGATTACTAAGAAATATCTACATTATTCTTAAGTTACTTATTTAATTATTTTTTTTCAGATACTATAAAAACAATAAAGAGGCTAGATCCTAATCTACTAACTACTTGTAATACTAGTGGACCACTGTCACCAGTGAAATGATAATACCTGAAGATCAGATACCCACTTTATTTCAAATTTATTATACGGTCATGGGAAAATGATGGCAAATAGGTATTAATTAATGAACAGCAATGCAATATCTACAGTCGCCGTATTTCTATATGTATATTTAGGTCGCGTGAGGTCACAGTCATGTAAAAATGTACTTAATAATTGTCGCAATTACATTTATAAAAAATATTTAAGACTATTATACTGTTCATTAGAAAGCATTGATTTATTAATGAAAATAGATAGATTTAAGTATCTACATAAGCACCTGTAGAACAGATTTTAAATTCGAGTTTAAACCACGTTCGTGACGTTCGAGTGGAGTAAGTAGGTACAGTCGGTTCCCCAACATAAGTATCCACTCTCCCATACAACTTTGTATGGCAATGTGGGTACTTAAGTAGAGGAACCCACCGTACATACAGAGTGTCGTTTAAGGCACGAAGTAGAAAAAGCAATTGATGGCCAGTACTTACCAGTCTGTCGTTTAATATCAACTCTCTTTACTTTGAAACCAGTGTGCAAGAAGTTCAGCAAGACGTGTCATCCTCTAGAGACACGGTATGTAAAAGAAATTTTGCAGTGTTGCTTTTTCACCTATACAAGCTGGTGTAACATGAGGAAACCGAATAATTTTAACAGCGTATTCCTGATCATAATTGGAGACTAAAATGTCGTATAAACTTTTCTGGAGTTCGCCTAGTTTCAGAGTTACTAACAATTAAATAAATAAACATATTTTTTATTGTGACTCAGTGCAAAACGCTTTTTTGATGGCGATTTCACCCTTTATGGGGTCTAGTCTAGACAGTCTTATTGACAGATATCAAAGTGCCGAGGAATACTTTACGTAAACTTATTTTTTTTACGAAAAAAAAGTACTAATTTATTTTAATTGACAGTTTTACAAATAACATTAATGTTTTTATGTTCAAAAGCATTAAAAAAATGGAAAAAATGCACAACAATAGTAATGAGTGGTGTCCTTAAATAGATCTTTAATAGTACATTATTGTCGAGGAGGTGAAGTAGCACATTGATGGCTGAGTATTACGTTTAAACGGACGACTTTAGGAGTCCGTTTAATTTAATACGAAGCCAGCAATGGCCCTTCACGCCGAGTCCAATATAGTGCTTTATTCAAAAATAATGCAAAACAGCCAACGTTGATGAACAACAAACAATATTGACATAAATAATATATTCAGGATAACTTCTAGGTTAAAAGAATGGCCACTACCGTGAGCATCGAATTTCGATTCGAATCCTATAATTATCTCTATCTCCATCGCTTCTCATTTTGAGTGAGAGAGACAGATTTATTCGAAACTACAATTTCCTATGTTCGCGGTACACGCTCAGCTTTGCCGCCATTATATTTTTTTATTAAAAAGTTTGAAGTGTATTTTTCTTCTGAATTTACCGTAAGCTATTTGAGATAAGTAAAAAGTGTCGGTACCAACATTATAAATAACAAATACCGATGTTGTGTTTTGGCTGTTTAGGACCTTTGCCTTTATTTTGTATGGCTGTTGAACTTTTTAAAAAGTTTGTACCTCGACAAAAATAGAATTTGTATGCAACATTTATGTCGCGAAATCGAGCCTGCAATTTCCGTAACTTTTTAATTTTTATTTGACCATAAACTAGGCACTTCGCCGCCTAGTTTTTAACCGTAAAAGTCAACCTTGCCGGACATTTTTGAATAAAATATTTTTTTTGGCGAAATTGACCAAAATTCATATAACATTTATTACTCCTTTGACCTCAGGAATTCGTGGTTAAAATCTCTCGCAATGCTCACTAGCACCGTGTATAAGCAAATCCTACCGAAAATGGAGTTAAATAAGCAACCATTTTGAATGATAAGATAAAGCGTTAATCTATTGTTACTCTTTTACGCGACAGCAAAGTTAGTTTGCCTTGAAACCCTCAGAAGTCTCGTGATTTTCAAAATTCTGCTAATTGAATAATTTAATTTTGAAATGTTTTACTTGCTCAGTTCAGATATCAAAAAGTACGGACAAAGAGCAACTTGCTTTCTTGTAAAATGAATCGGGGAAACTGATGGTACAGTCGTGCTTTGTTATTTGTTTTGCTCGACTTGGCGGGGCACTGCCGTGCTTCCAGATAATGTTTTCTGTGTGTTGATCGAACTTATTTTAACTAATTAATTTCTCGTATTATTATGGGACAATCTTGCATTTGACAACATTTCAAAATTTTATTAACTCATGAACTTAATATTATAATAATACGAGGAGGTACGATGTTAACTTAATACGAGGAATTAATTAGTTGATATAAGTTCGATCAACACACAGAAAATATTATATGGAGGCACGACAGTGCCCCCGCCAATACGTATATACAGTCGGGGCCAGATAATTAAGAACAAGATTATTTTTGCCATACAACTGCATACCAATATGACATTTTAAATTTGATAAAAATATAAATTTTGCTTATGCTATTTATATTTTAAAAAATACTGACGTATCCGTGTTTAAACAAGACTTAATATGGGCCATAAACATCTTCCATAAAATTTGAACTTTAAAAAATACAGACGGTCAAATCAACACTTTTTATAAGTTCATACTAAATTAGGAACGATGTATGAAAATCGTTCCTAATTACAAAAAGTATTGATTTTACCGTCTATATTTTTTATAGTTAAAATTTTATGAAAGATGTTTATGGCCCATATTAAGTCTTGTTCAAACACGGATACGTCAGTATTTTTTAAAATATAAATAGCATAAGCAAAATTTATATTTTTATCAAATATAAAATGTCATATTTGTATGCAGTTGTATGGCAAAAATAAGGTTGTCCTTAATTATCTGGCCACGACTGTATGTCACTGGATATATATCTACCCTATTACCTTTTGTTAATACCAAAATCGCATAATCTGACAGATGGATTTACCCGAGTTTGATGTTAAGCGACTCAATATAGTTTATACATTTTTTTACAATAAGTGCGCTTTCACATAATCCGATCCGATATCGGATGTCGGATAGGGCCACAAACAAGCCAAATTTAAAATTTGTGTACTTTTATATTTTTTTATCTTAAAATACTAAGGGCCTGTTTCACAATCTCCAGATAAACTTATCTGCCAGTTAAAATAATTGCTATCCTTTTCTCCAGTCATATAAAAGAAAAGGACAGCAAACATTTATCTGACAGATATGCTTTAACTGGAGATTGTGAAACAGGCCATAACTGTTCTATGCCCAAAAGAAAGCCCTAAGGCAAAAAAGGTGGACTTAATGCAATAGGGTACTCTCTAGCAGCTTCATTTTTCCTTGGGCCATCCGACATCAGATATTGGATCGGACAAAGTGAAAACGCTCTAAGTCATTCCAAAAACATTTCCCTAAATGTGTAAATAGGTACAACGGTATACGATTGACGTCACAACGAGGATACAGTGCATAAGGAGAACAGCAGAACAAACTTAGTAAATGGGTGCATTCTCATTTTCCATTTGCCCCCCCCACGTGACAGGAACGGGCATAAATTGGAGTGGGTCCAGCAGGGGACATGAGAATACATTCATCACTTAAACTTCGGGTTGGCTATCGAGTCCAGGGCTAAAACTGCTGCCAAAAAACTCGGTGTCTTATTTAAGGTGAGACGATATTTCACGCCGAATCAGCTTCTAACCCTATACAAAGCACAGGTTCGTTCGTGTATGGAATACTGTTGCCACCTATGGGACGGTTCCGCCAAGTATCAGCTGGCGACCCTGGATGCGGTAGAGCACCGGGCTCATAGACTTTTTGGCGATGACCCTGCTGTCAAGTCAAAATTACAGAGCCTGGAGCATCGCCGTCGAGTCGCTTGTCTATCGGTGTTCTATCGGATACATTTTGGGGAGTGCGCACAAGAACTTCATGACCTGATTCCACCTTCCCCTTTCCATCATCGGACTACCAGGCGCGGGGAGCAAATGCACCCGTTCGTTGTTAGCATTCCCTTTGTGCGCACGAAGCGATTTGCTTCATCTTTTTTGGTGCGGACTGCCAAGGAATGGAATGCGCTCCCGCCATCTGTATTCCCTGATAAATACGATCTCGGCATTTTTAAAGCAAGAGTGAATAGGCTATTACTGAACCGGTGAGCTCCATCTTAGGCCCTGTCTTCACTTTCCATCAGGTGAGATTAGGGCCAATCGCTGGTCAGTCCCATAATAAAAAAAAAAAAAAAAAAAAAAAAAATTCCTATCCCTATCTGTCTCTCTCGCTCGTATGAGGATAAGATATATAGGACGCATCCGAGGCGGGCGCAGATGGGAAGGGTGCGAACAAATTCTTCCCATCTGTGGATGGCACTGCACCTACTCCCATCTGTGCCCGCCGAGGACAAATGGAAATAGTATCCTTACGTAATCGACGTGATGAATGATTTAAAGTTTAAAGCCGATATTTGCATATGAATTAGGGGTCGTATTGAAAAATTAAAAACATATTTAGATTCAGATTTTCGTTTTCCATTAAGCCCATTAAAAAACCCTAGTGAAAAAAGTGAATGTTGTCGAAACAGGTGTCGCAAGACTTGCGAGGCGCGTTGATGTCGTTTGTATGGAATATGTGGTAAGTGCTGTATAATTAAGTCTAGAAATTAAACTAAGCTCAAAGTAAATAAAATACAGCATTTCCCCGTTCTATTTTTAGATTATAGATATGCCTGATTTAACATGAGGTTAGGTTTTGCAGCCGCACGGTGTAGAACCGTGTAGAGTTTGTCCGGAAAGAGAAGTGTCGTGGTTTGTGGCGGTGTATATGGTATATGGGAGCTCACAAAGAGTATCTTGCCGGACAGACCTATGAGATATGCGCCTTCAGGCGACCTGAATGTTCGCTTTTATACTTTACTGTAAAGCCTGTAGCTTAATATGGTCTGTTTATTAATGAAACTATGGAGACTGGCCTGCAAAACGGACGTTTGATATGACCCCTTAACATAAAGCTCTATAAATGGAGTACGCTTCGCCTCATCTATGCAAACAAAAAAGTCTGCCAAAATCTGAGGGGGGCGAGGTAGCACTCATGTGAGGTTTTCTAGTCAAAGGTACATCATTGTCGGTTGTAAATACAGTTTATTTCTAAATGATTTTTTATGGCAACAACGCTTTATTGACAACCGACAAAGGTGTACCTTTGGTGTTTTCAAACCAAACATATTTGACATATTCTTTTTATACTTCATAACACTAAATGGAGCAATAGATAGTCTACTGTACATACGCTAACATATGGTTCATTATTGGATGCAGTCTTTGCAAATGTCAATCAAAAAAGCCAAGGATCATTTTTGATTGTATTTTCAAACAAAATATAGAAGACAGCAATCCTTAAGCGCGTTAAATATGGAGAAGTGTCAAACGTCAAAAAGTTACTGCCCGTCAGAAAGAATACGATTGTCTTTGAATCGATTCTGTAAACGAAGCTTGATTTTCGATTTAGGTTAAATCTTTTATTACGAAAGTAATGATAAATAAAGTAAAACTTTACTTACATCTGAAATGGTATTTCATCTTTTTGTAAACTAGACGAAATATAACATTTTTTACATTCAAAAACAGCGCATAAGGGCATTTTCACGGAGCTTGTTATCCATCGACAGCGATGACGAAAGTGCGTGACATCGATTATTGAAATAGTTTTTATAGATGTACTAGATTTTCCTGCCAATACTTTTGACAGAGGGGAAATGATACCTAAGGCCTCTCCTGGTTTAGAACTCTCTGCCCCTTAACGATATTTGTTCTGTGTTTACTCAATTTGATGTTGTCAACGTCGACAACATTGACATAACAACACACTGACAACAACAAAACGCAAAATGTACTATTTTGTTAGTGGGTCGAATAATTAAATAATGATGCATTTAAACAGAAAATCGCAATGAAATTTAAACGTATACGATCTATAGTTAGCTAAAACAATTTCAACCAACTATAGATATGGCCTATCATATCATCTACTTAACTTGGGTACCGAACAAAAACCAAACTTAAGAAATGAATCGTTACATACATAAATGGATATCACGTCGCCGTCGGACATAAAACTTCTAGAAGAAAAGGGATTTCAGTTGGAGCATGTGATAGGAGACGGGTGCTATTCTAAAGTATGGCAATAAGGTATCTACTGGTAGTGGCTCGAATCTCGAGTGCTTCATTAAATGAAAACTATAAAGTGACTAACTTTGAGACTTCCTAGTTGTCTGTATTTAGATCAAATTTGTAGGTCGATAATGCAGAAATTCCAAGCTAACACGAAGCCAGTATTCTAGATTCGTACCACAACCAATAAACACAAAACCATATGGTCGTGTCCTAATAACGTAATATAAGATCAATGATTAACAATATAAATTATAAACAATTCTGCTAGAAAAGCTACGATTTACGTTAATATTATTACGTTCAAAAATATCCGTAGGTATTCAAGGCGGTTCATATTCACCGGGCCAGCAATACACCAACAGTGCTGGCCTGCAAGGTTATCAACACTACATCCGCGGCTAAGGACTACAAGACCAAGTTCCTCCCGCGTGAGCTGGAGATCCTCATCCGCGTGAACCACCCACACATCATACCGGTCACCGGCATATTCCAGCGGCAAGCTAAGTTCTTCATATTTATGCGACTAGGCGAAAACGGTGATTTATACGACTTTGTGTCAAAAAACGGCCGCGTCCCAGAAAAACAGTGCCGATTGTGGACTAGACAAATCATATCCGCGATCAACTACATCCATACTCTGAACATCGCGCATAGAGACCTGAAGTGCGAGAACATCTTGATCACGGCAAATTACAACGTGAAGATAACAGATTTTGGTTTCGCGCGCACCGTGATGAAAAGAGGCTCTGAAATTCTGTCGGAGACGTATTGCGGGACGTTTTCGTACGCCGCGCCAGAAATACTTAAAGGCCTTCCCTACTATCCTAAGATGGCTGACATGTGGTCCGTTGGTGTTATTCTCTACACCATGCTGAATCAATCTCTGCCTTTTAAAGAAAACACTATTAAAGAAATGTATGAGAAACAGGTAAAGGATTACCTACCAACCAGGGATCGAATACCGGTATTATTTTCATACAAATTCACTTTGTCTAAATAGTCTGACATTTCGGGTAAACATTGCGATGGAAGCGCTACTTCGATTTTTAGTTTTACCGTGTACGATCCCTGCTACCGATTTCATTGTTTGTCTAGTCAACCAATTTGATTCCTAGGCCACTCTAGAACCTTGTCACAATAGCTAGTTTGGTAGCCAATAGGTTACGTTTATACGTATCCTCGTCCCCGGGCAACTGTCATTGCGACTAGGTTCTACGGTGGCCTAGGAATTAAATTGGTAGACCGTACATATGCCCTTTAATAATATGATAATAATTGAGGCCATCGTGAAAGAAATATTTCATTTAGTTTGATTACCAAACACGTTCAACATCACACAATTGATTTACATACGTAATAAAGTGTCGATCAGTAATTATTAAAAACTCAAAAATCATCCAAAAACGTTTAAGTATACCATTTCGAAACCACGCGGTCTGTGTGACTTATTACCAGTCAGGCGGTGCAAAAGCTTGACTATTGTTTTACGTTTCTCGGCTACAATAAATATACTTAGTAGTTTTATTAGAGACCAACGATGAAATAATATTTATTAGGGATACACAATCGGCCCAAAAAATGGCCCCACAATAGTACCAGTCTTATTACGGTATAAGACTGGCCAGTCATACCGTAATAAGCGTAAGTGTAGTGGCGTAGTCAGGTACTGGTCAAGTATAGTGGTTATGGTTACAAATTTTCACGAGCCATATTATCTTGTTTGAGTCTGAGAATCGAAATACCTGTCTTCTATAACATCCATGCATGCAGGCACTGTCCAAACGGGGGACACGACCCCCCCCCGAATCGTAAAAGACAAATTAAAAAAATTACTAAATAATCATTTAGTGACCCCCTTCAAACTGCGACCGTGCCTGCATGCATCTTGCTATATTTACAAATGATTTATTCACATCACTACGAGTACAGCTCGTTGTGAATACCGACTTCATGTTTTTCGACATGTTGAAGGTCAAGAAACAGTGGCGGTTCCGCTCATGCGTGGTAAACGATTTGACCCCAGAATGCAAGAACCAGGTGACGCAGCTGTTGGAGCCCGACGCTAAGGCACGGCCTACCGCCGCCAGTGTCTTTGGCGGACCCTGGATCACCATGGACGCGCGAGTGGCCAGTAAGACCCTAGTAAGACCTTGGTCTCGAGTTGGTGCCGACCATTAGCAATAAATATACTGCTAGTGGTTGTATAGATCCCAACGATATAAATATGCGGCCAAACATAAAATACGAATGGCAGCGCAGAATTGCGTACCACGTTACCTTCTAGATACACTCTTCTGTCTTGTGTCTTCAGCTACGTACGCTAGCGTTCGGCGCCCGGCATCAACTTGAGACCAACGCAAAAATTCGAGATGCCAACAATGTTACTTTTAGGTAACCGTACTTTTTACTCTATTTAGACCCTGCTGTATTCGAATTGCCGGTTGCCATTTAAAAATATGTGACCGGTATGACAGGTATTCAAGATGGCGGCCAATATCATTTTATTATATTATGTTCCTTTAAGGAAATGTATTAACCGCTCAACCGATTTTATTGAATATAGTTTTCATTGAAATTACTTATCAGGTCACACTTCCATGAATTTTTCCAAATTTTTCGTTCGATTCAAAAGTTACTATTAGTTTTATCCAAAAAAACAATAGGGTTGAAGCGAAAAAAAATTCACCCACCACTTCATGGGGGAGGTACCCTAATAAAGAATGTTTCCAGTTTTCATTCTACCACTTTGTCAGCGTGATTAGCGCACATACTTATACCAAATTTCACATTTATTATAAAATTAAATATATCATAAAATTTACATTTTACTTATTATAAAACTTGTATTTTCTGTGTATTAATATTGTTAGTTTAAACTATTTCCTGCATAATTAAAATATTAGAGCACCTCTATTACCTACTAACCTACTCAAACACTAAACAGGTACTCGTATCTCATATTTTATTTATATCAAACTAATTGGACACCCTAAGATAATCCACTATCACACATTGGTGGTCTACACGGAAGGTCATCTTACCTTTAACTAATATATTCGTAAAATCATATAATATTACACGTACAGCACCACAAATTTTTCAGTACCTATACCTATACATAATATTAATACCGGTTTTTTCAGAATTAACTCACCTGGAAGAATCCTTGCTAAAAAAAGCCGCTGCTATCGAGAAACGTATGAGGGTTGAAGACGACAGTGTATCTAAGGCTGTAGATACGATAAGTCTTGCATCGGTTACCGGAACTTACAGGGCCAAGCAAGGTGAAAAACATCGTACAGATTTGGATGCAATTTATGTGTAGGTCAACGAGCAAATCATTGTTGATCGTTGGTGTAGTGTAGTACGCTACGCGATCATAAGCGTGTATAGTCGCCATCAGTGCTATCGACATACCGGAGCAGCCAAGGTGGTGACAAATATCGGGCCAATGCCTCCATTGCAGGGGTTTTCAAACTGGAGGGCGCGACTACATTTTAAGGGAGGCGCGGGGCCTCGGGAAATTGAACAGGGCTAGCTAGACCATTTAATTCCGTTTCCTTATATCGAAGCGAAGGGGGCGTGAGAATATCAATTTACGCAGCAGGGGGGCGTGCCTAAAAAAAGTTTGGGAACCTCTATTGTCAAGGCAATACAGTGCATGTTACGATATATTGAGTAGGTACCTTGGCGCATTGGTACACATAATTATTTTATCCAAAAATCGTTGTGATATTTTAGGTCTTAGACCACATACCGACTAGTTGCCAGTATTTATAATTGGTGGAACACAAGATAACTCAGATACAGTTTCCGCGATCATGCTAAACATTTTTTCAACTTCGTATTTAGGGTGGATGCTAAGAAATATTTGTCACACAAAAAGTTCTTAAGTGCTTAGCAAAGATTGAGCTTGGTAATGGTTGCTGATTAGGGTTCTGCTTATTTTATTGAATTTTAATTTTTGTGGCTCTCACCCCCTTAACCTAGTCTCTGATATGAAAAAAAAGGGTAGGGGTCGCATTTTTTTGTCTCTTGAAATGATAAATCATGCCGTGTTAATACGTTACTTGAACATTCTTGTCATTTAAAATAATTTTTATTTAGGTTTTAGTTTGGTGTCGCTAAGTAATCTGACAAATATCGAAAAATACTTTAAAAGACATAGATGTTCTTAAACTTATCATTTTATAGGAAAAAATAAAATAAAATAATGCCTAGTATGGAGGGACCCAATTCCCAAAGCGCGGTAGTGACCCCTAAAACTTGCTTTAAAATATCTACACCTATTTTTTGAATAAACAACACGGGTTATTGCAGATGTTTAGAATTCAATGATGTAATCCACTCAAACACCTTATTTAAAAAACTATGACGTTATAGAGCATTTTTATTTTCACTTGTACTTTAAAGCAAACTTAAGTCGTGTTTCAGTAACGTCTAACCGTCACATTCCGGACAGAATATATGGGATTTGACATTGACCGTCAGTTTTTTGACGATTGCTAACCGGCCGTTAATGGTACACAGTTAAGTGAAAATGCCCTAGTTGATATTGCTTTTTTAAGCAATATAAAGGTCAGAAATCAGAGTCAGTTGGATATTTCCTTATCATCATCATCATCATTTATTTAAAATAACACATAAGTTCACAGTACTTGACCAAAACACTTATATGCTAATACAATATACTTTATAAAATTGGTATAAACTATAAGAGAAACATATGAACAATAGACACAGTATAAAATATGAAACAAACACAACAAATACGAATTTTACCATTATTGTACTAGATATTAACTACATACTAAGACTTTATTGCAAAATACACCAATCCGATCAGCGAAGATATCGATGTCGTTACATTCTATTAGAATATGGTTTAGGACCGTTCTTGCTCTAGCGGTGGGAGCGTTAGCACCGCGCTGCGTACGCGCTCCGGCGGCAGCGAATAGCCGCCGAGGGCGACGCACCGCCACAGCACCGCCCGCGCCGCACGCGCCTTTAACCGCCCCATTCGCTCGTGGAACCTGCAGCCCCATTCGCTCCAGTACGGTCGGATTATCCACTTTGTTGTTTAGTAGCTGATAATAATGGATAATATGCAGTAGTTTTCGCCGAGACTCGAGTGTGCGAAGCCCGACCATCCCTGACACAAAAAGCGATGGGTACAAAAAAGGATAATAACCCTAGAGTCTCTTATACAGATGTCTACCGAATTTCTTTTGGATACGCTCAAGCATTGTGCAGTATTTATTTTCATGCGGATCCCAAACGACTGCACCGAATTCGAGCCTGCTGCGGATGTATGCATTATACAACATTATTGCGACCTTAGCTGTATTAAATTGTGACGTTATTCTCATTATGAATCCTAATGTCTTAGAAACGTTCTTACATGTAGTCATTATGTGTTCTCTAAAATCTAGTTGTTTATCTAGTTAGTCCCAAGTCACGTACTGTGTCGGTGGCGATTGGAGAGCGGATTCGAGCAAAGGAAATATGTACGCATTTAGAAGCGTTGAAGTGTAATCGGTTTTCCTCACTCCATTCAGCAATTGCGTCTATATCCCTCTGTAGTTGTGCTCTATCATTATCGTCCTTAACACTGTGAAATAGTTTTATGTCGTCTGCGAACATCAAGCACTTCGCCGCACTGACGGTGGCTGGCAAGTCATTAATCATGATTAAAAATTGCGTAGGTCCTAGTGTGCTACCTTGACTTATGCCCGAAAGCGTATAATACGGCTGCGATTCGTACCCTGAAAGTTTCACATACTGTTTTCGATCTTGTAGATAATTGGCAAAGAAGTGCAGGAGCCTATGTCTGCAAACTTACCAGTAGGATATCATTATCTACAAGATCGAAAGCTTTGCGAAAATCAAAGTATGCCGCATCTACTTGCGTTCGGGCATCCATAGCTTCAGTTATATAGTCAACCAGAATGACGTGGTTTGTTGTCGTTGACCGACCTCGACGAAATCCATGTTGAGCATCATCTAATTTAATAGTTATCTGTTGACTAATAAAATAATCCACAATTGATTCAAATAACTTACCAAACACCGACAACACGGCAATGGGTCGATAACCTGTGACATCAGCTTTATCTGCAGCTCAGGAGTTACTCTGGACAACTTCCAGCAGGATGGGTACACTGTACTACTCAGCGAAAGATTATATATATACAGAAGTGGCACTTCTAGAACAGATATACAATCCTTGGCTAAAAAGGCAGGCATCCCATCAGGTCCCGCCGATGAGCGAGGTTTGAGTCGCTTGGCAGCGCGCCGCAAGTCGGCAGAGTTGACGGTTTCGAGGGCGACCCGCGCCGCTTCGCGTGCGTCTCTGCTGCGCTCCGCACTGTCTCGAGCCGCCTTCTCAGCGTCTAGTCGAGGAACCTCGCTGTGAAACACCGAGCTAAAATATTCTGCAAAAGCATCAGCGGCGTCCTGTCCTGTTACGGTTCTGTCATTGTAAGAATAATCGTCCTGTCGTTTGCTGTCTTTGCGTTTGCTCTTTACGTAACTCCAAAACTTTGTAGGGTCATTTATTATATCACGCTCAATGTTAGCCTTATAATTTTTACATGCGATATCAATCAAGTATTTTGCTTGTCCTCTATAAAATCTATACAGTTCTCTATTAAAGTCTGAGCGTGTTTCTTTGTATTTTTTGAAATGATAGTATTTATTTTGTAGGGTGTGTACAATTTCGGAGGTATACCATGGCGGATTATATTTACCTGTAGTAAGTGGTCGGATTTTCTTAATTGGAACATGCTTAGATATACATTCCCTTAATTTAAAATAGAAATTATCAGTCGCAACATCGACACAATCAGACCCTAACACAGAAGTCCAATCAATTTTAGATATACTGGCATATAGTGCACTAAAGTCAGCCTTGCGAAAGTCCCATTCCCGCAAAGGAGAGATAAAGGGCCGCGTGGAAGTATGTACTGAATTAGCTCGCGCAGCAGGCAACGACAGCGTGATCTCTAGCGGTGGATGGTAGGCGTCGGGCGGCACGAGCGCTGCGTCAGCACGCTCAACGCGCACTCGCTCCTGCTCCAGCCCACTCAGTACTAAATCTAATATCCCTCCGTGATGGTTTACAACGCTGTTATATTGGTGTATTGCACAAAACTCAAGAAAGCACTCGAATTGTTGACGTACGCAGGTACTGCACGAGCTAAGGTTAAAATCACCTATTAACAACACATCCATTTCAGAAAATTTACAAATCGCATTTTCTAAACAATTTAGGACGTTTAGATATTGATCATCATTATAATTAGGTGGCAAGTAGACTACACAGCATAGTAACATATTACATTTATACTCTAATTTAGCTATTAAAAGTTCCATACTATCTGTGATACCATCAACGTCGGTCGCTAGTATTCGTACTACTATTTATTCGTACGCAACGGTCATAACGCCTGTAACTACAGCTGTGCCGTTCCCGAAAACGTTTCTCCGTTTACTATGGAAAATGGTCTACCTGTAACTAAACGCTATTGCAATGTGACATCACACTGCTATAAGGGCTTGTGCACAAATCACGCGAGGTTCGATAGCGGGGTTGTGGAGGGTTAGGAAAAAATCACAACGAATCACGTTGGGGGAGGGGGGGGGGGTATAAGGAGACCTCACGTGTATATTTCTAGTGAACGAAACTAAGAAAAATTTCTACCACACGATTAGATAATTACGTTTTCTCGGATTCGTTAAACATAAAGGTCGAATGAAAAAAAAAAAATATCACCAAGGGGGGGTCAAAAAGTATCCGAAAAAACCTCGCGTGATTTGTGCACAAGCCCTAACACCCGTCCTATGGTCCTAATAAATGGAAGACGAATAACGGTTTAAACACCCACGGATTATAAATGTTTCCAACGGTTTATTTTGGAATCCTACCTACACCTACCGTTTAGAGACTTTAGCATAGTGTAAAGAGTAGACATATCGGTTGGACGAGCGATTAAAGGGGGGGGGGGGGGGGGGGGGGGGGCGATTTTTGGGACTAATTTATTTTATTTTATTGTACCTTTCTCTTTTCAATGCAAATCTATAGAAAACATCAAAAATAATATAAAAACGTCAAGTAAACTTTTCTTTAAAACCAATAGTTACAGAGCTATCCAAGCTTTCGTTAGGTTAGATTTCTTCCATAAGGCGCGTAGCGCCAAGATAATGCGAAGTAGGAGCTCCGCCATCAATGCTGACTCCGTGGAAAAGTTTTGCCCAAACAAACTAAACCATTTTTTGTCTCGAAATCGGTAGTAACCCCTCTTTGGTTTAAAAATCACCCATCCCCCCCCCCCACCCCTTTGTACACCCTGACCGACATATCCAAAGAGATGTTTTCAAAAGATTGCACCGCAATCAATGCATGACTTTAGGAAATGGCCACCTTATGATTTCTATTTATAGGTGAATAAAGTTCATTTTAGTACAAGGTATAAATTAAGTAAATTTTCAATAACTGGCTACCTATACTAAAAATGAATTCTATTTAAAGGTGAAGAGAACTCCTTTTAATATGAGGAAAATGGCCAGTTACTGGAGATTTGCCTACTAGCCACTCGTTCAATAACTGGCCGCCTCTTACAAAAATGAGTTCTATTCACCTATACACAGAATTCATTTTAGTATAGGTAGCCAGTAACTGAATGGTGGCCAGTTACTGGCGTTTACCCTACTTGTTTAATGATTATGATGGATGTCACATTTTCTATCCATTTGACCAGATTCTTTACAAAAATCAAGATGTATCGAAACCATAAAGCTCTATAAATGGAGTACGCTTCGCCTCATCTTTCCAAACAAAAAAGTCTGCCAAAATCTGAGGGGGGCGAGGTAGCACGCATGTGAAGTTTTCAAGTCAAAGGTACATCATTGTCGGTTGTTAATACAGTTTATTTCTAAATGAATTTTAATGGCAGCAACGCTTTATTGACAACCTACAAAGATGTACCTTTGACTTGAAAACACCAAACATATTTGACATATTCTTTTTATACTTCATAACACTAAATGGAGCAATAGATAGTCGACTGTACAAATGTTAACATATGGTTCATTATTGGATGCAGTCTTTGGAAATGTCAAACAAAAAAGCCAAGGATCATTTTTGATTGTATTTTCAAACAAAATATAGAAGACAGCAATCCTTAAGAGCGTTAAATATGGAGAAGTGTCAAACGTCAAATAGTTACTGCCCGTCAGAAAGAAAACGATTGTCTTTGAATCGATTCTGTAAAAGACGTGTGCGCCGCGCCGGCGTGGCGTAGCCGCGCCGTGGGACCCACGCCGCCGCCGCCGCCGCGGATTTCAAAATCCACGCCGTTGGCCAAAATTTCAGAATTCGGCAAAAATTAACCTATGCCAATTACCGATGAAGGAAAGATAGTTGAAAGTTTAACAACGTATATTGACGAATTAAACCATAAAAACATCTACACACTGAACTAGTCAATTCCTTCTCTAGCAGAGCTTGCAATTGAAAAAATTGTGCGCATCGAGAAAAAGTTGTGAAATTTGGAACATGGATAGAGTGCCCCACGATGAAAATTTTTAGTTTTCGAGGTCCGTAATATTGTTGGACCTTCACGTCTAAATCAGGGGACTATTTGATTAAGGCTGCTAGGGGTTGTGTGGTATTATTTTCGTATAAAACAGACATGCAGAATTGATTTATGATATTAAAAATGTAAAATTCCAATTTAAAAAAATGCTCTGCGGAGAGGAAAATCAGTCAGAAAAATATATATCTTTAAAACGTTATATAACTAATAATTATAGAAGTATATAAAATATATTAAGCAAGCAAATTAAATGCAGTCTTCAAATATATACCATTTTAAGACTTTTACTCAACAAATAGTACGTGAAAAAACATCTTTCGCGTCGTGGTGCATATGTTTTCTCCATAGTAATTATCTAAAATCAATGTGAACGTGAACTTCCGTAGTGTATTGACCTTAAATGTATGTATTGTTTATTATTAATCATAATAATTTGTGCAACATGCAAAAATGGAACAAAGAATCGATTTGTGTTTAAGTTAGAAAGGAAAAACGTGTTTTGTTAATTTTATATTTGCATATTGTAGAAGTTATTATCAGCAAAATTACATACATAATTACATTTTAAGTTCAATATACTACGGAAGTTCACGTTCATATTGATTTTAGATAATTACTATGGAGAAAACTTATACACCACGACGCGAAAATTTTATTTTCACGTAGTTTTTGTTGAGTTGCCTTAAAATTGTATATATTTTAAAACTGCATTAAATATGCTTTCTTATGATATTTTTTTTTACTTAAAAAAAAAGTATGATTCTAAAAAAGTATATTTCTCTGATTGATTTTCCTCTCCGCAGAACTTTTTGTTAAATATGGAATTTTACATTTTTTTTTATTAGCCTAAAATAGTGTCCCACTGCTGGGCAAACACATTTTTAATATTAGAAATAAATTCTGCATGTCTGTTTTAGCCGGAAATTTTTAGAGTTCTAACATATAACACGGGACCCCTAATTTAGACGGGAAGGTCCAAAAATTTTACGGACCTCTAAAACTAAAAATATTCATCGTGGGGCACTCTATCTATGTTCAAAAATTTTCTCTCGATACGCATAATTTTTTTCACTTTTGTACTGAATGATAACCATACTACTCTTTCGGGAGACTAATAAATGGCTATGATTTAACCGCTCACCAAATAATATGAAGTAAATTGACAAATTAATAAGATTGGTAACGAAAATAATTAATCTGCCACCTAAAATGTATCATCAACTAAATTAGCCTGTGAAAAGGAGTATTTTCGGTGGCAGGATTGATCCTTAATACTGAACGGTATGTTTGGACCTACTGCGAGTCAAAAAAGGATGTTAGTTTATCCCAATTATGAGAAACATCAACATAAATGCGATTTCCGAAAAATAGGCAAGACTGAAGTGTACTAGAAAAACATCCTTTAATAAGCAAACAGCATTTAATATTGTTTTATGTTCCTTGTTCCTAAAAAGTTTTTGATATTTTACATATTTTTAATGCGAAACGTGACGTAGGCAAAAGTGACCTTGACGCCGGCGTGGCGCAGCCACGCCGCCGAAAATTCCCGGCGCGCCGCACATAGGGGTGAATCACAAATTTAGGCGGCCAAAATTATTTTATCAATACAATGTAATACAAATACGTTATGACTTATTTTTAAAGTAGCCTAACCTATATAAAAAGTCGGGTTGTTAAAAAAAACTACAATTTAATACATAAAATTGCATATTTATATACAAGTAAAATTCAAAAAATCTAAAGCAATGTAATTAATATAAATAAATAAATGTAACAACTTCCTCATTCGTCAGCTTCATCTGAAGATAACTCATTGGCGGAACCTTCATTTCGTGTAGGCTCAGCAGGAATAAGCATCTCTAACGCCTCTTTGCTATGCTGCATGGGCCGATTTTGAGGTTTTGATCTTGTACTCGATATGTAGGGGTCTGAACTAAGCAATAACCTGTTCAATATATCCATATTGCACTCCTCTCTTGTAAACTTTCGGGCAAAATTTTGAGAAATATTTGATTTTTGTGTCATGATTTTCATTGGACCCAAAAAGGTCAATTCACGGCCATTCACACCTGTAACTAAAGTAAATACCTAGTATAGATACTCTTCTTTATGAAAAAACTAATATCAGTGTTTGGACGCGATGGGAAGTATAACAAAAACCTTTTGAAATACCTTACACGTGGTATTTTTAACGATTTCTCTAATACTGTTTTCTAAAATAGAGAAATATTATTATTATTAAAAATATGTACATGCAACTGATTAAAAAATATACTTTTTTACCTGTAGTGTCCAGATCCATCACGGTATTTATTTCAATATAAACACATAAAATGTCATTGAGCTCCAAACAAACTGCTTTTCCACGAATGCTGAGAATAATTAATGCACTTACGATGACAATGAAGTTCCGACTGACGTACTGATAAAAGTACTTAGATAAGGGGTATGGAGGGGGTTGATTATGGTTCTAGGGTTATTCAACCTTATCAGCCAGGTATATTTTTATATATAGGATTAACTTTGGAAAATCGATTATTGGCCGCCTAAATTTGTGATTCACCCCTATGTGCGCCGCCGCCGCGGATTTTTATGGCGGCGCACACGTCTATTCTGTAAACGAAGCTTGATTTTCGATTTAGGTTAAATCTTTTATTACGAAAGTAATGATAAATAAAGTAAAACTGTACTTACATCTGAAATGGTATTTCATCTTTTTGTAAACTAGACGAAATATAACATTTTTTACATCCAAAAACAGCGCATAAGGGCATTTTCACGGAGCTTGTTATCCATTGACAGCGATGACGAAAATGGCGTGACATCGATTATTGAAATAGTTTTTATAGATGTACTAGATTTTCCGCCAATACTTTTGACAGAGGGGAAATGATACTCAGGGCCTCTCCTGGTTTAGAACTCTCTGATCGAAACCTATCTATATAAAAAAGTTGTTTATTTCAGACCATGGTTGAGATCCATATTTTGTTAGTAACATTTGAACCTTATACCTACGTACCTATAACTACATCTACCCAGTACTTGATTAGCGGGCAGTCGAGGCGCTCCTCTAACACCCTTAGCATGCTGTTACTGCTACCGCGAACACGTCTCGGCGATGAAACTATTCTTTTTCGCCTGATGGCGTAACAGTCGTCGGTTTGCGCCTCCGCGAACACGCCTGACGCACTACAATGTCTCGGCAGCCTTAACAGCGTCCTAAGGATGTTATTGTACTGGATCTGCAATTTGTTGTTAGGTCCTTTATGTAAAACTTGCCCTCAGACGGCACGTGTAAAACGTCTGACAGTACCTATAAGCTCTAAATAGTGTCTTAGATAAGCAAAGTCTATAGGGCCCGTTTCACAATGTCCAAGTAAAGTCCTGAATAAGCTACTTGCCACTTATCTGACGAATAAAGTCATCGTTGGTGTTTCACAATCTTCAAATAAGCTTAACTGGTAGATAAAGTGCTAAGTTTTGCAGGTAGTTAATTTATTTGTTTATTAGCTATCCAATACTTTACTTGGAAATTGTGAAACAGGCCCTAAGTCAATTATTTTTCATAACATTTTTTTTTGGTTCAGGTACATATTATTATTCTAACCGTTTTCTTTCAGGATTGAATATACTGAAAAGCGCCACTACTATTACGTCATTGAAGGACCATTCAATACCCACTTTCCATGACTATGGATAAACATTAATCAAATAAACGTATCTTAATTATAAATATCCTTGTTTTTATTTTCGAAACTTGAATCCCACGCCGGAAATATGTACTTTTTAGGGTTCCGTTCCCAAAGGGTAAAACAGGACCCATTACTAAGAGTCCGCTGTCCGTCCGTCCGTCTGTTACCTGGCTGTATCTCATGAACCGTGATAGTTACACAGATGATATATTTCTGTTGCCGCTATAACAACAAATACTAAAAAACAGAATAAAATAAATATTTAATCCGGCTCCCATACAACAGACTTGACTTTTTTGCCGTCTTCATAGATAATGGTACCGAACCCTTCGTGCGCGAGTCTGATTCGCACTTGGCCGGTTTTTTATCTTGAAGTACCCACACTACCCACTCTGTTTGACCCCACTGCCGGTTAGGTTCGTTAGTTATCTTCTATGGCCGAAGGCCAAACCGCACAGAAATAGGAGCCCCGCGGCAGCGGGGCTCCGTCGACATCGCTAACGTAAAGATAAACCCATTTTGGTGCAGTGGATCTACGGGGAAAAAAAAATTACTTGTGGTCCCCTGTGGTACAAAAGCCGTGGTACCACGGTTAACACCCGATTTATTCATCAATATTCACACACACACATCAAGCTAACATTAAACCTGACTATATGTCCCTTCAGATCATGCCACATCCACGCTCCCAAGATTTCGTCACAAAACTTGCACAAAAACACCTCAATTGTACGTGTTTGCGTATCCCGTCACCTTAATAGGGAGTTATAACAAGTTTTTACATGCAGTTTAGGCCACTGCTCCCTAGTTTACCCATTTTCATGATAATTATCCGTAGCATTCTACGCTACGAGGTATCGCTAGAAAAAAAAACGTCGAAATACGTACCCGACTCGTGGAAAAAAACAGGAACAAATCAAATTAAAAAAAATTATGTACTTCATGATTTAATTATTTTTATTTTGAATAAACAGAATTTATTGTTTTTTTTTAACTAATAAGTTCGCTTATAATTTAACTGACATCGAAATCAACTATATTTTTTTAGCATAACAAATATACATTTGTAAGTGCTTAGACACAATTTTTAAGCTGGTTACACGAGCGCCAACTGGCACCAGAAATAGATGTTTACAGTCACTATTTATAACTGTTATAATTATAACTCACTGTGATCAGATACAAGTTATAACAAGAATGCTGGAGATCTGTGGACATAATTGGTATCGTAGATACTAATTACGAAAAACTAAGAAAAAAGAAATTTCGCGCGAATAAAAATGGTTTTGTATGGAGAGTTGGCCGGGTGAGACGACAGGTCCCATACATTAGTACATTATTGTCGAGGAGGTGAAGTAGCACATTGATGGCTGAGTATTACGTTTAAACGGACGACTTTAGGAGTCCGTTTAATTTAATACGAAGCTAGCAATGGCCCTTCACGCCGAGTCCAATATAGTGCTTTATTCAAAAATAATGCAAAACAGCCAACGTTGATGAACAACAAACAATATTGACATATATAATATATTCAGGATAACTTCTCTTCTAGGTTAAAAGAATGACCACTACCGCGAGCATCGAATTTCGATTCGAATCCTATAATTATCTCCATCTCCATCGCTTCTCATTTTGAGTGAGAGAAACAGATTTATTCGAAACTACAATTTTTTATGTTCGCGGTACACGCTCAGCTTTGCCGCCTTTATATCTTTTTATTAAAAAGTTTGAAGTGTATTTTTCTTCTGAATTTATCGTAAGCTATTTGAGCTAAATAAAAAATCGCGGTACCAACATTATAAATAACAAATACCGATGTTGTGTTTTGGCTGTTTAGGACCTTTGCCTTTCTTTTTGTATGGCTGTTCGACAAAAATGGAATTTGTATGCAACATTTATGTCGCGAAATCGAGCCTGCAATTTCCGTAACTTTTTAATTTTTATTTGACCATAAACTAGGCACTTCGCCACCTAGTTTTTAACCGTAAAAGTCAACCTTGCCGGACATTTTTGAATAAAACAATTTTTTTCGCGTCCACAAAATGTTTCTTCTTTCCTTTCTTAGTCGCAGTATGATACCAATAATGCCCGTAAACGGATCACCAGTATTTGTTTACACCCTGTACATATAATACACGCGTAAGGAGAAAAAAAAATACATTGAAGATAGTTGAGAAAATCTGATTCGGGGGGTCTTAAAAACGTTGACTGAATACATTTCGGTGACTTTTGGAATTTTGTGAGTTTGTCCACGCACTACGCAAAAACTACTGCACAGAATTTCATGAAAATTTGTATAGTAACCGTTTATAACCCGGGGTAACATTTAGGGTAGTTTTTATCCCGCGTATTAAAAACAAATATATATATATATAGTTATATAGAGTGATCATAGATGGCGCTGCGCAGTATGTGCTGCGCTTGGTATTCAGTATGAGCTTGCACCTTCAGTCAGGTACCCTGATTTTAAATATTAGCTTGTAAAAAATCAAAGTGAGAGACGGTGCCTGCGTAAGCTTTGTGTAACCAGCCTAACATGCAAAAATACGACAAAGCACAAGACAACGTAATGTGACAAATATACTGTCTACTTAACTTTACTGCCACTCGAGGCTGGCGTATCCAGACGCCTAACCTTATCCGTCTTGTCGTGTATAGTTTGGCTAACACGAGGTATTTTTTGCGCTTCCAGAGTAATCATAGTCATAGTTGACTTGACAGTCATTTATTTATAATATTTATCTACACCAATATCATAAATCCTCTATTCCGGATTCCGCTAAACCGTATGTAATTACCACCATTATTGCAACCAGTGACGTAACATCAGTGTATTATCTGTGACAGTGTGGTAAAAACGTATGAAAATTCATTACCTACGGTAACGTAATGAAAATCTGCCCTCCTCTCCGACCACCGGCACGCGCCCGCCCGACCGCCGGCACAATTGAGTTGGTCATGGCGGTGCAATGGCGGTCATTCTAATGGTTTCCGAACACTTAATTTAGGATTTATAATATGTGTGTAGATAAAGCAGTGTGTGCCCTTGAAACACTCGTGTGATCTTATTATGAAACTCACTCGTATTTTAAGGACCCTTATTACGTAACAGTTACATAAACTATTATTAAAATATTACATGTCAAATAACATTACATCTTTTAAACAAAGGCATTGTTATGGTTGCTACCGAATGTGTGTTTATGCTGCAAATAGTAAATAAATAAGTATATGAAAAAAAAAACATTTTTAATATAATTATTATGGTTATGTCATATATTACGGTTGGCCGGACATGTTTAGGTAAAATGAACCTTTAGAAACCATACTCCTAATTAGCAATTACTAGAATTTGAACCATATAGATAACACAGTAAAATCGCTTTTTGAACGGGTTTTCCCTAATGCCTTTGTGTGATTATGATTAGGGTCAAGACCTCGGTTTAGCCAAACTGTAATCGTAACAACCACGAATACACGACATAAGTCGACTTTAGAAGTACAAGGTGTTAGTCCGTGACGCTGGCAGTGGCAGGGTTAACCTGTTCCGCTTACTAATCGCATTTCACAGATTTAGTGCTCCATAATGCACATACAGATGGAATATTAAACACCTCGTTCATATTGAGCGAGGTGTTTAGGTAGGCTATACTGAACAACTTTTACTATGGGACCAATTTCGAAATCGCGTAATTTTTTTGGCATTTTCATACATTTCGGCAGATCAGATGTAGTCGTTTTCTATGAAGAAGTCAAAAAAAAAATTCGCGTTTTCGAAGTTCGTCCCATGGTAAAAGTTGTTCAGTATAGCCATAATCACCTCGCTCAATATTAACAGTAATTAATATATCAACCTGTATGTATCATGGACTAACTTAACACAGTACATACTACGCACTAAATGTGTTCAATACGCAAACACGAATAATTACATACTGATAATAACGAAACAGCAGGAAGAGTTGTAAGTTACTTGTTGTCTCGCGCAAACCCTAAATGAGCGAACGAGAGGAAGCTATTTCCTGCCCACGCCCCGGACAGCACCGCAACCCAACCATCTAAAGTACTATTGTACCTAAATTATAATATTACAATAACGTTAACCGAATGCTTAGCATTACAAAAAATTAATTGTGAATTTCATGTTAAGGTCAGGTGGGGTATGAAAAACAAAGGAGAAGAAAGACTTTTACAATTATTATATATACAACTATTCCCGCGATAACGTTGGACGCTCCCGCCGATCATCATACATCTGTTCTAACCAATGTATGGCGAGAGGTGGGAACGTTTTTCGCGTGAAGAGGCATAATAATACCCTTTGCCGCTGTTAATCAGGTTCTCATATATAGTATAGTGTTGGTTCAACTAAAATACTATAATAGAGTGTAAACAAGACATAATAAACAATAAGTACTTGAAGTAGCAAGCAAAATCGTGCTGTAGAATAAAATCCTCAGTAAAATAAACACGTGGGAAGATTTAGTGTACCTACTAATTATATCTATTACAATTTCTCCTCCAAAATAATCCAGCCAAAAGTAAAATAGGCGGTGAAGCAATTAACGTAAAGATAATCCGAGATCGAGTGTTTTATTTTATTTAGAACATTCGATCCGATCGAAGTTCTTCGTACTTATTTATTTTTCCCAATTAGGTGTAGGTGTAATTTGTCTTTTCTGCACTCGAATGGTGGTTCATCGAAGCCCAAACTGTGCCAGGTGACGTTTGTTTCAAAATAGGAATTAGGCTCATGTTCGAGAACAGGCTAGATAATTTTGCAATTATCCATTACTCCATTTTAAACTTATTTAATATACAGAGCAAACTTTAGATACACTGACAGCTTCATTTTTACTCCATTAGTAACTGTTGTCAAATGTTATTAAAATACTAAAGTGCAAAATACTATGATCACAATTTTTTCAGATGAAGTATAGGACTGGGTCGTAGAGTGCCCTCTGTTCCATCTATCTACTTCGATATTTAGTACTCTTTTATTTACATATCTTAGTATATTCCTTTATCTATGGGCTATGGGTATAATAAACTATAATTTTTATATTTCTAACAAACGTAATGTATAAAACTTCATAAAACTGAAACCAAAAAATATCTTATTTTCATGAATACCTTATTTGATGATTCTCACTTTTGAGACTCCTTGAAAATCTAACATGCATGAGTAAACAGCCGTGCATACATAATCACACAAATTGATCAATTCATTCTAGAGCGCTTAACTCGAGAACGTCTTTAATTCCCCATCTGACCTTACACCGCTTAATGGACCTCACTAACTAAATATCTGCTCCGTCGCTCTTTCGAGGTTCCAATCGTAAGTGGACAGCGCTACTCTGGCCTGGTCCTCATTGATACCCATGTCGAGGAGGACTTGTATCTTTTGATTGCAGTCGCAGATGACTGTGGGCCCTCCCGCATAGATGTTTGTCCAATGCCTCGCCGTGACGTTGAAGAGGTAATGGTTTTCTAAGTACTGCTTGGCGACGACCGCGTCCTGCGGGTCGTTGGGCTCCGCTGCCGACAGAAGTACCTGTATGGATAACAGCACGGTGCGTAGCGTGAGCGCGGCGGCCCACTGGTCTTTCAGGATGTCTAAGCAGATTGCGCCGGTGACAGACGATACGTTCGGATGCCAGATTTTTGTAATGAAACGTATCTGTAATTAAAAATTTATATATCACATAACTGAAGCATATTTATTACCAAAATACACTTTAAGAAAGGCGAAGTACCTGCAACTTTTAGAGGTTTCACTACACTTGAACTGGGAGATAATGTAGTGCGTAGTGTGCTATCATCCATACTAATATTATAAATGGGAAGTGTATGTGTGTGTTTGTTTGTCCGTCTTTCACGGCAAAACGGGGCGACGAATTGACGTGCTTTTTTAAGTGGAGATAGTTGAAGGGATGGAGAATGACATAGGCTACTTTTTGTCTCTTTCTAACCCCCACTTCCCTAAAATGGGGGGTGGAATTTTGTATGGTAAGTTTTTGATGTAAGGTTTAAATGAAAAGCATAACATACGAATGCCCTTCTAAAAACATGACTGGTTTCTATAATCTGATAATTAAGATAAAATATTATTTATAAAATCAGATAAATTCGTCTAGCTGTTATTCACTCTACTGTCGTCATCAAAGATTTGGTTCATAATTCATAAAGCATAGATATAATTGGAACGCGATGGAAGGCATAACAATTTTAAATGTAAAGAAAAACAATGTTTTAAATGAAACTATATAAAATCATTTATTAACTTATAGCGTGTCACATAAATTTCAATCATTCACTACGTTTAGGCACAAAATTACGGACTCTTCTGGAAAATTCCTTTTTACAAAAGCGACTGCTATCTGACCTTCCAATCCAGAGGCGAAACTAGACCTTATCCTGATTCCACACGATGTTTTCCTTTACATAAGACATTTCGTACATAAGTTCCGAAAAACTCAGTGGTACGATCCGGGATTTGAACCCAAGATCTCCGGATTACCTAAAAGTCGGACGTCGCCAGGCTACCGCGCTGCGCTTCTGTGGTTCACTCCAGTATGAAACTAAATGATTAGGCTAACAGTAAATAAATGTCATAAGGTACCTTGGGCGGGTTGAAGGGATAAGTCTCAGGCACTTTGATTTCTAGATGAAAGGTGCCGCCCTCATACGGCGTGTCCAGCGGCCCCGCGATGGTGCCGTGGAGCTCCGTCCAGCTGTTGTTGACCAGCTCCAGTGTGATTGCGCCTCCAGCCACCTAGAAATGCAGAACACTTGTGTAAGAACGGATGGTATACATATTCATTTACCCCTCATTCGAAAACGATTGTTAATTATACATTCTTATTTAACTATGTAGTAGTCCGTCTGGAACCAAGAACTCGCGATTCTTGTAAACTAGTTGACCAGTATAACAAGAGCTTGCTTGATTCCAAAACCCCGTAGTCAAAACAGCTCATAAAATAATTATCTAATTATATTTATCTCGGGTACAACCCCAACAAATTTCATGAAGATGAACACGTTACTAAGTTATCGCGGAACAAACATTTAAAATCAAAAAACCATCGCAAAGCACGGACGTCCCAGTAGCCAGCCAACAGTTCTGTTGTGTTCGAAGTTGTCTGTAAGAACTTTGATTCGCTAAGCTCGTTCATTCGATAAAGACAGGAGAGGGCTAAGGAGCTCCGGTAGTTGGGCGGCGTTCAAAAAGACCTCAAAACTTTAGGAGTTAGTCGTTGAAGAGATCAAGCCATTAACAGACCAGAATGGAAAAAGTTGCTCGACCAGACCAAGGCCCAGCCGAGCTGTAGAGCTTAAGATGATCATCATTTAACTAATAAACAAATGTAATTAAAAAAACGAAAAGAGGCTTGTAAGACGTTTATGAATAAGGAAGGGGGTTAGACTTGTAAATGCGACGCTTTACGTAATATACAAAAACGTAACTCACGGGCGCAAGCGAGTCAATATAATATGTAAGACCTAAGTTTAATAGTTTACAGTGACAGTCGTATCATAAGACAATTGTATAAGTACTCACGACACGATAAGTCGTTTTCTGAAACTGCGCGGTACCGTAATTCGGGGTGAATAGGTTTCGCGGGGGGAGTTGGCTTGCGAATCCAGAATTTCTTTTTTGAGTAGTTACTTTAATTTTTGGGCTTATGTTGCTCTCAAAGTAATTTGATTATATTTTTAGACATATTTTTTCTTCTTTTCGCAATACTAAGCTCCCAAATCATACAATTTTGAAACACAAATTCACTCTCAAAGTTGATGCTCGAAATCGGCGGATTTTTAGTTGATTTTAACTTTGATTTTAAGTGATGTTTACCAAAGTAAGTGTTCATATACTATTCGGATATCGTTTATATACTTACATGGCTTATTGGAAACAGAAAAACATATGTTATATTTTCTTTATTTATAATGGTTTTAACATAGAAAACAATCCAACCGCATTTGATGATTTTTATGGGGTGAGTAGGTTTGTACTGTGGGGTGAGTTGGCTCGACAACGGGGACAGTTGGCTCACGAATGGGGAGAGTTGGTGTTACGAACGGGGTGTACCGGCTTGGTAGAGGGGGGAGATGGCGTTCGTAGTTCAGGGTTGTCGATTTACATAAGTAGTCAAAAGTGTCTTACATTATAATGAAATGGTAAATATTATTTTAAAAATCATTGAAGTAGCAAAGAAATTAAATAAATTGCAAATTAAATCAACACGTTATATTAAAATTACGTCCACTGTTGAACATAGACCTTCCTTTTAGCTTTTTTCCATATAACATATCGGTTGGAAGCGACCTACATTAATCGACTTTAATTCAACTCGTGAGTTTATTTATTTTTATTTTATTATTAATATTTGATGTGTGATGAGTGTGTATTGTCAAACTACATACGTATGAGAATATGACTGTGTCCTATCTCATTGCTACCCTACGTCGACAGACGTGGAGTTTTATCAACGTATTTGAATATTCGATTACCGTAGGCTCAAAGAGGGCTAGGGCCTACGCTAAGTGACGCGGACGTCCGCCGCGTGCGTCCGCTCGCGGGTCCCCATCCACACTCCCGCCATACTAAAATCATAGAATTTCTTATACTCGGGACCCGCGAGCGGGCGCATGCGGCGGGCGTCCGCGCGAGGTAGCGTAGGCCCTTAGGGACAAAATCATAGACTAGTATAAGGACGGGCCCAACGGGCACTACTAAGTGAGTCAGTTTGTTGGTGTCAAAATGCGATTGATCTAAAAAACTATTTATCCTTACTAATATTATAAATGCGAAAGTGTGTGTGTGTGTGTCTGTCTGTCTGTCTGTTTGTCCTTCTTTCACCGATCAACGGAGCGACAGATTGACGTGATTTTTTAAGTGGAGATAGTTGAAGGGCTGGAGAGTGACATAGGCTACTTTTTGTCTCATTCTTACCCCCCACTTCCCTAAAAGGATGATGATGATTCCGCAATATCCAAGGTAGGAAGCTAAAAATTGGTATGCGGACTATTTGTGACTAACAAAAAAAATCGGTTGTGTTCGTTGGTTATTTTTTTGAAAACTGCCCCCAACCCTTAAAGGAGGGGTGAAATTATAACGCAAGCGAAGCCGCGGGCAAAACCTAGCACGTCATAAAAATAAGGGTCACTACTTATCGAAAACATTAAGCCGGTTCAAATAGGAGCATAAATAAAACATAAATTTGCTACATTAATAAAAAAAATCTCTTGACAAGTCGAGCTATTGTCTTAATCCAAAAGTGGCAACCCTAGCAATTTTTCCAACTCACCCCTTTGGTAAGCCATCTCACCCCAACTACGGGGTGAGCTGGTTTTGCCTACTATTATGCATTTTTCGTAGAAACTATGCAATGTAGCAACAAACTATCATTGACAAAATAAAATTCATACCTCCGGAACACTTTTTTTGTATATAAATCAATGTGCCACATATAAAAATAAACTTTTATCTAGGTTTGAACTTCGATTTCGCGCCAACTCACCCCGAATTACGGTAGGAGACGAGTGAGTGCTACATTTAATCGTGTACGCGATAAGGGAGTCACACATTACAGCGGAATTCAGCTTTTCAAAGACAAAAGCGGAAATTTGTCTATGGGTACAAAAATACAGCTACCAAAAATTTCCGCTTTTGTCTATGAATAGCTGAATTCCGCTCTAATGTATGGTAAAGTTCGTCCAGAGCCTCGTCTTTAGAGCCACCATGCCAAACAGCGACATAATATCCGAAAGAATCCACAACGGCCGCATTAAACGCATCTCTCATGAAAACTGTCACTTTTTTGGCGCACTGCCACCTAGCGAGAGCGAACAAAGGAACAGCCAAAACAAAAGACAGGCAGCTAAAAATATTAATATGTAACATCATTGTTTTGATATAAAAGACATTTATTTTTAACCAACTTCAGATAAGATGCCCATAATTAGTTACACGACATCTTCATATGTGAATTAAGAGTACTCTATTTTTACGGTCGTTATACTTTAACTAACTTTAGGCACCCCATTTAAGCTATCTGAGTAAGCCATATTAAGGGGTGTGCCTTTGCCAAATGGTAGGATTACCAATTAATTACGTAAGAGAGTGAACTGTGTTACCAACAACACAGGCCTTGTTGAGCTTACCGTGGAACTAGATCGATTGGTGTAAGATTGTCCCATAATATTCTATTTATTTATTAACATCTTTTACTGAACCTCTAGTTCCAAACCAAAGTATGCACGACGTTACAGATTAAATAGGTACGCGGCATTATATTGGGTAAGGAAGAATACAATTTTGAATCTGTACGAGTGCGACGTAAGCGCCGGCTTCCAAATGGTACTTATACTAAAATAATTCCAAAATTGGTACATATGCATATGTATTGCAAAAGTTCTTTTCATATTCAATATAATTACATTTTATTATTATTTATATTTATTCATCTTTTTACTTAAGCTAGGTCATTTTATAATATTTTTATACACCGTGGGCACGTATAACCCGACAGATCTTAACCACGAATTTCTGAGACCAAAAGAAGGAAAAAATATTATGTGACTTTAGGTCAAATTCGCCAAAAAAAATATTTTTTCGTTTTTTTTTAATTTTTGAATGTTTATTGCACATGAAAAGTAAATGTTATTAATAAAATTAGCGCCTAAAACAAATTGGTACATTTTTTGGAAAAATTTAGTTTCTGCATAGTTTTCCTTGTCACTTTGATATCTGTCAATAAGGACTTGTAAACTATGTCCAATATTGGCGAACAACGCCATCAGAAAGGCGTTTTGTGCTGAGTTATAATAAAAAGTGTATTTTTTTTTTATTGGTATTAACTCTGAAACTAGGCGTATACCAGAAAAGTTTATAGGACATTTTAGTATCTAAATATGATCAGGAATACACTGTTAAAATCTTTCTAGTTATAAGGGCCCACGGTATATAAGTAAAAAATAAAAGTACATCTAAAACACAAAAACAGTAAAAAGATTATAAAAAACCTAGGGTGCCGCCGGCAGCGGAGCAACGCCCAGGCTGCCGGTGGTCAGGACCGCCGGGAGAGGAGGTACAGTTACAGTAGTAAGGTGGAGGTACTTCTCCAGTCAGGCTCTGCTCCAGATTTGACCGAGATGACATTTGCAGTACCCATACCTCTCTTTTGGACGTAGTTTAGGACATACCCGGATCCAAGGACGACCAGCGTCCTTAATAACAACACTATCATTGCTGACACCAAGGAGTAGGAAATGCAACTGAAAAAAATTTAGTATGACATTGACCCGTAGCTATTAATTTATCGATTTACCAATTTCCATATAAAAATCTTACCGGTATACTTTTCCTAGCCAGGAGACATAACTCTTTATATGTGGATGAGTTTGGTGAAAGGGCCCACTTTGTCGGTACACATAGATAATTCATTCGTTCACTAATAGATAGGGTATAATGTTCTAAAGAAGATAGATGGACAAGAAAAGTCACAGAATGGTACCCAACAGGAAAGAAAAGACTATAACAAAGACCCTATAAAAGATGGGAAGATGATTTTCCTGGTGACTAGAGAGATCTGTCAAAAAACCCCGAGGATTGGCGTCGCCTGGAGGAGGCATATGTCAAAGACATCCTGACATAGAAAAAGAAGAAAGAAAGAACAATAACAAAAATAAAAATAAAATAAAATAAATAATGTGTAGTTTTTGAAAGTAAGAATATGTAACTCCATATTAACAAAGTGAGACCTTTTTCCCTAAACTAAAACATATATGGATGACTACCCCTTTTGGGTCAATGGACTTAGGAGCTACAATATGCTTGCTTATCTAATATGACATGCAGCCCCCTTATTAAATCTTGCATGCACAGCATGCATAAGAAAACTTACAAACTGTTACAAATAATATGTAAATTTTCGGTTTTATTTAGTTGTAATTAGATCTCAGAAACATGTCGTGCGTAGTGACAATACAAGTAAGACAGAAGATTAAAACAGTGTTAGTATGTCTCACAAAAGTTTAAATTCAATAAATGTTACAATAATTAAACTAAAAAAGCACAGAAATTTAAACACACACAAAAGTATAATTGGAGGCTTATTGACATTGAAAAAAGACCATATACAAGTATATCTGTCAACAAAATTAATTTGTATGATGGAGTTACTTACTTTCTTTAACCTTTTGAACGCCACGCATCGGACGGAAAAATCGTGCCACTAGCGCCAGAGCGAAATTTGCACGAGCGCACTCAGATACCATAGTGATTGGAAAACAACATATCGACGAAACTTTTCTTTCCGCCTAATAGTGGATTTAGTTAGGCAAAATCACTTTAGATATTTAGAAATCATAATAGTAAAGAATATTCATTTCGTATTTTTCTTATACACCTAAATTCAACTACAAAAACATGAAAATTAATATACAATTTATTTTTATTTTATTAATATAGCCACAGCACTACTTAAGTGATAACGTCACGCGTTGACGTGTTATGACGGCTTTGGCGCTGGTGGCACCGTAACTTATTATGAATGTTAGAGTTGAGGGTGAGAGATATTCATTCATTTCTGTATCGATATTTCCGTGGTGTAACTGTATGAAGGAAAATACGTTAGGTTTTTTAGTGTTTAGTTGAGTAAAAAAAGTTTAACAATACCATCAAATAAATAAATTTTATGATAAAAACTAATGAACATCGGACAGAACGGGTGTGTAGGTAAAAAACACCTCGCGCACATTTCATTCTTTTGTACCTAAAGAAACTTGGTATATCCCTAATAATGACATATTCTTTGTTCACTTAAACTCGGTCTCTCACCGATAACATTCATATTGGTTGACATTTTATCTAAAATACCATTTCATTATTTTTACTTATTTGGTATGAATGAAATGGACCGAAAGTCCACGTGTCGTGGTATTTATCATTGTTTAAGGATTAACCAGAATGCGGCGAAGCAATAAGATTAAAAGAAACGACATACACATTGTTATGTTTTAAATACGGCCCTTATAACACGTATTGCATTTATTCCATTGCGACTTAAATAAAACTCTTTATTTTTTAATAATGCATATATTAAAGTAAAAATTTAAAATATATACCTTTTTTAACATTACGATATGTAGTTCCTAAAACTAATCTTCTACACGAATCACACTTTAATAATTAGTTTTATTATATAATAAAGCTTAAAATGCGAAAAACATTCATAATTACAGTGTTTGGTTAATGTTCATACAATAATTAACATCAACCACTAATCACTATGCTTTCAAACGAACAACACTATTTCGAAGTGACGTCACGCTGCTTGACGTGATTACCCGTCAACGGCGAGGAGAGCAGTGCCTTTTTGTTCTTTTAAATAGCATTGAGGTATTTTCTATTTTTTTCTTGAGTTACGGGTTATTTAGAATGAAATTTTAACTAAAAAGATAGGTGAATGGTAGAGCTATAATAAATATACAAAAATATTTCTATAAAGGTTGTTTATTAAGGAGTATTTTGATCTCTCATTTTGGACGTTTTAACACGTCATGGCGCTGAAGGCACGACTTTTCTTTGACGTGTTTGAACGGCTTTGGTGGTCAAAGGGTTAACATTGACTTTGTCCACTATAACAAGGTCATCTTTTGTCTTACATACTGTGTTCAGTTTTCAATAATGACTCCCAATGCCATTTGTACAATATTGGTAGATAATCTCTTATTGATCCTTAAGTTGCCCATTATATAATTTTTGATTTGTAGAAAATGTTTCTAATAGTTAGTTACTGCAAGACAGGCCTTAAAAGGCGGAGGTGTTGCCTAACATATTTATACTGTCCTTAACGGGCCAGTTTCTGCAACACAGGCCTTATATTATGTTGTTTGAGACCATTCCATGGAGCAATAGATGGGTTTTGGAGAAGGGGTGGGAAGATGTTGACAATGACCTGAGTTGATGGAAAAATATGATTCAAGCCCAACACCTTAACAGGGGGTTACAGGAGCAAAAACATAGAATATGTTTTGAGGTTTTTGAAATGGTACTGGTTTTAGTACTTGGCATGCTCAAATTGCGCACAGAAGTGCATCTTTCAGGAACTGCAATTTATAAGTAAAATAAAAGTATTTTAATGCTCATATTACAGCTATTGCAATATACTTTTAAGGCTTAATACTAAATTGGGCCATTAAATGGATAAACCAAATGTGTAAATAGATTCAAGTTAATTCAAAAGCCTCTTTTTAGATTAAATGGTTAGGAAAACTATGCTAATCTTTGAAGATCTTTCAAGTCTTGGTTATTTTTACAAAGCTATTCCTGTATAAGTATAAATTATAATTACTGGAAGCTAATAATTTTACTGAAAATGTCACACATCAAATAAATGAATTGAAACTAACATACACAGGTAGAACTCATTATTAATAGACTTCATTGTTATAAAATTATTACATTGAACGAATCAATATGTACAACTCAATGATATTATTTATTTATTTATTTAAACTTTATTGCACATAAGGAAACTGAACGTACAAAAGGCGGACTTAATGCCATAAGGCATTCTCTACTAGTCATGAGTCAACCTTTAGGGCAAAACAGAAAAGATTGTAGGCGGTGCATCTAAAGAAATTAATAACGAAAAGTTATTCTATTATCCTACTCATACAGATAAAATATGTAAACTAGAATACATAAAATACATATATATATATAACTTATATTTTACCATGGATAGATTATACTCTTAACATTATGAGCACAAAAAATACTTCAAATTTAATTTAATAACCTAGTAATGATTCTGTTATTTTTATCTATTGACAATCATCAAGACGACAAAGATGTATCTTTGTCACTCTTGTCGTTAGAAAATGACAGTTTGTCTATTTCTCACCCGGGTGACGGGAGCTCATGGGTACGTCCGCATCTCTCGCTTGCCGGGTCACGACTAGAGACAGTTATTTGCTTGACTTTGAGAGTGCACAAAACCCATCTGTCATTATTATATGTCATAGGTACAGTCAAGTGCAAAAATACGTATCGAAAAAATCGTCTCATAAATATGGTACTACGCACTTATTACAACGGAATAAGATACTATGGGACATATTTTTGAGTAAGATGAGTACACCCATATTTTTACACTTGACTGTACAACTCAGCAGAACTGACACACTAATACATTATCAAAATTGGACGTTTTTAGCATTGCAGGGATATCAAATACTATGCAAAAACACAGGCATCAAACATTGAGAGTGCAGTATACAGCAAACTACAGGATTATCTTGCAATCACAGAGATTTAAAAAATGGCCTTTTCCAATTAATGGTTGTGAAAGTCTGTTCGATAGTGACTGTATAGTCCCTTAATTTAAATGTGATTTCTACACAACATTATATTATTGTAACGCAATTGAAGGCTCGACTGTACATTACCTAACATCGAGTTCAGGGCTCATATTTTTTTTATAGATTGTACTCATCATAAGGAGTCTCCCCACCAAATCTTATGGTGGGAAAACCCCAAAAAAAAATTATTCTTCCCATACAAAATTCACAATTACATGCTGCCTGTCAAAGTCTGCATGCGTTCATTTGCACGCATTTGTAGGAACATTTTAGGATAGTTCAAAGTAGGTTCAGAGTTCAGACAGACTCTAAGGCAGGTCGGTGTAGGTACGACGACGAGCGAAGCGAGGAGGAGTGTTAGGTACTGGCAAAGCAGCAGCGGCCGGCAAAGCGGCAGAACCTAACACTGTCACACTCCCCCCCTTCTAACCTCTTCCGCTAACATACGGCCCTCAGGCGACTAATATGAAATGCGCCCATTGAACTGCCCAATATTGACGAAATTGACTTTTCTATGGGAACTCTCAAATTTTTTTCTTTAAAAAACCATGCATTTCCGCACTTTTTGGATTTCAAATTTACAAAAGGTATGGTTAAATCTACCATTAAAACAAAATGGGCGTATTTGGCCAAGTCAGCTAAAGTACAGTCCTTCCCAATTGAAGGTAATCAACAACAGCTGTTTATTATAATCAATTTCAGCTAGTTATAGATTCAGAAGTGTAACTACCACTGCTTACTTTGTTTACGATTATTTGTGGCTATGTTTTTCGTCGCAAAATAATACTTAGGGTAACATAATCAAGCTAAGTTCTAAATATTTAGATAATACTTAAGGACTTAACATTTTGTGTATTGTTTTTCAAATACATACTGCAAAAGCCACACAAAAATACGAAAGATAATAGGCAATAATAAGAAATTCATTCGCAGCACATTACGAAGCACTTTGACCTACAATAGCTTAGTATTCTTGCTAAAATACGACACAACAAAACTGCAAGTAATTGCTTCCATGAGGTTATTATTGTTAACAATTAATGACGTTATCATATTAATTCTCTTACCTCTTCGCTTTTCATGATTTCTTTGAATTCTCGTTTAATTCGTTTGGCTGATATATTGGCCATTATGGATAACGCTAATAAAAATCACTGAACTAAAATTTAGTAGGGTTTTTGAAAGACAACAAAATAAGGATGGGTATTCGGTTTAGGGTTGCCAGCCTATTAATCTACTAATAACACCATTCACCACTAAAGAATATAATACTTTTATACGAGTTTCTTATCAAATTAAAAATATACGGTAGAATATAATGATAAAAAATATATGCGACTTCATGAGATCAATGAGGCTAGTGTGTACAGCTCAAAGCAAGTATCTCTAGAGTTGACACACCCGTTCCCCCATAAAGGACTGAACACACGCTATGCGACTAATTTCAAAACACGTTTCAAGATGGCTGATACCATAACTAGCCTACATAATTTAGTCGGTTCTTTTATTCCCCCTTCAAAAAATAGTGGAGGTATGGGGTGGAGGGTAACATTCGTTTATTGTACATAGGGCCTTTTGGAAGTAAAAGCCCCGTTACACTGTCCTAGTTGGCTACCTAAATGAATTAGTTTCTAAATTTAGTCAAGTGTAACCACACTTAGCAAGCAAACTTACTATTGGAGAAAGTTAGGCTCCTAATTAGGATGCTACTTAGGACACTAAAAAAAGTAAAGTGTAACAGGGCTTTAAGCAATAGTCACAATGTGAAACTATGACGAGGACCGAGGATAATAGCGCCTTCTCTGTCATACCTATTCAAAGTTTAATAATTCCATTCGTTCAATGTTGGTATTATTATTTCCAAGTCAAGTCTATGGCAAGTAAATCTATGGCAAGTATCTCTATGGAGTAAAAAAATATTATTGAAATGTTTATCTAATAATTAGATGGTAATTCCTTCAATACTGCTCCACCCAAAACAATTATTTTTTTAAATTAATTTCTGACTTATGTTATGCTGAGCAACTCTATTTCCGGGTATAGACAACTATTATGAGGTTGACTTTGTACGGACTTGCGCACTTGCTTTCTTTTTTCGTCTTAAGTCATCCATAGACAAAAGGTACAGCTCCCATCAGTCTTCAGAAACGTACGCAAGGCTTTATGCTATGGTCGATTGAAATTGGATGGTGGTGTATATATTTTATTTGACTCCGTGAATCTTTATTTTGAAGATTTATTAATAAAACTCATAGTAAAATGGTGTTTTTCGGTCGGTAATAGCTTCTGGCAATATTTAAGTGTTAAAATTACTAAGTTATGGCTAGTGAATCGGACTGTGTAAGGACAGAGTTATGTTAATGTACTCCTCATGTCACCGGGTTCCACCTATGTACCTGGCCCTCGAAGGTGCGTTACTTGAATTGACTCATTTATTTACCTCACTGTTGTTATGCGAATCGTGTCCACAAGCTACCAGGGATAGTTGTTACTTTGTTTTTATTCATAATGCGTCCTTTGTTTGATGTGGTACTTGGTGTAGCATAAATAAATGAAGCGAACCCTTGTTCCGCGGGCTCGGCTCGCTATAGCTCATCTCATCTGGCACTGAATTAATTACATTTTTCTGGGATTCATTATAACTTTTACTGAATGAGAATACTTTTTATGAGATGTCATAGTCTATTTGTTAATCTAAACTTTGTTGTTATTATGATAGAGTTCCGTAACTTCGCTTTTATTTATACAACATCACGGTATTACTAAGGATATGCTATTAGAAAGCTACAATTAAAACTATATATTTGATACAGCTTATTATCTTACAGTTTGGGAAAAGATAAAATCAGAAATTACTTATATTGGTTGCTTTATTTATTAGTTCGTTTTATCTGTTGCTATTTACATATTTGTATCTGTTAATTTCTATTTTTCCCGTCATTCGACGTAACCAGTTGAGATCAAACCACATGCTTGGCTATATACCTAAATAATTTAAACCTAATATGTAAGAGCTGCTCAGCAATTGTTTTTAAACCATCTTGCTATTTGCTGTAAACAAATTTTGTCATTACCCTTTAACATATTTTGGATGAATTTTATACATATTTATATAAACTTATGGTCACAAATGACTCTGGTTCTGTTTAAGGCCAGGCCAAACTTCCATAAGGTTCCATATGGTCTTAGTCTTGATTTGGATGATAATAGTTTTGAAATTGTTTTATTGTGTAAAACCACAATCAAGCAATTGTTGTTTTTTACTCAAATCCTTGCAATATCCCTAATTCTGTAGTTATGCTGGCACAGGAGAGCCAAATTAGTTGAATAGTTAAATTCCTAGCTGGATATAGAAACATCAGAATATACCCGCATGTGTTTTTTACTGTACTGTAAGAATACTATATCTTAAAACAATGGTACATCATGGAAATTTCATGTTTATTTTCTATATTTTAGCCATTTAGATGGGAAAGTCAATATTGCCTATGTTCCAGGATAATGGGTGAATCAGACTCCCAAAGTCAGTTTTGATCAATGGTCATTTATGTATGTATGTATGTATATTCTTTATTGTCATGCATGAGTGCTTGAGATTTCGCGAGCTGATGGATAATAGGCAGTCATGGCGAGTTAACATGATAATAATTATAAAACTAGATAAAAACTATAAAACAAAATTATTTTGATTTATAATACTTATGTAGTTTTGCGGTGTACTTATTAAGTTCATAAGTTCTGTCACTAGGGTATTGACTGGTAAAATAGGAATTGTTAGTGATTGCTTACTATTTCAATATATGGTTATAGAGTCTATATAACAGTGATCATTTTAAGATATTTTTTAATGCAAATAGTTATAATCTTATATAGAAGACTACCTTGATTTATGAAATCAAAATCATTGTGTTTTGCTCAAAACTGAAAAATACGTTCAGGAGAAGAATAGCTGAAGCACAGACTTGTAAGTCGACTAAATTATCATAATGATTTTATCCATTTATCGCCCACTACTGAGCATAGGCCTCTCTTCGAGTATGCCATTTGTCCCGGTCCTGAGCGAACCACATCAGAAGTGACCCGATCCTAGTGAAGCGATCTTCTGAATGTCATCCAGCCAACGGAAGCCAAGGACTCCTTTCGTCCAAAAGTCAACTAAATATAGGTTTCGAAATATGCCTTTATCTTCTACTTTCTTAAATTAACAATAGAATTTGTAACTCCTAGACAACTACAACAATGATCTTCACCAACTTTTGTGAAGTATAATTTTCATAAACATCGGCATGTTTGGGTCTGTCCACAATCTTCAAGTTTACAAGGATCTATAAAATATGCGATCTTGATTTTAAGTCAATCATAGTATATTTTAATCTGTATGAAATATGCTTTCTAATCATGTCTGCACTTTTTTAATAAAAACTTTGTATTATATTTTCTAACTCAAAACTCTTGTGACAGAACTTATGAATCGACTAAGTATTAGTGATAAGACTGTAATGCGGTGTAAACATAAAATAAACAATTGTAGAAAAACAATACAAATACAATATTATAATAGGCAAACTTATCCTTACAAGGGATGTCTTCCTGTAAACCTTTGAGTAGATGAGAGACTTAAGAAGTGAAAAGAGAATATTTTCGGGATTATATGTGTTTTTTACTCAAATCACACACTTTTACACTTTAATCACGCACTATTGTCCCTCCCAGCACATGTGCTGGTAGAGTATCGCGTTGATAGCCTATTTTTTCACAACTATCTTACATTGTACATATGTGTGAAAACTCTACCTTCATTGTCTATACATAACACTAATTTAATTTAGATATTTATTTTCAGAATCGAAAATGTAACATGGCCCAAACCAATATAATGGCATTTAAAGCTGTATGTTGACGAAAGTTGAATGTTTCAACTCGTCTTTCTCATTAAATATAAGGGCAACTAACCATACTATTTTCATTTTCGTAATTATATAGAAGTTTTTATGCGCGAAAAAAATAGTTTTTGTTCATATATTAAAGCTATAATACTGCCCTGCTAAGCCGAATAATGCTATTTCAAAATCATATTATCTTGAAAATTGTTATTGTTATTTATTTATTTACATATAATAAGCATTACAGTAAGGCTTGTTCACGTAATAAAGTAGCCACCTAGAACTAAGTCTTCACAGGAATATATATATTTTTTTGAATGCTAGTATGTGACATTCCAAAAAATATATAATCAAGTTATAAAAAAGTATAAAATAGATGTCATTGAGTAAATATAATCAAAATGCCGAGATTAAATGAAAATATTCGTAAATTAATTATTGTCGCCTATTGCACCGAAAAGGGTGTCTCGATGCGACATTTAGCAAAACGATATAAAATATCTAAGGACGGTGTGCTAAAAGTGATCAGTAAATTTGGGCAATTTCATACTCTACATGATCTACCGGGTCGCGGTCGAAAAAAAGACTGCGTGAAGCCTAAATTGGACACCGCAATAGCTTCCTCGTTCCGCGTTAATCCATCGGCCTCTGTTCGAGATATCGCCAAAAAGCTCAAAGAGGACCCAGTGTGTTGACGATGAGGGACCCTATTGTTCCTTTAGCCGTCAACACAGTGAATCCTCCTTTTTGTAAAGGGTCGGCAACGCGCATGTGACTCCTGTGGAGTTACAGGCGTCCATAGGTTACGGTAGCTGCTTACCATCAGGCAGGCCGTATGCTTGTTTGCCACCGTCGTAGTATTAAAAAAAAAAAAAAAAAAAGGTAAAGACATCGGTTGGAAATGTACAAAACGCTAAGAAGAGAAATAATCTTGTGACCAGAATGAAACAAAAAATCCCGAAAAGGACCCCCTGCTCAGATCGAAAGAGCAAAATGTCGTGCTAAAACTTTGAGCAAGTTTTTCAATCAAAATCGCGATCGATGCATATTAATGGATGACGAAACATATGTAAAAAAAGACATGAGAACTTTACCGGGGCCTCAATTTTATTCGTGTGTGGCTGGCCGGGATGTTTCGGAAGAGCATAAGTCCATCGCTTTTGAAAAATTCGCCCCTAAAATCATGGTACGGCAAGCTATTTCCTCATGCGGGCTGAAGAGTTCGAGCTTTTTTACTACTGGCACAATCAACGGAGATGTCTACCGACAGGAGTGTATTAAGAAGCGAATTCTGCCCTTATATAGGAAACATGCACGTCCCCCTATATTTTGGCCTGATTTAGCTTCAGCTCATTACGCTCAAACAACCTTAAATTTGCTCGATAGTCAGAATGTTATTTATGTGGCGAAAAACATGAACCCGCCAAATTGCCCAGAACTTCGCCCGACAGAAAGGTATTGGGCGAACATCAAGCGATACCTGCTCAAGAAAGGTGCAGTAGCGGACAGTGATGCTGACTTCAAAAGAATATGGAACGCAGCCGCTCGTCAGTTCACTAACACGTCAATAACTACACTAATGGCAGGCGTTCGAAAGAAAGTAAAACAATTCTCCAGTTCCTGAGGATTCCCCAAAAACTGCATTGTATTTTATTTTTTGAATGTTTTCTTATATAATAACCTGTTTTTGTTATCTGTAGCGTTAGAAGTAAACGATTTATTTACGTTTTCATATGGCTACTTTATTACGTGAACATGCTTTATTCCAGGACACCAAGACACTTATATACAAGTCACAACATCTCAATAACTAAAAATATTAAAATTACCAAATAAACATGTCATCAAGTACAATAAATTCAAACAACTCTAAATGTCACCATCTTAAATTACATAAATAATCTAAAGTCAAACAGTCAAAAATTAACACAATCATTTACAATAAATAAATTAAACAGTAAAATAACATTAAACATTCAGTCGTAAGTTCGCAACAATAATTAAAAATATATTCATTATCCAAATAAATTAAAAAAGGTTATTACAAAAAAACGAAATAATAATATTTTTTCAACCACTCTTAAACCTCAAGAGACCTCAAAGTGACTTCTGTGAATTCACTCGGAGTGCAGCTGAATAAATCTATTTCGGCCGAAATCTGGTACAAAATATTGATTGCCCTAATCAGGGGCGCATTAGCGAGTAGGTTAGTACGTGCTATAGGTAGGTTAGTACGTGCTAAAATGGAACTCTGAGCTACAGAATTTAAGGTATAAGTTTTTTTTACTAGCGCCATTCGGCTTAGCAGGGCAGAATAGAAATTGTAAATAATAATTCATTCATATGAGCTTTAAAACCTCATTTTCCAAAAAAAGTGACTAGAACTAGATAGGTTCTTTGTGTATACCTTTCATAATGAGCTTTTTCCACCAGCTTACAACCGATTGCGCGTCGACAAATGTTGTGACACTTGTGACTACGCCACATTCAATGTAACGGAACAGTAAACTCACCTTAAGATGCCTAATAAGGCATGGGAATACCCAAAACACGCGAATTTCACTAAATGCTGCATTTACTTCGAAGGCAATGGCGAAAATACTTAGTTTTTATTAATCAACTATTGATGCATATAATACGAGTAGTTCATTTTTTTATCTAGACGACCATCGCAACAAATATTACATTTTAACAAGTAAAATAAAATAAAAAATTGGTTGTCTTGGAAGGCCTTTCCGGATTTTCCAGTTAGATTTTACGAAAAAATGGTTAACAATTCTTATTTAATTTGCATAAAATTCAATTAAGTATATAAATGCCTGAGACGGCCATGGAAATAAAAATCGAAGATTCATCTGGGATAATAGACAAAACCTTCCGATTATATGCCAGTTTTTTGATGAAAACACGGTTACATTTCATATTTTCCACGAAAACCCTAAAAATATTTTGCCCTAAAAATATTACCATAGCAAAGTTACACTATATTTCTATCACGATAAAATCATTACTATAGTGGTAAATTTTAATTAAGTATGAATTTAAAAAAACCGGCCAAGTGCGTGTCGGACCACGCATAGGAGGGTTCCGTACCTTCAATGTAATAAAAACCAAACTAATACCAAAAGGTCAAAAAAAAGAGGAAAAAGCTCGGTGTGCTCAATAGAGCGAGGTGATACTTCACTCCGGGGCAGAGACTGCTCCTATACAAGTCGCAAGTCAGACCCCACATGGAGTACTGCTGTCACCTTTGGGCGGGAGCACCTGGATACCAGCTTGGGCCCTTTGACTCGGTGCAAAGGCGCGCTGTGCGGATCGTCGATGATCCCAAACTCACGAGCGATATTGAACCATTGAGTCTAAGGAGAGACTTTGCCTCCTTATGTGTGTTCTATCGCTTGTACAATGGGTTGTGCTCTGAAGAACTGTTTGATATGATGCCCACGGCAGCTTTTTATTACCGCACCGTGTTCATCCTCACACCCTGGAGCCTAATGGGTCGCGCACTGTACGGTTTAAGAGGAATTTCCTCGTCGTCGTCGAAAAAAGGTCGTATCTGATGCCTATGGAAGAAGTTTTTTGGAGATAACTCAAAAATGGCTGAACCGATAATGTTCAAAATAATTTTCGTAGAAAGTATATGATAAGGCACATCGCCTCAAATTTTTTGGACTTACGGTTCAAAAGTTACCGGGGGGGGGCTACACAATTTTTCTAACTTTCGAAGCGATTATTTCAGAAAATATTCACTTAATCACAAAAAGGTCAAAGAAACCTCAATGTTATTTTTAAAGACCTATCGATTGATGTATCACATGTTGATATTTGGTTAAAAAACATTTTTTGAAATTTAGCTACATCTATGGAGCGCCCCCCTAAAAATTATTTTTTTTCAAATTTAACTCTATAACTAAGTAGCGGCATACAAAATACACCTTATGTGTAAATTTTATTCAGATACGTCGTATAGTTTCCGAGTAAAATGGCTGTGACTTACGGACGGACAGACAGACAGACAGACATGACGAATCCATAAGGGTTCCGTTTTTTGCCATTTGGCTACGGAACCCTAAAAAGACCTATAAATCACACTTCAGAGGACACTTTCTGTAAGAATCGTACTTTTGGGTACTTAATAATAATAAAAATTGTTCAAAATTATTTTTTGTATTACTACACTCGCGATCAAAAAAATCGACTCAAACTAATTTTTAATTTCATCGTTTAATATCTCAGGAACCAATCATGAGATCAAAAATGCAACGGTACTATTTTAGAGCTAACAGTGTCAGCTTTCAATACGAGCATGTTTTTCAGGCGAAAAATTTCAGTTCATGAAAAACAAGCTAGCATACCAAGGAGGTGTAAAATTTGGGTGCAAAAATGACCTTAACAACGAAAGAAAAAACATTTTCATGAACGAATAACAATTTATTTTTATCTTTAATACCTGGTGTTACCACCAAAAACCTTTTTCACACATGCCATGCGTCTCTTCATTGACCTTATCAGCTTCCTGATGGTATCCTGGGGGCATGCTTCCCACTCTTCGACCAAAGCTTCTTTCAGGGCCAAAATTGTCTCCGGAGCAGGATTGCGAGCTCGAACCTTGCGTTTCAGGTAATCCCATAAGTGCTCGATATGATTTAAATCAGGACTCAGAGGTGGCCACTTCAGAGTCGGCATGCCAACTGCGTCAAGGTACTCCTTTGTGACGCGGGCGGTATGACAAGGGGCGTTGTCTTGCATGAAATGGAACCCCTCGTCAAAGAACCCGGCGTATGGGACGACATGGTCTTGCAGGATGTCGGTGATGTACCTGTCTGCATTCAAACCACCGCCTCGACCCCCGCCATCAACAAAAACCAGCTCGGTCCGCCCCTCCATGGAAATCCCCGCCCACATCATGACGGAACCTCCACCGTAGGCGACTGTTTCAGCGAAGCAACACTGGGCGAACCTCTCTCCAGGTCTTCGGTACACCCGTCCTCTTCTGTCGCTGCCATGGAGACACACTCTGCACTCGTCGCTGAAGAGTACGCGGCTCCATTGGTCGTAGGTCCAATTTTCGTAGGTCGCCACGAATTCCTTCCGAGCGTCCCGATGCCTCTGAGTCAGTTTGGGCCCAGTAGCAGGTCTTCTTGGGGTAAGGTTGGCTTCCTTGAGTCTCCGCCGAACTGTTGAGGTGCTAACAGGCACAACCCGGTTCCGCATCAGGTCTTGCTGGATGGCAACAGCGGTACGGTGGCGATTACGAAGACTGGAGGTGGCGATGAAGCGGTCATCCCTCTCCGATGTGCACCGCTGACGGCCAGATCCTTGTTTCCGTTTCAAGGTTCCAAACCGACAAAACCGACGATAAACTCTGGAGACAGCAGACTGGCTTAAATTCAGCTGCTCAGCAACAGAACGCTGCGAGAATCCTCGATTCACCAAGGTGACGACTTCGGTGGCTTCAGCTTCGGTGGTATCCATTTTTCGAAGGTGATTCCGGTGTAAGATTGCGAGGAGATGTGCACTGGTCAACTTCTGATAAGCGAATGATAAGAAATAACCGGTTACACCGGTTTTTATTGGTCTCAAGAGGGCACAACTCGTGCATATCATAACCATGTAAAATGCCATTTTGTACAAAAACTGCGATAACCTAAAAACTACGCAACTGAGATCGATGTCTTTTACTGTTTTTTGTAGCTGAATAAATTCGTAATAAAATTGCATTCAAAGTTTTATTAAAATATTTCCCGCTTTCCGGAAATACGACCAAAAGTAAAAAATGTTGCTTGAGTCGATTTTTTTGATCGCGAGTGTAGTACTTCAAACTATCTTATAAATAGCATTTTATGCGGCTTTTTTCATTAATAGCGTTTTTCGACCTTTTAGGGAATAAGCAGCCTTAAAATGACATACGAGTAATCATTTATAAAATCTTTCCCCTCTAAAGTTCTCTTTAAATGTGTCACGTTGTATGGCTATTTATCTGCAGTTTGCCTTAAGTCTTAACACGTCGAAAACAATGGGCCCTTGATTGCTATCACTTAGTGTGTGATAAGGGGCATTATAGCGTGAATCAAGAGACCATTGTGTTCCCTTTATTCATATGTTTATTCCTTGAAGCGTACGAATGTTGAGCGTTAAAGTGGGAGTATTTAAATGTATCGTTTTAAGGAAAAAATATACTGTGTAGTGTTTGTAGGTGGTAAAAATAAGACAATTCCAAAAAACTCATATAAAAGCCTTTATTGCTTACTTTTACATACAAAACCGCGCGTTTAAAAAAAAAACGATTTTAGTCATGGCTAGTCGCATCTCTCTTTCACTCATTTTCAAAAGGATAGTCACTGAATCTATTGTGTAATCACTATTCACCAAGGCATATACATGTAGGTATACATATAGGTAGTAGCTGTATCACGAGCAGTACAAGCATTTCCTTTCGTTTCGATCGATTATATCGCAAACGCACGATCACGACAAAATGGAAATGAGTTACTATAAATTAAATCCATACGCATGATAACCAATACCTCTAAATGTTGATTGAGCCGATTGTTTCTTGTGCTAACCCAGCCCCAAATAACATTTTAATATGAGTTAATATTTCGCTCAATGAATTAGCATTGCCGTAGGAGTCATAGGTACGAACGTGGCGTTGCGCCCAGCCTTCAGGGCAGTACCCACTGGTAGCGACAAAGGTTACATTTGTTATCTGTAAGTATTTAAGTTTTCAATTTATTTTTATTTTAAGTATTCAATTGTTTATACCTACAATATCTGTAAGCAAGGTTTATTGAACAAAGGAGTACCTTTGCTCAATAAACCTTGAGGTCTCGCATAATACGCTTTCTCGCTTAAGACGCAGTTTTGTCTGGTACGGATCGAATGAAAAATATGATTTAGCGGAGTGTAGTTTATTTTTAAGTAATTCAAGAGACTTTTGAAAGCGAGTAACGGTGGCGATGGCGCTAACAAGTCGTTAAAAAAACAAATAATTGCAAGTACTGAAATAATAACTTACCTACTGAAATAAAAATGCAATTGCGCTTATTTAGATTAATCTTCATCGAGTTTTGGACTAAAGTGTTTGTTATATTTTCCACTTTTTTTTGAAGTCATCATCATCAACGAATGTTGCAGTTTTGATTTTTTTTGGGGCTGCCGCTTCATAACATAACAGCCCAGAACCTTTCGATAGGGCGGACATCAGGACAGTTGAGAGAGTTCACAGGTTCTTTTTCAACTACATCAACCTTGTGGTCCTTATATCATTCCTGTGTCACTTTCGAGTAATGGTAAGATACCAAGTTAGGCCAATGAGTGGCAGTAGCCTATTTTTCAATCAGTTCATGATATACCTCCGCGTTTAGATTACCTGTGGTGAAAAAAGATTTGGAACGCATGCCCCAGTGATAAATTGCTTGCCAATTTAGTATCTTTATACCGAATTTCTCAACACTCTGCCTTTATATTTGCACCAGTCGTCAAAAATAAAATTTCCGAGTTGTGACGGAATCCTCCCATTTTAATAAATATTATGGAATGGCAAATATAGTTTTATTTTAACAATAATTAAGAAAAGGACATATAATTTAGTAAAACCGAATCTTTTCTTCGACGTCTGTAGACAAATTTATGCAGTTGAAAAGTTGTCTACTTTCTTTCTGATACGGTCCTCGGCGGAAATAATCCCTTAAGGGGATGAAACGGGGTTTGAAAGAAAGACTTCTACGCGGTTCCAAGTCGCGGGCGAATACTAGTTTTAAACACATCATTAGGCATCAAGGTTGGCTTAATCGTCCCCAACCCAAAAAAACCCACTGGGTTAAATTGGGTACAACCCAGCTGAAAAAACCCGTGGGTTTTTGACAAAAGTGGGTTTTTTAAATAAATTGACTGAAATCTGATTTAAGCTGTAAAAAGTCTTAAATTATATAATGGTTACCTACTACTTTATATATTCTTGTATTTTTTGGTGAAACTTGATATTTGGGGTTTAGTTTATCATATTTATTAAGTAGGTAGTAGCCAACCAATATATAATTCATCATCATCATCCTCCAATAATAAACTTGAAGCCAGACTGGCGATTTCCCCAACCGACAGAAAACACATGTCATATTATTCAGTTACAAAAATATTTGGTAGAAAAAATGCAATAAAATTAAATGCATTTAAATCTAAATTCAAACAAAAAACTTTATTATCCCGAAAAAACCCGAAATTACCCAAAAAAACCCGAAAAAACCTAGTGGGTAGATATTTTTTGAAAAAACCCGGGTTTTTGCCAACCCTGTTAGGCATACATATGTGAGTATACGAAATTTTTATAAAAACGTCACTGACTGAAATAAATACTAATTTGAAGAACAAACGCTTCTTTACTGGGCTTTAGATAGTTTGTTACGAATGCAGCTATTTTTTTAAAGCTGGGTTTTGCAGATAAATTATAGCATTTCTGCAATATGACGCAAAAATTAATTTCGGTTGCTGATTTTTTTTGGATTATACGAGATATGCTTATGGCCTGACAAGTCTTGTATAATTTGCATTAAGATTTAATTGGTCTGACGTACCTATGTTACAGTTACATCTTCTTTACACTGTAAATAAATCTATGTAATCCTTTATCGATGCCAAAGGTTCAACAAGCAGTCACAGGCGAGCTTTAAACTGAAATAATTTCGCCAGCTTGTCTAATTTTAAAACATTAACAAAGCCTTCTTTATACACACGAAAACTCCCCAATTAAGGCGCTCCACATAGTAGCGGAATACCTACCCGTTGGCACTGTCCCTTTCTATTGCGTGTTGATAGGTAGAGAGGTATTGTTGGTTATTGTTGGTACCTGGAAGACCACTTATAACGAGTGCAGCTCACAACTCGCATGGGATTAACAATAACGAAGACCTTGACACAACAATGTGGTTAAAGAATAGAATAGGTTCTTGTATTCCCTTTCTTCCTTTTTTAATACCGAATCTACCTAAGCAACATACGTTTTGTTTCATTATGTTATGAAATATTTTGTAATAGAACTAACTAAAGCACCATTTAATTTAGTTTTCATTATTACGCCTGACGCTAATTAGGTATATCTATTGAGATTGACTACAATGACCAATATAGTTATAGTATTTCAAAAAAGTCCTCAGAACTTACTCAGATGCGAATAATGAGCATTTGACGAGAGTCGTTTAGGATTTGCTACTCTTTAACCTATGAGTAAACAAGGAGGTCAAATTATGGTCTGACTCTGTTACATTGAATTCATTGAAACGCACGACATGATATATCTTCCCACCAAAAATTGACTACACATTAACAGGGACAGGTCCGCAATGTGGGGTTAAGGTTTTTTTTAGGAGTCACGTTTACATACTGAAATTGACAATGAGGACTGCGTATGAAATTTCCGCTAGGGGCGCTAGTGTAGACTGAAGTCTTTGAAATGTCAAATTCCATAGTAAGTAAATGGGATTCGCGGAATTATTTCTAATTTAACAATGTTGTGAATATTTTGCCATACCAGGATATTAATTATGGCAAATATGAGTTACGAGTCATTAAATGTGAATGTTTTAAAAGCGGAACTAAAAAAGTCCTCCTATTCTTCCAAATACAAAAAATTCAAAATTCTTTTTCAGAAATAAAATTACACAATGTTACATTTATGCTGATCCCCACACTAGGCATGGCCTGTCCTGTAAAATAAAGCGGAACTACGCAACACTGCGGCCTCGTCGATATTTTTACAGTACGGTCGTATTAAATATTATTTAAGCGTAAATTTGGTTTTCACAAACGTACTTTAAACGTACTTTAAAAAAATTACAGTTGTATTTCAGGACCTCAGTCTACAGTGGCGCCAACTGGTGAGTAAAAAACGGTAGCCCTCATTGGACTTGTGAAATTGTCAGATCGTTTTGTATGGGAACAGTGAACGTGTTAAAAGAGCATCATTCATAAGGGACACTCGTAGTAGACACACTCAAAGGTATAAATAAATTACACGTATCTTTCGACGGTTGCGTACCAGATAGACATACCTACCTCTAATGCTACGTCAAGTCCCACGAAATTCGAAAATTTAAACATCAAATTGGAAACTACAGAAATCAGGGAAACATACTTAGCCCTACAGATCATAATCAAAACGGCCATTTTCGCTTGGCACTCATGATGTGCTTCTATGTAACGTGGAATGTTTATTCCAGTACCTGGCGTTTGAAGTGCTTTATACAATACGTGCAGACGTCAGGTATTACTCGGCTCCTTTGGCATAGGGCCATTGTTACGCCATACATCAATGGCCTTATGTATGGTATTCTGCTTTAGCCTTTGATCTGCATATCGGCGGTTCACTCCTTCTCATTGTGGCAATTAATATCTAATTATGTTCCTAGATCTACACGTCCTTGTGTAACTATTGTCTCAAATTGAATAACGGTGCATTATGAAGGCATGCGTACCACGCTGAACTTTAATCACACTCGAAATGTGATCATGTATGTAATCGTCAAGAGGGGTTGTTGAGCCACTCTGCTGCTGATCTTCATTTGCTTAGTCGACCGACCACCTAAACTTTATAGTTAAAGTTATGCGATTATCTAATTATTAGCGATTAAATAGATTGGCCTAACAAGGATAAATTACGACTTGGCGGGTGCGGGTCTTTGAGAATTCAACCAACCGGAGTCGCCATTGACAGGCGTTCCCCTCTGCCAAGAACATATGACCAGTGGTCATACACATGTATGGACTGACGTTTATCTGTCGTTGCTATTTGTACGTTACGTACCAATAGCCATACATTTGACGTTCCCCTCCCCCGCAAATATTGGCAGACTTTTTTTGTATCAGACTCCGTCCGGGTTGAATTCTCTAAGGTGCGGGTGGATCAAAAATTATTTTCTACTACCTAAATACCTAGTCTTTGTATGCATTACGGTAGCGTATACTGTGGTTGAAGTAGTTCAAATTAACAAATATAGTTTTATAAATAAAAAAATAAAAAGCAATTAGATTTTACGTCATAAATAAAAAACACTATTATTTATTGTTTTATTTATTAGCCTGTAGTGTCCCACTGCTGGGAAAAGGCCTCCCTCTCTTTCTTTCACGTGTTTCTGTATATGGCTATATCAGCCCAATCAGGGCACCAATCGGAAAACGGTGGCGTGGCAAACCTAGGCGAAGATGGCGGGCGGGACGAAAAACAGTTACCTACGAGTATACCACAAATTAGGAACAAAAAATACATGTCACCTTGTGAGCGTAAATATATTGCCTACTTAAAAACGTAGAATGCCTATGCTTAAAGTAACTCAAGTTGAAACTTCTCAATTCTCCGTCATTCGGAAAACCAGCGGTAGAAATGTGTAAAACTTAGCGTTTTATTATATATTTTCTCGGTTATAATATTATTTAGTTTAGTGGGATAACGAACGAATATGATTACGCTATTTTTAGGTATTAATATTCGAAACTGTTTATTCTCTTACAACATTTTGTATGTGTAAATGGATTAACAGTTATGTAATTTTGTATAGTATCGACTTACGATACTATACAAAACGGACTCGGCTTCATTAAGGGTATAAACTAGCATGCACGTCCCAATCAGGAACGTGGACGCAAAATCAATCAAAACTAATCGGAAATGGATATCTGTTCGTAAATTTCATCCTATTTAAATCAGAAATATTACATAAAACTTGGCCCAGATTGTCAACCTGTGGAAAAACCAAACAGTACCATAAACAGAAAGCGAGGCTTACCGGTTCACGCTATGGGTATACCGTTTACCGTTTTTTGATCACGCAAACGTCGACCAGCCGGGACAACACGAAGGTAGACGGCAATAATGTCAAAGTGCTCTATTATATGTGACAAGGCTCTTTGTTAGAGACGTAAGGGGCAAGACACATTGATGAAAAGCGAGGAGCAGTAAAGGCGTGTTTTACAAATTCTAACAGATAATGGAGCGTGTAGTGGGTGGAATATTGCGCGTAATTAGCTCGAATTTCGAAATGAGCTTAGCACTACTCAACCGTCTGACCCTGAAACATATACAGCCTTGGCCAGAAGCGTTGAGCACCCTTGCGATTTTTATACAAAACTCGAAAGTTTAGACCGGCGTTTCTATCTTTTTTAAAGTTATTTTATCAATTAATTCAAACTGAACAGGCATGTTTTGTTGAAGTTGTAACTGCATAGAATATTTGCAATTTTTCGCACCGACCTAAATTCGCATTTTTGGGACCTCCACTTTTCATATTTTATAGGTACCTTGAAAGTGTTATTTTATTAAGTGAAGTTCGCTAGATATATCAATAAAATATAACATTTTACGTCATCGTACATTGTTATGATAGGGAATTAATACTTAACATCAAAATTGTAAACAAAAAAGAGCCATGCTCAACACTTCTGGCTAAGGCTGTATATAGGGCCTGCACAACGGATCTGATATGTATGCGAAGATCCGAGGATCCGGATGCAGATCCGAATATTTCATACGGATTGTGATAAATCTGGAGCTCACTGTACAACAAGACTATATTAATATATAGATCTGAAAACATTCGGCTTAGGTAATCCTAAGCTGAATGTTTTCAGATTAGAAGTGGTTATGCAATAGGCATGGTGAATTTTTTTTCATGTATGGTATCAATCGATTCGTTTTGTTGTGAGGATCAAATGTCTATATGGGGCGAATTGCGTTAAAGCAACACAAAAGTCAGAAATGAGACTCCGAAGTCCGAGATTTGCATTTGTTTCTCAAAACGCTCCTAACGTAATGACGTGCAAAAGTAACGTCACGGTCACATAGTCGCCCTGTTTAAAGTATGGAAAAAATATGAAATTGCTATTTTTACAGTGAAATGTTGCGTTTATGTATATGTATGCTATACAATTAAATTTACAGTAAAACGTTAAAAATCTAATTGTATCATTGTTTTTTTTTAAATATCGCATTTAAAAAAATCGTAAAATTTAGAAATTTTGCAGCTTGATATCTTTGAGCCATTTCAATAGAATTTATAAATTTTTACCTTAGTTGGATATATTGATCATTTTAACATCCGCATCCTATGAACTAAATTTTATTGCATAATTCAACATGTGTCATCATCATCATGCCTATTCTGTTCATTTTATATTAAGTCTGCTTTCGATTCCCTGCACCATAATTTATTGTTGATTGAAATACGATCTTATCTTATACTGTTTTTTCTTTATTCAGTAATTCGGTTTATAAGAAGAATAATAGATATAAATTCAGTGTTACGCCCGGGCTTTTATTAAAACTAAGATTAGTGTATCCCCATGGCAATTGTTTGCAAGTATTAGTTAATCTTAATTACATATATGAAATAAATGTAAAATTCATTTTCCTAAATTTGCACTTTTAATGTAGTAGGCGTAATTCTTAATTGTTGTTTTAACTATCGCTAACGCACTTGGTGTAGGGCAAAAATGTGACAACTATTTTTGTCGTCCATTCATGCATGGAGTTTAAAAACATTTCTTAAATAATTCTCTTTTACTCAGACATGACAGTATCAAAAATGAAATAATAAAATATCTCTTTCCAATTTGCTGAACATTTATGGTGGGTGAGAGGTATCCTTTTTAATTAGTTAAACAGGCACCGCCTGGCGGCTCTGCCTTGATGACGTCGGGCGACTTGAAAACAAAAGCTGGCACAGCCTGGCGGCTCTACCTTGATGACGTCGGGTGACTTGAAAACAAAGAGCTGTCAATTTTAATTAGGATCTTGTCATTTCACTTTAGTGTCCATTGATGGTAATTAATACTTTGTTAGAAAATGCACAAACTTTAAATTTGAGTTTTATAATAAATAGCGTTCGGAGTAGCGGTGGCAAATTTCACACACAGGGAAATGGAGTCGTTATTAATTACTAACTTTTTGATTGAATGAATAAATTATCTATTTAACTAAAGTAGTATAACATTATTCGTAAATTGCAAGTACTGAAAACTATTTATTTTCGTTAAACGATTTCAGGAACACCTAAATAATGTTAGTTTAGAGAAAAATTAAACAAAAGTCGTCTCCTTTACGATTTTCGTAGATATCTCTGGGAAGGGCTATGTGAAATGGGAGTATCATCTCGTCGATAAGCAGTCTGTATAGTACCAACCCCTCATATGCCCGAGTCGACCCAAGCTGCTCAAAAGAGTTTCAGACCAAGAAAGGTGCTGTATCCTGACGCCACTTCTGACTTAATAAATAAAATACCAGCCACCAGAAAAAAATATTAAAATAGTATACACAGATTATTCGAATATCAAAATAGGGCGAATATTCTTATTATTCGGATTGGAAGTCCTATCTGCGTTTGCTTGCCAACCGCACTGCTTCAGGCGAGTACTATTTATTTGAACTCCGGTTAGACATTTATATTACAAAATTTTTGTAGAGGCCAAAGGCCAAGTAAGTAGTAATATACTGTACTAGAACGTCGCTCGCCTTTGTGAATATGTAGGCTGAAAAACAAGTACAGCCGTTTGCAACTGCTTCAGTTTGGCATCATCACTTATTTTTCACTTTAAAAAATGCTTCGGGTAGTTCTTTAAGTGCTGTGTTGGTATGTTATGGTTTTGAGTAGGTAAAGGTCCCACGTGGATGTTAATAAAATACTTACACAATACACACGACAGTTGTATATTAATTTTGACTTGATAACGAAAACTATCCGTTACGATATTGCTGTGAGTGTGAACACCCACTAACATAATGCAAAACCGTGATTAGCAGAGGGAGGCACTGGGATACTGTCGTTTGATTGCTATCTGCGTGTTAACGGAAGCAGGCGGTGGCACGGAGCAGGGGATCAAAGTTAAACGCCTGTCCCCATTTGATCACCTGCATGGCATAGGTACTTGTTCAGTCAGCAGCAGAGCTAGCTAAGTGGGTGATGTGTTCAAAATGATTTTGGCACGACTTTATTGTTTAAGGATAAGAACATGTAAACGTCATAAGGAAGTTAAGGAACACCTTACCGCTGACTGTACCACTAAACCTAATTATATTTTCTATGTTGTTTATTTTTCAATTAAAAAGGCAAATAAATAACCATTATCAGTAAAATTAGTAAATTTCACAGAGTAAAGGTTGAACACGCCAAAACTTGGGCACGTAAAATTTGTTTTTAAACCAGTTTGTAAATAAATAACTACATTATGAATACCACATTTAATGACAAATTTAATGACTTCTAAAATCACATTTCTAATTTTAATTAATGTTTACACAGTAAGCCATAGATCGAACTTTTCTACGCACACGGGTCATAAGACTTTGCACGCTTTCTTTAGAAATGATTTTTGTCGCCCAGGTCCATATTTTTTGTAGATCAGGGACCGATTTTACTTCTCCGCCTTTCTTTTTTAGAATTCCTTTCATAATACTCCAGTACTCTTCAACAGGCCGCAGTTCTGGACTATTTGGCGGATTGCATATTTTGGGTACCACCATGATCCTGTTAGCGTTGTACCATTCCATAACTGATTTTGCGTATGGCAACTGGCTAGATCTGGCCAAAACAGCGGTAATGCAGCAAGCTGTCTTATAAAAGGCAGCAAACGCTTCTGTAAACAATCTTTCCGATAAATATCGCCGTTTATTGTCCCGGTGGTGATAAAAGAGCGACTTCTTTTACCACAGCTACATATTGTCTGTCAAAGAAGGTATTTTTTTGGAAATTGCCCTCTTATTTTTAATTCAAAATCTTGAGGAGTATCTGTCCGAGATTTGCTAGTATAAAACTCTTGACCAGGTATTTGTTTAAAATCCAATTTTATATACGTATCGTCGTCCATCACCGCCGCGCATTCAAATTTTGTAAGAAAATCTTCATAGAGTTGTCGCGACCGTATCTATGCGGATAAGTTCTGTTTTGAGTCTCGATCTGGTGCGGCCTGGGCTTTATAACTCCTCAGTCCTGCCCTCTGTTTCACTTTTCGTACATTGGACTGAAACATTTTCACTTTTTTAGCATCATCACGAGATGAAATCGTATGATTTGAGGCAAAAATCTTTAAAATACTCTTTCCTTTTTCTTATTCTTGACTCCCTGCAACCCACCATTTCCTGGCTTTCTATCTATTGTCAAGCGTTCACGGAAAGTTTTTAATATGTGACCAACCGTAGATTATGGATATTTCAGCCTTTTCGCGATATCTCTGTAGCTTAACATGGGATTTTTTACATGTTCGTGCAAAATGCGTTCACGTTTTTGATGTTGTACGCTCGACATTTTGCCAACGAATAAATAAAAGAAAATAAAACTATCATCATTTTATAGTCCAGTTCCTTGTGAGAAAATTGTTGTTTAAAAAGTTTGAATATCTCCATTTTTCGAATAACTATAGCTATTTTTACATGCCCAGGTTTTGGCGTGTTCAACCTTTAGTTAATAGTAAAATTTAAAAGTTTTCCAGTTAAACTTGAAACGGCATCGTACTCGTACCATAAAATACAGACAAATGTAACAGACCATTTGTTACTTACTCGTATAACAATGAGTTCATGGATTTAAGATGTAACACTGTTCAGTTAATTTTACCGCTCGTCATCTCACGTTATTGTGTCTGATCAGATCACTGTGCACTTCAACAGTATAATAAATAATATTTCAGACATCCATACGTAATTAAAGGTAATCCATAGGGTAATTAAAGGCTTAATAGATATTATTAGTAAATTTAAAACAGACATTAAATTTTAATTACACAAACTTAATAGCAAAATAAAAAATAGGGACAGCCAGAGCAGAGAGTAGAGAGTGCCAGTTTATTTTCTTAATTAACCATCATTTATAGATATTCTGTCCCTTGTAGTTATTTGAACCCTAAAATCGTAACGGTTACAACATGCTTGTTAGTGAGATGTTAAAACCGCTGCAGAAAAATACCTTTAAACAGAGGTCAGCATTATCTGTTACTGTTTTATAGGAAGAAGTAAAATCACTGCAGGGGTTAGAGTGATTTATTTGAAGCAAGAATTTATATCATTTTGCAAGGAAAAATTCAAGAATAATAGGTATTAAAGACACGCCTTAATTGAAAATGTTTCAAACCACGTTTCATAACCATTTGTTAGATCATAGTTTCACGACTTGCAAAAATAAGTCCCACTAAACCTCAAATTTCTATTTATAACAAACTCGCACACGTTCCCCATTAAATACTTTCAGTCCCTTTTTAACCCACTTAGCGGTTGAATTTCTTAAATTTTCTTCTTTTTGCTTGTCTCCGTAACGCAGAATGGAAGTGACCTGCCATGCAAACTTCAACTTTGTAACCTGAGTAGGCCAATACAGACATTCGAACCATTACAATACTGAAAATATCTGTATGAAATGTTAAATTCCCAGATTAAATTAGGTAATTCTAAGTAGTCGGCATTAAAAAACCTAATTGCCTCTGACCCCGCTAATTGTAGTCCCAGACGAAATAACACTAATAATTTCCTCACTTGTAGAAGTAAAACAAATTGTGAAACGCTTTCTCTTTATTCTCACTTATTTGTTTAAAAGTTGTTTCTATTTTTGTACAAATTGTGAGAATTATTTTGGAGCAGAAACAATCAGAATCCAAAAGGTTTCAATTCATTCACAGGGGTTGGAAGTATTTGTTTATTTATTTATATTATGTGGGCGAGTTTTAAAATAGTCATGTCGACATCGCTTTTACGTTTATACACTCAAGTACCATGAAAACGGATCAGTTTTCTTTGTATACAGCGTGGAAGAAAGCTATGAACCCTGGAAAGGAAGTACCTTAAAATTTTTAGCTTATTTTACTTAAACAAAAAATTCTTTATACTAGCAATCGAGGGTGCGATACATCTCTTTGGAAAATAATTCGTCCCCGTTGGTAGAAATCCTACCTACATAACAAACTCTTTGCATTGCTGCTGTTGTTATGAGTCGCAGACTAGACTGCCGACATCTTTGCTCAGGATCTTATCCAATTGATTTACTCATCAATATCTATACTAACTTGACTATAAAAACGACATGTGCCCCTTACTGGCAAGTATGAGAGTTGTGAGAGGGCCTAGATAAGTGGGCAGCCGAACTTTAGCGTACCATACCATGTATAATCGCCGTCTAAGTTTGGCGAAAAATAGCAGTTTAAATTTAAAAAAAAAGGTATCTCCATGCAGGGATCGAATACCGGTATTATTTTCATACAAATGAACCGGTATTCAATTTCGGTATCACAGTTGTTAATTAATATTTTTGAATATATTTCGGATAATCTGTTGTTGTTTACCTAAATAACATTTCAAAATGTCACGTAAACATTGCGAAAGTCGGGCGCTATTTTGATTTTTATTAATACCGGTAACGATCCCAGTCTCCATGTATATTGATCAGCGGATTGTTAGGACAATAAAATATAAATTGTAGTAGCTTCTATAATTATTAATAATTTTAATGTTCTTTTTAATGAACTTAATGTCTGACGTCATATTGTACTTTGGAGACACATTTATACATTAATTGGAGTTAGTAGCCAATATGTTCGAATAACTAGGGAGTATTTGTGCCTCGTTCAGTAAGCGAGCCACTGACATCTATCGAGTAAGGCAACATAGTTAGATGCAGCGCAGTGCATGTACGTGAAGCTGCGTTTACACCTGTTTCACGTTAAGTTTCATTAGTACGCTGAAGGCTTCGAGGCTAGAGGCCCGCCTCAGTCGCGCTCTTAGGAGGTCTAGGATGTCTTAGTGCCGTACAATGATATAGTGCAGTGACTTTATATTGCGGCTCTAAGTGCCTCCCTTGTAGTCGAGCGACTTTAGTTGCATTAATTAAAATACGAAGACAGATGTCTTAGTAGTGTAATGTAACGAAGTATTTATAAATAAAAAACAAATCCTTCTATTATTGCTAAAATCGTGCAAGCCTAACTATTTTGACGATCAACAATTTGTACAGTTTAGTGCCATAAATATGATGTTAATTTATAATTTTAGTATGATATATATTTTGCAATTTATTTAAATAAGTGACCAATATTCGTAAAGGACAGTATAAACACCGGTATCTGCTCAATTATCTTCGATTTTTTTAACTGAGATTTGAGTTGGGGGAGTAGCGGCAAAATACGTTAATATTAAATGAAATAATGAAGTGTTCCATATTAAATTTAGGCTGTCAGATTGTTATTTCTTTAAAGGAAACTTCCGTGACAGTACCATCGCGTGATTAAAAAGAATGCACTGGTTATAAATCGAGTTATAAGTCAGATCGTTCCAATTGCTATCCTCGAGTGCTATCCTTATCTAAAGAGGTTAAATATACACGTGTGTTAGTTTCCTAAGACCATTTCGAAACCTCGCCTTATTGTGAAAAGAAGTGTTTATGTAAGTTGAACGTAAGCGTTGTTTACTGTTCTGTTTGCATGTACATATAAATTCATTATACCTAGACCAATATTGCCTTTGGAACTAGAAGTTTAGAGGTTGGTTTGTCGATCCTAACGGATTCCAGTGTTCTAAAATATAAAGATCCAATGTACAAATAGCCACTATAGCCAGGTTAATAATTTTTTTAGTCACTAGTTGCCATGGTAAACTCTTCTGCATTACTCTTGTCTTATCTTATAATTATAATGAGTTACAAAACAAATTAAATTTGGAATTACAATTAACTCCTTAGAATGAGTTCAATGATACAGGATAGTAAAAATAATACAATTAATGGCGATGCGTGGAAAAGTATTATTGGGAGGTAATTGCATTTGACTATTTATTTTACCATGAGGTGTAAGACAGGGGCAAGGCGGTTGTAATGAAAGTTTCAATAAAAACTAAATCACTGTTGTCGCCTGCGTTGTTTACGACCAAAACTTGATTGGTCCAGAAGCTCTGTCGTCAAATAACAACACACTTGTTAGTTTACTAAACGTTATAATTGGTTTGTCAATATAACTTTGTCTCGATTCGGAGTTGAACGCACTGGACACTGACCGTAATAGTTTCAGTTGTCGGCAACTCTCGCTCGTACACATCCCGAAATACAGAAGTTGCTCCCGTAAGTTGAGGACTTTGAAGCCAATTTTTGTTCATATTGTGCCCGCATGTAGCGGGCAAAGTTTGTAGTTTGATTATCATAAGGTTATATTTTCTACCCTTTGTATGGAAAGGACACATGTGTGTTACAAGCTTGAACAAATGATTTGGGATCAATATTAGTCTAAATGACTAAATATCATCATTATTTTGGCGTCATTCGACATTTTGGGTGAATAAGCATATTTATATACTGTGTGTTATCAGATCTGTGTAATGTCTGATTAATGATTAAGGTAAATTGCAATTTATAACTTTTGAATGATCCGGTCAAGTTATTTTTCAATGTATGGGGAAGACAAACAAAGTAATAAAGTTGTGAAACTATTATAGCATCATACCTTTAGGTATAGTGTTTAACGTATACTACCGTCCGCCCTCCTCCCTCTGACGCTATTGAAATCATAATATTGAAATACAGGTTACGCAAAATAAAATAGTACCTATCAAAGCTAGTTAAAAAGGTTATAGGCCAAGAAAATTCAATATTTTCGAAGAATTAATTCCCAGCAGTCTGGAAATCGTTTTAATACCTTCGCGTGGTCCTAAATGAATGTAATCTGAGTTTGCCCAATCCCAGTAGGTGTTAGGGATTGCAATCCAGCACCATTTTCAATCCAGCTGGATTTTTGCTGGATTGACATAAATCCAGCTGGATCCAGCGCGGATCCAGCACCTATATCTTTTTTACTAGTAATCCAATTTTTATATTAAAAATGCCGTATTTTTCTTTATGGGAGTCTTACTACAATATAAACGTGTTCATTCCCTTCGTTTTACGTACCTAACCTTGTCTTGAAAGGTCTCGAGGTGATAAGTTCCTCCGAATTCTTCAACGCGGCCTAAGTATGCAATAACGCGTTCAATGACAAATTGTGTACCATCGGGTTCATAATGGCTACCCAATTTATCAATGAATTCATTCATAAATTGGGTATGCAATTATGGACCCGATGGTACATCGTATAACTCGCCATAATATATTAAAAACCGGCCAAGTGCGAGTCGGACTCGCGCACCGAGGGTTACGTACAAACCTTTACAACTTAAAGGTATTATAGACCTGAGTATTTGATATGAATTTCAATTTAATACCTCTACGCGTTTACAAGGAAAAAGGTAGTAAGTTTAAAATAAAAATAAAAAATTGTATGATTTTACTAAAAATTTCTACTTTTCGTAATTTTTCTGTGCTATATGAAGTTTCTTCGTGCCAAATTTCAAGTTTCTGAGTTTACGGGAAGTACCCTTTAGGTTTTGAGTTTCTTGCGAGTACTCAGTTTTAAAATATGCGACTTAAATTGCTATTTCTTTTGATTGCGTTGATATAAAAGTTTGGTTTTGCTACATCTGAAAGGTCCTATAGCCCTGAGTATTTGACATGAATTTCAATTTAATACATCCACGCGTTTACGAGGGAAAAGGTAGTAAGTTTAAAATTAAAAAAAATATGTTTTTGTATGATTTAACTAAAAATGTCTACTTTTTGTAATTTTTCCATTGTCTATGCTATATGACGTTGCTTCGTGCCAAATTTCAAGTTTCTGAGTTCATGGGAAGTACCCCATAGGTTTTGCGAGTGCCGAAACTCTAAAATTTTCAGCATAAACGACTGTATCTTTTGATTGCGTTGGCTTTTAAGTTTGATTTTTTTACAGCTTCAAGGGACAATATGCCTGAGTATTTGATATAAATTTCAGCTTGATAGCTCCACGCGTTCCTGAGAAAAATGGTCTTGACAGACAGACAGACAGACAGACAGACAGACGGACAACAAAGTGATCCGTTCCGTTTTTTCCTTTCGAGGTACGGAACCCTAAAAACGGAATAAGTAAAGCACACACGCATCTAAGAGTTCATTTCTACATACCTTACTCATACTTCTTTACTGACCAATAGCTCTTCTAGGTGTTTCGGTACCTACGACTTGCACAGCATCCTATCATGTTTGGGTGTTTGACTATTTGACCAAGGAGTAGTAAGTTAATAGTTATTAGTTATTTATACATAAGTAGTTATTTATACGGATGTAATATAATACTTCGTCACCCACCTACAACACATTTTTTTTCCTATGTGGGTCACTACTTAGTGTGCTATTCAATATGCTTATAATTCATTCAACTATGTATAATGAAGACGCTGCTTTCATCCAGAAGGACATGTAATTCTTATGTTAAATTTTAAGTTATGGCAATTACTTTACCAAAATATATTTGGCTTAACAAACAGTTTTACATAACATTATAATTATTTATTTATCGTATGTCTACATGTCACTGAATATACAGGATGATTCATGAGACGTGAGCAGGAACAACCCTACACACTTAGTTAACGATAATGAATCGACCGCCATCATGTTTAAGTGAAACAATAACGCCTTTCAATTTTTTTTAACCTTTTTGTTTCATAGAAATTTTATTCTCTGTAATCATGGTCACCCCACATAAACAAATCAATAAAGATAAAACCTCTTTGACAATCATGACAGCACTTTGATCATGAAAAATAAAAAATAAAAATTAAGTGAGATACGATGTTTCAAAAGTAACCAGACATCAATTTGACACATATCACAGAAAAACAAGAGAATATCAGTACTCGACGGAGTATTCTAATTGTAGAGTGACCATGCGTGTCGTAAATAATTTCAAACATTTTATTTTTATTTAAAAAAAATTTTTTGCGCTTATCACACTAATACTGATATCAAACAATAGCTTATTTTTAACTGAATCCGTAGTATTAAGCCTGCTCACGTCTCATGAATCACCCTGTAGATAGGCATTTCTTTTCTGGGGTAGAAGTAGTGGGAAAGCAGATGATGAAGAAAATCCAGTGAGTGCTGCGAGATGATGAAACACATGTCAAAGTTTACATATACGAGTACATTTGACATGAATCACATGGATCATAAGATCATAACTATCGTAAGGCTAGTAAAACAATTTAATTTGACTATTAAACTGAAACTTTTGTGATAAATACTAACATTACTAATACTGTAGTTTACGGTTTGACTCACGTGTATTTAGTCACTACGCGTGACATGTTTCTACAAATTAATTTAACGTTCGAATACATAAATTAAAACAATTTTTGCTTGGTTTTTATTTTGCCTAATAAAGTGCTAGCAATGTAGGTTTAAGCGCCATTATTTGGTAATCTATTACTTGCGGATCCGCAGCGCTGGATCCAGCAGACCGAAAAAAGCGCTGGGTCCAGCTGGATTGCTGGATGCTGGATCCAGCAATTGCAATCCCTAGTAGGTGTGCATAACTTTTTAGCAAAATTTTTGCTCTTTGTCAGTTTTTTGCTTCTAGCTCGAAAACGGTACGTCCGACGGAAAATGTTACGTATATCAATATTAAAGGTGGTTAAATTCTGCGTTGAATGAGCATATTAACTTCTAATTCGGTTCAGCGGTACAGCCGAAATCAAAAGTTATAAATCGGGAAAATGTCTTATTTAAGACGCGTGCCTACCTCGATAACCTTGAGCATCCGGCGTTTGCTCACTCCGACCCCGCTTCACCGCAGGAATATTTCGCGATTCACCGCTGCGAGTTATAAGTACGGGCGAAATAGTCCAAGCGTCGATCGCGGGTCGATCTTTTCTGTATGTTACTCGAATGAAATAAAAATGTTACGAATAGAATAAATAACGGGGATTGTTATTATATTTATCAATTTCAATTTGTACATGGAATATTAAATCTGTCAAATACATGAAATGTCTGTCATCTGTCAAAATAAAAATTGAATAAAAATTGAATAAAAATTAAATAAAAAATAAATAAAAAATCGATAAAAATTAAAAAAAAAAACAATAAAAAGGTAATAAAAATTTAACAAAAATTTATTAAAAATATAATAAAAATGAAATAAAAATTAAATAAAGATTTAATGAAAAATAAATTAATAAAAATGAAATTAAAATGAAATAAAACTGGAATAAAAATGAAATTAAAATTGAATAAAAATTGAATAAAAACGAATAAAAATTTAATAAAAAATTAATAAAAATAAAATACAAACGAATAAAAATTGAATAAAAATTGAATAAAAATTGAATAAAAATTGAATAAAAATTGAATAAAAACGAATAAAAATTTAATAAAAATTGAATAAAAATTGAATAAAAATTGAATAAAAATTGAATAAAAACGAATAAAAATTTAATAAAAATTTAATAAAATTTAATAAAAATTTAATAAAAAATTAATAAAAATGAAATACAAACGAAATAAAGACGAAATAAAAGTTAAATAAATATTTTTTTTTCGTGATCTAATTGTTCATCCGATATTTTTCTTATATAGTTCAACTACTAATGCAGAAATTCACGTGCGATATTTATATGTGCATTTCGCCTTTGCTCCATGTTTTTTTTTCGTTACAGCTATGTTCGATAATTGTGTGATGTACGGAACCGTCACGGTGCGAGTCCGACTAGCACTTGACTGGATATTAAGGTTCCGTAGTCAAATTGGCAAAAACGAAACCCTTATAGTTTCGTCATGTCCGTCTGTCCGTCCGTCCGTATGTCACATCCATTTTGCTCATAATAAAATTTTATATTAGTAATATTAGTTTAATACGCATTAGCATAAAACGTAATATTAGAATATATAATCGTAATCCATCATGCATAGTCCGATACACACTTGGCCGCTTTAATTATTTATATTATATAAAAACTGTAAAATTATTTTCATAACTCGTTAATCTTATAAAAACAAGTCCACAAGGTACCCTTAAGTTAACTGTTATTAATTTTAAATACAAAAAAAACAATCTCAAAACAATATTAGGAATATTTTGATTAAACGTCGATCGAGTTCATTCACAACCTCCCGTAAATGTATGTTACGGCATTAAATGTGTAGACCGCTATCAATGTAGGTACTTGGCGCATCGTTCGTTACCTACAAGGTAAGCATAGGCTGCAAACAAAAAGTAGCATCGGTCTCTCGTACTATTATCAGGTCGCGTTATGTCCGCGATCGTGACAGCGCCGCGCACGGCCTCCCCCTTCGAACGCTAGAGTTACACTGAGGCCCGCCGCGGCTTGCGCATGGTTTTACTGCACCAAATCGCCCTAAAAAGTGTTTTTGTTAAACGAAATCTTGAAATTAAACAAAAACAAACAATAATTTTTAAGATAAATATGTTGCTAATATTATGTCGAAAGAACCGTGAAAATATCTTTTGTAGTTTAGGAGCAGAAGCGACTTTTATGTTGAAAACGTCCTAATTTAAATATTTTATTTTGTAATGATAATTATGTTTTTTCGAAAATTTCGAACAATAATTATATTAATAACAAATCAATAGTTACTATATATTTTTTTCAGAATTTTTGATTGAATAGATTACGAGCCTTAGGCCGTTAAAAGTAACCATTTTACGTAATTTCAGGTAGGCACGCGCCTTAATTGAAAAACTCATATTTTTACTTCCATACCACATATCTTTGACACAGATGACTCCTGGTGAAAAACCTATAGAATAAAAGTGGAAGACCATAAAATTTCACGTTACATAGATATTGCAATTTTCTAATTCTGTCACTTTGAAAGACTAAATTTGGCATGAATTCAAAAACGGTTTTTTTCTGAATCCTTCTAAGTTGCATATTTTCCAGAAATATGAGGTAAGGCGTACATTTAATGCATTTTTAGAACTAAGAACATATCAGTGCAAATTTCTAAAACGTACTTAATCAGAAAACTATTTAAACACCGTGTTTTTTTTCCGGTAATTTCAAGGTATATTCCTGAGCTTAACTTAGGTTTATTTCTCAAAGACGCCAGTGTCCTAATTAGCTCCAGTTCTTAGGTAATCGATATTTTATTAATGCCTTCTAATTGTGTAAACCTACATTTAATTATCTTTTTACTCTGAGAACCCACTACAAAATGATGCACTTGTGTGTTAAGTCAAATAGGTTCAGTAGTTATTGATTGATTCCCCAATTTGTATATTAAACTCAAACAAACAATTGAACATTATGATGTCATAATTATGTGTCAATGAAATTTCGAACATTAACAATCCGAGATACAAAGGAAACATATTGTATTGGAAAGTTTATAATTGAAAGAAAAATAGAAAAATTCACCGCGACGATCAAGATTCGAACTTGCGACCTTTCGGAACACCGGTCCGAATTTTTCCATTCTTCTTTCAATTATAAAATTGATTTCGATTGCAGACGTTTCTGCTTAGTACAAAATTAATATTGTATTGACTTAACAAACAGTTACATGACTTTATAGCGGGTTCTCAGACTAAAAGAAAAAATTACACAATCAGAAAGACGAAAAAGAATTATCGATTACCTCAGAACTGTAGCAAATTAGGACACTATAGCTTAATTAAGAAATATACTTAAGTCAAGCTTAGGAATGTACCCTTGCAATTACCGGAAATGGAAAAAACACGGTGTTTATAGTTTTCTGATTAGGTACGTTTTAGAAACGTGCAATGAAATGTTTTTAGTTGTAACGATGCATCAAATGTAGGCCTAACACCTCATATTTTATGGAAAATATGCAACTCAGAAGGATTTAGAAAAAACTGATTTTGAATTCATGCCAAATTTAGTCTTTCAAAATGACTGTACTTGAAAATTGAGATTTCGATATAACGTGAAATTGTATTCTCTACAACTTTTATTCTATAGGTTTTTCACCAGGAGTCATCTGTTTCAAAGATATGTGGCATGGATGTCAAAATATGACTTTTTCAATTAAATGAGACATTTTCCCGGTTTATAACTTTTGATTTCGGCTGTACCGCTGAACTGAATTAGAAGTTAAGTTACTCCTTCGACGCAGAATTTAACCTCTTTAATTTCGGTAAAAGGTTATGCACACCTCTTGGGATTGGGCAAACTCGGATTACATGCATTTAGGACCACATGAAGGTATTAAAAAGATTTCCAGCCTGCTGGGAATTAATTCCGCAAAACACTTTTTATAGATCTTATTTACGTTCCAAAACAAAAATAGCTGATGTAGCCCAAACAGCGGGAAAACTAAAATGGGACTGGGCTGGACACGTCTGCCGTATGCCGGAAGACTTATGGGCTAAAACAACCACCAAGTGGGTCCCACAACACAGAACCCGGCGTCCGGGCAGAACAAGGAAACGTTGGAGAGCCGAACTTGATGCCTTTCATGCTGACTGGTGGGAGACTGCACAAGACCGGGATACGTGGAAAAAGGAGAGGGAGGCCTTTGCCCAGCAGTGGGACACTCTTGGCTCTTAATAAATAATAATTTGCTTGGCCTATTACTAACAATAGTATTGAGTAGAATAAACGTATGAATAAAAATAAATGCTTCAAAAATTATTTTTTTGTTAAAATTTAAATAATAAATAAATAAAATTGTACTAAGCAGAAACCTCTCGTCGGTCGTTTCGGACCGGTGTTTTCAAACGGTCGCAAGTTCGAATGTTGCTCGACGCGGTAATCTTTTCCATTTTTCTTTCAATTATATATATATTTTTTATTGAAACTGTATATTAAGATGTATCTTTCTGATTTTATTCATATTTTATGGACAGATTCAAAAGTTATAGAAGAATGAGTCAATTTTTTTTACTTTAGGACGTTTATTTCTGAATAATAATTCTTATTAAAAATGGTACAAGAAACCTCGAAGGCACTGGATGTTCCGAATGGTTGCAAGTTCGAATCTTGCTGGACACGGTGAATTTTTCCATTTTTCTTTCAAGAATAAATATAATAGATTATTAAAGAAGCTAGTACATGCTTATGCAATTCTACAGAGCTGTATATATTTTATACACCTCAGTTTCGTGTATAGTTTTATTAGTAGCAGAGGCTTTGACGCTCGCTCACAGACGGGCTCTGAAGTGCAACAAACGATGACAGAGTGTATATTACCCAAGCCTCGTTGGGTAAAAGGTCGTAAGGGAGAGGTTTTTGCTGTGTCCATAAGCAGTTTTGACGCCCACCTTCATGCCCGTGTCTCGAGCTCTAACTAAAGTTGGCCAGTTTTCATATTTAACTTGTCTCATTTCATGGTTTACCTTTATTACGTATATTTCATTTTCACTGCTTTGGGGGCCATTCCTAAAAGAATGGATTGGATAATTTAGAATAAATTGCTTTCAATAGACATCCGTTTTACGCATTCTTCCTCAAGACCACTAAATCTTTACGCTACACTATTGTAATTTTAATTTATTTGCCGAACAGTGAGACTTGGTTCTTGCATGTATATATTTTTTATAAAAAATCTTAACAGAGTGCAGCAGAGTGATTCTGAAAACAATTTACATACATACCCAGTCGGTTCCTAAGTTCTGTCACAAGGGTGAGTAATAAAATATATTACAAAGCTTTTATTTAAAACATGTAAAACATGTAGTAGATTAGAAAGCTTATTTCATACAGATTAAAATATAATATGATTAACTTATAATCAAGATCGCGTATTTTATACATCCTTGTAAACTTGAAGATTGTTGTCAGACCCAAACACGCCGATGATTTATGAAAATTGTACTTCACAAAAGTTGTTTAAGATCATTGTTATAGTTTTCCAGAGTTATAAATTGTTATTTTTATGAAAGTGGAAGATTAAGGCATATTTTAAAACTTATATTTAGTTGACTTACAAGTCTGTGCTTCAGTTATTCTTCATTCAGTTTTGAGCAAAACACGATGATTTTGATGCCATACATCAAGGTAGTCTTCCAAAATTGTGTATACTAGCCTTCTTGTCAGTCAGACCCATGTTAATTATATATTTAAATGAAGGTAAAAGATCAAGCTAATGCAGTATGTAAGACTGAAGCCTCTTAAAATTGAATAAAAATAATTAACGTCAAAATCAACTCGAACAGGGCGCGTGTTTTTGACGTGGTTTGTTATTGCGCTTATTTCGAATGTTACAGGGAATTGTGTAAAACTGCCACAACTATTTGCCTTAAATAATATCGTAAATTAATCACTGTTAAATAGGCTTTTTAACCATATATTGAAATAGTAAGCAACCTCTAACAGTTCGTATTTTACCAGTCTAACCCCTAGTGACAGAACTTATGAACCAACTAAGTATTTCATATTTCACATGTACAAAGCACTTCTAATTGTACTAGCATTAATATTAACACGCGTATGTCTTTGGAATAAGATTGAAATTCCTTTACAAAGTAACCGTTTGCAGGTCTACAAAGTTACAATTTGAAGCTATCGGGGATGTGTTCGATGCAGATTCCTCAATACTCCGATACATAATGGAACTACCCGTATCTCCGGATGCGTCGGATGCTCGAGCTTTCAATTCGTGAATCTCTGCCGTTCGAATTCACAAACTACTAACATCACTTGGAAGCTTATTATTCCCTAGAAACAATGGATCTAGACAAACGCACCGCAAACTGGTCGAAGTGTTAAAGCCGAGCGTATTGCCTGGGACGTAACTGTGACCTATCAAGAACACTTCCAATTTAAACTCCACCTACTGAATAGTTTTAAGACGTGAAGCCCGTTGAATTGAATCCGAAAAGGTTCTTAGCATTTAGGAAAGGCGGCGACTATTTGCTCTCCAGGAGTGCGATTTTTGAATCTCACCAAGTGACTAATTCTCACCGATGTGAGTGATTTCCGATAGTAAATCACTCACATCGGTGAGATTTAGTCACTTGGTGAGATTCAAAAATCGCACTCCTGGTTTCTTACTGTATTATGAATGACATTATGGCAATTTCAGCCACCCAATTCGAATGCCCCTTCGTGTTTTTTCTATAAGTCATTTGGAAAATTATCTTTAGTATTTACTACTGATCTAGTTAATCTAAATGTTGTTTTGGCCTATTTCTTGTCATCGTTTTCGTGCTCAGACACATGACACAAAATGTTTTAGTACCGACCTCTTATGCCAAGAATGTACTTTACATTTCACACTTGCCGCGTCACCTCTGCTGCTGACGGTTTCGCACAGACCCCAATCTCGTGTCCGACGTGAAATAATGTACATCTAGCGAATTTTTCAACCGCGACGGTGGTTACTCCAGATTTAATTACTTTTGACCCGACTGCTGCAGACGCGAGGGATATTTTACGGTGTATACTATACCCTAACTTATGACTACTTGTTTGGAACGCTATATGGTTAGATATGATAATATTGGGTTGTTAATTTTTCCATCAAATAGGTTTTTTTTTAACCATAATGTTTTTAAATATATTTTACGAAACTGGCTGGACTGGAATCCATTAAGATTATAAATGATTCGATAGAATTTTCCAAAGAGTATAAATGTTGGTAGTTTTAGAGATTCAGATAATTTTAACTTTGGCAGATAAGATAATACAAGAGAACAACAACGACCGGAACAAATACCCGCTCGGTGATTCGAACATGGAATATTCTGACATATAATAAACCCTCATGGCATGATATCCTGGCTTAAGTTTCCATTTCAGTTGTGTTGTAGCACTCTTTCCAGGTATGTTTTTTAAGTGTTGTTTGTTTGTTTGTTTACAGACATGCGGCGTAGGTAGAGATGGTGAAGTGAGCGCGGCGAGATGGTGCCGTGTGTGGTAGCTACGCTGCTTCTGGCCACGTCCGCTAGCGCCCTCGATATATGTGAGTGCATCTCTATTGCTATTCCTATATCTCATTGGTTTCAGTACATGCCTCAACGATTTTGTTATGTAGTTATGAGTATAGAGGCATATACCGGGGAAAAGTATTTCAAATTCCCGCTAAAACCGGAGCTGTCTGAACAATGAGTTTCTTGAAAACAATTTCATTTCTAACGGCCAAGAGTATAGCAACTGAACTTTAATAGAACTTTATAAACCTTCTGGTGTACACTTTTGTTTCCAAATTTAATAAAGTTTCCACACTATTTATCGTCAACGGAACTTTGTATTAGTTTAATTTGTTCACGATAGTGCTTTGGCGTTTGACTTCGCGCACATAAACACGTCACTTAAATGCTATCGAAAATTGAAGTTAGTGGCCCGTCCCACTTCGATGTCTGTGCATGGGCCGCTTTAATATTTAATTAGAAACTTCCCAGTTCCCGCTCTTGTGCTGGGAAGTTATATACGAACATCAAATACTTTAAGAGCTACGTTGTGCCGTAATATTTCAATGGAACTTGTAATGGAAACTTCTCGAATCATTTCATTACTAATTCCGGCCCGGACACTTGGCGCGAATTGTGCGAGCTGCAATTCAATTGTTTTCAAGCAAGGATAGTGGTCCGTTTGATGAAACTTTAAGGCCCCTGTTTACTCTCTGAAGTATGTCCTTGTAGTTCGTCACACACAAACTTCAATGCTTGAATTTCTCTCGGATTGTGTATTTTTGTAATTACAATTGTTGTTTCTTGTTATGTAGTAGGTGTTTGCGGTTCTAGTATGTGTCAGTTTTTATAAACAGTCCGGCAGATGCAAGTGATATAATTTCTTATATTTTACGAACTTCACCTTCATAATAAAGGGAAAACGGATAGACGGAAGGACGGATAGAATAAACGGAAGACGGAAGGTTGTTTGCTGAAATTAGTGTCACATTTAAAAGCTATTAAACTTTCGAAGCTGACATAAAAAGCGGCCGTTATAACCCATCTCAGTTTTTTCCCTATCGGAATGTGCCTAGAGGCGCTGGTGCCTATCGTCAGTACTGTTAACCCGTTGTCCGTCGTGTAGTACACAGTTTTGGCGTGTTACTCACCTATTCGCTTAGTATTCGTTGGCGGTTCTTGTGCACGCGTGTTCCTACCCAGTTCACGTGCCTGACCGGTTGTGACAATAGCGAAACGCGTCACGGGCGGCGTTTAAACGCTCCGAAACGGAAGCAAGTGGCCTGCGTAAAGTACAAATTAAAATGCAATTCAATGACCACTAGTGGACTTTAGGTAGTTGACATAAGGTTGACAAATGTTCAGGTTAGCGTGTTTTCATTGGTGCTATCGAAAATTTTGACGAAATTCTCGGTACGAGTGGCTCCGTCAAGATTCTAAGTAACTAAGGTCTACCACTTAATTCAGACGGTTGCTGAGAAGCTATTTAGGTACCATGCCTTGCTACCATGTAGGGCATAGTGTGGTAATTGCGTACAGTAAGGAGCTCAAAGAGGACCCAGTGTGTTGATGACGATGAGGGACCTTCTTGTTCCTTTAGCCGTCAACACAGTGAATCCTCCTTTTCTAAAAGGTCGGCAACGCGCATGTGACTCCTTAGGAGTTGCAGGCGTCCATAGGTTACGGTAGCTGCTTACTATCAGGCGGGCCGTGTGCTTGTTTGCCACCGTCGTAGTATCAAAAAAAACAGTCGCCATCAGATATATCGGAGCGGTCACAAATATCTGAACAACGCCGTGAATGAAGTGAATGTTGAGATATTTATGAAAACACGATGCTTGTATGTTTTTCGTACAGTAAAAAACAAACACCTAATTAAAGGTTGAACACGCCAAAACCTGGGCATATAAAAATAGCTATAGTTATTCGAAAAATGGAGATATTTAAACTTTTGATACAACAATTTTCTCACAAAGAACTGGGCTATAAAATGATGATAGTTTTATTTTCTTTTATTTATTCGTTGGCAAAATGTCGAGCGTACAATATCAAAAACGTGAACGCATTTTGCACGAACATGTAAAAAATCCCATGTTAAGCTACATAGATATCGCGAAAAGGCTGAAATATCCACAATCTACTGTTGGTCACGTATTAAAAAGTTTCCGTGAACGCTTGACAATAGATAGAAAGCCAGGAAGTGGTGGGTTGCAGGGAGTCAAGAATAAGAAACAGGAAAGAGTATTTTAAAGATTTTTGCCTCAAATCATACGATTTCATCTCGTGATGTTGCTAAAAAAGTGAAAATGTCTTAGTCCTATGTCCAAAAAGTGAAACAGATGGCAGGACTGAGGAGTTATAAAGCCCAGGCCGCACCAGATCGAGACTCAAAACAGAACTTATCCGCAAAGATACGGTCGCGACAACTCTATGAAGATTTTCTTACAAAATTTAAATGCGCGGTGATGGACGACGAGACGTATATAAAATTGGATTGTAAACAAATACCTGGTCAAGAGTTTTATACTAGCAAATCTCGAACAGATACTCCTGAAGATTTTGAATTAAAAAAATGAGGGCAATTTCCAAAAAAATACCTTTCTTTGGCAGGCAATATGTAGCTGTGGTAAAAGAAGTCGCTCGTTTATCACCACCGTGACAATAAACGGCGATATTTATCAGAAAGATTGTTTACAGAAGTGTTTGCTGCCTTTTATAAGACAGCATGCCTCACCACCGCTGTTTTGGCCAGATCTAGCCAGTTGCTAATACGCAAAATCAGTTATGGAATGGTACAACGCTAACAGGATAATGGTGGTACCCAAAATATGCAATCCGCCAAATAGTCCGGAACTGCGGCCTGTTGAAGAGTACTGGAGTATTATGAAAGGAATTCTAAAAAAAGAAAGGCGGAGAAGTAAAATCGGTCCCTGAGCTACAAAAAATATGGACCTGGGCGACAAAAATCTTTTCTAAAGAGATGGTGCAAAGTCTTATGAGCCGTGTGCGTAGAAAAGTTCGATCTATGGCTTACTGTGTAAACATTAATTAAAATTAAAAATGTGATTTTAGAATTCATTAAATTTGTCATTAAATGTGGTATTCATAATGTAGTTATTTATTTTCAAACTGGTTTAAAAACAAATTTTGCGTGCCCAAGTTTTGGCGTGTTCAACCTTTAATTTACCCCAACATTAGATCGCATCATTGAAAAATCATCAAGTTAACTTACCTTGAACGGTGAGCGCATCCTCACTTTGCCACTATGACCATTATATATTTTTTATGACAGTATCCTGTAGATTTGTTAAATCACTCATTATTAAATGTACTAGGAATTTGTAACTCCAAATTCTGTAATGTATCATTTGAATTTAGTTTGAAATTTCTAATAGTAGTGGTTCTCTAAATCTAAAAAAATCACATTAAATATGTTACAGCTTACAAGTAGGTAGGTAGGTACCTACCTACACCCTCTCCAATAAGTTTGAATACACATTTTTTTACGTTGACCCTGAAGGCGTATAGGCTGCAGGCCATCCAATTATTATATTAATATAAAGAATAAGTTAACTTGACCATTATATAATAGTAAAAAAAACGTAAAGGGGTTGATATTTGTCTTCGCTACTTTCGATCAACTATTTAGTACAAATTTCGTAATGGCGATTGCTAAGGTGCTATTTTCAAGGCGTTCAAACTTTTTGGAATCTAACGTAATTTAGTTTACAGTACAATGATAAGGTCTTAAAGTTCCTCTTTGCAAGACAGGAAAACATCTGGATAGCTACGTTCAGCTAGAACAATTAAAATACTAAATATCGTGAGAGTTCGAGTTTATAGGAAAAAGAGCGCTTTATCCGAAAATCAACTGCCGATCTGAAAATTTTGAGGAGATCCGTACGTGGTTTGCAGGATGTCATAGCTACAATAAACATGAAGTTCATGGTTTTCCCATAGCAATCGAGGAAATTAGAGTACAAATCCAACTCAATACATTCCTGGCACGCAGGAATAAGTTGATTTTAATAATAATAATCATAATAATAAATATTCTTTATTGTGCACCACATAAGAAAAGAGAAAAATATACAGCGATACAGTGATAAAAACTAGGTAACAACAGGCGGTCTTATCGCTAAAAAGCGATCTCTACCAGACAACCTTTGGGTAGCTGGAAACTATGAACTCAAAACAATTAACGGGTAGTGCCGATATGATATAAGTATACTAGTAATAGTAAGTACTTACTTTAAAAACTTATACCTATATACATAAACACATAATATATACAAAAATACACAATATATAAAGACATAATACATACATAAATACACAATATATAAATACATAAATGCATACATAAACGAAGGCAACTTAAGGCAGCGAAAGGTAATGTGATTTCAGAAGATTTTTGAAGATCGGAAGAGATTTAGCAGATCTTACATTCAACGGCAAATTGCCTTCGGCAATGCATTCCACAGCCGAACAGCCCGAAAAGTAAAGGAGTCGTTATAAAATTTTGATGAAGAAAAGGGAGTAGCACGGAGGCGTTTTTCCGCACACCGAACAGAAGACAGATACTTAAAACGCTCTTTAAGATATAGAGGGGTGGTGGGATTGAAAAGGGTATTATAGAGAAGAGCGAGAATGTGAGAGTTGCGGCGATGGCGTATTGGGAGCCACTTGAGCTGGGTACGAAACTCCGAGATGTGGTCAAATTTTCGCAGGCCAAATATAAACCTTATGCAGGCATTATGTAACCGCTCTAATTTGTTTAGCTGGTCTTCTAAAAGATCGAGAAAGGCAATATCGGCATAATCCAAAATAGGAAGGAGAAGAGATTGGGCAAGTGCAATTTTGGTGAAGAGTGAAGTTACGAAGTTGATTTTCTGACGTGAAGCTCTTTGAATTAAAACAGCCTGACAATCAAGACGGTCGTTTGTGAGCAGCAAGTATAGAAAACAGCCTAAACCATGAGGTTAATGTTCCCAGACTCCAGAGGGAACTATTGGTGGAGTGTGGGGTTCAGTTAAATATGTAGGGCCAAATTTCCTTATATTTATTGATAAAGTATAAAGTCGTAAATTAATAATTAATACTATAAACTACGAGGGTGAATTGAAAAGTTCTGAGCCTGACCTATAAATTAAAGACTTATGGATATATAACAATTTTATTTTTCTACATAGTCTCCTGAAAGATCACAACACTTTTGCCATCTTGATTCTAACTTTAGGATTCCTTGTAAAAAAAAAGATTCTTCCAGGTCATCAAAATATTCAGTTACGGCTTCTTGTACCTCTATATTCGTCTTGAATTTTCGCCCCGCTATGTGTTTTTTTAGATTAGGGAAAAGAAAATAGTCGGAAGGGGCCAAGTCTGGCGAATAAGGTGGATGCGGCAACAATTCAAACCCACAATTTTGTATTTGCGCGATTGATTTTGCCGCAGTATGGACAGGAGCGTTGTCTTGGTGGAATAAAACTTTCTTAGACAACATACCAGGCCTTTTCGTCTTAATTTCTTCACGTAAACGCTGTAGGAGTGTGCAATAATAGTCAGCATTTATAGTTTTACCCTTTTCAAGGTAATCGATCATTATGATCCCTCTGCTGTCCCAAAAAACTGAAGCCATTACCTTCTTAGCGGACAAAATGGCCTTTGCTTTTTTCGGCGGTGGTGAACCTGACCTTTTCCATTGCTTGGATTGTACTTTTGACTCCGGTGTATTGTGGTGGACCCAAGTTTCGTCCATAGTTACAAACCGGTTAGTAAAGTCTTGCGGATCACTTCTAAACAAGTCCAAACAATCTTGCGACACTGTATGACGGGTGCGTTTATTTTCCGCTGAAAGCAGCCTAGGTACCCATCTGGCTGAGACCTTAGAAAATCCAAGATCGTTGGTGATTATGTTTTGCACTCGTTCATAAGATATCCCTATTGCGTCCGCTATCTCCGCGATCTTCAACCTCCTGTCGTTCATAACCATGTCTAGTATTTTATGGACATTTTCATCTGTAGTGGCTGTTAACGGCCGGCCACTCCTAGGTTCATCTTGAACTGCTTCTCTGCCACGTTTGAAATCCGCTGCCCATCTTTTTACAGTGGCATACGATGGAGCGAATTCCCCTAAAGTCTGGCACATATCTTCATAAATTTGTTTGGGCGTTAACCCTTTTTTTTGCAAGTACTTTATGACGGAACGATGCTCAATTTTATCCATTGCTAAGAAAATCCCGAACCTTCTTTACTAATACGATCATAAATTTTACAAAAGTGACAGCAAAAAAACAAAAGACGATGCATTATGATTAAAAAACATGTGAGTATAACGTGCCAGTATTATTTTTTCTTTTTAATTTGAAGATCGACCTTAGGCTTACAATATTTCAATTCACCCTCGTATAAATCAGAGGTTTTCGTCGAAAAACATTACTGAAAATTTGAAAAGTGTGTTTGGGAATAAAAATTTAATTTCTAACAAAATTAAGCTCAAAACAGTGCAAACGTTGTTCAAGCTTTGAGAAAAGCTAATTTCACTGATTATATTGCCGAAAGTAAACGGCCACTCCGTTCTCCAGATTTGCGTTTATTACATTAATTTTGTATGTTTTTCCATGCCTTGAAGCCTATATTATTATAAAATTTATAAAATAGCAAATTTGGACGGTGAAAAAATATATATCGAGCATATTTGGGACGAAAAAACCATGAAAGCGGTGCGTGCCGCGCGAGATTGAGTTGAAAAATGTAGTAAGCTAGTAAAATAAGTTAGAGGTGGAGTTAATCCAAAATACTTGTAGCATATTTTGTATATTAGTATAGCTTTAATAAAATGCAGATTTCACTACAATAACTATTCGTACAAAAAAGTAATAATACTTCCAAAGTGTATTCGAACTTTTTGGACACGGTGTATATACATATAAAGGTCACAACATACTTAGGAAACTTAAATTCAAGTAATATTTATATATACTACCGTAAGTAATATGTGCTTGTTGACACCATTTGTTTTCTAAACAATCCCTCACATAGAATAATGATTTGTGCGGGTGATCTCGCTTAGAGTTCGTGCTTTTCACATTACTCATAATTATGGTTAACGATTGTTGATTGAAATAAAAATTAAAACGAACGACAATATCAGATCTTATGCCATAGAGGATTGACATTGTCATTCAGAAAACGTATAGTGCTGCCAGGCGAAAAAAAACGATCATATTTCAGTTACGTTTTAAAATAACTCTCAAACAAATATAAAAGCTTTAAAGCATAATCCTAAACAAACCGGTGTATAATGAGTATAATGACGTCATAGCGGACTTTTCCATTAAAAATTAAAATTAAATGAAACACTTGTTTAAAATCAAAAACAATGAAATTGTTTTCCTGAAATAGTAAATTTCATCAAACAAAAATATAAAAATCAGGGTTTAAAATTTTTCCTATATCCCAATTCAAGATCCCACAATTTAAATGTAAAATATAAACAATCCCTGCATAAGCGCTCACGGAGTGCTCAAGTTTCCGATTGATTGGACAAAGAGAGCAATCCGTTTATGATTGCTGCCTTTTGTTCCCTAATCGTTAGTTGACAACACACCATTATCGAGCTGCTCATTACCGATACTGCTTACATTGCTTTGCTGTGTTTGCTTCCCAATGTATGTGCACCAGTTTCGGGTCATAGCTTAAATAAATATTTCATTAAAGCAAATATTTGTGTCAGATTGAAATAAAGAACGTACACTTAGTTTAATCGTGATGCCACTCTTCAGAAATTTCAGACATCCATTTAGGAATATAGAAAGTTGAAAACTGCTCTAAGTAAGAATAATATGTATGAGTAGTTGAATTTAGTAATATAGATAAGGGTTAAATTTGTCAAATTTCGGTTTCACGCACAAAGTATTTCATGCCTACAATTTAGTCACGAATAATATTTCGAGCTTAAGTTAAATAAAAAATCTGAATCGCTACCAGGTACGACACCAAATAGACGAATAGTATATGCTATAAACTTTAAGTATATACACCGTGTCCAAAAAGTTCGAATACACTTTGGAGGTCTTATAACTTTTTTGTACGAATAGTTATTGTAGTGAAATCTGTATTTTATTAAAGCTATACTAATATACAAAATATGCTGCAAATATTTTGGACTAAATCCACCTCTTACCTATTTTACTAGCTGACTACATTTTTCAACTCAATCTCACGCGGCACGAACCGCTTTCAAGCTTATTTCGTCCCAAATATGCTCGATATCTTTTTTTTTCACTGTCCATATTTGCTATTTTATAATAATGTGACCTACAAGTGCCTACAAGGCATGTAAAAACATACCAAATCAATGTAATAAACGCAAATCTGGAGAATGGAGTGGCCGTTTACTTTCGGCAATATAATCATCGAAATTAGCTTTTCTCAAAGCTTGAACAACGTTTGCACTGTTTTGAGCACAATTTTGTGAGAAAATAATTTAATTTTTATTCCTAAACACAGTTTTCAAATTTTCAGGAGCGTTTTTCGACGAAAACCTCTGATTTATAATTTTCATTATTAATGTGCGACTTTATCGGTAAATATAACGAAATTTGGCCCCACATATTTAACTGAACCCCACACTACCACCAATAGTTCCCTCTGGAGTCTGGGAACATTAACCTCATGGTTTAGGCTGTTTTTTATACTTGCTGCTCACAAACGACCGTTTTGAGCATTGTAAGGCTATTTTAATTCAATGAGTTTCTCGTCAGAAAATCAACTCCTTCCTGCGTGCCAGGAATGTATTGAGTTGGATTATGTACTCTAATTTTCTCGATTGCTACGGAAAAACGATGAACTTCACGTTTATTGTAGCTATGATATCCAGGATCCACCTCCAAAATACCACGTAAGGATCTCCTCAAAATTTTCAGATCGGCAGTTGATTTTTGGATAAAGCGGCGTTTGTCCTCTAAACTCGCACTCTCACGATATTTAGTATTTTAATGGTTCTAGCTGCGTAGCTGACCAGATTTTTTCCTGTCTTCTAAAGAGGAGCTATTTTAAGACTTTCTCATTGTTGTGTAAACGAGATTGCGTTTGATTCCAAAAAGTTTTACCGCCTTGAAAAAACACCTTTGCAGTCGCCATTACGAAATTTTGTACTAAATTGTTAATCGAAAGTACTTCATTGAAGAGTGAAGACAAATTTCAAGTCCTTGGCGTTTTTTACTATTACATTATGTTCAAGGTAACTTATTCTTTAGATTAATATAATAAATGGATGGCCTGCAGCCTGTATGCCTTCAGGGTCAACGCAAAAATATGTGTTTTCGAACTTATTGGACATGGACAGGGTGTAATTTCAAACAGAAATCGTTTATGTTAACTACACTCAAGGACAATAAAAACGGGTCACCTTGTATAGATTTTTCCCGTTTTCAGATCTTCGACATTTGTATTTGCATATCTTCGACATTCATTTGAATAAATTTTATTCGTAATTACCCAAGTTTGTAAGCTTTAATCTCCAAGGATTCATTTGAAACTAGAAATAACATTCAATTTGTATTAGGTACTTTCCAATAAACAAACATTGAATCGCCTGCAGTGTTACCAATATGCAATAAGCACACTCAATCGAGTTATTTCGAGCGTCTTTGATTCCATTTCTCAATTTTCTGTTAGGCAATATTCAATAACCGAATTATCTCCAACTACTATAACTTGATAGAGCGCTCAACCGACACAACTTTCGTGCAATCAATAATCGAATAAGTCCTTACAAAATTAAACATAATTGCTCAAATTACAATTATACGCCAGCGGTCATTATCTATCTGCCCTCGTGTCACACAAACCTATAATAGCCTCTATTAACTCTGGGATAAGTCACGAAATCACGAAGAATTATGCTTTTTGTGTGAGCTCTTTGACCTGTTTTATCGATCTTTCAACATTAAGCGTGTAATTACCGATCATCCTATATTAACAGTCACATCTGTACATACAATAGTTTGAAAAGTAATTAAGGTTAATCCACGTAGGTATGACCGCTATCGCCACCGAAATAATATGGCCGTACACATTTGTCGTGAAAGCCACTGAGCCTGAAAAATTAAAAGGGGAAAACAATATGCTAACGACTCCTTGTACAATGAAAGTAATTAAAATAATAGTTTCAACGGTATCACGCGAAGCGTTTTTAGTTCGAGAATCAAAATTGTGAGGTTAGGGTGTGTAATGGGAACGACCGGCTCCAGTATCTAAGTAACGTCGTCGTCCGTTTCTGCGATACTCTGACATTTATATGTTGCTAAGCCAATATTGTAAGCGGTTTAAGTTGATACCCAATCGTTTTATGTAAAAAACAATATGTATGCCTTTCGTGGATGGATATGAATGAGTAGCGAGTCGCCACCGCTGTTTATTATTCATTAGACGACTACATGTCACGCAAGAGTATAAGCACGCACAAGCTCTGAGCTTCTGAAACTTTCCCCACTCAACATTTATTTTTGGCTCACACAAATTACTTAAATGTTGAGTTACCCTAGTAAGGTTTCCTTAATAAAAAATTTGGCGGTAAATTTGGTCGTTAAATAATTATATTTCAATCGCTGAAACGTCAGAAGCATGCGCACTTGCGAGCCGCTGTTAGCGGAACGGCCCCGTAAACGTAAACGGGGATCGTTTATTCGTCTTTATTAATTTTCAAAACTGGCTTTATGACGTTTGTAATTTGTTTTCGAGCGCTGAGCAACAAGAGACTCTGCTTGAGTTAACGAGACACGCAACAAGCGAATTCTATTTGCATTTGACCTATAGACGAGCGTCTTTTGTTCATTTGAGGAGTACACGGCAAAAGGGCCACAATGGCATCCTCCTCTGCTAGAAAAATGAAGACATTTTGTCATTTTGTAATGCGACGGCGACCGGAAAATGCTTCCAGCGTAGACACTGTAGACAGTCTGAGAAGCCATTGTACGATCGTACGCTTGATTGATTACTTTATTAGTTTCCAGCGCCAGGCGAGGCTGAACAAAACGAATATAAGCACACAACTAGTTATATGGAATATATTGTCTATCGACCACGTATCGTATCAATCGTATGCACTAGTTTGGTCGATTCCGGCTCCGTAATGTTTATCGTAACCGAGCACGTCGTTAGTGGTGCATTGAATAGTAAGCCTTTGAGCTATTATAAATATGTAATTCGCATTCCCGTTATACCACTACGCCATTCTTAGTTGAAACTACATAAAGAAACCCTCATTACGAATGTACTATACCGCACGAACGCAAGAAAGGTGTTAGGGAGAGGGCACGCGCTCTCCGTTGTTTGGGAGCTCCGTTGTGTTGTGATAGCGGGAGTGATAATTGTATGATATTTCACGCCGTATGCTCCCATTTGTATTTGTAATAGCTTCGTGCGGTTGTGCAACAGTTTTAAATTAAATTTTCGTCTATAGGCGTGCATCGCGCCGTACTTGAATGGAATGATGGATCGCCATTGTACATTAAGGCCGGGTCAAATAACGAGCGTTCAGCGTGCTCGGCGCTCGAGTAATAAATTAACTTTTTATTACACTAAATTTAGCTTAGCATTCGTAGCGTTTGCAACAAAGTTTCGAGTTTTAACAGCCTTATACAACAATGGCCAGATGCTTTCAATAAATTTGTCGCGTTTAGAGCCCTTTGTGTTAAAGTTGAATAGTACATATTAAATATGTACGATTCATATTATTTTGTTCCTATATTAAAATGATGTAGCATACTTGTTTTGGTTTACTTAATCCTTAAAGCCACGGCGGCCGCGCGATTCCACCTGCGACCTTATAACAAGCTTTGTGGGTTCAAAGCAAGGCTCGTCGAAATAAGTAAACTATAAGCAAGCACCCCACAGGCACCAAGGTGCCCCTCTCACTCCACGTATCTCGCGTCTCCTTTCGATTTGTTTACCGCGACACGCAAAAAACAATTTTATTTATATTCTACTGACAGATGATTCTTTATTGTGTGTTCATCTAAAGTTAAAGTGTTGGCGTCCTTAAAACTGTATAGTTGTAAGTAGAACGAGAAATTCGTTGTAATTTCAATCTTCTTACTACGCAACTATGTATAAAGTACTAAAAATGTAATTGGTGACTATATACATATTAAAGTTGAAAGTAATATGTATCTTGCTTGTCCTAATTCGCGGGAGTGGAAGTTACTCTAGAACTCATAAAAAACCGACATATCCTTTAGGGTCTACCCTTATCTGGTTGCGGTGTTATATTTCATGGATCATAATAAACGTGGGGTATTTCTCAAATGGGGCTAGGAACGACTATTTGTGTCCCTGGAGTACGTCTGCTAAAAAATTGAAACATAACAAGGGTACATACATGCGTTGAATGGTTTATGTAGAGTATTATAACGTAATTATAATTGTATTATTATCATTGTATGTTTATGTGCGGTCGATGCTTGATAATCAATCACTGAAGGATACAAGGAACACTGTTGCTGTTGCTTGGATGGGTTAATAACAATTAGTGGTTCGCTACCGCTCTTGTCTTGCCGACGGCATTCCTATCTGAGACAGTCAGAAGTTATCAAACCGTGGCAGCTAATTAAATGACACGACATACGTACACATAACACATACGAGTGTGCCGTTTGTTTGTCCGCGTACCTACCACGCGGGAACCTTCCCTAATTGACTAATAAGGCCCCGCGGGACGCCGGGCCCTGTGAGAAATTTGCGTGTCAACTTGAAGCTTACGTTAATTTGCTTTGCATTACAATAACATCTTGTGCTTATGCGAATTGTGCCGCGCTATGGCATTGTAACCTTATCATGCGTTTAGCAATTAAACTGATGCCCTTTTTCATATAGGTATATTCTTCAAATATAAATAGCATTACAATCGTTACACTTTATATGCCACGTTGTTTTTTGAATTTCATGGATACAGAACAATAATTTTAAAGAAAGGAATCGACTTCACTTAGGATACTTCTGTAACATTTCTTGGTCAATATTAGAGCGTCTGTGGTCTGTGAAGGAGTTGTAAATTGTGAATGAAATGAAAAACCATAAATATCTTCTCTCGCTTACAAAAGTATGTACGCAAAACTGTTACGAAACAAGAGCTCTTTTAAGAATCCGGTAAAGTTTTCGATTCCGCTCAACTCTTCGATACTATTTTACAGTAACTAATAAGACTAATATTCGTATGTATACATATAGTAAAACAAAGTTTATTTTTACACTGCATAAGTGGAACAGTTTTTTTGATTTTATGTTTCAATTATAAATAATTCACCTTAATCTAACAGCTGTTTCGCAATTTTGTTTAGAGAGGTAAAAAGAGTAAGATATTTGTTGATTTTAATGATGTTCAAATACACTCGCGTGCAAATAATTCGGGTCAGTACGAAAAACTATAATATCTCCTAAAATAATAAAGCTAGGAGCCTGAATTAAATTGTATATTATAGATAAATGCATAGTTAATAAAACAACGTCAAGAGTTAGAGATGATATTCACTTGTTTATTTAATTAACATAGTAAACACGATATCAATTAATTATAGGTAAAAAGCAACCGTGGTACCTCACACACAAAACTAAAAACAAAAAAAAAGTAAAACATATCAATACTTCGTATTGCCTCCTCGGGCTCTTCTTACAGCTTCTAAACGATTGGGCATACTGTTTATTAAGTTTCTTATGCGTTCTTGCGGGATATTAGCCCATTTTTCCACTAACGCCTGTTTCAGGTATCTAAGTGTAGCTGGGGCGGGGTTTCGATTTCTTACACGCCTTCCGAGCTCGTCCCATACGTGCTCAATCGGATTTAGGTCCGGGCTTCTCGAGGGCCAGTTCATAGTGTTGATGCCAACCTCCTCAAAATAATCTTCCACAATCTGCGGTGTGTGGCCTGGCGTTGTCATGCATGAACATTGAGTTTTCACCCATATTAATTAATTATGGGCCTACATGCTCATTAAGAATCTCTTCCACATACCTGGCACTAGTTAACGTTCCATTTTCTATCAAAACTAATTGCGTGCGACTCTCTGAAGAGATTCCAGCCCAAACCATAACAGACCCACCGCCGAAAGCAACTTTTTCTTCAAAACAGGCTGGAATAAAACGCTCACCTGGCCGTCTGTAAACTCTTCGCCGCCCGTCATGTGCATAGAGCATAAATCTGGATTCGTCGGAAAACATAATTCTTGCCCATTCTTCGGCACCCCATCGCCTGTATTCGCGTGCATAAAGTTTCCTTGCAGTTCGATGCCATCTGTCAAGTTTTGGGCCATTTGCCGGTCTATGTGGGGTCAAATTAGCTTCACGAAGCCGCCGCCTTACAGTCCACTCGCTGATGTCATCTTTTCGGGTCTCCCGAAGTTAGTTTTTGACTTCAACTGCAGTGAGATGCCGATTTCGGAGCATTGTTGTTACAATAAATCGATCTTCTCTAGCCGTAGTACATCTCGGCCTGCCGGTTCCTGGTCTTCGAAGGTTCCTGCCAGTTTGTAGGAAACGTTGGAGGGCCCTCTGCACCGTAGATAGTGACACGCCTGTTCTTCTTGCTGTATATCTCTGACTTCTGCCTTCTTGTAACAAAGTGACGATACGTGTACATTCATCTTGTGTTAGCGACATGATAGTAATTCAATAATGACCATCAAAGTCAACAAAAACTGCCTTTTATCATTTTGCTTTGACAGATTGAAAACAAAAGTGAGAAAACAATCAAAAGTGAAATAAGCTCAATTTGAATTTGGTACCAAATTCGACTTTTTTTTAAATAAAACTTTTTCCAGAATTCTTGTAGAACATTGAAGGTTCAATTTAATTCGATATTAAATTCTCTTTAATACACAGTTAGTTTCCTGCACATACCGCTATTAATTTGCAAAATATAAGGGTTTTTGTCACTGACCCGTATTATTTGCTCGCGAGTGTAGTTTGTAAAATATATAAATACGTTGGAAAACAAGTCGTATAAGGAATGAGAGGAACAGTTTTTTTCATTTTCATACACATTTTTTAAGCAAGATTATGTTTACCTACAGCAATTTTAAGAAAGATTGCCGAAGTTTAGGTAGTAGGGTAAATCGCCAGTAACTGGCCACCTTTTAGTAACTGGCCACCTTATGATTTCTATTTATAGGTGAATAAAATTCATTTTAGTACAAGGTATAAATTAAGTAAAAATTTCAATAACTGCCCACATTTTAGTTACTGGCCAAGTTTCTATTTAAAGGTGAAGAGAACTCATTTTAGTACGAGGAAAATGGCCAGTTACTGGAGATTTGCCTACTAGCCACTCGTTCAATAACTGGCCGCCTCTTAGAAAAATGAGTTCTATTTACCTATACACAGAATTCATTTTAGTATAGGTGGCCAGTTACTGGCGATTTACCCTATTTTTGGTAATGTATTAGAGCAGGGTTTCCCAACCAGTGGGGCGCGCCCCCCTTGGGAGGCATAGAGTGGGCTTAGGGGGGGCGCAGCGAGCGGCTCCAGATTTAAACTGTATAAGGCCTGTACCGCGGCGCTGACGGTCCCCAGTTTTGACTCCTCATTTGGGCCCCAAGGGGGGGATTTTTTTTAGTAGGTATAACGTTGGGTGAGGCGCATAGGGCAAAAGTTGGGAACCCCTGTATTAGAGTATTTCATAAAAATTTTGATGTAGAAATAAACATGGCTTTATTTTTTAATCAGATAATATAAAATATATGAGAGGGCAAAACAAATAATAATTAAAAATAAAGCGACAAATTTGCATGAATCAACGTCCTCACTAAACAACATCTGCAAGAATTGAGTTTTCGGGTATTAAATAATAATAAATGTGTACCAAACGTATTTTTTGTTATAACAAGAATTCAAACTATCTTATCAAATGCAATTTATGTGCGTGAGAACATGAAAATTAATTAATGCCTCATGGCATTAAGTTCGCCTTTTGTACGATAAGTTTTCTTTCTGTGCAATAAAGATTAAATAAATAAATAAATAAATAAAATTTGCTAATAATGTATTTCATTATTAGCAAATTCCCTTTTTTTAATAGTTACCGGACTCTTAATGACCCTTTTATTGTGGTAAAACAGTTAATGCATAGACGCATAAAAAAAATGAATGCGAATGCGAGTGCGAATCTGGTATGCCTTAAATCAGCCTACAAATACGGTATGTGGTTAATAATATCTATGTTATCGTAAATGTATGTGTCCGTAAGGCAGTGATGAATGTGATGATAACCGTCATGGAAGTAGGCAGAAACGAACCACGCTCTTGCTCAATTAATACTTTTACTGGACTGTAGGGTAGGGAATGTACTTTCAATGCAAAGACGGTCTGCTTTTTTTTAATTTACAATCTCTAAAGCTTCGTTATGCATTGGTTATAAGCGTATCTTGTTACAATGAATTTGGGCAAACATATATTAGAAAAATGCTCTGGACATTCTTCTTATCCGTGTCTGGAACCTAAGCTGCGTCTTTTGTCTTTGGCAAGAGTGCTCCAGCCCATCCGGCTTAACAAGCATAATATAAAAACCGGCCAAGAGCGTGTCGGGCCACGCTCAGTGTAGGGTTCCGTAGTTTTCCGTCCGTCACAGTAAGTGTCCCCACTTGAGAGTTAAAATAACACCGCCATGTAGGATATGATATGAGCGTTCCACGTACAGCGACATCTATCGGCAAATTAAGTAAACTATTGCGCGCGAGCTTAAAGTATGGAAGATGATTTTTATGGGATAATTCTTTATTGCGTGAACCGATTTTCACCGTTTTTAATTTATTTGAAAGCACGTCATTTCATTGTGATTTTGTAGAAATTATTGTACCAGTCAGCATCATATATACCGTGGCTGTTAAGATACCCAAATATATTGTCACATCCAGAGTAGTAATTAATAATAACTCAAACAAAGTAATCTAATTCTTCAGACCATTTACCGTTTACAAATATACAGGAGCACTCACAAATCCTAATACTTGACAACAGTCAAGCCGGCAATAATACCGGTACAACCACACCGCCACTGGTTGCGTAGCAGCCAAAGTATTCATAAATATGTATACAACATGAAATCAAACTTTATTCCGGATGCAATAAGGCTTATAACGGTTACGTAGCTTAAACTTCTTAGAACTTTAAATTTTGATCGTTCATTTTGTCACTTACATTTGATACGTTGTACTGACATCAATATGTTTTTGAGCTCTATGTCATTAAAAATAAAGTTAATTTTTCTAGCGTGTCCCGTAATTTTGGATACTTTGAATGCTACGATACCGATGGTGTTGTGGGTGTTCCAGTGCTAACAGAGGATTGGAAGTAACCAAGTATTAGGCGTTGTGCGTGCTCCGGTATATTTGTACTCGTCGGATGGCCCGAAGAATTTGATCACTCTGGACGAACCGGTATTAATGGTTATTGTAGATGTTGCGGTAAATTTTGAAGTATTCCCTGTCACTATCTATTTGATGCTGACTGTACAATAAACACCTGCTTATACGGTTAAATTACAAACTTAGTTCAGAAATTATTTTGTAGTTTTTTTTCAAAAACTATTCAACCTATCAAGTTCAAAATAATTTTCCTAGAAAGTTTTTATAAAGTTCTTCTTTAGAGATTTTTTTCATATTTTTAAAACTTATAGTTCAAAAGTTAGAGGGGGAGGGGGACACATTTTTTTAACTTCTGGAGCGATTATTTCCGAAAATATTTACATTATCAAAAAATGATTTTAGTAAACCCCTATTCATTTTTAAATACCTACAACAATATATCACACGTTAGGGTTGAAATGAAAAAAAAAAATCACTCCCCACTTTACGTATAGGGGACCCTAATAAATCATTTTTTTCCACTTTTTATTTTACCACTTTGTCGGCGTGATTGATATACATATTAGTACCAAATTTTAGCTTTCTAGTGCTAACGGTCACTGAGATTATCCGCGGACGGACGGACGGACGGGCAGACATGGCGAAACTATAAGGGTTCCTAGTTGACTCAGAACCCTAAAAAGATTCAACATTTCCCGGCACCGGCTGGGCCGCTCTAAATTTTCCTAAATAACGAATATGCTCGCCCGTTGGCTGGAATTCCCCGTAGAAACCTTTATTAATAAATGTATATACACTGAGTGCCCGGGTCACTCGTATCTAAAATTAATATTGGAATCGAATGGGCCTACAATCCAAAGGGTTGCCAAATAAGGGCAAGTAAGGTGAGGTACCAACGCTCTCAACGACGACTAAATACTAGTTTCGAGAAACTGGTTGTTAGTTTGTATGGTGGCGCTTGATAATTGTAGGTAATTACATCTTATTGTAATGTTTAAGATATGCTTTGAATGCTGTAGCTTTAGTCTGCCTAGATGGTAAGCCAGACTTCTATGAAGTTATTCCTGCCATACGAAAAAAGCAGCGCATTGTTTGCTTAACGTTTTAGGATTATCATGTATTAACTGGTATAAATTATACCGGGATAATTGTACGCGATGTTTCTTGATACATATATTCTTCTTGAGTTTTTTATACGTAAATATGTCACTTCAAATTATCCGTCTTGTTCAATAACTAGCTTCGTCCCACGGTTTTTGCTTATCAAAACATTGCATTGAGATGCAGGATGCAATTTCATGGAAATTAGTGGAAATTAGTAGGATCTTTAGGGCTAGAAAGCGGAACTATTGCAAATAAAACAGACTTTTAGACAGAAAGGACTCTTTAATTACATTTGGCTTGCACCTAGTAGGCAAATTTGGTAACTAGAACTACCTATTTTATTTAAATCCGATTTCCGCGTGTACTAGTGATATTAGGCTAAAGCTTAACGATTGCACTGAGGACCGTTTGTTGAAATTAATGTTCAACCTTGTTGCGCCAAACCGAATCCAAATATAGCGTAGTTAAATTCATATGATTTTCTTGGTGTCATGCCTTCTGGTATGGCCTACAACGTTTGAATATATAGGTCCAGTGTTAAGGCTTACAGTCATGTGTCATAACGAAATTATTTAGCTGATAGAACATTTTGCTGAGCACGACAGCAGTGACTGCGCTCTACCCTACTTAATTAAATGAGCAAACATCGGGCTAGCTATGTAAATAAGTTCTGTACTACGCATTTTAAGAAAGGATTGGAACTCTGTCTGCGAGCGAATGTATTTTCTAACGAATAACTGTTGGCTCAGCGAATTTTTGAGGGTGGCGAATATCTATTAAGTCGGTTTAAAAGTTGAATGTAACATGTAGTTACTTAAGGTTCACCGGGATAATTGCTTGTGGTGGAATAAATGCCATTTCTCTGTAGAATAACATGAATAACCACCACCTAATTCCAAACAAGGTGCATTTACCTGACTAGAATTTACTATCTTGGTTAAAGTTACTTTATAGTTATTATTCAAGATAAGTACCTACATGATGTTTCTTTAGTATATATTTCGTATTCTGATATACATATCTGATAAAACATTCCTACCTGTAATCATGTTTACGCCTCCGCAAACAAACGTTTGAAAATTTCAATATACACCGCTTCAGTGATTGCACCCTTAAAAAAATCAATAGATATTTATCTGCTAACCCAAACAGTAACAATGAACATTAATATCAATCCTGAACGGGCGGCGGGCTGCACTCGAAATTTGAAAATACGGTCGCGTCGTCTCTTTCACTTAACTTTTACGCCGCTGGGGAGAGAGAGGAACAGCGCAGAGGACTGGGCGCGGAGCCCCCGTTACTCACACAACTCAAGTCTCTACTTGTGTGCGTATCGTTGACGTCCTAATCATAATTAATAATTAGCGTGCTCAGTCGCGAACGCTAAATATGGACCCGTTTCGTTTCCGCCTGGAGATGTTAACCTTTTGCCCACGTCTTTCTGAATTAAGTAGGTAGGTATGGTACACGTGATTCACGTGAATAAGACACACGTTCTTCCACTTTAACCAGCGTGGAAGGTTTTTCTTACCCTAGGTTTGTAGCGGCTCACCAGTGAGTGATTAAATTAATATTTGTGAGAAATAACGTGTGCCCACGGCGCCTAATGTCCTCGTACCAAATCAATAACATTTTTTTTTAAATAGCTTATCAGTGTTTAAAAATATTTTGAAAACGAAAACTTTACGAAACTTAACTACTTAAATATACTTTCTACACTGAACAACTTGGCAACAATAACGGATGTGACCAACTTTTCCAGAATCCCACACTGTACAGGCACACGGTAAGTGTAAACTGTGCAGTGTCATCACAAAAGCGGTAGTCATAAAGCCATGAAGCACACATTGCGTCAGGATTCTCCCACACCGTATATCACGCTGTTGGGTCTACAACTACATCATTACGCTATTAGCCCTTTTCCTCTATAACACTAAAACTTAATACCCACTAATGAACAAACTGTCACATTATGCACTCCGCGTAATTCTCCTGGGCACCTATAAATTATGTTGTATGTCATAAAACTCATAAAGCCCCAGGTCTCGCCATAACATTTATTAGAATAGCATTTCTAATATACTTAACTTACCTACAAAAACATTATATTACTGACAGAGTTTTCCTTACACGATTTGTTTTTAGGCAATCTTATAGAAAATAAATATGTATACTGGTAACGGATGAAGAAGCATTTTTATGTTCACATTTGTCTGCTTGATTTTTTCATTTCATATTAAATATTTTTCTTAATCTTAATAGGAATTTTTGCCTGATGATTATTTGATTAATAAAATACCAAAAAAATTTAAAATCTAAGTCGGCTATTATATTATCGGCTATAATATATTAAAAAGTACGTGGCTATTGTTTTATTTTGAAATGTTATTGTTTTCAACGTGAAATGCATCGAATACAGTTTGTGTATCAACATCCAATGCCGTTATAGGAAAGTCAAGCGCTGTGGCTGTTACTGAACTCACTAAGTAATTTATCTTATGTTATTTCTTTGAAAATATGTTTAACATTATCCGTCCAGTTACAATTTGTAGGTATAGCGAGAAGTCTAAACCTTCACAGACTAGACTTTTTAGATTGACAGTAGCCTTTCACGCTCTGAATACGCTAAAAAGGGCGGCCGTCCACCGACGAAACGGAGAAGGTTGGAAACGTACGACAATGCTAATTAAAATTGCGGCACGCGATTGACGTCCAGGGGCGTTATTCCAGTTGTTGACTAAGCGCTGGTGAAACAATCACACCAGTATAAGTCAGCAGTTCGGTTACCTACAGTTGTTACGTGGGTCGATGTCACATTTATATTGGTTGCCTCCTTCAGCTTCGGCAAGCACCCCTTCTCGTTCCCCCTAACGCTGACGTACAAGGGAGAAAAGAGGGCACTTAATACGCGTCAAAGCCACGGTAAGTTAATAGTTAATCAGTGCTTGCAAAAAACTAAGGAAGAACCTAAGTTAAGGCAAAACATAAGAATATATTTAAGAACTCTCCCCCTATTGAAAATAGATGTCATATACTTCAGAAAAAGTGACCAAACCCTCCGGTGTCCGAGGCCAGATTTGAACTGGCGTCTTCAGCTTTCGCCGCTGACGTCCTGACAACTATATTTTCTCATGTAAACGCATGCCCTTGCATGCATGCATGGTCAACGGCGCCTAGCCGTTTCAAATTCAGAGGTTGCATATACATGAGAAAATTTGTCAAGTTCCGCCGTGACCGGGTGGTCTAGTGGTCAGGACGTCAGCCGCGAAAGCTGAAGATGCCAGTTCAAATCTGGCCTCGGACACCGGAGGGTTTGGTCACTTTTTCTGAAGTATATGACATCTATTTTCAGTTTATGTATAGTAGTGTAACTACTTAAAAAATTGCAAATAAAAAAAAATATTGAACAAAAAAATTTGATTTGCTTCAAGATTCTCCCCCCATTGTTTTATTGGGTATAATTGGAATGAAATTACAGCTAAGAAAGTTAGGGAGAGAATTGTTGAAAAAAATCTTGTATGATTTATTAACTTATAAACCAACTTAATATTTAAGTAGCATTTAAAATGCTGGGTATTCCTAACGTGTTTACTTTAAAACGTTACGTTATTATAATAAATATGAAACCACCAAACGATACAATTATGTGAAAAAACACGGCGAAATATTATTCGGTGAAATGTCTATGAATCATTTGGTATCAATATTTACGTATTTACGATCCCAGTTGTGAGTTGTTGTTCTTACTAATAAAGTAAAAATTTGGAGGTATCGCACGCAAATATCTAACGCAAACTTCTTGAATTTTTTAATAGTTTCATATCTAATTTCACCGAAAATTCCAGTTGAATATTCACATTGCTAACGGCTTTACCCGCGCTACGTACAGTTCGAATCAAAGCATAGTTTCCTTTGCCACTGGTATTACTTGAAAGCTTGTTGTCTGCTTATACGGTAACATTGCGAAAATAGCGAAAAGCGACGTGTTCTATTATAGTATTTATAGTGCATAATAACTATAGGCTACTATACTTTATTGAGTGAGTACGGATTCTGATCTGATTCAACTACACCGATGCCAGAGCTTGAAAGTGATAAAATTGTGCGCATCGAGAATAAGTTGTGAATTTTCGACCATGGATATAGTGCCTCACTATGAATATTTTTTAGTATTGGAGGTCCGTAAAATTTTTGGACCTTCACGTCAGAATCAGGGGTCCCGTACAATAATGTTATTACTCTTTGGTTAAGGCTGCTAGGGGTTGTGTGGAATCATTTCCGTGTAAAACAGACATGCAGAATTTATTTTTGATAAAAAATAAAACATATTTAAAAAAGTTCTGCGGAGAGGAAAAACACACAACAAAATATTATTTTCTTGAACGTTATATAACTAATAAATGTCATTTATTTTTAAATAAAAAAATATCATAAGGAAGCATAGTTAATGCAGTTTTTAGGGTTCCATAGCGAAATGGCAAAAAACGGAACCCTTATGGATTCGTCATGTCTGTCTTGTCTGTCTGTCTGTCCGTCCGTATGTCACAGCCATTTTACTCGGAAACTATACGACGTATCTGAATAAAATTTACACATAAAGTGTATTCTGTATGCCGCTACTTAGTTATGTATTTAAATTTGAAAAAAAAAATACGCTCCATACATACAACAAAATTTCAAAACAAATTGTTTTTACCAAATATCAACATGTGACACATCAATCGATAGGTCTTTAAAAATAATATTGAGGTTACTTTGATCATTTTGTGATTAAGTGAATATTTTTTGCAATAATCGCTTCGAAAGTCAGAAAATTGTGTCCCCCCCCCCTGTAACTTTTGAACCATAAGTCCAAAAAATATGAAAAAGTTTGAGGAGATGCGCCTTATCATATACTTTCTACAAAAATTGTTTTGAACATTATCGGTTTAGCCATTTTTGAGTTATCTCCAAAAAACTTCTTCCATAGGCATCAGATACGACCTTTTGGTATTAGTTTGGTTTTTATTACATTGAAGGTACGGAACCCTCCTATGCGTGGTCCGACACGCACTTGGCCGGTTTTTTAAAGCCATACAATTTTAAAGCTTTTATCATACGAAAACTACGCGAAAAAAAATCATTCGCGTCGTGGTGTATATGTTTTCTCCGTAGTAAGTATCGAAAATCAATGTAAAACGTGAACATCCGTAGCGTATTAACCTTAAAATGCTTGTATTGCTTATTAGCAATACAAGCATTTTAATGCAGAGTACCTTCTACAAAATGAAAAAAAAAACACATATTTCCTTACTAACTTAAGTATTCATCGTTAGAATTGGAACAAATGTGTGTTTTAATTCCTTTTTTTTTTCATTTCTGCATTTGGTAGAATTTATTCTTTCGACAGGGTAACCAAATAATCGTATTTGGTTACAAAATGTTACCCTTTGTTACCCTGTGTTTGGTTACCCTATAATGTTATGTCCCTGTCTAATGTCTCAGCAATAGAGATGAAATTAGCTTAATAGGGAAACGTCATTTTGGGTTTTCATTTCGGTAAGCGCTACATTATCATTATCAGCAGCAGCAGCAGCAGCCAGTATTAGTCATGCTGGAATGCTGGACATAGGCCTCTCCCATGGCACGCCACAGTGCTCGATCTTCTGCTCTCCTCCTCCAATACGTACCCGCCAAGCGCTTACCTTTGGGTAACGCAATGATGTGCTTACTAAATTGATAGTTTTTAAAAACAATCCTACCATATACTTACTCGATCTGATATATATATATATCTTCTTATAGAACTACGCATTATTGTGTACCTTTAAGATGTAATATTACTGTATTACTGTTTTGAAAAAATAAGTCCCGCCGAGTTTCTTGCCGGTCATAAATAATTCTTCTCGGGTCAGAGGTGTAGGGTTAGAACCGGAGATAGTTTTTTTTTCTCTCTGACGTTCATAAGTGCATTGTAATGTGCCTAAATTGAAGAATAAATATCTTTTATCTTTTTTATCAAACTCTTTATTTAACTTACGGACTATAACAAGCATACAAAGGCAAGGTAAATAATAGCGTTTAAAATGGTTGACGTCCATTAGTTGTGAAAAATATTATAAGGCAAGCGTTAGAGCTCAAACCACATCGTTTTTAGGGTTCCGTAGCCAAAATGGCAAAAACGGAACCCTTATAGTTTCGACGTGTCCGTCTGTCCGTCCGTCCGTCCGTCCGTATGTCACAGCCATTTTATTCGCTTGCTTGAAATCGTTCGAATATTCTTTATGTTTTGGCTTAATAGAATTGTAAAAGAAACAGTGTCAAAATATTTTTGAACCAGTAAATTGATATTTATTGTGGCCAGGTTTATATTTTAATTCAATGAAACTATTGTAGATTGTTTGACAAGGGTCTAAAGTAGGCCATATTGCCACGAGGTGTTCGTCTGGGAAATTTGTTCGAGTGGTTCCGAGACCAGAGTGTTACATACTATTTTTCACTTCGATTGCGGGAAAATAAAAAAAATAAATAAAAATGACGCACAATGACTAATCTAAGATGAAAATATGGTTTAACTTTACGGTCTTTTTCATTTTTTTAACTGCTTTGACACAGATACAAAATATAAACACCGCGAATAAATAATAAATAAAATAATCACACTTTTAACCCTGACCTTGGTTGGTAGTTTATAAAATTTTGCTGGCAACAACTGTCTACACAGTCCGTCCAGATCAAGGTCGCTCAGTCGGAGGGGCTTGTTGTTTGTATGCCGTCTGGCACACGCTTAAAACTTTTTTTCATTGATTGTGAAGTAGAAATTTAAAAAACACCTCATGTTTTGACAAATGAATTGCGTTTCCTGATTGGTCGATTTTAACATTGCTGTATTCTGATTGGTTGATATTAAATACAATGTTTTTTAAGGACTTAAATTATTTAAACAGTATACGCGCCAAAAAAGAATCCAGCATTCCGATTAAGATTATGATTGATTACTTAGATATGTGTTGTGATTGGTGGATTTAATATGGTGAAGAGTTCTGATTGGTCATTTTAAAATGTTTTGTATATCATGAATATGTATACATATTGGCCCTAGAGGCTAAATGTACTACCTTAGTCCGCCTTGGTAAGCATAATATGACACACTTTTTGAGCATGAGAAGTGAAAAATTCTTTGAGATTTAACCCATTAATTACTTTAGCAAGAATTACGTTGAGATAACTATTTAATATGTCGCATATAATATGAAAGTTTTGCGATTGTAAAAATACGTTTGATCGCTACTGTATATCTACTATCATTATCACCACGACACTACAATCAATGTATCTGCCTTGTGTGTCTATTTTCTTTATCATCTATACATAGCAAAGTCTGGAGCTTATATAGTAACGCTGGGGTTTTGAATTTAAATATTACTAAAACGTCATTAGTTTAAATTACCCATTTAAACTCAAAAGCATCCTTTGACACTGCATAGGATATAATCACTTTAGTTTTCATGTTAAGCGTAGCGGAGTTCTTACAAACAACTTCGGACACAACTGTCACCTGGCTACTGCGACGCCTCGGCATTTCGATTGCTTTTTTACTTCGGCGTTTGTTCCGCGATAACTTTAGTAACATTTTACTGGTCTTTATGAAATTTGTTGGGGTTGTATTGTAGCAGATATACATAAAATTTGAGAGTTCGTATATGAGCAGTATCGATCAAGGGGTTATCGAGTTAGAAGACGCGAAACAATCATCATAAAAGGCTTGTTATATTGGTCAACACGTTTGCAACGGAAACGCGAGTTATCAGTTCGAGGCGGAGTTATAATGCCATATACATATAGTTATGTATGTAGACCTACACGAAAGCATGTAACCCACGTCGATTAATTTGACAGTGCATGCCAGCTATATGCAGGGGTCAGCTTAGTACCGACCGGCTCCCGCGCGTCCCATCGCGTTAATGATTTACGTCCTACCTACACGAGCTCGCGCTGAAATGTCATCAAAGTTCCCGTGCCTTGGGTAAATTGATAATGGAATAGGGTGAACTCGGACCGTTCCGTTATTCTATGTTCATGTGTGCCTTAGTGTCCCGAAACAAATATGTAGACGAGTTTAGTGAAAGGTCCCACTTTGCCGTTACACACTTAGAGAGTTCATTCTGTCTCCACCTATATACCACCAGACTATATAATGTAAATAACACCTTTATATTTTTTTCACTCATGCGTACGGTACTCAACAACGGTGCAGAAACGATTTTATGGATATCCAAATAATATGCTCAATAAACACTTTTGTAACAATAATTATTGTATGTTTCAGTGCAGGGAAAAAGGTCCCACTTTGTCGATTTGGAGTTATTAGTAGGTAGGAAGTACATAATATACGCTATGTGAACAAATGAAGTGATCCTTTCTCTTAACTCCTCCATAAATATAGCATTAGGTACGCATATGACTGTACATTCAAATTAGAATTAGGTACGCATATGACTGTACCTACTTTTTTTGTATCCATAATCCATAAACAAAACAGTCTTATTAAATGAAAACTTGAATTCGCTTTATAAAAATATTTGCTTTACCGTCTAAATAATAACTGTCTTATAACGCAATTAACTAAACTTACCCTATGTGTCCCTCACTCTCGCCATCTCCGCCCCGCTAATTAGATGCTAGTTGTCCCATTCTAGCAACATAAAGACCTAACCGAACCACTGCATGTATTCCGATAAGATGTTTCGTGTCGGGACAATGGACTGTTCAGGAACTGATAGGTATCATGCAGTAAGATGTTGCTAATATATTCCGTGGCAAATGGCACACGATTAGGTTGTTGTTATGCTTACCTACTCTGTAAATTGTTGCAGTAAAATATTTAGTTGTTACGTAAAGCAAGAATGGTAAAAACAACACGCACGAAAAATACATTACCTACTACCTAGGTATATTTTTTTACAGCGTGCTTTGTATTTTTGTATTTATTTCAACTTTGTATTTATTTCGAATCAGCCTTTTTATAGGGATTCTCAGTAGAAACCTGATATTGCTAAAGTTTCTATTAACTCGTTACGGGACTAACAAACCTTTGAGTAACAAACTTTGCAAAACTTGTACTAGGTACCCAATTAATAATTATGTTTAATTTCCAATCCTGATGGGATGTCTTCTATAATAGTTACAAAGTATGAAGTTTGCAAGTCTGATATTTTTCTTTACTTACCCTTGCACATTTCTTGTATTTCATAGATGTTTATGAAATTGAAGATATAATCTTTCGATATTATCATATCTCGGTCTTTTGGAAAGGGATTTAAGGGTGACATTTCTATTGTTTGCAATCAACTTATAAATGTTTGAGTAACCAAAAACGTTTAAGAGTTATTTTATTATTTTACTTTATAAACCTGTATAATGCCTTCAAACACCGCAAATTACGACCAGCATATAATGACCAACTATTGTAGCTTCATAATAACATCGAATTCCATTTGATTTTTACATTCAATGTCATCTAGGTAAACTAATTATAGCATCGCTTTCGTGTAAAATAAACGATATAGATATTTCGGAGAGGCCATCCCCAGGCCCCTTAAACGCGACAGAGCAACGAAAGGTCGTAACAAGCGGTTCCTAAACACATCTAATAGGGTGGTCCATTTACAACTTTTTATTTATTTTACGCAAGTAGACGCACTAAGCGCCTGCTTTTACAATATACGAGTATGACTATAAAAAGCATCAGTTCCTGATTTACTGATCTCTGATTGTACTTGACTTTTTAGCTTGCGAAATGTTTTAGTAAAGGTATAACGAGGCCGATATGTCAAATAGTTGCCACTAGTTTAAGTTCTCACCTGTACTATTATAATTCAGGTACAGATTATGAAAAAAAATAGCTTAACATACTGAAGGATAGGTAGTAAAGGTCTTTTTTGTTATTTTGATCCCTAATAACGAAGAATTTCACAGCCATTCCTGGCCGTCCGTCCCTCGTCGGACGGTAGCCATTCCACCGCGCTAAATGGTTACGACGTAACTTGATTACGCACTCTTACTATCATTGCGGTGGAGCTTGATGTGATAGCATTTTATCTAACTACGAGGGTTGCTACTTATATATCCGGAAACAAAAAAACAAACAAACGTACACGGCTGAAAATGGTTTTATTGTTTTTCAAAGTATTCCCCTTGATGATCTATGCACTTTTGCATTCGCGTGAACCAATTTTTAAAGCACTTCTGCCACTCCGCCTGAGGTACCTCCATAACGTGTTGTTTGAATGCGTCGACAGCATCTTCAGCGGTCGAAAATCGTTGACCGCGTAATTTATTCTTTATATTTGGAAATAAATAAAAATCGTTGGGTGCCAAGTCAGGGCTGTACGGCGGATGACCCGTTAATTCCACATTTTGACCCTCCAAAAATAGAGTTGTTTCGCGTGACGTATGACAGCTGGCATTGTCATGATGAAGAATGATTCTTCGTCGCTGGTTAGTTTTACGAATTTGTTCAAATACTTCCGGTAAGCAAATGGTCGTGTACCACTCTGAATTAACCGTTCTACGGTTTTCTAGTGGCACTGTAGCTACATGGCCATTAATACCGAAGAAGCAGGCCACCATTTGTTTCAATGTACTTTTTGCACGAGTAACTTTCGTAGGGTTCGGCTCATTTTGAAACACCCATACCGTTGATTGTTGCTTCGTTTCGGGATCGTATGCATAGATCCAGGATTCGTCACCTGTATAGATGTTATAAACGGCTTTTGAGTCACCACGGTTATATTTTTTTAACATTTTATTGCACCATTCGACGCGAGCATCTTTTTGCTCTTTTGTTAAGTTGTGGGGTATCCAACGCGAACAAATTTTTTTTACAGCCAAATAATTATGTAATATGCTATTAATGCTGGTCATAGAAATACCCAGAGTCGCCTCTATCTCGCAGTACGTAACATGTCGGTCGTCCATTATAAGTTTTCGCACAGCCTCGATATTTTGTTGTACAACGACCGATTTCGGGCGACCTGCCTTAACTTCGTCCGTAAGCATACTACGTCCACGATTGAACTCACTAAACCAGTGATACACAGTAGTTTTAGATGGGGCTTCATCACCAAAAGTTGAAGTTAGTTGATCTATGCACTGTTGTTGCGTTAAACCACGCCGAAAATCATAATAAATCATAGCACGAATATTTTCACGAGTGAGTTCCATTCTTGCTGCGAGATGACATTTAAAACCCGTCAAAAACAAAACACGAGCGTTAATAAGAAAGAAAAAATATACCGGCCAGTACTTAAAAAAGTTCTAATTTTACCATGGAGGTCAAATATGCTATTTAAGAAGATTGTAATCCCGGTTTCCGGATATATAAATAGCAGCCTATGTAACGAGCACCCGCACACGGTTGCAAGAGGACTTACCTACATGGTGGCCTTGGTCCGTAACCCCTTTCCCATTACGAGCCTTTAACCTTTATGAAATATTATGATGTTCAGGCTCTGACGGCGTCTATTAATACTATATTTAAGCTTTATTGCAAAATGGCAGGACACATTAATAATAATGTAGTTCTGTTAGTAATTACACGTTGAACAACGCGGCAGCGCAGTCTACTTAAAATATCGATCGACGCTGTTCGACAAAAAATCCAACGATGCTTTTCACTCCGCTGTCGGGCTTTTAGCAACGCCTCAAATAAGCCATGAGGCCTAGCGAGCTGAAGTTTTACAGACAGCTAGCATTTTTCCGGAGCGCTTTAAGGAGCATGCCTTTAGTTTGCCACCAGGGTATGCCTGGCGCGGCACACATTTAAATGTTGCCCCCGCTTATAAATCAACTTACCACAAAAAAAAAAAATCTCTGAAAATTTTGAGCTGATCACTGATTCACCGATTCCGAGAAAGACTACAGAATGGATCATTGAAGTTTTGATGATCAATGGTTTACCTCACCGAGTTAATTTATTCGCGCTCTATCGCTCAGCGAAGTCAGGGAATTGTTAGGGAAACTCCTTGTCTCGAATAGTGTATTAACAATTTAGCCGTTCGAAGCCCGCCTAGCGAGAGAATACTAAGTGACTTTCTCGGGAATAACACCTCCTTACTCGAGGTAGGAATGTGTTTAGGTCATTCATAGGAGATAATATTGCTTTCCTGGGAGTCGTGGGGACGCGCGATCTGTGTTGTTGTCTATTTGGTAGATATTGTTGTCTCACCAATCCTCCTAAGAACAATTTTACGGTACGTACACACTTCACAGATTCTTGCTTAAAGGATGATATATATAGTTTCTTTAATATTCTCGCTCGTACCTAATATGACGGCGGTTACATCCAAAGCAAAGAGGGTAGCCAAATCGTTTTCGCAAGAGGTGCCAAGTACCATTTACCTAAATATTGCAACATTTAATATTGTATAGTCATAGCATTACAGAAAGTCAGCTTTAGATAATGTGGGGAAACCAGTAATATATTGAATACAAGTTACCACGGCCGCAAAATGGTAGAACTCGGTGCGAGTTCTCAAGCCATGTGGCCGTATGTTTGTGCCGTAAAAATACATGTTGTGAGTTTATCCTCACAATCATGGCAAAGTTTGTCGTTGTCGACAATGTTACATATGCGGGTTAATAATTATAAAGAACACTTTATGATGTTGCTTGCCGAGGTTAATTTTAGATTCTAGCGATCCCATTTCAAAGGTGCCTTCATCATTTCGTTTCGGTACGCTTAATCTATTTTTAACGGATTCTATAAAAGGAGGTTCTCTGTTTAACTAGCTTTTATATCTACTTCCACGTTTTTGTGCAGTATGAAATATCTTTTTTTTAGGAACTTAAGTACAAACAGCAACACTCTTAACTGTCCATCGGTGGCCCTTATTACAAAAGGCATAAGGTCCACCGATGGGTAGTTAACAGTGTGGGCGATGGTACAGGTTATTAATACCTGAAAAAATAGTGATTTAACTGAATCAGTTTCAGTTTGTATTGGGATCTGACGAAAATACCTTGCTAAACGTTTATAATAAATAAGAAAAGATTACTGAAGTTCTCGCTTTGAGACAAAACAATTACTTTAGCATTGCTGTGATATATAACAGGATGGTTGTTGTCTGCAGCTCAATGCATCGCGCCCCTGGGCATGCAGAGCGGGCTGATACCGGACAAGGACCTAAGCGCCAGCTCGTCGTTCAACGACGGGAACGTCGGACCACAGAATGGAAGGTAAGGCAACTGCATGAAAGGTCTCTCCTGGTCAACGGGGCAACCTGTGGCACTGCTGCCGATTATCGGAAAGTCAGTTTAGATGAGCGCGTTTTTCTTTGATATCTTTTAGACCAGGTTTCTTAAAGCTCGGTAGGCGAATCCCCCAAGGCAAATCTGCAGTGAAACCAAAAGGAAATTTCAAAATGGCACTGTCCACTCTCTATGTTGTTGCACCTTATTACAAAAGTGTAAACATAACCTTAGGGACGACTAGACGCGACTGTACGTGATCTCTTCCTTAGATAGCGGTTACTGTTATTTACTATTATTTATTTCAGCCCAAGTGGGTCAAATCACACATAGTTTACACCAATAGAGCGCTTAATTGGGGCGCTTTACATACAAGCTTGGCGATAATTCAAATTACGGACATTTATCTGACAAATACACAAGGCAACATACGCTGCACTGACGTCTAAAAGCTGATAGTTCTTTTTCAGGCACATTACTTAATTTGTGTGCAACGTATTTAGGTCCTTAGCTTTAGATTCTTTGGTGGTTATTTTTTTGATGTTGAATTATTTCAACTTGAATTAGGTACTTATATTTTTTTATTTGTAAACATATGGATATAGAATATAACCTAAAATTTCTTATCAGCATTGGTTAATTCGCCTTAATTTCATTAACTACATTGATCTTAACACAAAATATGTTAAAATTTAACGTCCTGACAACCTACTCACAACTACTATCCTATTCACAACAGTAAACTGAGCAACCGTGAATCTTATTACAAATAAGGTCTAAATAGTCAGCTTAATATTCCTGCACGTTTAACGGTGGTGGTACCACAGAATGGAAGGTGAGTTTCCCGTGGGCTACGCCCTCAATCACGGGCGATTTACGCCAATATTTGGCGGAGGCTGCCTCTGTCATTCTAGGATTAATTGGACATACTCTGACGAGTATCCTAACGCGGGGTACTAGGGCATTTTAAATAACACTTAATTACTAAATTAGATATATTAGCGACTGTATTCGTTAACATCCCTAATAATTTGATTTGATTCAAATGTTCGTGACTAACGCTATGATTTGACGTTAACCAATCCTTTTCCAAAGAATCTAAGAACTCTAAAGCTGTTTGTATGCACTTCGCCATTGAAGAGAAAATTGCAGGCATTAATAGTCAATCGATTTCTCCGCTAAAAAAGTAAAATCGGTACTCGCTAATGGATTGGATTTGACAGATGTTGTGAATAATTATAAGAAAGCGTTTTTCTCGGACAGCTCTGTATTTATCTTGCTTTCAAGTGAATAAATATCTGAGGAGAGTGCTTGTTTACCTCATTTAAATACCCACCGTAGTTTAATTGTTTATGCAGTTTTAACATACCTATAGCTGTTTTGATATGTATTCTTATAGAAATACGCATTATTGTGTATCTTTATGATCTTGTATAACTGTTTTGAAAAATAAATCCCGCTGAATTTCCTGCCGGTCATAATACCTCTCGGGTCAGAAGTGTAGGGTTAGAACCGGTGGTACTTTTTTTCTCTCTCTGACGTTCATAAGTGCATCGTAATGTCCTTAAATTGAAGAATAAATATCTTGTAATACATATCTTGTAATAATTACTATAATTAGTTATATCTTTATTTTATATACTACAATAGTAGCCTCGCCCGCGACTTCGTTTACATTGAAACTTCCAACCCCATTTTCATCCCCTTTAGGGGATAAGTGTCGTAGAACTCATTAGTTCCCATATAAACCACGACACTTCTCTTTCCGCACAAACTTTAGCCGCCACCGACGTAGTGAGGGTGTTAATGGACTAAGAGCTGGCCACGTTAGATATGACACAATAATGCATGAGAGCAATGAAACCTGTCTAGTTAAATTGCTTTACCATCCTTATTGCTAGATCCGGGCATCTGGCAGCTTTTAATAGGTGGAGGTCAGAGTGACAGATCGACAAAGTTTTTCATTTGACTGGTTGTTGACCAAGGCAGCCGTAATTACCAAACGACGACCGCGAGCCCCGACTAAGGTGGCAAGGCTTGACCGAAGCGAGAACCGCGGAAAACATTTTGATTTTCCCGGAAAATGCCGCATCCCACATAGGTCATACATACCTCTAGAGATAGGTTTTTTAATAAGCAATCGAATAAAAAAAGTTTTGTAAGCCTCGGACTTAGGATACCGGAGTTAGAGTAGGTAGAAGCTCACTCCCATACAAAGTTAACTATTAGGAAATATCGACTTTTTAGTTTATTGATATTCTGTAAAGATATTGTCATAAATAGAAATATCTTGTAAAGACCTTTCTAACGAGGTATAAATAATCGAAATCCGTCCAGTAGTTTTCGAGATATAAGCAACAATGTAAATAAATACGCAAATATCCTAAGTCGAGCGCGAGAAAGAGATAGCAATGTAAACAAAGGACTTCTCTGTCTAAAACTTCTAGATTCTTCGAATGTGTGAAAAAGATAGAGATATCCTTGTCTAAAATATCTAGATTTTTCTATAGCGTAAAAGAGATGAAGATAGATCTCTCTTTCAGATTGTTCTAGATATTTCCAAATCATATAAAAGCCGGTACGCACCGCCGTAGTTCAGTTCAGTTCAGCAAGCAGTTCCAGCAAGAAAAATAAGAAGAAGAAGAGATAATAGTGACCACTAGTCAACAGTATCAGTGTATCAGTGTGCGTACCGTCTTTCTATGTGCCTAGTGTTCAAGTTTAGTGCCTAGAGTACCTAGGGTTCATATGACAGGGTATATGTACCTGTTTATGGACTAAGCGTTATAAGTAAAGTGTTAGTGTTTCAGTTTGTATCTAGTACTCTTAGGGTAAACGTGCCAGTACTCGGGCAGGGTATATGTACCTGTTCGTGGACTAAGTAGTAAATGTAAAGTTAGTGACAGTGCGAAGTAGGGTAAATGCGCCTATCCTCGGACAGGGTATATGTACCCGTTCTAGGACATAAGTTGTAAATAGTGTAAATAGCCATAGTAAGCCTAGTGTACCGAGTGATTGTTTTAGTAATAAATAAGAATCCAAGTACAGTGAATGGTATTATTGAGAGTCCCGTTCCACAGTGGGAGGAGTTGGATCCCGAACCAGCGAATGCTCTGTATCCGCATAAATAAATAAAACCGGCCAAGTGCGAGTCGGACTCGCGCACCGAGGGTTCCGTACAAACCTATAACAAGCAAAAGTTGTAGTATGTTTATTACTTATTTCAATTTAATACCTCTACGCGTTTACGAGGAAAAAGGTAGTAAGTTTAAAATTTCAAAAAATATTTTTTGTATGATTTTACTAAAAATGTCTACTTTTCGTAATTTTTCCTTTGTCTGTGCTATATGAAGTTTCTTCGTGCCAATGATTTTACTAAAAATGTCTACTTTTTGTAATTTTTCCATTGTCTATGCTATATGACGTTGCTTCGTGCCAAATTTCAAGTTTCTGAGTTCACGGGAAGTACCCCGTAGGTTTTGCAAGTGCCGAAAAACTCTAAAATTTGCAGCATAAACGACTGTATCTTTTGATTGCGTTGGCTTTTGAGTTTGATTTTTTCACAGCTTCAAGGGACAATAGACCTGAGTATTTGATATAAATTTCAGCTTGATACCTCCACGCGTTCCTGAGAAAAATGGTCTTGACAGACAGACAGACAGACAGACAGACAGACAGACAGACGGACAACAAAGTGATCCTATAAGGGTTCCGTTTTTTCCTTTCGAGGTACGGAACCCTAAAAATTAAGACTGTGCCGTCGCTGATGCAAACTGACGTCAGAGTGTACTCTGGCGGCCACAAAGTTATTATAAATAGTATACGAAAATGGTTTTCATTCGTTTTGTTTTAGTAGTTAACAATATTTTGTGTTTGAAATAAAAATATCTATTAGTGCTGAAATATAACGATACCATTAGACCACGTATAACGTACCATAACGTCGACAGGTAATTATCAGTATAGCTATTAATTTTTACCTTAACGTTTAACGGGTTAAACATAATATTTGATATTGTAAGGAAGTTAATTGTCATTTTTGCCACAAAAACTTCTCTGTCTGCTTATACGTCTGTAATTATGAAAAAAAAATCCAACAGACAAAACCATACCAAACACCAAAACCTTCATAGTTTTTATATTATACAGTTTGACCCAATTTTTTATCATCATTTTTCGGATTATGCGATGAGCTCTGATACTAATCGCTTCATAATGTTTCTTTCATTCCCGCTTAAAAAGAAAGCGACTGAATTTAGCTGTTGTTTGCCTTTCAACAGCGCTTAAATCGTCTGTTGTTATCAATACATATTAATGCTATATTTGGAAAGGCGCTCCGTTTTCATGGACATGTTTTCTATACACTTCACTAGCTCGTGTTTGGGTCAATCAACTTTTTTTTTGTACATTAAACGTCACTTGAACAACTGTGAAGAAATACAGACATAATTAAAACTAGACATGTAGCAATTGTAAGCTATTTTTAGTGAGCCTATATGTTTTAGTATCACAGTATTACGCCTTTGCCCAACGAGAATAAATAAACAATAAGATAAGGCTTCTATGACGACCCGGATAATCTACGTGGCAGTAAAACCTTCATATTAAGACAACAGTCCCGGGTTCGGTTCGACCCCCGGCCCCGGTCAGCGTACCTAAACATTTGTGTGATGCACAACGCATATACGAATACCTACACAAATCCCTAATGATAGTAATGATTTTCATTATAATCATTACGCTTAAATAATATATTATGAATGTAAACAGGCGCTTCCATTAGTTTTAACGCTATGTACAGTCAAGGACTAAACGGGCGGACACGTGCACTACGTTAGTGTCCACACTGTCCACTAACAGATATTCGATGAATAATATGTGGACAATAACTTAATTGGTTAGTTCATAGGGTCATGTAATGTATTTTGTCTCTAGTAGTCGTGCTTATGGCCAATAGCTTTGCCCAAATCCTTCTCGTGATAGTGGATAGAGCTTCCAAATATTCGATCATTTCAGACCTTCGAAAATACGATTTTTTTTTTGGAGTTATTCTAGTAGTTCGGGTGGTTTAAAATAAACATATTTAATGATTGGATTTTTGTATTATAAGTATTTTTAATAAAATGAAATATTCTTTAATTTGTCAAATGTAAAAAGGCTACAACAAAATATGGTATGGAATGGATCTTCTTCTTCAAGTGCCTTCTCCATTCCGGAGGTTGGCGACCTTATGCCATTATTTTTGAAGTCATTGGAATTAGTTCCTCTGTACTGTCCATGTCTAACCATTATCTTACGTTCCTTACCCATGATATTCTCCTTCTTCCACGTCCTCGATTCTTCTCAATTATTATGGGTACGTACAAAAAGGGTACGAGAACCTCTGACGCGGTAGATGGAGTGACCAAGGTCAAGACGAAAAACAAGTTGTATGACATGGTACAAATGGCCACGAACAGGAGTCGATGAAAGCAAGTCATACGATCCAGAAAGACGCCAAATGATCACGATCTTCAGATATGAAGGAGCTACTACAGAAAGAGATATTACATAGTAAAAAATACTCGAACTTGCGTTGTAACAAAGGGCTCGAAACGTCACGGATATAGTAATTGTTAAAATATTCTATTTAAACAGTTTAAAAATGGTTTTATATTAATAAAATATTAATTGCGGCAACCAGAAAAAAAATCTAATATTTGAATAGTATACACGGATTATTCGAATATCAAATAGGGCGAATATCCGAATTGGAAGCCCTGCTTGTGGACAGCAGCCCCGTCCCCTCTGGGAGACGCTAGCTGACCGCTAGCGGCAGGTTTCTGACAAATACTTGTTGGAAACCTGCCGCTAAATTATAATTGAAAGTGATACCGAATTGCATGCATCTTTAATTAAGTTGTTCTTGATGGAAAATTAAACTTTATGGCAATTATGTTACGTAGCTTTTGACTAAAGGCCAGTCTTCACTTCACAAATACATGCGTCAAATATAAATATATCTTCGCACGAATTCGACACTAAGCGCAGGCCGCTCGGGCACGGTCGTGTATTCGTTTTTTCAAAGTTCATATATAGATCTCTTACGCAAATGGAGAGACAGATGGGAATAACTTAATTCGAAAGAAACTTTGCAATAAACCCCCTTTTCGATTTCGAATGACCAGCCCCTAACATTCTCTAGCGGTTTTGTCTGCATAGTTGTTGCCAGAATCTGTCGTATCGGCTCGCGTGTGAGCCCGGGCCTTTAGACGACGCCGCCATCAAACCAGTCTGTACTTCCATGCAAACCGCTTTCAAAGGATTTCAATCCTGTGTCCGTACTAATATTATGTATTGGCCGGGAAGCCATGTACAGACATGCCTTAATTCACAGCATCCTGTGAACAAGAGGATAGTAATTAAGGCTAGTGCAACTATTGAAACGGAGATGAATTTAGTCTACCAGTTGACCATCAATGGTCCATGTGGTCATTGCTTATTGCAACATACCTCAGAATATTAATTGAATTTCTAAGTACCTGTGCTAATATTCGAAACAGTTTGGTTGGTGTTTGGTTTATTCAATATGCTGCTTTACTTGTGGTTTAATTGCCTATTGCGTTAAATGTTTACAATTCTTTAAAAGTAGGTACTTAACAATTGTTTAGTTGTTTAGAGCTAAAGTATATCAGAGTATTATTAAGCTATAATTTCGCAGTCAACCGTAATAAATTGTCACAAGTATGTATTGTGAGTTCTACTCATTGGCACATCGCGCTTTTAGACGGAGTCTCAGATATAGACGGAGAGCTGGCCACGTCAGATATGACACAATAATGAGAGCAACGAAACTCATGTAGTTATTTTGCTATACTATGCTTATATCTAGATTCGGACATCTGGCAGCTGTAAAGTGGTGGAGGTCAAAGAATGCAAATAACTTGAATAAAACAAATCCTAGACTTCTGGGTTTATGAAATATTATAGGAAATTATGTAGTTAATTAGGTTATATCATAACCAGAAGGTTCTGTTCGGGGAAAGTAGTGCCAAATGATGTAAAATGCAATTTTTTAGTTAGTCGCCTACTGTTATTGTTTCCGCAATAATAGACAATGGTTTTTAATTTAATGTTAAAATATAGGCCCTGTCCTCAATAAATGACACAACTTCGGCATTTTTTACCTATTTTGGTATTACTTTTTTCCAACTTAAAAACTTTGTTGGTCTGTCATTCTGTCATCCACTCATTAAAAGCTGCCGGATGCCCGGATCTAGCAATAAGGATGGTAAAGCAGTCTAACTAGATAGATTTCATTGCTCTCATTATTGTGTCACATCTGACGTGGCCAGCTCTTAGACCAATATGACACAATAATGAGTGCGACGAAACCCCTCTCGTTAGTTTGCTATACTATGCTTATTTCTAGATCTGAACATCTGGCAATTGTGAATTGGTGGAGGTCAAAGATTGCAAACCAAGATTTGATGCAGTATTATGAGAAATTATGTAAATAATGAGACTATATTGGCCATAACTTTCTGATGGGGGAAAGTACTCCCAAAACGACGTATAAAGTAATTCATAGTTTGTCGCTTACTGTTTCTGTTTCCGAAATAATACGCAATGTATTTTAGGTCTAATGTTAAAATATAGGCCCCGTCCTGTATGAATAAAAAAAATTCAGCAGTTTTACCTATATTGGTATTACTTTTTTACAACTCAAAAATGTTGCTAGTCTGTCACTCTGACCTCCACCCATTAAAAGCCTGATCTAGCAATAAGGATAGTATTGTAATCTTACTAGGCGGGTTTCGTTACTCTCATTATTGTGTCATATCTGACGTGGCCAGCTCTTAGTCCATTGGGGGCACATTTTAGGTTCGTGATATTTCAATGTACACGAACCTCTAAAGAATCAATCCAATTCCATCGTCATACGTATGTCAAAATTTCCAAGTCCAGAATCGGCCTCCTGTGACTGACCGCCAGTCATCTGTATCAATCAACATCTAATAGTAGTTTATGTAACTGTTACGTAATAAGGGTCCTTAAAACATGAGTGTGGTTTTATGAAATGAGCCGCAGGCGAATTTCATAATAAGATCACACGAGTGTTTTAAGGCCTAATTACGTACAGTTACATAAACTACTATTAGATGTTGATTGATACAGATGACTGGCGGTCAGTCACAGGAGGCCTGCTTTATCTACACTCATATTATATATATTAAATTAATTGTTCGGAAACCATAGAATGACCGCCATTGTACCGTCATGGCCTACTCGATTGTGCCGGCGCTCGCGCGGGACCAATCGAGTTGGCCATGGCGGTAACATTATGTTATCAAATTCGATGTTCCAAATTTGAAACTCATTGCTTAACAATATTTGAGCATGCATAGTTAAAATTACGTTACTGCCGCAGATAAGAAACTTATCATAGTTAAATCGTTTGTTGTAATGCTTGTCATTGTCTACGGTTTTTGAACGCATTTTAGAGTACTTACAGTATGAGTGTAGATAAACAGTAAATATATGCGATCACAACCCATTGAGAGTTGCACCGGCCCCGGGCGTGGTCTAATCAATATGAAACCTACAAATGCGGTTTGATTTAGGTGCATGCGAGTGACGGCCTTTTGCCGACGTGGTGGAACTTCTCGTGGTCGTTGCATTGGGTCATTCTATCGATCTATGAGATGAAGCCAACCAAACATAAGTTTAATTTGTGAGGGGTTGTTTGTGATTGTTTTGCGCTAGATACTCTTGGCATAGTATTTACTATTTGAAACTATTCGAAATCTAACCTAGTTTTAAGCGCTTTCTATACCGGGCATAAAACATTCTAGACTCAATTACACACTTTGTAACTTAATATGTACTTATTTATATACTGCGTTCTAAAGCAGCCCTGGGTTCCCCTCGGACTAAGATTTTTTACTGCTCAATATCACTTTAATATTAAAGCTCACTCGTTGTAATACTTGTAATCCATTCTTTAACAATGCAAGATCTTACGGAGTTTAATGACTTACATTTGAGCGTAGTTAAGCAGAAAAGCCTTAAGAAAACAAAGTTCTCCAAACGCGTAGAAGCGGGTTGAACTTAGTAACCACATTTAAGTATGAAATCTTGTAACACAATATAGATACATATATATATTCGTATTCACTCTAATTGTTCAAGCAGATCAGGCTAAAGGATGAAATGTCATTTTTATTAGTTAGTTTAATTGATACCTACTGTATGTAGTACAGTTTCCATGCAAATTATGTAGTTCTTATTTATTTAGCGACGTCAAGTTTCTGTGGTGACAAATTAAAGCGAGTTAATGTAAAATAAGACATGTACACCGTGTCCAAAAAGTTCGAATACACTTTGGAGGTCTTATAACTTTTTTGTACGAATAGTTATTGTAGTGAAATCTGTATTTTATTAAAGCTATACTAATATACAAAATATGCTGCAAATATTTTGGACTAAATCCACCTCTTACCTATTTTACTAGCTGACTACATTTTTCAACTCAATCTCACGCGGCACGCACCGCTTTCAAGGTTATTTCGTCCCAAATATGCTCGATATCTTTTTTTTTCACTGTCCATATTTGCTATTTTATAATAATGTGACCTACAAGTGCCTACAAGGCATGTAAAAACATACCAAATCAATGTAATAAACGCAAATCTGGAGAATGGAGTGGCCGTTTACTTTCGGCAATATAATCATCGAAATTAGCTTTTCTCAAAGCTTGAACAACGTTTGGACTGTTTTGAGCACAATTTTGTGAGAAAATAATTTAATTTTTATTCCTAAACACAGTTTTCAAATTTTCAGGAGCGTATTTCGACGAAAACCTCTGATTTATAATTTTCATTATTAATGTGCGACTTTATCGGTAAATATAACGAAATTTGGCCCCACATATTTAACTGAACCCCACACTACCACCAATAGTTCCCTCTGGAGTCTGGGAACATTAACCTCATGGTTTAGGCTGTTTTTTATACTTGCTGTTCACAAACGACCGTTTTGAGCATTGTAAGGCTATTTTAATTCAATGAGTTTCTCGTCAGAAAATCAACTCCTTCCTGCGTGCCAGGAATGTATTGAGTTGGATTATGTACTCTAATTTTCTCGATTGCTACGGAAAAACGATGAACTTCACGTTTATTGTAGCTATGATATCCAGGATCCACCTCCAAAATACCACGTAAGGATCTCAAAATTTTCAGATCGGAAGTTGATTTTTGGATAAAGCGGCTTTTGTCCTCTAAACTCGCACTCTCACGATATTTAGTATTTTAATGGTTCTAGCTGCGTAGCTGACCAGATTTTTTCCTGTCTTCTAAAGAGGAGCTATTTTAAGACCTTCTCATTGTTGTGTAAACGAGATTGCGTTTGATTCCAAAAAGTTTTACCGCCTTGAAAAAACACCTTTGCAGTCGCCATTACGAAATTTTGTACTAAATTGTTAATCGAAAGTACTTCATTGAAGAGTGAAGACAAATTTCAAGTCCTTGGCGTTTTTTACTATTACATTATGTTCAAGTTAACTTATTCTTTAGATTAATATAATAAATGGATGGCCTGCAGCCTGTATGCCTTCAGGGTCAACGCAAAAATATGTGTATTCGAACTTATTGGACAGGGTGTATAGGTGAGTAGAGATCGGCCGCGGTAATGTTTTCGCTACCAGTAAGTTTCCATTTAGTAACATTACTAGTAAGTTGCCAATGTTACCGGTAATTTATGATTCATGTGAAATAATTGTATTTTTTTCAACGTTATTGAAACCAAAGGGTAAAAGTTAGCACTATTGAAACCATTATTTCCGAAAATGTTAAGCTTATGAAAAAAATAACATTTTAGGCCTTTATTCTGTTTGAAAGACCTATCCAACGACACCCCACACAAACGACTAGAATCGTTGGGATAAAACGAAATAAAGTGGGCCTCAACTTAATGTGGACCCAAGTAAAATGTTTTTATTTTACCATTTTGTCGGCCTGATTAACATATCTAATTTCAGCTTTCTAGTACTATCGATCACTGTGCTAAGCCGCGGTCGGACCGGACAAACATGGCAAAACTATAAAGGTTCGGAGTTGACTGCGAAACCGTAAAAAAAGGTCATGATTCAAATTTTCCACTTTTACTTCAAACTATAACTTTATTAAAATTGCCCTTCTACTTTTATGTTAGTAATGTAAATAAATGAATAAATATTAAAGGACAATCTTACACAAATCGACCTAGGCCCACGGTAAGCTCAATAAGGCTTGTGCCATTATTTTTACACACATTGTAAAAATAATGGCACAAGCAAGGTAACATTGGGAAATTACTCTCTCAGAGAATCCATAAAGCTAGAAAGGTTCTTAGTTGACTGCGGATCCATAAAAAAATCTGCCTTGATTCAAATATTCTATTTTTACTTCCAATAATAACTTTATTAAAATTGCCCTTCTACTTTTGTGTTAGTAATGTTACCGGTAACTTTGGGAAAATATACTAAGGGCCTGTTTCACAATCTCCAGATAAACTTATCTGCCAGTTAAAATTATTGCTATCCTTTTCTCCAGTCATATAAAAGAAAAGGACAGCAAACATTTATCAGACAGATATGCTTTAACTGGAGATTGTGAAATAGGCCATAAGTATTTTTGTATTGGGAATGTTTCTGTTAACATTGAGAATTTAGGTACTCTCTCAGAAAATCCATGACTTTTTGTGATACAAAATAGCACCATTTTACTGTTGAAGGAATTGACACCATAAAATTACATACACGGTGCCCGTGAGCATTGCGAGAGATTTTAACCACGCATTTCTGAGGTCAAAAGAATGAAAAAACATTATATGACTTTTGTTGTAAAACGCCAAAAAAAATTTTTTTTTTTACTTTTTTTTTCACTTTTTTTTAATGCTGTTCTACATAAAAAGTAAATGTCATAAGAAAAAAGTAACGGAAAAAGTAAATTGCTACATTTTTTCTCGTAAAAACTAGTCCATGCAAAGTGTTTCTTAGGTCTTTGATATCAGTCAATAAGAGATGTCTAGACTATGCCCCATACCGGTGAGATCGCCATCAAAAAATCATTTTACACTGAGAAACAATTCAAAATGCAATTTTTTGTAAGTAGTATTTACTCTGAAACTATGGCGAATTTCGAAAAAGTTTAAAGGACATTTTGTTCTCTAAATATGATAATGAATACACTGTTAAAGTCTCTCGCAATGCTCACGGGCACCGTGTATATATGTAATTTGAGCGAATTTTGTGCGAATGAAATTTTCAATACTACCCCATGTTACCGATCGAGGGTAATGTTACTGGTAGCATTACTGGGAATGTTTCCGGTTTTAGTAAGATACTAGCTGACCCGGCGAACATCGTACCGCCAACTACATTTTTATATTTCTCCTAAAAAATCAAACATCATTAAAATCGGTTCACCTGTTCTTGACTTATAAATGGTATAACCGAAACGACTTTGTTTTATATATATAGATTGGTAACGACCCATCACTATATGTAAGACATGCATCTTTTCATCCACCTAATAGTACATCTTTAATAGTTTTTAAGTAGCTACAGTTGTCACTGTTCCTTTAGTTGACCACTGACTCAAGTACCTAAAGCCTCAAAACGGATTTCGTAATTTCCACCTGAGGCAGTATAAATGTGCAAATGAAATGCTAAGTTAAACAGCACCGGGTGAGGGTCCGGGTTCGATCCGGGCTCGGCCTTATTCCAAATGATTGGCTCGGATACGTTTTACATAGTTGACGGCTTGTAAAACTAATAGCATTCTCTCTGTAAGTAATGAATGCCCCGTTCTTTTGCCGTCGTATCGATTTTACATGTTCTGTTTTCATTTCAAAGAAAATAACCCGTTGTCCTAGCTGCAATTAAATAATTTAGCAGACTAGTCTACCCAACAACTACAAGTGACATTGTGCAGACCTTATATTGAACGTTGCAACGTTTGCTGCTCACCTTTTGTGCTCACTGACGCGACAGCAACATTGTGAAGACACATTAGTTATTTATTGTGGCGTTGTATAGATTTGTTGTATTTGGGATGGAATATAGGCCCGTGCAATTAGATATTAAATTTACAATGCATGATGTAGTTGAGATTTTTTAGTATGTTGTTAGGGACGGATAGGGCAGTGTTTGATGATATTTGCTACGAGTACAACAAGTATCTTGAGCTAGCCGAGTAATTAGTGAAAAACAGTTCATTTATTGATGAAGGTTGCTATTGATATTAACTATAAATAGTATTTAATTATCCATCATTTAAGTCCACATTCAAATCTGTATCTTGTATAGCTTCTGAGATATACTCATATACTTTATTAATTGATAAAATAAAATAAATTCGTAGCTGGTGCAAAGGTTGTCCATAGCCATTCAACGTGGTAACGCGGCTAACGTGATGGGAACTTTTGCACCAGGGACAACTCGTGGGGGACTTTTTGAGTAGATTAGTCATAATGTAAGAGTTTTGTTTATTGTTTTTTGTTTATTACTTAATTAAAAATATATTTTATTCTTATATAAATTACAGTAGGTGGGACGAAACAATGAATAAATAATTTCGATAAACTAAAAAAAAAACTTTATAGTTTATTAAGGTTTGTAAGTTGGTTCATCGAAACAGTTGCAGTCGAAACAGTAGAACTAAATTGAATGTTTCTATTAGAATTGTTGTAAATTATCTATCAACAATCACTAAAAGCAAATAAACTGGTACTGCATTTTCAAATATGATAGTTTTTCAAAGATGTAAGTAGTCGTATCTTGTAACATATTTATATTAAGGTATACAATCGAATTTAGACTTAAATTGTTGCAAATTACAAGGCCTTCAAAATCGCCAAAGCTACCTTACTAATAAAACTTATAATTCGTAAAATAAAAAGGAAAATAAAAAGGAAAATATAAAAAAATCCGCAGCTTTTAATGTATTGTAACTAGTTGTAGCAAATAAAGATGTAAATAGCCTTAACTAGTCCCAACATCATGTCAACACAATCCAGAACTACATCATGCTTTGTTATTTTAGCAATCTTGGTTGTTTAATTTCACGGGCCTAATAGGCATGCGTACAGAAGAACCTTCCTATACTGCAATATGAAGTGATAACAATCACTCAAGCACATTTACAGACTCATGTAACGGTGACTGCGTCGGTCCACCGAAATCGACGGGTCAGAATGTATGCAAAATATCAGGTCGCCAAACTTTCCGGTATGACGATGTGCAGTGTATTTGCTTCCTAAGTTGTTTTTATATTAGGGCCTCATGTAGATTCTTCGCTTCATTCGCCAAAGTGAAGAATAGGGCTACATTGTTTTATGGTACTTACCAGTACTGGGACTGGTCAAGTTTTTTTTCGATTTCGGTCAACTTTTTGATACCATTTTGCTGTAAATAACAAAACTTCTATTAGTTTGTATACATATTTGAAAAAATATTTTCTTTTTAAACTGCATAAGCGGAATACTTTTTCGATTTTCTGTTTCATTTATAAATCACACATCATAATCTAACAGCTGTTTCACGATTTTGGCATATGTAACCAGCAAGAATTTTATTGATTAAAATTATGTTAAGCTTGTAGATAAAATATATAAATACGTTGGAAAATTAGTCATCTTAGGAATAAGTGGAACAGTTTCTTTTTCATTATCATACATATTTTTTAAGCAAGAGTATATTTAGCTAGAGCAATTTTAAGAAAAATTCCCAATGTTTGGGAGGTATTTTTGGGAATTTACTAAAATGTTTCATAAAAATAAAAATGTAGGAATAGACTTGACTTTATGCTTTGGTCAAATAATATAAAACATATAAGAGGGCATAACAAAATATTAAATCACACTACAAGTTTGCACGAAACCACGTCCTCACTATTAATTATTAGCGATTTTCGTTTTCAAAGCGTTACTGGACTCTTAAGGGGCTGACAACAGCTAAATTCCCTCCCTATCTTTTTAAGCGCGAGTGGAAGAGAAACACTATATTACTTACAGACGTATAAGTCAAGAAACTAAAGACATACAAGTGTTTAAAGCAAATTTTAAGATGTGACTTTTTAATTATTTTCTATCGAGCCGATTTCGTCCAATCGCGTATCGGAATTAACGAAGTTCTTCCAAATACAACGAATAACAAGTAGTTACAGCTAAAACACTGTTTGATGTAATGTCAATTTGAAGGTCATCGGGTGTTGTCAGCCTCTTAAGTGATATCATACCTAGTCCAGTACTAAAGTTTCAAAAGTGTCCAGTTCTGGCCGATGCTACTAGTATTTGTATTTACTACGCCAATAATAAGTTTGTTTAAAAACGGCCAAAAATACAATTCAGTAAGTACCTAGTTAAATCAAATGTCAAACTTATATCTAAAAGTACTTAGCAATTTCGAAAGCAGCCACGTTACGTCTTCGTTTAAAGGGTACCCCGTTCTCACATTGTTCGCGGAACTTTCCGTTTGATTTATACTTTATACTTTTTTAAACTTGTATTCCTTCAAGAACAACGTTAGCAAAACTAAAAATAAAATTGTGTCATCGACGAAAAAAATATAGTGCGAAATGGGAAATCTCCAATTTCTCCATCCCTACAATAAAAATATTTAACATTATGTTTACACCTACGAGTATTCAGACAGATAGTATGATTATAACAAAATTATAATAATTGCTTACTTTATTTACTGGAAACTGGGTAGGTATTTGCCGTATACCTTTACATCTTTACCTTTACATTTATATAAGTGGAATCAGATTTTTGATTATTTTGTTACATTCAGGTTGCGATAGACTGATGAATGAGACCATTGTGACGAGTAAGGTCTTGTACGTAGTGTTATTAAATATTAATATAAAGGATAAAAAATGGCCCGTCGTGACAACCGATCATTATAAAGCAGATACTCCGTTCAATATCTACGAAAGCCTCAAGTCAAAAACCACTGCATATTTTTTGTCATGCGGTTATTTTATTCTAAACCTTACATGTGTTGTTATACAACCGAAACTAGAACGAAGAGTGTAGTACATGTAGGTACCGTAGGTACCTCCGTTTCCTATAATTTTATACCGTCGTCAATGCTATCGCGGCAGTTAACCTATATATTGCGGAGAACAGTACATCTGGTGACATGCGAACTTTCCACTTGCGCCGATCGCAGCCCTAAAAGTGTAAATAATTTTGCGTTCATGAATGTTACTTTAAGGTAGAAAATCAAAGGGTTATAAATGCCTGTCATTCCGAAATGTATGGACCTAATCGTAGGTAGTACTAGCACTACTAGTAGGTAGCTAATCGAGGCGTATAGTAGACAGCGATATATTGTAGAGCTGAAACAAGATGCATATCTAATGGCTATATCATACCTCCATTCGCGAGATTTTCGTTTCAATTTTTTAACATATGCAAATCATAGCAAAATTATGCTCGCGTAAACTTATAGGTCAGCCGTTACAGTCTTAAACGGTAGACCTAAGGTAAAGCGTGGGTGGTCATACCTGAATACAACTGAATATAAAGAGTGAAAACTTGAATATTAACGTTGTGCATTTTTGATATTTTGGAATGGTTAGAGAATAATTTTGCACGAATTGCTTTAATTATCAGTAAGCGTCAGTCAATTAAGTTAATGATAGTACTATCATTTATGTGGTATCGTACACAAACATTGTAATGTTTGTGTACGATACCACAATTTATATTACATAAAAAATTTAACACTTCAGAACTATTACAATTATTTATTGGATCAGTTCACGTGTCCGTCATACGAATTTTCAAACTGACGAATCTGTCGGTCACGTGACCTGTCGCGAGTTTAACATTTTTTCCCCATCAGAAAAAGTGCATAGCGCCGCTAAATAAGTTTTCACTCATTTATTTATTTATAATTAACTTTAAAAGCCAAAGCATCCTGTACGAGCAGAGAACGCATCTGTCCAGCAGTGGGGCGTATCTAGTCTGGTGTTAATGATGTAATCAGGTACATTTGATTACCTATGAAGTAAACGCTAACAACATCAGTTGCATACGAGATACCTATAGCTAGTAGCTACATATTTGCTGGTTATGATTGTATCTGATGAAGAGCAGGTAATTGGATTGGTCAGCCTAATATTTCACAGATATTGTACTAAACACAGGATAATAACTTCACATAATGTCCTTATGCGAGTTATTTGCGGCCCACCAGAATTTATATATATCAAACTGGGTAAACGTTTTGTGCATAGGTTTATAAGGTATAGTTTGTGTTTATACTGATTATTGAAATGAAGGTTATTGCAATAGACATGTACCTAATTACAAAGGTACGGTACATTTAAGGGATTATAGCTAGCTACCGTGAAATTGTACAACGCGTCACATTTCAATAGAAGCGAAATATCACAAAACTTAAAACCCATACCCACTTTCGTATAAAATCGCTAACTGTAAAAGAGCGGTTTGAACCGCCTACTAATTAAGATGTAGGTACTTGTGAAATGCTCCGAACCTATCCGTATCTTCCTTCCTTTGCCAATGCGCACTATTTACGTATAGCCGTCTCGCTTACGGTTAACTATGAGCCGCCATATTTGATCGGGCAGTTCCTATATCGATGTCGTCTCAATCACATCGACTCGCACGAATAATCCTAAAAACCTCAATTTGAAAAGTTTCATACAAAGGAAAAAGTGAATGCGCGCGCGTGTGATCAGCTTGTGAATGGACGGTCAAAACCACCGAAGAAGAAAGTGTTTAGTTAAGCTGGCCAGCTTTAATGTGCTCCTAAGGACTTCAGGTGAGTGAGCTTGGCTTTAAAAAACCCCCTTCTTGACCATTTTGAGCTGACACAAGTGCCTATACCCATACAGTCCACTACAGTCGTAAATTATTGTTTTTTAATCTCCTTGTGATGCCTTGAGGAGCCCTTTCGCACCTATATAATTTTTAAACCGCTTTATTAATGATAATGGTTGAAGGCATTACCATTATTTTTGGTACCCATAAAGAAAAAAATAGACGTGACGAATGAAGGCAGTGTTCATTATATTATACCGAAAATTAGCAAAATCTTAAAAAAAATAACTCAGTATCGAAAAGTACCGAAGAACCCGGAATTCCCGGTTCCGAACCAGTACTGAAAATCTCAGTCCCGGTTCTGAAAAACGCACCGGTACCACATTTTTCTCCTCGCAGTACGTCGTAGTTCTTGGCAGTATTTTACTGAAATGTTCCGAACATAAATGAGTCAATGTACTGTTGTAATATCGAACATCTGTATTGCGCTCATATAACGGCATGACCGAATTCGGCGCGTTTAACTCGCATCAATCGATATTATATTGGAACTGACAGCCGTACAATTTGACATATGTCGTGCCAGTACTATTCACGAATATTGCCACACACCATATTAAGGTGACGGGATACGCAAACACATAAAATTGAGATGCTTTTGTGCCTGAAATCAAAGCACTTGGGAGCGTGGATGTGGCATGATCTTAAGGGATATATAGTTAGGTTTCATGTTAGTATAATGGTTTTCTCGTGTATATGATAATTAGGTATATACAGGGGTATAAAGTGAGGGGATATTTTTAACTAGCTACCAGATCTTGTGCTGCTACGCGAAAATGGTCTTAGAAGACCTTTCCTAAGTGTATAATTTATTATTAGCTGCTAGTAGCTGTCCTACAAACTGTTTAAAATATCCCCTTACTTTATACCTATACCTAATTATGATATACAGGAGAAAACCATTATACTAACATGAAACCTGACTACCTTCAGATCATGCCACATCCACGCTCCCAACTCCCAAGTGCTTTGATTTCATTTTTCACCTTAATTTTACGTGTTTCCGTATCCTGTTACCTTAAGACCAATACTTAGCCATTATGGGAAAACATTAATCAAGTTTTTTAACTATATTTATCTAGTTATTAAATATTTCATTATTTATCCTACGGTTATGACAAAAGGTAAGATTTGGTGGCGAAAAGTATTCTTCGCGGGTTTATTAGGAAAACGCATTGAGAAAACGATATACTCGTAAACAAAGTTAAATTGTCAATGGTTTTTAGATTTGTGGGTCAACTGTAAAAATGTGTAGGTATTAACTATTAAATATGTCTACGTGGCGCTGACGCACTATAGAGTTCGGTTTTCTATGATTGAATATCACCATCCTGCGTATGAACCTATGAATTATGAAAATCTTCAAGGTAATAATTACCTTTTGATTTCACCCTGAAGAGAATATAAAGTGATTCATATGAAAATGGTACTAAAACATGTGAAAATGTCATGTCATAGCTCTAGTGTATTGCAATAACAGGAGCGTTGCTCGGAGCTCGGAGCGGCCCGAGAGCTCAGCTCCGATCTTACATGTACATGTGACACTTCTCCGCTAAAAGTACCGGCTTGTGATTCGAAATTGGAACTCGAGCAAACACCGAGATACTCAGTTGACGCGCCGCAGTCAATGGTCTATAATGACTGGCCATCCAGCCAACTGATTGGGTAGAACGATTACCGCGGAACGTTTACAATGGCGTTATTAACTCTGATTGGAAATGATCATGACACCAGAGACGAGCTAGTGACTGAAACTATACTTCTTTTTTTTCAGATCAGAAAAATAACGGTTGATTTCGCCAATGAATCTTAATTTTTTTCAGCCATATCAGGAAAAAAAAATGAGACTAGTTTTTCTATTATTAGTGATATGTTTAAGCTAATAAGTTGAAAATGGCGAATTTTAAATTCTTTTTCTCAAATATCACACTACGACATTCGCACGCCAGCCATACCGTCAAACTCTTTCTCTTCACACAACAAATCTTTCGTTGGAACATTGGAGATTGAGATCGCATAACATTAGCGAACACCTCAATATTTAGGAGCTTTTAAACTTAGCATAACACTGATTTGCATGATGTTACTTACTGTGTTTCGACGTCATGCTTTAACGTCATATCGGGTCTGAATCCTCGTTAGAGGCACCACGATCAACAGTGACTGTATTAAATGAAATTGTCAGTCTTTATCGTTTATTTGTCCATAATATGTATAATAAATGTTATTTAAATGCCGCGATAGATTAACACCGCATTCCTCCGAGCGGCGACTGCGACCACTTATCTGTATTGTGTACATAGGCTTTGTGAGTGTCGGTTTATCGCCCTGGATAAGGAAAGCTATGTATGTTTGTTCGGTTCGGTAAGGGGCCGCGCGAACTTTTCGACTGATTGTACATATGTTACGGTGGAAAATAGAATATGAATACTGCCTTACATTTTACAGTTGAATACGTTTTGAAATGTAGATATTTCTTCTCTTTCCAATGCCTAATAAATTACAACTGTTATGTCTGATAAAGAAAGTACATAAGTGTTATACTGTTAAGATAAATTAAAATAGAAGAAAAATTTCATACATGGAGACCAGTTTTCACCATTCTGACTAGAGTGTACCTAAATACATATCTTTCACATTTCACCAAAAAAATATCTGTGTAATCTTATAAAAAAACATGCTGAAATATAATTTCTACGAAACAATCTACGTAAAATTATGCTAAACAAGGGTCAACCCTTGATTAGTGCAGATAAAACATTTGATATTTGATAACATTAACATTATTTTACCGCAACAAAGCGATTTAGTTACACACGGGCGACATAGCTCGAATTTGCGTTGAGTGAGGCGAACGCCGGCGACGCCCGTATGATACGCCAGGTCCAGCCGAGGCGCTCCTTCAGGTGATTAGATTGGACTTATGTGTCCAATAGGATCCATCGTCTGACGCAAGTGGATTAATCGAGCTTGCCCGTGCCACAATTGCCTTGTAGCGTAAACATATCCCTGAAAGCCAGGGTGATCTCAGTCTATACCTAGTGTTTTACACGCAATTATAATACTAACTGCTTCAAACTGATAGCAAAATAGCGAATAGTCACCCGTACTATTGCGTCATTTAATTCATAAAGAACAATATGTTAGCGAAAAACCTTCGTCACTTTACCGTGCGGCGGTTGGAACTTGAAGGTGCGATTGCTTCGTAGTAATCACCGGTTCAACAGAGACCGTAATTGTTAGCTCCGGCTGAAGCTTCTAACGTGAATAAGAACACACCGCTGTTCTAATAGACAGTTGACGGTTGTATTCGTTTCACGTCTGTGAAAAACAATGAATAGAAACATTCATTGTTTGCTCAAACGCAGAACAGTACCTCTACCACGAGTCATGCAAATAAGCCCAATTCGAGATTCGTTCACGAATTCGTAAATTATTTGTATGGAGAATTTGTGCAGAGCCTCTAGCGGTCACTTATAGAACTAAAAATTACTGCCATACCATAAGTTGAATTATCGTTAATGCAATTCGCTCACGAAAGTTCGATTGCTTGTTTCGTTTGTGTAGATTTCAATACGTTACAAAGTGACGTGACGTGACAAACGTCACATCCTTCACACCAACCGAAACAGATTGTAGGTAAGCCAAAAAGGTTTTACTTCCTAAGTACATTTTATCTGAAGGTTTAGAACTGTAGACAATTATATGAGCAGTGAACAATAATATACATAGAAACCGTACTTAGCTCTGAAAAATTATCCTACTTTTTGTGGGTGTTTAATATGCTTGCTAGGCCGTAAACCAGGAATAATTTCCGTTGGTCATCGTGTCCCAAGCGGTAAATTTTAAGTGGATAAGGGCGGTAAATAATCAAGCTTCGTGATGGTCAGCTGCCGTTCCTTGAGTGGGTTGAGGAACGGCAGCCATTTTCTCACATAAAATATATATAAAATAAAATGACCATCGCGTCCCAGTTGAAATAGGTGATAGTTTATATGTTATTACAAATAAAATAAAAATCATCAGCCGGCTGTATAGCACTGAAAAGACCGTAAACTAGTCTCATGAATATATGGTATTTAGGGTATCAGCAGACGTTATTTCTACCTCAATACAGCCGGCTGACGATTTTCCTGATAATAAGAGCCTCAAATACTGACGATCCGCAACCCACCAACGGAGCGACAGCTGACCTACGCGAGTCATCATTATACTTCGTCCTTAATCACTTCAAAAATTATCACCGCCTGGGACGCCTTGCGATTGGTCATGAAATTTGTTCCTGGCTTACGGTTCATGCCATCGGAGCCGGGAAATACAAGTTATGACAGTAAGCCTTTTTTTACCTTATTTAAATGCGCGTGACTTTTAACGCATAAAATGTTATCAACCGGCTTCAAGATTTCGAAGGAGGAGGTTCTCAATTCGTCAGGATCTTTTTTTTTACTATTTTTTCATAATGTTCACCGATTGCAACTTTTTTTTAAACAGGGTAATTACGTATTTCGTCATACATACGAGTATTCAAAGCTAGGAAAAGGGGTGAAAACTGTCAGTACTTCATCCATCCATCCATATACTTATTTCGTCGTAGGATATAGGATTACCTAAGAAAACCAAATTGATGAAATTTCAAATGTACAAATAACACTACTAGTTTATACCGTCCTAGAACTACGTCAATATGTAAAGTGTTAGGTGATTCTTATTTTATTTGGTTATTTTGTCAACATGACAGTTCGACTTTTAGTGATCATAGTGGATCATAGGTTTATTTCTTATTATTTAGGTCTATTGTATAATCACAAAAGGATAAGTACCCTTTCAGGATGTTGTTCTCTTAAGTATAGGCAGTGCGCTACTGTTACACATCCCACCTGCGTCGACGCCGACACGTTGGCGAAGTCCTTTAATTTATTTACCAGCAAACAAGCCGGAACGGCGCCCGACATCCGAAATCACTACAAGACTATTAAATATAGTTGTCGTTCGTCTAACTATTGTTGGTGTCGAGGCAATCGATCCGTGAAGCAAGGGGCTCGGAGCCTCACGACCTAACAGACGCACAAGGGAAGCTAAAGATGTTCCAGCAAGCCGCCGGTTTTCATACATAACACAACGCAGGATTGCGGCTTTGTCGCTTCTTGCATAATGATGGTTTTATTTCTATTTATAAGTTACACGTACGAGTAATTGTTAGTAGTACTTATAAGTTTCTAGTTTGTGACAAGGCTATTTCGCAATAAATAAAACTTTAATATAATTATGTACATTATAATTTCAAAGTGCCCTGTATAAATCTGGATGTCTTTTAAGTAAGCACTATTTTATAGTACTTGGATGCAATAATTCGAAGATCCCGGCCTGTAACGCAGTTGTTACTTCTTGAATATAAAATAATACACCTTCCTGGGATAAATAGTTTGCCTTGCTGGTGATAGATTAGCTGCTACAGCAATCAATCAGAAATGAATGATGCACAAGAACCTGTAAAAGATGTTTCAATATTATTTGTTATTTTTCACAGTTTCATTGTAATTATTATGATTGAAAATTAAAGTGTTTATAACTATCATATCAAATTTCAACTACTTACCATTCATTTTAGGTTAGAGTTGGTATTTTTGTGTCGATTTCGAATCAGATTAATTGACTATTAATACATAAATCTCACAAATATTAAGCAGTTTTTGGGTCTAGATTTCTTTTTTAAAATTATTCTTATTGAAGTGTTGATGTGGATATTTCTATTTCTCATATCGGCTTGAAATTTACCGTTTCGTTTTCCAGTTCCAGTTATCATACTATGCAGTCTTATTAATTTACGTACTCATCAGTCCGCGCGCATGCGTCACAGCGTATGTACGTGCCTAAGCAGTAGCTCTGTACTTGTTTGTGATAATCGGGGATAATGTCCTCGAAAGTAGTTAGTTGTAATGGCTGCAATGTGGTCATTTGTGAGCTTCTTGCATTTATGCAGAATAAAGTGGAAATAATGAAAGATGATAGTATAATTAATCTATGCGCTACGGCTTTTTCGGAGGAAGACGTGCTACTGGCAAAAAATTTGCTGTATGATTCAGTAAAATCAGCTGATCGTAACATAGTAAGAAGAAAGGAAAAAGTGCAGAAAAATCTTCAAGATATGGTCAGTCTATTACGGAAAGTACACCCAGATGACATTCCAATTTTTGTGGCCCGGGATTTACATAAACTGCCTCCTGTGACTTTCGATCATATTGACTGCACCAGGCTGCTTAAAAATATAATTACGCTACAAAGCGACGTCGATATGATCAGAGAAAAATATGCAACAAAGTCGGAGTGTGATGTGTTAAAAAGAGAGATTTTAAATCTCAAGGAAGCTTCGCTTGTTAACAATTTTGAGTGTTCGAAGTTTGTAAACACGAGAAGAGGTGGATCCGGCAAGGGCACTCTCTTCAATTATGGACAGAATAGCCAAGACAGTGGCCCGTTTGGTATCATGGAAATAGAGAACAAAGAGAAACAATCACAATTCGAAAAGCCTGCGTCATTGGAACCGTTAGAAGCAAACGGGAGTGTTAAACAACAAAGACTCTGCCCCTCTCTATCGCACGTGAGTACCGCGCCTATTGACGTCTCTCACGTGATACCAGCACAATCTCCGAGTGCTTCCGAGCAGCGACGCGCAGGCGCAGATGACAAGTGCAGCGCAAGTGTGGAGGATAGCGCTGTGTCATCGCCTGGTACTACAGATGCATGCGTGCGAGCAGCACCGTTGCTGAGTGTGCGCGTGAGTGAGACGATAAGCGAATGCAAAGATAAGTGCGAGGTGGGTACAGGTGGCCAAACGTCACAGCAAGGCGCGGTAGGTCCTGCGCTCGGTGAGGATAGGCTATGTAAACAAACATATTCGGATGTTTTGAAGAATACTGGCGCTTGGAAGACAAATCAATCTGATGGCAAATTTAGCGAGGTACAAACGAAAAGGCGGCCATACCGATTTTTAGGACAGATAGGAAAAGCCGATACCGAGTCAGATAGTAAATTTAAGGCCGTCGCTGTCAAAGTTCCTTTGTTTATTAACTACGTAGATAAAGGTACTTCAACAGCTGACATCTGCGAATACATACTGAGAAGGACGCAAGTGCGAGTTGAACCTGAACTTATTGCTAGGAAATATATGAAGGCCTATAACTCATATAAGATTTCAGTTCCTAGACATAAACTTGCTATTTTTATGGATGATAACCTGTGGCCGGATGGAATATCATTCAGGCGTTTCGTGGACTTTAAACGTAATAAGTAAGTGAAGTAAGCGTAATAAATAAGTAAGTGGTTGTATTATATTGTTTTTGTATATATATAATTTTTTGTACTATGGGAAATCACGCCGAACAAGAACTGCCTGAATTCTCATTAGTATCTTTCAACTGTAAATCGGTAAAACGCTCAGTGGATGGTGTCAGAGAGCTGTGTAAAATAGCTGATGTGATAGGTCTTCAGGAAACTTGGCTGGCAGGCGAGGAGACTGACTACATAGGCAGCGTCGATCCAGACTTTGATTTTACTAGCAAAACAGCGATAGATTCGACGCAGGTTGTTATTAATCGTGGGAGACCGCACGGAGGGGTCTGTTTGATGTGGAAAAAAGGTATTTTTACGTCTGTGAAAGTTATACATTGCAATAGTGTACGCATAGCGGCCATCAGTGCTAGGGTTCAAGGTCGCGCGGCGCTAATTTTTTCTGTGTACATGCCGACGGATGACGCATCGAATCTAGTCGAGTTTACGGAATGTTTAAGCGAGATTAGTGCAATTATTGAATCTCAAAGTGCAGAATGTGTTTTTGTTCTCGGGGACTTTAACGCTCAGCCCGGGCAGCCTTTCTATAACGAGATGTTAAATTTTTGTGTGGAACAAAATTGGCGTTGCGCGGACATTGAGTGGCTAGGTAGTGATTCGGGAACTTATACGTACATCAGTGATGCTCATGGCTGTTCACGCTGGCTGGATCACTGCCTTGTAACTGAGTCGGCGTGGGGTACTGTTCGGGATGTTTATGTAAAATATGATACCTACTGGTCAGATCACTTCCCAATTATTATTAAAACTAGTTTTAGTTGTATAAAACCCCGTATTGTAAATAAAGAACCTGGGGAAATATATAAATTCTCGTGGGGCGAAAGGGATAGCAACCAAATAAAGATTTATAATGACATTTGTAGTGAGAAATTGAAATATTTAGATTTTCCTGTTGAGTTACGGACATGTAGTGATAATTATTGTAAGGACATTTCGCATAATAACATTTTAGATAAATTGTATAATGATATTATAAATATTTTACAGACAGCCTCGAGAACGAGTAAGGAAAATAAAAAGTGTAAGCGCAGGCAGGTGACAGGGTGGAATAAACATGTTAAAGAGGCGCATTCACAGGCTAGGCTCATGTTCCAACAATGGGTGTTGTCTGGGAAACCTAGGGATGGACCTCTTTATCAAGACATGTGCGCTTCACGGAAATTTTTCAAGGAGAAGCTTAAGTGGTGCCAAGATAATGAAAATCAGATTAAAATGGACATTATAGCCACTCACCACCAAGCTAAGGACTTTGGTAAGTTCTGGAAGCGCACTGGTCAACTGGCCCCTAAATCAAATCTTCCTGCGAGTGTGGAGGGAGTGGCGGATCCCGTATTGATAGCGAATAGTTTTGTGGATTATTTCCGGGTTGAAAGCCCTCTTGGAGAGCCGTTGCAGGTGTTTGCCGCTAAGGACCGTCAGGGAGAGTTACCGGTACATTTTACTCTTAAAGAAGTTCAAAGCGTTATTAGATCCATGACAAGAGGTAAATCACCAGGTCATGACGGGCTGAGTATTGAACACCTGCAACATGCGGGTGACCACTTACCTCGGGTACTTAAAATGTTTTTCAATCTGTGCATAAGCCACAGTTATCTCCCGGATAGTCTTTTGAGAACAATTGTGGTGCCAATTATTAAAAACCGGACAGCGGATGCCTCCGACAGGTCTAACTACCGGCCGATATCCCTGGCAACAGTTGTGGCCAAAGTGCTGGACGGGCTGCTTGACAGATTGCTAGCAAAACATATTGAGTCTCAAGATGCTCAGTTTGGCTTTAAACCTGGGTTGTCCACTGAAACTGCTGTTCTCTGTTTCAAGGATGCCGTCCGGTACTATATAGAGGACAAAACACCTGTCTACGCCTGTTTTTTGGACCTGTCGAAGGCATTCGATATGGTGTCGTACGATATCCTGTGGAGCAAGCTCGAGTGTGACACTAGTACTCCGGGTGGTGTGGTAGACCTGTTTCGCTATTGGTACGGGAATCAGGCCAATCAAGTAAGGTGGGCAGACGCTTACTCGGACGTGTACAGGTTAAAATGTGGCGTACGACAAGGTGGACTCAGCTCGCCGAGATTATTTAACCTGTACATGGATGAGTTGATTGCTAGGCTTGGCAACACAGGTATTGGCTGCTCAATTGGCGGAACTACTGTCAATAATATTAACTATGCAGACGATATGGTGTTGCTGAGCCCGGCCATCAGCGCTCTTGTCAAGCTGGTAAGAATATGTGAGGAGTATGCGGTGATCCATGGCCTGAAGTACAATACGAGGAAGAGTGAGCTCTTAGTATTTAAGACAGGAAACAGGACGCCTGAAGCGATTCCGCCTGTGTATCTGTGTGGGGCTCCATTGAACAGAGTGTCTCGTTTTAAGTACTTGGGGCACTGGATTACTGATGATCTCCAGGACGATGTGGATATGGAAAGGGAGCGCAGGGCGTTGGCTGTTAGGTGTAATATGTTGTCACGCAGGTTTGCACGTTGTACTGAAGACGTTAAAAAGACTCTTTTTAGGGCATTCTGCCAAACATTCTACACGTGCAGCCTGTGGACAAATTACACCAAAAAGACACTCAATGCCCTGCGAGTCCAATACAATAACAGTCTCAGAATACTGTTGGGACTGCCACGTTTCTGCAGCGCTTCAGGAATGTTCGCGGTGACGCGCATCGACAGCTTTGCTGCGATAATTCGTAAGCGAACCGCTTCCCTGATGCACCGTGTGCGTGACTCTCCTAACGGTGTTCTGCGACTGATCGGGGAGCGCCCTGCCAGCGCATTCTGGAAGCACTGGGACTTGGTGCATATGGGTTCTCGGGGCTTAGTTTATAATGTAATGTAAATTTTGTGTTTTGTGTTGTTTTAATTTAATTTAATTTAATTTTAATTTTAATTTTGACATTGTGTGTGATTTTCATTTTTATTATATTTTTAATTTTGTTATTATTCTAATTATATTATTATTTCATGACTTTTGTAAATATTTTTAATTTTTATGTTAATCTATTGTAATAATATTATGGACCAATGTCTGAAATAAATTATTTTGAATTTTGAATTTGAATTTGAATTAACAAATTATGCTTAATATAAGGCTTTGTCGATATTATTTCGTCAACTAATAATATATAAATATAACACAATAAATGCGAATGGTTTTCACTTCCACCATGTTTTGACATCTCACCTTATAATTTGATAGTGAAAGAGTTTTCTACAGTCGATACGGTATTTTTCGGTGACGTAAGTCAAATTAGTGTCTTATGGTAACGTTTTCATAAAACCTATCGATAACAAACTGTACTGACCTTCAGTGCGTTAACATGACAGATCACATTCGACGTGCTGCATACATCCGTCTCGTTCTACCTATGAGACGGATGTATGCAGCGCACTAAACGTAATCCGACATGAAATGTCAGCATAGATCGTTTGTATGTGTTGCTGTCGAAACTGAAGGAAAACGATTCGAAGCCCGATTATTCGTTAACGCCTATAGAAAAATATTCAGAATTTTCTACATGACTCGTGGTAGAGGTACAGTACCTCTACCACGAGTCATGCAAATAAGCCCAATTCGAGATTCGTTCACGAATTCGTAAATTATTTGTATGGAGAATTTGTGCAGAGCCTCTAGCGGTCACTTATAGAACTAAAAATTACTGCCATACCATAAGTTAAATTATCGTTTATGCAATTCGCTCACGAAAGTTCGATTGCTTGTTTCGTTTGTGTAGATTTCAATACTTTACAAAGTGACGTGACGTGACAAACGTCACATCCTTCACACCAACCGAAACCAGTAAGCGCCATTTTATATCTATGACCGAAACAGATTGTAGGTAAACCAAAAAGGTTTTACTTCCTAAGTACATTTTATCTGAAGGTTTAGAACTGTAGACAATTATATGAGCAGTGAACAATAATAAGCATAGAAATCGTACTAGCTCTGAAAAATTACCCTACTTTTTGTGGGTATTTAATACGCTTGCTAGGCCGTTAACTAGGAATAATTTCCGTTTGTCATCGTGTCCCAAGCGGTAAATTTTAAGTCGTTAAGGGCGGTCAATAATCAAGCTTCGTGATGGTCAGCTGCCGTTCCTTGAGTGGGTTGAGGAACGGCAGCCATTTTCTTACATAAAATACATATAAAATAAAATGACCATCGCGTCCCAGTTGAAACAGGTGATAGTTTATATGCTATTACAAATAAAATAAAAATCATCAGCTGTCTGTATACCACTGAAAAGACCGTAAACTAGTCACATGAATATATGGTATTTAGGGTATCAGCAGACGGTCTTTCTACCTCAATACAGCCGGCTGACGATTTTCCTGATAATAAGAACATAAAATACTGACAGCTGACCTACGCGAGTCATCATTATACTTCGTCCTTAACCACTTCAAAAATTATCATCGCCTGGGACGCCTTGCGATTGGTCATGAAATTTGTTCATGGCTTACGGTTCATGCCATCGGAGCCGGGAAATACAAGCTATGACAGTAAGCCTTTCATCATCATCATCTCAGCCATAAGACGTCCACTGCTGAACATAGGCCTCCCCCTTAAGCCTTAAGTGTGGTAAGCCTTTACCTTATTTAAACGCGCGTGACTTTGAACGCATAAAATGTTATCAACCGACTTCAAGAGTTCGAAGGAGGAGGTTCTCAATTCGTCAGGATCTTTATTTTCACTATTATTTCATAATGTTCACCGATTGCAACTTTTTTTTAAACAGGGAAATTACGTATTTCGTCATACATATTCAAATCTAGGAAAAGGGGTGAAAACTGTCAGTACTTCATCCATCCATCCATATACTTATTTCGTCGTAGGATACCGTTATTCGGGGTGAGTTGGCGCGAAATCGAAGTGCAAACCTAGATACAAGTTTATTTTTATATGTGGCACATTGATTTATATACAAAAAAAATGGTTCCGGAGGTATGAATTTTATATTGTCAATGATAGTTTGTTGCTACATTGCATAGTTTCTACGAAAAATGCATAATAGTAGGCAAAACCAGCTCATCCCGTAGTTGGGGTGAGATGGGTTACCAAAGGGGTGAGTTGGAAAAATTGCTAGGGTTGCCACTTTTGGATTAAGACAATAGCTCGACTTGTCAAGAGATTTTTTTTATTAATGTAGCAAATTTATGTTTTATTTATGCTCCTATTTGAACCGGCTTAATGTTTTCGATAAGTAGTGACCCTTATTTTTATGACGTGCTAGGTTTTGCCCGCGGCTTCGCTCGCGTTATAATTTCACCCCCCCTTTAAGGGTTGGGGGCAGTTTTCAAAAAAATAACCAACGAACACAACCGATTTTTTTTGTTAGTCACAAATAGTCCGCATACCAATTTTTAGCTTCCTACCTTGGATATTGCGGAATCATCATCATCCTTTTAGGGAAGTGGGGGGTAAGAATGAGACAAAAAGTAGCCTATGTCACTCTCCAGCCCTTCAACTATCTCCACTTAAAAAATCACGTCAATCTGTCGCTCCGTTGATCGGTGAAACAAGGACAAACGATCAGTTCTCCTAGTACGAAAAAAATATGGCGCACGGGAAAACTCCGCGTGATTGAACGCGGAACTGTTTTAAACTGAATTTTCGACAAATGATCGGCAATTTCATCAAGGTTTTAACGATGTTTTTTGATAATATGTAATCAAAGAATAGATAAAGTATAACATTTCGAAAGAGTTTGCTACACCAAAAGAAGGTGCAAAAGGCTGGCCACTGGTGCGGGCCGGCCAATGGCGACTTTACCCTATTTACTCTTGTAATTTACTTGACCTGTATGTGACACTATCAGTCCATTGGCATCCTATTGCAAACGGCAGTGCGATCTTTCTGTTTTGTTTGAAATGAAACGTTGGCATGACTGATATTTGCCTTGGTACCTACTCGTACTAGCCAATTATCGACTTTAAATTCAGGTGGCTTAGTGTTACTTATGACCGTTTCTTGAAATATTGGGTATACCAAGCTCAATTTTATGTTTTAAGAATCATCTCTAAAATTTGATCACTATAAATCAAATAAAACTTACAAATATATTGTTTGTATAAATATAAATGTTACGCATAGGTATAACCAACAAAAACATTTTACAGTCGACAAATAAAAGACATAGCTATTACGTGCACGAGTATTACTTATTACAATTATGCTATTTCTATTATTTAATACCAAACAGTAGCGTATACAGCATTAGCCAAACATAGAAAACTCCGATAAATATTATTCGACAATCGACATTCGTCTTCTACTCCCTATTTTGTCACCCGCAACAAATAAAAACAAGACTGTCTAGATATCTACTGTCAACCTAAGAATTTAAGGAAGAAGGTTAACTACTTAGAAAAAATATGCCCGGTCAAATCTTCTTTAATACGACTAGCGACATCGTGGCGCAGCAGCGAACTAAAATATGGCGAGTGCGGTGAGGGAAGGTGGGCTAATAGTGTGACAAGGATCGGAGGTGTTTATGGCCGGCTTTTCAAATATTAATAATAAAATAAAAATAAATAAACTCACGAGTTGAATTAAAGTCGATTAATGTAGGTCGCTTCCAACCGATATATATGGAAAAAAGCTAAAAGGAAGGTCTATGTTCAACAGTGGACGTCTTATGGCTGATATGATGATGATGATGATGAACTACTCAGTAGGTAATAGCCTGTATTACTGTATGAAATAAATAAATTGCAAATTTTAATATAACGTATTGATTTAATTTGCAATTTATTTAATTTCTTTGCTACTTCAATGATTTTTAAAATAATATTTACCATTTCATTATAATGTAAGACACTTTTGACTACTTATGTAAATCGACAACCCTGAACTACGAACGCCATCTCCCCCCTCTACCAAGCCGGTACACCCCGTTCGTAACACCAACTCTCCCCATTCGTGAGCCAACTGTCCCCGTTGTCGAGCCAACTCACCCCACAGTACAAACCTACTCACCCCATAAAAATCATCAAATGCGGTTGGATTGTTTTCTATGTTAAAACCATTATAAATAAAGAAAATATAACATATTTTTTTCTGTTTCCAATGAGCCATGTAAGTATATAAACGATATCCGAATAGTATATGAACACTTACTTTGGTAAACATCACTTAAAATCAAAGTTAAAATCAACTAAAAATCCGCCGATTTCGAGCATCAACTTTGAGAGTGAATTTGTGGTTCAAAATTGTATGATTTGGGAGCTTAGTGTTGCGAAAAGAAGAAAAAATATGTCTAAAAATATAATCAAATTACTTTGAGAGCAACATAAGCCCAAAAATTAAAGTAACTACTCAAAAAAGAAATTCTGGATTCGCAAGCCAACTCCCCCCGCGAAACCTATTCACCCCGAATTACGGTATAGGATTACCTAAGAAAACCAAATTGATGAAATTTCAAATGTACAAATAACACTACTAGTTTAAAACGTCCTAGAACTACGTCCATATGTAATAGGTGATTCTTAATTTATATGGTTATTTTGTCAACATGACAGTTCGACTTTTAGTGATCAAGATCATAGTGGATCATAGGTTTATTTCTTATTATTTAGGTCTATTGTATAATCACAAAAGTATAAGTACCCTTTCAGGATGTTGTTGATTCTCTAAAGTATTAGGCAGTGCGCTACTGTTACACATCCCACCTGCGTCGACGCCGACACGTTGGCCAAGTCCTTTAATTTATTTACCAGCGAACAAGCCGGAGCGGCGCCCGACATCCGAAATCACTACAAGACTATTAAATATAGTTGTCGTTCGTCTAACTATTGTTGGTGTCGAGGCAATCGATCCGTGGAGCAAGGGGCACGGAGCCTCACGACCTAACAAACGCACAAGGAAAGCTAAAGATGCTCCAGCAAGCCGCCGGTTTTCATACATAACACAACGCAGGATTGCGGCTTTGCCGCTTCTTACATAATGATGGTTTTATTTCTATTTATAAGTTACACGTACGAGTAATTGTTAGTAGTACTTATAAGTTTCTAGTTTGTGACAATGTTACTTTAAAAGGCTATTTCGCAATAAATAAATCTTTAATATAATTATGTACATTATAATTTCAAAGTGCCCTGTATAAATCTGGATGTCTTTTAAGTAAGCACTATTTTATAGTACTTGTGTTGTGTGCAGACCGGATTACCACGTCGAACCAAGCAGCGCTGACCCGCTGTACCATTTACCAGGTCATGTAGGGAGATGAATAAAAACACTTATTTAGAATTGTAAAACATTTGAGCAGTGTAGTTGCAGGTGTTTCCCCGCTGGGAGTAGTTGTAGAAGTGAGCGGTGAGAAGTGAATGAGCAACGAGTACGAGTGCTGACCTCTTTTATGGGTTTTCTAGCGTGCTCGTACTAGTGGCTGGTATGTGCCGTGTAAGTCTTTCGTTTATTTGCCAATAATCTTAAACTATTACATGGTTGTAGGAGGGTGTAAATCTATATTATTATGGGACATTTCTTCGTAGTTAAGTACAAAATTCTTACAATCTAGACATTTTGGGTATTACGACACAATTTCAATAAAATTAGACACAGATAATACTTAGGAACTAGACATAGAAACACAATATTTATACACGTTATTAAAACAAACAAATTGGTATAAATCGAGAAAATGATTAACTTAGATCTAGTTACACAAAAACAACAGTAATTTTAAGCTATCTGCGACAACTTGGATGCAATAATTCGAAGATCCCGGCCTGTAACGCAGTTGTTACTTCTTGAATATAAAATAATACACCTTCCTGGGATAAATAGTTTGCCTTGCTGGTGATAAGTTAGCTGCTACAGCAATCAATCAGAAATGAATGATGCACAAGAACCTGTAAAAGAAGTTTCATTATTATTTGATATTTTTCACAGTTTCATTGTAATTATTATGATTGATAATGAAAGTGTTTATAACTACGAGTATCATATCAAATTTCAACTACTTACCATTCATTTTAGGTTAGAGTTGGTATTTTTGTGTCGATTTAAAATCAGATTAATTGGCTATTATATACATAAATCTCACAAATATTCAGCAGTTCTTGGGTCTAGATTTCTTTTATAAAATTATTCTTATTGAAGTGTTGATGTGGATATTTCTATTTCTCATATCGGCTTGAAATTTACCGTTTCGTTTTCCAGTTCCAGTTATCATACTATGCAGTCTTATTAACAAATTATGCTTAATATAAGGCTTTGTCGATATTATTTCGTCAACTAATAATATATAAATATAACACAATAAATACGAATGGTTTTCACTTTCACCATGTTTTGACATCTCACCTTATAATTTGATAGTGAAAGAGTTTTCTACAGTCGATACGGTATTTTTCGGTGACGTAAGTCAAATTAGTGTCTTATGGTAACGTTTTAATAAAACCTATCGATAACAAACTGTACTGACCTTCAGTGCGTTAACATGACAGATCACATTCGACGTGCCGCATACATCCGTCTCGTTCTACCTATGAGACGGATGTATGTAGCGCACTAAACGTAATCCGACATGAAATGTCAGCATAGATCGTTTGTATGTGTTGCTGTCGAAACTGAAGGAAAACGATTCGAAGCCCGATTATTCGTTAACGCCTATAGAAAAATATTCAGAATTTTCTACATGACTCGTGGTAGAGGTACAGGTACTTGTTAGATTTTCAAAGGACGAAGAGCGCAAAACAATGCGTTTATTTACCAGTGTGGTAAATAAACGCACCGTAATGACTTGTTTCAACTCTGATCACAAAAGTAGGTTATTACCAAAGTGTACATAGAGATGCTGACCATTATTATCATATTTATTAATAAGATAAGGAACCTATATCGAGATCCACTTTTGGGTAAAGGGCTCCACCAATTTTTCCGCTAATCTCTAACCATTATTAATCAGATTTTTTTACGTGAGGTATTTTTTTTAGTTATTCTAATGTTATAGAGAAAGAGATAGCCTCTATGATATTATGATATCATGTACGTATGGCATTCGAAATACCATTTTTAAATCGCAATACTGATGCGCGAGTAGGTAAAATAAAAAGCGTATCACAACACTGTATTAGGCAGGCAGCATGTTTACAGTATAAATGTGTTAGTCCAGGTAAAGGGCCCACTTTGTCGATATGGAGTTATTAGTATTTCATAAAACTACACAATGTAAATTAAATTAAATGAAAAATGTTTGTTCGGTGCAAAGAGAAGCATAACATGGAATATACAAAAAAATAATTAATATCAAAATGGTTCCCACTCAGCATGAGTCATGACAGGCTGATGTACACTATTTATTAGTGAAAGGACCAAGTGTCCTTGTGAATCGACAAAGTGGGCCATTTTACAAAACTCGACCAGAAATATTATTCAGCATGTTAATGGCAGTTACCATGAGCGGTCGTCGCGCAAATGGCTCATTCGTAGCTGTTTTAGATTCCGCTATGCTTTCCTAAATCGATACACCCGGTTTGGGTAAATTATGGAACATTCGAGAATGTGCACCGAAGATGTTCACTTTCAGTTAATGTTTTGTATCTATGTATGTTTTATCTCATCCATGAATCAATAATGTATGCATATGCAGGATATATTTGCAGGATATTCCAAGCCTACCAGTTTTTCAAGTGGCGAAATTATTTTGACAAGAAGGGTTGGATAATGTTGGCGTTTAAATAAAATAAAATAAATTAATAATATCTCCCCGTTTCTATTAGATTATTAATATGTTCTTTGTCAAATGCCATCTAAGCCGTAAATTAATAAGGTACAACTAAATTAAAATATCTTGAGTGTTTTTACATATATATATTAAATGAGCCATCTATTTCCGGATAGCGGAAAAGCGGTTTTCAGCAGAGTACAGGTGGCATTTTTGAAATTGCCGGGCTGCACCTAACATTTACTAAGACGGCTAAATTCATAATCTATGCGTAGGTAAAAAAGGTATTCGATGTTATGAGCATATTCTTCGACTTTTCGTAATACGGTAGCCTTTTCATCTTTACACATGTAATATTAACTGACATCCCTTTTTTAACAGGTTAAATCAAGAGATAAAAGGTGGCGCGTGGTGTCCCAAGTCCCAGATCACGACAGAGTCGACCGAATGGCTGGAGATAGACCTGCGGTCGGTGCACGTAATCACGGGCGTGGGCACGCAGGGTCGCTTCGGCAACGGCCAGGGCGCCGAGTATGCGGAGGCCTACGTCATTGAGTACTGGCGGCCTAAGCTAGGGAAGTGGGTGCGCTACCGTGGCTCGGATGAAAAGGAGGTACAGTTTTTGCTATATATCACATCTTGGCAGCATGGGTCACGGTCGTGGGCACTCAGGACCACATCGATAATGACCAGGTCACCGAGTACATGGAGGCCTACATACGTCATCAAGTACTGGCGGCCCACCTAGTGAAGTGAGTGCGCTATCGCGGGTCGGATGAGCAGGAGGTATTTGCTTTTATACTACATCTTGGCAGCATGGGTCACGGTCGTGGGCACGCAAGCCCAATTCAGCATTGGCCAGGGCGCATAGTTACAGAATAACTAATAGTACTACCGTACAGAAAATTCACTCCTTCACAAACGTCAACTTTAGGTATAAAATTATACCGATACTCGCCGCCTGCAAGCAAAATTGATACTTATAACCGCGCACGAACCGTGAATCTTCTTTGCGCGATAACCGAGCTGTGAGTGTCGGCACGGGTTGTCACTTGAGAAGTTTCTGTACCTACATATTACTGATTTATTATTTTTAAGATAAATATGTAGGAATTACAAACGTTGATTGATTCTGTAAAGATTATTTTTTTACCTGGAAATAGTATGTCTGATTCTCACGGAAGTAGGTATGCCGCAACCGTATTCCTTTGAAAATCCTATATCGGTCAGTTCCTAATATTGTTTCTGGGCAACCAATATTATATCTTTTATACGGATTAGATCGAGGTTTAGGTTTCGAAACCTGTGTTTTCAATTTTGCGCGAGCGGCACGTGACACGACTATCGTGCGAGCCGAGCGGCAGCCCACTGCCTTACGCCTGCCCAGGAGACGCGCCGGCCAAATGTACCTAAACTGCGTAGTGACACCCGCCTGGCAGAGTATGCGGAGGCCTACGTCATCGAGTACTGGCGGCTTAAACTAGGGAAGTGGGTGCGCTATTGCGGGTCGGATGAGGTACAGATTTTTATATAAACCATATCTTGGCAGCTTGGGTCACGGTCGCAGGCAAAGGCCAGGGCGTTAAGTACTTGGGAGACCTCATCATTTTCATCATTTTAGCCATTTGTCGCCCACTGCTGAGCATAGGCCTTCGAGTACGCCATTTGTCCCGGTCCTGAGCTAATCTCATCCAGAAGTGACCCGGGAGACCTATACGTACGTACGTACAGTTGCATACACTGCTTTATCTACACTCATATTATTTATCCTAAATGCCGTATTCCGAAACCATAGAATGGCCGCCATTGCACCGCCATGGCCAACTCGATTGTGCCGGCGGTCGGGGAGGCGCGTGTCGGCGGTCGCGCGGGAGCGTGCAGGTGTACATTATGTTATCAAAACTCATAACACATCAATAGTTGAGCATGTAAAGTTAAAATTACGTTACTGCCACACATAAAAAGCTTATCATAGTAAAATCGGTTGTGGTAATGCTAGCCATTGCCTACCGTTTTTGAACACGTTTTAGAGGACTTACAATGTGAGTGTAGATAAACCATTATATACATCAAAACTCTATAATTTTATAGCCTGATTGTTAATCGTCTATCAATTACAACACTGAAGCTTGCACCAAGGCCATAACCCTGGCGCCCTTTTAACTTCCGAATCGGTCGCGGGACATAAATCACGATTGCATTCCGATGCGCCACGTCCCAGGAAATTAACAGTTGCATTGAGGTGATGCAAGTGTCCATCGATCAAAACTGGACAATCAGAGAATGTTAGGGAAATAGCTCCATCGACATCGTTGGTATATCGCTAATGGTAGGTATTAACTGACAAGTTATCCACACTTAGGCAGCAAATAATATTAATGTAGGTTCAACACTTTTTAACGACTATTATCTGGTATTATCATATCTAGTTTTTGTATAGGACACAGACTACTCATAAAAAGCACGAGGTCACAACACATAAGCTCAATTTTATTCGTAAATTTCTACGATTCGCACAGCAAATCTCAAAAGTATTCCACACCATGTTGGACTACCTATAACAATCCATAACTTGATTTTTGTGGATATTTTTTAATTCACATGAGTAATAATCTTAAACGTTAACTTAGCTGAAATAAGCGGTCGCGATCTCATACTAAATTAGTAAGGGAGCGCCTATATGTGGTGACCTTTCGTTGTACCTAGTGAGTGAGGTTACCTGTGGTATAGGACTACAGCGGTACTAAACTGTATTGTGTCGAGTTGCATGTTTGTCATAAATAATGCTGCGTAAGCCAGACGTCCACGTCTTTTAAGCATCAAGAGTAGTCAGTCACTGAGTTTTAAATTAGCATTACAATTCTAAAACAACTGTATCTTTTCAGATTATGCAGGGCAACACGAACACGTACTTAGAAAAGAAGAACCACCTAGACCCCCCGATATGGGCGCAGAGGATCCGCGTCATCCCCTACAGCTTCCACCGCCGCACCGTCTGCATGCGGGTCGAGCTCTACGGCTGCTACTGGAGCGGTGAGTGCCAATAGTCATTGTCATTCTAAATCGTACCTATTATAATGGAGCGGCATCTGAGACCAGACCCTAACCCGAAAGCTGGTGAGATAAAAAATAAACAAGATTTTGACACTATTGGTAAAACTGACAGGTATACGCTGGCGCCATCTGCAATAACCTTCGAATGGTCAACCCCATTGTTAACAACACATGATCAACTAAAATCAATCTCATGTCAATTTACTAACATGCCTTTTCTCATTTAAAAAACTTGCCTTTTGGTCGGCTTTCAAAAAGGTTTCTTCTCTACTCATCAATATTCTTACTTAGGTGCCTTCAGTTTAACTGAGCAGCCAGGTGGTAACATCCGCGCCTCTTGTTTGCAAGTATGAGCGACTATCGTTAGCACTTTTAGTACTTAGCAGATTGCTCAGTCTCACAGGTAATATGGCATGCCGCGCCGGCGGATGTAAAGTGATGGTAAAAATCAGGATTCTCTATGGCATTGGAATAAGGTGGCAAATTGTATACCCTCATGTTCAGGACTGTGACTGGAGTTGCCTAGTTTCAGAAAGTTTTCGAAACATGCTCATTTTTTAAGAGTTCCTTTGCATAAGAGGCTAGTGAGCTATTATATCCGTGTATGATAAGTTTGATTGAAAAATAATATGCATCCAGGTATGGATCCCAGTACGCTATTTTATAAATACCGTAGATCATAGAACTTATAGGTACTTTTAAAAATCCATGGTAGTCTTCGCTTTCGACAACTTTCAAAACAGCGTACTATTATTAATGTATTTACTAAGCTTCATACACAGCAAATGATTCTACCCGAGAGTACCCAATTGTAATGCTTACACACATGTAATTTGTATCCATATATCACGGTAGATTGACAAGAAGCTATTAAATATTTATTGATTAGTCAACGTCGCCGCGCGTCTCCACATGACGGGGGTTTAATTAATAATATACTGTGCGTTAGTGACTAATTAGCTTTGCTAACTAATCACAATCCACATGAGCTCGTCTTTAATTACACAAGCCCTCGCGATTCGTCATCACACCAGCACCTCACACACGTGTGTACACTCGGAGCCTCAAGTGCACGATTATAACTCAAAACCATCACATGAGCTTCTACTTAAGAAACTGAAGGTCAGGACCTTCACCCTCCACCATATATATATATATTATATGTGTACCTAACTTGCTTATACATATATATTTTTTTATTGGCCTGTATTAGTGTCCCACTGCTGGGCAAAGACCTCCCCTCGTCTCCCCCATTCAGTCCTGTTTATAGTGCTTCCCCGCCATTCCGTAAATAATGCGTCCAGGGGCCCATTTCTCAAAAGCTTGTAACTTGTAATACAAGCGGAAGTCCCTTTATAGCAAAAGATGTCGAAAAGTGACATCCGCATGTATTACAAGTTACAAGCTTTTGGGAAACGGGCCTCAAGTCGTCCCGCCATCTCCTTTTCGGTCTGCCTCTACCTCGTGGGTCCCACTATGTAGCCATTCTGGCCCACCGTTTCGGGTGCATGCGGCAGACATGCCCAGCCCAATCCCACTTCAGTTTTGCGGTCTTGACACCCACAACTACAATACAGAGCATTTATTAATGTATATTGATAATTTAAAAAGCCCCCACACAATTATGATATCGCCATCTATTGAGGTAAAACCTAAAAACCGTCGCTGGTGAATCGCCTAATCTTTGCCGAAGACTGTAATCAATAAGGGAACCCGTAATGAAAATAAATTGAAACATTCGTTACCATACCGCCTCCGTTTTGTCGATGGGAGAAAATATGTTTAATTTACGAGCCTGTCTAATACTTGACTCAATTTTATATATTTTTACATCTCCACGGTTTAATACACAAATACCTTGAAGACAAATATAAAATTCATCCATGCCACTTCCTTGGCTAACTGTACTAGAAAAAGTTGCTACTTTAATAAAGTTGGTGCCGATATAGGAAAACTTATTCTATTGAGAGGCACAGCACGCGTAGAGATAGTATTACGGCCAGCCCTGACATTGCTACTAAATGTCACAGAGATCCCCTTATTGCCAAACCGACGCACCGAGCTATAAGGACTTATGTGTTGCAGTGACGACATCATACAAGACTTTCCATTTAGTACAGCGTTATAAGTGTTAACATACTCCTATAACGCTTGACATTTAAAAGTATTAGGTACGTGGAACCTTGGCCCTATAGTATTTCATACAAGGCAATAGATTGTAAAATTCTTGTCCACGCTCCGTTCACTTGATTGTTGGTTCAACTCAACGCAAGTTATGTACTAGTGTACTGCTCTTGCTCTGGGGAAGCTCTGCGCAATAGGTAAAGCAAAAACAGGAACTTTGCGTATAGGATAACCTGATTTGTCAAGCATCTAGTTTCTTAGACAGCGAACCTTTTGTAACATAATAGTAAACTAAATAAAAGTTAGTCATGAATCTTATAAACTATAAAGAATCCCGCTGTTGCGTTGGTTATAGTTACAAAAAGTCGAGCGCGCAATATGTATCTACGAGGATTCTTAGATCTTGAAGTAAATTAAAAGTTAACTGGAGACATTTGGCGCATTTCACTTCATACGCCAGGATTCTTGGTAATTGTCTTGTTCTATCTTCTTTTACATGAAAGAGTGACAAAATGACAAAAGGAATATTACACAGAATTGCTCGCCTATGCGATTCTCTTTGAATCACTTCAGTGCTTGTCGCTTTTTAGCGATAAGACCTTCAATTGTTTTACCTCTACGATTTACTGTTTTTAACTTGTATTTTGTGTGTTTCTATATTTTGAGTTGTGCAATAATAGTACATTACTACAGAGGCCGGGAAGTAGGGGGTTGCCGGCGGAGTACATATAGACGGCCGAGCGTAGCGAGGCCGGATAGTCACGAGGCTGGCAACCCCTTTTCACGCCGAGGTATGTATAGTGCTTTTCTCAAACATGCAATGAAATAAATAAGAAACTTATCAATTTTTTTTTCGGATATAGGTGAGGCAATACTGTACTCGTAAACTTGTATTAATAATATAATGTATGTTGTATGTACTTCAAACACCTTCGTACTTAGGTTTTTATCTAAAATAATACAATAAGTTCAATAAGCCACAAACGTACAACCAAAATTTGCATTAATTTCTAGAAAACAACCAACATTCCCACTATTACGACTAAGTATATGTTCATCTTGTTATTAATGAATTATCCTATCAACAAACTACAACTAAAACATTAATTAGACTTACCACGTAATCAAAAATATGCGTAAAAACATTATGTTATGAAGTCTGGATTGCTAAATTCTGACTGCATTTCATTGTCACTGAACGGCTTTTAAAAATGTATAACTGTTACATACGTCGGCCATTTAAGTATAATTTTCACTTGCATTTGAACAACATCTAGAGTATCTAGACCTAATTCACTTTTATTGACCTATAGCCAAATTGTTATAAAACAAAACACATCGACATTATAATTCACAATAATATACGCAACATAATAAAATATGGAGAATGTTTTTAAAATATTCCCACTAAAATACTTTTTTTTCACAGTATCTGCGCTGTTCGAGAGGTTGCACTTAAGGCCATTCTACACGAGTTAAAATTAAGAAGAAAAATGTACATGGTGACTGAATAAATTCAGAACGTTACAAATATTGTCTATGGTCTCTGTTTATGCATTATTATAGAAAATATTCATAAGAATAAGAACCCTCCGAATTTATTTCGTAACTATAGATTCCAATTCTTAATTTCAGCCCGTCTGCCCTTGCTGCTAATATTTTAGCTTAATAACCAACCTTTCACGAAAAAAAAAATCTGCTGTTCCTATAACCGGTATTAAACATAACAATTTGTAGGGCCCAATCTGTCAGGTTGGGAGGTGTAATAAGAGGTAGGGCCCTTAGGGAGCTGAAGGAGGGTTAGGGAGAGGCAGGGTACACAACAGATTGGGCCCTACAAATTGCAACGTCTAATACCCGTTTTATTCTGCCACCATCTTTGCAATTTAAAATTATAGGAATTTGTTCATAATGTGTTATTTGTTATTTTTCATGTCGATTTTATATATCAACGAAATTGCAAAATATATCATATTGTTTATTGTTATTTTTAATAGGCGTAAGTAGTGGCAGAATGTAAAACGAACCAAAAAGTAAATATCGCTTATAGCCTTAAATGGCTGAACGCCATGATCCTGTGCCACAAATATATGTGCAATGGATATTAAAAAAGAGGCATTTGCCGGCCTAGGCCTCCAAATTTGTATGCAATTCCATTATCGACCTCTCGTGTAGCCGCACCTGAAACGTGATGCTTCCTATTATAAGGAACATAACATCAATATTTCATTGCATGTTTGAGAAAAGAGTATTTATGTTTATGTTTACTGTATTGCTATTTTAAAGTCCTGATAATAATTTGCTCATAGATATATTGGGACGTACTTACTTTGTGAAACTCGGACAGCTTTGTGCTTTTAAAGGAAAACTTAACTGTAGTAACTACCGCGTAAGGTTTAGTTTTCAACAAGATGTACTCATCGAGATTCGGGTTCTTGTTGCTACTCCCTAATATATCCCCTAGAACTCATAGACGAAAATTAATATTTTAGCCACGATTTAGTTGCGTCTCTCGAGATCTTTTGCCATCAATTTCGTACTGGAGTTTTTGATGACACTCAAATAATATGCTGCCGTTTATTGGGTGTTCGCGGATGAGTTAACAGTTTTAATTACATCGTAATTAATGCGTATTTTAACCTTTGAACATCGCGAACTGTAATAATTGGTAGTAGGCGATTCGCTGAACGTCTAGACGGCTCTGCCACCTCCGGTGCCTCAAAATAGGTAGTCGATCAATGCGGCCAGGAAATCGCTTTTAAAATACAGTAAAACTCGCATAAGACAATTTTGAAGGGACGCAGCCAAAAACGCGTCTTAAGAGGAAAAGCGTATTATGCGGAGCTGTTTTGCAGGACCTCAAGTTGCAGGGCCCCGTGTATATGCGGGAATCGTATCTATTAAGCGGGTATATTGTATTTAAACACACGCTCAATTTCTATAAAGAAGACTTATATCTGCAATAAGTGTAATTATCATAACATTCCCGTTCCTTTATTTTCAATTTTCAGAGAAATAATGTACCTAACCCAGTTTAAATAGAGTTGAAATAACTGACGCAATATAAATTCTTCAGTATCATGTAACCCGCTTAGGAAAGCACCCGAAGAGTACACAAAACGCGCTCAGGTAAGACAGCCGCTCTGTACTTTTATTACATTTATTACCGCTTAACATCAGACAATACGAAATAGCATTGAATTTTATATAGACTTAGGACGTCGCTCGTAGTACTCTATTATTTACAGGACGACTGTGAAAACCCTTTATTACTTGCAACACGTGCTTGCAAAAAGAACGAACGTGAACAACAGAGAGGTAATACAATATTTCAGGGCGTCAAACAGACTTTGCTGGAATAGTTGCGAGTGCTCTGGAGTAATTTGCAGGTCGGTCGTGCCACACGACAATGTAATGCCGTCGTTTGATAAGTGTGTGCTTTTATTCAGTTTCTCGTTATTTAACTTGCAGGATTCCATGAGTGCAACGTCCGTGACAAGGTGTAGAACGAGCATTCGTTAACTTTACTGTCATCAAAGGATGCAAGCTTAGCACGAGCTTTAACTTTTATCAAATAAATGTTTTTGATCTGTACTCTCCTTGATACGAACGGGAAGGACGCAATATTAAATTTTTTTTTACGATATTTTAGATCGGAATCATCAATATTTGGTGGTGTTATTGTCTGTTAGGTTGTTTACAGTGTTGGCTAAAGCTTTTAGTATCGGTGTGGATCGCCACATAATAAACTAGTGTACATGTATTATACACATGGATTATAGTAGTTTATGTAACTGTTACGTAATAAGGGTCCTTAAAACATGAGTGTGGTTTTATGAAATGAGCCGCAGGCGAATTTCATAATAAGATCACACGAGTGTTTTAAGGCCTAATTACGTACAGTTGCAAACACTGCTTTATCTACAATCATATTATGTAGGTATATTAAATTAAGTGTTCGGAAACCATAGAATGACCGCCATTGTACCGTCATGGCCAACTCGATTGTGCCGGCGCTCGCGCGGTACCAATCGAGTTGGCCATGGCGGTAACATTATGTTATCAAATTCGATGTTCCAAATTTGAAACTCATTGCTTAACAATATTTGAGCATGCAAAGTTAAAATTACGTTACTGCCGCAGATAAGAAACTTATCATAGTTAAATCGTTGGTTGTAATGCTTGTCATTGTCTACGGTTTTTGAACGCATTTTAGACTACTTACAGTATGAGTGTAGATAAATTTTTTTAAACATGTTTGAAAATTGTGTATCCTTCTTAGTTCCTACACAAGACTTCTCTATGCGATAAAAACATAAGTTACACGCCGTTAATTGTTTACAGGAAATACGATTCTTGTTTTAAGAGGCCTTATTCCCAAAACGCGCTTATTTCACAAAATGCTTCATTTTCTTGCCATTGGAGCAAATAATACATTTAAACGAGTAAAATCTGAAAAAAAATCGTTGTCATGGAAGGCCTTTCCGGATTTTCCAGTTAGATGTACCGTTCATTTCAAAATTACGAAAAAAAGTGTAACAATTCTTATTCAATTCTGATTCAATTCTGAATCATGTCTGAGACGGCCATGGTAATAAAAATCGAAGATCATCTTGGATAATAGACCAAATACCTACTGATTATATGCCATTTTTTTATGAAAACACGGTTCCATTTCATAGTTTCCAAGAAAACCCTTGGCAAAGTTAAACTTTATTTCTATCATAACAAGAAAATCATTACTATAGAATTTATATAGTATGATTTTTTAAAAATGACCTTAAATCACACTTCACAGTACACAAAAGTTAATTCAGAGTGGTACACGACCATTTGCTTACCGGAAGTATTTGAACAAATTCGTAAAACTAACCAGCGACGAAGAATCATTCTTCATCATGACAATGCCAGCTGTCATACGACACGCGAAACAACTCTATTTTTGGAGGGTCAAAATGTGGAATTAACGGGTCATCCGCCGTACAGCCCTGACTTGGCACCCAACGATTTTTATTTATTTCCAAATATAAAGAATAAATTACGCGGTCAACGATTTTCGACCGCTGAAGATGCTGTCGACGCATTCAAACAACACGTTATGGAGGTACCTCAGGCGGAGTGGCAGAAGTGCTTTAAAAATTGGTTCACGCGAATGCAAAAGTGCATAGATCATCAAGGGGAATACTTTGAAAAACAATAAAACCATTTTCAGCCGTGTACGTTGGTTTGTTTTTTTGTTTCCGGATATATAAGTAGCAACCCTCGTATTATTAACATTACAGTTTTTGTAAGAATCGTATTTTTGGGTACTCAATAATAATAAATATCGTTCAAAAGTATTTTTAGGGTTCCGTACCTCGAAAGGAAAACACGGAACCCTTATAGGATCACTTTGTTGTCCGTCTGTCTGTCTGTCTGTCCGTCAAGACCATTTTTCAAGCTGAAATTTATATCAAATACCCAGGTCTATTGTCCCTTGGAGCTGTAAAAAAATCTAACTTAAAAGCCAACGCAATCAAAAGCTACAGTCGTTTATGCTGCAAATTTTAGAGTTTTTCGGCACTCGCAAAACCTACGGGGTACTTCCCGTGAACTCAGAGACTTGAAATTTGGTACAAAGCTACGTCATATAGCATAGACAATGGAAAAATTACAAAAAGTAGAAATTTTTAGTAAAATCATAAAAAAAATATTTTTTTAAATTTTAAACTTACTACCTTTTTCCTCGTAAACGCGTGGAGGTATTAAATTTAAATTTATGTGAAACTCTCGGGGTTATAAGACCTTTCAGATGTTTCAAAACCAAACTTTTATGTCAACGCAATCAAAAGAAATAGCAATTTAAGTCGCATATTTTGAAACTGAGTACTCGCAAGAAACTCAAAACCCAAAAGGATACTTCCCGTAAACTCAGAAACTTGAAACTTGGCACGAAGAAATCATATAGCACAGACAAAGGAAAAATTACGAAAAGTAGACATTTTCAGTAAAACATACAAAAAATATTTTTTTAAATTTTAAACTGTAGTAAGTTTACTTTTTCCTCGTAAACGCGTAGAGGTATTGAATTGAAATTAGTAATAAACATACTACAACTTTTGCTTGTTATAGGTTTGTACGGAACCCTCGGTGCGCGAGTCCGACGCGCACTTGGCCGGTTTTTTTTTATTACTAATACTTCAAACTAAATATCTTATAAATAGCATTTTTTGCGGCTTTTTTCATTAATACAGTTTTTCGACGTTTTAGGGAATAAGGAGCCTTAAGCAGTCAATATCTAGAAAATTCTATACAAGGTGACCCGTTTTAATAGTCAGTGTCTGTATTTACTAGTACGTCCTCAATTTATAGGTTCGCTTATCATGCAACCTGTCTTGTTTCTAGAAATCGCAAGTCGCAACACAAGCTAGCACACCGAGCGACTCGTAAATCTGAAAATAATTAGCCATGATTTGACTGGTGGCTAAACATGAAAGAAACTTAAATGCAAATAACCGGTGTGGCTTCTAAACCGCACTTTACATAAATATGCAATTATATATCAAATTAACTGCCGGTCATGTAGCCTGTTCTTAGAATAAGCTATCGCTGTGAAAGAGTTTTTGCTAACGTTTTTAATGGTTTGGTGGCGTTCTTGCAATTGTAACTGGTATGCATTTACTACCCTCTTCTTCGTTTTTTGGATCGGTCATTACGTGACGACTGTTTTCTTTTTTCGAAGTTTATTTACATGGTATTCCCATTTATGTGTTGCACACCCAATTTATTTATAAATTTAAAGTAATTATTAAAGATAACTTATCAGGTGCCTTGTCAAACTATATTGAATAACGTGCAAATAGGTACATATCACAAAAATAAAAGGAGTGACAGGACGAGGCGCTCTAACATATTCGATACATTTTTCATAGACTCTTCGGATATTGGAACAGATAGCCGTATAAATTTTTAAGCTGTCATATCCTCAAGTAACACTTACCAAGTGGCTTTCCAAACGCCGCGCAGAAATAACCAGCCGGCAGCACGTTGCTTCGAGGTTTAATGTCAAATTCAATGTCTGAAAATAAAACTCGGAGTCATGTCATATAAAGCTTTTCGGGAATATTAAGCTGCCGCCTCGAAAAAGCGCAAGCCATTAACGAAAACACATTGTACTGGAGTCAGTAATTGCACACGAACACTGTAGCAAATGAGCGCATGTACTAGACCCTTCAGGTGACACATAAGCTCTTTCAGGGACTCTGGCGGTAACATAGTGACGGGAAAATTGTATATTTATTCAGCTATTATTTCTGCTTGCCGCGCCAGACGCAAATAAATGGAGTGCTATTAGTTTGTATCCTTTGCCGATGTCTAGTTGGCGCATGGCAGATCCCCGCTACTATGAATCAATTAGTAGCTTTACATATTCCCTTATCCGCCTTTTATGAATGCGTTGCTAGCTGTGAATGTCATATCTACATTATTAGCTATACGCAAAAAGGTAGTGTTATTGTTCAGCAACTAAGAGAGTATACATATTTTACACGTTTGTAGTGATGGAGTAAAGAAATCAACAGTGATCTGTGTGGATGGTCGTTTCACTTTTGTTATAGATTTTAGTATTAATTTCCAGTTTACGTCGCAGCCTTATTAAAATTCATTTAAAATGATTATTTCTCAGGCCATTCTTATTTCGCCCGCAGCGCGCCATGTGCGCCGCCCATTAAAATGTTCTACCGATCACGATCGGACGGCAACTGTAAACTGTAAGCGAAATAACATTTTATCTGAAATCGATCCGTGGAGGTTTGCATACCACTGTACTTACACACAGAACTTCCACAATTGAATTTAGTAGCTGGCTCCATTTGTAAATACAGCATGAACAATTTGTGTTCGTATGAAGTGGGGGTAATTGGTTTTAATGATATTATGATATTATGTGTTACTGTCTTTTTCTTTTTTCTTTCAAATAAATCTGTCTCACTCCATTTGCTTAGCTTAACACATTCGCCGCCAAATAAAAACCGGCGAGGATGCTCGCTCAGGCCAAACACTGCTATGGACACTGCCTACAGTTTAAAATAAACCTTTAAGGTTTAGTTTGGCGCGTTATAAAAAAGTTCGTGGCGGGTTAGGTGGACACTTGGACAGTGTTTTTTGGCGACAGTGGCCAACTGCAGTTCGAACTTATTAAGACCAAATTATATTCATTTAATACTACGTAACTATTATTTCATTTGCATTAATGAAGAAATACCCAATGATTAAGACTAACTATTAGTACTCAAGTAAAAAAATATGTTCAAAATTCAATCATGTTATGTATACAGATACGTTACTTACACTTAATCGTAACTAGACGAAAGACACTTTATAAGCTTTTAAGCTATTAAGTCATGAAGCGTCGCTGAGGAGATTTTATCAGCTTTATTTATACACGAACATGGAAAGCTCAAGCTTCACAGTCTTGGTTGTGTGCGCGACAGTGCTGCCTGCTTGCCGTTTTCGGGACATTAGTTATTTGACACTTGATATACAAGAAATTTACATAAGTACTTAGTTAATAATTATGTTTATATTGTAACAATTTGTTTTTGTAATTTTTAAGTTTTTATGATAATGCTTGACGTCATAAAGTGATTGTAAAATCCTATTATGAAAATTAATGATATGATATGAATTATGATAGTATTTTTGTGCCTGCCTCTGTAGTCGTAATTAATATCATAGATGTACCTACTATATCAACCATTAATACGGCCACTTGCATTGATCTAATATTTTCCAATTACAAGGACTTTAATGTGTATGTAGAAGACCAGGGCCTTTCAGACCACAAGTGCTTAATTTATCAATTTAAGCAAAATGTAAATACATTAAATAATACGTACACACTTAAAGGAACTTTAACACAAATAATATAAATAAATTTAAAGCGGCTCTAAACGAAATGAAATGGGAAAATATTTTAATACAATATAATAATATAAACGCTAATACGAGTATTCTGTTATCACTTACGAAAATTACTAAATAATTTCTTTCCATTAAAAAATACAAAAACAATAAAACCGAAAAAGAAGACTTTGCTCACACAAGGCTTGAAAATATCGTGCCTTCACAAAAGACAGCTAAAAATCATAGTTAATCAAAGTAACGATAAAATATTAAAGAAACACTTCCAGACATATTCCAAAACACTTCAAAAATGCATAAAAGAATCAAAAAAGCTTAACTACATACAGGAAATGGAAAAGCTAAAAACAAAACTAAGACTATGTGGCACATAGTCAAAAACATCACAGGTAAAAATACTCAAAAACAACACAATAATATTGAACTAAAACTTCAAAACACTACAATTGAATGCCCACAAGCGATAGCCAATAAATTCAACGAATACTTTATCTCAGTAGGCCATACCGATGGGGCAAAGGATACCTGCAATCGCACAGGCTCCAACCCCTCCATCAACTCGATATTCCTTTATCCAGTAACCGAACAAGAAGTCCATAAAATAATTCAGAATCTCCCTAATAAACACAGCTACGGAGTTGATGAAATCCCTCCAATATTAATAAAGGCTTGCAACAAAGAATTAACGCCACCCACCACGTTTCTTATTAATCAGTCTTTTAATGAAAGTTGCTTTCCGGATAAACTAAAAATAGCCGCAGTCAAACCTATCCTCAAAAAAGGCGGGAAACATCATGATCCTGCAAATTACAGACCTATTGCTCTCCTACCTACCATTTCTAAAATATTCGAAAGATGTATGGCAGATCGCATCTATAAATTCTTAGAGAAATATAAACTTTTAGAAGAAAATTAATTTGGTTTTCGTAAGAAACGATCAACCACTCTACCCGTTTACAATTATATCCAAAGTATTTTAGAACATATCAGAGATATGAACTACGCTGTTGGGCTGTTATTGGATATGTCCCAAGCTTACGATAGAGTGTCCCACCCGATTCTTCTAAGTAAACTACATGAAATAGGTATCCGAGGAAATGCGCACAAATGGTTACAGTCATATCTTAAAAATAGACAGCAGTTTGTACAAATTGAACACCAACATAAAGATTCTGAGCAACTACAAAAAGTACAATCCAAATGTCAAACTGTTAATACTTCTATACCTCAAGGCAGCGTACTGGGATGTGTGCTGTTTTTGATATATATTAATGATCTCCCGAAAGTCACGAACCACAAGTGCATCTTATTCGCCGACGACATCTCCCTCCTATTCAAACATGAAAACAATTCTAATGATTACTCTCAAATTAAGGAAACGTTCATTAACATATCAAAATGGCTGGAAGATCACAACTTAATAATTAATAGAAACAAAACTAAAACCATACAGTTTCGACTAGGGCTCGCGGTCGATTCCGGGTTTCGGGTACCCGTTTCCAAGATCCGTTTCTGAGTAACACGAACACGGTTTTCTGGCCCGTTTCCCACGTGTAATAAAGAAACGTGTAATTAAGATCCGTTTCCACGAGTAAACGGGTAGCCGAAGCAACGTTCCTTAAATACACGCGGATCTCGAAACGTCCTTGACGAGTGGCAGAGATACGAGTCGAGGCGTTTAAGAGCTACTAATGAATACATGTGGTAGCTTAGGGAATTTTAGTCATGTTGAATCTTATTGCGAGTCCATAGAGTAGAAACGTGATGGGTGGCGTTAATTCTTTGTTGCAAGCCTTTATTAATATTGGAGGGATTTCATCAAATCCGTCGCTGTGTTTATTAGGGAGATTCTGAATTATTTTATGGACTTCTTGTTCGGTTACTGGATAAAGGAATATCGAGTTGATGGAGGGGTTGGAGCCTGTGCGATTGCAGGTATCCTTTGCCCCATCGGTATGGCCTACTGAGATAAAGTATTCGTTGAATTTATTGGCTATCGCTTGTGGGCATTCAATTGTAGTGTTTTGAAGTTTTAGTTCAATATTTTTGTGTTGTTTTTGAGTATTTTTACCTGTGATGTTTTTGACTATGTGCCACATAGTCTTAGTTTTGTTTTTAGCTTTTCCATTTCCTGTATGTAGTTAAGCTTTTTTGATTCTTTTATGCATTTTTGAAGTGTTTTGGAATATGTCTGGAAGTGTTTCTTTAATATTGTATCGTTACTTTGATTAACTATGATTTTTAGCTGTCTTTTGTGAAGGCACGATATTTTCAAGCCTTGTGTGAGCAAAGTCTTCTTTTTCGGTTTTATTGTTTTTGTATTTTTTAATGGAGAGAAATTATTTAGTAATTTTCGTAAGTGATAACAGAATATTAGCGTTTATATTATTATATTGTATTAAAATATTTTCCCATTTCATTACGTGGCTGGCTGGCTGGCTGGCTGGCTGGCTGGCTGGCTGGCTGGCTGGCTTTATTTCTTAGATGTTTATCAAGCTGACGCTCAATGGACAGCGAACTTGTGATATTTGACATTAAGTCACAAAATTGAAATTATACGTCAAAATAAATTTGCACTAGTGCCGCGGATCAGTCGATATTCTTAATTTTATCTTATCGATATTTTTACGAAGACGTACATTGACGACATACTTGAATATTAAACATTAGTTTGATCGTATTTTTTCATATTTGGAGTTGTCCAGAAATCGTGTGATCATATTTGGCCGATTTTTGTACCCTTACACGCTAAGCAAGTCTAATGTCGTTTCTACTGTAGTGCGTATATGTACAATATGCTATCTCAGAAAAACAGGCATCGTAAAAATCTGCTTATGACTTAATATCAAAAAAAGCGGATTATTTGATCTGATTAAATTTTTGAGTAAAATTGTTGGCTTTCAAAAATTACACGTGATATCTTCTCTGACCCCCACCCCCCCCCCCCCCCACCCCCCCTCCCGCCCATCGTAATCATTCGGGATATTTTTCTTACAAGCGAGTTCATTTTAACAATATTTTATATACCCTGTATATAAAGTATTGCTTAGTGCTTCTCGAAGCACTAGACTTTATTCTAAAACACTATAAAAATTTTATAAGAAAGTAAAAAGTACATTTTATAATTATCAAAACTATGTGTAGGAAGGTATCCATTTTGTCTAGAATACCGATGAATAACTCCATATATAATCATATCTACTTATATTGTGAAGATGGCTAAAACTAAATAAGTAATTAAAATCCCATCAAAAACATAAATGTGAAAGGCTGCCAAGTTCGATACTATGGGAATGCTTCGCCTATAAAAGAAGTGAGATCTGAATAAGTACCAAGTTCCATAAAAATACCTCAAATCATAAATAGTTATAGGAATGCACACTTGATTTCCAGCAGTTTTTAAGGTACATTTTGAATAAGTATCACGTTACCTAAAATTATAATAGTCAGAGTTTTCACACACCACACACCTTTTCAATGCAATGAATCGACACCTTTGGACTGCAATGTGTCAAGTATATAATTTTCTATTAAAACTTGCCAAGTTACATCATTAAAAAGTACTGAAAATAATAAATGTTATCAGGAAACTGCTAAAAAAACCGGTGTGCGTTTCTCTGACTATTATAATTTTAGGTATTTTTTTTTAGGTAACGTGATACTTATTCAAAATGTACCTTAAAAACTGCTGGAAATCAAGTGTGCATTCCTATAACTATTTATGATTTGAGGTATTTTTATGGAACTTGGTACTTATTCAGATCTCACTTCCTTTATAGGCGAAGCATTCCCATAGTATCGAACTTGGCAGCCTTTCACATTTATGTTTTTGATGGGATTTCATTTATTTTTGTTAGGTGTAGGTTCTTTGTTATTTTTTTATCACTTTTGCTTTAGGAAATGTCTCATTCCACTTAGGTATGTACTTTATACTATACCCTTTATACTAAGCGTCTAATTCTATTTTACTATTTATTTATAGGTGATTTTTACAAATAAACTGGCTCCCTACACCTATAAAATGTACCTACTTACATATAATTACATACATCAATAACGTACTTTATTCTGTTTGTAAGTACGCTACCTACATAGATAATTAATAACTTGGTAATACCTACCTACCAGTAGGTATTATAATTGGTGGCCTATTATGTAGCCCTAGAAGTGCACCATCCCATCTCATCCCGTGGCGTATCGGGGGGTGAGATGGGCAGTAGTATATATAATTCCATCTTAGAGTATATATGATTTCCATTTCCATCTGCGATTTTATTAGTTGTAAAATTAGAAATTATTTAGACTATGCGAGAAAAATAGTCTTTTCATTTTTGTTTGACTGATTTAGCGCACCTAGTGTACCTAGTGACCTGCTTTGTACTTCGTAAATCGTGGGTTCGGTTCCCGCAACAGACACACACAGAGTGGTGAACAATTTTATTGTTCTTGTCTTTAAGACAAACATGTATTATCTTAAATTGGTATGTATCTAAATTTAAATAAGTCTTATCTCATTTCCACTCCATACCTACTTATAGTAGAACAAAATTACACATTCGTTGTTTTCGAAACTGACTCACACTTGGCCGTTTTCAGATTTTTACTTTATTTCGACCTAAAGACAAACCTTCGAGCCAAATTTCAGGTCGGTACGACCATTGGAAGATAGACCCACTTAGTTCATTATGGCTTCATAGTAGAACAAAGTTACACCTTCGCTATTTTTAAAACTGACTTACACTTGGCCGTTTTCAGATTTTTCCCTTTACTTTGACCTTAAGACCTATCTCCATGCCAAATTTCAAGTCAGTACGACTGTTGGAAGTGGTCTAGGTTTTTGATGAGTCTGTGAGTGTATAGTAAAAATAGCGATTTTCTGACGTCAATATCTCAAGAACTGCTATAGGTAGAATAATTAAATTTTGTATTCTAGACAATTAAGGGGATGTCAACAGACACTCGAAATTTCATATGCGTAGATAAAACATGTTTCGAGTTATAGGGTGGTCGAAATTGGCCCGAAATGGTTCGTGTAATATAACCCACGGCCGGTGTGTCGCTTTTTTTTGCTCGAACTTGGCGGACACACTGCCGTGTGTCTAGATATCCTACGATACCATACAACCTCATCTGTAGTCAACTGTAGAGCATTCAATAGTAACCCTTATTTGCATCGGTTCTAACTGCTTCGGACCCGTTCGAGCCGGTATTAAGTACCCGTAGGAACGTTTCTCGAAACGTTTCAATGGAAACGTTTCCTGGAGACGTTTCCGAATCCCGGCGGGTTCGTGTAAACCGGCTCCTTAGCACCGTCGGTCGGACGGGTATTCGTCTCCGCGTGTAACACGTGTAGCAGGAGCTCTAGTTTCGACCGCACCAAAAGCGACCCACCGACTTGACTTAACTCTTACAGGACCTAAACATTAAAGAAGAGGCTGGATGTAATCTACTTGGCCTGACAATAGACACCCATCTAGATTGGAAAAACCACATTGCTAAAGTCAAAACTAAGTTATCATCGTTCCTATTTGCATTAAGTGTATTAAAGTCAAACACACATACCCAGTGCGCTCTATCTGCTTATTACGCATATGCACAGTCGTGGTTGACCTATGGTTTATTGTTGTGGGGCCATAGCACCGACGCCAATGACCTTTTCTTACAATATACACCTGTTTGAATTCAACAAAAGCGCGCGTCGTAAAGACTTACTCGTCCTCCTAGAACCAATTCTTGAAATATATAATAAGGGTCCTTTATCCAGAGGAATACAAATATATAACCAGATACCAAATGAAATAAAGTGTGTTGAAGAAACACATCTTTTCAAAACTAAGCTTAAGTCTCTTCTATTAAACAAAGCTTACTATTCCATCCAAGAGTTTATGGAGGATGACCCCTTAAAATAACCCAACTTTTAACAGTCTCTATATGCGTGGAGACCGAAATTGTGATATAGTTTAGTTTCGAATTAGCCTTAATTTTAAGTGATGTTTATTTTGTAAGTAACTATACCTATAAATACCTAACTTGTAACTAGCATATTATGGAAATTGCGAATACCCTAACAGGGTGCCATGTGATCCCATCTTAAAATATTGTTACAACTGAATTGTACCATGGTTTGCAATAAACGTTTATCTCTTATCTCTTAATCATAGCTCTAAAATTTTCAGAGGATAGTTCCATTTTCAACTCGACGACTTTAATAAACATTTGAAAGACACATGATAAAATATTATTAAAAATAGTAGTTTTCACTGAAATAAGTAATTAACATATATTTTTACTAAAAAATCATGTAAATAACATGTTTATATGATTAAATTGACGATAGAACCGTAGTTGTTGTTTAAAAGTGCGTGTTTGCATTGAAGGGAAATTGGTTTGTTAACATTATTTGCCATTTCAATTGACCATCGGAATACTTATACTGATGTACTTACATTCATCGCTTCACAGTCTGTGGGATTCACAGTGCTTCTCGGGAGATCTGATAACCGTACTCTTCATTAAAAGAAATACCATTTACTAACGCGACTTCGCTAGTTTGATTTTTCTTAGCATAAGTACCTACTAGCATTTTCAGTTCACAAGTGGGACTGGTGGAATGCTCAAACAAACAAAACAACACTTGATACTCGACTTAAGTACAGATTAAGAGATTTCTTGAGCACCGATCTTGAGAGTATTATGTTATAATATCCCTTTTATTGCGCTGTTTTCCTTCAATATAATGAATGTTTGCTAAAACACGGCTGGCTCTACATCAACAATCCCCCAGGTGCGCGGTTATACGTTCATGCGTTTTGAATATCAATAAAACTCGTGGTATTACTCACATTTTAAACGTTTTTATCGATCATAAACCGCCTTTTTACCGAGCATTGACCGGGTTTGGAATGTCTTGTTTGGTTATTATTGCATTATAAGAAGTCAGAATTATTATTTGATATTTCTATTGACTGTGCGAAAAAAAGGCAAGGAAGTTGCGGTTGTAAACTCCGACTTGTGGTTGATTTTTGAAAACTGTAATATATTCTGAAAACTATACATAAGGTTTTCTTGTTAGGGTTCCGTAGCCAAATGGCAAAAAACGGAACCCTTATGGATTCGTCATGTCTGTCTGTCTGTCCGTCCGTATGTCACAGGCATTTTATTCGGAAACTATACGACGTATCTGAATAAAATTTACACATAAGGTATATTTTGTATGCAGCTACTTAGTTATGTAGTTAAATTTGAAAAAAAAAATATTTTTAGGGGGGCGCTCCATACAGGTAACTAAATTAAAAAAAAAATTAACCAAATATCAACATGTGACACATCAATCGATAGGTCTTTCAAAATAACATTGAGGTTTCTTTGACTATTTTGTGATTAAGTGGATATTTTCTGAAATAATCGCTTCGAAAATCAGAAAAGTTGTGTAACTTTTGAACCGTAAGTTCAAAAAATATGAAAAAATTTGAAGAGCTGCGCCTTATCATATACTTTCTACGAAAATTATTTTGAACATTATCGGTTCAGCCATTTTTGAGTTATCTCCAAAAAACTTCTTCCATTGGCATCAGATACGACCTTTTGGTATTAGTTTGGTTCTTATTCCATTGAAGGTACGGAACCCTCCTATGCGTGGTCCGACACGCACTTGGCCGGTTTTTTTAAATTCACATCACACAGATCACATCGCGGAATTTACAAGTGCAATGACGTTACTGTCGATACATTTAATAACACGTACTTACTAGCCGGGATGAGCTGTCGTACCAACCGCGATTAGAATATGTAACATGAATTCCTATATTTTTAAAAACCCTCGAGTTATCTACTGTTGTATAAATCGCTCATTAGACCGCATCTAGAATATGGTACAGTGATCTGGAACTCGTTATATAAAAAGTATTCAAATGCAATAGAAATGGTTCAAAAAAAGTTCTTACGGGCACTGCATAGACGATAGACAGGGAAACGCTTGTCGGACATTAAACTGTTACACCATTATAAGTTATCTTCTTTCGAGACGAGACGTAAATGCTGTGACGCAATTACTTTGTACAATATATGCAGAGGTAATTTTAATAGTATGAAGCTCCTGCAGCAAATCCGGTTCAGGGTCCCTGCTCGAGTTACCTCACGCACTAAGACTGTCTTTTCGGTCCGTACCGCTTCCACCAACGCTGGTTTGCGCGCCCCCTTACATCGTATTTGTAACACCTATAATAAAGAATTTACCTCTATCGATATATTTAATGTTAAAAGGCCTAAATTTCGGGATCAAATACTTAATATTCTTAAGAGCCAACCCTGTGACTGCTAATATTGTGTCGTCATTTCACTAGTGCTTAGTATGTGTTGTTATACTTATTAATTGTATATTTCTTATTAGTTGCTCATGTTCAAATGCTTATACGAGTACTTGCCGGTTACTTGCCTAGTTAAGTCAGTGTATGTTACTGTATGTTTTTAGTGAGAACGCCTAAGGAAGGTGTGTTTATTTCTATTTTTTTACTATTGAATGTAATTCTTATTGTCGCATGCTTCTGTTGTTTCTCCAATAAAGAAAAATAAAAATATACTGTATTGTAATACACATTACATTACATTGTGGAGGCCTGCCAAGGTTACATTTCCTATCATACGAGCCGTAGAAGATCGTGCAGCTTGGAGTGCCTTTGGTTACGAGAGCAACGACTTCATCTGATCGCGACCCTCAGCCATGAGGAAACGAGGAAGAAGAAGATTGTAATACTGGATAACTTATATAGGTACTGTGCTTGGTTCTTTAGCTGCGCTACTACTCCGGTTTCAGCCACAAAAAGTAAAAAAGACTAAGTGTGACAAGAATTAATGCTTTATAAATTATAACGTTCACAAATTCGATCAGGCTACCGCGTGTTAAGGATGACTAGGAAGAAATTGATGTTTCATCCACAGCGGTAAACGCAACAACATACTAGAAAAAAAGCGCTTTAACAATCAAGTTTATTTTAACAGGCACTATAACTTTAAAGTGTCATTTAAAAAGGCCTGTTTCCGAGACATTTTGCTTAGCGATTCTGAGTAAGTTCCGATCGAAACACCCGATAAACCGAGCGGTGAAGAGCAAGCCGCATTTAAACACGTTGTTACCTTAACAACACAAGGGATCAACTAGAATAAACCTGCGTTTAAAATTCAATCATGAAACAAAAGAAACAAGATTCAAAACATAAGTAAACTATTTTGATACAGGTTACTGTTGTTATTAAGCGAACGGCATGTTGTTTGTGTTATAAAATATCGATTCTTTACGCTGCATCGGTATTAGTGTTTAGCTCGTAAAAATACGTTTCATGTGGTATGCGGGATCATGTGCTGTCCAAATGGCAGCCGAAAAGTATTTAAGTATTATACACCGATTTATATGATATGCGTCCGGTGTAGATACTTACCTACCATGCGGCACAAACCTGAAAGAAGCGACCTATATGCTACCAAGTTGATCATTGTTAAATATTTTGACGAATATGTTTATTATTTTACTTGTATTGTTTGGTAATTATAATTTTGATAAATAGAAATACTAAAACATATTAGTAATTTAATTTCTTTGCACTTCTTACGTGAAATAATCTGTTACAATACAATATTCTTTATTGCACCACACAAAGAAAAAGAATTACAGAAACAGATTTAACAAAGTAAATAACGGTAACAACAGGCGGTCTTATCGCTATTAAGCGATCTCTACCAGACAACCTTAACCTGTTATCAAACATAATGAATTATTCGGAACTAGCTTTTTCCCGCGGCTTCGCCCGCGTACTATAAGTACTCAAAACGGAGGTTCTCAGTTAGACTGGTATGTTTGTACGTACCACATTTTCCCCTTTTAGGGGTTGAATTTTCAAAAAATCTGAAATACGTGTTTACTCATTTATCGTTAGGAATACTCCTGTGAAGTTTCGAATAAAATAGTCTAACAAATCTTGTTTCGCCATACAAACTTTGGACCCCCATTTTACCCCCTTAGGGGGTGAATTTTGAAAAATCCTTTCTTAGTGCACCCCTAGACCTTATAAGGAACCTACGTGCCAAATTTGGAATCTCTAGAACCAGCGGTTTGGGCTGTGCGTTGATATGTCAGTCAGTCAGTCAGTCAGTCAGTCAATCAGTCAGTCAGTCAGTCAGTCAGTCAGTCAGTTTCTTCTTTTATATATTTAGAATGGCAACTTTTAGAAAGGGAAAGAGGTCTGCGTGCTTGCCATCTCTCTCGGCTCGTTTTTCTCCTTCATTTTAGTCGAGAGATATTTTTTACACGATTTACTCCAATGAGTTAATTTAACACAACCTTCTTGGCTATTATCGATTGATTTCAACACATTCATTTGTATTGCACAATACTTGGTAATAGTGAAGTTTAATTACTAAACATTCCATGTTATGAGTTTTTTCGTAAAAACTATGTTACACAATTTCTGGAACAGAGACAGTTTCATGTTGTATATTATACGCAGACTACATCTGTACGTCTCTACTTTTATGAGAGATTGTTTACGTTACTCGCACCTCGTTAGAGCAGCCGGCGTTTAGCCTGGAGGGTTTGGCAGTGTTACTATTTACAGCCCGAAGATTGCATTGTACACGCGTTACTACGTTTTAAAACAAGCATTTTCCCGCGCGAAATATACCTACAACTGAAGAGATGATCCTGAATTAATAGGTACCAGGCTTTGTGTCCTAGTCTGAGATTTAACATCAAATATGAATTCGTAAAAATGTTTAAAGTTATTATATTTTACTGTTGTTTTATTTATCGTTTGTTTTATTACTTATTTAGGTAAATACCATAGCATTTAATCAGAAAACTACTAAATTTAAGACGTTTTACGAAAGCACACTTCGGTTCGATATCTCCCAACGTTCCACAACTAAGTACGACAAAATTTTACGAAACCTTAGTTATAAGTAAAAACACAGCCTACAGCTTGTTCAGCCATTAGGGGCACTGCGGATTATGTACTTCGTATTATATAGATTTCTTTATGGTTTTTTAGTTATATGTATGAAAAATCTCTGTAATCTACTCCTGAAACAGTTACGAATATCGTTGCAGCTACATCATTTCGCGCGGGAGGTCCTAGACCCCTTTTTAGGTTACAAAAACATGCTACAGTTAACAAATGCTTTTAATACTCATTAGTCTCATTACGTTGGTCCCTAAATAAAGTAACATCTGTCTAGCAGATTCACTTCATGCATTTGTGGTTTAGGTATTAATATTGCGTTTTTGACTACACGTGTATTCTCTTTTTGCAATGTTTGTGCTAAGTCTGACTTTTATGAATTATAATTATTGTCCGTTATCTACCTAGTCACTTACTAAGTTCTGTTACTAGAGTTTTCACTAAATAAATAGGAATAGGTAGCAACATTTTAATTATTCATGTACATAATTTAAAAGCTTATTTAATAGTCAATAGATTACAATACCTATATATTATATTGAAAATGATTGTCGTAATTTCTCAGAATTCTTTATAACACTCGGAAAAAGGCGTGAAAAATATACGTCAAAATTACACTCCTTGTTCACGTTGATTTTAAATCCTATTTATTTTTAATCACCGTTAAGACGCATCAGTCTTGCACAATTCGGTAGCTATATTCTTTAGCTTCAATTTGGCATATTTATAGTTCACGTGGGTCTAGCCGATAAAATACTATACTGTACGTTGCAAGTCTGCTTGTTCTATAGCAGTCTAAATCTATGTCTTTTGTGGAAAACTTAAAAATAGGCAATGTTATAAATGGGAATATTTGTGGGATAAAATCGCAAGAAAATTAAATGGTGGTCACGCAATTACCTCTAATAAACATGTTTCTTACAAATAAGCAATGGAACCTTTTAAACACAGGTGCATTATTTATTGGATGCACTTTTGTAGAGTGTAATTTTCTTAAATTTACCGCGTGTTTGCGTCTTCAGGCAATCTTGTGCTTTACAAGGATTTTCAATAAATTTCCCATCTGATTTGTATATTATTATACCATATTATATTCATTAGAAATTAGGCTATTAAATAATTACTTAATTTTTTTATTTAAAACTTTATTTTATATTTTATCAGTCAGACATCTGGTAAAAGAACTTACTAACCAACTAGGTATTAAGGTATTAAAGCTTGTTCCAGTCGTTAAAGGGAAGTTCTGTTAGGTTAAAATTGGTTGGAAAGTTGGACTGAGGCGTACATTAGACATTTACAACTACATACCAAACCATATTTACATACATACTCAAAGACGACATGGACATGGAACGGGAACGAAGGGCCCTGTCTGTCCGAGCAAATATGATCGCCCGAAGATTTGCAAGGTGCTCCAAAGAGGTTAAGGTGACATTGTTTAGGGCGTTTTGCACATCCCTATACACCTGCAATTCGTGGGCGCAGTATACGCAGCGGGCCTATGGGGCCCTTAGGGTCCAGTATAACAATGCGTTCCGGGTGTTGATGGGACTGCCTCGTTTCTGTAGCGCATCAGGGATGTTCGCGGCGGCGCGCGTGGACTGCTTCTACGCGACCTTGAGTAAGCGCGCAGCATCCCTGGTGCACCGGGTGCGCCGCAGTCTTAACAGCATCCTGAGCATGATTGCGGATAGGCTTGACTGTCTGTACATGTCACACTGCGAGGGATTGCATACCCTTGTCAGTGTTGTTTTATTTTAAGCCTACTAACCCCTTACTCTATAAGATCCACTAATAATATTGTGTCTTGGTTACATGAAATAAATAATTCATTCATTCATTCATTCATACCTACATACATTTGAACTGTTTAGCTGACGATTAGTGGTATTATGTAATCTGTATATGAACCTAACATGAAGCACATTGTTCACAGTCGGCATAGTATCATACACTATGCCCAAAGGCGACAAGCGCAGCAACGGTGTGGAGCTGACCGACATGATCTACGACGGCACGTGGGGCGACGAGCTGCGCGGCGGGCTCGGCCAGCTGGTCGACGGCAAGTTCGGCGGCGACGAGATCCGCGAGGCCGCGCAGAACTCCGCCTGGGTCGGCTGGCGGAACGACACGCGGCCCAGCCCGCCCGCCATCGTGTTCGAGTTCGACAAAGTGCGCGAGTTCAGCGCCGTGCACCTGTACTGTAATAACAAGTTTATGCGGGAGGTTCAGGTGAGTCGCAGGCTTCTATCATAAACTATTGAACATCACCGGCACCTACTCATTCAGTTTACCAGCGCCGAGATCTGCGAGGGCTCGCTTAACAAAGAGGTCATGTGGGAAGTGCAGGTCAGTCACGAACTATCATAGAGACTACGAAACATCAGCCATCATCTACGCATCCAACCTATATGAAAGCTTTAACAGTGGTGACTCCGACTCTGCAAACAGTCAATAGACAGACACGAACATGATCGTTCACTTAGTAAATTACGAACAAGTTCTGTGCTACTTTTGAGGTCTAAACGAGTATTGGGGTCATTCATAAACATCTGTCTGTCTAGTCTTAAATGCCAATAATATTTGTCGTCTATCCCTTTCCATTATCATGACTACGTGTTTCTTAGAAAGAGATAAAATTTAGTAGAAACTAATAAAAGGTTTATGACTAAGGAGTAATATAAAAAACCGGCCAAGAGCGTGTCGGGCCACGCTCACTGTAGGGTTCCGTAGTTTTCCGTCCGTCACAGTAAGTGTCCCCACTTAAGAGTTAATAACACCGCCATGTAGGATATGATATGAGAGTTCCATGTACAGCGACATCTATCGGCAAATTGAGTAAACTATTGCGCGCGAGCATAAAGTATGGAAGATGATTTTTATGGGATAATTCTTTATTGCGTGAACCGATTTTCACCGTTTTTACTTTATTTGAAAGCACGTCATTTCATTGTAATTTTGTAGAAATTACAGGTACAATAAACACCTGCTTATACGGTTAAATTACAAACTTAGTTCAGAAATTATTTTGTATTTTTTTTTCAAAAACTATTCATCCTATCAAGTTCAAAATAATTTTCCAAGAAAGTTTTTATAAAGTTCTACTTTTGAGATTTTTTTCATATTTTTAAAACTTATGGTTCAAAAGTTAGAGGGGGGGGACGCATATTTTTTTACTTCTGGAGCGATTATTTCCGAAAATATTTACATTATCGAAAAATGATTTTAGGAAACCCCAATTCATTTTTAAATACCTATCCAATAATATATCACACGTTAGGGTTGAAATGAAAAAAAAAATCACTCCCCACTTTACGTATAGGGGAGGTACCCTAATAAAAAAAAAAATTCACTTTTTATTTTACCACTTTGTCGGCGTGATTGATATACATATTAGTACCAAATTTCAGCTTTCTAGTGCTAACGGTCACTGAGATTATCCGCGGACGGACGGACGGACGGACGGGCAGACATGGCGAAACTATAAGGGTTCCTAGTTGACTACGGAACCCTAAAAAGGACTAATTAAAAAACCGAAACGAACATATGACCTTAATTAAAGCGAGCAGTAACTCTAAAACTATGGAAAGAAGTTAATAAATAAAATAACAAATAGCAAACAAAAAAAAAATTACAGGTCAGAATTATTAGATAACAATGGCAATTGCCCAACAAATTCTGTAAAGTACCTACATCAATAACTACTTCTCTAAGAGGCTTTTATTTCCAGTAATAACTACTCTGATAATAGTCCTAGCAATCTTTTAAACTGTAATGCTAACTCATTAGTGCTCTTTGTTACGAATCTTAATGAAGTATATGTTATCCTGTCTAACTTAAAATCAACAAGCGCCCATGGCTGGGACAATATAATTCCTCAAATTAGCAAGCAACACCTTAGTCCCCATAATTACTCACCTTGTAAACCTGTGCTTTAAACTAGGAGTATTTCCTGACTCTCTCTCTGAAGAAAGCGATGTCACCCCAGTGTACAAGGGTGGAAATAGAAACTTAGTGTCGAACTATTAGACGGAGAGCCACGGCATATCACGTCACGCCATTGTAATTGTAATTTAATTTATTTTATCTGTGCCAAATGTTATTGTTAATTATATACTTTGAATTGGATAATTAATTACACTAACAACTAAAAATAAGTTATTATTGTATTACTAATATGCCTGAAATAAATGATTGAATTGAATATATAACACAATAATGAGAGCAACGAAACCCAGTTAGTCAGTTTGCTATACTATGCTTATTTCTAGATCTGGACATCTGACAGCTGTAAAGTGGTGGAGGTCAAAGAATGCAAACCACTTCAAGAAAATAAATCCTAGAGTTCTAGGTTTGATGCAATATTATGAAAAATTATATAAATAATTTGATTATATCATTCCCAAAAGTGTCTGTTAGGGGGAAAGTAGTTCCAAACAACGTATTATGTAATTCATAGTTTGTCGCCTACTGTTTTTGTTTCCGTAATAATACGCAATGTTTATTGTGACACACACACACACACACACGCACGCGCGCGCGCGCGCGCATTACATAAAACATTACAATTACATAAGTGGCTTATAAATTTTAAATTTAAAAACTAATATTATTTACCATTGTTACTCACATCACATGTCTACTAACCTGCTTTATACCTTATATAGTTATTATAATTTTGCTTTGGGCCCTAGAACCTTAGATAATCACTAAGAAAGAGCGGTGTCCTTTAACACGGGTATTTTCATACCTAAAAAGGGGCACCAACCTGTATTTTATTAAAAACTGCTTGTTACTGAATGAATCATTTTAATTTATTTTTTATAAATTGTACCACGATTTAAGAAGGTATTAGCACTAATCTATTTTTATCTTCTTCTTATATTTTTTATCTTCTCAAGGTGTTTTCCGAGGCGATCATATCTTTCTCCATCGGCGGCCACCACTTCCAAGACGAGCCCATCCGCTACACGAACGTGGAGGACAACATCTTTGAGAGTTCCCGCAACGTTAGCATCAAGCTTCACCACCGCATAGGGAAGTGGGTCCGCATCGAGCTGCGGTTCTCGTCGCGGTGGATCCTGATCAGCGAGGTGGTCTTTGACTCGGGTACGTTCAGGTTCTATTCCAAGACGCAACCATCCGCTGCACGGAACATACTAAATTCCCGCTTCGTACTATGGAAATCCATAAATTTACCGCTGAAGCCAATAATAGTTCTTGTTAGTGCAAATTGCAAAATATTTTATTTATAAGGACGCGTTGAATACCACTTATCATAACGCGAACGCTAGCTTCGAGAACGTTTTCGATGTATAAAACTATAAAACAAACCTAACATTGTTCCCTGCTTTCTATTTAATGACTATACGTAAACGTTTGAAGACAAATTCTGTATAAAAGGAATAGTAAAATACTTAATATTTTTTTATTTACAGACGTCGCTCAAGGCAACTACACCCCTGAGAGCCAAAAAACGTCGGTTGGCGAAGAAAAAACCAAACTGAGACCAAGCAACCCCCAGATCCCCATATCGACCGCCCATCAGGAGGACCCGCTCTACATGGCCATTGTCGTGGGGGTGCTCACCGCTCTAGTGATACTTCTAGCCGTTGCTGTGTTCCTGATCATACACAGGCACAGACACAGGAAGTGCTTCGCCTCCCCCTTGGCCAAGACCACCGTGTCCCAGAAGAGGGAGGACAGCTATAGCCGTTGCGGAACTTCGTCGCACGTGTCGATGTTGCCGGCGAATAAGATGAATATAGACTGCGCGTTAGATGTTAAGTCCGACGAGTACCAGGAGCCGTATCAGGCTCTGAAGTGCGCGCCCTATTTTAGTTATAGCACCGTGTTGTTAGAGATGAAAGACTTTGTTAAGGATTCTAATACAGCTTTATCAGGTAACTATATTATTTATTCTGTACAGTCAGCAGCAGAAGTAGCTAAGCGGGTGAGGTGTTCAAAATGAACTTGACACGACTTTCAGACAATAAATAAATATTATAGGACAATCTTACACAAATCGATCTAGTCCCACAGTAAGCTCAATAAGGCCTTGTGTTATGGGTACTAGACGACGATATATATAATAGATAAATATTGATAAATACTTAAATACATAGAATACATCCATAACTCAGGAACAAATATCTGTGATAAACACACAAACAAATACCCTGACCAGGATTCGAACCCGGGACCTCCTGCTTCGTAGGCAGGGCGACTACCGACTGGGCTAGGAGGCCGTCCTACATAATAACAATTGTTAAGAGAATAAGAGCGCGTGGATATTATTTTGAACACCTCACCCGTTAAGTTACTTCTGCTGCTAACTGTATTAAGTATCACTTAAATATTTAAGAAGTCAGTAATATTTGTAAATGAATAACAAAAAACTTTTTTCGCAAAACTTACACAAAATGAAGCGCTGTATAAATCTAGCTGTGATCTTCAAAATCCCGATCTCGATCTTTATGTACTTTATTCGTCCCAACAGACAGCTCAAACTACGACTACGCCGTGCCGGAGCTGAGCTCAGCGCCGTTGCTGACCAAGCGTCGCCTCGGCGACAGCCTGTCGGACCGGGCCACCGAGGTCATGGGCGACCGGCTCGACCTGGACGCGGACGCGCGGCTGTCCGCGCCCGGCTCCGTGCGCTCCAAACACAGCGCGAGGGTGAGTTCACACTCAGCTGACAACTGACAATTAGGAACATGCATGATATTTTTGGAAGACGTCATTCGATTCATTTCCCTGTAGATTCAAATGACTCTAATAAACCTGCTATCTATGATAGCCCTGAAACGTCAAAAATGTGAAAATACGTTAGGCGTCTGCGCCGCGCGTCAAAACGCTCCATACAAAAAGTGTGAGGATTGTGACGTCACCGACCACGAAGTTGCAGAAAACTGTTTGGAAGGAACAAGTTTTTGGAAGATTTTTGTAATTTTAGGCACGAAAAAATGCGTTTAGCTATATAGTTGTTGTACATTTTTTTTCTTGTTAGAACATAAGTAATCGAACTGAAGTTTCGAAAATACATTTCAGGTATTAAAAAAAAATCCTAAAATTTTAAGTTTTTAAACCGTAATATCTTTAAAAAACTGTTAAAAATTATTACGGATTTCCGCTTATTTATATTAATTTGGGGTTGTTGAACGTGTTTATGGAACAAATTCAATTAAATATTTTTCATGCATGTTCTCTGTTAACTAATCCGTCAGTAAATTGCGACTAAATCTGTACTTAATATGTATGTAAAAGTAAAGTGTAAACACTTTACTTTTTATGTAGTCGGTTTCAGCAGTTGCGAATAAACCTCTGCTCTCTGATAATAGTTTCGCCTTGTATTTCAGTCGGCCAGCCAACAGGAAGTGTTCATAGACATGAAGCGGAGACTGGAGACGACCAACGTGATCGAGTTCCCGCGACATCGGTTGCGGATGATCTCCAAACTGGCCGAGGGCGCCTTTGGCACGGTATATACAATCATAAACTATCTGCTGGTGAAATAAAAATGCGTCATCAACCCTACGCCCTGAAAGTATGTGAGACATCAAGAATTTTTGGCTACTTTACGATATTAAATTAAACTATTACTACTTTTAAATTCATTATATTTGAGGGAGGAGTTGAGACTAATCAGTTTTCCAAACAAACAAAAAGGAGTTAAAAAGGGCTCTTATCGTTTTTCCCGGATAGTCCCCTGTAATCTTGCACAAAGGCTTACAAATTATCTGGCAAGTGTGAGGTTTATTGCTTCCCTATGTAATAGTACATTTTGATACAAGGGTGGGAAGTTTTATATTACTTCACGAGTTCCGAGATATAGACTTGGCTATACGCTCGTGCATCGAACGATGTTTTTGAAATACTGTTGTGAGAAAGAAACCCCATCGTGGAACCATTCCTGACGTGTTTCTGGTATGGATTTGACTTTTTCAAACCATTACCAATGAGATTATTGTTTTTTTGCGACTTGGCCACCTGCGCATATTTCTTCACATTAATCCTCATTGATTATGAACCGACTTCAAGATTTCGAAGGAGGAGGTTATCAATTCGTCGGGATCTTTATTTTTGCTTTGTTTTATGTATGTTAACCGATTATTCGAAAACGGCTGGACTGATTTGGAAAATTATTTTTTTGTTTAAACACAGTTGGTCCCATTGTAACCAGGTCAGGATCTGATGATGGGATCCTGGAGAAATCGAGGGAACTCTTCAACTATTATAGGCACACCAATAGTGAATTGAGTATTTTTTACAGCAGCTCGAGCATTTGCTTTTGGAAAGGTGGAGGCTAAGTGAAGTCGGTTCTTTTTTGTTTAAAATTATTTACTATGAAGGTTTACGTGGCGGAGGCGGACGGAGTGCCCGAGTACAACGGCACCATAACGCCCGACAAGCGACTGGTGGCCGTCAAGTTCCTGTGCCACGACGCGTCCACTAAGGAGAGGTATATCATGTATGCATAGCTTACAGACCGTTTACTATCCTTCTACAACTATCTGGTCTGGAGCTTCTGTCGTAGTAACTTGACTTTAGTATTTTTGTGTTAGATTACTTAGATTCTTATTTAGTTACCTACGGGGTACAGTTTAAATATAAGGTTAGAAAAAGTAGATAAAGAAGATTACTATGTTTAGTTGCTGAGTTTGGTTAGACAGTATGGATTTAGTTGTAAATCGGAAGACTACAGAATAATAAAACAATGTAAGCAAAAGCTGACTGACATCTGCATTTGTAGATATTATTACAAAGATATTTTTTATTGAAATATTAGTACATTATTATAGAGGCCGGGAAGTAAACCTTTTCACGACGAGGTATGTATAGTGCTTTTAAACATGCAATGAAATAAATATGAAACTTATCCAATTTTTTTCGGATATAAGGCAATAATCTACTCGTAAACTTGTATTATTAACATATTGTATGCACTTCAGATACCTTCGTTCTTAGGTTTTTATGAAATAATTCAATAAGTTCAATTGTTTCCAAATATTATATCAAGAAAACATATTAAACCAAACGTTCCCACCATTACGACTAGATACATGTATTCATCTTGTTATCATTAGTTCATGTTATTACTTGCCGGTCTAGGCCTCCAATTTTGTATAAAATTGCATTAAAGAGCTCTCGTCTAGCTGCACCCGGAACGTGATACTTCGCGATAAGGAACATAACGTCAATATTTAATTGCTTGTTTGAGAAAAAGTAATTAATGGATATTTTTACTAAAAATTAATGTAAATAATATGTTTAAGTATATAAATTGATGATGACACCATTGATGGTTGTCCTTTAAGAGTTTAAGAATGTCAAATGTATTTTAATTTTAACAATAGCTAATAAAAGGACATATAATTTAATAAAACCGGTTTCTTTCTTTGACGTACGTGGACAAACTTATGCAGTCAAAAAGTTGTCCACTTTCTTTCTGGTTAAGGTTTTTAGCAGGAGATTTCAATATTAATTTTACGGACAAATCAAAAAATGAATTATCTGAATACTTTCTATCACTCGGTCTAAGTTCACATATTCAAGAATATACCACAACAAACAATTTTATAAAAGGTTCACCAATTTCCCTCTACAATCCGCCAACATATTTTTTTAAGTTACCATAAACAAATTTTGGGTTAGATATAAAACAAATTACGGAATGTAGATCATTAGCGTACGGAACCCTCTCCCCGCGAGTTGAACTCGAACTTGCCCGGTTTTTTACATTTACTTCTCTGTTGACTTCAGGAATATTATTTGTGTGTGTGTCAAGTGCTAATTTAGCTAGTTTGTTAAGCTTTTAATACGTCCAAATTATTTACATCCTTAAGGCACTGGTCCCACCGCGGGCGAGTAACTAGAAAATAGCCGATAGCTCATAGCTTACTCGCTCGCGGTGGGACCAGTGCCTAATGCGTTGCTTTTACCCGCTCACGTTTCATTCCCTGTTCATTTAGATCTCGTGTAAGCTAATCCTCACTCACAGGGAGGAGTTCGAGCGCGACGTCCGAATCCTAGCGGCCCTCTCGTCGCCGCACCTCGCGCGCGTGCTCGGCGCCTGCCGCTCGCCGCCCCTCGCCGTCGTGCTGGAGTACCTCGAGCTGGGGGACCTCTGCGCCCTGCTGAGGGCGGCGCCCCCTCCTGCCAGCGCCCTGCTGCACATAGCCACGCAGATAGCCGCTGGGATGCAGTATCTGGAGTCGCTCAACTTTGTACACCGCGACTTGGCGGCTAGGTGAGCAGTTTTGTGATTCCCGCTCGAGTTGTAGTAAATATTGGAGTAGTTGTGCTCTGCGAATAACCGCTGTTGTTTTAATGGCTAGCAGGCTTTTACATAGCGCTCAATTTTGTACCTCGACACATAAAAGTAAGCACATAAAGTTCTATATATGGAGCGGGATTAGGTACTATTTCCCCTCTGACAAAAGTATTGGCAGTAAAATCATCGTCAATAAAAACTATTTCAAAAATTGATGTTACGCATTTCGGTCATCGCTCTCAATAAATGAAGAGCTGTGTGAAAATATTATAAATATAAGTAAAATTTCATATTTGAGTATAGTTTTATTTTATTTATCGTCTAATTATAAACGTTTTAATCCAAATCGAAAATCACAATTCGTTTACAGAATGAGTTTAAAGACAATCGATTTATATACTGACGGGAAGTAACTATTTTGACGTTTGACAATTAACCATATTTAAAGACCTTAAGCACCACGGTATTTTTGAAATAGTAATCGTAATTAGCCATCTTCATCCTTAGTTTGCAGGTAGCTAATTAGTCACTTTCGCACTTACATATATGTCGCATTCATGAAACATATTGTGACCAATATTATTGCTAACGCATGTCGTGGCTTCTGCAACGAATAAATCCATGGTTTGTTTAGGAACATCCTCGTTGGTAAAGGGTACCAAGTGAAGATCAGCGATTTCGGCACCGACAACGAGGCATACGCCTGTGACTACTACAAGGTAAGTCCTTATTGTTGTGACACACATACACGTCTAAAAATGGTGGGTTGTTTTTCGATAATATTAACGACTGGCTTAAAATTGTCGATAGTTCAATTGTCATTTATGAATAAAAATTAATATAGCGATAACAAAAACTTATCAACCTTTTGAACGCTTATCCTTTCGCGTCAAGATTTGGCCTACCTCGACAATGAATAACGAATATTAACCTTATCTGTCAGCAGGACAATTGCTTTGACATCGTCCGCCATGACCACTTTAGTGCATACACACAGAGAACCTCCTATAGAGTAATAATGTTGCTCATTTTGTTCGCGGCCCGAGTCACCAAGTCTTGCGGAAAGCGTGAGGGGCGGGTGGGTGATAGCGGCGCTGCGATTGGTCGTTTCAAGGACCGCGCGCTATCACCAGGTTGCGTAGTGATGGGACACGTGTACTACAAGTAAACGGTACTGTACCGTACCGTACCGTGATTTGTTGTTGTTAACTGAGGTATTTACTGTTTACTAAATGTTTACTAATGTGGTTTACTAAATGTTTAATAAATGTTTACTAAATTGGTAACAAATAACAATAATGCAATATGTATTTGCCTACTTTAAAAACGTACCAATAAATTTTATCTAGTCACCTTACAGACTAATCTGAAATTACCTTATCTGTGCTTTGAAAGTACTTTTAGAAGCAACGCTCATGTGACACCCCTTAAAAAATCTGAAAGCAACTCCCATGTGACACCCATTGAAAGTGTCTTCTAGAAGCAACACTCATGTGACACCCCTTAAAAATCTGAAAGTAACTCCCATGTGACACCCATTGAAAGTGTCTTCTAGAAGCTACGCTCATGTGACATCCAGTAATAGTTCCTTAAAGCCACTCCTATGTGACACCTATTGAAAGCGCCTTATAGAAGCAACGCTCATGTGACACCCATTGAACTTGTCTCAAGGCAGTAACACTCATGTGACACCAATTAAAAGTTCCTTAAAACAACTCTCATATGACACCCATTGAAAATGTCTCATAGAAGCAACGCTCATGTGACACCAATTAAAAGTTCCTTAAAACAACTCTCATGTGACACGCATTGAAAGTATCTTATAGAAGAAACGCTCATGTGGCACCCTTAATACCGACTGAATAAATCTTTAAATTCTACCAACTACTCAAACTAAAGAAAAAAAGAAAATAAAACAAAGATCTCCTGTTTTCCATTGTATTTCGTAAATTTGGCAAGTCGAAAGTACGTGGTGCCGGTATATAAGTCGGGTACACATCATCCGCACATCACTATCGTACACGTGCTTCCGTAAGAAAGGAATAGCACATTGTATTCCTAACATTATAAAAAGAGACGGGCATACTAACTACTTCTCAATTGCCCAATTCAAATGAACTCCGCGGGCAAGAAACATATTTCAGAAAAAAAATGATTTTGAAGTAAAAGTGGAATGTAATTCCGACTTTTTTGATTCTTAACAAAACAAAAAACATTTGCCACACCACCTTACACTACAATATGCCAGGATTTTGAATAGTTTGTCTTTGTGTGTCTTTTGTCCGGCAGTGATAGTTAGATAGGACAATTATTTTTTCTATCTGGTTTTATATTGGAATGAACGTTAGGTAGGGTGGATTGGAGCAGAACGAGCTGTAACTTCAGTATCTGAAAACATTACAGATATTAATAATATTACGGTTAATTATTATGACAAAAACGGGACTTAATCGCGTACACTTACTTTTATTATTTTCCTGACGTTTCGAGCGTGCCGTAACGCTCGTGGTTGCAGGCAGACTCAAAAATAAACCAGGAAAATAATAAAAGTAAGTGTACGCGATTAAGTCCCGTTTTTGTCATAATAATGAGTTAAAATCGTGTAAGTTTAAATAAGTACATTACGGTTAATGTTATGACTTGACTAGTTAATGTGACAGGAGTTTATTCCAATTCGCTGTGGTGCCAGGTGGACGGACGCATACCGCTGCCCCTGCGCTGGGCGGCGTGGGAGTCCGTGCTGCTCGGCAAGTACACGACCAAGAGTGACGTGTGGGCGTTCGCGGTCACCCTGCACGAGATATTCACGCTGTGCCGCCGCCGGCCGTACGAACACCTCACCGAGGACGAGGTACGAACATGTCCGTACTAGTCAGTGAAGGACGTCCATAGTACGCTCAGATACTCCGAGTCTTCCGATGCTAAAACTGTAATTTCGATACTAGGCTGGAAAGGATGTCATTATTCCACAAGTCACAATTTTCCATTTTATGAACATGACTTAGTTACGAATATATGCCATTGGAATCATTGAAAAAACATCTCATTGGCTATATGAAAACTATGGATACTTTCAAAACACTCACTTTTTTCGCTTATTCATAAACGTCTTTCAAATCTTATTAAGTTATGTTTTGTCTGTTTCTAACAAACACAACTGTCAAAGTGACAAAAATTAGGACAAACGATTTTCTAGTTAAATGAGGTTTATAAGACTTAACATTGTCTTCGGTTGCCGCGATAGTTATTCATGAAATAAAACAATTAAAAACGGATTTTATCGCGTGTATAAATTATACTGAGCTTAAATTACATCCCGACCCGTTGACCACGAACGCTGTAAAGTGTTCGAAACGGCGACAAAATCCGTTTTTAATTGTTTTATTTCATTTATAAGACTTATGAATAAGCGGGTATTTTAACTTTATTTGAAGTTGTCAATGCCAATTGGTCAAGCCATAATACTTCCCCAGGTTCTCGAGAACCTCTCGCACCTCCAGCTGGGCGACGGCCTGTTCGAGCCGCTGGCGCGCGCGGCCGGCTGCCCGCGCGACCTGCACGAGCTGATGCGCGCGTGCTGGCGCCGCGACGAGCTCGCGCGCCCCTGCTTCGCGGACCTGCACCTGCTGCTGCAGCGCACGCCCGCGTGATACACGTGCTAGCGGCTGAGCGAGACGGCTCTGCCAGCAGGGACCTGGGGGCTTAGCCGGGATGACTATCGTTTGTAGAAAACGAAACGAAAAGCTATTGGTCTCACTGTCACTCTTCCATATTAGTGCGATAGAGAGACGGATGGCGTTTCGATTCGTTTTCTACAAACGATTGTCATCTTGGCTAAGCCCCCTGTTCCTCAAAGGTTTTAACTTGTAAAACATGCGGAAGTCCTCATAAAGCTGTCAAAAAGTGACTTCCGCTACTCGTAGCCTCGAACTAAAAACTCGCGATTTAACTTGGAAACGAGCTGACCAATATAACAAGAGCCTGGTGAAGATCGCTTTTTAGCTCCATAACCCTTGAACGTTGTTTTTGCTACAACTCCATCAAATAATATAAAGACCAAAAAAACGTTACTAAAGTTATCGCCGAACAATGATTAAAAATCAAAAACCATCGAAATGCAAAGACGTGGAGCCAGGTGACAGTTCACTTGTGTCTATAAGAACTTCACTTCGCTGCGCTGCGCTCGCTCGTTAGACAAGCGGCCTTTTGTAATAAAAAGCTGTTAATAATTGACTTCCAATCGTATGACAAAGTTACAAGCTTTAAGAGAAGTAGGCTCCAGGACCAACGTTCTTTGAAAGTAGCCATCATGTTACTAGATTAATGACAGAGTTCCATCTGCATGGGGATACACGTTTTTTGAAAAACGGACTTGGTTAACGTTATCCGTATAGGACGACCGATTTTTCTAAATTTACTCTCTTCTAAATTGTCAAAGAGCGAAAATTTTCTAAAAACGAATTTTGTTATCACCATGTCTTAAAGCATTCAAGCTGCAACGCTGTTAAAGGCTCCCTTTAGACACTGTCGGTCATACACTCGACGACTCACTACCTGGAGTGATGCTGTAATAGTGTTGCCGTTCAACATATCTGGACGGTTTGCATTAGACTAGAGTGCTAACTCCGTACATTTGCTACCCTTGTTTATTACATTAATAATAAGTTGTATTTAATATATTTATGTCTTACATTAGCTTGAAACTCACGTAATTTCAAGCGTAGATTTGAGCTTAATTTAAGATCCAGCGAAACGATCTTATGACTGGTTATTAATACGTTTTTATGTATGGAGTCAGCATTCTAAGCTTATTTCTTGAGCTAACCAAAGCTGTTTAAATTAAATTTCATAGCTCGCTATGAATTACCAACGACATATCCTGCACAAGGTTTATTGGCAATTGTAAGTTGAACTTTTTCGAGATATCGCCAAGTTTATACGTCGACTACTTTATTATGTATCACGTTAGACAGTAAAATCAATCAATTCTTGATGGATAGTGTTGTTCCGGAGTTTGAACAAGTGTTAATGGCGCATTAGTTTTTATTACAGATGTGAAAGTAGCGGAATGTTTCCAAAGAGTTGGAAGAGTTATCGAATAAAATGAAAGTTTCAGTTTCATATGAAAGTTACTAGAAATTGAAAATTTCGGTTTTCCGAAAACATTTCAAAGCTTTTGGGAACATTCCGTAACTAGCACCTCTGTACTTTTTTCTTTTTTTTTTGTTATTGGCAGCTTTAATATTACGACAGCAGCTATTCAATAAACTGTGCAAGTCGACTTGTTTGATATGAATGTAAGATTTGTACTTAACGCTGCATAACGCTTCTTATAAGAGTTACTTAAGACTGCACTGTAATACGACTCATTGTAAATAATTATGAAGCATAATATTTGACAAAAATATAAACAGTGTTCAACTAGTTCATATGAATTGTCATACTGAATTTGATAGATATGAATTAAGTTGAATATATTGTACTGTGAATATCATATAAGAACTGGATAATTTGCAGATTCACATACATCTGCCCTCTACGTAGCAACGAATCCACATCCAACTGAGAGTATAAACTATGTACTTATCTTTATCCTTAGGCCTAAATGTAGTTTTCTTACAGCGAATTTAGATCTATTAGTTATTTAATATTATATCAGACGGATGACTAAAACATTGTTAATAAATATGCACATGTTCAAATTAACAACAGGATAGAAATAATAACATCAATAAAAGTGGTATGGCAATTTTTTTTAGTAAAAATCCGATGTCCGAAGGACAGTTTAGTTTTTGACTCTCATTTACAATTTTAATACCGAATTGCAAAAAAGGAACATCTACGCGAAATAAATAGTAGTTTATGTAACTGTTACGTAATAAAGGTCCTTAAAATACGAGTGTCTTAAGGCCTAATTTCGTACAGTTGCATACACTTACACATATTATAAATCCTAAATGACGTGTTCGGAACCATTAAAATGACCGCCATTGCACCACCATGGCCAACTGGATTGTGCCGGCGGTTGGGGAGGAGGGCAGCCGCGGTCGGGGAGGAGGGCTGGATTTTCATTACGATACCAAAATCGATGTTCCAAATTCTAAACTCATAACTTTGAGCATGTAATGTTAAAATTACATTACTGCTACAGCTAAAAAACCTATCATAATAAAATCAGTTGGTGTAATGCTGACCATTGCCTATCGTTTTTGAACACATTTTAGAGGACTCATAATGTGAGTGTAGATTAACAAATGTTAAATACAGTAAATTGTGCAGTTTTGTTATATTGGAGAGTGTATTCGCTAGCTACGTGAGCCGGGCCGCCACCTCGTGACTCCGCCGGCTCAGAGTGTGGTGCTTCGACGATACGTATTGGTTAAGGACGTATCAATTACGCTTTTGTGGCATGTTAATGCGACTTGTTATTTTATCGTTCTAACATTGTATAGAATCTATAAAATTGTACCTTAAGCGATACTGCAAAAAATCTTATGATAGACACTGCCTAAGACTAACCCTTAATAATGTTGATGCAAAATCATGACTACAAATTTGTATTTATGTATGTCTGCTCGCACGCTACAAGATCTCTTTGGAAAAACCTTGTATTACTTTATGTAAGTCGGACCTCACGGCAAGCGTTAAACACGTTCTAGTCATGTAAGCGCACTGATAGTATTATTTTTACGTCAACCATATTTTTTTACTTTTATCACGTTTCGTGAGAGTCCATATTACTTTTTTATACATATTTCATCTAATCGATACATTTTATACGTCAAAAAGGTCGTTTTAATAAGTTATGCTTTAACAAACATTAGTAGGTATATTGAAGTGATACTTCCTTATAAATAATAGGTGGTTTTTAATGTTGAGAATACATTTTTAGATCGATGTATTAATAATGAAATATTCTCTTTAAAGATATGAACTTAGATGATTTAAACTAGTATGAGGCAATCAGTTTAAAACATATGATGATGTTGTGACTCCCTTTTACAATCCATGTAGTATAAAAATGAGAAGATTCACTTCAATACGCTGCGAGTGTTATTTTGTACCGTGTGCGAAGCATCAATACGCGTAGACAATGTAGGTATAGAAGCATTCGTATGAAACTGTGTCGACTCTACTCTAGTACTACCCTTTCACGAGTGAGCTACGTTTAATAGACGCATAATCCCGATCTTCCTACACTTCCTTGAGCTATTATCGTTTTGAACGTAACGTCTCCTCTATACGGTTTTATATAACTAATAACTGTAGTAAAACTTAAAAGTAATATGTAGTTAAATGCAGCGAAAGTAGTTATATATAATTTATATACTAAATGTGTCTATATTAATGGTGACTAAATAAAAGCCATGTTGAGTAAGCAAATCGAATACTAACGGTTTAGATATTTATGAATGGTTTTCGGCCTAAAATGCTGTCGCTAAGCTAATGAATGAGCTTTAGAAACCCACAGATTATGTTTAGATGTCTGATGTTTTGTTTTTTAATGCTTGCTGCTGCTGCCACCTGCGTTTCGCTTTGCGCATTTATCCTTGTTCTGCTTCGAATTGAATGTTCCGGCTAACTAGATTGAAAGTCTCTTATTAAGTTATTATTTTTACTTAGCTACGTCCAAGTACTTTAGTGTGTATTCCGTAGTTTGAGCGAGAATCAAAGTCGGGTAGTCTCATGTATAATAAGTAAGGTTAACTAATACTGTGTAAAATCACTAGCCAAGGATAATGACCATATTACTTATAATACTGCTCTCATCGGTGATCGTATAGAGGACCCGTTACATATAGAGTTACCAATTCTTATAGTCATTTATTTTCATATAACTTATACTTATCGAAGTAAAATGATACAACGTAATATTAGCTAGTAAGACATAAATCTGATTGGATAGAATGAAGTATTAGATGTAATGTTAGTTGAAAGTCTATTTTCCGTAGTTTGCTTCGTCGAAGGCAGTTTTAGTGACAATATGAAGATAGGTATCGGTGCGAGGTAGAGTTCTATTTATGATGAATCTTTTCGTTAACGGATCTGGAGATTAGTACCCTTTTATTATGTATGTGTTAAACCGTATCTACTGCGAATATTGTAAATGAATGCGAACCGTGGTGATTATTCGTTGCAACCACGGTGTTACTGTTCTGGGTGTATCTGCGTGTTTGTAAAAGTGTGATCGATGAAACAATACGTGATTAGATGTAGAAACGTTTCAAGCTGTTATAAGGGTTACATTTAAAACTGTTGCGCGTGTAGTCTCCTGATCCGTCTAATTTGGTTCGATACGCGTACGGCGCCGAAGACACTTCGAAACACGTCACGACACTAATATTTCATTAAAAACGGGACAATTTTTTGTTAATGTTTCGAAGCAAACGGCGTTTGCGGGCATCCGAACGCGGGCTCAATATTATTATGCTGTGTCCACACTGGGTAAATTGAAGGTAAAGTTAAGACCATAAACTGTATGTTTTTTTTAACTTTATACAATTTGAATAATATAACACATTTATGACTTTGATTGTGACACGTCGTTCTCAGTTCCGATAGTTTGTCCGGAAAGAGAAGTAGGTATCGTGGTTTATATGCGAACCCGTACATTCTACGACACTTACTTTTGCGAACAGACTCTAATAATAATGTAGCTACCTCGTCGTACATATAAAATACTCTTAATCACTTGTGCGATACAAATATAATATTTCATGATAATAAAGTGATATTAGTAAGTCTTCCACTTTATTATCAAGTGGAATAGTAATAATTTAGCCGTGTTTATGCGTAATATCAATAAGAATGAATGGTCAATATGAAGCACGTGTGTATGCAACATTTAGGTACGCCACGTCGCACGACACAAACGCCGGTGTGGACAAGTGTTTAGTGTAAACTGTTATTTTCGCTATTTATCGACGAGGCTCCATTGGGCCCTAGCACTTAGACGTAAGAGTTTAGTTGGAAAGTAGTGAGCGACACAAGTACTTATCGTACACTAAAGGAACCAATGTCTTATAGAGTTAGGCTAATCGAATACATAGAGGTCTAATTATATTTAAGTAAGTAGAGCTACGGATTAAGGCGTTTTGTTTGGTGGCTTACCGCCCGCGCCCCGCCTACTCGGGAGCCTAACCACTAGGGAGAATCAACCATGTTCTATTCTGGGGTAGGTACTTTGAACCTTGTAATAGTGACAATAATGCGAGACTCGTCGTTGTCACAATGAGAAGGATCAAAATGGCCCATTCCAGTTGGTTGACCGTGAACCGATTCAGCAACTATGCCAGAATGTGGAAATAAATTACTAACAAGGGCAGAATAATACAGGTATGATTTAAGAAAAGGTTAAGCTAAGAGTAGCGTAGCCAAGTATACATTTTAAATCAGACCACGAACATCATATTTAATATTCAGTTGATTATCTATCTCTACCCAACATAGTTGAGGTATCGGGTGCGCAGGGCGCGCGGCGACTAGTGACGTAATGCTAGGCACTAATAATAATGTACAATAAAACACCCTCTCTGCCTTAGTGATGCTATTCTTACCCCTTATGCTACGACGATATCACGTTAGAACGAAATTTATAATGTATCTTGTAAATAGGAATTCTTATAGCTGATGTAAATTATTGAGCACTATGGAAAACTTTAATTCCTAACAATGGTCCAAACTTCACTCGCTTTTTTATTTGTACTATACGATTATACAATTTCTATATAGATAAATGAAATAATGAAATTAGACTAGATACATCTTATGCTTTAATTTTTATTTTATAGATGTAAAACATGTATTTGTCGAAATGCTTAATTTTCATAATCAAAGTTTTATGAAAAAAAGGTTGATACCAAATGCAGTATTTTTATTTTATACTCTACATATTTGTACCCAAATAAAAGCAATAATCTATAAACCGGTTTATTCATTGCACCTCCAAACTTTCAACCTATATAACATAGTGAAAGCCAAAATTAAGTGCTTAGGTAACTCCTCTTAAAATCTTAAGATAAGCGCACAACAAGCAATTTTGCAAGACCATGAAAATCCGATTAACATTTCCTCTTATTTACTAACATTATCCTTATCGATCCATGAAAGAACAACTTCCTCTCAAATTTCAAAATATAGTTTCAACGTGCTTGGAGAGCGCGCAGAAGCAATTAGTACGTTCGAGAATGCGGTGGTCGAGTTACAGTCTTCTTGCCTGCCTGCTGCACATCGCTGGCAGCGTGAAAGTTAAGGTGGTAATGCATTCCGAGTCTCAAGAAGACTCGAGAGTCGACGAGGAATACGTTACAACAGATAATTGGGAGAAACGACACACCACTATGCTACCTTACACAAAGAAGCACTCGAAACACAACAGACGGGAGAAGGAGTACGAGGAAAGAAAAGAAATGAAACCAACGACAGAGAAGTCTATTACTCCCCTGCACCCGAACGCCATGCTTTTCTCTTTGATTTATAAGCAGGTCAATATAAACAGCATGTTCATGTTTGAGCAGATTTGGTATACTTGGTCAACGGAGAGTCGAAATGATGGCTCCAAACACGTAATTTACTACATCTGCTATAAAGAACCTAAACATTGCGATGAAGTTGGTTGGGTAAGTTCACCTTTGTGTAGCTTTGCGTAAGTGAAGATCATAGAATCATATTTAAACGAATTGATATAATATTTTGAAGGGTTGTTAGGGTTAAAACCCGACTATAATATACGAAACATTATATGGGAGACTTATTTTCTGATTTTATATTAACAAGCATGATTGCTACGTGTTTAGTTCGGTTTTATGCATCGTATTAAGTGAGACCCACTTAAAATAAATATTATAGGACAATCTTACACAAATCGACCTAGGCGTGGGCCTGTGTGAGTGAGCTCAATAAGGCTTGTGTTATGGGTACTAGACGACGATATATATAATAGATAAATACTTAAATACATAGAAAACATCCATAACTCAGAAATAAATATCTGTGATCAACACACAAACGTATGCCCTGACCAGGATTCGAACCCAGGACTGGGCTAGGAGGCCGTTAAACACCACTTAACACCATTTTGTGACAAGTTAGTAGTATTTGTAACCTTTTGAACGCTTTCATATTTGAATGAAGTGATCATCCACACGCCAAGCACTGTGGCGTTATCAAAAAAGACAGTCTCAAAGAAGTACACCTTCACTCCGACCTCTTTATGGGTTGTTGGCGTGGTGGACACGACGACACAATACCTCTTTAGGGGCTCTTAGCATTCAAAGGGTTAATTGATTGAAGTAACCTAACAGTTCCTGCCATACGAACTGGCTTACCTATGTATAACCAAATCAAAGTATTGTCTAATTAATTCACCCAATTAAAAACTTGCACAAAAACACCTCAATTTTACGTGTTTGTGTATATCCCGTCTCCTTTAACGCCGCAATAGCAATAATGTGCTGCAGGGGGGAGGGGAGGGGGTAAGAGACATAGCGAACAAGAGTATGATAGATGCCCAAGAGCGATGCCGAGGGCAATATGATACATGAGTCTTGCAATATTCTTACCACATTCCGTGTTACACACAAATCACACAATGTTTTTCATCACACTTGCGAATAAAAAATAATGTTATAAGACAAATAAACGTTAAAAAACGTAAATTTCCATAACTCCCTAGGGACTTTCACTTTTCTGTAACTCTTGCTATGCGTGCGGGCAATGGCATTTTTAGTAAGCAAGTGTGATGAAAAAAGTATTTGGAACGGATCTTACCAAGTGCTATTCGAGTCTGACCAAGCTAACTCTACACCAACTTTGCAAGGGACAAGGATTTCTATCGCTGTAAAGTCCATGCAGAGTTAGCGTGGTCTCTACTACCCCAACGGTCGTTGCACTCTAAATATTTCCGTTTCATCCACGTGATCATGACAGGAACGGACAGACTCGCTACCCAGATGCGCGTTCGAGATCAACTCACTCCTGCCCGACGACCGCGCGTGCATCAACCCCTTCGGGGTGGAGCCACACAACTCCATCGGGTGTGACGGTGGCGAACAAATCAAGGTATACTTTAATATTTCTGATAAAAAATGTATCTCAAGACGTAGCGAATCGTGCGTCCCGTCCGTCTGCTTAGTCATTCAGGGTAACCGAGCGCAGTGGGTAAGAGGCCTCACTGCGAATATCTTGGAAGCCGGAAGGAATATCGTGTATGAACCGATTGGAGGCGCAAGAGGGACGAACTGTCACTGCGCTGCACAACGTTCCGTTAAGAATATTTTTACAATCATTTTAAACAAGAAAGAACCGCCTTCACTAAGCATCCTCCTTTCCAACACCAAATGCTCGATCTACTGTAAAAAATACTCAAATCACCATATGGTCTAAGAGCTGGCCACGTCAGATGTGACACAATAATGAGAGCAATGAAACCTGTCTAGTTAGACTGCTTTACCATCCTTATTGCTAGATCCGGGCATCTGGCAGCTTTTAATGGGTGGATGTCAGAGTGACACACCAACAAAGTTTTTAAGTTGGAAAAAAGTAATACCAAAATAGGTAAAAAAATACAAAGTTGTGTAATTTATAGAGTACAGGGCCTATATTTTAATATAAGATTAAAAACCTTTGTCTATTATTGCGGAAACAAAAACAGTAGGCGACTAACTAAAAATTGCATTTTACATCATTTGGCACTACTTTCCCCCAACAGAACCTTCTGGATATGATATAACCTAATTAATTACATAATTTCCCATATTTCATTAAACCCAGAACTCTAGGATTTGTTTTCTTCAAGTTACTTGCATTCTGTGACCTCCACCACTTTACAGCTGCCAGACGTCCGGATCTAGAAATAAGCATAGTATAGCAAACTAACTACATGGGTTTCGTTGCTCTCATTACAGTGTCATATCTGACGTGGCCAGCTCTCCGTCTAATAGTTGTGCCTATAATAGTTGAAGAGTTCCCTCGATTTCTCCAGGATCCCATCATCAGATCCTGACATGGTTACAATGGGACCAACTGTGAAGTATACGCTTGCAAACAAAAAAAGAATTTTCCAAATCGGTCCAGCCGTCTTCGAATAATCGGTGAACATACATAAAAAAAAAAAAAATAGCAAAAACAAAGATCCCGACGAATTGATAACCTCCTCCATCGATATCTTGAAGTCGGTTGAAAATACAAATTTAACGGCTTATTTCAAAATTTCCAGCTTTTGAAAAACTTTGTTATGTAAAAAGTTACTGTCACAAAACAGTGAAGTCTATTTTCAACCGACTTCAAGATTTCGAAGGAGGAGGTTATCAATTCGTCGGGATCTTTGTTTTTGCTATTTTTTTTTTTTTTTATGTATGTTCACCGATTATTCGAAGACGGCTGGACCGATTTGGAAAATTCTTTTTTTGTTTGAAAGCGTATACTTCACAGTTGGTCCCATTGGAACCATGTCAGGATCTGATGATGGGATCCTGGAGAAATCGAGGGAATCGAGGGTGATTTGAGTATTTTTTACAGCAGATCGAGCATTTGGTGTTGGAAAGGTGGATGCTTAGTGAAGTCGATTCTTTTTTGTTTAATTTAAAATTATTTATTTATTGAGTGTATTGGTACATTTTAGTCTTCGACAAGACTTATTAGTTGTTATTTTCATCGAACGAGCGGAGCGTAATCGAAGCAAGTTCTTACAAACAACTTCTGGCTAGTGGGACGTCTCGGCATTTCGATGGCTTTTTAATTTTCAGAGTTTGATCCGCGATAACTTTAGTAACGCTTTTCTAACGATCTTCGTGAAATTTGTTGGGGTTGTAGCCAAGGGATGGTGGAGCTAGAAGGCGAAAATACATCTTCAGAAAGGTCTTGTTATATTGGCCATCTCGTTTGCAAGTAAATCGCGAGTTCTCAGTTCGAGGCTGACTAGTATTAAATTAATTTGTGTTTTATACATTATTGTATACTAATATACAAAATGTGTGCTACAAATATTTTGTATACTAATATACAAAATGTGTGCTACAAATATTTTGTATACTAATATACAAAATGTGTGCTACAAATATTTTGTATACTAATATACAAAATGTGTGCTACAAATATTTTGAATTAAATCAACTAGCTAACTTATATTTTTCTAGCTTAACTTTTACTAGTTAACTATATTTTTGCATGCACCGCTTCCATGGTTATTTCGTCCCAAATAGGTATGTATATGCTCCATCTTTTGTTTATTGTCCAGATTTGCTATTTTATAATAATGAAGGCTTCAAGGCAAGAAAAAGCATACAAATTAATGTAACTAATAGTTCGCCTCGAACTCAGAATTCGCGATTTCCTTGCAAACGAAATGACCAATATAACAAGACCCTTATGGTGATTTTTTCGCGCTTTCTTGCTCCATGACCCCTTGGTCGATCCTGCTCATATACAAACTCTCAAATTATATGTATCTCTGCTACAACCCCAACAAATTTCATGAAGATCAGAAAAGCGGTACTAAACTTATCGCGGAACTAACTCTCAAAATCAAAAAGCCATCGAAATGCCGAGACGTCCACTAGGACGTCGTTATGGCTACTGAGCCAGAAGTTGTTTGCAAGAACTTGATTCGCTTAAGCTCAGCTCGTTCGTTAATTGGATGGCCTGCAGCCTTTATTCCTTCAGGTTCGACGCAAAAAGATGTGTATTCGAACTTCATAGACACGGGGTAGTTACCCCGAATCATCATCATTATCATATCAGCCGAAAGACGTCCACTGCTGGACATAGGCCTCCCCCAAAGAGTGCCACAATGACCGGTCCTGCGCCACCCGCATCCAGCGGACTCCCGCGACCTTCACCAGGTCATCAGTCCACCTTGCGGGGGTCTACCCACGCTGCGCCTTCCGGTTCGTGCCCCGCCCACTGCCACTTTAGTTTAGCGATTCGGAGGCCCCGAATGACAATAATAAAAAATAAAAATGAATTCCGTTAAATGTATCGACCTACCTATTATTATTTAGGTAGTATCCTTGTAAGTATGTAAACATGATTATGGAATTGTAAATGACAGGTGAAAGACATCGTCCGAGCGTGCGGTCCGCGGATCCGATCGCTGTGGCGTTTCGTTCGCGTCGGCGCGCGCCCCACCGGCGTGCCCAAGCCTGCCGACGTGAACTCGCTCGTGTGCGAGGATGAGGACGAATGCATAGTCAACGTAGAGTACAGGGCAAGTATTCAAGGATATAATTTTGAAGAAAAACGAACCGACTTCACTTAGCATAGCCTACTCCTCTTTACAAAATGCCTAAAAATACTCAATTCACTATACCTACTATGATATTTGAAGAGTTCCCTCGATTTCTCCAGGATCTTATTATTAAATTCTGGCATACCTTTCAAACAAAAGAATTGTCCAAATCGGTCCAGCCAAAAACGAATTGAGAACCTCCTTCAAAATCTGGAAGTTGGTGGTAAACTATAATAAGAAGTCCTGTGGTGTTACCATACGAATTAGGCATGGAAGCCGCAAATAAAATGAGATAACATAGATAACTGCATACTTATCACAATTCTTCTCTAGGATAATCGAATAAGATCCATAAAAAGCGTTTTGAGGAATTGATTTCCAGCAGGCTGGAAGTAGTTTTAATACCTTGCATTTGGTCCTAAATACGTGTAATCCGAGTTTGCACAATCCCAGGACGTGTGCATAATTTTTGGCAGCAAAATAACTGCAAAATGTTTGCTCTTTTTCAGTTATTTGCTCGTAGCTCAAAAACGGTAGTTTCGTAGGAAAAAGTAAATCCATTCAATGTTAAGGGGTCAAAATCGGCTGCATTTGTCGGGGGTACAGAGGCCAGATTGAGAGTTAGCTTTGTAAGTAATTTTGAGAATATCTCGTAGCGGATTTTGTCTAAGGTCTCATTGAAGGCCTTAGGTGAATATAGGGCTACCAGGAATAGTTGACCTGCTGAAATTACGTCCTCAGGATCTACTTACACATGAGCAATAATTTCCCAAAAATAATGCACAACTGCTGGGATTGGGCAAACTCGGATTACACGAATTTAGGACCAACGAATTAATTTTCAGCTTACTGGAAATTAATTCTTCAAAGAAGTCTAATTTCATTGGCCTACTCGTAGTTGTCCCTTCCGTAAATATGTGTATACTTAATAATCTTAATCAATATTTTCTTATATAGATCCACCACGACCGAATCACTTTTGCACTATACGAACCGGCTCGAGGTCAGACCTTCAAGAGCGCCCTAAAGCGGGATCTCGACTACGACAAAATGACCACAGTGACGAGCCACCGTCACCACCACCAAACCAAGAAGATAGACGAACATAAGCCAAGCTTCCCGAACAGAAACAAGTATCATGTCAAGACAAGGACGAAAGTCGAAGGCAAAGGTGTGGAGAAAGAAAAGGAGAAGAACGACTCGGGCTACAGCAGCAGGCGAATGAATAAGAATAAACTTAAGGTTAAAGAAGAGGACTCTGAAGATATATCAGATAATTGAGCTTAAAATTAACTGATATACTTCGTAATATTCTAAGATTCAACAAAATACTTAGGTACTTGATGTTTCTGTGGATGTTTAATTATTATTTTATGTTGAGATATTGAACGATTGATATTTTAAATTAAATAATATTTAAGGTTGATAATTACTTAATAAATAATGGATAAAATTTCGACACCATTGAAGTCAGAATGGTCGCTTTTATACTTTATCGTGCCATGCCTCGTCACGGTAAAACTCTATGGTTTCATTCATAAATCGACCGATTGGTCGACTTTAGTGTAAATGCATAAATTCATCATATTTTAGATGCTATTTAGTGCCGCCAATGTTAGTAGCATTGTGGTCGGGCTGGGGTACAGGTATCGTGGTTAGGTTAGGTACTATGAGCGGAACATTCACACACTCACTGAACATGCGTGTACAGAAATTCCGAAACTGACCCGACCGCCGAGCTACCATTATTGCCCCTTCAGTAGGTGTGTGACTGGCAGCTTATTTGTAGGCTTCAGGGGTAGGTACCATCAGGTTCAAAATTGCATGGTCAATTTATCAATGAATTCATTCATAAATTGGCCATGCAATTCTGAACCCGATAGTACAGTCAACGCCAAAACTATATTTACACTTTTGCACCTTACTCGAATTGTATTAACGTTTAAGAGTATATACACATTTTGGGCGTTGAGTGCAAGAGGTAAATATTAATCAATTTTCAATGTTAATATAATTTTTATCAAAAATTAAAAGACAATCTCAACGACAATAATGGCAAGTATGAGACATGCACGAATTCTGGATCATATTCATATAATAGTAGTAACTGTAGTATAAATTATATAGTAGTTACAGTCAGTTACGTATGGTAAATATGTGATGAACGAAATAACCGTAAATTTATAACCGACACTTATCAGTGTTATCACTTACTAGACAATTTTACGACACGGCCTTAATTTGGCTACATTAGTAGCGGCGGCGACGGCAGCGACGCCGGCATCTATCACTTTGATCACCTCCAGCGGATCCCGGACTTTGCTTCCTTCCAAAAAACCTTATGGCGTCCTCTTTTTTGGCAGCCAAGGTATTTAGAACTCTAGCAGTGTCCTGCCGGGATCTCCTCAAAAGTTTTACTATGTTTCCAAGCTTCGCACCGCTTCCGGAGCAAAGCAGACATGGCACTACCGCCTGGCCGCTCGGAGTTACTAGCTGTTCTAATTCTTCCAAATGAAGTTTTGGGTTCACGCCACTCAATTCCGTGGCCTTGATCTAGACACACGGCAGTGTGTCCGCCAAGTTCGAGCAAAAAAAAGCGACACACCGGCCGTGGGTTATATTACACGAACCATTTCGGGCCAATTTCGACCACCCTATAACTCAAAACATATTTTATCTACGCATATGAAATTTCGAGTGTCTGTTGACATCCCCTTAATTGTCTAGAATACGAAATTTCATTATTCTACCTATAGCAGTTCTTGAGATATTGACGTCAGAAAATCGCTATTTTTACTATACACTCACTCACTGACTCACTGACTCATCAAAAACCTAGACCACTTCCAATGGTCGTACTGACTTGAAATTTGGCATGGAGATAGGTCTTAAGGTCAAAGTAAAGGGAAAAATCTGAAAACGGCCAAGTGTGAGTCAGTTTTAAAAATAGCGAAGGTGTAACTTTGTTCTACTATGAAGTCATAATGAACTAAATAGGTCTATCTTCCAATGGTCGTACCGACCTGAAATTTGGCTCGAAGGTTTGTCTTTAGGTCGAAATAAAGTAAATCAGTTTCGAAAACAACGAATGTGTAATTTTGTTCTACTGTAAGTAGGTATGGAGTGGAAATGAGATAAGACTTATTTAAATTTAGGTACATACCAATTTAAGACAATACATGTTTGTCTTAAAGACAAGAACAAGAAAATTGTGCACCACTCTGTGTGTTCTGTTGCGGGAACCGAACCCACGATTTACGAAGTGCAAAGCAGGTCACTAGGTACACTAGGTGCGCTAAATCAGTCAAACAAAAATGAAAAGACTATTTTTTTCTCGCATAGTCTAAATAATTTCTAATTTTACAACTAATAAAATCGCAGATTCAAGAACATGGAAATCATATATACTCTAAGATGGAATTATATATACTACTGCCCATCTCACCCTCCGATACGCCACGGGATGAGATGGGATGGTGCACTTCTAGGGCTACATAATAGGCCACCAATTATAATACCTACTGGTAGGTAGGTATTACCAAGTTATTAATTATCTATGTAGGTAGCGTACTTACAAACAGAATAAAGTACGTTATTGATGTATGTAATTATATGTAAGTAGGTACATTTTATAGGTGTAGGGAGCCAGTTTATATGTAAAAATCACCTATAAATAAATAGTAAAATAGAATTAGACGCTTAGTATAAAGGGTTATAGTATAAAGTACATACCTAAGTGGAATGAGACATTTCCTAAAGCAAAAGTGATAAAAAAAAAATAAAGAACCTACTCCTAACAAAAATAAATGAAATCCCATCAAAAACATAAATGTGAAACGCTGCCAAGTTCGATACTATGGGAATGCTTCGCCTATAAAAGAAGTGAGATCTGAATAAGTACCAAGTTCCATAAAAATACCTCAAATCATAAATAGTTATAGGAATGCACACTTGATTTCCAGCAGTTTTTAAGGTACATTTTGAATTACATAGAAATACCTAAAATTATAATAGTCAGAGAAACGCACACCGGTTTTTTTAGCAGTTTCCTGATAACATTTATTATTTTCAGTACTTTTTAATGATGTAACTTGGCAAGTTTTAATAGAAAATTATATACACATTGCAGTCCAAAGGTGTCGATTCATTGCATTGAAAAGGTGTGTGGTGTGTGAAAACTTGCCAATTAAAAAGTACTGAAAATAATAAATGTTATCAGGAAACTGCTAAAAAAACCGGTGTGCGTTTCTCTGACTATTATAATTTTAGGTATTTCTATGTAACGTGATACTTATTCAAGATGTACCTTAAAAACTGCTGGAAATCAAGTGTGCATTCCTATAACTATTTATGATTTGAGGTATTTTTATGGAACTTGGTACTTATTCAGATCTCACTTCTTTTATAGGCGAAGCATTCCCATAGTATCGAACTTGGCAGCCTTTCACATTTATGTTTTTGATGGGATTCTTTCTTCCAGTGATGTTGCCATCTCGTAACTCAGGGGTTCCCAAACTTTTTTTAGTCGCCCCCCTGCGGCCTCAAATGAAATTCCCACGCCCCCCTCGCTTCGATGCAAGGAAAAGTAAATGGTCTAACTAGCCCTGTTCAAATTTCCCGAGGCGCTTAATAATAATAATAATAAGCAGGGCAGCTTGTGGCGAGCTGTCGGGGAGTGACGACCCCGCGGACCCGAGTGCTCCAGAGAGTCGATCAGGGTCTCCGTCTCCGGCGTGTCTTCGTCGGTCGGAGTGGACCTCAAGGGGACCCGCAGGACTCTCAGCTCTGGCTTGCCTTAATTGGCCGTCCAGAGAGGAGCCGTCAGAGCTATATGCTCGCAGGGTGGAAGTGAAATTTGCATAAGTCGCGAGTTGGTACAGTGGCTGGGCTTCCTACAGTCACTGGCAGAAAGCGGTGTACACCTCTCCACACCCTGAGCCGCTCACACCGATGTTGCTCCTGGTCGTTTTTGCAACGGCAGTTTCAGGGGCCCATCTAGTTGGCGGCGAGTCACCGCCTGCCTCGATAACATGTTATAAAATTGTTATGGCAGGTGTCCGGACCTCTTTACAATAGCCTAATCTTTGACGCCAAACTTCAATACCATAGCCCTTTACTCTGTCCATTTTATTTACAATATCTACAACGCCTGCTGGAACCGGTTCACGGGTATCTATTAATGTACCCGTGAATGGGTTCTAGCAGGTGTATAACATAGCAAATTTCTCCAAGGGGCCTCTGCGTGTTGGATCTGTATCCCCACGCAAGCCTATCAAAAGACCGGGATATAAAGGCCCGTGATTCTCAAAGGAGATACAAATAATAATAATAATAATAATAATAATAAATACTCTTTATTGCACACCTCATACAGTTACAAGCACAAATTTTACAATTAGATAAATTTAGGTAGAGGTAACAACAGGCGGTCTTATCGCTAATGAGCGATTTCTTCCAGACAACCTTTGGGTAGTGGAGACTAGAGAAAAACAATAAGCAGTAGGTGGTGCATAGAAACAAAAGAGACGAAATAGATAACACAGCACATTCATATGAATATACATACTTAAATAAATACAAAATAAACATACATATACGTACATATATAATACACACAATAAGAAACAACAGTGTCAACTTAAAAACCTAAGGAAGAGATAAATAGTATTCCTTAAGTTGCGATTTAAAGCTACCAATAGATTGCGCGCGTTTAATGTTGAGAGGGAGAGAATTCCACAAACGAACGGCCTGGAACGTAAATGAGCAATTATAAAACTTGGAAGATGAAGATGGCACTTTTAGGAGCAATTTTTGAGAGGATCTAATAGAATTAAGATAAGAGAAACGCTCTTTGAGGTAGCGGGGAGTTGCAGGGTTAAAAAGTATAGAAAAGAGTAAAGAAAGTATGTGAGAGTTACGGCGGTGACGGATAGGGAGCCATTTGAGTTGAGAACGAAAACTAGAAACATGGTCGAATTTGCGTAATCCGAAAATGAACCGAATGCAGGCATTTTGAATACGCTCAAGCTTATTAAGTTGCTCCTCGGTTAGGTCTAAATAGGAGATATCTGCATAATCAAGAATGGGGAGAAGTAACGACTGAGCAAGCGCAATTTTAGTAGCATTTGGCAGGAAATTCCGGAGCCGTCTGAGAGACCCTATGGCAGCAAACATCTTCCTGCTCACTTCACTCACCTGAGGCACCCATGATAGACAACGATCCATGATTACGCCAAGATTTTTCACTTGGTTGGAAAAAGGAATTTGGATACCATCGAAGACTATCGGAGGGAGCCTGAGAAAGTCAATTTTGGAGATTTGTTTAGCGCTACCCATCACAATTACCTGTGACTTTAGGGGGTTTACTTTTAAACCGTAATTTTGACTCCAATTTGATATGCGGAGCAGATCAAGATTCGTGGCTTCTATAACTGAATTGAGATCGCTATGCATACCCTGCGAATATATTTGAAGGTCGTCGGCATAGAGGTGATACGAAGAGGAGAGATCAAGAGTTATGGAATTAATGAAGATAGAAAATAAAAGAGAGAGAGATAGAAGCGCTTAACTAAGTAATAAGTTAGAAACTTTTTAATTACGAAAATAATTAGTCGCATGTTTTATACATACATCTAAGTAATACAGAATCTGACAAATAAAATAGACAACAAAAATTTTGAATAGATTTAGAGGAATTTGTATATTTTAACATATTAAATATTCCTCTTCCGACCAGTATGACCAGTAAATACTATAAAATTTTATGTTTTACCAGTTTTTTTCGAAAATAGCAAGAAAATAGGCTAGAACCAATTCAGCCAAGACACCTATGGGCAAAGAATATAATACTCACTCCTATGGGGAAGGCAACTGTCAGTGAAATCTCCAACATTAGTCCTTGGAAAACAGCTAAATTTGTATGGCGAGAAGTAGTTATTATTTATTTTCGCGAAAACGACTCAATGTTTTGTCTCGAATTGCTCCGAAATAGAACTCCACCGGTTTCTGAAATACTCTTAAAATTAAAATGGTGTAGATTAACGCCATATGGAAGGTTTTGCCTAAGAAACACTTTGACTACAGTCCGAGTCAGGTACACCTAATTCTAGTGTACACTGTATAGTCTCAAACAAGATTTACCGAAAATATGGCTCGTGAAAATTTGTAATCGGCCAGTGTTAGTCCTTAGAAAACAGCTAAATTTGTATGGCGAGAAGTAGTTATTATTTATTTTCGCGAAAACGACTCAATGTTTTGTCTCGAATTGCTCCGAAATAGAACTCCACCGGTTTCTGAAATACTCTTAAAATTAAAATGGTGTAGATTAACGCCATATGGAAGGTTTTGCCTAAGAAACACTTTGACTACAGTCCGAGTCAGGTACACCTAATTCTAGTGTATACTGTATAGTCTCAAACAAGATTTACCGAAAATATGGCTCGTGAAAATTTGTAATCGGCCAGTGTTATCCGTACTAAGAGAGAAACTGCTGTACGAGCATTGTGCGAGTCGTTCTTACAGCACTATTGTGGGGCCGTTTTTTGGGCCGATTGTGAATCCCGTTCTTTATTATTTATTACATATTGTATTTCCTAATCCAATATGTAATAAATAATAAAGAACGGGATCCTCCTCCGGGAGCTCCTGCTAGCCACGTCAGATATGACACAATAATAGAGCAATGAAACCTGATGGCTGTAGCATCCTTATTGATAGATCCGGATTTGGCTTAGATGCTCGGGCATCTGGCAGCTTTTTGGAGGTCAGAGTGACCAAAACAGGTTAAAACTGCCGAAGTTGTGTCATTTATAGAGGGAGAGCCCTATATTTTAACATTAGAACAAAAACATTATGAATTACTGCGGCAACAAAAACAGTAGGCGACTAACTATAAACAGTAACTTACAGCTATGATATAATTTCCCATAATATTGCGTCAACCACAGAACTCTTAAGATTTGGTGTTTCCAAGTTATTTGCATTCTTTGACCTCCACCACCTTACAGCTGCCAGATGTCCGGATCTAGAAACAAGCATACTATAGGAAAACTAACCAGAGAGGTTTCTTTGCTCTCATTATTGTGTCATATCTGATGTGACCAGGTCTCCGTCTATATCGGTGGGTTTCGGACATAAATAACTTTTTTCTTTCTCTCATTGTATGGAATCAGGAACAGCGTCCTCTGGTATATAGTATTTTTTATTTCATTTTAATTAATACATATCTGTGGTGTCGTTCACCGACAAGATGCAATGATCAAATGAAAGACTCGTCCTCAAAATTCTACACGGTCGTATTCGTAAGAGTGGAGGCAGATCAGCCCCTCCAGATGCTGACTAAAGCCAGGTTTAGACGAAGCAAGCAGTACGCCAGCGCTACTGGCGGAAATAGAGCACCGGCCAATTTTTGCCAGTGCTGGCTGCTAGCACTTGCTTCGTTTAAACCTGGCTTCTACTGAGTTGCGAACTTGCGACACGTGCTTCTATAGGGCCTGCTCCTAGGCGTTCAATTCAAAAAGGACCTCAAACCACTACGTTTTTCTTGTACAGTCACGTTTGAAAATATGGATACATTTAATGTGATATAAATATGTAGCCACGACTAGAGTCGTAGGAATAGATTCCCAAGGCGAAAAGTCTTTGATACATGTTTTTGTCACATTAATTTTGACCATAAAATCGCAATTCCTAACCAACCTTTTTAATAAGTCGAGTAAGTTTTGAGAAGGAATTAGTAACTTACGGCTTAATTTTTCAAAGTAAACCTATCACGCCTACCTATAAGCACAGCGTCAATGGGTCATACGTTTTAGAGTAAAACAACCAAGTCGTGTAAAATAGCTAAGTATAATATTGTTTACTTTCACTTAAAAGTATAGTCTTCAATGCTTCTTAAACTTTGCCTTGGGTTGTTTGTGCGACCTAGCGTTGTTGTCGAAGAACTTTTTGTAGTTCGCGTTTTTGTAAAGGTACGGTTTAACTTCATTTTTCACTTCGGGCTTGCTGTGCTTTATATTGGTCGGTTTCAATTCTTTTTTTGCGTCTACAACTCTTGTCCCTTTGCGTTCTACGCTGTCGGGTGATATCTTTCTTTTGCGTTGTTTCGTCGCACTGTCGTCAAGTAAATTATCTTTAGCTTCAACGACGTTTTCGTCGTTTTCTATATGTGACTTAGCCTGTTGCAACTTATCGAGAACTTCCGTCTTTATCAACTTGTCCCCTTTTCCTATCGCCGCTATTTTCGCTTCTTTATCTCTGTACTCCCTTATCTCTTCCATCTGTGAACATGTTCATGCGGTTAATTGTACGTGCTCGCGGTAACTACTACAAGCGTCTAAGTGTTCACAACAACATTTCGAAGCTAGCAAACTGTAGGGCACGGGCGACGGACCGGTTTTGACGCCTCTACAACATCCGATATTGACGAAATAGACGGCGCTCAGCATAAGTTTTGACATACTTGGACCAGGAGTACTAAAACCATGTAAACACTATTCCACAAAACAGTCCGAATCAGGAACTCATATAAAATTAACGAGGAATCCTATCTATAAAACGACCGTTAATATGTAAATTGGTTACCAATGTTAGCTACTTAAAAGTTACGGGTGGTTTATTTCATGGGTTTTCCGTTTAGTTCGTATTTGAGTTGCCGTGATGGTATCAAAAGTTCACGCTAAGCGCCATCTATTACGTCAATAATGACTAGTACGCTAACAGGACAATGATAACAGCCAATTGAGCAAAAAAATAGTTTTAGACAAATGTATATAAAACTAATTTTCTACTGAATGCACTATCCTGTTAGCCACGACGTCGCGGTCTAATAAATAAAGCTCCAGTCTAAATAGATAGGTTCGATCGGTGTCAGAAAACTTGAGCTTTATTCAGTATTAAATAAGGCTGAAGTTATCAGGTACCATGCATAAAAAACCTAACCACTAAGACCAGACTAATAAAGCCTGTGAATTGAAAATCAAGTACCTGAGCTAACGAGCGATATTTTCTGTATCTGTCATAAGGCGGTATGAACTGTTTTGCGTCGACGTTCAAATCGGACACCTGCAATTTCAAAGGTGAGTTTAACTGGTAGGATAATAAACAGGGTAGGATGTTAGGGAAGATCTTTATTCATGTACTTACAACACAATATGTGTCAGTATTATAGGGTACGAAGGCTTGTATGTCGGGGTGGCAGTCCGCCAGGTCGGAGAAGAGGAGCGCCGCTCGGTCGAGGTTGATACGTTCCTCGCTGGAACAAGATATTGTTTGAGAACACCGTTCTGTGTTTCACTGACAAAGAGCTATTAACCCAATTTACTTAGAAAAATAATGTGGCTTAGTGACAGTTTTTTCGTTACATCCTTTATGCTCTCTTAACAATGATCATATATTTCTGGTCAGGCTTTAGTTACCTGTACTCGGGATAGTGCGAGAGGTCGTGCAGGTTGAAGGCGGAGGGCTGGTGCGCGTTGATGGCGCTGCTAATGCTGGACGGCATCGGGTACAGCTGCGGCTCCAGCGGCAGCTCGCGACACTACCACAGAGGTTCAACTTAACTATTTTTACAGGAGACTAACATTTCTGGACCTACCCCCTTATTCATAAACGTCTACTAAAGTTAAGAGGCCTCTGATAATCGTTTGTCCCTTTCCGTCCAACCCATATGAGGGAAAGGGACAAACGATTATCAGCGATCTCTTAACTTTAGTGGCCGTTTATGAATAAGGGGGCTAGTCTATTACTTATTTTTAAGTTACTTCGGGTGGTAAGTGACATTTACCGCCCGCACGCGCAGCGGAGTCTCGTTTCACACCCAGGAGAAACCGTTAAATTGTTTACGCACCATGGGCGGTAATAAAGAAGGCCTCAGATCGTGGGCATTTGTGGCCCGAGCCGAAGGTGAGTCGTTCCTAATTCCCTGGGTGCGTAATGCACATTACATTTGGGATCACTAAATTTGAATTAAGAATGTGAGAAAATACAACGATTACTTTTTGTTGACCTTCAGCACCCGTCGTCGTCCACGCAACATTTAATTTAACTTGTTTGAATCAAATTTCAGAGTAAGTTAAATTTCGCTTACAGTGATCAGATTGACTTAAAATTTGGTATGAATATAGAAATTGGTTGACAATACAATATTGTGATAAAAGCTTGTCATCATATGTGAAATGTAAAAAAAACTTACTTTGTCCGAAATTAACTACACGTGTAGGACTTTAATTGTTGAGCCCTATACGGTTCAAGCTATTTCTTTTTATTTAATACTTCCTCTATGAAATGTCCAATGCAACGTGAACCCGGAATGGTTGAACAATAAAGTGTACAATGTAAATACTGATCACAGCCTCACCGAGAGCAGCATCCTGTGTATGGTGATGAGGTTCTGCTTGACGAAGGGCGGCATGGGCGAGCAGCACGCGTTCACGCCCTGGATCTCGCGCGGGAGCGTCTCGGCCAAAGACAGGAGCATGTGGTTCGGTAGGAGGTAGCTGAAGGTTTTCGTAAAGGTTTTCATTAGAATTATTTGATCGCCTACTATAGTTGTTTACAAAGTCATTTGTCCTCAGGCGTATTCGAATTAAAATGATGATCCTTTTGCTTGTATTGCCCCTTTCAAAACTTAAAAACCTGCTACGGGTATTTTTTATTATTTATCCGTACGGCCTACGCCCACATATAATGTTACGTACGCATGAGACGCAACGCACGGACAAATATTGTAGAAGTACAGACTTATTTTTGTGTGCTCAGCGTCATAAGTCATAATACTCATAATATTACTTTAGGTAAGAGCGTTAATTTTAAAATTTATATTTACTCTAAACGCTAGTATAATAAATTGGTAACAACTGGTATAAATCTTGTATGCAAGATTTGACAATTAAAATAACGAGTTCAATAAAAACTTGTAAAATATAGATATATATATATATTGTCTTCAATTTAGGCACATTACAATGCACTATTGAACGTCAAAGAAAATAAACTACCACCGATTCTAACCCTACTCCTCTGACCCGAGTAGTATTATGACCAGCAAGAAACTCGGCGGATTTTTTTTTCAAAATAGTAATACATTAGATCTTAAAGATACACAATAATGCGTAGTTCTTCAAGAAGACATACCAAGACAGAGAATGTACCTATTGTTTAATTATAAAGAAAAAAAAACAAATCTGACTGCTTCACAAAACGTTTGATATGCTTTCCTCTGACCTGTGTCCTCTAAATGTTAGATGATTTGGTAGTAGTTTCTAATAAAGCCATTGAACTAATAATATAAAGAATTACGGCCAGTACTCAAAAAAGGGAAGAGGGGCCGTCAATGCTGACTGTAATCCTCTATATTGTAGAGTAACGGACTTTAATTGTTGAGCCATTTACAGTCCAAGCTGTTTTATGTAGTTTAATACTTACTTTATGAAATGTCCAATGTAAAGTGCTCCCTAAATAGCTCAACTATTCAAATCCGCGACCGTATCTTAGTCACCCGCAATAGTATTTTCTTCAACGAAGGCCGCAGAAATATATGGCACAAACTTATTTGTAAGGTCATACATTTTTGAAGCCTTAGAGGCAGATACTATTGCAGGTGACCGTACGGGTTGAACGAATGAAGGTGAATAATCTCACATGGTGCCCTCGTCGAGCTCTCGCGCCTGAGAGTCTCTCCACTTGTACAGCAACTTGAGCGCCGCCATCTGTCGGGAGTGGAAGGACTTCTTCGAGCGCAGGTATAGCGGCATGTGGCTGTTCTCGTGGATCACCTTCTTGTTGAATGTCTGCGGGTAGGAAATTAGTCCAACTCTGGAGATTATTTATTTATATAACTTCATTGCACAATACGGGATAATGTACAAATAGCGGACTTAATGCCAAATGGCATTCTCTAATGGTCAACCATTGGGTTAAACAGACATGTTTATATTGAAAATAGTTTTGAATAATTTAAATGAGGGTAACCTTTAGCATATCTTATGGTTGTGTAGGTTTTCCTGAAATATTTAATAAGTGTGAACTATATAAACCATCAGTTTTTGGTTACAGTTGGTTTACTTCAACACATTTTTTTCTCCATTTAACGACAACTCTAAACGTCACAAAATGTCCGGTCCCTGGAGTGTCGTTCTATAGAGTTAACATATTTATTTCGAAAAGAGTTCCTCGGATGTGACTATGTATATGTGCCCCTTTCGTGCTGGTGCTGCAATTATGCCGACTGTGCCTTATCACGGAAGATCATCGGCGACGGTACGCTTTAGTGGTAGCGGGTACCATATTAAAGATCGTGACTATACATCTGTCCCTGTTGTACTCACAGTGCTGCACATCTACCGACTTTACTCTTCCACGCAAAGTAACAGCAGTAGCCGCTCAGAAGAGACGGGGGATGCCAAATTATAAATCGTAACTATACAATGTATTTGTACACTTATGTTGGCGATGTTAACTACGTATAGTATGACGAATTTTATCGACAAATCAACTCCCATACCATTTTCTTCTTAACCATTTTTAAACGGCACCCCTTTAAAGTTCTATGGCACCATACTCTACCGTCCTTGGTAAATTAACCATTATTTGTATAAATATCCGTTACACATATGCAAAAGAGGTGTTTTTCGGCAGTTTACGAACTAGGGCACAAATATCGGTCAATAAAACGGTATGGGGGTTGATTTGTCGATAAAATTTATCATAAGTATACGTGGTTGACGGCTACAACATAGGTGGGAAAACACATTATATAATCTGTCCCTATCGTACTCACAGTGCCGCAAATCTGCCGGCTCTGCTCTATAACGGGGAGTAACAGCAGTGCCTACTCCCAAGAGACAGCGGGTACCAAATAAAGATCGTGATTATACATCCGTCCCTGTCGTACTCACAGTGCCGCAAATCTGCCGGCTCTGCTCTATAACGGGGAGTAACAGCAGTGCCTACGCCCAAGAGACAGCGGGTACCAAATAAAGATCGTGATTATACATCTGTCCCTGTCGTACTCACAGTGCCGCAAATCTGCCGGCTCTGCTCTATAACGGGGAGTAACAGTAGTGCCTACGCCCAAGATACAGCGGGTACCAAATAAAGATCGTGATTATACATCCGTCCCTGTCGTACTCACAGTGCCGCAAATCTGCCGGCTCTGCTCTATAACGGGGAGTAACAGCAGTGCCTACGCCCAAGAGACAGCGGGTACCAAATAAAGATCGTGATTATACATCCGTCCCTGTCGTACTCACAGTGCCGCAAATCTGCCGGCTCTGCTCTATAACGGGGAGTAACAGCAGTGCCTACGCCCAAGAGACAGCGGGTACCAAATAAAGATCGTGATTATACATCCGTCCCTGTCGTACTCACAGTGCCGCAAATCTGCCGGCTCTGCTCTATAACGGGGAGTAACAGTAGTGCCTACGCCCAAGATACAGCGGGTACCAAATAAAGATCGTGATTATACATCCGTCCCTGTCGTACTCACAGTGCCGCAAATCTGCCGGCTCTGCTCTATAACGGGGAGTAACAGCAGTGCCTACGCCCAAGAGACAGCGGGTACCAAATAAAGATCGTGATTATACATCTGTCCCTGTCGTACTCAGTGCCGCAAATCTGCCGGCTCTGCTCTATAACGGGGAGTAACAGCAGTGCCTACGCCCAAGATACAGCGGGTACCAAATAAAGATCGTGATTATACATCCGTCCCTGTCGTACTCACAGTGCCGCAAATCTGCCGGCTCTGCTCTATAACGGGGAGTAACAGCAGTGCCTACGCCCAAGAGACAGCGGGTACCAAATAAAGATCGTGATTATACATCTGTCCCTGTCGTACTCAGTGCCGCAAATCTGCCGGCTCTGCTCTATAACGGGGAGTAACAGTAGTGCCTACGCCCAAGATACAGCGGGTACCAAATAAAGATCGTGATTATACATCCGTCCCTGTCGTACTCACAGTGCCGCAAATCTGCCGGCTCTGCTCTATAACGGGGAGTAACAGCAGTGCCTACGCCCAAGAGACAGCGGGTACCAAATAAAGATCGTGATTATACATCCGTCCCTGTCGTACTCACAGTGCCGCAAATCTGCCGGCTCTGCTCTATAACGGAGAGTAACAGTAGTGCCTACGCCCAAGATACAGCGGGTACCAAATAAAGATCGTGATTATACATCTGTCCCTGTCGTACTCACAGTGCCGCAAATCTGCCGGCTCTGCTCTATAACGGGGAGTAACAGCAGTGCCTACGCCCAAGAGACAGCGGGTACCAAATAAAGATCGTGATTATACATCCGTCCCTGTCGTACTCACAGTGCCGCAAATCTGCCGGCTCTGCTCTATAACGGAGAGTAACAGTAGTGCCTACGCCCAAGATACAGCGGGTACCAAATAAAGATCGTGATTATACATCTGTCCCTGTCGTACTCACAGTGCCGCAAATCTGCCGGCTCTGCTCTATAACGGAGAGTAGTAGTTGTGGCTGGCCGGCGCCGGCTCGCAGCAGATCCGCCTTCATTTGTCGCCAAATGTAGAGTAGATAGTGCGTGTCCATGCGCGCGTACTCGACCAGCTCCTCCGGCAGCGGCCGGATGCGCCAGTCCGCGAGCTGGTATCTGGAAAACGAGATCGGTTCGTATATGTCAGTTTATTTACAATGTATACGCCTCCCGTTACACAAGCATAACCTAGTGCGCGGATTGTTGAAATCTGTTCTTTAACTTTGCTATGCTACATACAACAGCAATATTGTGCCTATTGTGATTTCTGTATTCTTTTGTGGACTATCGAGTGCAGCGAACGGAAGTAGGTCACCGATTATTTGAAGACAGCTGGACCAATTTGGAAAATTCTTTTTTTGTTTAAAAGAGTTATACCTCACAGTTGGTCCCATTGTAACTGGGCCAGGATCTGATGATGAGCCTCCAGGATCCCTGGAGAAATCGAGGGAACTCTTCAAATATTATATAGTGAGTAAATATTTTTTTACCGTAGCTCGGGCATTTCCTTTTGGAAAGGTGGTGTAAGTGAAGTCGGTTCTTTTTTGTTTAAAATTATTGTTATCTTACTTCTTGTCGGCGTCGACCTGGCAGTACTGCCACAGCAGGTGCTTGAGCGAGTTGCCGGAACAGTTGAGCGCGCGTGCGGCTTGGTGCGTGTCGAACAGACCCACCACGTACACTCCGAAGTCGCGCTGGAGCCACACCACGTCCATCTCGGCTCCGTGGAACACCTGGGAAAAAGAACACCAATGACAGCTTCAGCAGACCTTTGCTAATGTATTAGGGACCTACGCGGGATTCCGCAAGTTCAATTCTGCTTAAACTAGGTTACTACGCGAATGCGTGACATGAGCGACGCATCATCAACCGATTTCAAGATTTCGGAGGAGGGTTATCAATTCGTCAAGATCTTTGTTTTTGCAAAAAAGAAATAATGTATGTTTATCGATTATTCGAAAACTGCTGGACTGATTTGGAAAATTATTTTTTTGTTTGAAAGAGTAAACTTCACAGTTGGTCCCATTGTAACCAGGTCAGGATCTGATGATGGGATCCTGGAGAAATCGAGGGAACTCTTCAAATATTATAGGCACACCTATAGTGATTTTAATATTTTTTTACAGTGGCTCTGGCATTTTCTTTTGGAAAGGTGGAGTCTAAGTGAAGTTAGTTCTTTTTTGTATAAAATTATTTAATTTAAATGCTTGATGATCAAAAGGTTAAGGTCAACCAACCAGGAAAATTACGTCCGTTGATGTAAATGCAGTTGTTTAGAATTGCAAGGCAGCTTGCTTACATTCATAACTTCTTCCATGCAAATGTGACGTTAATGTCGCGTTCGTGGCCTGTAGTTATTTACAGTAATATACCTACTTTGATAGAAAGATTACATTGACATTAAGGTTTTTTAGGTAGCCGTAAGGTAGAAGAGTTTCCAACTACGACGATTAAAGAAGCAGGGTAGTTGTTCCCGGATTTCTCTTAAAAAAAGTTCTTGCCAACTTAAACCACTCACAATAAAAAGTGTGAGTCGAATGTCAAGACTCACACTTAACTTAACTTAGAAGAGATGATAATAAATATAACTCAAGTTTGTTTCAGTGTCGTGTGGGGTCGGTAAACGGTTTCTGATAATTATAGAAGGGGATAAAACCGATGTTGACTCACTTTAAGTTTATTTGGGTCCGTAAACACCAGGTTCAGTTTGTGAATGTGTTCCCTTATTGCTAGTGTGTCTATGATGAAGTCTCCGCCCTCATTTGTCGATATTTGTACAAGGCACGTTATCCCTGCAAAAAATTATAAGAACACCTTAATAAAGTACAAATAAGGCACATTTTAGAAGCTTAGGCTGTTACTTAAACTCGCTCTAGTTTTCGTATTTATCTGTCTTATTCTTCTTATCTTTTTATATTTGTAGAGGCCGGAAGAACCGACTAGAACCGATAGACAAACTAACGTAACTCTCCAGAAAGGAAACTACGAAACATATGCAATTAATTTTAAGTGAACGTAATTATGGTTACAGACATTTTGGTACAACCAGTCTTATGACAAAAACTTCTCACCTCGATAACTCCTGTAGGAATGATGCTCAACGTCCCCTGCGAACTCCGATACTTTGGTCAAGTGTTCCACTAAAGCGTCCAACTGTTACCCAGAGTTGATGTACGTCAGGGTAGTCTCTGCTAGAGGCTCGGGGCACTAGCACACACATTAAATAGATAACTCCTGTAGGAATGATGCTCAACGTCCACTGCGAACTCCGATATTCTGGTCAAGTGCTCCACTAAAGCGTCCAACTGTTGCTCCGTGTCGATGTACGTCAAGGTGGTCTCTGCTAGGGGCTCGGGGCACTAGTATACACATTACCTTGATAACTCCTGTAGGAATGATGCACCACGTCCACTGCAAATTCTGATACTCTGGTCAAGTATTCCGCTAAAGCGTTCAACTGTTGTTTCGTGTCTATGTACGTCAGAGTGGTCTCTGCTAAGGGCTTGGGGAGCTGGCATAAACATTACCTTGATAACTCCTGTAGGAATGATGCTCCACGTCCACTGCGAATTCTGATACTCTGGTCAAGTATTCCGCTAAAGCGTTCAACTGTTGTTTCGTGTCTATGTACGTCAGAGTGGTCTCTGCTAAGGGCTTGGGGAGCTGGCATAAACATTACCTTGATAACTCCTGTAGGAATGATGCTCCACGTCCACTGCGAATTCTGATACTCTGGTCAAATATTCCGCTAAAGCGTCAAACTGTTGCTTCGTATCAATGTACCTCAGGGTGGTCTCTGCTAAGGGCTTGGGGAGCTGGCATAAACATTACCTTGATAACTCCTGTAGGAATGATGCTCCACGTCTACTGCGAATTCTGATACTCTGGTCAAGTGTTCTAATAGAGCGTCCAACTGTTGCTCAGTATCGATGTACGTCAGGGTGGTCTCTGCTAGGGGCTTGGGGTAAGCGGGCGGCGAGGGGTCGGGGTCAATGAAGCAGCCTGGCGAGTGGTATATGTCCAGTTCCACTTTGTATGGGTGCTCGTACCTGCATTAGGTATACTTATTTAAAATACATAGACGACCATTTCAGAGTGATTGTTGTTCTAAAAATATTCTGATTATTAACACATTCAATGCCGGAAACCCGACTATCGGGTATTTAATGATATCGTGCCTGCCTGCGGGTACTGCGGCCTCCTGAGGCCGCAGTACCCGATAGTCGTGATTGTGGTACTATAGCTATACATGACTAAGGGCCACGCCGGAGGACCCGATATCGGGTACTGTTTTTGACGAACAGGGTTGTCGCTAAAATATTAGTGGTAACAGACATACTCGGAAAAATTCACGATTTTTAACCATTTTTCACTTCGAGTTTTTTTTGATGATTTTGATCTGGCGTATGTTCGCGAATTCATGACGAAAATCGTTAGAGAATGCCCGTCACGCGTTAAATTTTCAGCTTGAATTGTTTCTAATAATTAGATATTGATGTGCATTATCTATCAGATTCCGGAGATAGACGTTGGCCTAGCTTTCTAGTATAACGTAATAAGTGAACAAATCAACATAACAACAAATGCTTTTTAGCGCAACCCTATCGTGTACCCGACTGTCGGGTTCTTGGCGTGTAGTGTCGAGTCGTTCGATAAGTGTGCAAGTGTACCCGAGTATCTTATGTTGGTTATGTGTTTCAAATTATTTTTGTAGTGATCGTGTAGTCATAGAATAATAAACAATGGAGCGCGCACAGTAGGATTAACACGTTAATAAAGATTATTCTTGTAAGATAATATTCTTGTTTATAAACAAAAAAAATACTTTAAGGCGTTGGATAAGTACATGATATCATTTCAGGCATTCACTTGCAGCTCTTATGAATAAAACAATAAATATATTATGCGTACAGTATCTATGATTATGTACATGGTTTTGCGGATGTTAATTTGGTATTTAATGTGAATATGCGAACGCGAAAGTCACGAACATTAACTAATACATAACCATTCATTAAAAACAAGCGAAATTTTAAAATAAGTTATATAATAACTGCTATAAATTATAAATTTAGGATAACCCTCATAACGGTTTAATATCAGTGGTACCGTAACGCTAATTCGGGTGAACCGTTTAGCGCTACAGTACCAGACAGATACACAGACAGACATAACACCCCTCTTTAAGCGTCGAAAAATTACACGGACATCGAATTCGAATACTTAAATTCTACGTGTAGAAAGAAGAGTCTAGCTTTAAAATTGTCTTGCAATATGACGTTTTTACTGCCTAATAGTAAGTCAAATTAATAATATTAATATACAACTACTCCCCAGCTCAAAACGGGGATCCGGCAGACCTCGCCGGCGATGGCGAGATGAGTTAGACTCCTTTTTAAAGGAATGGCCGGATGCTGCACAGAATCGGGAGGATTGGAAAAACCGGGGGGAGGCCTTTGCCCAGCAGTGGGACATTACAGGCTCCTACTAAATACACCTACTTGATGAAGAAGAAGAAGATAATATTATTCGAACCGGCGTCTTTAGCTTTCGCGGCTGACGCCCTGACCTCTAGACCACCCGTTCACGGCGGAAACTAACGGAATTTCTCAATTATATGTAATCTCTGAAACGGCCAGGCGCCATGTATTTAATGCATATAGGGCAGATGCCCCGGTTTCGGCCACTTTAAGGAGAGTTTGTCTATTCAGACGTCCGTCATTTTGTGTAAGTTGAAATTCTGACATTAGATCTTATTTATTTCTTTAATGAAATGTTAGAAAGGGGCCCAGGAGCCAGTTTTGGCTACTTTTTTCCATGGCTCCTGCCAACTGACACATGACTGATGAAAGTGCCATCTGCGCTGTCATAATTTACTCTTATATTAACTATAAACCAAGATAGCCGCTTGAGACGCCAATATGCGCCTGTGTTTTGTGAATTGTTTTTTGTTCATTTTCGTTGTTCAGTGTGTGATATATAGCTTATTGTGCGGTGATCTAACGAACAAGTGTGCAGCTAATGAAGAATTAGTTTCAAAACGCGTATAACCACTGTTTGGGTCACATCCGGTAGCTATCTCCCTACAAAAAGGCCAAAAAGCAAGGCCTCTATCTACCGTACAACATGCTATTTTTACTGATGTCTGGCGGAAGCCCTAGAGCTGCCATTTCTCTTTAAAAAAAAACTATAAACCATAGACTTGTAAATTTGTCCATACTTTAATAAAAACGGCACTGTGGAACCAGGGCATCTAATATGATTTCTTTTATAAATACTGCCCTGCTAAGCCAAAAAGCGCTATTTCAAAACCAAATGAATTTAAAAATTGAATTCTGAACTACAAAATGTTTGCATTAATTTTTTCGGTATAGCACAATTCGACTTAAAAGGAGAGTAGAATAAAGGGAGTGTTATACTAACCCAACCGCTTCTCCCGTGTCGTTATACAATATGTTCAGCGCGAGCGGCTTCACGCTGTTCGGTTTGTCCGATATCTTGGGCACCCACAGGGTGTCAGAATTGTCTATCGTGTCCTTGAAGGAGAGCTGCGGCCGAGGTATGTTCTTGGCGCCTATTAGCATTGTCGACCCCAACTACAAACGAATAAGGTTCAAATCAAAACGCTCTACTAACTTCAAGCATATGTACAAATCGTCGAGGCGATCTTAGCGGTTTAATACACAATAAAGGAGGATTGAAAAAAGTTGTCCAGCCACCCAAAGGTTCTCCATCAGTATATGAGTTTGAAGTATAAAAGTTTATCTTAAGCTTAATTGAAATAAGGTTTTATTAATGTTTCTTCTTTACAGAGCGAGAAGGGAATCGTTGAGACGATACTAATTATTTAAAACGGTATCGGAGGTAGTTTAGCTATAGCTTCAGTGCAGTCACACATCATAATATGTTATTCTACCTGCATATGTATTAATGTAAAAAAAAAGATTAAGTAACACATTCGCTGCAAGGTAAAGGCAATTCTTTTTTTGTAATAAATACGAAACTACGCCCAAATAATAACTCAGCATAATCATTCTCATTATAATAATAATTGTAGTCAGATTAGATTTTTTTTAACGATTAAATTTAAACATAATTATTTACACACAGCGCAAGTAGATTTTGAATTAATTTTCAAATCATTTATATTATAGGTAAATAATCTTGTGTCCAATGCAAATGTCATCTTATATTTTGCCATTGAACCATTCATACATTTCTACATATTAAAAATTTGATCTCAGCCTGGAGTAGAACCTGTTGTCTCACCTCTCACTAAATTTGAGTCACATAGTGGAGGAATTTCGTTTAAATAACAATAACAGTTGTCGAGATAATCTCGGAGAAATAAAGGCATACATCGGTAAAGCACACACATCGCCTTTTACTTTGTTGTCATTGGCTTACATAGATAATGGTAAGTAGAGCTGCGGACTGCGTGGTAGGACTTAAGGCCCAGGCACACCGGCTGCGTGTGCGTAGGTAGACAGTCATCAGTATAAGACATGTCACACCGCTTGCATGACGTGCGCGTGTGCATGCGGTGTGACATGTCTTTATGAGAATTCTTATTTTACAACGCAGTGGAACGTGCACGTCTACGCACACGCAGCCGGTGTGGCTCGGCCTTCATTAATTTCAACTCGAAACAACTCAAAACGAATACGACGCATTCTCCGTAATATACGTATTCACTTAGGCCCTAGCTCGGTATCATCCTTATCGCAATGCATATCAATGATAACAAATCTTTCTTAGAAAAGAAAAGTAACAACTGTGAACTATCTTTATACAACCAATCGCCTCTTTCTTTACAAAGTCAGCCATGCGGGTAAAAGGAAATGTAGTCTTCGTAATACAAATAAATTATAAATTGAAATCGTAATAACTCGCGATGCATCTATAAATTCGCTGTGCGGTATGTTATTAGTGTGAAAGTATTATGTTTAACTGCTTGGAACTAAAGCGTTTCCAATTGGTATATACCTAAGCAGACTAAATATTATTTTATTTTATTCACGTTTATGGACGTAGCCGATTTAGATTCGCTTTGAGCTTGAGATACAATTTAAATAAGTTAATATAATGATCGCATGCTTTTGATGATCATGATTTTTTTTATCTTAACGCCAAGTTATTGGGCACCAGCAGTTTTAGGATTTTGATAGCAAGGAAGAGTGGACCCTTTTTTAGATCCTTGCCATCTTTATGCCACTATGACTGTGAACTTTAACCGTTCGAAGGTTCTAGATAATAATTTCTGAAAATAGCTATCCAAATCCCCAGAAAAAAAACAAGACACAGATTTGAGCAAGTTATTAAAAAAAAAAGAAAGTGGTTCGCAGATGTTTGGAAAAATTAATAGAGGTAAAATGGTGTGCGGGGTTCGATGTTTTACAGTCAAAATATTGGCAAAACATAACTTAACACAACGCATACGCATAAATGATTTTAACACAACAGTCAACACGGGCAAAGAGAGTCAATAGGCTCTCGTCAACAGATAGGATAATGCGTCACTTGTCTCACATAGATTGGACAATGTGCATCGGCTCTAGGGCCTTGGGCGTGCAGTGAGAAGGGGTCGGAATTGGAAGATTGCATGTCGGTATTGCAATCGCGGATAATGCCCGACGTGCAGTACACACAACATAGCCGGTACTGGCTAATAATACATATACTCATACGAATATCTGGTGACCACTTGCTTCGATAGTTCGTACCCGTATCTTGGCGACGACGGCTCCCAGGCGCACGGACGCAGCGACTTCTCGCTAGGCTTGTTGGCGCCCGTCAGCGCGTCCATGTTTATGTTAATTCTGCCCAGGATACTGTCAGTGTAGAATGTCGATGGTTCGTACCTGTATCTTGGCGATGACTGGGGAATGGTTCCAGGAGGCGACGACGGCGCCCGGGCGCACGGACGCAGCGAACTTCTCGCTGGGCTTGTTGACGCCCGTCAGTGTGTCCATGTTTATGTTCACTCTGTCCAGCATACTGTCATTGGCGTCTGTCACTTTATCAGTGTTGTATTCGATGTCGATTCTAAAACAAATATAGCATTATATAAAATTAAAAAAACATGATTCTTATTGTCTTTCAGATTTACATTCTGTGCCAACACACTTCTTTCCTATCAAAAATTGATCATATTTCATATTTTAGTGATAGAAATTCTAGTTTCTTATCAAGTATGCTTTGTGTACTATTTAGACTCCGCCCATTCGGTGGCAAATGTACATTAGAGAGCTTAGTATCGTTCATTCCAATTTACAATTTCGACGAGTATTTTGACCAACAATGTTAATTTTTAAACGAGAGTGAAGTATCTGGCAAGTATTGTTTAATCTGTGCTTCAACTGGCGATAAACGGAGACTTTACCTTGACTCGATATTTATACGGATCCGGAGTAAACCGCTGCCATTTCTTTGCTTAACACAAATAAGAACGATTAAATTTAATCAATGTCTTGTTATCATCATTGGTGCCAAAATATCAAAAAGTAAATCATAAAAAAGTGCCAAGTGCGTGTCGGATTATGCGTATAATGGAGGTATGCGTTTCGTACTTTGGAATAAGAACCAAACTAATATCATAAAGGTAGTATGGGATGCCTATGGAAGAAGTTTTTTGGAGACAACTCAAAAATGGTTGAACCGATAATTTTCAAAACAATTTTCGCGAAAAGTATGTGATAAGGCGCATCTTTTCAAAATTTTTCATATATTTTAGACTTACGGTTCAAAAGGTACAAGCGATTATTTCTGAAAATATTCACTCAATCACAAAAGGTTCTAAGAAACCTGGATGTTATTTTTAAAGATAGGAAAACAATTATCAACATTTTGCACATCAATATGTGCAAGATGTTGATAATTGTTTAAAAAAATATTGTTACAGGTATGGTGTGCCACCGCTAAAATATATTTTTCTGCAATTTAGCTACTTTACTAGATAGCGGCATACAAAATGCACCTTATGTCTAATTTTATTAGGATAAGTCTTATAGTTTCCGAGTAAAATGGCTGTGACATACGGACGGACGGACGGACGAACATGACGAAACTATGGGGTTTCGATTTTGCCATTTAATATAAACAATCATCTTAGGTAAGTTTATTATCCAAGATACATTAAAACACAAAAGAAAGAACAACATCATCTTAGTATCTATAAAAGCTTGTACAAAACTTTCAACTCCCATTAGAACTATGTACAATTAAGGGTTGAATTTATAAAAATCCGTTTTCAGTGGAGCTCCGTAACATTTGAAGAATGTACATATGTTCCAAATGTCTAAGTTCTAATTTTATCTACATATTCATACGCAACGTGAAGGTAGGTTCAGGCATGCCAGAAGAGGTACCGTCGCCATCAAATATATCGAAGCGGCCAAGGTACTCAAAAATATTTGGGCATGCACTTTATCCCCTTGACAATAAAGGTGTTGTTCTTGTTATTTGTAACCACCTTGGCCGATCCGATATATCTGATGGCGGCTGTAATAATGCCAAGTAAAGTTTCGATAACCAAAAATAAGGATACTCCGATGACAACAAATAAAGCGACATTGATAGCGCCAGAAATGAGGACAATCGCACGACTCGCAACCTTGCAGCGGTTTTTATAAAAAGGAAAAGGTTTTTACATTGTTTCGACTGTTCATATCGCGTAGTTCAGCGAGCTGTGATTTTACACGTGGTTTTGCACTGTGGACCTTGTGGATCACACAATAAGGTCGATTGCGTTATTAGACAAAATAAGACACAAAGCAAATAATCCAAATAAATAATATTGTCTTCGGTTGCCGCGATAGTTATTCATGAAATAAAACAATTAAAAACGGATTTTATCGCGTGTATTGAGTTTAAATTACATCCCGACGTTTCAAACACTTTACAGCGTTCGTGGTCAACGGGTCGACTGAGGAAAAATGTACAATTACCTCCGTTCAAAAATTTAAACTCAATACACGCGATAAAATCCGTTTTTAATTGTTTTAATCCAAATAAAGTTCTACAATTGAGATGTTATTTAGCTTTCCTAGAGTACATCAATTATAAACTCAGAGAACACAAATTATATTTGAGTAGGTAGAATTTCGGAATTGTATTATTGAAATTGTAAACACACATTGGATATTAATAACAAAGATCGTATCCGAGTTCGTTTTTAGAAGCAACATTATATACGAAGTTTAAATCTGCAGTTATTAAGGTACATTTATTTGTTTTGGGTTGGAAAACAGAATATAGCCTAATGAAACGTATTCTTCAGTCAATAGAATTCAAAATTGCTTGTGCACTACAGCTATTTAGGGCAGAGGCCTTGACATTGTTCCATACTATTATCATATGATATGCAACCCAACAGAAGAAAACGTGACCTTGTAGTGACGTCTGGTGTCTTGCATATTAAATTACAGATTAGCTTTTGACCGCAACATTGCCCTCTTGGTACCATATTGTTGTAACCATTAACGAAGCACGCAAACAATGTATGACACGCTCTTGCAGCTTTATAAATTGTGTACAGAATTCAACCTTACATGTCTTATCGTGTAATCAAACGTGTGTCAATCTAGACATCGTAAAGTTTTTTTTGAGGGTATTCTTGCGTTACTTCGAATATTGAATAAAATGTTATTAGAAACTAGCGACCCGCCCAGGCTTCGCACGGGACTTTTTTGTAGACCTTTTTACTGTAGAACATTGTTTTGATCTATCTCGTAGGGTTCAGTCAGCGTTTGCAATGTAAGCGCAAAAAACATGTGTTTATTTACGACATCACCAGTGATCGGAATAGGTAGTGCCATTTCGGGTGAGTGACCTTAAACATTGTACATAACATGGATAAGACTTGAGATTCTCCGACTCGTATTTCTCATAGAAATTTTTCTTCAAACCGCAAAAGTAAAATTTTTTAGTCATTATAAATACATCACTCATTTAAAATTACTTTCGATTAACAGTTAAAATTAACAATAATACAACAATAAAACATCAACATCACTATATTAAATGAACATAATTAAATTTCTTCTTCTCCCTACCCTTATCCCACGTTATGTGGGGTCGGCACAACATGTCTTCTTCTTCCATTCTCCTCTATCTCCCGTCATCTCCTCACTCACTCCTTTCTTCCTCATGTCCTCTTTTACACAATCCATCCATCGTTTTCTTGGCCTACCCATAGCTCTTCGCCCATCCACTTTCATATCTAACATTCTTTTGCCTAAATTACATTCATCCCTCCTCATGACATGCCCGAACCATGCTAACCGACAACCCTTCACTTTCTCTGTTATTGGTGCTACTTTCAAGCTTCCCCTTATATACTCATTCTTAATCCGATCCTTCCTTGTCACTCCACACATCCATCTCAGCATTCTCATTTCCGCAGCATGCATTCTTCTTTCGTCTGTCACTTTCGTCGCCCAGCATTCTGATCCATACATTACGACAGGCCTCACGATCGTTTTGTATATTTTCCCCTTAAGTTTAAGGGGCATGCGCGGATCGCACGTTGCTCCAGAGACCTGCCGCCATTTCATCCATCCCGCATTTATCCTATTCCTTACATCACGGTCGATGTTGCCGTCGCCTTGCATTAATGACCCAAGGTACCGGAATTCGGAGCAAACTGGTAGGAATACACCGTATAAGGCAATGTGGGAAAAGCTAATGAAGCAGAATCTGTAAATGTCTGGCAATTTATCCAAATCGCACTTTACGGATTAAAAACTAAATTTGACAAAATTTACAGGACTGTAAACACACTTTTGACCGATTTAAATCTTCGAGAAGAGTAATTGTATTACGGTTAATTATTGGTACCTTGCCTATTAGCAAAAATGCTGAAGTGTTTTTTGTGCTTCAGAGTTTATAATTGTGTCAAAGAATTATTTAAACATTTTCCTTTAGGGCATGGCGGACATAACTTTTCCATATATCCATGTGTAGAAGATGGGTGTAATCGTTCCTTTCACTTAAAAATACATATAAGAAACATATACTACGCGATCATGTTACAGTTACAATTCCAAATTCGTCTAATTCAAGTAATTATACATTGCCAATGTTTTTGTCATCTCTGTATGCAAACCCTTTAATACCGAAAACAGTTGTTCAAGATATAGTAGATGGTATGAATAAGTACATGTGTAATACTTTATCCCATGATATAGAGAATATTTTCAGTAAAATTAGTATGTCCACAGATCAAGGTCAAAATATAATGGCTTTGAAAGATAAGCTTTTGTCTACTGTACAATCTCCGATTAAGTCATTTAGTACTGAATATAAACGTCTCGAATATCTGGAAAAAGAAGGCACTTATATACCCCCGAGAGAAATAGTTATTGGTCAAAGAATGTGTAACGTTAAAAAGCGTGGTGTAGTAACTTACGTTCCTATAGAATGTAAAGAGCAATTAGTTCCTCTTAGGAACGTATTGCAAAAAAAATTTTCACTGAATAATGTCATGGCAGAAACTCTTGACTATGTTAACCATTTGTCTTTAAAGTTAGTATTTCCATTATTCTTATTTTTTGATGATTATAAAAGCAGGAATGTACTTGGTAGTCATTCCGGTATCCATAAACTAGGGGCTGTTTATGTATCTGTTGCTTGCATTCCCCCACACCGTGCTTCTGCCTTAACTAAGATATTTCGAGCCTTATTATTTCACTCATCTGATAGAACAACCTTTGGGAATAGTGTAACATTCCGTCCTTTGATGGAAGAACTAAATCTTTTGTCTACATTTGGAGTTGATATAGATGTACCCGTATATCAGGGTAAACTGTATTTTACGTTGGCTCTCTTAATTGGTGATAATTTAGGAATACATTCCATTACTGGGTTTAATGAAACATTTTCTTCGAATTACCCTTGTAGAATATGTAATATTTCCAAAGAAGAACTGAAAAAGCAATGTTCTGAAAATAAACAAATACTTAGAAATGCTGAAAATTATAATGAACAATTGCAAAAAAATTGTCCCGCTAGCACAGGCTTAAAAGAAAAGTGTGTTTGGTTAGATGCAATGATGATATAGACATGGATGGACAATACCCATACAAAATCGCGTTCTGTTTTCAGGTTAAAGCACTAGCGTCATCTGTCGGCCACACCAGACACTAAATCCTATGATCCATTTATCCTATTCCTTACATCACGGTCGATGTTGCCATCGCTTTGCATTAATGACCCAAGGTACCGGAATTCGGAGCAAACTGGTAGGAATACACCATATAAGGCAATGTGGGAAAAGCTGGATAGACCACCAAAGTCACAGAACATGTGTTCAGTTTTGGTTCTACTTATTTTCAGTCCAACACTTTCCAACTTTTCTTGCCATTTTCCCAGCCTGCTCTGGACCTCAAGTGCATTGTATAATATTTGGCATATATTTTACGATCGGCCGTCTGCCTGACATCAACCCTCCTTGGGAATTCTTAGTTTCTAGGAGAATGGATATTGAGATAAATAAATAAATGAACATTATTAAATTATTAGTTATTTATTTAACATCTTTTATTCCTTTACTTTCTTTGAAATTATAGTAGCAAACCATATTTTTTTCAATATTTTCTACTGTCAATCACCTATGTCAAAGCACCTATACAGACTTTTGTTCAGGGCATTTAAATCTATAATATATCAAAATTTTAGGGCATTTAACTGAAACCACATTTTTCATATGTTAGGCCAGCAGTTCTTTAAAACATTTTTTAAACCAAACACAAGCTTTAAAATTTTCAGTTGAAATCCTGGGGTTATATCCATACTAAGCTTACGCACCGAAGTCCCGCGAAATGGCACTACCAATTCCGATCACTGGACATCACATTAGAAACCTCTAAAATTATCAGTGTTTCTCTACTATATTATGCATGTATTACACATATAAACCATCCTCTTGAATCACTCTATTTATTATAAACAAACCGCATTAAAATCCGTTGCGTAGTTTTAAAGATCTAAGCATACATAGGGACAGACAGCGGAAAGCGACTTTGTTTTATACTATGTAGTGATGATATTATTCAGTGGTTACTAGGTTCAATTACTTTGTGACTTTCTTTAAATATACAGGGTGTAATCGTTAAGTGTGGCCAGGCCATAACTCCGTAAATATAACAGATATCAGAAAACTTCCAACTGATATCGAAAGTGCGTTACCCAATGAGTAAAATTACATTAATAACTTTTTTTAAATAAAAGTATTAATATTAAAAATATTAAGTTTAAACGCTCCCATACAGTTAGTACCTACGACGACTCACTCCCAAAGAAGAACGTCGGTGCCGTAAGAGATAAAACTGCTTGAGATTCATTATTTGCACGAATAAACTGTAATAACATGATAATTGATTGATATGGAATAAAATAAAACAATTCATGAATAATTTGATAACGGTGAAATGACTAGACCGTACAAACTAGTCTTTATCCGAACGTCGGTCCGGGTTTGAAGTTAATGTTTGGGATAGTTCTGATTTTATTTAAAAAAAGTTATTAATGTAATTTTACTCATTGGGTAACGCACTTTCGATATCAGTTGGAAGTTTTCTGATATCTGTTATATTTATGGAATTATGGCCTGGCCACACTTAACGATTACATCCTGTATATCAATATTTTAAGTGATAATTCAGAAGTGTTTGTTAACATGATAAGACAAGTTAGGATGAATTCTGTACATATAGACTACTCCTGACAATTACCATTTTCGGTAGGAAGGGATGTCAAGAACAAATCAAAATACTTACCATGTCTTTTCGGATAAGACTATAAGACCAACGAAAAGGATATAGGCCACACTATCATATGAATCAGAAGGGCCCGGGTTCGAATCCTGGTCAGGGCATTTATTTGTGTGTTCATCACAGATACCTGTTCCTGAGTTATGGATGTTTCCTACGTATTTACAGGCCAAGAAAATTATATTTTTTCGAAGAATTAATTCCCAGCAGGCTGGAAATCGCTTTAATACCTTCATGTGGTCCTAAATGCATGTAATCCGAGTTTGCCCAATCCCAAGAGATGTGCATAACTTTTTAGCGAAATTTTTGCTCTTTCTCAGGTTTTTGCTTGTAGCTCGAAAACAGTACGTCCGACGGAAAATGTCATGTATATCAATATTAAAGAGGGTTAAATTATGCATCGAATGAGTAACTTAACCGCTAATTCGGTTCAGCGGTACAGCCGAAATCAAAAGTTATAAACCGGGAAAATGTCTCATTTAATTGAAAAACTCGTATTTTGACTTCCATACCACATATCTTTGAAACAGATGACTCCTGTTGAAAAACCTATAGAATAAAAGTTGTAGAGAATACTATTTCAAGTTATATTGACATCTCAATTTTCAAATAGAGTCATTTTCAAAGACTAAATTTGGCATGAATTCCAAATCAGTTTTTTCTAAATCCTTCTGAGTTGCATATTTTCCATAAAATATGAGGTGTGAGGCGTATATTTAATGCACTGTTACAACTAAAAACATTTAATTGCAAATTTCTAAAACGTACCCAATCAGAAAACTATTTATACACCGTGTTTTATTTTATTTCCGGTAATTTCAAGGGTATATTCCTGAGCTTAACTTAGGTTTATTTCTCGAAGACGCCAGTGTCCTACTTAGCTCCAGTTCCGAGGTAATCGATATTTTATTAATTGGCTACTTTCCTAAAAAAATATATTTTGTCCGTCAGTTAGATTATCAAAAAATATTAGACACGTATTTTTTATTTTGTCAATCACACAAATATTGGTGAAGATATAGCCCGTTAAAGTTCCGCGTGACGTCACATTTCAGTACAATTTTTAGTATAATGTGACGTCACGCGGAACTTTAACGGGCTATATCTTCACCAATTTTTGTGTGATTGACAAAATAAAAAATACGTGTCCGATATTTTTTGATAATCTAACTGACGGACTAAATATAATTATATTGTTTTTACCCAGTCAAGTACTCAATTGTAAACCTACATTTAATTATTTTTTACTCTGAGAACCCACTACAAAATGATGCACCTGTGTGTTAAGTCAAATAGGTTTTTTTTTTTTTTTTTTTTTTATACTACGACGGTGGCAAACAAGCATACGGCCCACCTGATGGTAAGCAGTTACCGTAGCCTATGGACGCCTGCAACCCCAGAGGATTCACATGCGCGTTGCCTACCCTTTAGGTACCTATTCACTCCTTTTTTGAAGAACCTCATACTGTAGCCCGCTGGGAAAACCTCGGCAGGGAGTTCATTCCACAGCCGCAGCGTTCGTGGGAGGAAATTCCTCTTGAACCGTACTGTGCGCGACCGGTTTAGTAGTATTGATACCCCAATCTGTATATTAACTCAACCAAAAATTTAACAGCATGATATGGCAATGAAAACTCGAACATTAACAATCCGTGATACAAAGGTATCATATTGTATTGAAAATTTTATAATTGAAATAAAAATGGAAAAATTCACCGCGACGAGCAAGATTTGAACTTGCGACCTTTCGGAACACCGGTCCGAATTTTTCCATTTTTATTTTAATTATAAAATTGAAATTTCGATTGCAGACGTTTCTGCTTAGTACACAATTAATATTGTATTGATTTTTAACACACAGTTACATGACTTTATAGTGGGTTCTCAGACTAAAAGAAAAATATACATAATCAGAAAGACGAAAAAGAACTATCGATTACCTCAGAACTGGAACAAATTAAAACACTAGCATCTTTAAGAAATATACTTAGGTTAAGCTCAGGAATGTACCCTTGGAATTACCGGAAATGAAAATAAAACACGGTGTATAAATAGTTTTCTGATTAGATACGTTTTAGAAAATATGCAATTAAATGTTTTTAGTTGTAACGATGCATTAAATGTACGCCTCACACCTCATATTTTATGGAAAATACAAAACACTTTTTATATATCTTATTTGCTTGGCCTATTAAGTATTTATCTATATTTATTTATTATATATATCGTTGACTAGTACCCACAACTTGTGTTGTGGGTACTAGTAAGGCTTGTGCCTTATTGAGCTTACTGTGGAACTAGGTAGATTTGTGTAAAATTGTCCCATAATATTTATTTATATATTATATTATATGCAGAAATGTTTAAAAAAAAATATTTTATGGTTTTTAGTTGCTTATTAGAGCCTGAGTTAGAAGATTAAATGTTTTGGTTTAATTTGTCGTTTTTTAAGATTTTTATTTACCCAAAATAAATAAAACTTTAAAAACATTTTAGCTCTTCTTTAAATAATTTATTATGTTTATGTAACACATATGCAAATAGTATACATAAATAATACAATAAAATAATAATATGGGTTTCATACAAAATGGATATATATATCAAACTTTTGATATATATCGGATATATATCATAAATATCCGATATGTTGATATTTATAATAAATATCGGATATTTGCGAACTCTGTACAAAAGTACGACTAAACGGTGGTTCAATACATATTTGAGTTATTAATTGAATAAAGGATGTTTTTTCAGAAATCCCTAATGAAGGGGTAATTTGTCAGGGATATCTAATAAAACTACGCTACCTAGCTTAATTGTCTACTTAATAAGTTAATACTGATTTTAACATTCTAATAATTCCCAGTGCTACTTTCGCACACGATTTCGAACTTGCTACCACATCAACAATTACAAGAGATATTTAAATAAAAAAAATAAACATGCTGAACTCATCAACTTACCGTTTTAACTTCACAGCAGGCAATTCGGTGATCATTATCTGATTTGACTGATGAACAACATTTTCGCTTAACTGGCATGCTACTATGTTGAAGTCTGTGAACGTTTTGAACAGGTCATACGAGGCCCCGGATGGCAGTTGGTTGGACGATCTGATGGATTTGTTCACTTTCGTGTATCCACCCTGCAAAGTATTACAATTTATTAGGAAAAGATGTATTTATCAAAAAAGTTCTGAAGCGCGACGATTATTCCTAATTCGTATTATTTTGCTACTAATCTTCTTCCTCCTAGCAGTTGACCCGGCTCGGGGTCGGCTTGACAGCCTAATCCTATGAATTGGCATAGGCACTAGTTTTTACGAAAGCGACTGCTTCTGACCTTCCAAGTTCCAACCCAGAGGGGAAATACCATAACCCGACTATGGTACCGTTAATTTTGGTCCATAAAATGTATTTTTGTTTGTAGCCTTACTTCGTTGTAATAAGGCTTAAAATGTAAATGATGAACCTACGCTGTGCAGAAAGAGAGTCGAAAAATGGCGACATTAATATGGTATGTATTTTACTTTAAAAGTACCTATAATTTGTAAATTTCCTGTTTTGGAAATCAATTTGTTAGTACCTAATAAAAAACATAAGGGCTAAACATGTTTTGACGAAAAGCATATCTTAGGGATATTTCGTCTATAAGTCTTTTTGCTCTAAATGCGCTCATACTGGTATAATAATAATAAAACACCCATAACTCAGGAACAAATATCTGTGATAAACACACAAATAAATGCCCTGACCAGGATTCGAACCCGGGACCTCCTGGCCCTCCTGCTACATAGGCAGGGTCACTCCCGACTACGCTAGGAGGCCGTTAAAATGGTATTAGAAACATGTCATCCTCTTAGCATTTGTCCCGCTTTTGTCACGGCTCAAGTGAGCCTGGGGTCCGCTTGGCAACCTAATCTTATAAATTGGCGTAGGCAGTAGTTTTTACGAAATCGACTGCCATCTGTCCTTTCAACCCAGAGGGGAAACTAGGCCTTATTGGGATTAGGTCAGATTTCCTCACAATGTTTACCTTCATCGAAAAGCTACTGGTAAATATCAGCTATTTCGCACAAAGTTCTGAAAAACTCAGTGGTACGAGCCAGGGTTTGAACCCTGATACCTCAGGATTGAAAGTCCCACATTGTACCGTTAGGCTACCATCGCATATGCGCGTATAATACAGACAAACGCCGTTATTATAAACATGTAAAAAAAAAATTACATAAATATAAAGGCAATAATCTTGAGAGCAGTATTTTATTAATATAATCATAGCAAGCAATAATCCAGAGACAAGAGTGTGAATCAATGCACACTTGCATCACTGAAGTCAGCTGCATCGAAACTTATCTAGAAGACCAACAAGTTTAACCATTTTAAGCAATATTATTAATTCTTTCAACATGACAGTAAAAATTACAAATTAATTGGTAATCTCACAATGACCATATCCCTTGAATTGAAATTGCCTGTACACTGATTCTTTATCAAATATGCTGTCACACATTCATTGAACTTATGACACTCAAATAATCATAAATATAAGATCTATTTCAACAGCTAGTTTATGGTGGTTTTGTGGCAACCACTGCACACAAAATACCGTAAAGGTAAAACGCATTAACCTCCCTGTGTAAAGTAGAGATATTAACAAATCGATAGCTCTACCGTTTTACAGACAAAGTTAGAAGTAATTGGATTCTAGGATGCATACAAGTTAACAAGTACTAAAAGAGGAGCAGAGGTACAGTCAACCAATTTGATTCCTAGGCCACTCTAGAACCTTGTCACAATAGATAGTTTTGTAGCAAATAAGTTACTTTATATGTATCCACGGGCAACTGTCATTACGACAAGGTTCTACAGTGGCCTAGGAATCAATTGGTTGACCTTACATAAGAGATTATGTAAGTGTGGCTTTTATAAATACACCAGAACATTACACACACCTGGAGCATGTTTCTCAAAAGCTTGTAACTTGTGAAAAATGCAGGTGTCCCTATTTAATGAGAGGTGTCAAAAAGTGACTTCCCCTAGTATTTAAAGTTACAAGTTGAGTTGTGCCGTGCTCCGTTTACTATGAAAAACAGTCTATAGAGTGAGAACATTTCTATACAACACAGGGAATATTTTCAATAATTGCACAACTCTAGTTGCAACTTTTTGAGATATGATCTCCAGGCAAGATTTTAATATGATACGAGGGTTGCTACTTATATATCCGGAAACAAAAAAACAAACAAACGTACACGGCTGAAAATGGTTTTATTGTTTTTCAAAGTATTCCCCTTGATGATCTATGCACTTTTGCATTCGCGTGAACCAATTTTTAAAGCAATTCTGCCACTCCGCCTGAGGTACCTCCATAACGTGTTGTTTGAATGCGTCGACAGCATCTTCAGCGGTCGAAAATCGTTGACCGCGTAATTTATTCTTTATATTTGGAAATAAATAAAAATCGTTGGGTGCCAAGTCAGGGCTGTACGGAGGATGACCCGTTAATTCCACATTTTGACCCTCCAAAAATAGATTTGTTTCGCGTGACGTATGACAGCTGGCATTGTCATGATGAAGAATGATTCTTCGTCGCTGGTTAGTTTTACGAATTTGTTCAAATACTTCCGGTAAGCAAATGGTCGTGTACCACTCTGAATTAACCGTTCTACGGTTTTCTAGTGGCACTGTAGCTACATGGCCATTAATACCGAAGAAGCAGGCCACCATTTGTTTCAATGTACTTTTTGCACGAGTAACTTTCGTAGGGTTCGGCTCATTTTGAAACACCCATACCGTTGATTGTTGCTTCGTTTCGGGATCGTATGCATAGATCCAGGATTCGTCACCTGTATAGATGTTATAAACGGCTTTTGAGTCACCACGGTTATATTTTTTTAACATTTTATTGCACCATTCGACGCGAGCATCTTTTTGCTCTTTTGTTAAGTTGTGGGGTATCCAACGCGAACAAATTTTTTTTACAGCCAAATAATTATGTAATATGCTATTAATGCTGGTCATAGAAATACCCAGAGTCGCCTCTATCTCGCGGTACGTAACATGTCGATCGTCCATTATAAGTTTTCGCACAGCCTCGATATTTTGTTGTACAACGACCGATTTCGGGCGACCTGCCTTAACTTCGTCCGTAAGCATACTACGTCCACGATTGAACTCACTAAACCAGTGATACACAGTAGTTTTAGATGGGGCTTCATCACCAAAAGTTGAAGTTAGTTGATCTATGCACTGTTGTTGCGTTAAACCACGCCGAAAATCATAATAAATCATAGCACGAATATTTTCACGAGTGAGTTCCATTCTTGCTGCGAGATGACATTTAAAACCCGTCAAAAACAAAACACGAGCGTTAATAAGAAAGAAAAAATATACCGGCCAGTACTTAAAAAAGTTCAAATTTTACCATGGAGGTCAAATATGCTATTTAAGAAGATTGTAATCCCGGTTTCCGGATATATAAATAGCAGCCCTTGTACTTCAGTGACATTAAGACATCAAAATTCAGATATTGGAGATTATCAAATTCTGAGGAGAAGAAATTTCTTTAAAACAATAATGATTGAAGCATAAGATCCTTACAGTGATATTTCAGCTTTTAATATTTATATCATTACTTATAGCAAGAAACATTTAACTCACATGCATATAGTATGAGATATGAAGATGCATACAACATTTGCAACATTAAATTTCATATTACCCACTTTATTTATCTGTGCAATGTCATGGCAATCAATTACAGGTAGTGGATTGTCATGCAAAGATAAGTTCTGCAATCAATTCTCATCATTAGTTAGGTAGCATGCCCGTAATTATTTTTTTCTACTCCTGTACTTTTATCTGTCATTTATACATTCGTCAACACCTTTATAAGAACATAGATAATACACTCGATGAAAAGTCTATCTAGTCTATTCCCCAAAATAACACTTGTTCTATAAAAGCGCCAAAATAGTATCGCGTAATCGCGTGCAAACACGACTATTAATATAAAATAAATTACTGCCAACCTAAGAAACCTAAATAAACGCAGCGTTTTTAGAAAAAAAAAAACTTTAAAAAATAAAAGAACCACAGACCTACTTCGTAGTTTTTTACGTTTTTTCGTTTGTTGGGGCAAATTGCAAACTTTGAAAGTAATTTAGGCATTTTTACTAATCTCTGTAGCTCTTTAACCTTTCGAGACCCGGACAAATATGGCGACATTCCGTCAAAACCCGAGCGATTTTTTGACAGCGTCAGCTGGCTCCCCGGGGAGCCGACGGGTTTTAGAGGTTTTTGAAGCTGGCTACCCAGGGAGCCGACGGGTCTCGAAAGGTTAATACTCGTAATTGATCATATACCTAACGACGGTGTGTATTTGTGTTAGTAATGTTAGTATTATTGAAAAATATTGTTTTAAAAGGTAAAACTTAAATGATTGTTGATTATGTTGACAAAATAACTGCGATATCCATGAAGTTTTCAATTTCGTATTTGATGTAAAAGTATTAAAATTAGATTCGTAGAAAAAGTTTTGTATGCAACGTCGTATAAGTAGGTAAAAAAATGTTCGTGGCGTTTTTCTTAACAATTTTCGCCTACGGCTCAAATTGTTACCCACGCCACTCACCTTTTTTGACCCCTCTTATACAACTGTTGCATAAACTACTATTATGTATTCTCTTGCCAGTTTACAGCCGCTATTCACTTGTAATGTAATGTAAAAATGCTTTATTGTACAATAACAAGTCCAAAACATTACAAAAATAGGAAAACACAAGTACAAACGCGAACTTATCTCTTTAAGGGATCTCTTTCAGTTAACCTTTGAGTAGATGCGAGAAGTGAGAAGAGGTAGACAAGACCGCCAATTGTTTTGCCTCTGCTTTTTTGTTTGTGTCTTGTGTATACTTTGTGTCTATTATGTGCAATAAAGAGTATTTATGTTATGTTATGTAGACAAATGTGGCAACATGTACAACAAGGTACAAGGTACTTGTAATTACATAAATCACCCTTAAAGTTTAGTGATACTAGAGAAATTTTGAGAGTACTGGTTTGGGCTTGAGAGACTGTAAAATGTTTCTGATACTGTGTTGGTTGGTACAATATTATCACATGTTTTTTTTATATGTCAATTTTCTAAGCTTGTGACCTTATAGGGCCACTGGACTGTAAATAACCTCTTTTGATTAAATACATATGTATACTTTTATGATAATAATGAAAAAAAAAAATTTTTTTATGATAAAATGCTTACACAAATCCACAACTTGCATGCTTGTTACTGGTAAGTGCTAGCTCCATAATGACCCAAATGGGTTGAATGCTAAATGAGTGAAGTTAAGCAAACCCTATACCTTTAATCAGGGGTGGGTACTTAATGCTCCAGTTGTAGTCATAGGGGCACTATGACTACAACTAAAATGGGTATAAGTATGTTTTGTGTTGACAAATATTGCTGTTTATTAATAAACTATAATTATCAATTACACTTCTAACAAGGTTTAACTGTGATGAAATCTGGTGTTTACTGAACCCAACGAGACAATAATGATAGCAAACAACGTCAATTGTTTAATATCCTAGTGCTGAGAACATTGCAAATCAATGATGTTCTACTCAATTTGAATAAACACTATATGAAAAAAACACCCTACATAAAGATAGTGCACGATAATGAGGTGCTGATGCAGTGTCGAAACCCCAAACTGATGTATGCTTGTTACGAAATTGTCCAAATTGTATTTAGTAAATCGGTTGATTCAATGCCGAGGAATAAGAATTCATTGCTGAACATAATCTGTTAACTTTCAATTTGCCTTCCCTCAACAACATCGCAGGCCACATGATTTTAACTATTATTACACAGAAGAAAACACATGCACATTGTTGTCATAACTCGTAAGAAAAAGTGTCGAAATAATTTGTTACAACACGTACCTGTGTTACTGATGTCAAATGAGGATAAAACTCCGGGGCTTCTGGATTTAAAACAGAATTCATTATGTTGACCTCAATAGCCAACTTATTATTGTAAAAACGTTAAAATAAAATGTGCTGTGAAGTATTCTAGTCCAGTCAAAGTAACGAATGAAATGAAATGAAATGAATGAAAAGTCGCCATGATTCATCAGTACAAAACAGATTATAAAATAATACACTGAACGAATGAAGAATGGTTGTCTATGACTGCAATGTTTTCTGAAAATGTTACCACCTTTACCACCCGAGTACTTCCTGTGTCTTGCGTGCTGTTTTAAGCACAGTTTAAGCACAGTACAAAATTGAAATTACTCACTTAAAATTCAAATCCTTAGAAAAAATATCATCGTAGAATAATATTTAAGCTGAATATATAGAAATCATTAGTTCTGTTATAATCTAATACCGGCTGTACACTCTCGCCGAGACAGGCCGAGGGCCGAGCGCGAGAATGTAAAGCCTAATAAGAAATTAGTTCCAATGAAATTCCGCAACATGGCGCATGATCATATATTTCTGGTCAGGCTTTGCCTCGAAAAGATATCTCTCCCCCGAGTTCTCTCGGTTCACATTACACATGATTGATGAATTTAGTACTGAATTCAGAATGAAATACTATTATATTATTCCGTGATTCAGATTAAAACGGCTATTGGACATGGCAATTTGTAGGGCCCAACCTGTTGTGTACCCTGCCTCTCCCTCACCCTCCTTCAGCTCCCTACGGGCCCAACCTCCTATTACACCTCCTAATACAACAAGTTGGGCCCTACAAATTGCCATGTCTAGAATGGCTATTAGTAGGTATGTGGAGCACCGTCCGTAAACGGCTATTACAGTTATTACACATGGTAATTTGTAGGGCCAACCTGTTGTGTCCAACTCCTGTCGGCGTTGGGCCCGTTATTACACTTTCCCTACAAATCGTCCCTACAAACCCAACCTCACCAACAAATCGTCCATACCAACGTTTACAGAGATGCCTTCAAAACATTTAAAAAATGTAATTTAGTGAAGCGCGGTGATAGTACTTATAACAGTATACATTAAATAAAAAAAGAAACTGTTTTTATTATTATAGATATTTAAATGACCGCACGAGATGCCTGAATCTAACTTCATCTGCCCAACCCTTCTATTATTTAAATACAAAACTAGATAAAAATATTAATTACCGGCGAATCTACACATTTTAACTTTTATTTTAAATAAAAAACCAGACGGAATGTGTAGCAAATTTATGAATAAAAAAGGTAAAATAACTCTAACGACCTCCATAAACAGCTGCGGGTGTCGGGCTACGATCGCCCCGATCGCCCTAGATCGGGACTCCTACTCCCTAGGCGCCATTACACCTACCAACCCGACAGGTTGGACCCTACATGTTGCCAATGTCTAATAGCCGTTGTATGCAGAACGGAACGAACAGAGTAGGCAGAGATGCAGAATCATAGACTAAAACGGCTATTAGACATGGCGATTTGTAGGACCCAATCTGTTGTGTCCAACTCCTGTCGGCCCCAACGCCCGTTATTACACTTTCCCTACAAATCGCCCCTACCGACCCTACCTCACCAATAAAGCGTCCCTACCGGCCCTAGCTCAACGTTTACAGAGATGCCTTCAAAACATAAAAAAAATGTATTGGTGAAGCACGGTGATAGTACTCATAACAATACACATTAAATAAAAAAAGAAACTGTTTTTTTTATTATAGATATTTAAATGACCGCACGAGCTGCCTGAATCTAACCTCATCTGCCCAAGCCTTTTATTATTTAAATACAAAACTAAATAGATAAATATATTAATTACCAGCGAATCCACGCATTTTAACTTTTATTTTAAATAAATAAATAAAAAAACCAGATGGAATGTGTAGAAAATCTTAGAGAATACATTCCGGATGGAGTAGCCATGTCTGTCATTTTCTATACATAAAAAGTCGTCGATTTTTGCGGGGGAGGGGAACGTCAAATATATGGTGGTGGTGGTGGCTATTCGTACGTAACGTATGACGTCAGATATGAGATAAACGTCAGTCCATACATATGTATGACCACTGGTCATATGTTTTTGGCAGAGGGGAACGCCTGTCTATGGCGACTCCGGTTGGTTGAATTCCCTAAGGTAGAAAATGGCTAACATTATAAATAAGAAAGGTAAAATAACTCTAACGACCTCCATAAACAGCTGCGGGTGTCGGGGCACTGCCGATCGCCCTAGATCGTGACTCCTACTCCCTAGGTGCCATTACACCTATCAACCTGACAGGTTGGACCCTACAAATTGCCATGTCTAAGAGCTGTTTAAACTCTTGCTTTAAGGCATAGCCTAATCTTTAAGGGCAGAAGTGAATTGACAAGTTGACAATGTTGACATTGACACATGTTTGACAGTAGGGTGGAGTAGTATCTACTAAGTAGTCTGTGGGTGGAGTATTGGTGTGAGGATGGTGTTGGGAGTTATGAGAGGAAATTCTAGAGAATTGAGGGTGCGCTAAGTGTTGTCGCATCACGTAGACTCTCCTCCGAGCCGCCCTTTGCGTTTGCGCGCTTGCTCCCTGATCGTTGAGCAGCTCGCGCATTTAGTTTGATACCTGAGCCAGCAAGAGACAACGAATATGATAGCATTCATCGAGCGAGTTTAAATAAGTACGTATCACGTTGTCGATATTTTGTGGGATAGGCAAGGATTTGTCTAAATATAACGGCGTTGCTGCCTGCTAATGTGTATATAAGGCTTTGCTTGAGATATCAGCCCGTTCCATGCTCCTGGTGGTGTTGTGTTTGGTTCGTTTGACATGACTATGGAAGATCCTTTCTACGTGGTCAAAGAGTAAGTGCGACGCGGCTGCGATCCCTAATGGAGTTGTTTTTGTGCGTATTTACATGGCACAGTATCATCTGTAGCTTGTGCACATAGGTCAAACAATGGTCGTACAATAATAATAGTCTGTGTTTAAATCACTTTGCAATGGGAACCTAAAAATAAAATCAATTCCATTGTTTGTATCTTTCAATGTACCTCATTGGGGTGATATCTTGACTTCTATTTTGCCTACTTTTATTGTTTGCTAAGATGTGAATATTATGCTTAGCAATATTAGTCACACATTTTTAATCATTTCTGCAGTTTACAAGTATAATTTGTGGTTACCATATACTTGAAATAAAATACTCTTTTAAAAACTCACAATACAATATTGTTACCATTAAAAATCAAACACCATGCAGCATGAATGGTGTGGTTAAATATTCAATTTGTGACAAAACATTACAATGGTTATAATAAGCATAGTAGGTATATAATATTAACACTAGAGGGGAGTTGTGTAAATATAAAAGCTTACCTAATGTATGGTTGTTTGTCAGGATCAGAATCATATTGATTGCCCCTAAAAAAACTTGGCAAGTCTGAGACTGGCAACTCATTTTTTGTGGTTTGTTATGGTGTTGGGTTGCTGTATCTCCTTTGTTTGATGCACTGAAAACCAGAGATGCAAGTAGTGTAACACAATGACAAAACTCGAAGTGAATGGCCAGTAACCAAAATGGCAGTATTTGTGTTTATTGTTGATTGTCTCATGAAGTTTGTATGAGATTAATGAATGACTACATGATCTGAAGATGTACCATACAGTAGAACCTCAATTCAACCACTTGTTCATCTGAATAATCAAAAGGTCGAATCATCAACATGAGGGTTTTTTGGGATGAGATCCAACATAAACACATTTTTACATAAACACAGTACTGATAACAGTTATACATATATATTGTATTAACATTTAAGATGCAGCAAGCATCAAATTCGCGCCAACGTCCAGATAAACTAAAATTAATTAATTATTAGATAAACTAAATTAGTGTTTGCATAATGGAGGTTTGGCTTATCAAGGTTCAATTGTAATAATAATAAGAAAGGAACATAAAACATTTATTTTGCATTTTTTATAAACAAATTGTTTTTTTTTCAATAGATGAACTAAATTGATTACCAATCAAAAAATCAAATTTCATTCAATATTATACAATTGTACTTGACAAAAATTTAGATTTTTCATAATGTAGCCAATGAAATAATTTATGCCCTTTCTTGCCAATGCTATCTTACAAAGTAGTTACAATTGTATTTTCTTTTTGTTTACGTCTTTTGCTCTATTAGGCGCAACCATGATCGCCTTAATCGATTAAATACATTACATTTCTTAGTTATCTATTTGTGTTAATACTGATGTCAGTTTTAACACAAATAGTGGACACCATGTGGTGTATTCAAGTGTAAGAATATAGTTCTAATCAATTTAAGATAAATATGTCCTAACAGTCATACACGGGCATAGTAAGGTCATCAGACATATTTATGAGACAATTGTTTTGATACTTATTTTTGCACTTGGCTGTACCAAAATACTCCAACAAATGTATGTGTTCCATACTCAGTGAGGTGTTTAAGGCACTAAACAAGACTCGTGGCCTATACCTGCGCTGGCAGGAGATATCGAAGGCCCCCGTGGCCCCCAACAGCCCCGAGGTTGAATGGACCTCTACAGAGCTAAGGAACGCGCTGCGCAGCATCGAGTGGGACTTAGAAGATCTTGAAGATACAATTAATATCCTTTTTAAATGGCATTGTTGCAGGAGTTTGTTCTACATAACAATCATACTGATTAAAATGTGTACTATTTCTTTTTGCTTAAGTTTTTGAGTCCACTGTAAAAAATTTTTTGCCGCTACACACTCCTTAAATTTTTTTCGCCATTTCTTAAATTATTCATCACTTTTTTTTAGGTAATTTGGTCATGGACATGCAAGGCTTGTTTTCTTTTAATTTAATTATGAGTGTACATGCAATTTTGCTGCTGTTATTGCGAAGGCTCAAGTTCTGTTTATGTTCCTACTTATCATTTACTCATTTATACTTGCATCATTTTACTTTCTTTATTCCTAATTTCCCTACTTATGTTTTACTAGTGGACCTAGCAAACTTTGTACCGCCAGCAATTTTTTTTTAATTTTCCAATATTTTAATAGTTCTTCTGCTATTCAGAGCGCAGATAAATCCAAAAATCAAACATTATTAAAATCGGTCCATCCGTTCTTGAGTTACAACTTGTTTTTTAAGATATTCATATTTAATACTAGCTGCAAAGACGCATATAGCGAAAGTCTTTTACACATAGTGTTCTTACAGTGAATAGCAATAAAAAATATAACAGTTCGCATAGTCTTCACATACGAATTCTATATGGATTTGTATTGTTTACCAAACAATATAGACTACTTTTTTGGAGTACTTACATATGTTATGTATGTATTTTGTTTAAGTTAAGTTTTTTGAAGTGGTAGATTTATATTTTTTATCAATAGTAGATTGAATTCAAAGCTTAAAACTGTATTTTTTTTTAATTACATATATTTACTACACAGACATAACGTAATTAATTACATTATGTCTGTAAAAAGATAAAAAAAAAAGATAAAAGATATTTATTCTTCAATTTAGGCACATTGCAATGCACTTATGAACGTCAGAGAGAAAAAGAAAAACTACCACCGGTTCTAACACTTCTAACCCTACACATCTGACCCGAGAAGTATTATTTATGACCGGCAAGAAACTCGGCGGGACTTATTTTTTCAAAACAGTAATACAGTAATATTATATCTTAAAGATACACAATAATGCGTAGTTCTATAAGAAGACATATCAAAACAGCTTGAGAGATATACAATGTACGTATTGTTTAATTAAAATAAAATAATAATAATAAAATCCAAATCTGATTGCTTCACAAAACGTTTGATATAAGCATATCAAAGCAAAGATAGGAAAGCTCCTATCTGAACTGTGTCCTCTAAATCTTAGATGATTTTGTAGTAGTTTCTGGTTTGGGCCATGCATGTTTGTCCGTCATATAGCCCTCGACCCTGTAATAACCCTTTGACATTAAACTTTTTTTCAAATATTTCTTAAGAGCTGGAAATGATAAATTTAAAGCATCGACGGGTAACTTGTTATAAATGTGAATACCTTGACCAAAAATGACTTATATGCCTTGCGGATACGATTACTTCTGATAGCAAGCTTGTTTTTATTTCTAGTGTTATAGCTGTGGATGTTAGAAATTTTTTTGAATGTATCTATATTCTTTACAACATAAATAATATTGTCATAGATATATTGGGAAGCAACAGTTAAAATGTTAATTTCTTTAAATAGTTCTCTAACTGATGCACCTGCCTTTAAGTTATACAGAAAGCGGATGGCTCTTTTTTGTAAAACAAATATAGTCTGTATGTCAGCTGCTTTGCTTTGCTTTGTAATTAATTACATTATGTCTGTAGCTGTATACGTTACAGCTTGATGCATTTTAATGTTATATTTACTTTAAAATCCATAAAGCTGTTTTCTCGTAATATTTACTAGGCTTATTATGTACGTAACATCAGTGGAATCGGCGCGTCAAGATTATCCGTAGGGAATTCAGAACGAATTTGGCTGTTCATTGGCTGCATTAAGCTGCGCTGTAATAACTTAATGAAAACATAGAAAGACTATGGGAAACGAGTTCTCTTGGCGCTCTTAGACATTAGGGGACTTGAATTGTCATAACAGCCAAACTGCTACGCTTACAACTGACTTGAAAGAATTAAATGAAACACATTTTCCTTAACTCTTTCTTCACGTATTGTCGAAAAGAATTCGTCGAAGTTCAAGATCGACAATAAGGAGATCAGCGACAGGCGGACGTTTATCGAGGCCACTAAACAGGAGGTTAAGGTGAGATTACAATTCTTTTGTCATAATGAATAAATAAATAAATAAATAAATAAACATTTTAGGACAATCTTACACAAACCGACCTAGTCCGACAGTAAGCTCAATAAGGCTTGTGTTGTGGGTACTAGACGATATATATGATAGATAGATAGATATTGATAAATACTTAAATACATAGAAAACATCCATAACTCAGGTACAAATATCTGTGATAAAGACACAAATAAATGCCCTTACCAGGATTCGAACCCGGGACCTCCTGCTTCGTAGGCAGTGTCACTACCGACTGGGCTAGGAGGCCGTTCAAAATCATTGTCATAGTTAATCATTGGCCATAATCTTTTATCATACACTAGCTTTTGCCCGTGACTTCGTACGTGCTTAAATAAATAGTAATGGCAAACTTTGAATTAGAGCACATAATATTCCTCCCCCTTTTTAACCAGGGTCTATGCAAACTTTTTTCGGAACACGCGTCGTTGGCGTGTTTTTCAGTCCATAAAGTAGTTTGTCTGCGTTTGGGTATTAGACGGAGAGCTCGCCACGTCAGATATGACACAGTAATGTAAACAACGAAACCCCTCTAGTTAATTTGCTATATGCTTATTTCTAGATCCGGACATCTGGCAGCTGTAAAGTGGTGGAGGATAAATAACGCAAATAACTTGAAGAACAAATCCTAGAGTTCTGGGTTTGATGCAATATAATGGGAAATAATGTAAATAATTAGATTATATCATAGCCAGAACTTTATGTTGGGGGAAAGTAGTACCAAATGATGTATAATGCAATTTATAGTTAGTCGCCTACTGTTTTTAATTCCGCAATAACACAATATGCTTTTTGTTCTAATGTTAAAATATAGACCCTCTTTTCCAACTGTAAAAATTTGTTGATCTGTCACTCTGACCTCCACCCATTAAATGCTGCCAGATGCCCGGACCTAGCAATAAGGATGGTAAAGCAATCTAACTAGACAGGTTTCATTGCTCTCATTATTGTGTCATATCGAGAGGGCAGAATTGCTCATGGCAAAAATCAAACGTCAATAGAGTTGGATCGTTGAATTTTATCGAGTTTTTCAGCTATCGATAAGTTCAGTCACCTTTTACATTTCTGACTTGAACACTAACCTCTTTGATTAGATTAAAAATAAATTGCATGGCAGTTAACTGTCATTTTTGCCACTAGTCTTTTTGCAACTAATTCACGTTTGTAAAAATTGGTTAATCCAAAACGAAAAACAATTAACAAATGGATAAAGACCCTTGTCTTGCTTACAACGAAAACAACTCAACAATATACTGCTCTAAATGTAAGGTTCACTTAAAACAACTAAGAAAATATTGAGTTTAAATCACATAACGAGTAAAACACATTCACCTGAGTTTAAAGAGGTAAAGAACGATAATAGTTTTTATCTAGATTTGATAATATTTCTCGTTTGTTGCAACATTTCATGGAAAAAAAATCATTAATAATAATCCGTAACATGTTATTCCGTAATGTTCATATGAAGTCTATTATTGTTTGCTTATGGATTTGAGGTTTAGTTTTGTTAATAAATAAATAAAGATACTCTAGGTAAATATAATTTCAGTTTATTCGATAGTCGATAAAATTCAACGTTCCAACTCTATTGATGTTTGATTTTTGCCATGAGCAATTCCGCCCTCTCTCATATCTGATATGGGTGTAGATAAAGTATGTTTAACTTGACACATTAAACAGGTGATGAAAGGCAAGATGAGCCTAAACAGGAACCGCGACGCGGACGGCACGGCGCGCGAGCCGCTGCTCGGCGACGAGAGCCCCATGCACTTCGGGAACACGTGGACCTCCACGCCCAAGTACTCCAAGTACTCGAAGCTGGCTAGTCAGACTGACAGGTAAACGATGTATACTGGCTGCTCCGAAAACCAATACTTAAAGGATTTGTAGAACAGCCGGAAACTAAATTCTTAGCCGCATCCAATCGCTACATTGAGTCAATAGTTACCACTAGCTCCATTACCTAGTATGCGCAATAATAATAATAATTTATATTGACATAATAATTAATTAATCCCCTAATTTGTTTGATTTATTTGACATCGCTTATGCTCGACTAACTTATTTTTAATTGATGTTATATATTTTACTTTATTAGAAGTTTTCATTTTATTCGAAATTGTATTGTTGTGACTTTTAATTATTATTTATTATCTTGACATTTCATTAATTATTTCGCCTCGTTACTAAATTCCAATTATTGTATTCTAAAGTTAAATTTAATTGTAATTCGAATAATGCATGTTAGCTATTAAGTAATGTAATGCAGATTAGCACGTAAGGTTTAACTGTCAGTGTTAATTTTATGCAATAAACAATCAATCAATCAATCAAACAGCTGATGGACTCTAAGATTAAGCCAAGTTGCCGCTAATGAAAATGGCATAGTTTTAGGGATATTGGCAATTTTATACTTCTGTAATAAAGCTTAAAGTAGTCATTTTGCCAATATGGAAAATATATAAAATAATGCCATTTTCAAAGGCTCAAATTAGCTTAATCTGAGACCTCATCAGCTGTTCTATCGGCCTTTTAAGTCTTCACGTTGGTTTTAGAGACATTCTGTGTACTTACTATCCCCTCTTCCGTATACTTAGATAGACGCTCCACAGAACTTAATATGCACACTACAAATGGAACAAACTGTTAATTAATAAAATCATGTTTTTTATTTCGTTAACAAATAATACACATCTCCTTAAAGAAAGCCAATGTATAAAAAACTCATTTACGTCACACTTGGCCATAATGTGAGTTTTATCGCACGCTACGCGTACGGTAAAACTCGCATTATGGCCAGGTGGAGACGTAAAATTGTGTACTAACCACGGCCAGTAAAAAAGAAAGCCCTCTATCGCATATTTACAACCCTCGCCTGCGACTCGGGCCACAAATACCTGCGATATCGGGCTTTCTTTCTTTTACAGTCCTTGGTAAGTAATGTACTATTAAAGCATGCTTACCAATAATAAAATAATTTGTATTGTCAACAGCCCGAACAGGTTCGACGCGTACGACAACGACATAATGTCGATGCAGGAGAAGATGCTGGTTAACCAAGACGACCAGCTGCAGGTTATAAGCAACTCGGTAGGCAGCCTCAAAACCGTCTCCAAACAGATCGGCATCGAACTGGACGAACAGGCTGGGTGAGTGGCTGCAGGATCGACATAATGTCAAGTCACGTCTGAAAATATGGATACATTTAATGTGATAAATCATGTGTCCAAGACTTTCGGTAATAGGCGGATTTCACACTGCTGCGGACATTTTAGACCCGTAAATCAAGATGGTAACCATCTTTTCCGCCTGACATAGCATCTGTGATATTTTAAAATTGGTAAATACATTTTATTTATTCATAAGGTTTACAACTATACAAAATACATAAAAAAACACATAAATATTAAAAAAAAAAAAACATTAATGGGGACTATAAACTAAATAAAATTAAAACTAAACTTAAATAACCCACAAAAACAATTATATTGTTTAAATTGTGTCTTAGTCAAATAATCCGTCCTGAGCCCTTCCAGACGCTCACCGCGTTGCCACGCTGAATCGCGATAGACAGCCTCTGCATCTGGAATGACCCGGAACGAGGGTCATGACCTCTCCCTCAACCGCCGTCCCAATTCGCCCAAGAAAATTTTGGCCTCTGCACCCCAACACCCGGACGTCTCCACTGCTAACGGGACAAACATATACCTGGACAGCAGCGCCGAGTTCTTGTTGCGCTTTCGAATTGCCGCTAACCGCGGTTTCAACATGTACATTTGCTGACAAATGTGCCCTCCTAATAATATCATTCATCATTATATTTGTCATTATTGTATAAACAGAAAAAATACTAGCGGATATCATTTTTAAGGATTGTAAATTCTCTTCGGATTCTCTAACTCCCCATACACATAACTACGAGTCCCCGGCACTGGAATCGTTCCACATGCAACGGCGTTGTGGCTTTGCGCAATAACCCTATTAATTAATAAAACGAGCCATGCATATATGCATGTTTAAACTACTTTGCTGTTTACTTATGTATACAAATACCTACATTATTAAACGTACATATCTAACATCTATCTATCTATCTATCTATCTATCTATCTATCTATCTATCTATCTATCTATCTATAGCACCCTTTACAGCGCCCGTCTTCGGAAATGGGCCTCTTTTCCACGCTTCTCAATCCATTGCCATCTGCATCTAATTTTCGCCAGCTTGTCGACAAATGTCGTCCTTCCATCACTTTGGTGGTTTACCACGACAGCTTGTGTTAGCAGGTTTCCAATTGAGGATGCGTCTCGCCCAGCGACCATTGTCCATTCTAGCAATATGCCATACATGGCTAACATATTATCTCTAAATTTCCAGTATGCTGGACGACCTCAACACAGAGCTGGAAAATGCTGACTCCAAGTTAGATTCCACCATTAAGAAAGTCGCAAAGGTGCTCCACATGAATAATGGTAAGTTAACAATGTCAAAGATGGCGGCCGTGTTATTGAATACCGGAAATCATTTTATGTTTTTTTAAGCATTTTTTCTTCTATTTTTATTTTAATACGCCTGTGGCAACCCTTTCTAATCAGACACCTTATTTTGCGGCAAATAATTTATTTGTGATTATTTATTTTGAATCTCTATATTGGTATGTTACCGCCTATGTGCAAGTGGCAAATTGATACCGAAACAACACATTCAATATTGATTTGTTTATATCTCAATGTCAATTACCTCAACCAAACATTGTGCTGCATGTAAAATTAGAAGATTTACAAGTTCATAGTCATAGTGAACCGTATTTGTAACAAAACAAGGTCAATTTTTGTTTAATTAGTTTTGGTTCACACCTGGCGATGTAATATCCGTCTACTTGCTACAAAAATGAGGTTAAAACCCTGCTGTATTCTAGTTCCAAACGTTTTAGTTTTCGGTCATGTTTACAAACTTTTTGTTTGTAGTGTAAGTGTATGGAATTGACATCTCCAAAAAGATGATTTTTAATGGCTCGCAACGCCAACTGTGCCATGCCTAACACATTTATTGGATCCTCATTCAATAGGTTCAGAGCAAATGTTCGATATAGGTAGTTTTCATTTGGTCCCACGGCTAAGGGTAAAATTAAGGTAAATCGCTAACTCCCCCCCAAATGGGGCCCCCTCATACTAAAAATGAACTCATACCTACAAACAGAATTAACTTTAGTATAACTTGACCAGTTATTGAAGGGTGGCCAGTAATTAAAACCTTATACTAAAATGAATACTGTTTATAGGTGAACAGAGTTCATTATTAGTATGAGGTGGCCAGTTATTGAACGGTGGCCAGTTACTGGCAATTTACCCAATTACCAAAAATGAAATTTTTTTTGAGCGATATTAGCGCCTAAAGACATGATTTGGCAGTTCAGACTGTTACGCAAGGTTATTTGCATGTAACTTGGTTTAAAATACAATCTGTTGTAAGTATATTTGGTGACAATAAAAAATTAAATAAGGTAAATAAATATGGCTGCGTTTCTAGGCAAAAAAGCAATTGACTCATGACAAAATATTATTTAAAAAAATCGTTTTCACTGAAATATAAGTAATTAAACCATATTTTTACTAAACATTAACACAAATAAAAAGTTTGGTGTGTATAAGCTGACAATGAAACCAAGGTTGTACTTTAGAAGTGCGGGATTGCGAAGCAATGAAGGTAAATGCCTTTGTTTAGATTATTTTACTTTTATATTAGAGGTAATGAATATCGTTAGTTAAATTAATTTATTTGTTGTTAGTTGCATGAATATTTATTAAAAGCCCTGTCACACTTGAATTTTTTTAGTGTCCTAACTAGCATCCTAATTAGGAACCTAACTTTATTCAATAGTAAATTTACTTGCTAAATGCGGTTACACTTGACTAAATTTAGAAACATACCCCCTTATTCATAAACGTGACGCTGCCTATGAATCAGGGGGTCCCGGGTTCGAATCCTGGTCAGGGCATTTATTTGTGTGTTCATCACGGATATCTGTTCCTGAGTTATGGATGTTTCCTACGTATCTATATTTATTTATTATATATATCGTTGCCTAGTATCCATAACACAAGCCTTATTGAGTTTACTGTTGACCTAGGTCGATTTGGCTAAGATTGTCCTATAATATTTATTTATTAATTAAGTAAATACAAAATAAAGAAAGGTCACTTCACAGTTGCCATAACTCATAGAATCAATCTAAGTCAGCTTTTGAGTTAGCATATACACAGTCTCAAAGAAGATTTACCAGAAATGTGGGTCGTGGAAATTTGTAACCGGTCAGTGTAATACCGTAATAAGACTGTCAGAGAAATTGCTGTACGAGGCGTTCATTACTGCACTATTTTGGGCCCTTTTTTTGGGCTGATTGCCTATCCCGTTGTTTATTATATATCGGAGAAGTCAGCAGTGAAATCTATAAGTATACTAATAATACCACCATAACGACACGCATTTATAGAAATGTGGAGTTAGCACATAATTTCACTGCAGATTTAACTTAAGAGAATTTAAGAATTGTTTTTAGGTTCACTCTATGTACCACTGTATAAACATGTTTTACGATTTACCACTTTCTCCCCAATATACTTCAATATCTTTAATCTGTTTCAGATCGACGTCAATGGCTGGCAATCGGCATACTCCTCGGTCTATTAGTCATAATCCTAATATTGTTTGTTATAATCTGAGCTCAATATTGCGACGCGGGATGCCTCGCCGTGCACTCTGAAACGCTCTAAAGTAGGGATGCAAATCGATTGTTATATTCATCGATTGTTGACGTTTACAAAATTGATTGATCGAGTATTCTATTCGAATTGACTTTTCATATGAAACCGTGTTTTTTTTAATTATTTTGAATTATCGGAGTAACCGATTAATCAATTTTTTTCGCTTCTATTTATCGATTTTGGACGTCCCTACTCTAAAGTAGCCAATTCATCTTTAAACTCAGTGTAGTCAGCAACAGAAGTAACTAAGCGGGTGAGATGTTCTAAATGATCTTCACGCGCTCTTATTCTCTTAACAATAAAGTCGTGTCCAGCTCATTTTGAACAACTCACCCACTTAGCTACGTCTGCTGCTGACTGTACAGTCACCAGCAATAGTATCTTCCTACACGAAGTCCGCCAAAATATGTGACCCGCTCTTATGGCCCTGCTAATAAGAGCGTGTCACATATTTCTGCGGCCTTCGTGTAGGAAGATACTATTGCCGGTGACTGTATGTTAGCATTTCATAAAGTAATAATCCCACTTCCGAACTTGCTTCTGTTGCATGTTTATTGTGTATACCGTAGCCTGAATATGTTTTCAGTGGAGACTAGCGTCAATATTGTTATATATAAATTTACAATTCACCATTTATATTCCTTTTTTTTGTATAATTAAATGAAGTCAATGAGAATCAGAAATAGTTAATATTAAATCTGTATACAGGTGGAACCAGGGTTACCAGGCCCAAAAATGAAAAAGCCGGACTCCGCGCTTAATTTAGTCGGACGTTTGATCCCAAAAGCCGGACATGCCTTTTTAATAGCTAAATATAGCTGCTTTTGTCTGACTGGCGGGTAGCGTAAGTCAGACAAAAGCCTAGCAAAAGCCGGACAGGCCGGGCGAGGAATTATTTGGCCGGACACACCCGTAAAAATCCAAACATGTCCGGCTGGCAACCCTAGGTGTAACAAAGATACTGGAGATTCGTTTAAGGGCATAATTGGTATCGTTTTGAGACTAAGAAAAAGTAGGAGACAATTTATTTTATCTACACTCATATTGTAAGTTCTCTAAAACGTGTTCGAAAACGGTAGGCAATGGCTAGCATTACCACGACCGATTTTACTATGATAAGCTTTTTATCTGTGGCAGTAACGTAATTTTAACTTTTCATGCTCAAATGTTGATGTGCTATGAGTTTTGATAACCTAATGTACACCTGCACCCTCCCGCGCATCCGCCGACAGCCCGACACGCGCCTCCCCGACACAATCGAGTTGGTCATGGCGGTGCAATGGCGGCCATTCTATGGTTTCCGAATACGGCATTTTGGATAAATAGTATGAGTGTAGATAAAGCAGTGTATGCAACTGTACGCCTTTATATTAGGCCTTAAAACACTCGTGTGATCTTATTATGAAACTCACCTGCGGCTCGTTTCATAAAACCACACTCATGTTTTAAGGACCCTTATTACGTAACAGTTACATAAAGTACTATAAAAGCAAAATGTTTTTTTTTTCACACCAAATTTTTTTTTTACTTTTCATAATTAAAACACGATACCAAATATGCCCTTAAAAGTATCACCAGCAGTTTTCTTACACCTGGTATATATATAAAAAAAGTCGTGTCGGTTACACCGTTTATAACTCAACAACGGCTGAACCGATTTTAATGATTCATGATTTGTTGGATTGGTCTCCGTTCCGAATAGCAGAATAACTATTAAATATTGGAGAACTTTAAAAAAATATTGTAGTTGGCGGCACGTATTCTATAATTAATATTTAAATATTAACCGAAGAATACTTGCATTGGACTATACGTTCCTGTTGTTAGCGCTGATATACTATCGTTTGTCGTGTAAATTATAATTAAATTGATGTGGACAATCTTGTGTTTCATGTTCGCCACATATGAACGGTGACCTAGGCTTGTATATTTATTTATAAACGTAAATCAGTAATCGTAATTTTGTAACGTTCCGTAATATTACGACCTATACATATAGATATAGCAAACGCACATGTATTAAATGCGTTTTAAATATCACTCTGTGACTTAACAAATAATGAAAAAAAAAAAGAGTTAATATATAGTTTTTTTTGTTCATATAGATTTGACGTTTACACCGCCAAGTTGGCGTGGTCTGACCACAGTTGTTCTTATGATGAGAATATAGGTACACATAAAGGAAAATGTGTTAGTACCATATCGCTGTAACCTGTTGAGCCGAATCTTTAGGTCTCTTTATGGATGTATAAAATCATTACGGATACCGCGCCAATCAATTCAATTCAATTAAAATATTTTATTTTAGACTCGTGACCATATATTGTTAGTTACATTTGTTTACTTAAGAGCTATGTTAGAGTAACAACAAACGTAATACTTAAATCTACACTATAAACTACTTGGTTAGTGTACTAACCGTGACGTAAGTCAAAGTAGTACTAACTTGCCTCATCCAATGCCACATGATGGGGCAACTGAATCTACCAGCAAGCACTTTCAGAATGCTGTTTTGACTCTCCCTTACGTGACCCACCAGAGACGTGATTTTTTTGCGTATTTTCGCATGAAAATCGTCTGTGTCACCACTTAGGGAGTCTTAACAGCATTCTGAAAGCATTGTTGTACTGAACGCCAAGGGCGTTGTTGGCTCGTTTGGTATACCGAACCCAGAGGCTGCTAGAGTAAAAAGATTTAATTTCCTCGGAGCATCTAGCGAACCTTCGAGCCAGCATATTTCCTCTCACCGACAACGCCCTTCTCTCTCTCGATATCACTGTCATCACAGACAAGTCATTAGTTATTATGTGGCCCAAGTATTTAAATCGGCCCTTTATTCTTGTGTTTACACAAACACAACGGTTCGCCGAGCTGTCATTGGCTTGCCGAGAATGTGTACGTGCGAGTATGATGGAGTCACAGCTTTGCCTCAGCAGCGCGGTATCCGTTTTTATGTCATACACCCATGGGCCACTTATACAATGGTCAAGTGAAAAGGTACTGTAAACGTTCATAAATTATGCGTAGTTTTGTATGAATTGAAAACGGAAAAGTAACTATTAAGAGTTCAAATATAGTCCAGGTAACTAGTTTTACGATAAAATGACTCAAAACTAATTTTAATGTGACTGTAATTTTATGCCTATCTAGTTTCTATAGAATCTTCACACTTCCTACTGACGTGGCCGTAATTTATGTAAGTCTAGCGAAAGAGAGATACTGGCAGAGTTAAAAAATGACCATTTTCTATACATTAACCTTTATTATTAGGATTCATAACCCCTTCAGTCTCAACATTCATTACGTATTATGCAGTGTTCCTTGAAGTTTTTTGTAAATTATACTAAACCATTAGCCAATTGAGCCGTTATACAATGTGGAACATCAAATAAGTACTGAAAACCTCAGAAACTCGAATATATATATTTTTATGTTGATTAAGTCTAATCCAAATCAAGTGTATTAATTAAACTTGATTCGTAGCAACTGACTTACTTACTCTGACGACAAAGTTCGTTTCATAGTCATGTTAATAAGGGATTAAGGAAATTACATTTACCCAGTGAGATGTATGAGTAATAGTAGTTTATGTAACTGTTACGTAATAAGGGTCCTTAAAACATGAGTGTGGTTTTATGAAATGAGCCGCAGGCGAATTTCATAATAAGATCACACGAGTGTTTTAAGGCCTAATTACGTACAGTTGCATACACTGCTTTATCTACACTCATATTATATATATTAAATTAAGTGTTCGGAAACCATAGAATGACGGCCATTGTACCGTCATGGCCAACTCGATTGTGCCGGCGCTCGCGCGGGACCAATCGAGTTGGCCATGGCGGTAACATTATGTTATCAAATTCGATGTTCCAAATTTGAAACTCATTGCTTAACAATATTTGAGCATGCAAAGTTAAAATTACGTTACTGCCGCAGATAAGAAACTTATCATAGTTAAATCGTTTGTTGTAATGCTTGTCATTGTCTACGGTTTTTGAACGCATTTTAGAGTACTTACAGTATGAGTGTAGATAAAGTAGTATTTTTCATTCAAGACTGTAATCTCACAGCTCCTTACATACAATGGTAACCACTTTGTATGACGAGAGCTGTCAGAGTACTGTCTTAAAATACTAATTTAGATAATGGGTAAAAGTTAAAACACACTGTTTGGAGGTTTTCAATTGCTAATGTTATATTTTGTAAAGTACTAAAAATCTTACTTTAAATTATTTTAAGTAAGTCCCCTGCTTCACTGGGATGCCATGCGACGTTGCCGGCTACGGCAGCCAAACAAATCGTACTGACCTCAGTTGAGACTGAGAGGTGAGCTGCCATATACCTGTATGGCAGCTCACTTACCTGGCGGCGGTTTGGCAACGTCGCCATAGCGTCCTGGTTAGGCAAGGCTCTAATATACGTTACAATATGTTTAACCGCCAAAGTCGTACATAGTGATAATGAGGAACTCCATTTCAGTATAGTTTACCTTGACAAAACGCTATCATATTTATATGACAACAATCATAGAAGTTAGAAGCCAAGATAAGCGAAACGATATCAAACTGAGGTCCCGGTTCGTGAAGTCCATTTTGATTTCCAGTGTAACGTCACTATGAAATAGTAACATGGTGGCCAAATGTTCCGTTTAGACCGTAATTTGTAATTCCAAGTCAATTCAATCACTACACCGTGGAAATATCTTGTAAATTATTCACAAATTTTGTCAATGAACTTACACATTTGCACAAACAGTCGCCATCAGATATATAGGAGCACCCAAGGTGCTTAAAAATAACTGAAAAATATAAATGCACATGCTGTTGCTATTGGCATGTTACCTAGCGGTGTGTTTACAAAATGATGAGTAACCTAGCTACTCCGGTGTATCTGTACACCACTGTACATATTTCCACTAGTTCACCATATTTCTATCAGCTCACGATAACATTTTTACGCAACTTTATTTGTTTTAAGATGTTGGTGTGTTTCATGATTCACAAATTAGTTGTTAAGTGGTTATTTATTTCTCATTTTATACATTCACGTGGTGGATTAGGTGTTTAAACGTTAGATTAGTATTCGCGGGATAATTCGGGAGACGTGATCAGAAATAAGGTTTTGGTACTATTGTGACGTCCCTTTTCTACCTGATATACGCACCTAATGCCACCAAGACACTGGGCCTTACTTGTCCTAATATTAGTGATGTACCATCGGGTTCATATTTGCATACCCAATTTATCAATGAATTCATTCATAAGTTGGGTATGCAATTATGAACCCGATAGTACATATATCTTTCTTTACTATGAATGAACTAAAAAAACCGGCCAAGTGCTTGAAACGTACAACGGATGAACGGAATAAGAAAAAATAATTACTATAAGGTCGTATCTGCCTATGGAAGAGGTTTTTTGGACATAATTCGAAAACGCTTGAACCCTTAATGCTCAAAATAATTTTCATTGAAAGAATATGCGAAGATGTATGTATCATTACAATTTTTTTCACATTTTTTGGATCTTCCGCGGTTCAAAAGATAGCATAGATAGATAAAAAAAACATTTTTTTTGACTTTCTGGGTGATCATTTCTCAATATTTCAATTTATTTGATCAAAACAATCTTTTTTTGACACATGATCAAAAAATGTTTAAATAAACCTCAATGTGTTTTTAAAAGACCCATCGATTGATGTGCCACATGTTGATATTTATATGAATAATTATTGATATCAGAGCAAGAATTTGGCAGTTTTATCAAAGTTACCCTTTCTAGTCTCATCACGTCTTCGGGGCTATTTCGTATACTATTTATATAATATAATTTCTAAAAGGGCGCACATCTGAATTATGCGGTATTTGTGTTTGCTTCAGTGTCTATAAATATTATGTTTTCCTTGACGTACTGTTGCCGTTTCGATGTTGAGAGTTAAGAATGAGACAGACAATAACGTCCTCCACCCTGTCGCTTGACTGAGACGTTTTTTATATAACCCAGTCAGTATTCACTAAAAGAGCAGTGAGAAATCTACTATGGTCAAATCTAATACGACACATTTGCTCTATTCACTGTTAACAGTGTTAACCCTTTAACCGCCGCTCTCTTATATCTGAGACGAAGTGACAATGTTTGTAAATGTACGGCACCTTCATAAATTAAGAAAGGGTTGGAAATAGCGAGTTCTAATATTGTGCGCTCTGTTGCTGATTTAGTATGAGAGGCCGATCGCTCGTTTCAGTTGCGTCCGGGTATTCGACCAGTACCTACTTACTAATGTAGATTATCAAATATCGCTGCTCATCTAGTTAATACTTGGCTTAGGAGAGTTTTCGGTTAACCAGACGAACGTTTGACATTGTCGGTGCAACATAATACCATTTTATTGATAACACATTGGTACTGAATGTATTTCAAATTCGAAGTCTTAAATAACTGAAAGCTCTTTTAAGGAAATTTTGGGTAATATCGTAGCGGTACACATAAACATCTATCTCGGTCTCTGTAGCAAAGAGCAAGTGAGACACACGTTTTGCTGAAGTCAAATTAGATGCATTTAACCCGTATGCGATCTTATCCAAAAAACATATTGTCCTTGTAGGCTGTGAATTTGCCACAAAGATTTATATAATTGTAATCTTGTGGCCCAAATTAGTTGTGTTAATGTGACATTGTATAAATATCTGTTATAATTTATTACTAGGATGTTATTAATGTCATTGCGGTCTCAAGTCTTAAAATAAACCTATTTTGTTTACGGACATGTTTGTCTCTTTTTTATTAAATTGCAATCACCCGTGTCACATGTGCAGAAAACGGCAAGAATAAAGTAAATTCAAGAAAGTAAGGAAAGAGTCATTCGGGTCATGGGCACGTATTTTTTTTCTCAGGTCCGTAAAAGCTACTATTATGAACAAAATATTCGCAATAGCGTCTATTATATTTTAATACATAACAGTCGAATGGTTCGAAAACGTGCTCTTGCCACGACATGTGGGTAAAATTACGCACACAGTTGGGTAAAAGTACGCGAACATTTTCATTTTTGGCATTGGTGTAAAGGTACGTTTCGCAAAGTGCGTACATCTGGCCTCGTACCTACTTTTAACCCCAATCAACATTTCCTTACAAAATTTGGCCCTTACCCGAAGTCAAATAATACTACCTTCATTGTTACTTTTGCAGTATTTGCTACTTTTTAAACGGTTTTATTTAGCTTGACCCCGTATATTTGTATATTTATTTATACGCATCAAATCTTGCAATCGATTTTTCGACCATTTCTACTTAACAGATTTCGATGAAATTTTGTATCGTGTGTTGTCTCCGTGACAATAACTTTTAATAATATTTTCAACCTTCGATCTTCAAATCCTGATGCTGCAGAGACACTGCTTACCCTAACCGAGAGTCGTACACATCTGCTAATTTAACTATATTATTGTTGCTAGTAAATAAATCCTTAGTGACTTAATATTGACCATCAACTCTTCAGTTCTGATGCTGCATAGTTACTGCCTGCCATAACCGACCGGGTGGAGAATGTGTCAATTTAATAATAGTGCTCTAGATTTAGGTAGACGCATTTACGTTTCAAATTGACCTCCAACTCCTCGGTCGTGATGATGCAAGGTTACAGCCTGCCGTGACTGACAGGGTGGAGAATGTGTCAATTTAATAATAGTGTTCTAGTTTTAGGTAGACGCATTTATGTCACATATTGATCTCCAACTCCTCAGTCGTGATGATGCAAGGTTACAGCCTGCCATAACTGACAGGGTGGAGAATGGGTCAATTTAATAATAGTGTTCTAGTTTTAGGTAGACGCATTTACGTTACATATTGATCTCCAACTCCTCAGTCGTGATGATGCAAGGTTACAACCTGCCATAACTGACAGGGTGGAGAATGTGTCAATTTAATAATAGTGTTCTAGTTTTAGGTAGACGCATTTACGTTACATATTGATCTCCAACTCCTCAGTCGTGATGATGCAAGGTTACAAACCTGCCATAACTGACAGGGTGGAGAATGTGTCAATTTAATAATAGTGTTCTAGTTTTAGGTAGACGCATTTACATTACATATTGATCTCCAACTCCTCAGTCGTGATGATGCAAGGTTACAACCAGCCATAACTGACAGGGTGGAGAATGTGTCAATTTAATAATAGTGTTCTAGTTTCAGGTAGACGCATTTACGTTACATATTGATCTCCAACTCCTCAGTCGTGATGATGCAAGGTTACAACCTGCCATAACTGACAGGGTGGAGAATGTGTAAATTTAATAATAGTGTTCTAGTTTTAGGTAGACGCATTTACGTTACATATTGATCTCCAACTCCTCAGTCGTGATGATGCAAGGTTACAGCCTGCCATAACTGACCGGTTGGAGAATGTGTCAATTCAATAGTAGTGCTCTAGTTTTAGGTAGAGGCATTTACATTTCATATTGATCTCCAATTCCTCAGTTCTGATGCTGCATGGTTACTGCCTTCCGTAACTGACCGGTTCCAGAAAGTGTCAATTTAAAAATAGTGCATTAGTTTTAGCTAGAGACATTTACGTTACGTTTGATCTCCAATCCTCAATCGTAATGCTGCTAGGCTACTGGCTGCCATAAAGGACCAGTTGGAGGATGTATGCATTTAAAAATAGTGTTCTAGTTTTAGGTATGGGCGTTTACGTGTTTTATTGATCTCCAACTCCTGAGTCGTCACCGCTAGGACACTTAATTATTGGGTTTTGTCCGGTCCATGTCATGCTGCTACTGAAGCAATTCTCGTTGTGATGTTCCGATCGTATGCAATACGCGGTACTCGGCCTTTTAGCTTCGCATAGATTGCGGCTCACCCTCGGGCCTTCGGCCCTCGGGCTCGCAAAGACACTTGACCGTTGAGTTTTATCAAGTCCATGTCATGCTGCTGCTGAAACAATTCTCGCCGTGACGTATTCGACCTTTTAGCTTCGCATAGATTGCGGCTCACCCTCGGGCCTTCGGCGCTCGGGCTCGCTAAGACACTTGACCGTTGAGGTTTATCAAGTCCATGTCATGCTGCTGCTGAAGCAATTCTCGCCGTGACATATTCGGCCTTTTAGCTTCGCATAGATTGCGGCTCACTCTCGGACCTTCGGCCCTCGGGCTCGCTAAAACACTTGGCTGTTGAGTTTTATCAAGTCCATGTCATACTGCTGCTGAAGCAATTCTCGCCGTTACGTACTCGGCCTTTTAGCTTCGCATAGATTGCGGCTCACCCTCGGGCCTTCGGCGCTCGGGCTCACTAAGACACTTGACCGTTGAGTTTTATCAAGTCCATGTCATGCTGCTGCTGAAGCAATTCTCGCCGTGACGTATTCGGCCTTTTAGGCTTCGCATAGATTGCGGCTCACCCTCGGGCCTTCGGCCCTCGGGCTCACTAAGACACTTGGCTGTTGAGTTTTATCAAGTCCATGTCATGCTGCTGCTGAAGCAATTCTCGCCGTTACGTACTCGGCCTTTTAGCTTCGCATAGATTGCGGCTCACCCTCGGGCCTTCGGCCCTCGGGCTCGCTAAGACACTTGGCTGTTGAGTTTTATCAAGTCCATGCCATGCTGCAGCTGAAGCAATTCTCGCCGTTACGTACTCGGCCTTTTAGCTTCGCATAGATAACGGCACAACCTCGGGCCTACGGCCCTCGGGCTCGCTAAGACACTTGGACATTGAGTTATATAAAGTCCATATCATACTGCTGCTAAAGCAATTCTCGTTGTGATGTTCCGATCGTATGCAATACGCGGTACTCGGCCTTTTAGCTTCGCATATATTGCGGCTCACCCTCGGGCTCGCTAAGACACTTGACCATTGAGTTTTGTCCAGTCCATGTCATGCTGCTATTGAAGCAATTCTCGCCGTGACGTACTCGTCCATTTAGCTTCGCATAGATTGCGGCTCACCCTCGGGCTCGCTAAGACACTTGACCATTGAGTTTTGTCCAGTCCATGTCATGCTGCTATTGAAGCAATTCTCGCCGTGACGTACTCAGCCATTTAGCTTCGCATAGATTGCGGCTCACCCTCGGGCTCGCTAAGACACTTGACCATTGAGATTTGTCCAGTCCATGTCATGCTGCTGTTGAAGCAATTCTCGCCGTGACGTACTCGGCCTTTTAGTTTCGCATAGATTGCGGCTCACCCTCGGGCTTTCGGCCCTCGGGCTCGCTAAGACACTTGGCTGTTGAGTTTTATCAAGTCCATGTCATGCTGCTGCTGAAGCAATTCTCGCCGTTACGTACTCGGCCTTTTAGCTTCGCATAGATAACGGCACAACCTCGGGCCTTCGGCCCTCGGGCTCGCTAAGACACTTGACCATTGAGATTTGTCCAGTCCATGTCATGCTGCTGTTGAAGCAATTCTCGCCGTGACGTACTCGGCCTTTTAGCTTCGCATAGATTGCGGCTCACCCTCGGGCCTTCGGCCCTCGGGCTTGCTAAGACACTTGGACATTGAGTTTTATAAAGTCCATGTCATACTGCTGCTGAAGTAATTCTCGTTGTGATGTTCCGATCGTATGCAATACGCTGTACTCGGCCTTTTAGCTTCGCGTATATTGCGGCTCAACCTCGGGCCTTCGGCCCTCGGGCTCGCTAAGTCACTTGACCATTGAGTTTTATCAAGTCCATGACATGCTGCTCCTAGAGCAATTCTCGCTGTGACGTACTCAGCCTTTTAGCCTCGCATAAATTTTTAAAATAAAAGAATGTCCTTTACGTAAATTAAGCTATTTCAAGGATTTAGTTCCCCTCCAGGACCCATACATTTTTCCCACACTGTATACATATATGTACCCTATAATATACGTAGGTACCCAGCTACCCAACTTAATGTAGGTACCCTCTACTTTAAACACACGAAAGGTCACATACAATTAATATAATACCACTTGAGCTGTCATCATCACATATAGTTTTCCCACCACATACTACGGTCAATAGGGCTGGTTACAAGTACAAAAATTTTACTAAAAACTTAAAAATAAATTAACGTAAAAAAGTTTTAAGTTAAACGGTTTTATTTCAATCAAATGTTGTACCAAAGACTAGAAAATAAAAATTTATACGAATTTTAGTCCCACATACATTGCTTCTTGGAGAGTCATGTATGACGGATAACAGAATAGGCATCTCGAGTCGGATGCTAAAGGCCCTATTTGTCTCTATATCAGTGGATTATGTCATAATCGGAAGCTTTTATCAGACTAAAATAAAAACGTGGGGCGTTGGTACGACAAAAAAATTAGGTAGGCAGGTAAAGCTACCAATGAACGAAAATCCTGTGATTCAAAATCGTAATGACATGGTAAAACAATAATAGAGAAAATTATAAGACCTAAAAACCATGAAAATCAAGTGGAGAGGCCTTTGCCCAGCAGTGGAGGGCACTCAAGTCGACTAGTAAATAAAAAATTAATAAGAATTGCTAATGCTAGCCCTTATACAAATTAACTCACCATATTTACTTAATTTCACATTTCATTTCGCAAACTAAATATCTAAGTATTTGACTCATTTTATAATTTATATATACATATTTTTAATACTACTCGTAGTACTCTCACACTAACGCCACCTCCAACAACATTTAAGCATAGCTACGTGACTTCAGATTAAATAGTCTGCATTACATACTTAATTAACCCACTCAACCTTATATTAGACGCCCCACGTTTTTATTTTAGTCTGATAAAAGCTTCCGATTATGACATAATCCACTGATATAGAGACAAATAGGGCCTTTAGCATCCGACTCGAGATGCCTATTCTGTTATCCGTCATACATGACTCTCCAAGAAGCAATGTATGTGGGACTAAAATTCGTATAAATTTTTATTTTCTAGTCTTTGGTACAACATTTGATTGAAATAAAACCGTTTAACTTAAAACTTTTTTACGTTAATTTATTTATGACATGTTTCGAGTTTACTTTCTATTTCTAATTTTATATTTTTATAAGTATGTATTTTGTTTTACTTGGTAATCTGGTTAACTATTTACCTCATGGTTTTATTCATATTTTTGGAATTTTTCAATTTCATTTCAAACTGAAAAAGACAATCAAAAATCGTGTTGATATTTATTTCTGTACGTGTTTTACTATTAATTATAATTTCACTGTATTCCCAGATCCTCGTTTTCACTAGAGGAAGAGTAATCGGTGAGGAAGCCGTTGTACATGCTCTTGATCACTTGCGATTCCTCATCCATCACCAGCTTGGTCTGTCTCACCTGCGACCAGTCCACAGCCACCTCTGGCTCAAATAGCCTGGAAAGACACCAGATAGTGAGTGACTTGAAAATCGTGTCGTGAGTCGTGTTTTAGTCACTACGTTCGACATATGTCGGAGACTGGAGCTCGATATGGGTGTTAAGCTCAAGCACGTCACGCGTGGTGACTTAAACATACGAGAGTTAAACCGTGTGGGCAAGGTAATTATTATAAACACGCAAATATTCAGTTTGTCCGAAAGAACCTCAGGTATACAGTCACCGTCAAATATATCTGAGCGGCCAAGGTACTCAAACGTATTTCAAAATGCACTTTATCGTCTTGACAATAGAGGCATTGTTCAGATATTTGTGACCACCTTGGCCGCTCCGGTATGTCTGATGGCGACTGTATAAACCTTTGTATTCTGACGAATTCACAACTTCAAAATCTTAATAGGCGCCATCCTACCTCGCTGTTGTACGAGTATGTAGGTACAGTCAGCTTCATATAGTTGGTCGCATCCAAAGTAGTCAAATAGTTCGGTACACCATAGAGTTTGTATAGTGTACCGAACTATTTTACTATTTTGAATGCTACCAACTATATGACGCTGACTGTACCCCAAAGGTAAAATAAACGAGGAGATGAATCGGTTTTAGAATACTTTATATTAATATAATTTTTAAGAAAAAAACACCGACTTCAATGGGGGAAGCCGAATTATATCCGAAACGGAATATATCCGTTTTATCCACTGATGTACCCAACACTATTTGTCCTTGGTATGGTCGAGTACATGAAACTAGAGGTAAGAAGAAATTTAGCGCTAGCTACATGTTTTTAAAGTGCTGCGAGGAAAGACGCATAACCCAGATGTGCTCGGTGCTCTAGGGCTGCTGGTACCGCGTGGACCGCGACGCCAAACGTCGCGCCTGTTTGCCCGCCCGACCGCGCGCACTAACTTATTTACTCGCCAATGCTACTGTCAGGGCCTTGAGAATATGAAATGAAGTCTCCCACAAAATTGACTTATTTAACTGTACCCTGACTGAGTTCACAAATGTAACAAGTAGGTTATTATGTTTCTCATATGTTAAATAGCTTTACAATTTTTTTTGTGTAGGTTCTTAAATGTTAATTTTTTTTTTGTTTCTTCTAATGATGTTTTATTTGATTACTAAAAAAAACAGCGGTTAGTACCAATCGCCAAACGTGAACTTTGCGTCGTTGAAGAGTTCCGTTCTGATCATCATCAGCAGTTCCACTTAGTCAAATCCACTTAATCAAATGTCACTCTTTTGAATGAAAATGCTTGATTTGTTGATATAAATACAAAAATCACCATATGTACCTATGCGTTTAAGATATGAGGAGTTCCCTCGTTTCCTCATGGATCCCATCATCTCAACTGCGTTTTTACTTACAATCAAAAAAGAATTTTCATAATCGGTTCAGGTATGACGGAGTTATGAAGTAACAAACATTTAAAAAACATAGAACCCGAATTGAGTAAGTACCTCCTCTTTTGAAATCTTGAAGTCGGTTAAAAGGTAGAGGGCTGTTTACTCACTGACTCACACATTCGAAGAACTTAACGTTCCTCTTATTACTCAGTACGTGCGTCAAGACGCTGTAGCCAGTGCAGTTGGTCCACTGGGCGTCGGGCGCCAGGAACATGCCTATTACGCGCCCCGACCCGCATATTACCGGGGCACCGTACATTCCCTGCTCAAACGATAAAAATAATAATTAGTTACAACAATGGATATACTATGGATAGAATTTGTATAAACTCTTTATTGTTATAAATAAACACGGTGAAAAACAAAACGATAAAGAAAAAGTTTTGCCGAAATTGCATTTTTTAATATACTGTCAACTGTACAGTTACGCCCGGTCTAGGTCGGTATAGGTCGTAACGACCTATCTTGTAGGGTCCACTCAAAATTCGTGTCACATATTTTTGCGGTCTTCGTGTAGGAAGATACGGTGACTGTACATTAAACTATAGTTCTCAATGGCTCATGAATCTTGAATATAAGTAATTACTTTTACATATCTGAACTGTGTTAATAAAGATGTGATCTTAGGGCTTTGCAACGACTGATTTTGTAAGGAACCTCAAACTATACTAATTATAGTCTGACAACATAATTATTTTGTTTAAGATATATTAGATACACCTACTACTATATTATATTATTTTTTATTTATTTAAGAGCCAAAGACAGGAGGACAAAGGCCTTCCTTTCCTTTTTCCACGTATCCCGGTCTTGAGATTATAAATATACCTACTTATTATTACTAGGTACTCACATGACATGGCTGGGCGGCATAGTCCGTCTGAAATATTAATATGGGAAATGTAGATATGTACAGTCAACGCCAAAGATATGTATACAATTTTAAACCTTATTTTAATGGAGTACAGTGCAAAAGTGTATACTTATTTTTCGCATTGACTGTACACATATGTAAATAGCGTCTTATAGCGTCATATCGACTATTTATTTATATAAACTTGCCGAAGTCGAACCCCCCTTTTTTGGCGTTTAGCAGACCTACATCATCATCATCATATCAGCTGAAAGACGTCCACTGCTGAACATAGGCCTCCCCCAAAGAGTGCCACAATGACCGGTCCTGCGCCACCCGCATCCAGCGGACTCCCGCGACCTTTACCAGGTCATCAGTCCACCTTGTGGGGGGTCTACCGACGCTGCGCCTTCCGGTTCGTGGTCGCCACTCAAGAACCTTTCCGCCCCAACGGCCATCGGTTCTACGTGCAATGTGCCCCGCCCATTGCCACTTCAGTTTAGCAATTCGGAGGGCTACATCGGTTACTTTGGTTCTGCTGCGGATGACCTCATTTCTGATGCGATCACGCAGAGAGACTCCAAGCATAGCCCTCTCCATTGCCCTTTGGGTGACTTTGAGCCTTCTTATGAGGCCCATAGTGAGCGACCACGTTTCAGTGCCATATGTCATCACTGGCAACACACACTGGTCAAAGACTTTCGTCTTGAGACACTGCGGAATATTGGACAAAAAGATGTGCCGTAGCTTCCCGAACGCTGCCCAACCGAGTCGGATTCGTCGATTAACCTCTTTTTCGAAGTTGGATCTACCTAACTGGACAGTCTGTCCTAGGTATAAATAATCGTCCACAACTTCGAGTGTAAAGTCTCTGATTGTAACGGGAGTTGGTGCTACATGGGCATTTGACATGATCTTCGTCTTATCCATGTTCATCTTTAGACCAACTCGCTCGGAGGCTTTACTGAGGTCATCGAGCATCGTACTCAAATCCTCCATGGTCTCAGCCAAGACTACTATGTCGTCAGCAAACCGAAGGTGAGTGATGTACTCGCCGTTTATGTTAATGCCTAGCCTTCTCCAGTCCAGAGTCTTGAAAACATCCTCCAGTGCAGCGGTAAACAGTTTAGGAGAAATAACATCTCCTTGCCTGACTCCCCGCTGCAACGGAATAGGCTTCGAGTTCTGGTCCTGGAGTCGGACTGACATAGTGGCATTCTCGACTGACATAGTGTTATGGACAGCTTCCACAAACCCGTCGTTGAATTCGTCCACATCGCCGCCTAGACAATCGAAACGGTTTTTGAGTTCCAGCTGAAAGCTATCGGAGTTCTGGATTTGAACTGCTGCCAGACGGAGCGTAGACTTCATCAGTCGAGAGCGCTCTAACTTAACACATATATTCAATGTGCCTCTCACCAGACGGTGATCACTTCCGGTTTTAACCGTACTGATCACAGAGACATCATTGAATATATGCTTCTTCGTCGACATGATGAAGTCAATCTCGTTTTTAGTTGCACCGTCGGGATTCATCCAGGTCCACTTCCTGTACTCGCGTTTCTTGAAGAAGGAGTTCATCATGTAGAGTCCCTCCTTCTCCAAGAATCCAGCCAGTAGTTGGCCCCGGTGGTTCCGACTTCCAACTCCAAATCGCCCCACTCTCAGCTCATCACCATCTCTTTTGCCTAGTTTCGCGTTGAAGTCCCCCATAACAACGGTGAAGTAGGTTTTGGATGCATGGCTTTCGATATATCCTCATACATAGCTTCCACCTCGTCATCGGAGTGTGTCGAAGTCGGCGCATACACCTGTATGACCTTCAACGAGTACCTCTTGGATACTCTGAGTATAAGGTACGCCACCCTAGTCGACACACTCTCGATCTTCACCACGTTGTTTACGAGGGACTTATGGACGATGAACCCGACACCTCCCTGGGACTGTTGGTCGCCCTCCCGGGAATAAAGCAAGTTGCCGGACTTTAGGATTATCGTTTCCTCCCCCTCTCTTCGGACTTCAGATAACCCTATGACATTTCAACGCAACTTGCTCAATCCTTCCTCCAGTTCCACTATCTTTTCGTCGGTCCGCAGTGTACGCGTGTTATATGTTGCCAGGGCCAGGAGTCATCGGTGGTGGTAGCCGGATCTTTGCCGGAGATTCTTAGCACCCCTGACCCCGCTAGTACCCTGGCCGCTACCATAACCAGGGCACCGGGGGTCGCCGGACACTCGGGGCCGTGGTTTTTGTGTGTATTCCATGGGGGGTGAATGCCATAATCGCCACGCTTGGCATGCGGGTTGGCGATCGCAGTATCTCCACCGTACTCCAAGGATGCTGCTGCCCATCCCCCGGTGGTCTTAGCCGTAGTTTTAGGACATACCCGGGTCCATCATCGTCATCATCATCGGGACCTACATCAATACAAGCAAAACAATTGAATTTGAAATTTATTTCTCGTGAAGTCGTGAATACGACAAACTATTTCTGAACGGTGCGTTTCGTTCAGAAATCGTGGACGAGGAGCGTGGACGCACGGCGATGATCGACCGATTTTATGAATGGTGATCTTCCTCGGCAGATTATTTAACTAAAGTACAAATGTACGAGTCCATCGGACGAGCGTCGAAGGTGTGTTTTGTGGCAGAGGCCTTACAGTCCTTAGGAGCGGTTACTGTGTGCAGAATATCGCTAACTTCTGTAACTTTCTCGACTCGAATCAGTGCTCTATAATACTTGTAAAATTATTGTATTATGCAGCAATAAGACATACATCTCTTAAACACAAGACATCGTCTGTCCTAAATTCTTTAGTGTTGCCAAGACTGTCTGTGGCCGCCTCGTATTTAAGCACCAGAGCATCGCAGTACACCTGCTTGTTCACCAAATTCAACTGCTGTAGGCGCATGGTCCTTTGTAAAAGATATTTCGGTCCTGGATATATCTTCTCCTAAAACATATAAATCTACTTTTATATAAATATGTTTCCTCATAAATAAAATGTAGGTATTCATCTCTTGCTTTTCAGCTACTTTCAAGAAAACTCTCCAAAGAGACCAGCCAAATACGAATCGGTTTCACGCCATGAAGGTTCCGTAAATCACACAATTTTAACAATCACCGAACATTGTTGTACCGAAAAGAAAGATTGGATTGACGGACAAACTGACTGCCGTTAAAAAACTGTCGTTTCCATCCCGGCATTGGTCCCGTGATTAGTTTACTAACTGCAATACGATAGTAATCGCATTTTTTAAATGACGGAACAACAAATTGACGATTTTCGAACTTTTTCCTTTAATTCTACTGTAAGACCACCCTTCTTGCCAAATTTCATGGTGATAATGATGGTCTATAGGAAGTTCTATAGGTTTTGAGTCCCCTGCGAAGATTTAGAAAATAATACTCAAATGGCTGTATTTTTTAATAGCTTTGACTTAGAAATTTGTTTTTTTACAACTTCAAGGGACAGCAGACTGACAGTATTTGATGTTAATTTCAACTTTATAACTCTGTACTTTACTTGACTGACAGGCGGATAGATAGACATACAACAAAATGATCCTGTATGTACCGTTTTTTCCTTGTGAGGTACGGAACCCTAAAAATAAAGCGGCACTTCTAACAATCTTCAAGCAAGTACAGGCTTTCTCTATTTTTTATAGGATGTAATACTAGTACCTATATCCTTGAAACTTTGAAATATTGCAAAATGATTCTTATAAGTACTTTAGTAGTTCAAACAACATTGTAGCCCACTTTTACCCATAGTTCAGTAATAATAAAATGGTTTCAATGGACAGAATCATACCCCAGCAAAGTAAAAATGCCAACCAATCATCATGCACTCATCCTGTAAATGCCATTGGTCCTCTCCCTTGTAGTCAATAGCGATGGCGCGCGGAGGCACCTGTGTCATCAAATCCGGTACCTTTCTACGTAGCAACAGTAGCGCTACCGATTTCTGCATGACATATGCTCTGCTACCCGCTTTGTCAACATCAGTAACTGGAGGAGGAACTGGAAAAAATATGTATTGTAAGCAAGTGAAGTTAGAAGTTAGCAATTAGCAAATTACATTTACAACACTAAGGGCCTGTTTTCACAATGTCTAAGTAAAGTCCTGAATAAGCTACTTGCCACTTATCTGACGAATAAAGTCATCGTTGGCGTTTCACAATCTTCAAATAAGCTTAACTGGTAGATATTTAAATGCTAAGTTTTGCAGGTAGTTTTATCTGTCAGTTAATTTATTTGTTAATTAGCTATCCAATAATAGGTAAACTTTACTTGGACATTGTGAAACAGGCCCTAAATCAATTGTTTCTTAAATAAATAAATAATAAAACTATTGATGAAAAGAAAATGTTTACCCTCTGATGAATCGATAACCTCTGGGATAGATACTACATGGGTATTACACAGTACCTACGCGTCACTGCTATAACTATTTAGTACTTAATTTAAAAGCAACTGCCATAAGCGTCCGTCCGACGCCCAAGATAAAGTTAAAAGCGACCAATGTGTGTTCAAATCGTCGGAATGCAGTACAGGTTAGGCACGGGCAGTGTTGCCGTTAATTTCAATTAGAATTGAAAATTGATCAATAAGATTGAAGATTAATTCCGTAACTAATCAATTACACTAACATCAATTTTTACTAACGTTAGTTCGCATTGATTTTGTGACGTCGTTAATTACACTAACCGTCAATTAGAATTAACCTATTAGTTACACTAACGTCTCGAAAATTTAATAAGATTAACAGTTAATTAGATTAACGTTAGTGTAACTAAATTAATCCTGTCTTACACTAATAATTAATGTTAAAACTGCATCTCGGGTTTGAAAGTTGGGACCAATATCACAAGATGGAGCTCATGCTGGACCCTAGGTCTACCTACTGGATCTCGGGTTTGGCGCATCATAGACTCATGCTGTTTGGGCTCATTCGACTTGTACTGATGAGCAGATGGTACCGGTATCAAAATCTGGAGCTCATGCTGGACCCTGGGGATCCCTACTGGATCCCTGGTTTGGCGCATCATAGACACATGCTGTTTGGGCTCATTCAACTTGTACTGATGAGCAGATGGTACCGGTATCAAAATCTAGAGCTCATGCTGGACCCTGGGGATCCCTACTGGATCTCGGGTTTGGCGCATCATAGACTCATGCTGTTTGGGCTCATTCGACTTGTACTGATGAGCAGATGGTACCGGTATCAAAATCTGGAGCTCATGCTGGACCCTGGGGATCCCTACTGGATCTCGGGTTTGGCGCATCATAGACACATGCTGTTTGGGCTCATTCGAAATGTACTGATGAGCAGATGGTACCGGTATCAAAATCTGGAGCTCACGCTGGACCCTGGGGATCTCGGGCTTGGCGCATCATAGACTCATGCTTTTTGGGGTTTTTTATCTTCATCTTCTTCATCTCCTGCACCTTCTTCTTCTCCTTCATCTTCTTTATCTTCTTCACCTTCTTCATCTTCTTCATCTCCTTCATCTCCTTCATCTTCTTCTATATCTTCTTCTTCATCTACTTCGTCTTTGTCTTCTTCGTCTTCTTCATCTTCTTCATCATCTTCTTCATCATCTTCTTCATCGTCTTCATCTCCTTTATCATCTTCATCTTCATCTTCTTCTTCACCTTCATCTTCATCTTCATCTCCATCGTCTCCATCGTCTACATCGTCTCCATCGTCTCCATCGTCTCCTTCGTCTCGGTCTTCGTCTTCATCTTCATCTTCATCTCCATCGTCTCCATCGTCTCCACCGTCTCCACCGTTTCCACCGTCTCCTTCGTCTCCATCGTCTCCTTCGTATCCTTTGTCTCCATCGTCTCCTTCGTCTCCATCGTCTCCTTCGTCTCCATCGTCTCCATCGTCTCCTTCGTCTCCATCGTCTCCTTCGTATCCATCGTCTCCATCGCCTCCATCGTATCCTTCGTCTCCGTCTTCGTCTTTATGATGCGCCAAACCCGAGATCCAGTAGGGATCCCAGGGTCCAGCATGAGCTCCAGATTTTGATACCGGTACCATCTACTCATCAGTACAAGTCGAATGAGCCCAAACAGCATGAGTCTATGATGCGCCAAACCCGAGATCCAGTAGGGATCCCCAGGGTCCAGCATGAGTTCCAGTTTTGATACCGGTACCATCTGCTCATCAGTACAAGTCGAATGAGCCCAAACAGCATGAGTCTATGATGCGCCAAACCCGAAATCCAGTAGGGATCCCCAGGGTCCAGCATGACCTCCATCTTAGGATACCGGTCCCATTGCTTATTAATACAAGCCCCCGAGGCCAGAGTCAAAATCGAAACAAAAATCAAAACCTCGTAGCTTAACCTAAATTCGCGTTTAGTTAGGTAAATTATTAATGTCAATTACCAATATGAGAACATGCATGAAAAATATTTAATTGAATCTGTTGCATAAACACGTTCAACAACCCCAAAATAATATAAATAGGTGGAAATCCGTAATAATTTTTAACAGTTTTTTAAAGATATTGCGGTTTGAAAACGTAAAATTTTAGGCATTTTTTTTATACATCAAATGTATTTTCGAAACTTCAGTTCGATTACTTATGTCCTAACAAGAAAAAAATGTGTGACAACTATATAGCTAAACGCATTTTTTCGTGCCTAAAATTACAAAAATCTTACAAAAACTTGTTCCTTCCAAACAGTTTTCTGCAACTTTGTGAACGGTGACGTCACAATCCGCACACTTTTTGTATGGGGCGTTTTGACGCGCGGCGCAGACGCCTAACGTATTTTCACATTTTTGACGTTTCAGGGCTATCATAGATAGTAGGTTTATTAGAGACATTTGAATCTACAGGGAAATAGAATCGAATGACGTCTTCCAAAAAAATCATCCATATTCCTAATTCAATCTACACTAAAAATTATATTAATGTTTAAATTTTTGAGAAAGACTAAAAATTAAATATCTTCAATTATTAGTTATTCGCGAAGGATTAACACGTTAGTTACAATTAATTTCAATTCTAATTGAAATCAATTTGCATTAAACTATTAGTGTTCAATTTTAACTAACGTGTTTCAATCTTCAATTTTTAATTTTCAATTACACTAACGTTCGGCCAACACTGGGCACGGGTACTTTTCTAAGGCTGCGTTTCTACCAGGGGGGCGATTTTTGAGATTCGAGTGCTCGAATATGACATTTAAAACTCTGAATAAAACCAAGTTTTTTTAAAAAATAACAGCAATAGTAATTTAAAATCATGGTTATTTATAATATTAATTTCATGCGTAAATAATAGCGACAAACTTTTGTATGCGATTATATTCGAGGTTAAATTCTTTGAATTCACGCGCTCGATTGTCAAAAATCGGCCCCCAGTATGAGCGCAACACATTCCTCGAAACGCATCCTTGCACATCTCTGGTGGAAACGCAGCCTAAATCCAAAGGTTAAATGAAGAATAAAGTACTTACGTCGAGGTATTACAATTTTAGTAACTTGCACCCTGATTCCTCTAATGGGGTGTCGGTATTGGTCCCCGATGACGACGTTTATGGGCCGTGTGTCGTACGTTCCTTATAAAAAAAGCCATTTTAAAATTGTATTGTTGCCCGTCAAGCCGTCCGTATGTCACTTTCATTTTGTTTGTTAACTATTTAACATATACATATTGATGAAATTGTATCGACCTATGTTTTGTTTTGTGTGCCGCTACTAGTTTTGTAGTTTCAGTGCTGAAAAAAATACTTGTATGGCATATTATTCACACATGTGACTAAATGTATTTTTTACAAATACATATAAAGGGCTTTAAAAATAACTCTGAAATTTTCTAAAATATTTTTTGATTTGGTAAATATTTTCAGAAATAATTGCTTCGTCTATAAAATTGTTTGCCTCCCTCCAATTTTTGAATAGAATTTATTTTTGACTTTAGTCATCGTGTTAACTCTTTTTCTTAGTTGAGCACGAGCACCCAAGCTGATTTTGTCGTAGACTAGGCAAATAATCATCCTCCTAGTTTGTCCCGGTTTTTATGCCACGGCTTAATTGAGCCTGGCCTCGTCGTAGGCATGCTAGTCTTTACGAGAGCGACGGCCATCTGAATCATTTGACCTTACAACTCAGAGGAGAAACTAAGTTGAGTACGAATAGATAACAAGAAGGTACAGTCGTTTCGAGCGAGATTTGAACTCTTTTGACTTTTTAGAAGTGAAAATTGCTTGACTTTGGTAAATCTTGCCTTACAACTTAGTACCTAATATACCCTCTTCTTTGTAGTCACGTAGCGACATGTATATTAAAAAAAAATGTTGTATAATAAGTATATTTATAGTTGTACCATCAATGTGAATTACACAAACGCATGCCGTCAGCACCGCCATGCGTGACACCAGGACCCCCACGCATAGGGACCGGGGGGCAGCCTGGAAATGTACCTGACAAACAAAAAAACATCATTTAATGTAAAATAATAGTCTCCTTTACAACTGATTAGGGTTTATATACAGGATGTAACAAAGATACGATTTGGTGTGTAACATATGAAACACAAAACACAAACACAAAATGGTCTAAGAAACCTCAATGTTATTTTTAAATACCTATCGATTAATGTGCAACATGTTGATATTTGGTAATTATTTTTTTAAATTTAGGTACATGTAAATGCGCCCCCCTGAAAATATATTTTTTTGCAATTTCACTACATAACTAAATAGCGGCGGCATACAAAATACACCGTATGTTTAAATTTTATTAAGATACGTCTTATAGTTTCCGAGTAAAATGGCTGTGACATACGGGCGGACGGACGGACGGACGGACGGACAGTAGGACATGACGAAACTATAAGGGTTCCGTTTTTGCCATTTTCGCTACGGAAACCTAAAAAATATGAACTGAAGATGCAAAAAATATGAAATACTTAATTGAGAAATAACATCATTTTATATTCTTTCATCGATTTTTTTTAGATCATTATTGGTTAAGGCGTTTTCGAGTTATATCCAAAAAACTTGTTTCATAGCCAGATACGACCTTTTGATATTCGTTTTTTTGATAGTAGGTACGGAATCCGTAGGTAAGTTTATGCGTGGTCCGATACGCACTTGGCTGATTTTTTTGTTGGGTTAGGTAGCGTATTTAACGTAGATCCATGCTTAACTCATACATAATCGAGCATAAGGGCCCTTTAGGTACAGAACGCCACAAATTTTACTTACGTAACAACGGCACAGGCACACCCTTCAATAATCACTTATGTCACTTAATCAGGTAAATAATATGTCTGATTCGTCACTTGTTTTTGCCAGCGATCTGCTTGTTTGTAGAGTTCCGTACAATAACGGCATAAAAGGGAACCCTTATGGTGGACGTTTAACGTAAATAGATGTGTTTTCAACACTTTTGGGGGTAAATTAGAAAAAAAATGTTAACTATTTATATTTTGGAATGCGATGCTTAGACATTCGACAAGGGAACCACATTGAATATGGTTAACCTTGTTTAAAACGGTTTCCATGACAATAAGGTAACCAACCATACCATTGGGTAACCATAACCATTTAATAGAATGACCCTATCGAAAAGCTTAATCAAATAGAGTGGTTTTCCGGACCCTATCTTAACCTATAGATAGCAGGATAAATAATAAGAAGTTTATTTTACTATTTATTGCTAAGACATTCGACAAGGTTACCACGTTGAAAATGGCTAACCCGACTGGGTAACCAACCATAAATCCAACTATTAGTATTAAGTTACTTTATATGTTTATTTTCTAGTTCCCAGTGCCTTGGTTTTTACTGTAATGCTGTGTAACTGATATGAATAATACATAAATAATAATATCATTGGGTAACCATTTAAGAGAATTACTCTATTGAGAGACTTAAACAAATAGAGGGGTTTTGCGGAAAAATTATAAGAAGTCTACGATCAAGCCTGAGTCGCACGTTAAGAAAAATACTTTTAAAATTGTGTGATGTACGGGTCCCTGGGGGTGCGAGACCGACTCGCACTTGGCCAGTTTATTTTCCTTTTAAGTTAAACTTCTAGTAGTAACACGTGTATCTAGTTGTAATGGGGTGTGAGTTGTAATGATAGTAAAGTTTATAAGCTTGGTGTTTTTCTAGGCAGGTGATATTTTTTGGCAAACTCACCATAAATGGGATAGCTCCAGGAGGTTGGGGTACAACAGGGGGTCTTCCGTAACATCCTAACAAACTGATTCCTGCAAAAGTTCAATTAATTATATTATATACCTTTATTATTTATTTCGTTATGTAACGGCCTACTAGCCCAGTCGGTAGTGACACTGCCTACGAAGCAGGAGGTCCCGGGTTCGAATCCTGGTAAGGGCATTTATTTGTGTCTTTATCACAGATATTTGTACTTGAGTTATGGATGTTTTCTATGTATTTAAGTATTTATCAATATCTATCTATTATAAATATCGTCGTCTAGTACCCACAACACAAGCCTTATTGAGCTTACTGTGAGACTAGGTCGTCTTGTGTAAGATTGTCCTATAATATTTATTTATTTAATTATTTTATACCTGTTAAATTTCGGCGTTGACAATGTTATATGGTACTAGTAGGCTTGTTTGGAAATGGAGACCTAATGTGGCCGTAAGATATAAGTAATAACAAAACAACATAGAAATTTCATTCGGATCTTCAAACTAATTTTGAAGATACGAGTATGAGTGACTAAACGGCAGTAAACGGTTCATGAATGAAACATTTTGTCAAAATATTATTATTTTATTTTTCTTTACTGGAGAAACAACAGAAGCATGCGACAATAAGAATTACATTCGTAATAGTAAAAAATACAGGTAAACACACCTTCCTTAGGCCTCACTAAAAACTTGCAGTAACGTACACGGACTTAACTACGCAAGTAACCGGCAAGTATAAGCATGTGAACATGAGTAACTAGGAAGAAATATACAATTATGATAACAATACCCACTAAGCACTAGTGACAATGACGACACAATACTAACACTGACAGGGTTGTATTCGTAGGTACCTACTGTAGACGTGTGCGCCGCCATAAAAATCAGCGGCGGCGTCCCGCCGGCAATTTGTACCATGTACACAGATTCATCATGACAGTAGGTAGTACTCGAAAGTAGATATACCTACCTAAACCGAACACTAAATTAAGAATAAAATAAATATAAGAATATTACCCAGCAAAGATACGAACAGAATTTCCTTCATTCTATTTCAATATCGAGATAGAAGTGAATTAATAAGTAATTTTAATTAATTAAACTGCAACGGACTGAATGCAACTGTAAACACAATTGATTGCATGCAAGTGTTAGAATTAATCAAACCGGGATTTATACCTCTTTTTTCAGATTAGAAAAATAACAGCACACAGCGCACAGGGCGTACAGGGCTCTCAAAGGTCGGCAACGCATAGGCGGCTCCTGATGTTGCTTATGTCCATGGGCGACGTTGACCGCTTCCCGCGGCTCTTCTGCACGTTTGCTACTAGTTTCATTAAAAAAAACGGTGGATTTCGCCAATGTATCTTTATTTTGTTTAGCCATATCTGGGAAAAATTTAAATAATAGTAGTTTATGTAACTGTTACGTAATAAGGGTCCTTAAAACATGAGTGTGGTTTTATGAAATGAGCCGCAGGCGAATTTCATAATAAGATCACACGAGTGTTTTAAGGCCTAATTACGTACAATTGCATACACTGCTTTATCTACACTCATATTATTTATTATAAATGCCGTATTCGGAAATCATAGAATGGCCGCCATTGCACCGCCGCGGCCATCTCGATTGTGTCGGCGTGGCCAACTCGATAGTGTCGGGGCTCGCGCGGGACCAATCGAGTTGGCCATGGCGGTAACATTATGTTATCAAATTCGATGTTCCAAATTTGAAACTCAGTGCTTAACAATATTTGAGCATGCAAAGTTAAAATTACGTTACTGCCGCAGATAAGAAACTTATCATAGTTAAATCGTTTGTTGTAATGCTTGTCATTGTCTACAGTTTTTGAACGCATTTTAGAGTACTTACAGTATGAGTGTAGATAAAATACTTTTTTTCAACATTAGTGAGATGCAAAATGGCGAATTTCAAAATCGTTTTCCCAATAATCGCACTACGACCATCGCACGATTTTTCTGATGTAAAAAAAAATCTAAGTATAGAAACAGAGCAGTGCAATGCCTAAAGAGTGAACGAGACAGTTGAGTTGCGTTGAGAGTTGCGTTTTATTCTTCGCGGTCGAGTGACTAGTCTTATATTTAAAAAAAAGTATAAGTAGTACTAGTAAAACACTTTGTTGTACAAAAGAAGTTCTTTTGTACAACAAGTTCGCTGTTCTTTTAGAGAACAGTGAGCGACATGTAACACAACCTGCACGCCTAGCATAACTTGACGTTTGACGCGACAGTTCATACTTCAAGCGCGACTCGAAGTATGGAGTGACAGGTGACAACGTAAGATATGCTAGCCGGCCTGTAGGTAAGTAAAAAGGCGAACTTATTACCAATAACATATATTTCTTCCAGTTAACCTTTGAGCAATTGAGAGACAAATTTGGAAGTGCTAGGCAGACTTACTATACGATACGGTAAGATGAGTTATATTACTCATATTATAATTAGTAACCTTAAATAGGTTAATGTATAATGCAACTCTAAAATTGTGCGATATATGGAACTCTCGGGACGCGAGTTCGACTCGCCACTCGATCGATTTTTTTTTAATTTTGACTAAGGCTGTTATTATGCTCGTGCAGTAAATACTAGACCCCAGTCGGTTGCATCACTGAAGGGAAAGTTACAAAAATTGTGGCTCTCCGAATGATTTATGTTCTAGTTGAGTTGGTTCCTCATATTATATATATTTAATGAATATGTATATATATATATATATATATATATATATATATATATATATATATATATATATATATATACGATTATATATTATATGTGTATTTATTATACATTAGGTTAAGTAGATTTTTTTTTTGATGTCTGTTTCCGTATGTACATACATTAGTGCATGTTTGTCTATCTTATACTTTTCTCTCAATTGCTCAAAGGTTAACTGGAAGAGAGCCCTTAACGGGATAAGTTCGCCTTTGTACTTTGTTTATTTTTCTTTTATCATGTTTGTTTTGTTACTTTTTTATGTACAATAAAGTGTTTACATACATACATACGTACATACATATGGTCTAAGAGCTGGCCACGTCATATATGTTATGACACAATAATGAGAGCAATGAAACCCATCTAGTAAGATTGCAATACTATCCTTATTGCTAGATTCGGGCATCTGGCAGCTTTTAATGGGTGGATGTCAGAGTGACAGACCAGCAAAGTTTTTGAATAGGAAAAAAGTAATACTAAAATAGGTAAAAACGTTCGAATTTATCTTATTTATAGAAGATTTATCTTTTAACATTAGAACAAAAAACATTGCGTAATATTTCGGAAACAGAAACAGTAGGCGACAAACTATGAATTACATTATACGTCGTTTTGGACTACTTTCCCCCAACAGAAACTTTTGGCAATGATATGATCTAATTATTTATATAATTTCTCACAATACTGCATCAAAACCAGAACTCTAGGCCACAGATTATATAATAGTTCTTACGTCTAGGCTTTGTATTCTTAAAGTGGTTTGCATTCTTTGACCTCCACCACTTTACAGCTGCCAGATATCCGCATCTATTTAGAAATAAGCATAGTATAGCAAACTAAAGAGAGGGGTTTCGTCGCTCTCATTATTGTGTCATATCTGACGTGGTATGACACAATAATGAGAGCTACTATGACTAGCTCTCCGTCTAAATAATACATACTAGAGCCGAGGCTGTATGGTCATATGGTGAAATGAAAAGATAGCCGGCGGAAATTCCAGAACCTTTCTTGATTACAGTAGATGCTCCTAGGCTCCTACTGAGCATGTGAGCGAGTTCTATAAAGCTAGTTTAACCTGATCTGACTAATGGGAAATCGAAGTAATGGGAGTTTTTTCGGTTCGCTAACCCTAGCGTAGCCGGGAAGACTCCAATAACAAGCGCAGCTAGGCCTGCTGTAAACAGTTATGCTAGTTTTTCTTAATTGACACGCCAAGCTTTGAAAGCAATCGGAATACATGGTCAGGTTTAAGGGATCTAATAGAAATGTTGGACCGTTTATCTGTTTGGTACTTAGCATGCGGACTGAGCTCCGTCGGGATGCAGTTATCTGTCTCTGAATGCCGCGCGATGGATTACACCCTTGAGAATAGATGCGGGCAAAATGGTAGACAACATTTAAATGTCATTTTTCAAAATTGACTTTCCATGTAGGAGTTATATGTAGAGTTGTAGACAGTGGAGTTCGCATAGGCCTAGCAGTTTCTGATGGAACACGGGTGGGGTAGATTTTCGCATTTTTCAACCCCCGCCGCAAAAAGGGGTGTTATAAGTTTGACTTTGTGTCTGTCTGTGGCACCGTAGCGCTGAAAAGGTTGGATCGATTTAAATGTGTTTTTTTATTAGAAAGCAGGTTTTCTAACGAATGAGGTTCGGGGATAATCTTATTTTATTTTTAATAGTTTGAATAGTTATTCTTGCCTAACTGCAAATTCTTGAAACTAATCTTGCAAGTTAGATTTATATCAGTTCCTAATGTCCGATTGAGCTGAAATTCAGTATACCGGCGTTACTTGGATGACAATACAATAATAGTGCATTGAAATTAAAACAATAACTAATTGCATATTATGAAGTAGTTACCATAACTCCACTACAGTGTAATGTAACAAACTGAACACAGAGTGGCAACGTCACGAGTCATCACTCTAACCAGACGAGAAGGAGTGACGAAGGCCTCCCCGAAAACCCGAATCTATGCTAGTTTATTGGATCTAAACGCGATGTGAAGGGGGATCGCCTTTCATTACGAATTCACAGGCCGTGCCATCGTGTCCAAATGGCCAGAGGCTCGAGGCTCGGCAATGTCCAACTAGTTTGCTTGAGATTCATTCTTGTACACAATAGAATATTTTCAAAATCTAAAGCTAAATTGCAGTCAAACAAATTAAGTTGTAAATAATGTGTAATACGCAAGCCCGATTATTGTTAGCTCTATCAGATCCACAGTTACGGACCGATTTTGATAATAGTAGTTTATGTAACTGTTACGTAATAAGGGTCCTTAAAACATGAGTGTGGTTTTATGAAATGAGCCGCAGGTGAGTTTCATAATAAGATCACACGAGTGTTTTAAGGCCTAATTACGTACAGTTGCATACACTGCTTTATCTACACTCATATTATTTATCCAAAATGCCGTATTCGGAAACCATAGAATGGCCGCCATTGCACCGCCATGGCCAACTCGATTGTGCCGGCGGTCGGGGAGGCGCGTGTCGGGCTGGCGGCGGATGCGCGGGAGGGTGCAGGTGTACATTATGTTATCAAAACTCATAGCACATCAATAATTGAGCATGAAAAGTTAAAATTACGTTACTGCCACGGATAAAAAGCTTATCATAGTAAAATCGGTCGTGGTAAATACTGGTAATGCTAGCCATTGCCTACCGTTTTCGAACACGTTTTAGAGAACTTACAATATGAGTGTAGATAAATATTTTTTTATACCACGACGGTGGCAAACAATCATACGGCCCGCCTGATAGTAAGCAGTTACCGTAGCCTATGGACGCCTGCAACCCCAGAGGATTCAAATGCGCGTTGCCTACCCTTTAAGAACATATACACTCCTTTTTTGAATATGTCATTAGATTCATCTTATGCTGTAGATGTGCAATAAAGTATTGGATTTCAAAAAAAAAAAGTGGTAAAACGTCAATTTTAAAAAAATTGGTCAAGTGACCCCTTAGACGGAGAGCTAGCCACATCAGATATGACACAATAATGAGAGCAACGTCTCTCTAGTCAGTTTGCTATATTATGCTTATTTCTAGATCTGGACATCTGGCAGCTGTAAAGTAGTGGAGGTCAAAGAATGCAATGCAAATCACTTCAAGAAAACAAATCCTATAGGTAGGGTTTAGATGCAATATTATGAGAAATTATATAAATCATTATATTATAATATCATTGCCAAGAGTTTCTGTTGGGAAAAGGTAGTATTATTAAACGACGTATAATGTAATTCATGGTTTGTCACCTACCGTTTTTGTTTCCGTAATAATACGCAATGTTTTTTGTTCTCATGTTAAAACACAGGGCCTATCCTTTATAATTGAGACAACTTCGACAGTTTTACCTATTTAAGTATTACTATTTTCAAAATTTTTGATAGTCTGTCACTCTGACCTCCCCCCATTAAATGCTGCCAGATGCCCGCATCTAGCAATAAGGATAGTATATCAATCTAACCAGACGGGCTTTGTTGCTCTCATTATTGTGTCATATATATTTGAAGTGGCCAGCTCTTAGTCCACCTGCGGGCCTACCGCGAAGTTATCTCCGTTTCTACGTTATAGTAAGGGAGCCCATGACACTGAACCTAGTTCGATAAGTCTCCTAGATGAGATATATATAATTAGACGCGTCTTTAATGGGGGAACACGAAGTGCTGATGCTGCAATGCAAAAAAAGTGGTGGCGTCGTATTTTAAATTTTTTTTAAATTAAAAAAATCCTGTTTCTACTACGATAAGTTTCCTAGATTTCCATTGTCCCTCGAAGCAGGGGAGGGGTAGGGCTACACTGTAGATGTATGAAAAAACAAAACGCCTGATCGTTTTATAACAAAAACAAGATGTTATGTAACCTAAACTTAGCGCCTGTTTTTGCATACATCTACAATCTTTTGATGCTGTTGCCACTGACAAGGCCACGCACGGGGGCTTGCAGCACCGCATTATCGTGTAGCCCTACCCCTCCCCTGCTTCAAGGAACAAAGGAAATCTAGGAGACTTATCGTACTAGAAACCGATTTTTTTTTTTTTTTAAAAAGTAAAATACGCCACCACTTTTTTTGCATTGCAGCATCAGCATTTCGTGTTCCCCCATTAAAGACGCGTCTAATTATACATATATATCTCATCTAGGAGACTTATCGAACTAGATATATGATTTCAAGCTCACATGGTCATTCACATTATAAATATTATTCGAAACGGGATATTTACCATGTATATTTGGGGTGCTCATAAACTCAAATATACATGGTAAATATCCCGTTTCGAATAATATTTACAATATTATCGAACTAGGTTCAGTGTCGTGGGCTCCCTTACTTTTATTCTGTGAACATTGCCAACAGGCAATGTTCACAGAATAAATCTCTAATACCATTATGCCGTCTTCTGATTAGGCCTCCGGTTTTACAGCACAGCGCAAGGTCAATGTTGAAGCTGTGTCGTTGCCACAGCCGTCGCATGGCGTTTGGTATTCGTGGTAACGTATTGATAGCGTATCTCTGAATTCTGGGGATAGGTCCAAGTGATCTTTTTTGGTGGGAATGGCCGAGAGCCAGTTTGAGGACTTCGTTTTCGTTTGCTTTTTTATTGTTGGTAAAATAAACGTAGTAACTATCACAAAAAAGTATGAATTTGAAAAAAATATAACCAAAACAAAAAAAAAACATTTTTTTTTCTAAAAGGAAACCGCCATAAAGAAACTCACTTCACTGAAGTGCACAAATTATTTTTTGTATGTTTTTTATATACCAATAATTATCTGGGTAACGTATTTTACTTATTAGTCGGTGCCAAACCAACAAAAACAAAACTAAACCTGCCAAAGAAATTTGGCACCGACTTCAAAAACTAAGTAAATACCCAGGTTTCGGTTTGTTTATAACCGACTTCAAAAAATAGGTTCTCAGTGTGACTGTTAATAAATGTTTGACAGTTGATTGCACATCTTCTTATTTTAAATCTACTTTACGAGGACCTACTATTTTGACATACATTTATAGAAGACAATTCAATCTTTACGCAGGTAATGAATATGCATGAAGATTGTCGTAGGTAATGAATATTTTAGTTTGATTTGAACTGAGTAATTAAAGTGAAGGTAATATCTAACACGTACTTGAGTTTTTTTATAAGTTAGCTGTTTTGGTTATAAGTTAACTACTTGAATAATAAAAAAGAGTGTAGGTTTTCTATATTAATAAAGCGTCAATGTCCAAAAAACAAATCTTAACCGTTTTCACGTGCCATCGGGATGAGTAGACATGCCAATATGGGGTCAACAAACACGTCATATGGGGTAATAAATAAGACACGGCTGAGGGGTGAACAATAACGAATGCGGGTCAATAGATATATTTTTTATAGGATGGGGTTCTTTCGTTATTATATGCAATTCTAAGCCGTTGAAAAAAAAATGAAAATGGCCCGACATGCTCTTGGCAGGTTTTTTATTTTGTTTAGAATTATACCTTGTGTTTTAGTGTAGGTACCGATACTTATAAAACGCCGATTTCATCTATTTTAACTCCTTATAGATTAAGTACTCATAGTGTTGTGTTCCTGCTGGTGAGTAAGGTTGCCAAAGAGCTCAAAGAGGACCCAGTGTGTTGACGATGAGAGACCTTCTTGTTCCTTTAGCCATAACACAGTGAATCCTCCTTTTTGTAAAGGGTCGGCAACGCGCATGTCACTCCTTTGGAGTTGCGGTTCCATAGGTTACGGTAGCTGCTTACCATCAGGCGGGCCGTATGCTCGTTTGCCACCGTCGTGATATTTAAAAAAAAAATTCCTTTTCTGTTTCACTATCGATATTAACATAATTATTCTACGGCGTTTTGACGCCGCGACAGGTCTCTAGTTTTTATACGAGTTTAAAGTGCATATTTATACCTATACTATATTTATACTTATACCTACTTTGTGGCCTTGAATGTTAAATATTTAAATTCCTTATGAGGGTAGGTACAAAAATATTTCACATTAAAAAACTATACACCTCTTAATACTTAGACGACTTTCACACTGGCGCAGCGTCCCGCTCCGGTGAACGAGACAGCGTTATACACATGCAGAGCGCTATCTCGCACACACCGTCGCCGCGTGCGGAAACCGCGTCAGTGTGATAACCGCCTTGGCCGCCGCATGTGTAGTAAAATGAATATTTTTGAAAAATAACTAAGTAATCATGTGTCTAAGATGATATAGGTTAAAAACCATTCCTAAATTTTCTTATAAATTTAAGTTCTTGGTACATTGTAACTGTTTTTTGGTGCACTGGATTGGTTATTGATTGGATATTTGATTATCTACCTTGATCTTTATTAAGCATCATTGACCATCACTAAACTGGTGTACAGATTTGAATTGAGAATTTGATTCCTGAATGTCCGATTGAGCTGAAATTTAAGTTGGATGCATTACAATACGTAGACCAAAGATGGTCACCAAAAAACTGTGATAAAACAATGGAAGTTCATTAAGTTTGGGCTTGTTAGACTTAGAAAGACTTGCAATAAAAGCACAGTCGGCGTTAAAAGCTTGTATTTAAAAAAATCATTGATTTTTTTTCGCGTTGAGGTATATAGGTAGTCATTTGTTATCGTCATAAAAGAAAAAATGTAAAGGAGATTGCCGATTTTTGGACTTATTATTATTTATTAAAATTCATATTCTTATTGTAAATTCAAGATTCATAAAGTATTCTCATTGTATAGGTATAAAAATTATGAACTATATAATAGGCAGATATTTACAACTGATATGCCACTACGCTTAAAGATACACGTAGTGAGCAAAAGATAGAAACCATCACGTATACGAGTATATTAACATTCCACAAGTGCAAAAGAGAAAGATGACTGATCGAAAAGCGTAAGAACCCTTGTCATTCCACTCGCCTGTATCTGTTGCCACAGAATAGATTATGAATAATAGGATGATAATATTTAAAAAATACCTCTAAATTTAGCCCTATAAGCAAGGTGCCCATCACACAGGCGACTTCCTGCGCTGAATAACGATATCAAGGTTTCCAATGTTTAAAAGCCTACAAACTCCAGAAAGGTCAGACACACTAGGTTCTTTTCAACCGACTTCAAGATTTCGAAGGAAGAGGTTATCAATTCGTCGGGATCATTGTTTTTGCTATTTTTTTATGTATGTTCACCGATTATTCGAAGACGGCTGGACCGATTTGGAAAATACTTTTTTTGTTTAAAAAAAAAGTTGGTCCCATTGTAACCAGGTTAGGATCTGATGATGGGATCCTGGAGAAATCGAGGGAAATCTTCAACTATTATAGGCACACCTATAGTGATTTGAGTATTTTTTACAGCAGCTCGAGCATTTGCTTTTGGAAAGGTGGAGGCTAAGTGAAGTCGGTTCTTTATTGTTTAAAATTATTCTATGCATTGTGTGTCCGTCTAACAGTAGGCAAAGCAGCGCCGTCTAGTTTTGAAAAGTTGACCTGTTTCCGAGCTAAAGCGGAAGGCAAATACAAAAGGCTTTGCTCCGACGGCGCCATGAACATATTTCAACTCATTTCAAAATATATTCAACTTTGTTTTTAAGTTGCTCGTCGCTTTTTTTTAAACCTTTTGTGTTAATAAAAGTGTTTAATCCTGTATATCCGTTAAAAAATGCAATGAAGGTATAGGTATCGCCAGGAATGTTGAGGTGAATGATTCCGCACACAGCTACATTAGGTACTGATTGTAATAAAAGTGAATGAATGGAATAAATGAGTGAAGTGAATGTAATTAAAATCATGAATGTCATGATATACTTATTTACGAAAATAAGGTTAAAACAAACAATATACTAATATCAAACCTTAATTTATTATTCAGATACCTCTTCATTTAAATAAAACTACACAATTGAAAAAGAAAGAGTTGTATAGTTTCGCCATGTCTGTCCGTCCGTCCGTCCGTCCGCGGATAATCTCAGTGACCGTTAGCACTAGAAAGCTGAAATTTAGTACTAATATGAATATCAATCACGCCGACAAAGTGGTAAAATAAAAAGTGGAAAAAAATGTTTTATTAGGGTACCTCCCCTATACGTAAAGTGGGGAGCGATTTTTTTTTCATTTCAACCCTAACGTGTGATATATTGTTGGATAGGTATTTAAAAATGAATAGGGGTTTAGTAAAATCATTTTTTGATACTGCAAATATTTTCTGAAATAATCGCTCCAGAAGTAAAAAAAATGTGCCCCCCCCCCCTCTAACTTTTGAACCATAAGTTTTAAAAATATGAAAAAATCTCAAAAGTAGAACTTTATAAAAACTTTCTAGGAAAATTATTTTGAACTTGATAGGTTGAATAGTTTTGAAAAAATATTACAAAATAATTTCTGAACTAAGTTTGTAATTTAACCGTATAAGCAGGTGTTTATTGTGCCTGTAATTTCTACAAAATCACAATGAAATGACGTGCTTTCAAATAAAGTTTTTTAACTCTTAAGTGGGGACACTTACTGTGACGGACGGAAAACTACGGAACCCTACACAGAGCGTGGCCCGACACGCTCTTGGCCGGTTTTTTTTTCAGATTATTGTGGTATTAATGTGGCCTACGGCTGAACGTGTCTCACCTCTCCGATGAGTAATGGTAATGAGCAATTGTCATAAAGTAAAGTAATACATATAAAATCCTACGAAGATAAAATTGTGATTTCATAAATAGCCGCGGTCTCGTGCACACACACTCACTTTTTTGGTTGCAATAGAGATCTCTTATCTCATCTCTTACGTTTGAACCAATCACCGCTCGTCCACGAGTTGTATGTGTGCGTGTCGCGCGTAAACCCGAAGAAATCGGCTTATTATGGGCAGAGTTTTGTCTTCACGGCGTTACGTCTCCTTATTTTATAAGTCCATGGTAATACCTAAATAGTATTGAGTAAAATCACAATGGGGAAGGCAACTGTCAAAGTGACATCTCCATTGGTCCTTAGAAAAGCTTAATTTGTATGGCGCGAAGTACAATATATTTATTTTCGCGAATTTGAGTCAATGTTTTGTCTCGAATTGCTCCGAAATTAAATCCACTGGTTTCTGAAATACACTAAAATTAAAATGCTGCAGATTAACGCCATCGGGGATGCTTTTTGCCTAAGAAAAGCTTTTACACAGCATACTAGTTAAGGACCATTCATCATCTGTCTCTTTCTCTCATTGTGTGGAATCTGGAACAGCGCCCTCTACAAAAAGTTTTTCCCGGTCTTCCCCATTCACATCACATCACATCCAAGGGAGTTATTACTTATTTTTTTAAATGATACCTAACTCGTAGGAACAAGAAGGTTCTATACACAATATTTGTTTAAAATCAATCAATGAGTTTTACTTTTTCATAAGTCAAGTAAATAATGTAAAAACTTGTTATGTATTACGCCAAGGATTGCCATCGCAAGCGCACTAAATAAGTAAGGTTCTCACAGGGTTAGCGGAATGTGGGTGCGTCAGTTATTCCTTCTCGGCCATTACTCGTGTGGCGTACACGTACTGTAGGTACCAGCGTACCTACTTGGCTTTTTATACTAAAGGTGTACTAGCTAAAAAAATATTAGTTTATAAAGAAAAAAACCTTCAGTTACCGAATGGAAAACTGCCGACGGTTTAGTAGCCTATTTATTTTCATGGACATGAATATACCATAATGAGAGGGAAAGTCAGACATTTCAAAGAGATTCTCACAACATTTCCGAAAATTAATATTACCTACATGTGCGTGACTAGCCATAGGTACTGAAAGTATAGAAAGATAAGTACCTAAATGACCAGAGAAATAACTAGTGACCGTCCGCGTCCCTTAGTTTCTATCTATATATATAAACGCAAAAGTTCTGACTGACTGACTGACTCACTCACTTAAATCAACGCCCAGCCCGAACCGTTGGACTTAGAGAGCTGAATTTTTCACAATAGATAGTTTTCATAACGTTAGTATCTACTAAGAAGGGGTTTTTCGAAATTCATCCCCTAAAGGGGTAAAAACAGGGGTTGAATGTTTGTATGGATGGGGTTTAAAATTTTGAGTTAGAGATTTGAAACTTCGTATGTTTACTAATAATTAAAAAACAATAAAAGTAATTTCAGCGTTTTTCAAAACTCAACCTATAACATAAAACTTATATAGATGTCATATACAAAGGAAAAAGTGACCTAGGCCTCCGGTGCCCAGGGCTGGGATCGAACCAGCGTCTTCTGCATTCGCGGCAGACGCCTTTACCACTCGGCCACCCGGGTCACAGCTGCACCGGTCGAATTTTCCCGTGTATATGCAATCTTTGTAAATGCTCAGGCGCATTTTAGCCAATCATCTAAGGTAGAACATTATGAGTCCGTACCTCCAATCCGAACTCGTAGGAGTTCATTGAAAGCGAGAGAGATGGCGCTGCCCTCAGTACAACTGAAGAACAAATCAAATTATTTTTAATAAATATTTTGATTTGTTTATTTTAAGTAGACACACTACTATATAAATCATAAACTTATATAGATGTCATATACAAAGGAAAAAGTGACCTAGGCCTCCGGTGCCCAGGGCTGGGATCGAACCAGCGTCTTCTGCATTCGCGGCAGACGCCTTTACCACTCGGCCACCCGGGTCACAGCTGCACCGGTCGAATTTTCCCGTGTATATGCAATCTTTGTAAATGCTCAGGCGCATTTTAGCCAATCATCTAAGGTAGAACATTATGAGCAGTGATCGGAATTGGTAGTGCCATTTCGCGGGACTTCGGTGCGTAAGCTTAGTATGGATATAGTTTTTAACCCCGGAATTTGATATGAAAATTTTAAAGTTTGTGTTTGGTTTAAAAAATGTTTTAAAGAACCTATGAAAAATGTGGTTTCAGTTAGATATTGGACGTCAAAAGAAATAGATTGACAGTAGAAAATATTGAAAAAAATATGGTTTGCTACTATAATTTCAAAGAAAGTAGTAATTTAATTACATATGTTCATTTAATATAATGATGTTGGTGTTTCGTGTTTTATTTTATGACTAGCTTTTTCCCGCGGCTTCGCCCGCGTACTAAAAGTACTAAAAAAGGAGGTTCTCAGTTAGACTCGTATGTTTGTATGTAGGAATGTATGTTTGTCCGCGATCATCTTGCGTTTCGCTGAACTGATTTAGAAGCGGTTTTCGGAAAAGTATTCTTACATTCTGGAGGTTGCGGTATACCACGTTTTGAAGACGGCGGTTCCCTCATTTTTTATTTTAAAGAAATTATTGCAATAATTGTTTAATTGTTACGCCATCAACGACTTACTACTGAGAGATTATGATTAATACAGATTTCTACTCTTGAATAGAAGCTTTTCCCCGCGACTTCATTTGCGTGGAATTAGTAATCCACCCTTCTTTTTACCCGCTTAAGGAATGACTTGTGGGATAACAACTATTATATATCCTTCCCCAGAACGCAAAATATCTCCATACCAAATCATCTAAATAGGTTCAACAGTTATTAATTTCCCATACAAACTTTCAACCTTCGTTTCACACCCTAGAGGGTTGATTTTCGAGATAAAAACTATCCTATATTGTTTACCGCGACTCAATCTATATAATATGTACCAAGTTTCATTTCAATCGTCTGTTCAGCGGTTAATAATTCGCCATACAAACTACCAACATGTTTTCAACCCCTCTAAGATTGATTTTCGGCTTAAAAAATATTCTATATTGTTTCCTGGGACTCAAACTATATCCACAACAAAATTATCTAAATCGGTTTGCGGTAAAAAAAATCTCCATACAAACCTCCAACCCCCATTTCACCCCCTTAAAAATTGATTTTCGAGATAAAAACTGTCCCATGTCGTTTCCCGGTACACAAACTATTTCTATACCAAGTTTCATCTAAATTGGTTCAACGTTTAAAAATTCCCCATACAAACTATCAACCCCCATTTCACCCCCTTAAGTGTTGATTTCGTAATCAGCCACCCGATAAACCATAGAAACAATACCCATGTTGATATTTAAATTTTGTCACTACATTTCCCCCTTATGGGTTGAATTCTCAAAAAAGCTGAAACAATTGTTTTCTCATTTATCGTTAGGAATACTCCTGTAAAGTTTCGAATAAAATAGTTGAACTAATCTCGTTTCCCATACAAACTTTGAACCCCATTTCCCCCCTTAGGAGGTACATTTAAAAAAAATATTTCTAAGTGCATCCCTATGCCTTATAAGGAGCCTACGTACCACATTTGGAATCTCTAGAACCAGCGGTTTGGGCTATGCGTTGATATGTCAGTCAGTTTCTTCTTATATATATTTAGAAGAAGATTGCAATTTGGCACAAATAATTTCTAGAATTTTCATGTCCACAATATTAAATTTCAAAATCGATGCCATTTTCTTAGTTAACGTCCCAAAAAATCACAAAAACGACACCCATATGGATATTTAGTCATTTCAACCCCATTGTACCCTAACAGGGTATTTCACGTCCGCCACGTCGGATTTTAAAATCGTTGTTGTTTTCGTAATCAACGACCCGATAAACCATAGAAACAATACCCATATTGATTTTCAGACTTTTTGACCACATTTCCCCCTGTTAGGGGTAGAATTCTCAAAAAACCTGCAACACGTATTTACCCATTTATTGTTAGGAATACTTCCGTGAAGTTTCGAATAAAATAGACTAACTAATCTTGTTTCCCCATACAAACATTGGACCCCCATTTCACCCCCTTAGGGGATTAATTTTGAAAAATCCTTTCTCAGTGCACCCTTAGACCTTATAAGCAACCTACGTGCCCAATTTGGAATCTCTAGAACCAGCGGTTTGGACTGTGCGTTGATAGATCACTATGTCAGTCAGTCAGTCACCTTTGAGTTATATATATATAGATTGTATTATTGGTAATTGTAACTGTTAAACGAAAGTAATTTTAAATGAATGATGTATTTATAATGAAATTATTTTTTTACTTTTGCGTTTTGGAGAAAATTTTCTGTGAGAAATACGAGTCGAAGAATCTCAAGTCTTATCCATGTTCTGTACAATGTTTAAGGTCATTCACCCGAAATGGCACTACCTATTCCGATCACTGATTATGAGTCCGTACCTCCAATCCGAACTCGTAGGAGTTCATTGAAAACGAGAGAGATGGCGCTGCCCTCAGTACAACTGAAGAACAAATCAAATTATTTTTAATAAATATTTTGATTTGTTTATTTTAAGTAGACACACTACTATATAAATCATAAACTTATATAGATGTCATATACAAAGGAAAAAGTGACCTAGGCCTCCGGTGCCCAGGGCTGGGATCGAACCAGCGTCTTCTGCATTCGCGGCAGACGCCTTTACCACTCGGCCACCCGGGTCACAGCTGCACCGGTCGAATTTTCCCGTGTATATGCAATCTTTGTAAATGCTCAGGCGCATTTTAGCCAATCATCTAAGGTAGAACATTATGAGTCCGTACCTCCAATCCGAACTCGTAGGAGTTCATTGAAAACGAGAGAGATGGCGCTGCCCTCAGTACAACTGAAGAACAAATCAAATTATTTTTAATAAATATTTTGATTTGTTTATTTTAAGTAGACACACTACTATATAAATCATAAACTTATATAGATGTCATATACAAAGGAAAAAGTGACCTAGGCCTCCGGTGCCCAGGGCTGGGATCGAACCAGCGTCTTCTGCATTCGCGGCAGACGCCTTTACCACTCGGCCACCCGGGTCACAGCTGCACCGGTCGAATTTTCCCGTGTATATAATTTGATTTGTTCTTCAGTTGTACTGAGGGCAGCGCCATCTCTCTCGCTTTCAATGAACTCCTACGAGTTCGGATTGGAGGTACGGACTCATAATGTTCTACCTTAGATGATTGGCTAAAATGCGCCTGAGCATTTACAAAGATTGCATATACACGGGAAAATTCGACCGGTGCAGCTGTGACCCGGGTGGCCGAGTGGTAAAGGCGTCTGCCGCGAATGCAGAAGACGCTGGTTCGATCCCAGCCCTGGGCACCGGAGGCCTAGGTCACTTTTTCCTTTGTATATGATATCTATATAAGTTTATGATTTATATAGTAGTGTGTCTACTTAAAATAAACAAATCAAAATATTTATTAAAAATAATTTGATTTGTTCTTCAGTTCAACCTATAACAGCTTAAAAAAGGGGTTAAAAGTTTGTATGGGTGGGGTTTAAAAGGAGATCGTCAATTTTTGTTAGGCGATTTGCCCCAGATCATAAAGATGCGTATAATTATGAAATAGATATCAAAACATTCGCTTTAATTTCTAGATCAGGGTGGTCATAAAATAATCATGAAATGTAACGGGAAAATTGAGAAATCGGGATGTAAAAACATGATTGGGATAAGGACAATATTTTTAAGCGTACATGTTTATGATTTAAAGTATAGAATAAAATAAATACCTGTTTTTTAAAGAATTTCTACAAAATCTGACATGATAATGAAACGGAAATCATAATAAAATAATAAAAAGTCATATATTGATCCTGCCGCAGATTTCTTGTATTTGGGTAAACAATGATAATGGCTGTCAAACCATCATTGCTACTATTAACTGAACAATCGTAGACCTTATTACAAAGAGATAAGGTTTATCACTGTTAGTGCGCTCCTACTAGCATCCATGAAGTTATAATTTTAAACCGGAGCACACTCTTGGGCCAAAAAGCAAGGCCGAAAGAGAGAGTAATTTAGGGAGCCGCGTTCCGCTTCGACTTAGGGAGTTATGACGTCATTAGACAATAATGCCAGCATGACAACAAGTCAAAATGTCAATGTATGTCAATTTTGTAACGAATTCGAGTGAAACACCGCCCCCCATATTATGCCCTCTATCGGACCATTTTTTCTAGTCACCTATGAACGACTGTTTTACACGGTAATACGGTACGGTTTTAGATGAACATCAGATGAACCTTGTAAACTGTGGTTAGGGAAAAAGTGCAAGAATTATATCCACTTTTTAGAAATCCATGGTAGTATCAGACATTACTTAATAGAAAAATAGTCAAAACGAGACGCATCCCCCCCATACCACCAACTCCTTCGGCCCCACCTTGTGGCCGAAGAGCACACTCCAGTTTCAAATTATAACTTCATGCGGCAGACATAGATGACGGTGACGTCATACATTAATAGTGTCAAACTATAATCATAAACAAGATTAGCAAAATAAACGTAACTCCTTACTGAATATGTCCGTTTCGTCTCGGCTCAGGAGAAGTTAACCTTATGTCAATGCTGTAAAGACGTTAACAATTTATTTAGCACTATTTGGATGGCGGAAGGATCAACGAAATTACTTTTTATTTTTCATTTCTAATTACCGTTTTATTTTCATGCAATATTTTATCTAGTTTCGTAATAAAATGGGTATTTGCTTAAAATTGAAGACCAAACTTTATACGAGACCATATCGCAAGTGGGCCTGGAATTGACGATCTCCTTTAGTGTTAGAGATTTGAAACTTCACAGGATTACTAATCATTAAAAACCAATAAAAATAATTTAAGCGTTTTAAAAAAATCGACCTATAACGGGGTTAAAAGTTTGTATAGAGATATAAATTTTATTTGTGACAGACTTGAAATTTCGTTTGTAGGCTTTGTAGACTTTAAAGCAAAAAAACTAATTTCAGCCTTTTTCAAAATTCCACCCTAGAGGAGTTGAAACGGGGTTGAAAAGTTTGTATGAAAGGGAGGCCTTTACTACTGAACCTAGAAAGTTGTAATCTGCAGGACGTTACATTTACAATCTGTACAACTACTAAGAAGCGATTTTGTAAAACTCAACCCCTAAAGGGGTAAAATGGGGGTTAAAAGTTTGTATATGTGGGTGGTTTGTGTAGTTTGTGGGGTTTCAAATTTAGAGTTTAAAAAATAATAAACGAAATTTCAGCGTTTTTCTAAATTCAACCTAGAACGGGGCTAAAAAGGGGTTGAAAATTTGTATAGATATTTACTATTTTTTTGGTTTGAGATTTACTAGGAATTATAGTTCCTATTTCTGTTCCATTTCCATGTTCCACAGTGACCTCTGACAATAGTTTGGTCATCGTACCGCCAAATAATACCACCACTATATAGTACACAAAGAAGTTACGCAAATAATAGGGTACATTTACGTTATTATTTGCATATTAACACTTATTTGTAACTGAAACTATGTCTACGTTACCCGTTTTTTCGCCAAAATAGCTATAAGTATAAATAGATTAAGAAGATGGTTCGGGGACTAACAAAAGTTAGTTAAGAAGATACAATTGGATATGAAACTCTGTATGAGGAACCGCATTATACGCGGACGAAGTCGCGGGCGGAAAGCTAGTTAAAAATATTTTCCGAATCCCAAAAAAATTGGGGTGTTATAATTTCGAAGTGTGTATTGAACTGACTATCTCGTTTGGAAAATATATCCTGTAGGCCTAGCACATGAGTGTAGCGACAGTATCTCGCGGTCGAGATAGACATCTGTCACTGTGCACAGATAGACATGTGCTAGGCGTACTGTATATATCCGAGTGAAAATATTTCCTCTGTCCAAATTTCCTCTGCCCTAAAGTTGGTCCAGGCTTTTTGCCATCTGACTTTCTAACCCAGTCGGGGTTTGATCACTATGAACCCCAGGCTTCCAGATTTGAAAGTCAGACGTCACCACCACGCTGCCACGACTAATTACTCTAATTAGGACTTGAAACTCAAATTTTAAGTTTGTGGTTAGAATTAACTCCGTGAAACTTACTTATCTTTTATTTATTATTATGCTGGAGATAGTAATCGTCTGGGTAGTATAATATTCTTAGATTAGAAGATTATATATTTTTAAATAATTCTGTATCTTACCATCGTTTATTGTATTACATATACCATTTTACTGATTTTTCACACTCACGCTCAAAGTAAGAGATGTCTGAAACTATAGTTAAATATAGTTTAAAATTTTCAGTTATATTACGGTAAATGTTTTAAAATATTTTTTTATTGTCTCTATTCTCATAAATAAAAGAAAAGCTAACAACGAAATCTTAGGACAAAAGCGCGTCACAATACAAAAGCTAAATACCTAGTCTTCTCTAATAAACCGTTTATCAGCCGCATAGCCGCGAGACGAGAAATGTCCCATCATCTCTAAGTGCACATTTTGTAAGAAGTTAATTGCGTCCTTCGCAAAAAATCTGACGTCGCTTCATACAGAGGAAATCCGCTGATTCCCGGAAAAAGCAATAAATCTTGCCTAGCCGCAGATAGAGGGTGGGGCGGGGTGTGAATATGCGTACTCCTGTACGGTCCCGGGTGCAAAAGGCAGATCAATAGGCAGGCGTCCTGCTGGTGGCTGCGAGTGCCCGTACCCGCGGCGGCGCGCCATTCCTCGGCCGACCGTCGCCCGAGCGCCTGCTGTTCGCTCGCTGTTCCCACTCGCCGCGAACACGCAACGCACGTCAGATGGAGGTAAGTTCAACTGTTACCACAACCTGTTTCAGATAATTCAGATGCACCAGTGTACATTTATACTTCGAACGCGTTTAACAAGTTACTAGATTTACGTGTGATTAACTTTTTAGTTCGACTAAGTTTTGTGAACAGTTTAAAATAGTAGCGCTATACGAACCGTTTAAACCAACACTTTTTTAACGACGCATTTAAATTTTAAACTTATGGAACCCATTTATATGCAACTTTCAGAGTTTTAAGAAAGGGATTTGAATACAAAATCAATAGTGGTAGGTATTTGTCGTTAGGATCCAAATTATAATTGTAAGACTACCTACTTTATTCAAGTCAATCATTACTTTGACGTTTTAGTGTATTCTTTTTAATATATTTTTTCACCTATTTAGGAAGCGGTCTCTAGTTTTAAGGCATAATTGTGTTAGATGAGGAAATTAAATATTTATTTATTTACATATTTAAATTCAAATTATCTGTCAACGGCGAAATGGTTGCAATTCTGCAAACTAAACAATCGTTAACCATGATTTGTAACGATTGCAAGCATCAAATGTAAAGTACGTAGGGTTATTATACTTATTATTTTAGTTTTCATCCTCTTATCGATTTTGTCACCTTTGTGATGCAATAAGAATATCTTGAAATACTCTTACATAAATGTATATTTCATTTTGCAGTTTATATCCCTTGTTTAGTTACTATTACGCGATAATAAACCATATTTGTGGGTTTTTTTTTTAATATTTTGCTAAAGTGGGATATGTGTCAGTTTTCTGTCTATATATTCAAGTTTTTCTCATATATTCGAACCAGCTTAATCAGGTGGACGGCAAACTGAACTTGGTCGGAAAACAGCCATAAATAATTACCCAACCCATCAACAAACAAATTTAAATTAAGTTAGTACGGTAGCATGTGGGAAACCAAATTTACTTTACTTAGTTCATTATAAGGGGTATATTGCACACAAATTATTTAGGAGCTGAGGGGACGACTTAAGAGGTTGCGCGGAGCAGGGTAAGGGTGAGAGGTTTTTGTTTGTGTGCGTTATCTTGTTAACAGGCAAACTGTGTTTGTTTGCGTAAACTCATGCAGTTCATCCTCTCTCTTTCTAGCGCCCGGTTTGATTCCGTAGGCATTTTTAGGATTTCTTTAATGTAATGCCGCGGCATACGTATCTTTTTTTGTTTTCAAGCGGATTGTCTATGTTCTTGTTTTATTCAACTGCTAATTGGGTGCCGTTTAAAAATAACCGCGGAAATTTGACTTTAGCGATGGCGAAGGATGATTCGTAGCGTCGACTCTGAAAAACAGAATTAATCGCAAACACGCTTTCACTATACATTAAATAAAAATATTTTATAAATTATTTACCATTAACTGAAATGTTTATCAACTGTTAAAGCCAAGGTATTTTCACAAAGTATTAATAGAAATAAAATTATAGGACCTTTAGAGACATTTAGACAAACATTTAAATCTACCGTAAGGCCGGTCGGGCGGGGGACCCCATTTTTTCTAAAGAGTTTTGAGAGCCTTTCGGGCAGGTACCCATACAAGATGTCCGAGCACCAACAGACAAGCTGTCTCGTTTTATAATACAGTCAAATTATGACAAAACTTGAAATCTCTTATTCTTGAAAATATTTTTGATATTTGGTGTGTATGTTGATCAGAGGTCTCGTTTTCATGTCCATAGCATTTAACGTTTCAAGACCTCAAGGAACCTTGGAAAATGTCCTCCATCCTGAAGAAATTCACTTTTCCCTCTGAATCTACGCACTGTATGAAAATATAGTCTAGAACGATATTAAAGCTCATTAAATTCCGCGAAGGAATACGCAAATTTCAAAACTGTCCGAGGGATTTCGAGTTTTGTCGTATTTTGACTGTATTATAATATAATTTATTGTTGATAAAGAGCACAAATGACAGTTGTATTATAATCTAGGGACGTGGCATGGGTCAGTTAATATTAGACGCACGGATAAATGTGTATGAAAGTCATTGACTGCAGCGCAGTGGTGTATGTATTATATTAATTGCGAGAACATTCACGTAGTTATATATATAGTGTTATTGGTGTACTACATTTATATGTAGGTACCTACTTCCTATGATGTCAATGTCTACTTAAGATAAAAATATATTTATTTTCAATTTAGGTACATTACAATGCACGTATGAACCTCAGAGAGAAAAAAAACTACCACCGGTTCTAACCCTGCTACACCTCTGACCCGAACCCGATAAGTTTTATGACAGGCAAGAACCTGCCGAGTTTCTTGCCTGTCATAAAACTTCTCAACTTATTTTTTCAAAACAGTAATACATTATATCTTAAAGATACACAATAATGCGTACAATATACTTAAAACACAAAATTTATAAATAATATATGTATCGACTAAAGCGCGGACGATAAAATAGTATAATAGTCATTAAATTATGAAAACAGTACGATAAGACGGTAAATCTTGAATTAGTCTATAAATTGTGACTCATAGGGATTTTCTCTCAAATTGAATAATAGAAAGAACAATATTATACAATTTATTCGATAGGGTGCCTAATTTAAATCAATTTTACAATTCTGAGCGTGACTGCTTGTTCACTACCGTGAGATTGAAACAGTATTTTAATTCAGGTTACAATTTACATAGCGCTTATTGAAATAAGCAAGTTTTAAAAATCTATATTTTAGTAGAAAATATGAACAAAAAAAATTGCCGTTCCTCATTATCCCACACTGTTGGGTCATTCTGGTGGTCATTTGGATCATTCTGCGAGGGAATTGGGAAAAACTATTTTATATTTAACATCCTCGATTGCTTGGCGAATTTCTTCAATTTAGTGTTTTGATTTATTCCTTTGATCTTTATTTTTTTTACCCGATCAAGGCGAGCAACCAGCCACATTAGGGGGTCATTATGAACGCACGTAGCAATGAAGACCATTCCCAATTACCCGTGTGACGTCGTTCTCAATTGCTCCATTTACCGATGTAAATAAAAATGTCCGCAATCCTAACAATGTTTTTATTTAACTTTTGAATCACGTGTAATTTGATAACATAAAACGGCGTCTTAGAACTCAAAAATAGGATGTGTGTGTGCATCTCTTTTATCGTAGGTTAAAAATTACACGAGAATTAAAAAAATATTGTTCGTTTAATCCTGACTGCGTGCGTGCCCCTTTCCACTCTTATTGTCACGTACGCATACTACGCATTGCGAGATGCTTGATGCATCTTTGGTATAGGAGCGGGGCCGCGTAAATAGTGCTGGAGGAAGTGCTACTTATATATCCGTTCCCAATTAGGGTTTCTACGATCGAGATTTTCACTAGATAGCAGCACCGTGGCGAGAGGTCTAGCTGTCATAATCAGTGATCGGAATTGGTAGTGCCATTTCGCGGGACTTCGGTGCGTAAGCTTAGTATGAATATAGTTTTTAACCCCGGTATATGATATGAAAAGTTTGTGTTTGGTTTTAAAAATGTTTTAAAGAACCGCGGGCCTAACGTAAGTATGAAAAATGTGGTTTCAGTTAGATATCGGACGTCAAAAGAAATAGATTGGCAGTAGAAAATATTGATAAAAAATATGGTTTGCTACTATAATTTCAAAGAAAGTAATTATTTAATTATGTTAATTTAATATAATGATGTTGATGTTTCGTGTTTTATTTTATGATTGTATTATTGTTAATTGTAACTGTTAAACGAAAGTAATTTTAAATGAATGATGTATTCATAATGATATTTTTTTTTACTTTTGCGTTTTGAAGAAAATTTTCTGTGAGAAATACGAGTCGAAGAATCTCAAGTCTTATCCATGTTATTTACAATGTTTAAGGTCATTCACCCGAAATGGCACTACCTATTCCGATCACTGGTCATAATCCACCAATCATGTTTAATCATATTTTTTTATTGGTGGAAGCTAGTAGTGAAAAACTCTATCGCGGAAACCCACATTTCCCACCGTTCTCAATTACCCTACTCTCCCCTACATAATTAATAAGATACATAGAAACGATTAACCAACAAAGAGAATATAGGTATTATACGAGCTAGATCTTCTTGATTAATCTGCACTAAGTATCTGCAGAGCTTCATTATCCTATAAGCGCCTGCATATAATTGCAATGGCGTTTCAATCTTTTTTTCAAGCTTCGATGAATTCATCCTCAAAATAAACCCACACTGATACTCTTGTACTGCCATGTATTATCATATCACACAAGTAACGTATTAGTACATTATGATGATACAAGTGTGCTAAGTTGATCATTACATACGAAGCGATATTGTGCGCATGAACGCACGTTAGTGCGCCTAAGGAAGCTGAGCTTATGTAATGATCAAGCACACGCGTTTCATACGACGTTTTTCAACACACTTGCGAGGAAATAACAGAATAGTATAATTAATAACTTTTGATAAATACATTAATTATCAGAATGTTTACAGGATAGAGGTACTTACGAACCTAAGATAATTAAATTTAACTAACCTTTTTTGTGATGTTATTGAGTACCTGGAACTCTTTTTCAAAACATTTCATAAAATTAAAGACTTCACATTTATTGTGCAATAAATTATAGTATTTTTTTCTTACGTATTGCTCACTACATTTTTATGCTGACATTTTACTAGTATGTATCACAATTTTGAAATATATCCAGAGGTTAAATTAACGCTAAAGTTATCTTCTTATTCATTGAAAATATAGTTTGTTTAAATTAATAAAACACGACGAGAAAAATCTAACAAATAAACAATGATTTGAGGTTAACTTATAAATGGCGCGCAGTTTACTTTTTTGGATGTGCGTGCAGCTTGAGGCAAAGGCGCGGGCTTATAATGCCAAACAGCCAATATTAAAACCGACAATTCGTGTTTAAATAGTAGTTTATGTAACTGTTACGTAATAAGGCCTATTTACGTACAGTTGCATACACTGCTTTATCTACTCATATTATATATTCTAAATGAAGTGTTCGGAAACCATAGAATGACCGCCATTGCACCGCCATGGCCAACTCGATTGTGCCGGCGGTCGCGCGGGCGCGTGCCGTTGGTCAGGAAGGAGCACAGGATTAACATTATGTTATCAAATTCGATGTTCGGAGTTTTAAACTCATAACGTATCAATATTTTTTTTTTTTTATGAAATAGGAGGCAAACGAGCAGACGAATCGCCTGATGGTAAGCAATTAACGCCGTCCATGGACGCCTGCAACACCAGAGGGGTCACAAGCGCGTTGCCGGCCTTTAAGATGGGAATACGCTCTTTTCTTGAAGGTTTGAAGGTCGTATACGAGCATGTAAAGTTAAAATTACGTTACTGCCACAGATAAAAAGCTAATCATAGTAAAATCGGTTGTGGTAATGCTAGCCATTACTTACATAGCCTACCGTTTTTGAACACGTTTTAGAGGACTTACAATGTGAGTGTAGATAAACGCATTTAAAACGTAATTTATTGTGTATGAGTTATACATATAATAAGTTGAAATAATTCTTATTCACAATCAGGATTGTATAATTTGTATTCTATCGTAAATGTGTAGTACATTACTTACCTAGGGCTGTAAAAAAAAGAAAGCCCGAAATCGCAGGTATTTGGGACCCGAGCCGCAGGCGAGGGTTGTAAATATGCGATAGAGGGCTTTCTTTTTTACTGCCCGTGGTGAGTACACAATTTTACGTCCCCACCTGGCCATAATGCGAGTTTTACCGTAAGCGTAGCGAGCGGTAAAACTCACATTATGGCCAGGTGTGACGTAATATATTTTTAATATATTTCCTTTTTTAGAATGTAAACTCATAAAGAGTTAAAAAAAGTAAAGGTAATACCCGACTAAATTACAACGATTCGTCTGCGGTACAACTTGGTACTAGAGTACAAACGTCACTTGATCGGATTATTAAATTATTCCACTAGTTGGATAATTATTGTGAAATGCACGCGTGTTTAATATCTAGGATTATGAGCATAAAAGCGGTGGAATAAGAACCTCGTTATGAGCAGGTGTGTTAAAAAATAATGTAATTGAACTCATTGAACTACATTTACATTGCCTATGCCCGCTTGTTCTGAAACTACCATTTATGTGTGATAGTAATCACATTTTTTCGTCTGAATATTCTATTTTTTTGATCATAACGGCATATTAGGGAAGTTGGAGCCTAGTTGTAAAGAGGTAAATGGTACCTTAACTAATTCAAGATATGTAACTATTTGGCTCAATCGTACTCGTTTCGTCATCCTACCGATATCGTTTCGTATGCCTACTGAATACTCATATGTTGCAAGCGCTTTAATTAATCTTCTTAGCATTTTTTAACAATCTCAATCCGTACAATTTTATTAGTAGTAGATTGGTAACGTCGATTTGGGTTTAGTAAACGGATGAACTATTTTAAAAGTGTGTATAGTTCGATAGGTACGTCAATAGACCCAGTCATCTCCCCGATTTAAGGAATGGAAAACTTATATTTTCAACCGACCAATCGATTTCGAAGGAGGAGGTTCTCTATTCGCCGGGATCTTTGTTTTTACTGGATTTTTAGGGTTCCGTACCCAAACGGTAAAGCGGAATTAAGATTCCGCTTTCCGTCCGTCTGTCCGTGCGTATCATAAATAAATAATTAAGTTAAAATAAAAATAATATTTAAGGGGGGCTCCCATACAACAAACGTGTTTTTTTGCCGTTTTTATGGATAATGGTACGGAACCCTTCGTGCGCGAATCCGACTCGCACTTGGCCGGTTTTTTATGTATGTTTACCAATTATTCAAAGACGGCTGGACCCACTTAAAAAAATATTTTTTCACCTCAGCAGCTCGAACAAGCCTACTTCCCTGCGAATACACGTGACGAAAGTCGCACTTTCGTCACTCCCTGGAGTGATGAAAGTGCGACTTTCGTCACTCCAGGGAGTGAGACAAGTAGTAGTTTTTTAATTTAGTAAGGCCATGAACTGCTACTTTATATTTCGGGGTCTATTACAAATTCGAAATACATATTTTTATCTACACACACACCATAAACCCGCTAAATTTGGAGTTTTCATTAATAAGCTTGGAAATCTTCTTTTTCTTCTTCGTCATCATCATCATCATCATCTTCTTATTCTTTATCTTCTTCTTCTTCATCATATCCATCTCCATCTTCATCATCACCTTTTTCTTCATCATCATCTTCATGTCCTTTTTATTCACAACCTTCGTCTTCTTCATTTCCCTCTTCTTCTTCTCCATCATCATCTTCTTCATCAACTCCATCTTCTTCATCGTCTTCTTCTTTACCTTCTTCATCACCTTCATGACCTTCTTCATCATCTTCATCGTCTTTTTCTTCTTCTCCATCACCATCATCACCATCAAAATCTTCACCATCATCCGCATCATCATCATCTTCTTCTTCTTTATCATGTTCATCTCAATCTTCTTCTTCATCATAACTTTCTTCTTCATCATCATCTACTTTTTCTTCATAATCCATGTCCTTTTCATAATTCATGTCCTTTGTCTTCACCACCTTCTTCGTCTTCTTCATCTCCTTCTTCTTCTCTATCACGGCCTCCTAGCCTAGTCGGTAGTGACCCTGCCTACGAAGCAGGAGGTCCCGGGTTCGAATCCTGGTCAGGGCATTTATTTGTGTGTTTATCACGGATATTTGTTCCTGAGTTATGGATGTTTTCTATAAATTTAAGTATTTATATGTATATATCTATCATATATATCGTCGCCTAGTACCCACAACACAAGCCTTATTGAGCTTACTGTGGGACTAGGTTGATTTGTGTAAGATTGTCCCATAATATTTATTTATTTATTTATTTATCATCTTCTTCTTCATCATTATCTTCTTCATCATCAACATAATCATCTTCTTCATCATCATCGTCATCATCATCATCTTCTTATTCTTTATCTTCTTCTTCTTCTTCATCATCTTCAGCTTTATATCCTTTTTATTCACCACCTTCTTCGTCTTCTTCATTTCCTTCTTCTTCTTCTCCATCATCATCTTCTTCATCAACTCCATCTTCTTCATCGTCTTCTTCTTTACCATTTTCATCACCTTCATGACCTTCTTCATCATCTTCATCGTCTTTTTCTTCTTCTCCATCATCATCTTCATCAACTCCATCTTCTTCATCGTCTTCTTCTTTACCTTCTTCATCACCTTCATGACCTTCTTCATCATCTTCATCGTCTTTTTCTTCTTCTCCATCACCATCATCACCATCAAAATCTTCACCATCATCAGCATCATCATCATCATCTTCTTCTTCTTCCTCTTTATCATGTTCATCTCAATCTTCTTCTTCATCATAACTTTCTTCTTCATCATCATCTACTTTTTCTTCGTCATCATCTTCATGTCTTTATCTTCACCACCTTCTTCTTCTTCTTCATCTCCTTCTTCTCTATCATCTTCTACTTTATCATTATCTTCTTCATCATCAACATCATCATCTTCTTCATCATCTTCTTCTTAATCATCAACATCTTCTTCTTTACCCTCTTCATCATCATCTTCTTCATCTTTATCTTCTTCTTCATCATCATCTTTTACTTCATCTCCTTCTACGTCTTCATCTGCTTCTTCGTTCTTCTTTTTCTTATTATTCATCTTCCTCCTCGTCTACAGCATCATCTTCTTTGTCTTCTTCTTCTATAGGATAGAATCATTCGCTTATGGGTATGTTAGTTGTTGCCCTGTTATCAATGCATTACATATAGTTTCTGAACCATTTTATAGAGTTTATAGTATGTGTGTAGATAAAGTAATGTATGCAACTGTACGTAATTATGCCTTAAAACACTCGTGTGATCTTATTATGAAACTCGTATTTTAAGGACCCTTATTACGTAACAGTTACATAAACTACTATTAACCTTTAATATGTTCTCACTACTGAGGTGAAAAGTTGTATGTGTCACGAGAGCAAAGTTATTTTACATCTCGTGTTTTTGAGTCCCTCGCTACGTTCAAGATTCTAACTTAGAATCACTCGCTTCGCTCGTGATTAAAAAAAAAAAACTTTCGCTTACTCGGGACTCAAAATAAACACTCGCAAGGAAAACCAACTTTCCTCTGTTGTTGCATTAATAACTATTTTGTTTTAAGGGTATATTTAACAGATGGTCCCATTGTTATCAGGTCAGAATCTGATGATGAGATCCTGTAGAAATCGAGGGAACTCTTCAACTATTAGGCACACCTATAGTTATTTGAGTATTTTTTACAGCAACTAGGGCATTTGCTCTTGGAAAGGTCGAGACTAAGGCGGCTTTCACACTGCTGCGGTTTCCGCATACGGCACCGGGGCACGAACGAGACAGCGCTCTGCATGTGTATAACGCTGTCTTGTTCACCGGAGCGGCGCCAGTGTGAGATCCGCCTAAGTGAAGTCGGGATTTTGTTTCAAATTATTGTTATTGCAGTTGGCTTTCCTATAGGTGGGTAGTTGGTTCTTACTTTGGTTACCTAAGTTGTATTATAAATGATTTATCGAGTTCATGTAATACTTATAATATTATAGTATACTATATATTAATAATAAATATTCTTTATTGTGCACCACATGAGAAAAGAGAAAAATATACAGCGATACAGTGATAAAAACTAGGTAACAACAGGCGGTCTTATCGCTAAAAAGCGATCTCTACCAGACAACCTTTGGGTAGGTGGAAACTATGAACTCAAAACAATTAACGGGTAGTGCCGATATGATATAACTATAAGTATACTAGTAAGTACTTACTTTACAAACTTATACCTAAATACATAAACACATAATATATACAAAAATACTTAATATATAAATACATAATACATACATAAATGCATACATAAACGAAGGCAACTTAAGGCAGCGAAAGGTAATGTGATTTCAGAAGATTTTTGAAGATGGGAAGAGATTTAGCAGATCTTACATTCAACGGCAAAGCATTCCACAGACGAACAGCCCGAAAAGTAAAGGAGTCGTTATAAAATTTTGATAAATCAGATATGTTTATGGTGCAGTAGCGCTTTTTACTTTATGTAACCTTTAAAATCCCCCGATTTAGTGCTAAAATGAACCAATTGACTCAATAACTTAGATCAATTTGTCCACAATGGATTCTCGTTATGTTGAATATTCGACATGCCAAACTGCGAGACGTGGCTCTTGTCTCGCTAGGTGATAGAGTGAAATCGATCTGTCCACACGTGTCCACACCTAACTGTCAATCTGTCAGTAGGTCTCGCTAGAGCGTTTTGTTTATGGCTATGGCCACCATTTTAGATGTCACTCTTGAGTGATTCCACCCGAAATTTCAACTGTCACAAAAGTGTGATATCATAGTTGTGTCGCAAGCGACTGTCAGCTATGCCATGTCGAATCGAGCCCAGAGCACAACCCATTGTACAAGCGATAGAACACACAAAGGAGGCAGTCTCTTTTTAGACTCCAATCAAAGTTCAATATCGCTCGTGTCTCGTGTGAGTTTGGGATCGTCGACGATTCGCACAGTGCGGCTTTGTACCGAGTCAGTTGGTGCTCCTGCCCAAAGATGATGAAAACTACCAGTAGATTAGTGAGGCGACTATGATATATCACTTTTGTGTCAGCCGAAATAGCTATGGATTCACCAAAGAGTGATATACACTTACGTCAAAACCCATAAAACAATCTAGCGAGACCTACTGTAAATTTGACAGTTAGGTGTAGTATCTATCCAGTAGCGACCCAACTGTGATATCCATGTGTCATAGTTTGCCATGTCGAATAGGGTCCTGCATGTGAGGTTTCATTTGTGACTTGACTACTGCTGCTGACTTTTCAAACAGTTTACAGATTGCTATATTATTGTTAGGATTATTAGGAAGGGTAGCTATGCCTGTTTCCCACCTAGGTTCAGTTTACCGTCCACCTGAGCTGGTACAAATATATGGGAAATACTTGAATGTAAATATACTAGTAGTCCGCCTCGAACTCAGAACTCGCGATTTCCTTGCAAACGAGATGACCAATATAACAAGACCCATATGATGATTTTTTCGCGTCTTCTAGCTCCATGACCCCTTGGTCGATCCTGCTCATATACGAACTCTCAAATTATATGTATCTCTGTTATAACCCCAACAAATTTCATAAAGATCAGAAAAGCGTTACTAAAGTTATCGCGGAACAAACTCTCAAATTCAAAAAGCCATCGAAATGCTGAGACGTCCCACTAGCCCGAAGTTGTTTGTAAGAACTCACTTCGCTCGTTCGATAAACAAGTATGGACGGAAATCTGACACATACCCTACTTTAGCTAAAAATATGTACATATTATGTAACCTAAAATAGACTACGTATAAACGGTGCAGAACGACACATTTAAGTATTACTCAAGACATTATTTTTGCATCACAAAGCTGGCATATTTTATCGATAAGTGGACGAAAACTAATAATAACCCTGAGTAATACCCACACTGTCTGTTGTAAATACTGCAAAATTTATAAAGTAAATAAATAAAATAATACAAATAATTACATAAAAATCAATATTTTGTTTTACAGACCTAAAAGGACTTATGCCTTAGTAATTTTTGGTTTTCAGTCTTATGACTACATATTATTCAATATTAGTTTCAAAGGATGAACTTTGGGCGGCTACAACTCACGATTGATACAGTTTTATTATGTACCGGGGCAGGATCAATCCCGTTAAATGATAAAATCATATAACTTCGCCAAAAATCAATGTTATTTTTTTTTATGTAAGCGAGTTTCTTGAAGGTATAGTCGACGTCAAAGCTGTGCACACTTTTACACCTTACACCTTAGCAAAGGTGCAAAAGTGTACAAAAGTAATTGACCTCGACGGTACCTTACTTCACTAACTTAAATTGTTTGTCTGTTTTGTTGGCTATAAAGTAAGATAAACATCCTAGGGCGCGGGCGCGACACACTAATGCCGCATAGTATGGACACCCTGGTGTCACCTTTATTACGTTGCGTATGACTTAAGTGTAAAGATGATAATATATGTACTGGTTCAGGGACGGGACGAGCACTCGGACGTTTACCTTACCTATCAATTCTTTTATCAACACGAAGTCGTAAGTTGTGACAAACGAGATTGGCAAGCTATTAATGTGATCACTCTTTTTTTTGTAAAACCATTCGACTTTATATCAGAAGCAAACCAAATTCAATTACTTGTGCCAAACATTGTAATTGTAAAATGAACTCGATTTTTTTAACTCCTTATAGATCAAGAATGGGTCCGTAGGCAGCCAAGGCACGGTGAAAAGTAATGTAATTTAGTACTTGGTAGCCTGAACTATATTTGGAGCATTTTATACAGCCCTACAAAAGCCGAATTCTGCTACTCGATGATGTAGGGATTGTAGGGTTGCCTACGGCTTTCTCTTTATCGATTATGACAAATATCGGCATTGAATGTGATTCATAGCTGTCTGACTAATTTCCGGAGTTACTACAGAAATCTCATTACATTTTCTTCTATCGACAATAACCAAATGTTGTTATAGATTCTTTCATAGGCACCTACCACCTACCACCATATACACGTATAGAATAGGCCACGGTGTAACATTGATGTCGTAATGACATCCTTGTTACACTGTGTTTTATAACGTCATTTATTATAACATCACATCAGGGCAGGGATTCGACATGCCAAACTGTGAGACGTGGATGTCACCCTTGTATCGCTAATGGATAGTGATATCCATCTGTCCACACGTCTCGACACCTAACTGTCAAGCTGTCAGTAGGTCTCGCTAGAGGGGGTTTGTCTATGGCTATGGCCACCATTTTAGATATCACTCTTGAGTGATTCCACCCGAAATTTCAACTGTCACAAAAGTGTAATGTCAATAGTTGTCTCGCAAGCGACTGTCAGTTATGCCATGTCGAACCTAGGCCCAGTGTGGGACCACCATAATTTGATTCCCACCGGTTCGCCACAATTTTTCCTACACCTGGTAAATAAAGGCTTTCATGATGTTGATACTTTTTTTTATGAGAGGTTTTTTTTATCTATACAAAAATAGGAAACCTTTACAATATTCACCAGTCATTCTCGGAAAATATTTAAATAATCAAATGTAAGTACTATTTTATGTATTTACCGTGCTGTTGGGTTTTAATGTAAATGTAAGAACTTTACAGTTCAATAATATTATGTTTCACATTATAACGTTCAAGTAAATTTATTTCGAAAAATATTCGTTTATAATCCTCTTATGTTATTATTTCACATTTGAAAATAATAACACTGCCAATGAAACATGGAATGAAAATGTATGCTGGAAAATAAAATCATAACGTAAATTTTGGGCGCGATCGCTGCCTAACACAATCGAATTGGAAATTTGACTACTCCTAATTAGAGCGGCTACATGAATGATTCCAATTCCGGAAATTGCTGGTTGCATTATCAAATGAATATACAGGGTATCCAGAAAGAGTATCGGATATTTGTTTTAGTCCTATATTTGAAAATGAACGGCTGAGCGGAGCGAGGAGGAGGAGTTCGCCATTTTGTGGAGATTTAGTCGCAATAGTAACTGGTTGCGGGTCGTGCTTCTGGTCTACGAGCGTATTATCGAAACCCTGATTCAGTAGAAGCTGTTAACGAATATTTAAGCATAGATGTGACATCAGCTGGCCTTTCAGAAGCCACGACCTTAGCCCGCTTGACCATTTCGTATGAGGATACGTTAAAAAGTAAGGTGTATGAGAATTCTTCGACGAACCTAACGCAGTTTAAGCAAAATATCAGGTCTGAATATCGAGAGCTATGTGTCGTATGTGTATTCACCAATCTTCGTTCCAGATTAGAAGGTCAGCAGTGTAACGGTCACCATTTGGATGACATTATAATTTTTTTATTTTATAAATTTTCCATTTTGTATTCTAATAATTCTACATCCCTCTTTATTTGGCCTTCGTAGATTACAGTAAAGCTTTTGACAGTACAACCAACACATCCATATTTACCGCATTATAAGACCAAGGCATAGATATTACTTATGTTCACCTCCGCAACATCTAAGCCTCTAGCACCGCCAGTATCAGACTTCAGTCTCCCTGACCGTCGTTTAACATAAAAAGAGCGTCAAGGAGGGTGATCCGCTGTCGCCTAAACGCTCAACATTGACGTTGGTGGACAGCAATTAACTAATCTGCGTTTTGCCGACGATATAATCCTGTTCTCGTCTTCAGCTATGGAGCTCTGCATTATGCTTCAAGATCTTAGCAAGGCAAGCCTTGAGGTTGGGTTAATGACGCCCTTGACGCCTTTGATGGGAGACAGGTCAGGACAGGGATACGTGGAAGGCGAAAAGGGCGGCCTTTGCCCAGCAGTGGGACACTCTAGGCTCGTATAAATAAATATATAAATAATTCCAATAATCAACAATAAAAAAATATTTGATACTCCTTCGGGACACCTTGTATTAAATTCGGAATTCTGAAATTACATTAGTGTATATTATAGACTAAGAGCTGGCTACGTTAGATATGACACAATAACGAAATCAACAAAATCTGTCTAGTTAGATTGCTATATGTACTATTCTTATTATTAGATCCGTGCATCTGGTAGGTTTTAATAGGTGGAGGTCAGAGTGACAGACTAGCAAAATTTTTGAATTGGAAAATACTGAAAATAGTTATACCAAAATAGGTAATAACTGCCGAAAATATATCAGTTATAGAGGACGAAGCCTGTATTTAAACATTAGAACAAAAAACATTGTACGGGAACGGCTTTTTAACCTATAAAAATGACATAAATCACAAGTCCGATTTTATTTTGTGACCTGTTAGAATACGTTAAGTACTAATAATAAAAATATTTTCTAACAATTGTTAGCAATGCGCTAGGTATAATACATGTATTTGTTTGCTACACATAGAAAAGATTATGTAAGTTTTAGTTTTCTCCACCAGGCTATCGCTTTTTACTATTGCAACATAACTTCACATTTTATAACGGTTTTGTCAAGAGCATATGTCGTCTTAGCCATTTGTAATTCGTTTAGAATTCAAGGTCACTTATATTTTGACAAATTGTTTTCGATTATCCTCACATAATCTATTGACCAAACTGTTATAAAATGACAGATGACGTTGAAATAGTTGAATGCAATATTATGGCAAAGGAAAATATATCTTGTATAATCTTTTCTCATTCTTATTAACAAATATCTATAATACCTAGCGCGAAGTCAAAAACTGTTAGAAAATATTTTTTACTGTAAGTAATCATAATATATCATATTCTCTAACTAAAAAAGAAAATGGCACTTGTGAGTTATCGAAGCTCAAAACTGTTCGTGTACTGTATAGTATTGCGTATTTTTGCAGAAATAAAAACAGTAGGCGAATAGGCATGGTGAATTTTTTTCATGTATGGTATCAATCGATTCGTTTTGTTGTGAGGATCAAATGTCTATATGCGGCCAATTGCGTTAAAGCAACACAAAAGTCAGAAATGAGACTTAAAGTCCGAGATTTGCATTTGTTTCTCAAAACGCTCCTAACAATATGACGTGCAAAAGTGACGTCACGGTTGCATAGTCGCCCTGTTTAAAGTATGGAAAAATTATGAAATTGCTATTTTTACAGTTAAATGTTGAGTTTATGTGTATAGTTGCTAGAGTCTGACTAGCCAAATATTGTTGACAGATATTTCCTTGTTGTATCACCAATTGTCTATGATTTAAAAAAAAGTTTAAAGTCTGTTGTCAATTTACGTCATTATTTCAAATTGTTCACGGTTTCTAAGGGGTTTATTTTAAATAATATTAAAAATAACTGTACCGAGTGGTCCGCAAACTATTATTTAGGCTCGTAAATAATTACGACGATGTGCGAAGTTGACGTGAAGCGTGTTGTATAACGAAAAACTGCAATGTTTACAAGTCGTCAACAATTTTGTATGTTGGAGCTCTATTAATATTTTGATACTTAAAGTACTAGTTCTAACATTTGCCTATAACTTTGATTAAGTAGGTACGTGAATTTATTAATACCTTAATCTCATAAACAGGACAAGTGTGTAAAGAAACGGATAAACTAGATGTTCTGGAAAATATCAATACAATCAAAACATTGGAACGTAAGAAGTTACTTACTGAAAACCAATATTTAGGAGAAATCTGTGGACTGACTGGTCAGTAGTAATTTTATGTAAAAATATAAATAAAAATATTTTCGCGAAACATGTCTATATAGTACGTAAACCAACTAAAACCATCCCTTAAAACTAGTGAATAGGGAACTCGAGTACATAGTTATTAAATTCTTTTTACTTGCTTCTGAGCATATTTTGGGGAATTTAATTTCTTTATGTATTTCTCTTCTTGCAGTCGGTTAAAGATCTTTCTAACACCCTGTGAAGCTTGTTTACTTCGTTGACTTCTGTATGTTTACCTAAACCTACCTACCTACCTACCTACCTACCTTACGTGTGCACAGAAGTCAAAAGTATTTTCTAGTATCAAAACTATTATTCCTGCTACACAAGGTGTGACCAGCCCATGATTTTTTGAATTTTCCGCCAAATATTTGGGTAATATTTCAATAGTCAGACTCTATACAATTTATTTTACAGTATAATGTTAAAAACCGAATGGTATCATTGCTTTTTTTTTAAATTTCGCACTTTAAAAAATCGTTAAATTTAGAAATTTTGCAGCTTGATATCTTTGAACCATTTCAATAGAATTTATAAATTTTCACTTTAGTTGCATATATTGATCATTTTACATCCTATAAACTAAATTTTATTGCATAATTCAACATGTGTCATCATGCCTATTACATTATACGTCGTTTGGGACTATTTTCCCCCAACAGATACTTTTGGCAATGATATAATCTAATTATTTACATAATTTCTCATAATGTTACATCAAACCCAGAACCCTAGGATTAGTTTTCTTGAAGAGGTTTGCATTGTTTGACCTCCTCTACTTAACAGCTGTCAGATGTCCAGATCTAGAAATAAGTATAGTATAGCAAACTGACTAGCGCAGTTTCGTTGCTCTCATTATTGTGTTATATCAGACGTCTATTATTTCGATACCTCATTTCAAAAAATAACACTTTAATACGAGTACGTCGCTGTTAAATTTTGCGCTTTTCCCAGGTGCTTAATATAGATGTCTGTGTTTGAGGGCTGATAAAATTTGGATACTTAATGCTTATTGTACCTACCTATACATTATATTATACGCACATTCGTACAAGTACTACCTATCCCTAACTCTGTCGTTAGCCGGACTAACTTAAAAGGCATAGAACCTACACCAAACTGACTAGATGAACTTTGTCTCGACTGTTTAGAAGCAATTTGCATTTCAAAGGTGTCACCCATGGGTTTAATTGGAAATTCCCTCTAAACGCAGGCAGAGAGATGGCAGTAGAATAACTGTAGTCCCGCAATTCGCTTAAGCCCATTGTGGCTAGGAAGAGCTGCTGGGCGGTTGGACTCGAGCAGAACCACTGGCGGCTATGTGTACTGAGGCGACGATAATGGTGGTCAATTGTCAGACACTGGTGAAGCAAGATTGATCTTCCGTCCGTCCAGAGTTGAATCAACGATTAAAGGAATATAATTTAAATAGTAATTTCAGTAATGTCCAGTTTTTTTCCGGTTTGGTAATTAACATCCAAACTTGTCGCATACTCGTAGGTATCAGTAAGTATCAAGAAGTGGGGCACGAGTGGAATGCAACACACCATGTTTGGTTTATGAGTAGTGGCTATATACCTATAGGTATTTGGTGTGAAAACAGGATTATTTGTAAAGTTTTAAAGAAAAACAATCACACTTGCTTGCTATATGGACCTTTTTGATTTTCTAGATTTGTACGTACGCCTAAGCTCCGTTATTGCATACTAAATTTAAGAAAAGTGTGACGGAGTCAAGTTACTAAAGATATAAAATTTGTGAAGCTTTCACAATGTAAACAAAACACTTCAAGCATAATAAAAAAATTTGGGCGTAGGCAGACTATACCTACCTCTGATAATTTCGTATTTAAATACTTAATAATAAACAAAATTAAAATAATAAACATTTATTACACTAGGCTAGGTACTCATTTTACCCAATCGATTCGCAAAAGGCCTGGGTAATACGTCACTATTAGGAAATGCAACCCAGGTTTTTTCATACTAAAAAAAATCGGGTATTACTTGCATGGGTAGCATTCCCTATATCTAACACTCAAAAAGCCGACGAAGCTGACATTCTTCTTTTTTGAAGTAAATAAACTGACGAGAATGAATTATTGCCAGAGTTATTTTAACATCCGCACGGAACCAGAGTATCGGAGCGGCGGAACAGTTCGCCAGCCACTGGAATGCTTTAAATAGTTTTCGCTGAAGATTCGAACAAAATGTAACGAAAATTCTCTCGTAGAATGCCGGGGATGTTATTCAATTGCATGACGAGCGCAGGTATATAGTATCAAGTATTAATGGTCTCCCGCATTACGCATAGATTTACGGATCTCGGGGTTACAGTTACATTGGTTCAAGCACTCTCATATCCTTAGTAAGCGTTGTGAACAAGCTGCCAGGTTGGGCTGTGCCTGTTACCACCCGTTAAAAGTTTATCCGCAAAAAGGGGTTTTAAACGGAGCGCCTTTGAAACTGAATTCACTAGTTTAGACAACATCCTACTGTTGAAACACTGGCTTTTGTCTTTTAACTAGGTATTCATTTTACGCGAGTAATCTCCAGTTTGTAAAGTGGCTATTATAAAAGAAAACCTAAAAAATAGACGTAATGTTGGTGCTCTGTATTTTAACCATTTTCTATGAAACAAACCAGCTTTCTTGAACCGTTATTCTATACGTGATGCCGTTAAATACTTACTTTGGGAAAACAAGGGGATCCATAAACTTGGGATTTTTTGAACTGCTGTAATCAGACTAAGCATGAAACTAACATTATAGTTTATGAACAACATCTCCAGTATCTCCACCTGGACGAAAACATGCACACTTTCCTGTTTATGTACTTACTACACTTATTAAATCAATTGAGCTCGTCGATCGATAAGTACTTATTTATTTATTTATTTACGCCTTCGAGTGATTTCAATGCGAATGTCTATGTATAAAATTAATTTCTACGTAATTTTAATAAAAGAGTTTGATTTTAAGCATCTTAGCTATAAACCTCATAATTTTTTTGCATTGCGAATGTAATATTTTGCTAAGCGTAACTTTTTATCCTTTAAAGAATAGCATGTGCGAATGGTATACTGTAAGTTCAAGAAAAATCTACGGTCTTAACAATAATAGTGGAAATCCTTTCCGTTTAGCGGCATAATAGCTATAGTATTCCATTTCGACTAAAAAAACGACGAAGCAGTAGGTAATTTACATCAGGCAAACCTCTCACACAAAACATTATTTCACGTGAAGATTTTTTGTCACACCAAAAATCAGAAACCATCAACGTGTCTACATTATTAAATAAGGCATTAAAATAACTTGGATGATTCTAAATATATTTTTTTATATTGAATATATTTTTGAAGAAAAAAGAACATTTCTGAAGACTAAAATTATGTTTACCGCTCTATAACATTTCAACCAAAGTACAAAAATATGAATATTATCTGATGAATAGGGACTAGAAAATACTTTAAAATAAAATTACTTGCAACATGATCGGTTGAGCCGTTTTTGAGTTTTCTTTAAAAAACTCTTAATAAAATGACGTAAGTGCCACGTAAACACTCACCTTAGCTTTGAACGGGGTCAGGTTTGCTAAAGGCGATACCTAGCTCCACAAGATCGATGTACCGACAACTTGGATATCCCAGCACGATTAGCACAAGTGTGACGCGACAGTATCTCGCGCGCGAGATAGTCTATCCATCTTTTTCTGACTGTATCATTTAAAAAGAGATGGGTAGTACTATAAGCGAGATACTATCGCTTCGCTCTTGTGCTAGCCGTGCTGTAATCCTATTGGATTGCTATTGCGAGCATGTGATTTCTGTCGCGGTCCTCAGAGCCACACATTTTAGCGTGAGACTGGAACGCTACCAACAATATCCATTATCCAAAGATATTTACTAACAAAAATCAAAAGTCCAGAAACGTTAACTTTAATCACAAAGAAAACACCATCAAAGTCCATATACAAAGAAAGGGTCCAAGAAAATCACACGAGGCACTTTACGTAAAATGAGCAAGTAGGTAGTCCTCCGAACAGGTTGACTGACAAACAGCAACTGAGCGTGCCAAACGCGCCAGGCGCGCCAGCGTGCCTAACCGTATTTTCATTGGATACTAGTCGTACTACACTTGTTAGTGGCCGCTAATCACCCCCCATTTTGCAAGATAAGGATTTAAAGCACATTCAGCGAGCCGAGCCACCTTTTGTTCACTCTGCGACACTATATATCCCTTATGAGAACGATGTTTATTAATGTTAAAACTGTGCATACTTTTGAGATAAGAAGTAAACAAATATAATAGAGAATGCAGTTTAAGTCCACGCCGCAAACTAGGTGGTCTTTTGTTCGCAGTTTGACCCTTTATGGTCATTATTTCTATATTCTTTGTTCATTAGCACTAGCTAACAATCGCCTCGCTATCTGATGAGCTATAATGCCTATAATATTGTGAAGTATTTTCGTGGCAGTTTTTTTTGTAAACATTTTGTTAACATCAGGTATAATATTTGAATCGGCTTGCGAAATGCACTTATTTAGAATACAGATACGACTTAAATCCCATGTTTTCAAAGTAAATACCTTCGTATTTGAAACAAAATAGTTGACTATGTTTTTATCACGTCTACATTCCTACATTCCCTAAATTCCAAATTTCTTCTCACTGCTAATTACCTTTTCTTCATCTAATATGCTTCTTATAACCAAAATATTACTTATACACGCTAGAAATATTCAATACACACAATTTAGTGCTTTAATCTCACTTTTTTATATATTTTATTAGTAATAGTTTTTACCCACCGAAATGAGTAAATACGAGTATTTACGGGGTGCTTTGGATAAATGCTGAGTAAATACTCAGTATTTACTCACCCCTACCCATCTCTATTAATGCCTCCTTATTGAGACTTAAGTAGATTATCCTAGGCTAAACTAGTATTTATACTTACACGTTTTCTTAGGTACAAAGTGTCTTTGGGGTATGAAGGATATATTAACTGTAACCGAAACCCTTAGCCTAAATACCTATACAATCTAGTTTGGCGTAAATTTGGCGGAAACAAGTTTGGCCGGTTAGAAATAAGTGCAGATAACATTTCAAATGCGAGTTCAGAAAGGATTTACAAATAAATCAGGATTTTATATGGGTTATAAAATAAAGTTACCGCTACCCACAAATGTTCGCGGTAAATCAAAATAAGCCCCGGAAACGGGAGCATTGGCCGACAATAGGCAGCTTTTAACTAGGCAACTTTTATTTTATAGCAGCAGTTGTTATGACTATCGTTTTCGGGTTATAAAGTGCACGAGCCGCAATGGGGTGAATGCTTATATTAACTATCTGTACAAATACGTAATCAGCACCATCTTGCATTAATGCGCTGAATTTGTATAAGAGTAACTATTTTTTTTTAAGGACCACAAAGTTTGTAGGCATTGTTGCTGAAGACGGATGTTATATCCCAATCTACCATTCTGTCAAGTCTATAAAATTTTGACGTAGTTGAGTCTGACTGTAGACGTAAAATTTGAAAATGACCCTACTAATAAAGAACCATTTGTATCATATTTAACCTACTTGAGTGATAATTAATGCCTATATGAAATATGATTGTGTAGCCTACGAACTTGTGCCTTGTCAAAGATCCGATGTTCAATTGTTGAGTGTTCTCTTTGTCAACAGAATAAACGCTGGATGTGGCTGGTCGGCGGCCTCGTGCTGCTGTCCATGGCGGTGGCCTCCGACGGCGAGGTTTGGGAGGAGAGCGACCATGAGGTGCTGATTCGCAGTGAGAGGGGCGCCAAGAACCGAGGTTAGTAAAATGCCATGTGTATTATAGGTAAACCTATAATACTCTACGTTTAAAACCCGACCATAAAGAGGTATTTGCAATGAGAAGGGCACCAAAAACTAGGGCCAGTGAGAACAGGTCCTTGCGTTCAAGACTTTAGGCCTCGAGTTCTCGAGTGAGAGCGACCATAATGTTCTAATCCGGAGCGTTGCGCCAAGATATGTTTCTTGAAATTGTTCTTGATATCTATGGAAACTCAAATTTACGTTTATAAAAATTACACAGCAAATATTTAGTAAATTTCGTCACTATGTCATTATTTTATCACTAGCTTTTGCCCGCGGCTTCGCTCGCGTTAAATTCGGGGTAACACGGTTCCCCTTTGCCCTCCGTAATGCTCCATACAAACTTCCACCCGCCATTTTAGGGAAGTGGGGGGTTAGAAAGAGACAAAAAGTAGCCTATGTCACTCTCTATCCCTTCAACTATCTCCACTTAAAAAATCACGTCAATTCGTCGCCCCGTTTTGCCGTGAAAGACGGACAAACAAACAAACACACACACTTTCCCATTTATAATATTACTATGGATTTCAACCAAGTAACCACGAGCCATTCAGATACAACTCTGTTCCGGGTTCCGCCACGTTCGTACGAAAATAGATACAGTTGTGCCGTTGCAATTAAACTTGCTTTGAATCGGGTCGTCCGCGACGGAATGGAAGAATTGGAAGGGCCAGTGAAATTAGATGCGTGACTGACTTGCGACAGCTAAGATAAACAAACCTTATTGCTCCCTTCTTATTCAAGTGTTTGAGACGTTAACAGGGATAACAGTGTCTATTTGATATCTTGTAAGCGCTGTACCGCAGTTATGAGAGGAATACCTACTAAATGTTATCTCCCTGGTAGTGTTAACCGACATGATGATTTTTTTTAAAGGGCGTCGGCGATTTTTAAAATTTAAAGTTAAGCTCCACACGTTCTTTTATCGATTTTTGAATCTTTTAGCCTTATCTCCATTCTGTAGAGCCGGGTTTTGAAATTTAATAATTATTTTTAATATGATCTAAAAAAAACACTTTTATAGATATTAGAACGCTATAAATAATTTTACGAATAAAAATACGAAATCTACATATTAGGGGTCATTGACGTCTCTAGAAACTGACGAGAGATTTTAATTTTAAACTAATGAACACAAAAGTTATGACCAGAAAACCATTTTTTTGGTCTAAAATTGTTCGACTTTGATGTCAAATATCTCAAATATGAATATTGAAGTAAATATAGGATACTATATTGTTTAAGACTGATAATATAATAAGCTATAAAAATCTTTAAAAAACTAAGGGATTCAGATCGAAGGTCATTGGCGCCAGGGAGCCCTCAAAATATTTTAGATCCTTAGTTTCGGATCAATATAATATATACACAAATATATCGGAATTGTAGTTATCAACAAGTCAATTGTCTTAAAGTTGATAAATATTAAGCCGTGCTTTTCATTGTGGAAAAAAAAACATAATATTGTAAGACAACAGGCAATAAACATCCACATAATTGAAAAACCGGCCAAATGCCAGTCGGATTCGCACCGCGAGGGTTCCGTTAATCACTTAATTTTAACAATGTTTTTTTCTTAAGTCCTTTATTACCCCCCCCCCCCCCCCCCCCTGAAACGCAAACCTTATATACTACAGCGCCCATAGGTGCGGACCGCGAGGTTTTATGTGAAGGAAAGTGCCCCCCCTGAACGAAATCCTGGATCCGCGCCTGTCTCTGTATATTATTGCATGCGCGCAAAGTTATGGTATGCAAAAGATTTAAAACAAAATTGGATACTAATATACATTTTACTTTTCTCCATAAACGGAACGCTTTAGAAACCGGACTTTGAACCCTTCCACCCCCTCCCCACCAAGCGCAACGACACTCAACACCCAACCGCCAGACGCTTTTTATGTTGATTGTCCCCATATACTATCAGAATTTATTTTTTGTCTTTTAAAGTAAACAGTATTTTTTTCAGTCCAATAGGTTAGTTCCTAAGGCCCATTTGTCGAAACGTGTCTAGCCACTAGGACTATTGTAAAACTTCTAGTGTTATTTAATTTTCTGAGCGGCCTGGAATGAAAAGATGATACCTAATTATATACATTATTTAGGGTGATAAAGACCATTAGCCGGTACAAAACAGTCAAGTTTTTAGACTTCTGTCACTTTATATACAAGAACGGTGCATGTATTTCGAGATCTTCAATTACCTAGAGCCCTTTTTTGACTACTTACTATTTATTATATATTTATTTAAGATTATTAAAGCAACAGCAGAATCACGTTGCAGACTCTCGCTGCGAGTTGCACGCTGCGCTCAGTTCAGACTCAACTCCGTTTCACTTTTCATACACTTAGTAAGGTTTACGGAGCCTCTAGGCATTCTAAGATAAAAGAGATTGGGTAGATCACCGTTTGCATCATTACAGATTTAAAAGGATAAGTATTTAAGCTTCAGTAGACCAATTGGATTACGGAGTGGACCGAGCGAACGTTGTTTAAAATTGGCGTAGCACAGTAATGTGACAGAGGAAGACTACTGGTTAATGTCAGGCCCCGTGAGAGATCTACTGGGTCCGTATTGCACTAAATTTGATAGGAAACAGTAATATCATTATAACAAACAGTAATATTATATATTATTATGCAGATACTTTAATATCAAATAATTCCTGCATGGTTCACTATACCTTGTTAACAAAAGCTAGTTAATACAGATATATAGGTAGGTAAACATTAATTACTTTAATTGGCCAGTTTCATAAAACTTGTCACTGTGTTCTTAATTATACAAAGTCATGTACTTATAAAACAACTTAGCAAACGCCTCAAAGATGCTACGGGTGACCAGAGGGCTGGCTCTTTCCTTGCCCAGCGCACAGGAATCTTTATTCACCGTGGCAACTCCGCCAGCCTTCTGGGCATCCTTCCGTCAGGCTCAGAACTTGAGCCTGTGTTTTACTTGGAAATATGTACATATTTTATGATTAATTTATTAAGTTATATATGTACTGTTTTTAAGGAAATAAATGAACATTATACAAACTTTCCCATACTAAGTTTTCACGCCTCGTATGTATGTATGTACTTCAAGTCATTAGCAGAAGTTAGTATGTGGTTTGTGGTATGGCGCTTTCATACCACATACCACTTACTAAAGTCGAGACTTTTTCGAGTGCTTATGAATTTTATAATAAAAACGACTAAATAAAATTAAACGACAAAAAATCTATACCTTTAATTTCCGTGATAATAAAATAACCAATGTCTTTCCCGGGACTCAAACTATTTAAGTTTATTGAAATCGTTTGGGCGGTTTTATCGTTAGGAGGTAGCGAACAAACAGAAACGTTACGTTCGCATTTATAATATTAGCAGGGGGCTTAGCCAAGATGACAATCGTTGGCAGAAAACGAATCGAAACGCTAACCATCTCTATCGCAGTAATGAAGAGTGAGCAAGAGCGTGTAGCGTTTCGTTTCGTTTTCTGCAAACGCAGGGATCTTCCGAATCCAAATTAAAATTTTCACTGTTTATTAAATCGGTGCAAATATACTTTAGCTTACAGTTAATCTATCATAAGTAGTCTTATCATGTAAATAACAGGTTTCAATCTAGACATATATACGGATAGCTCGCCACGTCATATATGACTATATGACACAATAATGAGAGCGACGAAACCCCTCTCGTTAGTTTGCTATTACTATGCTTATTTCTAGATCAGAACATCTGGCAGCTTTAAAGTGGTGGAGGTCAAATAATGCAAACCACTTTAAGAATACAAATCCTAGGGTTCTGGTTTTGATGCAGTATTATGAGAAATTATATAAATAATTAGATTATATCATTGCCATAACTTTCTGAAAGTAGTAGTGTAGTTTCTGGGAAAGTAGTCCAAAACGACGTATAATGTAATTCATAGTTTGTCGCCTACTGTTTCTGCTTCCGAAATAATACGCAATGTTTTTTGCTCTGATGCTAAAATATAGGCCCTGTCCTTTATAAATAAGAAATTTCGGCAGTTTTGACCTAATTTGGTAGTTATTACTTTTTTCCAATTAAAAAATTTGCTAGTTTGTCACTATGACCTCCACCCATTAAAAGCTGCCAGATGCCCGGATCTAGCAATAAGGATAGTATCTGAATCTAACTAGATGGGTTTCGTTGCTCTCATTATTGTGTCATATCTGAGGTGGCCAGCACTTAGTCAAAGCGTAATGTCATTTATTAGAAATTATATTTTTCAGTGGTTAGTTGGTTAAAGATAAGTGGTAATTCCAGAGAAAAAAGATAAATAGACGAACTGTAAAACTGTTCCACACATTGTTAGAGCGCTAAGTTTAGCGGGCTATATCAGTCCCAATACAATGATTGACCTTGGCCTAGTCGAGGTCAGGTCGGCAGCAGTTTCCGACCTATGCATAATGTGCAACTCGAAAGCATGGACTAACCCTCACAGACTCGGCATAGTAAGCGGACATGGCGCACTGCACTGGGTAATATTTTTAGGGGAGGCGCTCCATACATGTAACTAAATAAAAATAAAAAAAACACTAAATATCAACCTGTTGCACATCAGTCGATAGGTCTTTAAAAATAACATCTACCTATGTTTTTTTGAACATTTTGTGATTAAGTGAATAGTTTCAGAAATAATCGCTTCGAAAGTCAGAAAAATTGTGTCCCCCCCCTGTAACTTTTGAACCGTAAGTTCAAAAAATATGAAAAAATTTGAGAAGATGCGCCTTATCAGATACTTTCTAGGAAAATTATTTTGAACATTATCAGTTCAGTAATTTTTGAGTTATCTCCAAAAAACTTGTTCCATAGGCATCAGATACGACCTTTTGGTATTAGTTTGGTTAATATTCCATTGAAGGTACGGAACCCTCCATTATGCGTGGTCCGAAACGCACTTGGACGGTTTTTTCCAGGTTAGATGAGTATCTATAGTTAGTCCTAGTAGGTTATATTATCCTTCTTCCTCTACATTTAAATCCTGTAATCGTGGTGTTAATTGACCAAGCGATAGCGAAGGTCTATGTTTCAGATTGTGCATAAATGCTTTCGTATGTCCGGATGTTCTCCTCTACAGGTCGCATTTCTTAACGGATTTCCATGAAATTTTGTGAGTGGATTCTATAGTTACGTAGAATTTTTTAGACGTGTCGTATGCAGACGACCTGAAACTAGTAATGGGCGTAGAGCGGGAATCAGACTGCATAGCACTCCACTTAGTTACATACACCGTTGGAGTACCGTGAACAAACTTCTCTCCAATAGTAGCAAATGCCAAATAATGACATTTACGCGCCGTCAATGCCCCATCAACTATAACTATACGATGGAGGGCCAGCCCATAAATCGTATTGTTAATGTTAAAGATCTTGGAGTGAGGTTTGATCGCGAACTCACATTTCATGACCACATCTACTGTGTGAACGCGTGAAGAATGTGTTGTCGAATGAGTCACGATGTTTCATATTATGCTACTGTTTCGTTTTTATTATTGTATTCTTGGGTGACATTGATATAAACCGTTCGTATATAAATAAATAAATAGTATTTGGAAAATTTTCAAAATGGTCGAAATGGCACAAAAGGCTTAAACGCTACAATGATCTATGGCACTTAAGACCATTGTAAGTTGGCCAAGAGAATGAGATATAAGTTCGCGAAAATCGTACGTCGAATACTTACCTATAATTCACCCGATAAATATATCCTAAGGCGATTATCACACTGGCATCGCAACCGGATGCGACGACGAAGTGCAATGATTACAGCGCTATACACAAGCAGAGCCCTGTCTCGCTCGCACACCGTCGCCGCATTCGAAAACTGCAGCAGTGTGATAACCGCCTAGACGACCCCTAAACTGATGAGATTTCTACTGTGCTTACACCGGCCTCACTAGTAAATATTAACATGAGGAAAGTCTTTCAATCCATTTCTTTTTGTGGTTAGTAACGTATGCGGAAAGAAATCTGGACAAAGTTTTGAAGACGTAAAAAGTAAGTAAAGGAAAAAGCTAAAATTTTATATAAATGCCAATTGAAAGCTTATACATCTGTTAATTAATCCCGTACTTTTAATGGGCATTGGATTCTTTATCTTAAAATTATGGTTTATCGAGGAGAACAAAGTCGCGAAAAAGTATGTAATTTTTACAGTATTAATTCCCTATGACTGAAAGCGAAAACCGTGGAAAATTTTGTGTAAATGGGATAGAGCTAAAGAGCTATTAATAATATTTTTGCGTCCTTTTTCTTTACAAAAATTGCCACAAGAAAGCCTGGTTCAGGGAAACATTCCAGCATTAGCCAGTTTGCTGAGAGAGATCGATTAAAGAAAATGACAGCCCGCTGAGTCACAAAATCTTATAGGCACCTCAGGAAGGCATTCAAATGTGGCAGTAAAACTGTTTTAAAATATCTTGAAGACATAGGTATCAGTTAACAATTAAGAAAAGTTACGCCCATCGTCTCCAAAAATTTTAAAAAAATAACCGAAAATACGGCCACGTCGTTTGGTCAAAAAATGTAAAAACAGGTGTTTTTTTCATTTGTGGATTTTTTGAATGACTAATATTATGTTGTTTGAAATGGAAATTCGTGGCAAGGTTATTTTGAGAACACCAATAATCTTACGGTCAAGAATGTGAAAAATGTCAAGTATACGAAGCTTTCTTAAAAAGTTATCCGATGAAAGATAAATTTAGATCTTAAAAAATCTGTACATGCATTGTTGTTGTCGACAGCGATGGACATAAAGTACCACAACTTTCGTTTGAAACCTCGCATTGGAGTAAACTTACTCTGGAGTTTAATGTGTTAAATACATTATTAAAAACCATGAAAGATTATTAAAAATAACTATGTTATATTTATTTTATAAGAAATTGAATGTTGTCCAGATTTCATTCCGCATACGTTATCAGCACTGTATAAAACAATATTACTAAAGGCCCATTTACACATTGATTAGTGTTAAGTGCGAGTTCATACATTTGTTACTAAACACAAGTAGAAAATGTATGGACTCGCACTTAACACTAATCAATGTGTAAATGGGTCCTAAAATGAAGTACGAAACGATAACTGAAGTCCTAAAAATAAAAATAAAGTGGTAAGTTTCGTGGAACCCAGCACATGTGCAACGAATCGAAACGAAAATTTTTGTCTCGACAAAAACAAATGCAACCGGAACAGAGGCGAGCGGGCGCAGGATTGGGTTACTGACTGTTGAACATGCGGTTCTAACAAAACACATTTCGTAATATAATGTAGGATCCGTTCGTAAAGCCCACGACACTGAACCTAGTTCGATTAGTCTCCTAGATGAGATATATATAATTAGTCGCGTATCCGATGCTGCAATGCAAAAAAAAGTGGTGGCGTTTTTTTTTTTTTTAACAAACATCTGGACGATAAGTCTCCTTGATTTCATTTGTTCCTCGAAGCAGGGAAGGGGTAGGGCTACACGATAATGCGGCGCTGCAAGCCCCTGTGCGTGGCCTTGTCAGTGGCAGCAGCATGAAAAGATTGTAGATGTATGAAAAAACCCTCGCTCATATCTAGAAGAATTGTGGTTGCCAAGGTTTTTAATGAAATCGGTCCCGTAAATTATAATTATGTGCAAATATCGCGGCTTTAAGACTTCATGATCATGAGGTTAGTCTGTTACCTACAGTTTATTTACTTATTTATTAACAAAATAAATGCGCGGTATTCGTAGATACATCAATTTCCATAAGAAAATAATAGCGAATAGGTATCATTCTATTCTATGTGGCGCCGCTACGGAATATGCTCCACAGCGGCGCCACAATCAATGTCCATCATTTCGTTCCCCGCAACGTACAAGTACAGCAATTAACATCATACGTTCAACAGTACATCATTTTACCATACGAGTTTTCAAAGTATTCCCCTTGATGATCTATGCACTTTTGCATTCGCGTGAACCAATTTTTAAAGCACTTCTGCCACTCCGCCTGAGGTACCTCCATAACGTGTTGTTTGAATGCGTCGACAGCATCTTCAGCGGTCGAAAATCGTTGACCGCGTAATTTATTCTTTATATTTGGAAATAAATAAAAATCGTTGGGTGCCAAGTCAGGGCTGTACGGCGGATGACCCGTTAATTCCACATTTTGACCCTCCAAAAATAGAGTTGTTTCGCGTGACGTATGACAGCTGGCATTGTCATGATGAAAAATGATTCTTCGTCGCTGGTTAGTTTTACGAATTTGTTCAAATACTTCCGGTAAGCAAATGGTCGTGTACCACTCTGAATTAACCGTTCTACGGTTTTCTAGTGGCACTGTAGCTACATGGCCATTAATACCGAAGAAGCAGGCCACCATTTGTTTCAATGTACTTTTTGCAGGAGTAACTTTCGTAGGGTTCGGCTCATTTTGAAACACCCATACCGTTGATTGTTGCTTCGTTTCGGGATCGTATGCATAGATCCAGGATTCGTCACCTGTATAGATGTTATAAACGGCTTTTGAGTCACCACGGTTATATTTTTTTAACATTTTATTGCACCATTCGACGCGAGCATCTTTTTGCTCTTTTGTTAAGTTGTGGGGTATCCAACGCGAACAAATTTTTTTTACAGCCAAATAATTATGTAATATGCTATTAATGCTGGTCATAGAAATACCCAGAGTCGCCTCTATCTCGCGGTACGTAACATGTCGGTCGTCCATTATAAGTTTTCGCACAGCCTCGATATTTTGTTGTACAACGACCGATTTCGGGCGACCTGCCTTAACTTCGTCCGTAAGCATACTACGTCCACGATTGAACTCACTAAACCAGTGATACACAGTAGTTTTAGATGGGGCTTCATCAAGTTGAAGTTAGTTGATCTATGCACTGTTGTTGCGTTAAACCACGCCGAAAATCATAATAAATCATAGCACGAATATTTTCACGAGTGAGTTCCATTCTTGCTGCGAGATGACATTTAAAACCCGTCAAAAACAAAACACGAGCGTTAATAAGAAAGAAAAAATATACCGGCCAGTACTTAAAAAAGTTCAAATTTTACCATGGAGGTCAAATATGCTATTTAAGAAGATTGTAATCCCGGTTTCGGGATATATAAATAGCAGCCCTTGTATAACTAATTGTTTTTTATTATGGTGGCGCCGCCGCAGAGCAGCACACGTTTTTTATTTCGCTTTTTCGAATGTTAGGAATTATGTAAAACTGCAACAACTATTCGCATTAAATAACATTGTAAATTTATCACCGTTAAATAGGCTTTTAACCATAAATTAAATAGGAAAAATTAGACCACATATGCCAAGATGGCTCAAAAATGGCCAAACCAATATTATTTCTATCAATTTTCGTAGAAAGCAAGTTTTAATTAATAGTTTGATAATAATACGTTACAATCATAATTTTTTAGTCTTTGGATGCGAATATTTCTGAAAATATTCACTCAATCAAAAAATGTTTAAGGAAACCTCATTATTTTTAAAGACCTATCGGCTGATGTTCCACATGTTGATATTTGGGAAACAATTTTTTCATAGGACTCGGCAGGTCCTCATTTCTAGTTGTTCTAGTGCCAACATTAAACAAAGTTTCATTGATGTACATATTTTGCCTCCAAAATATGCAATTTTTCCTGCACTAAAGTAAGCAATCGCTAAAAGTTCCTATTTAACCAGTCAAAACCCTAGTGACAGAACTTATGACCACTAAGTACTGCTTAGGTAGGTACCGTTCAGTACGTAATGTTTACGTCCTTGATAGTGAAAACGAAACGCAACGTAGACGCTTTTAAGAATGAACTCGTAATTCAATGGATTTGTAGATTTCCACGAACCACCGTAATATATTTTAGTGGTTGTTTTGCAGGCAGGGCTACCATACGTCCCAGAGTTCTAGAAAATATACAAATACATACTCTGGATAATAGGTACAAAGATGCATAGGCATCTCTATCAGGAAAAATTCTTAGGCAGGTCATACCTATTATAAGTTATGGTGCAGCAATTAATTGTCACTTTGGATAGAACTATGAATTCCGGTTCAGCGTCAAATCCACTTAATTATTGTAAGTATTCTGCCAAATAGTTGTTCGGCTCATTGACCGAAACCAACTGAATAGGTAGGTATAATGCGAAATATTAGTTTACATTGTTAGAGATAGTCTGATAAACATTTCACAATCACATACCTCTACTCCATTGCCAGACACGTCTGTGTGGTGTATTCCTTCTAGTGCTACTACTGCATGCATCGCTTCGGATAGCTGAATGTTTACAAATAGACTAAGCTAAATAGTGAAAGCGTATATCGGAGGCCGCTTCTGTCAATGAATGAAGAAGATATTGATTACTAGTCTAGACTTCTAACAGACAGGCTTAGGCTAAGGTTCTCGGTCTCGCTAAGTTCGTGTTTTTCAGATCACCGACACTCGGTTGGAAAATATAAACTTTCTACATGTACCCTAATACGTGACATGGGTAAGAAAACGGACCAAATTCCCTATTCTTAAGTACATAATAAATAAATTTATAATCCCACCTCATACCTACATTAAAATCGTTATTTTCCAACTACCTCGCCCTTGTAGGTAAAGGTACACGCGGTCGTCACTCGCTAATTGCTTTACCTGCGTGTTTTGTTGAACAGAAAACTGCCGTTACACGAAGAGTGCTTGGTCGGAGTGTGATTCGAAGACCAACGTGCGGGCCCGTACGCTGACTCTTAAGAAGGGCGACCCTGCTACTTGCGAGCGTACCAAGACCATCCAGAAGAAGTGTAAAAAAGGTCAGTGTCAGTACCAACTGTTTTCTTTTTGTCGATTCAATGAGGGTTTCCTGAATCAATTTTTTCACCAGGTGGCAGCACCGTGGCGAGAGGTCTAGCTGTCGTAATCCACCATCCACGGTAATAGATTGGTGGATTTTGACAGCTGCTGTCTAAAAGACCTCTCGTCACAGTGTCGCCACCTGGAATTTTGGAAACCCTCTGGAGCTCGTCAAAATTATAATTGAAAATATGTTTTAATAAGAGAAATCACTGAAGCATCTAAGCCATTCGACAGCTGGTTTACAACAAAAAAATACAGTATACTATGAAATATGAAAAACGTTTCATTGAATAACCCTGACAAATGTTTTATTGTGAACCAATATTTGTTTACAATCATTAAGTAATAGGCTTAAAGGAGTAGATAGACGAATTTCAATAATATTTAGCTCCACATATGATTTGAAATATAAATAATACGACAGAATGTTCGATTATACGAAATTACGCTTGAAATCTTGGTAAAAAACCGTGAATCATATTATATATATAAAAAAACTAGGTTTTGCCTTAGAAAATCAGAAATGTGCTGACAGCGACGTGCTCCTTCCACGCAGCGCGCTCGTAACAGGGAAGGCACAGGGTACCCCTGTCCTTACGTTATAGACTGAACTATCTGGCTACGGGCCTACGGCGCATTATCGAGATATCGCTAAGTTTCAGTGTGCACGACTGTTTCAATGTTCAACACTTTACCCTACACATTGTTTACCGCACTCTCAAAAACCCCTTTAAACTGAATTGTAAGTGACTGGCTAATGGCTATGCTAGGTCGAAAGGTAGGTAGGTATCAGAAAAGTGGCTTAAATCAATAAAAGAGTAATTTCAGTTATACGTTTGCAAAAAACGAAAGGGCTAAAAACATATGATTCAATTTAGTATAAAGTTTTTGAAACCAATTACCAACTTTATTTATTACAAGCTTTTATTTAGTTTCACCTGTCCCGTTGACTGTAATCAAGTCTTGCAAGTAAAACTTGACTACATTATGACGACATGCAGCTGATCTCATGACATGATGGAGCTGGAAGGTAGCCATAGGAACTCAACTACTCCACATGTTTGAGATCGTTGCATTCGTCTCGGTGAGCAACAAAGTACAGTTTGCAATTAAATTTTTGAAATTAACAACTAGTTTACTATTTATCATTATTAAGTTTAGTAAAATACTTACCTACCGATCAGCAGTGCAAAACAAAAAGTAAACGGTCCGTCAGCTTCCCAAAGCTAATCAAGTCCATTTGAAACGACTAATATTTCACAGCGCAGTCAGCAAGCACCACAAGCGCCATTTTAGATCTGTGGCAAGGACCGAATAACTGCCAATAAAACTGTAAACCATCCCTAACTTTAGAGACCATGCTAATACGAGTAGATAGATATGTATTAAAGTAAAATGGCAATTGGCCATTCTCCAGCCGAGAATTAAAGTTTTTATTTCAAATTTTGATTTTTCCTATCAATATGTACCTGATATGTACTTAGATTAAAATAGTCTGCGAGTGCATATATGGCGATAGTTGTATGTATGTATACCTTCTTACTTTGATAGGTCTGAGCTACTTCGTATTTCTCGAATAATTCTTGTATCGCGCTGTTTGATCTTATAAAAGAGCTTTACGTTCCATTTCAGCAATTTTTAATTTCTAGGAAACAATGGAAAACTTGAACAATGGTTGAAGGCTCTGGAATCAAGAAGCCGCTCGACCTGTAAATGGATATTCCGCGTTTTGTGCACATTGTTGCGAGTGTTTGCGTCTTCTAGAAATGTGCACTTTTTATACATCAGTGCAGTATTGTTATTAATAGACCATGTGTCTACTTTATATTCGTATCTACATACGAGTTGTTGCTCTTTAGAATTTAATGTCACAAATTATAAATCTTTTTAATTGTAGGTATTACATAGGTAAAAAAATACAGAGTAGGGCGACCATAACTATGATTTGACTATTGATTACAAAACATTTTATTGCGCGTAATCCAAATTGACGAATTTCTCGTTTGTAGGGATGGCTACAGGGGGATGAAATTTCATAGGACAGGGATGGCGTTTGTAATATATCGCATATCACATAATAAAAAACTCAAAAAACAAAGACCACTCGATTTCAATGATTGTAAGTGCATTTTTCTTAAGTTCTCGTCCACCGATCGAAAAATTCAATATTCCGGCTTCCAACTCTGATGGATTGATAACTGTCCGGCCGGAGCAGATGGCAATTTTTATCCAGTGTCTGTATGTGAAGCGTTTGCCTTACAACTTAAAAAAAATCTTCGCTCTGTCCGCGAGCCATACGGTTGCCTCGCGGTCACTGACTACGCGTCATTGCTCTGAATACAAGCGTATGCATCTCTGTGAAAAATAAATTGAGTTTGACAACTAGTATCCGGTACGTTTGCCTAAAGTGAGAAAGAGAACTTGTCATGCGTTAAGAAGGGACAATATAATTCGTGACGTGACCTCTGTATAGTACTATTATTTACACGGTGCTATTACGCATACGCTTCTCTATGGTCAGAACAGAATGCTTTGTAATGGGAAGGCCGGTGAAAAGTCATCATCATAGATGGCGCTACGTACAAAGGTCGTTATTTTATATGGAATTTGACAGCTGGTTAAATGAATTCTAGATGGCGCTGCGTACGATGGTCCTTTTTGTATGAGATTTTTTTTACCTCAAAGCAAATATCCCTATAGTTGAGCACTTGAAACACGCGTACACCCAAGAAGGACAGAATACACGCGACTAATTTGGAAACGCATTTCAAGATGGCTGATAGGATAGCATACCGTAGCTACTGTAGCTACCCTACATAATTTAGTCGGTTTCTTTGTTCCCCTTTAAAAAGCGGTGCAGGGTAAAAAACGTTTTTATTGGACTTAGGGCCTTTTGGAAGTAAGCAATAATCACAATGTGAGACTATGGGGTGTTGCACGACGCACAACTAACGAACTCATCAACGTTAAATATGGCGGCGGATCTGTCATACCATAGAAAACTGTCATACTTTTCATACAAGATTATTTTAACGATGACGTTGACGTTAACAGTGTTGGCCGTTAATTTCAATTACAATTGAAAATTGATCAATAAGATTGAAGATTAATTCCGTAACTAATCAATTACACTAACCATCAATTTTTACTAACGTTAGTTCGCATTGATTTCGTGACGTCGTTAATTACACTAACCGTCAATAAGAATAAACTGTTACTTACACTAACGTCTTGAAAATTTAATAAGATTAACAGTTAATTAGATTAACGTTAGTGTAACTAAATTAATCCTGTCTTGTACTAATATTTAATGTTAAAACTGCATCTCGGGTATGGAAGTTGGGACCAATATCACAAGATGGAGCTCATGCTGGACCCTGGGGACCCGTACTGGATCTCGGGTTTGGCGCAACATAGACTCATGCTGTTTGGGCTCATTCGACTTGTACTGATGAGCAGATGGTACCGGTATCAAAATCTGGAGCTCATGCTGGACCCTGGGGATCCCTACTTGATCTCTGGTTTAGCGCATCATAGACTCATGCTGTTTGGACTCATTCGACTTGTACGGATGAGCAGATGGTACCGGTATCAAAATCTGGAGCTCATGCTGGACCCTGGGGATCCCTACTGGATCTCGGGTTTGGCGCATCATAAACTCATGCTCTTTGGGCTCATTAGACTTGTACTGATGAGCAGATGGTACCGGTATCAAAATCTGGAGCTCATGCTGGACCCTGGGGATCCCTACTGGATCTCGGGTTTGGCGCATCATAAACTCATGCTCTTTGGGCTCATTAGACTTGTACTGATGAGCAGATGGTACCGGTATCAAAATCTGGAGCTCATACTGGACCCTGGGGATCCCACCTGGAGCTCGGGTTTGGCGCATCATAGACTCATGCTGTTTGGGCTCAATTGTATTTGTATTTCTATTTTTTCATTTTTTTTTATTTTACTGTTATATTATATTTATTTTGTTTTTATTTTGTTTTTATCTTCATCTTTATCTTCATCTTCTTCTTCATATTCTTCTTCATGTTCTTCATCTTCTTCATCTTCATTTTCTTCTTCACCTTCATCGTCTTCTTCATGTACTTCATCTTCATCTAGAGTTGAGCACTTGAAACACGCGTACACCCAAGAAGGACAGAATATTAATTTTATTTTTGTTTTTAATTTGTTTTCATCATCTTCTTCTTCTTCTTATTCTCCTCCTTCTCCGTCTCCTTCTCATATTCAGATTTTGATACCGGTACCATCTGGTCATCAGTACAAGTCGAATGAGCCCAAACAGCATGAGTCTATGATGCGCCAAACCCGAGATCCAGTAGGGTTCCCCAGGGTCCAGCATGACCTCCATCTCAGGATACCGGTCCCATTGCTTATTAATACAAGCCTCCGAGTCAAAATCGAAACAAAAATCAAAAGCACGTAGCTTTACCTAAATCCGCGTTTATTTAGGTTAATTATTAATGTCAATTATCTATTCAATCTACACTAAAATTATATTAATGGGTTCAATTTTTGAGAAAGACTAAAAATTAAATATCTTCAATTATTAGTTATTCGCAAAGGATTAACACGTTAGTTACAATTAATTTTAATTCTAATTTAAATCAATTTGCATTAAACTATTAGTGTTCAATTTTAACTAACGTGTTTCAATCTTTAATTTTTAATTTTCAATTACACTAACGTTCGGCCAACACTGGACGTTAACATACTGTTTGGTGCAACCGGCCCTATGACACTGACAAGGACTAACGGTAATAGCGCCTTCTCTGTAATACCTATTGATAGTTTACGGTGGTCCGAATCAAAACACTACTTACGCGGCCTTGAGCGCGCTAATGATTCGGACCGACTATCAGCACTGTTAGCGTTGTGAGCGTTGTAAGTGTGATTCGGACCACGGCTCGGGTTCTACCCAAAGATATTTTTACTCTAACATAATGACAACAAGAAATATATCCAAATTAATTTCATCACCTAGTAATTATTCTGTTTATTTTATCTATATTGACTCTCATTGTTAGAAAATTACAGTTTGTCTCTTTCTCGCGCGGGTCACGGGAGCTCATCAGCATGTCCGCATCTCTCGCTTGCCGGTGCGCGATTGTTTGAATTCACTCATATTAAGTGCTTAATTTTGGAGCGTGCATGCCCCATCTGTAATTATTATATATCTTAGGTTCTACCTATAAACAATCATTTGAAATAGCTTTCTGTTTGAATCAAATTAAATGAAAATGTTGGAACTCTCGAATAAAACCTTTGTTAATGAGAACAATAGCTCCTGGGTGCAATGTGGAACTAAGATAAAAGCATTGAATTGAAATGTGTCGACACGTATAACTTTGATTAAAGGAACTGAAGCTTACTGTTAATTTTAATTGTATTCCTTCTTTTAACTTTTGTTAGTTGTTTGTTTTGAAGATTTGATTTATTTAATAAAGTGATGGTTCTTGCAGGGCCATAGCTAGGGGGGGGGGGGGGGGGGATTATGGGGCAATGTCCTACCTTCAGATACTGGTGAAAGACTATAAAAATAAAGTAGGTATATGAAGGGTACACAAGAAGAACATGTCTAGTCACTTTGACAACATTTTGAGTTATAGCGCTTTTAAAATTCGGAACGATTCATTTAACCATACTATTTTCGTGACTAGATGGTTTTTATGAGTTAAGAAGTGGATACACTTTAAAATTTACAGCTGTAACAGAATTTGTTCCTAATAGTTCATTGCAAGCTCTACATTTTGATATAAAAATCTCATTTTACAAAAAAAGTGACTAGACATGTTCTTTCCGTGTACCCTTCATATGCCCTACCTTAAAATTGGCCATGCCCTAACTAACCCTAACCTAACTTCTTCTGATTGTAGTATATCTATAAAATTTCATGTTGCGAGCCGGTCATGGTTGGATCGACCCATTTTTTGTTAACCTCAATATGTGTTTCCCCAGCATGCCGCTATGACAAGTCGTCCTGGAGCGAGTGCAGCCCCAACGGCGAGATGTCCCGGACCGACATGCTGAAGGCCAACAGTGACCCGACATGCGAGAAGAACAGGCGCGTGACCAAGAAGTGCAATAAGAATAAACAGGTCAAGACCTCCAAAGACAAGGGTAAGTGTCACAACCATAGAAATCTAAAAGGCATATATTATAAAATACCGTATGAAGATATGACGTTTTAGTTTAAGGGCGTACTCACACATTCACGGAAGCTTTCGTTTACTTGTTTGCACACATGTTTAAGCCTGGCGACATTGGTTTCGGTACTAAGTCACGATGACACCTAAGTCTACTAATTATCATGTCAGTGGTCACAACATAGTATCTATTACGTAAACACTCAGCTACCGGATGATATTTAAAGAATAGCAATTTTCTTTACGGTGACTCGGCCAGTGATATGAATACGCCGCGTTAGAGAGGTTTCACATTGTCCGATACGATATCGGATGGCCCAAGGAAAAAAGAAGCTGCTAGAGAGTAGGTAGGTACCCTATGGCAATAAGTCTGACTTTTTGGCGTTAGTGATTTCTTATTTTGTGTGTGTCTGAGTGAAATTTTAAATTTGTCTTCTTCGAGGTCCTATCCGACATCCGATATCGGATCGGATAATGTAAAAGCGAACTTACCAAGATGTGCTTAGGTATGTATTAATCAGGTGAAAATCTCCGAGACTGAGGGCAATGTACACACATGTTTCACACATGTTTCGTGTTTATAATAAGAATTAATATAGGTACTTAATATATATCGGTGCCGGTGCCGTTCAAGTTACTTAATGGACTAAGAGCTGGCCACGTCAGATATAACCTGTCTAGTTAGGTTGCTTTACCATCCTTATTGCTAGATCCGGGCATCTGGCAGCTTTTAGTGGGTGGAGGTCAGAGTGACAGACGAACAAAGTTTTTCAGTTGGAAAAAAGGAATACCAAAATAGGTGAAAACTGACGAAGATGTGTCATTTATTCAGAACAGGGCCTATATTTTATCATTAGAACAAAAAACATTGTGTATTATTGCGACAACAAAAACAGTACTCAGTACAGGTGACTAACTATAAATTGCTTTATACATAATTTGGCACTACTTTCCCCCAACAGAAACTTCTGGCCATGATATAATCGAATAAATTACATAATTTACTATAATATTGCATCAAACCTAGAACTAGGATTTGTTTTTTTTAGTTATTTGCATTCTTTGACCTCCACCAGTTTACGGCTGCCAGATAGATGTCCGGATCTAAAAATAAGCATAGTATAGCAAACTGACTAGAGTTCTCGTTGCTTTCATTATTGTGTCATATCTGACTTAGCTAGCTCTCCGTCTGCAAGTTTTCACCCTTTATTTATGTACCGTTAGGTATTTCCATGTGCTTAGATAATACTAAGTAGATCTTTTTACACATGCTTTGCATGCATTATAATTATAACAGAAATAAGTATGTTTATTTATTGTTACTCTCTCTCGACAGGTCGCAGAAATCGCCAGTAAGCGTCGCGGTGGCGTAATCTATTAGACTAATGTTTTCATTGATAAAGATGTTCGTTCGTTGGTTCTAATTTATGTAATAGTGCCAAAATAGATTGCAACAGTTGATCAGCTATTTCTTACGAATTTCATTGGTATTTACCGAATTAGCTGCAGTATAACAGTACAATCTGTAACTTAATATTTGAAATGTAATAAGGATATTCTAGTACCTATTCATTTTATTATCACTGATAAGTCTTTGATATTAAAATAAATAAATAAATAAGTAATAAATTTGTGTATTATTTAAAAAAACACCTTAAGAAAAGAACTTAACACAAACCTGTGCAATTAATACAGACTTGGTGCAAATAAGTTACAAGTAACAGGCATCATATACATAAACAAAAAGGAAGATGAGTGACGTCAAAACTGAAATGTGGTCTTGCACCTACACACTTATAAAATGCTACACACCGCTATAATGTATGTGCATCATGGGGAAAAGAGATAAACCTATTTAACACGGGTATGCAAGGGAGACCTCTATATTTTGCGCATTGCACAAAGTGTGACTGAGAGACTCTGCCACACGACTAATTCAATATAGGTGCCGGAACCTATATTTGATGGCACAGAATCGAGCGCCTGGTACCATATCTCCCTTTTTGTATAAATCAATGCTTGGCATATTGATTTATTATGTTTTCTATCTACTCAATGCTTGGCATAGGTTTGGGAGATCGATAATAATGTGCAGTGCAGGCCATAGTCATTACAAGATATCATGTAAGTCTTAAACTAAAGCTTATTCTAATGGATTTAAAAATCTGGTGGTGACAAAATGGATAACACTATTTTTAATTTCCCGAAACGATAACCCGTCAAACGATATACCGATATATGTATTGTGACACCTGACCGAACCCATTCCTTAAGATGCAAAATACTGAATGATGGCTGTACACCGATGTTAGGTACTACTTATTCACCCGTATTAAGTTATAAAACACAATGTAACCAGGATGCCGTTATGATGGCATATAATGGCATCCTTGTTACACTGTGTTTTATAATAATCAAAATATTATATTAACACCAGTTTGGGACCGCCCTAAAGTAATTATTAACCGGGGAAGTAGGCATATGGGAAACGAGGCATGGGCAAAGATAAATAAAATGCGTGTTCATAATTGCACTTAATATAATAAATAATATTGAATTTGAAATAAAACCTGAAGTAAATTCGAGCCTCATTCGATTTATCGAATAAATACTTTGCACCTATATTTACCACGTCTCCCAACGGTATCGGATGCGACTCGAACCGTGTCAGGCAATAAATTAAAAATAAATAAATAATTTAACCTTATCTAAAATAAATTATGTAGATATTGCTACAAAAACTGTTATAAAATTATAAAAGATGGACGCTTCTACTATCCGCGAACTATGTCGTTTTAAATATCACAGGTGCTGGTTTGGTGCGGTGTTGGTATCACTTGAAGAGCTGTTTGGCATAGTGCCATATTCTGAAGAAATACTCGTCGCGACGGAGCAGGGATCCGCGCGCGTACGAGCGGATGTCGGCGTCCATGTTGTGTTCGCGCATCCACGAGGTCGTGGTCTGGCTGAATGACGTAGGCTCGGTGGCTTCCGTATGCTCGCCTAGTTCCTCGTCACCGTGCGACTCTCCTGAAAATAAAGGTGTCTCTAACTATACAACCCTCGCGAGACTAACATATTTAAAATATTTAAACTTAAATATTTTTAATATACGGGTGCCTATTATATTCATCATAGGTTCAAGAGATTGTATTTTTCTGTCAATGCAGGGCAGAGACCAATGAAAGCCTTTGCGTTTGAGTGATGTGTTTAACACGGTTTTTTTGGTAACTACTTATAATAATAAAATAACTGAATATGTAACTGAACCAACCTTCTCCAGGTAAGACCTTGAACGGCTCGTCAGACTCGAGCGGCTCGCTGAGCCCGATTTCGTTCCTCGCGTATATCCTGATCATATACGTGTGGTCCTCGCTCAGGTCCCTTATGTTGAATTTTAGCGTGTTCGCGTCCACCTTGCCGACCTCCATCCACATGGTCTTCGTGACGTCACGGATGGCAATGTTGTAGCCCTGCAGGGGTGCACCTCCGTCCCATTCGGGCGTGCCCCATGATGTCATCACGATATTGCTACCGACTGTTCTGATTTCTAGCGGAGCTGTCGGCGGTGATGGTACAGCTGGGAAAGTCACAATTTATGTTAGAAGTATGAAACAGACAAATGTCCTTGTATTGAATAAAATGCTTCTCATAACCCATACCTAGGCATCAATCTAACTAAACCAGTGAATACATATAGTGTGTATTATGCCTAAACGTGCACTGGCTATGCACTGGCTATTACGCATACGCAACTTCGGGTCCAAGAGTCCCGAGTGTCCCGACGGGCCGCGGCGGTGACCGAACGGATGCAAAGTTCTAAACACCTTTTCACCCTCTGAAGGGTTGAGTTGTGGGATGAAAACTATCCTATGTCCTTTCCCAGGACTCAAACTATATCTATACAAAGTTTTATCTGAATCGGTTGTGGTTATAAACAATAATAATTCTCCATACAAACTTTGAACCCCCTTTTCTCCCCCATAAGGGTTGCTTTTTGGGATGAAAACCATCCTATGTCCTTTCCCGGGTAGAGATGGGTAGGGGTGAGTAAATACTGAGTATTTACTCAGTATTTATCCAAAGCACCCAGTTTAGCAGGAGCTAAGCTGAGTATTTACTCGGTATTTACTCCTGACTTTTTACTCACTTCACTACCCATCTCTATTCCCGGGACTTAAACTATGTGTATATCAAATTTCATCTAAATCGGTTCTGCGGTTTAAGCGTGAAAAGGTAACAGACTGATACACATTCGCATTTATAATATTAGTATGGATAAACTGGAGCATACTCTTCGGCCACAAAGTGAGGCCGAAAGGGAGGTTAATGTAAGGGGCTGCGCAAAGACATACTTGCTTTGAGGAGCTAATGAGGTAATTATACGTCATCAGACAATGTGGAAGGCAACTGTCACAATGACATTCCCAACAATGGTCCTTAGACAAGCTAAATTTGTATACTTAGAGCGAAGTAGTTTTTATTTATTTTAGCGATAATTACTCGCTGTATCGTCTCAAATTGTTCCCCAAGGGAAATTCACAAGTTTCCGTAATACTCTAAAATTAAAATGCTGTTGAATAAAGCTACAGGGAAAAATGTTGCCTAAAAAAAGCATTTTGACTGCATAATATTATATTTTCCTTTATTTTCCGTACATTGTTAAGTTACCATTCATCTTTTGTCTCTTTCTCTCGCTGTATGGAATCTGAAACTGCGCTCTCTACAATAAGTTTTCACCGGCCTTCCCTATTAAAGGAAGTTTTACATTTATCCTAATTTAGGATCCTAGCTAGCAGTCGCGGCCGGATCATACCTAGATTTTGTTATTACATGGTTCTTTTTACCATCCTATCCTAACTTAGGATCCGGCCGACGGACAAATTTAATAGATCCTAATGCCAACATGATAATGGGGAAGGCCGGTGAAAACTTTTTGTAGAGGGCGCTGTTCCAGATTCCATACAATAAGAGAAAGGGAAACATACAATGAGAGGAAGAGACAGAAGATGAAAGGTCCCTAGTATGCAGTAAAAAAGCTTTTCTTAGGCAAACACGTTCCCTATGGCGTCAATCTTTACCATTTTAAGTATAGTGTATTTCAGAAACCGGTACGTTTCAATTTCGGAGCGGAGCAATTCGAAATAAAACATTGAGTCATTTTAGCGAAAATAAATAAAAACTACTTCGCGCCATACTAATCTGGAGGACCAATTGGACCAATGTTGGTGATTGGAGATGCTCTGTGTTGGAAATGTCACTTTGACAGTTGCCTTCCCCATTTTGTAACGAGTCCGAGTGAGACACCGCCCCCCTCTTATCGGACCGTTTGTTCTAGTCACCTATGAACTATAGTCTGGCCAGCCAACGAACGCAGTAGCAATGTACAGCGAACAAAAGTATGACAACACTAAGAATCAGTGAAAAAAGCAGCAATGATCATCAAATTTTATGTTTTTAATTTTAGGTGGTATTTCCGCCCCTTTCATAAGGTGACATTTACGGTGTGTAAAAAGGAGACGGATATATTTCGTCTGATCTGTCATCAACTGCAACAGATAATCTGGTTGAGGCAATTGACATATGGCTTAAAAATGAATTTAAATTTAATTGGGAACGTTGCAGGAGTTCTATCTCACTCGCGCTTAAGATGAGAGAGTGAAATGCACTAGAAACAAATTCAATGTGAATTGAAATGTTCGTCATGAATGAAATACGGTGTCTCATCACAAAGGGTTGCCACATGTACGTATTTTGAATTCGCCGCGCGTTTCTACTGACAAATGGTTTGCCAGACTATATGAACGACTGTTTTGCTCAGTAATAAGGTTGAACTGTTGTTAGGCAAATAGAGCAAGTACTGTCCGGTTTCTCCACTGGTCCGTTGTATGGAGGTATGGAGTGGTTCATGAGTGGTTTGAAACGTTGATCGACCATAGACTGTCTACTGTATTATCTTTTTATTTCGGGTGGCGGGAAAAGGTTAAATGTCAGTTTTAATTTGACGTGTTTCTTGGCACAACTACAAAATTGCAATAAAGTGAAATTAACATTGGTTTTTAAGTGAAAAACTTGAAAAAGTAAAATTAAAGTGTACCTATATGTTTATAGCTTGCTACGACGAAGTGTACCTATTACTTATTATGTTTGTTAGGAGTGCTTGAATGTGATAGATATGTAGACAAGTCTTTTGCGTGTACTTAATTCAAAAGACCGGGATTGAACTTCCTTTATCGCCTTAAAAGAAAAGTTATGTGTAAGAGAGGTAAGTTATAAGATCATTTAGTTTATGTTTATTATCATCAGTACTTGCATCAACCTAGTTAGAGCTCGTTTTGCTACATGCATACACTAGAAGGTACCTGTAATACTCGTAAAAGCGTGTACCTTATATGTACTGTGGTAAGTAGGTGCCTAGTTACTTAATCCTCTTTGGAAATGCTTTTACATATTGGCTACAAATTTTTTTTCGACCTGAGTCTTCCCATAAACTAGCTAGACAGTTTAAGTACCTACTATTTTCGGGGTTGTCAATTTTAACCTTTAAATATCCTTTTTTTATTTCAAAAAAGGGTCATAAGTACCCACTGTAGAATCAACGTTTTTTAATATGGATTCAATTTATTGGGTGAAATATATTGGAGCAGTCAAGGTACTTAAAAATATTTGAACATGCACTTTATCGCATTGACAATAGAGTCGACTGTACATACTAGCTAAGTACCTAGACATATTTTTGTCCAATAAATTGAATTGATACTTTAGAACTTGTTGTACAATCTACTACAAAGAGATGTATCTACTTTACAAAGCAGGAGGTCCCGGGTTCAAAACCTGGTCAGGGTATTTATTTGTGTGTTCCTGAGTTATGGATGTTTTCTATGTACATAAGTATTTATTCATATCTATCTATTATATATATCAACGTCTAGTAGCCATAACACAAGCCTTATTAAGCTTACTGTGGGACTAGGTCGATTTGTGTAAGAATGGCCCATAATATTTATTTATTATTTATCTATTACAAAGCAATAAGGTGAAATAATGGAAACATCTCTTTGTAGTCGACTGTTCACTAGTTGACAGAAAATTACCCTCCTTAATCAACTTACAGCACAGTAATAATTATATTGAATTTAAATTCATCATTATGAACAACTGATGAAGAACCAATTGTTTATAAAAAGCACATAAGGTACTGTGCACTCTCAAGGAGTTAGTGTTAGCTTATAGAGGAGTGGATTGTAGTTTTGGCAAAATCATAATGGAATAATATATTGAAAAACTGTTACTTACTTGCATGCTTCTCCAAGTGCACCATCTGTGACTCAGTAGCAGGACCGACTCCTATAGCATTCTCAGCCGATATCCTGAAGACAATCTCCTTGTCCTTAATGTTCTCTATGCAGTGCTCATACACCGAACCACCAACGGTTATGACCTTGCTCCATGAGCTACCTTTCACAGTCTTGTATTCTATTATGTAATCTGAAATTAGAAATGGTTTTATTCATAAATCTGCTTCAAAGCAAGGTAAATTTAAATGAATCTTTAATTAGTTGCTAGATGAGTTCACTTATTTAAATTGTCTGCTGATAATAAATTAGATACTGTTTCTATTGAAAATATTTGCAAATACAGTTTGTTTTCAAATTTTGGAAAAATTTCATTTTCAGTAAGCCATGCTTAAATTAAATATCTATGTAAAACGAAAGATAAGTAATGAATGAAAGAAATAGCATGCGTGGAGACACCAAAGAAGGAAAGAGATGAATGAATAATTTCGAGAAAGGGATAGACGAAGGATTATGTTAGAGTTAGGTTGAGAGAGGAATAAAAGCATTATGGCCGACAACGTTGATTCAATCTTACATTTCTAATCCGATCAATGTCGCCATCGCACTGCACGAGCGAACCGAAGTATTTGAAATCGGAGCAGACCGGCAATGTAACGCCATCGAGTTCTATGGCTGCAAAACTGGTGAGACCGCCAAAAACGCAGAACATTTGTTCTGTTTTCGATCAGCTGATCTTCAGGCCAACATTCTCTAGTCTTTGCAGCCTTTTCTCAAGTCTGCTCTGTACCTCGGGTCCGTCTTCACCCACAAGAACAATGTCATCGGCGAAAAGCATACACCAGGGTGCCTCTTCCTGTATACCTGACGACAGAGCGTCCATAATAAGCAGGAAGAGTTAGGTGCTTAGAGCCGATCCCTGATGAAGCCCACCGCGACACTGAATCTGTCGGTTGTGCCAGCAGCTGACCGGACACGTTTACAACATCTATTATACATTGACCGAACCGAATTAGCTCCACATACTTCCCAGGCACACTTTTATCTTTCAGAGCCCACCACCAGGTAGTCGGTCGTACGCCTTTGCCTAGGTCAACGAACGCCATTAGTGTGTAGGTTCTTTTTTGCATGCCTGTACTTTTCGCACAATTAACGAAGTGCAAAGATGGCGTCTGTTGTAAATTATGCCGGCATAAACACGAACTGGTTTTATGTTATATCACTTTCATCTCTCAGGTGTCTCTCAATTAATTTCTCCCGTATTTTCATATTATGTGACATAATTTGTAACTATATTATAATATTAATAATTCTTAACTTAATATAGTAGGTATATGATCACAATAAGTACCTACATACCTATGAACTAATTAATACCTATGAGATCCATCACTTCTAAGCTTATCCTCGACAAATTCCTGTAGGTGAGGTGTTAAAAATTACCTTCACACACTATTCTCTTAACAATAAAGTGGTGTCAAGCTCATTTTGAGCACCGCGCCCGCTCACCTACTTCTGCTGCTGACTATACGAAACTCCGGTTGCCGACTCCTTAAGAACTCTCTCATTTCGGTCGGTTTACCAGTACTTGACCTTGCCGTGGCTTTAAGGGGATAACAATAGCTAAATTCTGTCCCTACCTTTTTAAGCGCGAGTGTAAGAGAAACACTAACGATTATGGAAGCTCGATCATTGAAAATTCAGAAAAATGAGGAACTAAAAAAACGACGCATTTAATGGTTAAATATAAAATAATGAAGTTTTTAGTATTAGTGTGTTGGAATAAGGTTGGAATTTTGATCTTATACGATGAAACTAAAGCCATAAAACTGTTTAAAGCTAAGAGCCTATGTACACCGCGTTTTTAAACGCGCCGTAGACGCACGGTTGTATTGATACAAACGCGATTCGTACGCAAAGCAAGTCGGACGCGGCTTGTAGGCCCTTCTCTCACGAGGCTATTCAAATGCTACGCTACTGAGAAGCAAACCATGATTGCCTACTGGTATGCTACTCGTTTCCGCACACGGTGATACGCAAATAAGACTATTTTGTATCATTTTCGGAACAAAATTCTACGACGATGTCTAGCGACTTCAGCGATGAAGACCAACTATCTATGTAATATAATAACCCCACATGCTTCGCTCCCTTGGCAATCCAAATATTGTGTATTAATTTAATTTAAATAAAAATATTATTTTACTGATCTGTCAAATTGTTTTTTTTTTCCAATTTCAATCCACGCCTGTTACATCTTTCCTGACGTAATGTGGCAGCTTATAATTATACAAACAAATAATTTTCCACTTCCTGAAGAAAATTTATATTAAAAGTTTGTTCCGTCTCCATTTTGTGTACAACGCGTAGACGACTCGAGTAGCGTACGACCAGCAAGACAGTCTCATGCGACTGATATCAAACGCGTCGTCGACGCGTGTGCGAAACGAAGTGAATAAATATGGCGGATACTCACAAGCGACGCGTAGGATACGCGTACGAAACACAAATCGCTTGAGAGTAGCCTCGTGAGAGAAGGCCGTAGACCTTTGCACAGCTACATCGATGCAGACGCGCATTAACGGCGCGTTTGTAGCGGTACAAACACGCATTTATTAGCTCATCTTTATCACCTCGCAGAATCTCAGAATCTCACTTCGATTCATCTCATATTGACTAATATAACTTGACCTCTAGATCTATGGGTCGGACTAAAATGGACGCTTGACCCGTGGTAAAGGTATTCGGTAAGCGATGTTAGTAAAAAGACGCGCCGTCGATGCGCGCTCATATAGATATAAAACGCGCGTATGTATCGATACAAACGCAAACAAAACTGCTTCATGGAATGAAAATCGCGCCGACGACGCGCGTTTTAATAAAAAGCGGCGTGATTAAACCCCAATCTTCACACGTAACTTCGGAATTATTTTCTATGGAGCCGATTTCATCCAATCATGTATCGTGAATAATGTAACTGTATATAATGAATATTAACATATATGTATGTATGTAAACACTTTATTGTACTATCGGGTTCAGAATTGCATGGCCATTTTATGAATGAATTCATTGATAAATTGACCATGCAATTTTGAACCTGATGGTACATAAAAAGTAACAAAACAAACATGATAAAAGAAAAATAAACAAAGTAACTTATCCCTTTAAGGGATCTCTTCCAGTTAACCTTTGAGCAATTGAGAGAAAAGTATAAGATAGACAAACATGCACTATGTACTTAGTGTACTTACGGAAACAAATATCTAAAAAAATAAATCTCTAAATAAATATCTAAATATATTATTCTTACTTTCTCAAAACAAATAGTAATTGTTAAAAAGCTGTTGTAAGCCTGCTCAACTTACTGGTTATGGCGCTTCCACCGTCGCTCTCCGGCGCAGCCCATTGTAGCGTGACCGACCTCGATGTGGCATCCTTGATCACGAACTTTAGCGGCTGGGACGGCGGGGCTGCAATATAAGGTTGGCCAATTATGAATTAAGTTACGAATTTCGGTAGCAAGTCGCAAGGGAAGACCGAATGCAATTTTTCATACAGCCGACGAGACGGAGCGCAACTTTATATCGCAAAGAGTGTCTGATTCTTGTTTGGCACACTTTGCAATAATGGTAGGTAGATATAGATAGGTATACGTTGGCAGTGTTTTTTTTAAGTTATGCCTGTTACCCGTCCAGGTTCAGTTTGCTGTCGACCTGACTGGTAAAATATGTTAAAAACTTTTTAAGGGCAAATTTTCTATCTGTAAAGGTTGAACACGCTAAAATTTGGGCATGTAAAAATAGCTATAGTTATTCGAAAAATGGATATATTCAAACTTATTAAACAATAATTTTCTCACAAGGAACTGGCCTATAAAATGATGATAGTTTTATTTCCTTTTATCAACCGACTTCAAGATTTCGAAGGAGGAGGTTATCGATTCGTTTCTTTGTTTCTTTTGCCATTTTTAGGGTTCTGTAGTCAACTAGGAACCCTTATAGTTTCGTCATGTCTGCCCGTAATATGTCCGTCCGTCCGCGGATAATCTCAGTGACCGTTAGCACTAGAAAGCTGAAATTTGGTACTACTCGTAATATGTATATCAATCACGCCGACAAAGTGGTAAAATAAAAAGTGGAAAAAAAGGTTTTATTAGGGTACCTCCCCTATACGTAAAGTGGGGAGTGCTTTTTTGATTCATTTTAACCCTAACGTGTGATATATTGTTGGATAGGTATTTAAAAATTAATAGGGGTTAACTAAAATCATTTTTTGATAATGTAAATATTTTCGGAAATAATCGCTCCAGAAGATTTAAAAACCATAAGTTTTAAAAATATGAAAAAAATCTCAAAAGTAGAACTCTATAAAAACTTTCCAGGAAAATTATTTTGAACTTGATAGGTTGAATAGTTTTTGAAAAAAAATTACATAATAATTTCTGAACTAAGTTTGTAATTTAACCGTATAAGCAGGTGTTTATTGTACCTGTAATTTCTACAAAATCACAATGAAATAACGTGCTTTCAAATAAAGTAAAACCAGTGAAAATCGGTTCACGCAATAAAGAATTATCCCATAAAAATCATCTTCCATACTTTAAGCTCGCGCGCAATAGTTTACTTAATTTGCCGATAGATGTCGCTGTACGTAGAACGCTCATATCATATCTTACATGGCGGTGTTATTTTAACTCTTAAGTGGGGACACTTCTGTGACGGACGGAAAACTACGGAACCCTACACTGAGCGTGGCCCGACACGCTCGTGGCCGGTTTTTTTATGTATGTTCACCGATTATTCGAAGACGGCTGGACCGATTTGAAAAATTCTTTTTTTGTTTGAAAGAGTATACTTCACAGGTGGTCCCATTGTAACCAGGTCAGGATCTGATGATGGGATCCTGGACAAATCAAAGGAACTCTTCAACTATTATAGGCACACCTATAGTGATTTGAGTATTATTTACAGCAGCTCGAGCATTTACTTTTGGAAAGGTGGAGGCTAAGTGAAGTCGGTTCTTTTTTGTTTAAAATTATTTATTCATTGGCAAAATGTCGAACGTACATTCAAGATCAAAAACGTGAACGCATTATGTACGAACATGTAAAAAATCCCATGTTAAGCTACAGAGATATCGCGAAAGTCTAAAATATCCACAATCAACGGTTGATCACGTATTAAAAACTTTCCGTGAACGCTTGACAATAGATAGAAAGCCAGGACTTCCTGGCTTGCAGGGAGTCAAGAATAAGAAAAAGGAACAGAGTATTTTAATTGTAGTTTATGTAACTGTTACGTAATAAGGCCTAATTACGTACAGTTGCATACACTGCTTTATACACACGTATTATGTCCTAAATGAAGTTTTCGGAAACCATTAGAATGACCGCTATTGCACCGCCATGACCAACTCGATTGTGCCGGCGGTCGGGCGGGCGTGTCCTGCGGTCTGAGAGGAGAGCAGATTTTCACTACGTTACCGTAGGTAATGAATTTTCATACGTTTTAACGACACTGTCACAGATAATACGTTACTGGTTGCAATAATGATGATACATACGGTTTCCGAACGCGGAATAGAGGATTTATGATATTGGTGTAGATAAAGATTTTTGCCTCAAATCATACGATTTCATCACGTGATGTTGCTAAAAAACTGAAAATGTCTCAGTCCTATGTCCAAAAAGTGAAACAGAGGGCAGGACTGAGGGGTTATAAAGCCCAGGCCGCACCAGATCGAGATTCAAAATAGAACTTATCCGCAAAGAAACGGTCGCGAAAACTATGAAGATTTTTTTCAAAATTTGAATGCGTGGTGATGGACAACGAGACGTATATAAAAGCGGATTTTAAACAAATACCTGGTCTTGAGTTTTATACTAGCAAATCTCGAAGAGATGCTCCTGAAGACTAAAATAAAAAAACGAGGGAAATTTAAAAAAAAATACCTTCTTTGCCAGGCAATATGTAGGTAGCTGTGGTAAAAGAAGTCGCTCGTTTATCACCACCGGGACAATAAACGGCGATATTTATCGGAAAGAGTGTTTACAGAAGCGTTTGGTGCCTGTAATAAGACAGCATGCCGCACCACCGCTGTTTTGGCCAGATCTAGCCAGTTGCCATTACGCAAAATCAGTTATGGAATGGTACAACGCTAACAGGATCGTGGTGGTACCCAAAATATGCAATCCGCCAAATAGTCCAGAACTGCGGTCCGTTGAAGATTACTGGAGTATTATGAAAGGAATAGTGTATATACTAGGGTATATACATAGAGTAGGGGAAATAAAAGGAGTAATTGAATAACAAATATTGTAATGGATTTCTACCCACTATGATTTTTAAAAATATCACGTATTGGTTGTATTAGTAAGATTTAGTTTTAAACACTGTATGTTTTCGCTTTAGTTTTTACTTGTAACCTTTCTCATGCAAGTGATTTTTTATAATTCGTATGGGAAATAAAGTTCTTTAAACCTAATTCTAAAAAATCGGCCAAGAGCGTGTCGGGCCACGCTCAGTGTAGGGTTCCGTAGTTTTCCGTCCGTCACAGTAAGTGTCCCCCTTAAGAGTTTTTGAAAGCACGTCATTTCATTGTGCTTTGTAGAAATTACAGGTACTTATAATAAACACCTGCTTATACGGTTAAAACACACTTAGTTCAGAAAATATTTTGTAATTTTTTTTCAAAAACTATTCAACCTATCAAGTTCAAAATAATTTTCCTAGAAAGTTTTTATAAAGTTCTACTTTTGAGATTTTTTCATATTTTTAAAACTTATGGTTCAAAAGTTAGAGGGGGGGGACACATTTTTTTTTACTTCTGGAGCGATTATTTCAGAAAATATTTACATTATCAAAAAATGATTTTATTAAACCCCTATTCATTTTTAAATACCTATCCAACAATATATCACACGTTAGGGTTGAAATGAAAAAAAAATCACTCCCCACTTTACGTATAGGGGAGGTACCCTAATAAAACATTTTTTTCCATTTTTTATTTTACCACTTTGTCGGCGTGATTGATATACATATTAGTACTAATATTCAGCTTTCTAGTGCTAACGGTCACTGAGATTATCCGCGGACGGACGGACGGACGGACGGGCAGACATGGCGAAACTATAAGGGTTCCTAGTTGACTACGGAACCCTAAAAAGAAAGGCGGAGAAATAAAATCGGTCCCTGAGCTACAAAAAATATGGACCTGGGCGACGAAATATTCCTAAAGAGAGGGTGCAAAGTCTTATGAGCCGTGTGCGTAGAAAAGTTGGATATATGGCTTACTATGTAAACATTATTTAAAATTTAAAATGTAATTTTAGAGTTCATTAAATGTGGTATTCATAATGTAGTTATTAATTTTCAAACTGGTTTAAAAACAAATTTTGCGTGCCCAGGTTTTGGCGTGTTCAACCTTTAGTTTATTCAACCTTTAGGTTTAAGTAGATTTCTTTTTAATTTTTAGCTTTTATTTTGGGAAAAGCTTGAATGTAAATATATATATATATTAAATAAGTATGGACGGAAAACTGACACATACCCCACTTTTACAAAAAAAAATTTAAGAATACCCACAAGTATGATTAATATCGCGTAACACGAGACTATATTATAAGCTGTAGAATGAAATATAATAAATTCAAGTAAGGTCAAGATATTGTTTCTTTTTTTACATAAATGGAAAACCAACAGCATAATACATTACTATAAACCAGAGTAGAATTACAAAGCCAATTACAGGTTCTCACTTGTAAAACCATATATATCTCTATACAGGATGAAACTTAAGTCGTGAACAGTAATATGTTTTTCTAACTCCATAAACAACAAGCAATTTAATGCCCCAACTCTTACTAAAAACAGACAAGATTTTTTTTTTTTTTTCATATTTTTTGTCGTTTATTTTACTTTTAAATGTGATCATGTGGAATTAAAACAGCTTTATAAGATATTTCAGATGAAAAATTAAGTAAATTTCATTTCTAACTAGGACAAATGACAAATTTGATGTCAATGTCAGTTCCGATTCAAAGAATCAATTCAATTTACTAATTTAAATATCTTAATAAGCCGTTGTAATATCCTAAATCCACTGCTAAAACTAAAATAAACGACAAAAAATATGAAAAAAAAAACTTGTCTGTTTTTAGTAAGAGTTGGGGCATTAAATTGCTTGTTGTTTATGGAGTTAGAAAAACATATTACTGTTCACGACTTAAGTTTCACCCTGTATACAGATTAATAAATTATGCATCATAATTATCACTAACACAAAGCTGGCAAAATAGATAATTAATACTACATGCCTTTTAATTTTTTTACGTCACACCTGGCCATAATGTGAGTTTTATCGCACGCTACGCGTACGGTAAAACTCGCATGATGGCCAGGTGGAGACGTAAAATTGTGTACTCACCACGGGCAGTAAAAAAGAAAGCCCTCTATCGCATATTTACAATCCTCGCCTGCGGCTCGGGTTACAAATACCTGCGATTTCGGGCTTTCTTTCTTTTACAGTCCTTGGTAAGTAATGTACTATTGTGATATTAATTTTAGTTTCCTTCAGATAAAAATACAACAAGTAGATAAGGGGTGTTAAAAAAGTACTTACAACGCGTCTTTCCTATCGTCACTTTCTCATCTGATGTGTATGGCAGACTGGTACCGATCTCGTTCCTAGCGCATATTCTAAATTCGTATGTGATGTTAACGGCCATCTTTTCAATTTTGGCAGTCGTTTCGGTTACTGTAGCGACGTGCTTCCAGTTCTTGCCTTCTTGCTTGATTTCCACGCTGTAGTCGAGGATCGGCGATCCGCCGTTCTTCTCGGACGGGTACCAGGTTATCGTCAGCGAATCCCTGTTGATGCCATAGATGCCAAGGGGACCCAAAGGCGGTGAGGGTACGTCTAAAATATTGACGTCATTTATAATTAAACCTATACTACATATATACTTACATTGTGTAAGTAATTAAAACTTTACATCTGTCAACTAGGGCTCGCAAGTTCGGTATTATTTTTATGTATGGCCCTTGGAAGAATAATAAGTAAGGAAGCGTAATCAACGCTCAAAATCTGCTCCACTTTCCTGGTGCCAAAGTGGGCGGAGCTTGTCACAGCGGTGCCCTAGTGTCATGTCAAACATTTTGAAAATGTCATGTCGTCAAAATATTAGTTTTTTCGGTCCACGAAATTTCGGTAATATATCGGTATTAAAATGCCGGCTTGTGCCGTGCATTGGTGCAGGATCCACACACAGGCGCCAAAGATATTTCTTTTCATCGCTAAGTAAATCACGCATAGATATTCTCATACATTATGAACTTGGTCGATGTTATGCAATATAAGTTTTGGAAAAGTAAACATAACTTATTTGAGGAAAAGTATAATGAATGTTCATTTATAAGTATTACCTAGTAGTAATAAATCGACTAAACAAAACCCTTCGAATTAGTACCTACTATACTTACTCTGGTAAAATCATACCATTCTGGCCGTGCCATTTCTAGTACAACTGACTAATAGGTATGACTGTTATTCTTCATTAATAATGAATGCTATAACTTCATAGCATAGTCTTTAATTATCAAATCTAGAGCAGAGGCCGACTGGGGAACTACCTCTACCTTACAGAAAACCACAGCCAATTAGCACTAGACCCTACTCGTAGTGTTGTGTTCCTGCCGGTGAGTAAGGTTGCCAGAGAGCTCAGAGGATGCAGTGTGTTGACGACGGGGGATCCTCTTGTCCCTTTAGCTGTCAACACAATAAATCCTCTTTTATATGAAAGCGTCGGCAACGCACATGAGACACCTCTGGAGTTACAGGCGTCCATAGGCTACGGTAGCTGCTTACCATCAGGTGAGCCGTATGCCTGTTTGCTACCGTTGTAGTATAAAAAAATGGATACAAAATGTAAATTTATCTTTGTATTTCCCTAAGCCTGCTAAAATAAATATTACACATAAACGAACTCATCCGTAATTTTTTTAGTTCTAAAAAACGAGGAAGCAAAGAGTATTTTAACCATTTATATTGAAGGTATGCGATTATTTACTAGTCTGGTCATAAATAAAGTTAAAAAATAAGGGTTTGTTTTTGCCATAATCAACCTTAATTGCTTAACATTATGTTGCTTGAGACCAAGAGGGGTCTCTCTAATGTAACGGATTTATAAAATTGTAAAAAACGTTCAAAATCTTTACTATTTTATGTTAATTTATGCTTATTTTGTAGTATGTAAGTCCCTATATTTTAATTAAGCACTTTTATTAAATAAATGAAAGATGAATAGAAGGTTTTCATATTATTCCTTATTCCAAGAACGATTAAATTTACATATTACATAAGTAATGAAAAATGCACTAAAAATAAATTGTTAATTGATTGCATTATTATTTATTACGTGAACCTATCTACGTCAAACTTAAGCCTGTTTATTATACGTTAACTTGACATTTCAGTTATTTCATTTGAGTATCTCCTGTCCAATTAAACTTCATTGTCAAATTGATTTTGACCACTCACAACACGGCAACTTTTCTTATTGGTGAAATGGCATGAAACCTTAGCGAACTTAAGGTTAACACAAAAAAATATACTTAAAGAATGAGTACTTGATTGGTTAATAAGACATAAGACATTTTAGTTTTGTAATCGTGAAAATGGGTCGTGTTTTCACATGAACTTTGCTTGCCTTTACTCGTCTTGATATTATATGTCGACGGTATGGCCATACCCGGAATTCCGGAGTTGGTCATACAAAAAAATATTGATAATTATTATCTTTGAAATATCAACTTTCGTACTAAGGTTAGGTAGCCAAAAGATTACGTTAGTTTTCTACTTAGTTTCGCGGTGTTCAGATTTTTCCTAGATTAAAACCTAGGGTCGTACTTATATATAGTTTTTACCAGCCCCCATATGAAGAGCCGTAGCGTCAAAATTTTACATGTATTGCATCAAGCTATAGTTGCAAGCGTTTATGGAAGGTTCGTACGGAATCCTCGGTGCGCGAATTAAACTCGAACTTGCCCTTTTTATTTTTACTAGTCTGTATAATTAACAATTACGTGAATTGGCCTTTTTACAAGCTTTTTTTTACTTGCCGAGTTACGGTCAAAGGGGATGGTCAATTTTTGTTAGGCGATTTGCCCCAGATCATAAAGATGCGTATAATTATGAAATAGATATCAAAACATTCGCTTTAATTTCTAGATCAGGGTGGTCATAAAATAATCATGAAATGTAACGGGAAAATTGAGAAATCGGGATGTAAAAACATGATTGGGATAAGGACAATATTTTTAAGCGTACATGTTTATGATTTAAAGTATAGAATAAAATAAATACCTGTTTTTTAAAGAATTTCTACAAAATCTGACATGATAATGAAACGGAAATCATAATAAAATAATAAAAAGTCATATATTGATCCTGCCGCAGATTTCTTGTATTTGGGTAAACAATGATAATGGCTGTCAAACCATCATTGCTACTATTAACTAAACAATCGTAGACCTTATTACAAAGAGATAAGGTTTATTACTGTTAGTGCGCTCCTACTAGCATCCATGAAGTTATAATTTTAAACCGGAGCACACTCTTGGGCCAAAAAGCAAGGCCGAAAGAGAGAGTAATTTAGGGAGCCGCGTTCCGCTTCGACTTAGGGAGTTATGACGTCATTAGACAATAATGCCAGCATGACAACAAGTCAAAATGTCAAAGTATGTCAATTTTGTAACGAATTCGAGTGAAACACCGCCCCCCATATTATGCCCTCTATCGGACCGTTTTTTCTAGTCACCTATGAACGACTGTTTTACACGGTAATACGGTACGGTTTTAGATGAACATCAGATGAACCTTGTAAACTGTGGTTAGGGAAAAAGTGCAAGAATTACATCCACTTTTTAGAAATCCATGGTAGTATCAGACATTACTTAATAGAAAAATAGTCAACACGAGACGCATCCCTCCCATACCACCAACTCCTTCGGCCCCACCTTGTGGCCGAAGAGCACACTCCAGTTTCAAATTATAACTTCATGCGGCAGACATAGATGACGGTGACGTCATACATTAATAGTGTCAAACTATAATCATAAACAAGATTAGCAAAATAAACGTAACTCCTTACTGAATATGTCCGTTTCGTCTCGGCTCAGGAGAAGTTAACCTTATGTCAATGCTGTAAAGACGTTAACAATTTATTTAGCACTATTTGGATGGCGGAAGGATCAACGAAATTACTTTTTATTTTCGTTTCTAACTCCCGTTTTATTTTCCTGCAATATTTTGTCTAGTTTCGTAATAAAATGGGTATTTGCTTAAAATTGAAGACCAAACTTTATACGAGACCATATCGCAAGTGGGCCTGGAATTGACGATCTCCATTGAATACCAAACTTTATACGAGACCATATCGCAAGTGGGCCTGGAATTGACGATCTCCTTTGACCTTCTTTCTAGTCACATTGACCTGAATATTTGTGTGGAGGATATGTAAGTTAGATAACAAAAAATTAAAATATTACAATAAAATATTGTATCAAAAACATAATTGTTGAGGAATACTTGGTTTATATTCTTCAACCGTTTTTTTATTTTTACTTGAAGCCACGCGTGTACATACCTAATGCGTGCTTGATAACTATAGCGTCGCTCTCTAATGCTTCAGAGTATCCTATCGGATTTTGGGCCATTACTCGGAACATATACTCGCAGTTTTCGTTCAGTCGCTGAATGCAGTAAGTCTCTACAGTCTTATCGACGTCTGCAACCTTCACCCATTCATTAGTGTCAGGTTCGTGTTTTTCAATAGCGTATTTAGTCAGTTCTAAGCCACCATCGTCGACGGGAGGTTTCCATTCAATAGTTACAGATTCGCGACTTATCTCTCGCATTATCACGGGACCCTCAGGCTTGCTTGGTTTGTCTGAAAGGATAGTGATAGTTAGTAAAAGCAAGCTACTTGATTTATTGCATGATAATTGCTAGATTACTAACGCGAATAGTTTGAGCCTTTCTTAATAGATACCCCTTCATTACTTTGCGTTCTTTGATTCCAAAAAGTCTTCAATAAACTTTGTGTCGCATCAGACAAGAGTTTTTAAAACCGAAGCAAAGTTTAAAGGGCTTATAACCGACATAAAAGTGGTTAGATTCAGATCGCTATTAAACTGCTCAAACTACGTGGAAAAGCTCATTTTCGACCATGATGTCGCTTCAAGGTTTTTTTTTTAAATATATTCAACGTCGAAAGAAATAAATGATTGCGGTAGAAAAGTATTATATTATATGCAATTTCAGGGTGTAGGACTTATATTCTAGAGTGGCATTATTATTATTATTTTACATTTATGTATCAACTGTTATTTTATTATTACTGATATTATATAAGAACATTATAAAAGAAAACTTACCATAAACTTTAAGTGATAGTTCTACTGAATTACTGCCAGCCTTATTTTGTGCTTCGACAATATATTTGCTTGAATGTGATCGATTAAGTTTACGTATTCTAATCGTACTCGTTGTCTCTGTTGTAATTATTTCTAACTCCTTGCTACTTTCTATTTTAGTTCCATTTCTATACCACACTATATTAGGCTTCGGTATACCATCAAAAGTAGCAGTTACATACCATTCTTCGTCTACTTTGTGTCTTTGGTTTATTTCTAGGTCGGGTACAATTATGCTTGGTTTTTGTTGTATTTCAAGCATACACGTCGTTTCTACTTCACCTAGTTCATTAGCCGCGGTACATTTGTACTGTCCTTCCGCAGTACTTGTAGAAGTAATAACGAGAGTCGCTACCCTGTTGTCATAACTAGCTTTAGCAGTCTTAAGCTTGTTACCATCCTTAGACCATACGACTTTAGGCTGCGGAATGCCACCAAATATACATGATAGTTCTATATCTTCATTAGGTCCTACGATAATATCCTTTAATGGCTTCTCAACTGAAGGTGGCTGTTTCTTGGTCACCTTTTCAACCAATACATATTCTGATATCTCTGAAGCTTCGCTGACGCCTACTTCATTCACTGCAAATATTCTAAACCTATAAGATGATTTAGTCTTTAGGTTATCTACGCAATGTTGAGTTTTCGTGATATTTTCAATAGAGGTCCACCTGTAATTTAAAAATGTATAAAATATGTATAAATATTGTACATATTCATATTTCTCCAAAAAATAACCAGCGGAACAGAATATTAGAACTTACTCTGTTGTATTTATTTCCTGGAATTCAACTATGTAACATATTATTACTGAATTTCCATCATTTTCCGGCTCATTCCAACAGACATTTATTGATGTATCATCTGTTTCTAATGGAGTGGGTTTCCCTGGTGGCGACGAAATATCTACAAAATTAAGTAAGTATGAATGTTAAACAAATCCGGCAATATAAATAAAATAACAAACCGGCCATGAGCATGTCGGGCCCTGCTTAACGTAGGGTTCCGTAGTGACAGGCCCGTCACAATACAACCACTCAAAAGGTTGTTTTTATATAGGATATTTTGCGATACTTACGTCATTTTACTATTCTGCACTTACGTCCTTTTTACTTGGCGTTTTTTAGTTATAATTCAAAAACGACTTAACCGATTTTATTCAATATAGTTTTCGTTGAAAGTACTTAAAGGCCTCACATTTATAAATATTTACAATTTTTTTGGACCTTCGGTTAAAAAGTTACAGGTTACTTCTTTAAACTTTCGGAGCTATTGTTTATGAAACTTTTAGATTTAAACCAAGGGTTATTTTATAAAACCCCCATTGTTTTAAAAAGACGTATCCTACGACACCCCACACAAAAGGATTGAGCTAAACCGCGGACAGACAGACACATGAACATGCGAAACTACAAGGGTTCTTAGTTGACTACGGAACTCTAAAAACCTCTTGAATTGTAAATAAACATTCCGTAGTCATCTAGGAACTCAAATTGATTTTCATTAACTTCCATATTGTAAGAGGTGGTTAGGTAAGTAATAATGAAACTGAAATCCCAAAAAAAAATCCTATCATAGACGTCGACGTCTGATCGGCCGAAATGTATGAAACAGCCAAAAATCATGATTGTGAAAGAATTGATAGTATTTTCGTCGTTTTTAATGTAAATATATATGTTAAATTTTGAATCCTAACTGTCATTTAAGCTGTAGGCAATCACTGAACCAAAAAACTTGAACATTTTTAGTTATTGCCCACATGAAAAAAAAAAGTGTAAAGATATTTATTCTTCAAAGACATATCAAAACAGCTTGAGATAAAGACAATGTACCTATTGTTTAATTAAAATAAAATGAAAAAAAAAACAATAATAATAAAATCGAAATCTGATTGCTTCACAAAACGTTTGATATGCTTTCCTATCTGAACTGTGTCCTCTAAATGATAGATGATTTTGTAGTAGAGTAGAGTTTTCTGGTTTGGGCTATGCATCTTTGTCTGTCATATAGTCCTCGACCCTGTAATAACCCTTTGACATAAAAGTTTTTTTCAAATATGTCTTAAGAGCGGGAAATGATAAATTTAAAGCATCGACGGGTAACTTGTCATAAATGTGAATACCTTGACCAAAAAATAACTTATATGATTTGCGGATACGACTACTTCTGATAGCAAACTTGTTTTTATTTGTAGTGTTATAGCTGTGGATGTCAGATTTTTTTTAATGTATGTATTTTCTTTACAACAATAATAATATTGTCATAGATATATTGGGACGCGACAGTTAAAATATTAATTTCTTTAAATAGTTCTCTAACTGATGCAACTGCCTTTAAGTTATACAGAAATGGCTCTTTTTTCTAAAACAAATATAGTCTGTATGTCAGCTGGTTTGCCCCAAACCAGAATACCATATGACATTACACTATGAAAATAACTGTGATAAACTAAGCGAGCTGTGTCAATATTCGTTAATTGTCTAATTCTCCTAACGGCATGAGAGGCCGAGCTTAATCGAAGAGCGAGTTTTCTTATATAAGGAGTCCATTGTATATTTTTATCCAACGTCGAACCAATGAACACTGCTTTGTCTACTATCTCTAAACATTCACCATTCAGGACAATTTTAGTGTCCACTGGTGCAACGTTTGGCAAAACAAATCTAATAATAAATTTGGTTTTCTTAGCATTAAGTAGCAAATTATTAATAGTAAACCCGGCAAACATAACGATATCACAAAGGTTTTGTACTATACAAGGTAAATCATTTATATAAACCAAAAACATGAATAGGCCCAAAATAGAACCCTGTGGCACTCCTAATTTTACTAAAGTCCCTTTAGACTGGGTTTTATTTACAACAACTGTTTGTGTTCTGTTGCTAAGATATGAAGACATGAGACATGGTTTTAGTAATTGCCATATGTTAGTAGATGGACAAACTGAGTCTCAAACATCACGTATTGTTGTGTTTAAAATGTTTCAATTAATTCACAATCTTTATGCAATGATATCTAAATTGTTATTGTTATATGTTTAGTATGCCACAGACACCAAAAAGTGCAATATAGTAAACGAGTATTTTATGCTATAGTGACATAATGAAGAGCTTTTCAGTCGATTACCGTGTTTAGGCCACGAAGCTTGCTGAATGGCCTAAGTAAGGTACAAGATTGAAAAACTTGATTGTTACTATTGTATTCAATAGTTTTTCTACGAGTGCTCAAAATAGGCAAGCCGGTAAGAATTAAGTTAGACAAATGCATTACAACCTGCTCGCCCTATACATTTAGTGACTTTAATCTCCCGGTGGATTGTGCCGGCGGGCAGGGGAGCAGGACAACGCCCTCCTACCCGACCGTGCTATAATATTATATAAAAATCGATTTCAGTATAGTCGACTATCCCAAAATATGCGACCATAAAAGCTCCATCAAAAAGTATGCGCTAGTAGTTTAGGTCAACAAAGTCTAAATTCAGTCGTTGAGTAGAAAATACGAGTAGTACATTACAGCACAGAATAGGCTGGGAAATCAAGGAATTACCGGCCAAGTAGGGATAGACTGATAGGGGTACGAGACTAGGAATCCTTTCTCAAGCTTATAGGAATGTACAGCGCTTTTTTCAAAAATGCGCGGAATTAAGACAAAATCCTAAAATTTTGTTTTATGTTTCAATTCAATTCAAACTTTGATTACATTTTAATGCACTGGGCAATGGGGAAGGCCGGTTGTAGAGGACGCGCTTCCAGATTCCATACAACGAGAGAAAGAGACAAAAGATGAATTGTCCTTAACAGTATACGTTAACTATATACAGTCAAAGGCTTTTATTAGACAAAATTGTTGCCATTAGCTTTTTTCTACAGCATCTTAATTATAGAGTATTTCGGAAACCTGAAAATTTCCCTCGGGGACCAATTCGAGACGAAACAGTGGGTCATTTTCGCTAAAATAAATAAAAGCTACTTTCCGTCATACAAATTTAGTTCTTCTACGGACCATTGTTGGAAATGTCATTGTGTTGTGAATATTGTCTTCCCAATGACTGTGCTATGATCTTGACAAATCAGGCTTAATGAACTAAAAGTAAAAATTAAATGCTTTCCAAGAAATAAAGCCCTTTATTTTATTCCTTGACGTACCGTAAACCTGCATATTTGCAACACTACGTAGATCAACCCATCTATGATTTTATAAGCAATTTTAGAGAGTTTTACTTACCCATTACAACTACATTAATTTCGACTTCAGCTTCACCGCAGTTGTTCACGAGACGTAGCTTGTATGTCCCAGCATCAGTATTCTCGACTTTTTTAATTGTTAGACTGGCATTTTCAGAATCAATGGATGGTTTTGTATGTTTTGTTTTCTTTATTATCTTAGAATTGACTACCCATTCATCAGACGGCTGTGGTAGCGCTTCGTACTGAACTAGTAGGGTTACGTCGCCACCTCTCTTTATTCTGTGTTCACTCTCGAAATTAAGGATTTTAGGTGGTGATTCGATGACTGAAAGGAACACAAAGCAACAGTTTTATTTTAATTACTAACACCTTAAACAAAAAAAAAAAAAATATATATATATATATATATAGGTATATATTTACCTTCAACTTTCAATTTGGTGGAACACTTAGCGTCTAGTAATGATACAGTATATTCGGATTGATCTTCTTCGGTACACTTTCTAATTATAAGAGTACGTTTTTTAACATCGGATATCAAGGTAAACTTTTCTGTATCTTCTATGATAGTCTTCTTTTTATACCAAGTTACACTATACTTTTCATCCGGTATTTCAACCGTTAAGTAGGCGTCAGTGTTTGTTGGAACTGTGATTACTTCCGGAAGCCGTAGAGTAAAGTCTATCGAAGGCTCTTCAACAACAAGTTTAGCGGAGCACCTGTCACTCCCAACTTCGCAAGCATATTCCCCACCGTCGTCATCATCACAATCATATATTTTTAATTTTTGTTTCTTACCATCAATTGTTAGTTGCATGTGATTAGAGAACTGAATCTCTTCTCCATCTTTGAACCATTGTACTAAAGCGTCACCTTTCGTAAGCTCGATTTCAAATGTAGCTTTATTTCCTTTGTTAACTTTTTGGTCTTGGAGACGTGAAATTATTTCTGGGGGTAATTCTACTACTGTTACTTCCGCAGTACACATATCATCACGAAGAATGCAAGTATATTCACCTTCATCATGAACCGAAGTATTTCTTATAAGTAGCTTCCGTACGTTTCCGCGCTTCTCTAGTTCGTATTTGTTCTTTTTCGGTTTAATTTTTTCACCATCTCTTTCCCAAACGACATCTGCTGTCTCAGAATTGATTTCAACTTCCAAAATAGCTACATCTTTCTCCTTTACTTCAAAGTCTTGCAATCTACGTGTGAACTCCGGTATAGTTTCATGTACCTGAAGTTTTGCACTTGTTTCTTGGTCTTTCACGACGCATTTAATAACACCTTTATCTGTCAGCTTGGTTTTTTTAATACGCAATTTGTGCGTACGACCCTCTTGTATTATTTCTCTATGGTCCATACCACTTAGTTCTTTATCATTATGATACCATTTCGTAGACACAGTGTGAGATGTTTGACATTCTAAAATGATTGTCTTTCCTTCTTCAATTTCGTAAGAGGTTCTTAACTTCTTCACAAATGTTACTTTTTCTACATCAATAGTTACCCGTGCTCCATGTGATGCTTTACCAGCACTGTTTGATGCTACACATTTGTAATCACCGGAGTCCACTTCAGAATCTACGTTAGAAATCATCAACTCAATATTTTCACCGTCGAATTTCTGAGTTACAGTTTCGGAAGGAATAATAATTTGATTGTTTCTATACCAGGTAATGGTAGGAACTGGATTTCCAGTAACTTTCGCAGATAGTTTAATAGTTCCCTTTTCCTTTACTGTAATTTCTTGGAACCGGTTAATGAACAGCGGTGGCTCTGCGTTTTCTTCTGTCGGTTCTAAAAAAAAACACATTTTTAAGTTATAAATACTAATATATTATTATATTAATATTCCGTATCATAAACCGCTTAGTATACATACCTTCAATAGTAATAACAGCGCTTGTTTCAGCAGTTCCTTCACTATTGACTGCCTTGAGTGTATACACGCCGTCATCCTTTCCTTTTCGGGGCTTAATTATGGTTACAGTGTGAGTTTCACCATCTGATTTCGTAGGTAGAGACGGTATAGGCTTATTGTTTCGATACCACATTACAGTAGGTTGAGGGTTACCAACCACTTGCGCAGAAAGGACAACACTTTCACCTTCTCTTATTGTTAAGCTTTTCAATGGTTCTATAACCTGGGGTTTCTCTTTTTGACCCGTTTTTATTTTAAGAACTATCGGTAGACTGGCTTCACCTTCTCTATTAACCGCTAGTACTGTGTAAGTGCCTTCTTGCAATTTCTTGACATTCGATATTTTTAAAACACTACAATACATGTGCATGTCGGACTCCGTAGCTATAGAAATATTATCATCAGGCACGATTTCTTCTCCTTTGAAGAACCAAGCTATATCTGGTTCCGGAATAGCAACCAGTCTGCATTCTAAGAATATTTGCGAGCCTTCATTGACATATTGAGCCTTTGGCTTCTTAGAGAAAGTTGGCGGTATACCTTCTAAGATATCTGCCAAAGAAGATTCCCTTGATAAGCTTTTTCTAGATAAAATTGTCATTTCCGATCCATGATCTGAGAGAGGTGCTTCTACTATGAGTTCGGTAGTACTCGATGCAAAGCCTGCAGCATTTTTAGCCACACAGGTGAAAGTTCCTGCATCTTCCGGAAAGACTTCTCTAATAATAAGAGTGGCAACATTGTCATCATCGTAGTACATTTGAAAATCTTGAGATGGTTTAATGATTGCCGTTTGTCTGAACCATGTTATCTGCGGTCTTGGGAAACCTTCCACTTGGCATTCAAACTGCACAGTGGAACCATCTGGAGTGTGCTTTGGACGTAATTTTTCTACAAATATAGGAGCAATTGCTTGTTCCTCAGGTGTGGGTTCTGAAAATAATAATCAAAAGATAAGTCCCAAAAAACTCTAGCTACAAACGAATTACAACATAAATTGTATTAAATCTCACTTTCAAATACTGGGAGCTTGTCAATCTTCTCATTTAATTTCTTTTGCAGGTATGAGGTATAGTTTTCTTCGTCCATCAAATATTGTGCAGGAACAAAGCCTTTTTCTTCAGTGAGATGTTTGCAGACAAACCACCAATCCTGGTTAGTTGTTTCTGTATGTATAAAAAAGAATTTGTGTTTAAGTATCCTAAGAAAACATTAGACAAACATGTATTAACATTTTTTTTATTACATAGCTCACCTAGTATATATAAACGTTCGCCTTCGACAAGGTTGATAGCCTCATCAGTTTCTGCTACATACGAGTATACTGCGAAGACAGTGTCACCGCTTCTTACATCGAGAGGAGTGTCTGAAACGGCAAACTCAGTCAATTAGTTTATTTAATAGTTAATTCATCTTCAGATCGTTATAAATATCTGATTTCGTTCAGACAAAACTAAATGCCTAACCCAAAAAAGTGCGAAAATTTCACAGCTTTCGAGTGCTGCAAAGTTAGCACAGGTCTTTCGAATCTGCAAACTTGGATATACGGTACTGGTAGGGAGGATAACAATATATATAAAAAATCAGAACTAGCCGTTAGCTTCCGATTTTAACATTCGTTATGACGAGGCTACAACAATTACACAGGATAGTAAGATAAAATCTACGACCCCAATAGAAACCCCCCAGGAAAGTAGGTTAGAACTGCGACCTCCACAGAAAGCAAAATACTGTCCGGAATGTAGGTTAGCTTAGAATTGCGCTCTGTTTTCTTTCTACTGACCTGTGCATTTACACTTAATCCAATAATAACTACACTCAAGGTTAATGCAAACTGGTCAAATTTCAACACGGAGTGACCCTATTTTATTATCCTTGAATATACGTTGATGGAAAAAGTGTACAATCTGTTTCTGAGGCTGCATGTTTTACTTATTTATTTTAGGTGTTGGTAATATAATAAACTTAAACAATGTAAGCGTTTAATAAAATATACTTATATAAATTGAATATTCGACAAAATGATATTATACAAATAAAAATTAGGGTTAATAAAAATTAGAAGAAACAACATTATACCAATGGGATAGTATACGAAGTGAGTTTGTTTAAATGAAAATTAGACATAACGAATTTATTTATTTATTTCGTCTTTGAATTTGTATGATAAGCCAATAAAAAGCAACGATCTCAAATTATACAAACAGAAATTAGGTGAAAGGTTGTTAAACGAAATGTAGGTAAACCGGTGAATCTTACCTGGGAAATCGACTTCCCTTGATATTTTCATTGAGGCCTCTGCTTCTGTAAATTTTAAAATGCCGTATTAGATCAGCGGTTACATAAGGCAGTATTACATTTAAATCATAATTAGTAGCAAAAAGCTTAGAAAGTATACTCAAAGTAAACTTTTTTATTACAAAGTGCAGCACATATATAAAAGCGTGTTTTTAATTACAAATTATTTTTACTTATTTCATTACTCATTTTGTTTCTGCAAGTAGAGAAACAAATATATTTACTACGTTTATGTGTAACCATGTTCTGGAAATATAAATAAACAGCAATAAAACTAGTAATATAATTTATTGGTCTCACAATGTACGAGCATAAAAGCACAGCATGTGATTCAGCAACAGCAGCAGCAGCCCAGGCTTCTAAAAAAAAATCACTCTCTTTACCTTGAAGCTGTGATGGTTTTCTAGGCTTTCGTTTAGCTAAAATTGTTAACTGCTCTTCTTCAAACTCAATTTCATTCATTTTCTTAGGCTTCAGCTCAACACTCAACTCTTCTACCTCACTGACTTCATATGTAGGTTTTTTAGGTTTACGTTTGATAAACATTTGTATATTTTCTTCCGATTCGACATCGCTAAGTATAATCTCTTCTGCCTGACTGTCATCGTCGATTTCTTGTGTGAGTTGTATAGAATGCTCGTCAGCAGCTTCAGATACTACCACTTTTTTCTTTGGTTTCAATTTTATTTTACTCGATAAAGACAACTCTTCTGTCGAAAACTGTTCTACTTGCGGTTTAACGTCAAAACTAACTTCTTCCTGATCATCGATTACATATTTAGGTTTTATTTCCAATTTTATGTTAACATCTTCTATAATTTCTGTTCTATCCGAGGACTGTGGTTTTGTCATCGTTACACTGATATCTTCTGTAGTTTCAGTAACAGGTTTCTTAGGTTTCTTTTTCATTGGCATCATTACATTCGCTGTTTCATCCTCTTTTTCGTCGTCACGTTCTATTATTTCAACTATATCTGGGCCGTCTTCTTCTTCGTAGAATTTAATTGAAGCCTCGCCGGCTTCCTCACTGAAAGTAGGCTGTCTTTGTGGCTTTAGTTTTACTTTACTTGACATTGAGATCTCTTCCTCAGCGTAAGAATCTAATTGAATATTGAATTCTTGTTCGACGTCTTCCTTTGTTTTAGTAGATTTAGGTCTAAATGTGACAGTTTCTGGTTCTGTTATTTCGGGCAAAGTCACAGACGGCTTCCTTGTTGGTTTTAATTTCTTTTTTATTGTGATTTCATCTACGATTTCTTCATGGATCTTGACGCTCGGGCGCCTATTTATAGTGAATTCAGCATGTTCATCTTTTGGTTCTTCAACAGAAACATCATCCTCATCTTGAACGTTTTGCTTAACAGCTTGTACTATATCTTCCCGCCCAAAACTGGGTTTTTCAAGTTCAGTTTTTTCTACCTCTGATAACTTAGGTTGTTTAATTGGTTTTTTCTTAATTTTAGCAGCTTCTTGTACATTTCTTGATAGTATTCCATTCTGACGAACACTACCTAAAAAGCTTACGACGGGCTCAATAATTTCTGGAGGCCAATCTGTCACGTATCTTATGCGACTCTTTAGCTGGAATTTAGGAAGAGAAACGTTAGAGTTATCTTGTTTAGGCTTCGCTACCGTTTTCTTAAGTTTAATTTTGTTAAATTGAGGTGCATCAATACTTTCAGCATGCTGTGGTTTGTCCATCTCAAGAACTTTTCTTTCTATTTTTTGTGGAATAAGTTTTGGTTTGGTTTTCTTCGGTTTTTCTGTTTTATCTGGTTTTGATACTTCTTTTTCTTGATCTTTACGGGTTACCAAAAGTTCTGTTTGTTTTTCTTCGGGCGTATCTTTATTTACTTCCTTAATTTCTTCTGGAACAACTTTTTCAGAAGAGAATTCAAATTCTTCTGGCTTTTCCAAGATGGGTTTATCATCATCTATTGGTTTTAATTTCAAGGGTTTTTTCTTAATTTTAGCTGCTTCCTTAATGTTTCTTGACAGTTCTCCATTTTGTCGGACGCTGTTCAAGTAACTAATGCTTAGCTTCAATTCTTCAGGCGGCCAGTCTGTTATGTGTTTAATTCGACTTTTTAATTGGAATTTAGGTAACGTTACTGTTGACTGTTCTGTCTTCGGTTTTTGTACAGGTTTTTTCAACTTCAATTTTGCGAATTGTGGTCCTTCTACTTGTTCAGCAAACTGAGCCTTATTAACATCCATAGACATTCTCTCGATTTTCAGCGGTGTCAGTTTTTTCTTAAGCGGCGTGGGTTGTTTTACTTCCCCAATTTGAGCTGTGGCTTCGATTTCTTCCACTGGTTTTTCATTCAACCTTGTTTGATCCGGTTCTGACTTATCTTTCTTCTTTGTCTTCTTTATTTTCTTTTCTTCCACTTGACTAGAAGCTACAGGCTCTACATCTGTGAATTCATATCATAATAATTCATTAAATACCAAACCTTTAAATATGTTATACATGATTAAAAATTTACAAAATACGTGGTACAGGTCTTCCAAACTCACTAGGAATCAGTGAATTTAAGAAGGTGCTCGGTTGCTGGAGGTTCAATTAGGAGGTGGTGTCGACACGTGTATTTTAGTTATGGATGCTTTCACACATATGATTACTAACCTTTTAATTAAGACATACCTTTATACCTTTATACCTTTCACAAGCAAGCTTTAAAGTATGGAAGAATAGAAAAATTTACCCTAAAAACTGTTGTTATATTTAGCAACAACAACAACAGAATTCATGAAATTAAAATATTGATTGATAAAAATAATACTTTGGCTACAGGCACAAAATATTTTTGCCAAAACTTTATCAACATGTACATTTGTAAATTTGTAAATTACCACAAGTGCACCCCCGCAGTTATCATGGAACATTAACGGGTAGTTTGGGGGTATAATACGATGACACTGCTAAGTTTTCGACTTTGAGGACTTCGTGCTAACTTAGAGGGGTGGCAAAGACCTCAAAATTAACGGACATTCTACAATTTTACACATTTATTCATAAACTAAGCACCTTTATGTACACGTTGTTTACGTTACTTAGGTGTGTGTGTGTGTGTGTGTGTGTGTGTGTGTGTGTGCGTGTGTGCGTGTGTGTGTGTGTGTGTGTGTGTGTGTGTGTGTTTCCGTGTGTATGTGTGTGTGCCAAATCGCATTTCAACTTATTCTAACATACAGGATGTAACAAAAATGCTGGTGGTCCGTTTATAATCCAGCAGTTATGTCGAATGAAGTTAAGGGTAGCTGGAAAGTAATCAACACTCAATGGAATTTAAACGGGTAGTTTGAGGGTATGCCACGAAGACTCATAAGTTTACGACCTCGTGTTAATATTTGGCCTGTAAATCTGGTATGACTGCTAACTTTCAGGAAATTTAATGCTCTTTAACTTTGCCATACAAGGTGTACACCAAAAGTGCTTAGTTTATGAGATATAAGCGAGACTGAGAAAAAGAGGCTATTGTCCCTCCGCCAAGTTCCACAGGGTCCTCGAAGTCGAAAACTTAGGAGAGTCTACCTAGCATTCCCCCAAACAACCCGTTAAAGTTCTGTTGAATTTGGATTACTTTCCAGGTGAAATATACAAAACTGCTGGACTATTAAGGGCATAATTGGTATCGTATTCTAATTACGACAAACTAAGAATAACATTTTTTCACATCAAAAAAAAATGTTGGTTTTGTATGGAGGGTAGACCGAGAGGAACGAAAAAAAATTTGAATAATTTTTTTCTTAGACTCAATACGATACCAATTATGCCCTTAAACGGATCACCAGTTTTTTTGTTACACCTTTATGTATTATTAATGAATTCCCTTGACCTTCAAGCGGGTTTTGGTGATAACAGCCTTTGGTTAAATTTTATACCTAGTATTTAAGGATTTATTATTTCAATGATATACACCATTGAAATAATAAATCCTTTTGTGTAAAACGTAATAATATTTTAAGCGTACGAGCGTACGAGTACCACCGTTTTCTACTTTGTCTGAATTGTTAATTATAGGCGCTCTACTGACCTCGTATTTAATTACCTTCGATTTTCAATACCTTGCGGTTTTAATCAATCGATTGATTTCGTTGCACCTACCTAGACGGCAACGTATCAAAATTGCCGGCGATGCTCCGAGTATAAACCCCAATAGGTTCCGTACAAAGACCTTTACTGGGATCGACGATTTTCTTGGTGTTTTTTACTATAGTCATACCTTCCGGGAGCGTTGCACTCTCATCTAACATCGTTTTTGGCTGTACGGCGGTTTTCAATTCGAACGTGAGACACTTTGACCTTTTCGGGAACTTCTACGACCCTAGCAGTCTCAGATTTGTATGTGTCTATAAGTGGTGTCTTGTGTGGTGTGAACTGATATGATATGTGTATTGTCGCGTACTTGTTCAGTAGTTATTTGTCTGTTTTCGATAAGTGGCTCTTTCTGACGCTTCTCTTTGTAGTTTTCTTAGTAACTTTCTTACCTTCTGGAGTAGTTTCGCTCTGTTCTGCTACCTCTTCTGGTAGCCCAAAGGACTGTATTGGTGTAGGTTGCTGCTCCTCCAGTTCTGGGGCAACAGTCACTGGTGTGATAGGCTCCTCACCTTCATTTTCGATTGTTTTTATTTCCGTGACTGGTCCTTTTGATCCGTTTTTCATGACGCGCTTAATAGTTTTGACCGTTTTAACTTCACCAGTTTCTGAACGAACTTGAGTGACCTCGACCTTTACGGGCGGTTCCTCTACGACCCTAGCAGTTTCGGGTGTGTATGAGTCTATAAGTAGTGTTGTTGTGTCATCAGTGAGTTCTTGTGTATTGTGTACAGATATTATAGGTGTTTCATCGTCTACTTGTTCAGTGGTTATCTGTGTGGTTTCTGTAAGTGGTCCAGTCTTACGCTTGATGATTCTATTTGTAGTTTTCTTTGTTACTGTCTTACCTTCTGGAATAGTTTCACTGTGTTCTGTTATTTTTTCCGGAAGCTCGATGGATTCTACTTGGGTTGGTTGCTCTTCCTCTGGTGCGGGAGTAACAGTAACTGTTATAATAGGCTCTTCTCCTTCTTTTTCGATTGTTGTTATTTCAGTGACTGGTTCTTTTGGTCCCTTTTTAATTACACGTTTTGTCGTTTTGACCTTATGAACTTTACCTGTTTCTGTTCGAACTTGAGTGACTTCGACCTTTTCGGGAGCTTCCTCGATGGCCCTAGCGTTTTGAAGTATGAGTTTGTCAACAAGGGGTGTAGTGGTGTCATCAGTGAGTTCTTGTGTATTGTGTACAGATATTATAGGTGTTTCATCGTCTACTTGTTCAGTGGTTATCTGTGTGGTTTCTGTAAGTGGTCCAGTCTTACGCTTGATGATTCTTTTTGTAGTTTTCTTTGTTACTGTCTTACCTTCTGGAATAGTTTCACTGTGTTCTGTTATTTCTTCCGGAAGCTCGATGGATTCTACTTGGGTTGGATGCTCTTCCTCTGGTGCGGGAGTAACAGTAACTGTTATAATAGGCTCTTCTCCTTCTTTTTCGATTGTTGTTATTTCAGTGACTGGTTCTTTTGGTCCCTTTTTAATTACACGTTTTGTCGTTTTGACCTTATGAACTTTACCTGTTTCTGTTCGAACTTGAGTGACTTCGACCTTTTCGGGAGCTTCCTCGATGGCCCTAGCGTTTTGAAGTATGAGTTTGTCAACAAGGGGTGTAGTGGTGTCATTAGTGAGTTCTTGTGTATTGTGTACTGATATTATAGGTGTTTCATCGTCTACTTGTTCAGTGGTTATCTGTGTGGTTTCTGTAAGTGGTCCCGTCTTACGCTTGATGATTCTTTTTGTAGTTTTCTTTGTTACTGTCTTACCTTCCGGAGTCGTTGCACTCTGTTCTGTTATTTCTTCTGGAAGCTCGATGGATTCTAGTTGGGTTGGTTGCTCTTGCTGTTTCTTTGTTACTGTCTTACCTTCTGGAGTAGTTTCACTGTGTTCTTTTCTTTCTTCTGGAAGCTTGATGGATTCTACTTGGGTTGGTTGCAGTTCCTCTGGTGCGGGAGTAACAGTAACTGTTATGATAGGCTCTTCTCCTTCTTTTTCGATTGTTGTTATTTCAGTGACTGGTTCTTGTGGCCCCTTTTTGATTACACGTTTGGTGGTTTTGACCTTATTAACTTTACCTGTTTCTGTTCGAACTTGAGTGACTTCGACCGTTTCGGGAGCTTCCTCGATGGCCCTAGCGTTTTGAAGTATGAGTTTGTCAACAAGGGGTGTAGTGGTGTCATTAGTGAGTTCTTGTGTATTGTGTACTGATATTATAGGTGTTTCATTGTCTACTTGTTCAGTGGTTATCTGTGTGGTTTCTGTAAGTGGTCCAGTCTTACGCTTGATGATTCTTTTTGTAGTTTTCTTTGTTACTGTCTTACCTTCTGGAATAGTTTCACTGTGTTCTGTTATTTCTTCCGGAAGCTCGATGGATTCTACTTGGGTTGGTTGCTCTTCCTCTGGTGCGGGAGTAACAGTAACTGTTATAATAGGCTCTTCTCCTTCTTTTTCGATTGTTGTTATTTCAGTGACTGGTTCTTTTGGTCCCTTTTTGATGACGCGTTTAGTAGTTTTGACCTTATTAACTTTACCCGTTTCTCTTCGAACTTTAGTGACCTCGACCTTTTCGGGAGCTTCCTCAATGACCCTAGCGTTTTCAAGTGTGTGTTTATCATTAAACGGTGTGGTGGTGTCATCAGTGAGTTCTTGTGTATTGTGTACAGATATTATAGGTGTTTCATCGTCTACTTGTTCAGTGGTTATCTGTGTGGTTTCTGTAAGTGGTCCCGTCTTACGCTTGATGATTCTTTTTGTAGTTTTCTTTGTTACTGTCTTACCTTCCGGAGTCGTTGCACTCTGTTCTGTTATTTCTTCTGGAAGCTCGATGGATTCTACTTGGGTTGGTTGCTCTTGCTGTTTCTTTGTTACTGTCTTACCTTCTGGAGTAGTTTCACTGTGTTCTGTTCTTTCTTCTGGAAGCTCGATGGATTCTACTTGGGTTGGTTGGAGTTCCTCTGGTGCGGGAGTAACAGTAACTGTTATAATAGGCTCTTCTCCTTCTTTTTCGATTGTTGTTATTTCAGTGACTGGTTCTTTTGGTCCCTTTTTAATTACACGTTTTGTCGTTTTGACCTTATGAACTTTACCTGTTTCTGTTCGAACTTGAGTGACTTCAACCTTTTCGGGAGCTTCCTCGATGGCCCTAGCGTTTTGAAGTATGAGTTTGTGAACAAGGGGTGTAGTGGTGTCATTAGTGAGTTCTTGTGTATTGTGTACTGATATTATAGGTGTTTCATCGTCTACTTGTTCAGTGGTTATCTGTGTGGTTTCTGTAAGTGGTCCCGTCTTACGCTTGATGATTCTTTTTGTAGTTTTCTTTGTTACTGTCTTACCTTCCGGAGTAGTTTCACTGTGTTCTGTTATTTCTTCTGGAAGCTCGATGGTTTCTACTTGGGTTGGTTGCTCTTCCTCTGGTGCGGGAGTAACAGTAACTGTTATAATAGGCTCTTCTCCTTCTTTTTCGATTGTTGTTATTTCAGTGACTGGTTCTTTTGGTCCCTTTTTGATGACGCGTTTAGTAGTTTTGACCTTATTAACTTTACCCGTTTCTGTTCGAACTTTAGTGATCTCGACCGTTTCGGGAGCTTCCTCAATGACCCTAGCGTTTTCAAGTGTGTGTTTATCATTAAACGGTGTGGTGGTGTCATCAGTGAGTTCTTGTGTATTGTGTACAGATATTATAGGTGTTTCATCGTCTACTTGTTCAGTTGTAATGTGTGTGGTTTCTGTAAGTGGTCCCTTCTTACGCTTGATTATTCTTTTTGTGGTTTTCTTTGTTACTGACTTACCTTGCGGAGTAGTTTCACTATATTTTGTTATTTCTTCTGGAAGCTCGATTGATTCTACTTGGGTTGGTTGCTCTTCCTCTGGTGCGGGAGTAACAGTAACTGTTATAATAGGCTCTTCTCCTTCTTTTTCGATTGTTGTTATTTCAGTGACTGGTTCCTTTGGTCCCTTTTTGATGACGCGTTTAGTAGTTTTGACCTTATTAACTTTACCCGTTTCCGTTCGAACTTTAGTGAACTCGACCTTTTCGGGAACATCCTCAATGACCCTAGCGTTTTCAAGTGTGTGTTTATCATTAAACGGTGTGGTGGTGTCATCAGTGAGTTCTTGTGTATTGTGTACAGATATTATAGGTGTTTCATCGTCTACCTGTTCAGTTGTAATGTGTGTGGTTTCTGTAAGTGGTCCCTTCTTACGCTTGATGATTCTTTTTGTGGTTTTCTTTGTTACTGTCTTACCTTGCGGAGTAGTTTCACTATATTCTGTTATTTCTTCTGGAAGCTCGATTGATTCTACTTGGGTTGGTTGCTCCTCCTCTGGTGCGGGAGTAACAGTAACTGTTATAATAGGCTCTTCTCCTTCTTTTTCGAATGTTGTTATTTCAGTGACTGGTTCTTTTGGTCCCTTTTTGATTACACGTTTGGTGGTTTTGACCTTATTAACTTTACCGGTTTCTGTTCGAACTTGAGTGACCTCGACCTTTTCGGGAGCTTCCTCGATGGCCCTAGCGTTTTGAAGTGTGAGTTTGTCAACAAGGGGTGTAGTGGTGTCATCAGTGAGTTCTTGTGTATTGTGTACTGATATTATAGGTGTTTCATCGTCTACTTGTTCAGTGGTTATCTGTGTTGTTTCTGTAAGTGGTCCATTCTTACGCTTGATGATTCTTTTTGTAGTTTTCTTTGTTATTGTCTTACCTTGAGGAGTAGTTTCACTATATTCTGTTATTTCTTCTGGAAGCTCGATTGATTCTACATGGATTGGTTGCTCCTCCTCTGGTGCGGGAGTAACAGTAACTGTTATAATAGGCTCTTCTCCTTCTTTTTCGATTGTTGTTATTTCAGTGACTGGTTCTTTTGGTCCTTTTTTGATTACACGTTTGGTGGTTTTGATCTTTTTAATTTTACCTGTTTCTGTTCTAACTTGTGTAACCTCGACCTTTTCGGGAGCTTCCTCAATGGCCCTAGCGTTTTGAAGTGTATGTTTGTCATCAAGGGGTGTGGTGATGTCATCAGTAAGTTCTTGTGTATTGTGTACTGATATTATAGGTGTTTCATCGTCTACTTGTTCAGTGGTAATCTCTGTGGTTTCTGTAAGTGGTCCCTTCTTACGCTTGATGAATCTCTTTGTAGTTTTCTTTGTTACTGTCTTACCTTCCGGAGTCGTTGCGTTCTGTTCTGTTATTTCTTCGGGAAGCTCGATGGATTCTACTTGGGTTGGTTGCTCTTCCTCTGGTGCGGGAGTAACCGTAACAGTTATAATAGGCTCTTCTCCTTCTTTTTCGATTGTTGTTATTTCAGTGACTGGTTCTTTTGGTCCCTTTTTGATTACACGTTTGGTGGTTTTGATCTTTTTAACTTTACCTGTTTCTGTTCTAACTTGCGTGACCTCGACTTTTTCAGGGATCTCCTCCACGACCTTTGCGTTCTTAAGCGTGTGTTTGGAATCGAATGGTGTTGTGGTGTCATCAGTGAGTTCTTGCGTTTTATGTACTGATATGACAGGAGTCTCATCGCCTACTTGTTCAGTAGTGATCTGTGTGGTTTCTGTAATAGGTCCCTTTTTACGTTTGATGGTTCTCTTTGTAGTTTTCTTCGTTACTGTCTTACCTTCCGGAGAAGTTACTCTCTGTTCTGCTATTTCTTCTGGAAGCTCGATGGACTCTACCTGGGCTGGTTGCTCTTCATCTGGCGCTGAAGTAACAGTCACTGTTGTAATGGGCTCTTCACCTTCTTTTTCAATTGTTGTTATTTCTGTGACTGGTTCCTTTGGTCCCTTTTTGATGACTCGTTTTGTAGTTTTTATTTTCTTCACGTCACCAGTTTCTGTGCGAACTTGAGTGACCTCGACTTTTTCAGGGGTTTCTTCTACGACCCTTGCGTTCTTGGGTGTGTGTTTGAAATCGAATGGTGTTGGCGTGTCATCAGTGAGTTCTTGTGTTGTGTGTACTGAGATGACAGGTGTTTTATCGCCTACTTGTTCAGTGGTGATCTGTGTTGTTTCTGTAAGAGGTCCCTTCTTTCGCTTGATGATTCTCTTTGTAGTTTTCTTTGTTATTGTCTTACCTTCCGGAGTAGTTTCAATCTGTTCTGCTATTTCTTCTGGTAATTCGATGGACTCGACTTGGGTTGGTTGCTCTTCCTCTGGCGCTGAAGTTACAGTCACTGTTGTAATGGGCTCTTCACCTTCTTTTTCAATTGTTAATATTTCTGTGACTGGTTCCTTTGGTCCCTTTTTGATGACTCGTTTTGTAGTTTTTATTTTCTTCACGTCACCAGTTTCTGTGCGAACTTGAGTGACCTCGACTTTTTCAGGGGTTTCTTCTACGACTGTTGCGTTCTTGGGTGTGTGTTTGAAATCGAATGGTGTTGTCGTGTCATCAGTGAGTTCTTGTGTTGTGTGTACTGAGATGACAGGTGTTTTATCGCCTACTTGTTCAGTGGTGATCTGTGTTGTTTCTGTAAGAGGTCCCTTCTTTCGCTTGATGATTCTCTTTGTAGTTTTCTTTGTTTTTGTCTTACCTTCCGGAGTAGTTTCAATCTGTTCTGCTATTTCTTCTGGTAATTCGATGGACTCGACTTGGGTTGGTTGCTCTTCCTCTGGCGCTGAAGTTACAGTCACTGTTGTAATGGGCTCTTCACCTTCTTTTTCAATTGTTGTTATTTCTGTGACTGGTTCCTTTGGTCCCTTTTTGATGACTCGTTTTGTAGTTTTTATTTTCTTCACGTCACCAGTTTCTGTGCGAACTTGAGTGACCTCGACTTTTTCAGGGGTTTCTTCTACGACCCTTGCGTTTTTGGGTGTATGTTTGAAATCGAATGGTGTTGTCGTGTCATCAGTGAGTTCTTGTGTTGTGTGTACTGAGATGACAGGTGTTTTATCGCCTACTTGTTCAGTGGTGATCTGTGTTGTTTCTGTAAGAGGTCCCTTCTTTCGCTTGATGATTCTCTTTGTAGTTTTCTTTGTTATTGTCTTACCTTCCGGAGTAGTTTCAATGTGTTCTGCTATTTCTTCTGGTAATTCGACGGACTCGACTTGGGTTGGTTGCTCTTCCTCTGGCGCTGAAGTAACAGTCACTGTTGTAATGGGCTCTTCACCTTCTTTTTCAATTGTTGTTATTTCTGTGACTGGTTCCTTTGGTCCCTTTTTGATGACTCGTTTTGTAGTTTTTATTTTCTTCACGTCACCAGTTTCTGTGCGAACTTGAGTGACCTCGACTTTTTCAGGGGTTTCATCTACGACCCTTGCGTTCTTGGGTGTGTGTTTGAAATCGAATGGTGTTGTCGTGTCATCAGTGAGTTCTTGTGTTGTGTGTACTGAGATGACAGGTGTTTTATCGCCTACTTGTTCAGTGGTGATCTGTGTTGTTTCTGTAAGAGGTCCCTTCTTTCGCTTGATGATTCTCTTTGTAGTTTTCTTTGTTATTGTCCTACCTTCCGGAGTAGTTTCAATCTGTTCTGCTATTTCTTCTGGTAATTCGATGGACTCGACTTGGGTTGGTTGCTCTTCCTCTGGCGCTGAAGTAACAGTCACTGTTGTAATGGGCTCTTCACCTTCTTTTTCAATTGTTGTTATTTCTGTGACTGGTTCCTTTGGTCCCTTTTTGATGACTCGTTTTGTAGTTTTTATTTTCTTCACGTCACCAGTTTCTGTGCGAACTTGAGTGACCTCGACTTTTTCAGGGGTTTCTTCTACGACCGTTGCGTTCTTGGGTGTGTGTTTGAAATCGAATGGTGTTGTCGTGTCATCAGTGAGTTCTTGTGTTGTGTGTACTGAGATGACAGGTGTTTTATCGCCTACTTGTTCAGTGGTGATCTGTGTTGTTTCTGTAAGAGGTCCCTTCTTTCGCTTGATGATTCTCTTTGTAGTTTTCTTTGTTATTGTCTTACCTTCCGGAGTAGTTTCAATCTGTTCTGCTATTTCTTCTGGTAATTCGATGGACTCGAATTGGGTTGGTTGCTCTTCCTCTGGCGCTGAAGTAACAGTCACTGTTGTAATGGGCTCTTCACCTTCTTTTTCAATTGTTGTTATTTCTGTGACTGGTACGTTTGGTCCCTTTTTGATGACTCGTTTTGTAGTTTTTATTTTCTTCACGTCACCAGTTTCTGTGCGAACTTGAGTGACCTCGACTTTTTCAGGGGTTTCTTCTACGACCCTTGCGTTCTTGGGTGTGTGTTTGAAATCGAATGGTGTTGTCGTGTCATCAGTGAGTTCTTGTGTTGTTGTTACTGAGATGTCAGGTGTTTTATCGCCTACTTGTTCAGTGGTGATCTGTGTTGTTTCTGTAAGAGGTCCCTTCTTTCGCTTGATGATTCTCTTTGTAGTTTTCTTTGTTATTGTCTTACCTTCCGGAGTAGTTTCAATCTGTTCTGCTTTTTCTTCTGGTAATTCGATGGACTCGACTTGGGTTGGTTGCTCATCTTCTGGCGTTGAAGTAACAGTCACTGTTGTAATTGGCTCTTCACCCTCTTTTTCAATCGTTGTTATTTCTGTGACTGGTTCCTTTGGTCCCTTTTTGATGACTCGTTTTGTAGTTTTTACTTTCTTTACGTCACCGGTTTCTGTGCGAACTTGAGTTACCTCGAATGTTTCTGGGGTCTCCTCTACAACCCGTGCGTTCTCGGGTGTGTGTTTGGAATCGAATAGTGGTGTCGTGTCATCAGTGAGTTCTTGTGTTGTGTGTACTGAGATGACAGGTGTTTTATCGCCTACTTGTTCAGTGGTGATCTGTGTTGTTTCTGTAAGAGGTCCCTTCTTTCGCTTGATGATTCTCTTTGTAGTTTTCTTTGTTATTGTCTTACCTTCCGGAGTAATTTCAATCTGTTCTGCTATTTCTTCTGGTAATTCGATGGACTCGACTTGGGTTGGTTGCTCTTCCTCTGGCGCTGAAGTTACAGTCACTGTTGTAATGGGCTCTTCGCCTTCTTTTTCAATTGTTGTTATTTCTGTGACTGGTTCCTTTGGTCCCTTTTTGATGACTCGTTTTGTAGTTTTTATTTTCTTCACGTCACCAGTTTCTGTGCGAACTTGAGTGACCTCGACTTTTTCAGGGGTTTCTTCTACGACCCTTGCGTTCTTGGGTGTGTGTTTGAAATCGAATGGTGTTGTCGTGTCATCAGTGAGTTCTTGTGTTGTGTGTACTGAGATGACAGGTGTTTTATCGCCTACTTGTTCAGTGGTGATCTGTGTTGTTTCTGTAAGAGGTCCCTTCTTTCGCTTGATGATTCTCTTTGTAGTTTTCTTTGTTATTGTCTTACCTTCCGGAGTAGTTTCAATCTGTTCTGCTATTTCTTCTGGTAATTCGATGGACTCGACTTGGGTTGGTTGCTTTTCCTTTGGCGCTGAAGTTACAGTCACTGTTATAATGGGCTCTTCACCTTCTTTTTCAATTGTTGTTATTTCTGTGACTGGTTCCTTTGGTCCCTTTTTGATGACTCGTTTTGTAGTTTTTATTTTCTTCACGTCACCAGTTTCTGTGCGAACTTGAGTGACCTCGACTTTTTCAGGGGTTTCTTCTACGACCCTTGCGTTCTTGGGTATGTGTTTGAAATCGAATGGTGTTGTCGTGTCATCAGTGAGTTCTTGTGTTGTGTGTACTGAGATGACAGGTGTTTTATCGCCTACTTGTTCAGTGGTGATCTGTGTTGTTTCTGTAAGAGGTCCCTTCTTTCGCTTGATGATTCTCTTTGTAGTTTTCTTTGTTATTGTCTTACCTTCCGGAGTAGTTTCAATCTGTTCTGATATTTCTTCTGGTAATTCGACGGACTCGACTTGGGTTGGTTGCTCTTCCTCTGGCGCTGAAGTTACAGTCACTGTTGTAATGGGCTCTTCACCTTCTTTTTCAATTGTTGTTATTTCTGTGACTGGTTCCTTTGGTCCCTTTTTGATGACACGTTTTGTAGTTTTTATTTTTTTCACGTCACCAGTTTCTGTGCGAACTTGAGTGACCTCGACTTTTTCAGGGGTTTCTTCTACGACCCTTGCGTTCTTGGGTGTGTGTTTGAAATCGAATGGTGTTGTCGTGTCATCAGTGAGTTCTTGTGTTGTGTGTACTGAGATGACAGGTGTTTTATCGCCTACTTGTTCAGTGGTGATCTGTGTTGTTTCTGTAAGAGGTCCCTTCTTTCGCTTGATGATTCTCTTTGTAGTTTTCTTTGTTATTGTCTTACCTTCCGGAGTAGTTTCAATCTGTTCTGCTATTTCTTCTGGTAATTCGATGGACTCGACTTGGGTTGGTTGTTCTTCCTCTGGCGTTGAAGTAACAGTCACTGTTGTAATGGGCTCTTCACCTTCTTTTTCAATTGTTGTTATTTCTGTGACTGGTTCCTTGGGTCCCTTTTTGATGACTCGTTTTGTAGTTTTTATTTTCTTCACGTCACCAGTTTCTGTTCGAACTTGAGTGATCTCGACTTTTTCAGGGGTTTCTTCTACGACCCTTGCGTTCTCGGGTGTGTGTTTGAAATCGAATGGTGTTGTCGTGTCATCAGTGAGTTCTTGTGTTGTGTGTACTGAGATGACAGGTGTTTTATCGCCTACTTGTTCAGTGGTGATCTGTGTTGTTTCTGTAAGAGGTCCCTTCTTTCGCTTGATGATTCTCTTTGTAGTTTTCTTTGTTATTGTCTTACCTTCCGGAGTAGTTTCAATCTGTTCTGCTATTTCTTCTGGTAATTCGATGGACTCGACTTGGGTTGGTTGCTCTTCCTCTGGCACTGAAGTAACAGTCACTTTTGTAATGGGCTCTTCACCTTCTTTTTCAATTGTTGTTATTTCTGTGACTGGTTCCTTTGGTCCCTTTTTGATGACTCGTTTTGTAGTTTTTATTTTCTTCACGTCACCAGTTTCTGTGCGAACTTGAGTGACTTCGACTTTTTCAGGGGTTTCTTCTACGACCCTTGCGTTCTTGGGTGTGTGTTTGAAATCGAATGGTGTTGTCGTGTCATCAGTGAGTTCTTGTGTTGTTGTTACTGAGATGACAGGTGTTTTATCGCCTACTTGTTCAGTGGTGATCTGTGTTGTTTCTGTAAGAGGTCCCTTCTTTCGCTTGATGGTTCTCTTTGTAGTTTTCTTTGTTATTGTCTTACCTTCCGGAGTAGTTTCAATCTGTTCTGATATTTCTTCTGGTAATTCGATGGACTCGACTTGGGTTGGTTGCTCTTCCTCTGGCGCTGAAGTTACAGTCACTGTTGTAATGGGCTCTTCACCTTCTTTTTCAATTGTTGTTATTTCTGTGACTGGTTCCTTTGGTCCCTTTTTGACGACTCGTTTTGTAGTTTTTACTTTCTTTACGTCACCGGTTTCTGTGCGAACTTGAGTTACCTCGAATGTTTCTGGGGTTTCCTCTACGACCCTTGCGTTCGTGGGTGTGTGTTTGAAATCGAATGGTGTTGTCGTGTCATCAGTGAGTTCTTGCGTTGTGTGTACTGAGATGACAGGAGTTTCATCGTCCACTTGTTCAGTGGTGATCTGTGTTGTTTCTGTAAGAGGTCCCTTCTTACGCTTGATGATTCTTTTTGTAGTTTTCTTTGTTACTGTCTTACCTTCCGGAGTAGTTTCACTTTGTTCTGCTATTTCTTCTGGAAGCTCGATGGACTCTCCTTGGGTTGGTTGCTCTTCCTCTGGCGCTGGAGCAACAGTCACTGTTGTAATGGGCTCTTCACCTTCTTTTTCAATTGTTGTTATTTCAGTGACTGGTTCCTTTGGTCCCTTTTTGATGACTCGTTTTGTAGTTTTTATTTTCTTCACGTCACCAGTTTCTGTGCGAACTTGAGTGACCTCGACTTTTTCAGGGGTTTCTTCTACGACCCTTGCGTTCTTGGGTGTGTGTTTGAAATCGAATGGTGTTGTCGTGTCATCAGTGAGTTCTTGTGTTGTGTGTACTGAGATGACAGGTGTTTTATCGCCTTCTTGTTCAGTGGTGATCTGTGTTGTTTCTGTAAGAGGTCCCTTCTTTCGCTTGATGATTCTCTTTGTAGTTTTCTTTGTTATTGTCTTACCTTGCGGAGTAGTTTCAATCTGTTCTGCTATTTCTTCTGGTAATTCGATGGACTCGACTTGGGTTGGTTGCTTTTCCTTTGGCGCTGAAGTTACAGTCACTGTTGTAATGGGCTCTTCACCTTCTTTTTCAATTGTTGTTATTTCTGTGACTGGTTCCTTTGGTCCCTTTTTGATGACTCGTTTTGTAGTTTTTATTTTCTTCACGTCACCAGTTTCTGTGCGAACTTGAGTGACCTCGACTTTTTCAGGGGTTTCTTCTACGACCCTTGCGTTCTTGGGTATGTGTTTGAAATCGAATGGTGTTGTCGTGTCATCAGTGAGTTCTTGTGTTGTGTGTACTGAGATGACAGGTGTTTTATCGCCTATTTGTTCAGTGGTGATCTGTGTTGTTTCTGTAAGAGGTCCCTTCTTTCGCTTGATGATTCTCTTTGTAGTTTTCTTTGTTATTGTCTTACCTTCCGGAGTAGTTTCAATCTGTTCTGCTATTTCTTCTGGTAATTCGATGGACTTAACTTGGGTTGGTTGCTCTTCCTCTGGCGCTGAAGTAACAGTCACTGTTGTAATGGGCTCTTCACCTTCTTTTTCAATTGTTGTTATTTCTGTGACTGGTTCCTTTGGTCCCTTTTTGATGACTCGTTTTGTAGTTTTTATTTTCTTCACGTCACCAGTTTCTGTGCGAACTTGAGTGACCTCGACTTTTTCAGGGGTTTCTTCTACGACCCTTGCGTTCTTAGGTGTGTGTTTGAAATCGAATGGTGTTGTCGTGTCATCAGTGAGTTCTTGTGTTGTTGTTACTGAGATGACAGGTGTTTTATCGCCTACTTGTTCAGTGGTGATCTGTGTTGTTTCTGTAAGAGGTCCCTTCTTTCGCTTGATGATTCTCTTTGTAGTTTTCTTTGTTATTGTCTTACCTTCCGGAGTAGTTTCAATCTGTTCTGATATTTCTTCTGGTAATTCGATGGACTCGACTTGGGTTGGTTGCTCTTCCTCTGGCGCTGAAGTTACAGTCACTGTTGTAATGGGCTCTTCACCTTCTTTTTCAATTGTTGTTATTTCTGTGACTGGTTCCTTTGGTCCCTTTTTGATGACTCGTTTTGTAGTTTTTATTTTCTTCACGTCACCAGTTTCTGTGCGAACTTGAGTGACCTCGACTTTTTCAGGGGTTTCTTCTACGACCCTTGCGTTCTTGGGTGTGTGTTTGAAATCGAATGGTGTTGTCGTGTCATCAGTGAGTTCTTGTGTTTTGTGTACTGAGATGACAGGTGTTTTATCGCCTACTTGTTCAGTGGTAATCTGTGTTGTTTCTGTAAGAGGTCCCTTCTTTCGCTTGATGATTCTCTTTGTAGTTTTCTTTGTTATTGTCTTACCTTCCGGAGTAATTTCAATCTGTTCTGCTATTTCTTCTGGTAATTCAATGGACTCGACTTGGGTTGGTTGCTCTTCCTCTGGCGCTGAAGTAACAGTCACTGTTGTAATGGGCTCTTCACCTTCTTTTTCAATTGTTGTTATTTCTGTGACTGGTTCCTTTGGTCCCTTTTTGATGACTCGTTTTGTAGTTTTTATTTTCTTCACGTCACCAGTTTCTGTGCGAACTTGAGTGACCTCGACTTTTTCAGGGGTTTCTTCTACGACCCTTGCGTTCTTGGGTGTGTGTTTGAAATCGAATGGTGTTGTCGTGTCATCAGTGAGTTCTTGTGTTGTTGTTACTGAGATGACAGGTGTTTTATCGCCTATTTGTTCAGTGGTGATCTGTGTTGTTTCTGTAAGAGGTCCCTTCTTTCGCTTGATGATTCTCTTTGTAGTTTTCTTTGTTATTGTCTTACCTTCCGGAGTAGTTTCAATCTGTTCTGCTATTTCTTCTGGTAATTCGATGGACTCGACTTGGGTTGGTTGCTCTTCCTCTGGCGTTGAAGTAACAGTCACTGTTGTAATTGGCTCTTCACCTTCTTTTTCAATCGTTGTTATTTCTGTGACTGGTTCCTTTGGTCCCTTTTTGATGACACGTTTTGTAGTTTTTACTTTCTTTACGTCACCGGTTTCTGTGCGAACTTGAGTTACCTCGAATGTTTCTGGGGTCTCCTCTACAACCCGTGCGTTCTCGGGTGTGTGTTTGGAATCGAATAGTGGTGTCGTGTCATCACTGAGTTCTTGTGTTGTGTGTACTGAGATGACAGGTGTTTTATCGCCTACTTGTTCAGTGGTGATCTGTGTTGTTTCTGTAAGAGGTCCCTTCTTTCGCTTGATGATTCTCTTTGTAGTTTTCTTTGTTATTGTCTTACCTTCCGGAGTAGTTTCAATCTGTTCTGCTATTTCTTCTGGTAGCTCGATGGACTCTACTTGGGTTGGTTGTTTTTCTTCTGGCGTTGAAGTAACAGTCACTGTTGTAATTGGCTCTTCCCCTTCTTTTTCAATCGTTGTTATTTCCGTGACTGGTTCCTTTGGTCCCTTTTTGATGACTCGTTTTGTAGTTTTTACTTTCTTCACGTCACCAGTTTCTATGCGAACTTGAGTTACCTCGACTTTTTCTGGGGTTTCCTCTACGACCCTTGCGTTCGTGGGTGTATGTTTGGAATCGAATAGTGGTGTCGTGTCATCTGTGAGTTCTTGCGTTGTGTGTACTGAGATGACAGGAGTTTCATCGTCCACTTGTTCAGTGGTGATCTGTGTTGTTTCTGTAAGAGGTCCCTTCTTACGCTTGATGATTCTTTTTGTAGTTTTCTTTGTTACTGTCTTACCTTCCGGAGTAGTTTCACTTTGTTCTGCTATTTCATCTGGAAGCTCGATGGACTCTCCTTGGGTTGGTTGCTCTTCCTCTGGCGCTGGAGCAACAGTCACCATTGTAATGGGCTCTTCACCTTCTTTTTCAATTGTTGTTATTTCAGTGACTGGTTCCTTTGGTCCCTTTTTGATAACGCGTTTTGTAGTTTTGACTTTCTTCACGTCACCAGTTTCTGTGCGAACTTGAGTGACCTCGACTTTTTCAGGGGTCTCCTTTACGACCCTTGCGTTCTTGGGTGTGTGTTTGGAATCGAATGGTGTTGTCGTGTCATCAGTGAATTCTTGTGTTGTGTGTACTGAGATGACAGGAGTTTCGTCGTCCACTTGCTCAGTGGTGATCTGTGTTGTTTCTATAAGAGGTCCCTTCTTACGCTTGATTAATCTCTTTGTAGTTTTCTTTGTTACTGTCTTACCTTCCGGCGTAGTTTCACTCTGTTCTGCTATTTCTTCTGGAAGCTCGATGGACTCTACTTGGGATGGTTGCTCTTCCTCTGGCGCTGGAGCAACAGTCACTGTTGTAATGGGCTCTTCACCTTCTTTTTCGATTATTGTTATTTCAGTGATTGGTTCTTTTGGTCCCTTTTTGATGACTCGTTTTGTAGTTTTTACTTTCTTCACGTCACCAGTTTCTGTGCGAACTTGAGTTACCTCGACTTTTTCTGGGGTTTCCTCTACGACCCTTGCGTTTTTGGGTGTGTGTTTGGAATCGAATAGTGGTGTCGTGTCATCAGTGAGTTCTTGCGTTGTGTGTACTGAGATGACAGGAGTTTCATCGTCCACTTGTTCAGTGGTGATCTGTGTTGTTTCTGTAAGAGGTCCCTTCTTACGCTTGATGATTCTCTTTGTAGTTTTCTTTGTTATTGTCTTACCTTCCGGAGTAGTTTCAATCTGTTCTGCTATGTCTTCTGGAAGCTCGATGGACTCTTCTTGGGTTGGTTGCTCTTCCTCTGGGGCTGGAGCAACAGTCACTGCTGTAATGGGCTCTACACCTTCTTTTTCAATTGTTGTTATTTCAGTGACTGGTTCCTCTGGTCCCTTTTTGATAACTCGTTTTGTAGTTTTGACTTTCTTTACGTCACCAGTTTCTGTACGAAGTTGCGTGACTTCAACCTTTTCGGGAGCTTCCTCTAGGACCCTTGCGTTCATGGATGTGTGTTTGGAATCAAATGGTGTTGTCGTTTCATCGGTGAGTTCTTGTGTTGTGTGAACCGAGATCACAGGTGTTTTATCGTCTTCTTGTTCAGTGGTGATTTGTGTGGTTTCTGTTAGTGGTCCTTTCTTCCGCTTGATAATTCTTTTTGTAGTTTTCTTTATTACAGTCTCACCTTCTGGTGAAGTGTTACTCTCTTCTGTTATTTCTTCTGGCAACTCGACTGTCTCTAATTGTGTTGGTTGCTTCCCGTCTGGTGCTGGGGCATCAGTCACTGTTGTAATGGGTTCTTCGCCTTCTGTTTCGATTGTTGTAATTTCAGTGACTGACTCCTTTGGTCCCTTTCTGATTACGCGTTTTGTAGTTTTGACCTTCTTGACGTCACCAGTTTTTGTGCGAACTTGCGTGACTTCAACCTTTTCAGGAGCTTCCTCTACTACCTGGGCTTCATTGGGTGTATGCTTTTCATCGAAAGGTGTAGTCGTGTCATCAGTGAGTTCTTCTGTAGTGTATACTGAGATGACAGGAGTTTCATCATCTGTTTGTTCAGTGGTTATCAGTGTGGTTTCTGTATATAATCCTTTTTTACGCTTGATAACTCTCTTTGCAGTTTTCTTTCTAACAGTCTTACCTTCCGGAGTAGTGTCTATCTCTTCTGCTATCTCTGCTGGTAGTTCGATGGTCTCTAAGGGTATAGGTTGCTCCTCTTCTGGCGCTAGGATTACCGTAACTGTTGTAATCGGTTCTTCACCTTCTTTTTCAATAGTTCGTATTTCAGTCACTTGTTTCTGAGGACCCTTTTTGATGATGCGCTTTGTTGTTTTGACCTTTTTTACTTCACCAGTATTGGTGCGCACTTGAGAAATTTCTACTTTTTCGGGTTCTTCCTCGACAATTGTAGCCTTGTCGTAAAGTAGTTCTTCTTCGAAAGGTGTTAATTTGTCGTCTGTTAATTCTTCAGTTGTGTGTACTGAAATGACTGGTGTATCGTCGTCTACTTGTTCAGTGGTAATTTGTGTTGTTTCTTTTACCGGCCCCTTCTTACGCTTTATGATCCTCTTTATAGTTTTCTTCTTAACTGTCTTACCTTCAGGAGTAGTTTCGCTCTCTTCTGCTATCTCCTCTGGCATTTCGATGGTCTCTATTGGTTTAGGTTGCTCCTCTTCTGGCGCTGGGATTACAGTAACTGTTGTGATCGGTTCTTCACCTTCCTTTTCGATGGTTGTTATTTCAGTCACTTGTTTCTTAGGGCCCTTTTTGATGGTGCGCTTTGTGGTTTTGACCTTCTTAACTTCACCAGTGTGTGTGCGAACTTGAGAGACCTCAACTTTTTCTGGTTCTTCTTCGACAATCTTAGCCTTGCCGTAAAGTATTGTGTCTTCGATAGGCGTGACTTTGTCGTCTGTTAATTCTTCAGTTGTGAGTACTGATATGACTGGTGTATCGTCGTCTACTTGTTCAGTGGTAATTTGTGTTGTTTCTGTGACCGGCCCCTTCTTACGCTTTATGATCCTCTTTATAGTTTTCTTCTTAACTGTCTTACCTTCAGGAGTAGTTTCGATCTTTTCTGCTATCTCCTCTGGCATCTCGATGGTCTCTATTGGTTTAGGTTGCTCCTCTTCTGGCGCTGGGATCACCGTAACTGTTGTGATCGGTTCTTCACCTTCCTTTTCGATGGTTGTTATTTCAGTCACTTGTTTCTTAGGGCCCTTTTTGATGGTGCGCTTTGTGGTTTTGACCTTCTTAACTTCACCAGTGTGTGTGCGAACATGAGAGACCTCAACTTTTTCTGGTTCTTCTTCGACAATCTTAGCCTTGCCGTAAAGTATTGTGTCTTCGATAGGCGTGACTTTGTCGTCTGTTAATTCTTCAGTTGTGAGTACTGATATGACTGGTGTATCGTCGTCTACTTGTTCAGTGGTAATTTGTGTGGTTTCTGTGACCGGCCCCTTCTTACGCTTTATGATCCTCCTTATAGTTTTCTTCTTAACTGTCTTACCTTCAGGAGTAGTTTCGATCTTTTCTGCTATCTCCTCTGGCATCTCGATGGTCTCTATTGGTTTAGGTTGCTCCTCTTCTGGCGCTGGGATCACCGTAACTGTTGTGATCGGTTCTTCACCTTCCTTTTCGATGGTTGTTATTTCAGTCACTTGTTTCTTAGGGCCCTTTTTGATGGTGCGCTTTGTGGTTTTGACCTTCTTAACTTCACCAGTGTGTGTGCGAACATGAGAGACCTCAACTTTTTCTGGTTCTTCTTCGACAATCTTAGCCTTGCCGTAAAGTATTGTGTCTTCGATAGGCGTGACTTTTTCGTCTGTTAATTCTTCAGTTGTGAGTACTGATATGACTGGTGTATCGTCGTCTATTTGTTCAGTGGTAATTTGTGTGGTTTCTGTGACCGGCCCCTTCTTACGCTTTATGATCCTCTTTATAGTTATCTTCTTAACTGTCTTACCTTCAGGAGTAGTTTCGATCTTTTCTGCTATCTCCTCTGGCATCTCGATGGTCTCTATTGGTTTAGGTTGCTCCTCTTCTGGCGCTGGGATCACCGTAACTGTTGTGATCGGTTCTTCACCTTCCTTTTCGATGGTTGTTATTTCAGTCACTTGTTTCTTAGGGCCCTTTTTGATGGTGCGCTTTGTGGTTTTGACCTTTTTAACTTCACCAGTGTGTGTGCGAACATGAGAGACCTCAACTTTTTCTGGTTCTTCTTCGACAATCTTAGCCTTGCCGTAAAGTATTGTGTCTTCGATAGGCGTGACTTTTTCGTCTGTTAATTCTTCAGTTGTGAGTACTGATATGACTGGTGTATCGTCGTCTACTTGTTCAGTGGTAATTTGTGTGGTTTCTGTGACCGGCCCCTTCTTACGCTTTATGATCCTCTTTATAGTTTTCTTCTTAACTGTCTTACCTTCAGGCGTAGTTTCGATCTTTTCTGCTATCTCCTCTGGCATCTCGATGGTCTCTATTGGTTTAGGTTGCTCCTCTTCTGGCGCTGGGATCACAGTAACTGTTGTAATCGGTTCTTCACCTTCCTTTTCGATGGTTGTTATTTCAGTCACTTGTTTCTTAGGGCCCTTTTTGATGGTGCGCTTTGTGGTTTTGACCTTTTTAACTTCACCAGTGTGTGTGCGAACTTGAGAGACCTCAACTTTTTCTGGTTCTTCTTCGACAATCTTAGCCTTGCCGTAAAGTATTGTGTCTTCGATAGGCGTGACTTTGTCGTCTGTTAATTCTTCAGTTGTGAGTACTGATATGACTGGTGTATCGTCGTCTACTTGTTCAGTGGTAATTTGTGTGGTTTCTGTGACCGGCCCCTTCTTACGCTTTATGATCCTCTTTATAGTTTTCTTCTTAACTGTCTTACCTTCAGGAGTAGTTACGCTCTCTTCTGCTATCTCCTCTGGCATTTCAATGGTTTCTATTGGTTTAGGTTGCTCCTCTTCTGGCGCTGGGATCACTGTAACTGTTGTGATCGGTTCTTCGCCTTCCTTTTCGATGGTTGTTATTTCAGTTACTTGTTTCTTAGGACCTTTTTTGATGACACGCTTAGTAGTTTTAACCTTTTTTACTTTACCAGTATCTGTGTAAACTTGTGAAATTTCAACTTTTTCTGGTTCTTCCTCGACTATTTTAGCTTTGTCGTAAAGCTGTGTTTCTTGGAATGGTGTGATTAAATTGTCTGTTAATTCTTCAGTCGTGTGTACGGATATGATTGGTGTGTCGTCATTTACTTGTTCAGTAGTGATTTGGGTGGTTTCTGTAACTGGTCCCTTTCTACGCTTAATGATCCTCTTTATAGTTTTTTTCTTTACTGTCTTACCTTCAGGGGTAGTTTCACTCTCTTCGGCTATCTCCTCTGGTAGTTCGATGGTCTCTATTGGTTGAGGTTGCTCCTCTTCTGGTGCTGGAACAACTTTGACTGTTGTTATTGGCACTTCACCTTCTTTTTCAATGGTTATTATTTCAGTCACTTGTTTATTTGGACTCTTTCTGATGGTGCGCTTTGTTGTTTTGACCTTTTTTACTTCACCAGTATTGGTGCGCACTTGAGAAATTTCCACTTTTTCGGGTTCTTCCTCGACAATTATAGCCTTGTCGTAAAGTAGTTCTTCTTTGAAAGGCGTGAATTTGTCGTCTGTTAATTCTTCAGTTGTGTGTACTGAAATGACTGGTGTACCGTCGTCTACTTGTTCAGTGGTAATTTGTGTGGTTTCTGTGACCGGCCCTTTCTTACGTTTTATGATCCTCTTTATAGTTTTCTTCTTAACTGTCTTACCTTCAGGAGTAGTTTCGATCTTTTCTGCTATCTCCTCTGGCATCTCGATGGTCTCTATTGGTTTAGGTTGCTCCTCTTCTGGCGCTGGGATCACCGTAACTGTTGTGATCGGTTCTTCACCTTCCTTTTCGATGGATGTTATTTCAGTCACTTGTTTCTTAGGGCCCTTTTTGATGGTGCGCTTTGTGGTTTTGACCTTTATAACTTCACCAGTGTGTATGCGAACTTGAGAGACCTCAACTTTTTCTGGTTCTTCTTCGACAATTTTAGCCTTGCCGTAAAGTATTGTGTCTCCGAAAGGCGTAAATTTGTCGTCTGTTAATTCTTCAGTTGTGAGTACTGATATGATTGGTGTATCGTCGTCTACTTGTTCAGTGGTAATTTGTGTGGTTTCTGTGACCGGCCCCTTCTTACGCTTTATGATCCTCTTTATAGTTTTCTTCTTAACTGTCTTACCTTCAGGAGTAGTTTCGCTCTCTTCTGCTATCTCCTCTGGCATTTCGATGGTCTCTATTGGTTTAGGTTGCTCCTCTTCTGGAGCTGGGATCACCGTAACTATTGTGATCGGTTCTTCGCCTTCTTTTTCGATGGTTGTTATTTCAGTCACTTGTTTCTTAGGACCTTTTTTGATGACACGCTTAGTAGTTTTGACCTTTTTTACTTTTCCAGTATCTGTGTAAACTTGTGATATTTCAACTTTTTCTGGTTCTTCTTCGACTATTTTAGCTTGGTCGTAAACCTGTGTTTCTTGGAATGGTGTGACTGAATTGTCTGTTAATTCTTCAGTCGTGTGTACGGATATGATTGGTTTGTCGTCATTTACTTGTTCAGTAGTGATTTGGGTGGTTTCTGTAACTGGTCCCTTCCTACGCTTAATGATCCTCTTTATAGTTTTTTTCGTTACTGTCTTACCTTCAGGGGTAGTTTCACTCTCTTCGGCTATCTCTTCTGGTAGTTCGATGGTCTCTATTGGTTGAGGTTGATCATCTTCCAGTGCTGGAACAACTTTGACTGTTGTTATTGGCTCTTCACCTTCTTTTTCAATGGTTGTTATTTCAGTCACTTGTTTACTTGGACCCTTTTTGATGGTGCGTTTTGTGGTTTTGACCTTTTTAACTTCACCAGTGTGTGTGCGAACTTGAGAGACCTCAACTTTTTCTGGTTCTTCTTCGACAATCTTAGCCTTGCCGTAAAGTACGTCTCCGAACGGCGTGACTCTGTCGTCTGTTAATTCTTCAGTTGTGAGTACTGATATGACTGGTGTATCGTCGTCTACTTGTTCAGTGGTAATTTGTGTGGTTTCTGTGACCGGCCCCTTCTTACGCTTTATGATCCTCTTTATAGTTTTCTTCTTAACTGTCTTACCTTCAGGAGTAGTTTCGCTCTCTTCTGCTATCTCCTCTGGCATTTCGATGGTCTCTATTGGTTGAGGTTGCTCCTCTTCTGGCGCTGGGATCACTGTAACTGTTGTGATCGTTTCTTCACCTTCCTTTTCGATGGTTGTTATTTCAGTCACTTGGTTCTTAGGGCCCTTTTTGATGGTGCGCTTTGTGGTTTTGACCTTTTTAACTTCACCAGTGTGTGTGCGAACTTGAGAGACCTCTACTTTTTCTGGTTCTTCTTCGACAATCTTAGCCTTGTCGTAAAGTATTGTGTCTTCGAAAGGCGTGACTTTGTCGTCTGTTAATTCTTCAGTTGTGAGTACTGATATGACTGGTGTATCGTCGTCTACTTGTTCAGTGGTAATTTGTGTGGTTTCTGTGACCGGCCCCTTCTTACGCTTTATGATCCTCTTTATAGTTTTCTTCTTAACTGTCTTACCTTCAGGAGTAGTTTGGCTCTCTTCTGCTATCTCCTCTGGCATTTCGATGGTCTCTATTGGTTTAGGTTGCTCCTCTTCTGGCGCTGGGACAAACGTGACTGTTGTGATAGGCTCTTCGCCTTCCTTTTCAATGGTTGTTATTTCAGTCACTTGTTTCTTAGGACCCTTTTTTATGATGCGTTTTGTTGTTTTGACCTTTTTAACTACACCATTATCTGTGCGAACTTGAGAGATCTCAACTCTTTCTGGTTCCTCTTCGACACTATTAGCTTTTTCATAAGGTTGTGTTTCATGTAAAGGTGTAACAGTATCATCTGTTAATTCCTCAGTTGTGTGTACTGATATGACTGGTTTGTCGTCATCTACTTGTTCAGTAGTAATTTCGGTGGTCTCTGTAACTGGTCCCTTCATACGTTTAATAATCCTCTTGATAGTTTTCTTTTTTATTGTCTTACCTTCAGGAGTAATTTCAATCTCTTCTGCTTTCTCTTCAGGTAGTTCGATAGTTTCGTTGGTTATTGTATGTTCCTCTTTTGGGATCGGGACTACTGTTACTGTTGTGATAGGGTTTTCACCTTCTTTTTCAACAGTTGTTATTTCAGTCATGTGGTCATGTGGTCTGTTTTTAATAACACGTTTTGTGGTTTTGACTTTTTTCACCTCGCCAGTTTCTGTACGAATTTGAGTTATTTCTACTTTTTCCGGAATTTCTTGTACGACTCGAGCAGTTTCAAGTTCTTGTAACTTCTCAAAGGGCGTGACTTTATCATCGGAGAACTCAGTGGTCGTATGAACTGATATTATTGGTGCGCTGTCATCGACTTGCTCTGTTGTTATACGTGTCGTTTCAGTTTGTGAGCCTTTCCGACGCTTAATAACGCGTTTGGTGATTTTCTTTGTAACTTGATTTCCATCTGGTAGAATTTCAGTTGTCGTTGTTGTTTTTTCAGGCAGTTCAAATGTATTGATCGTCTCATCTGTTTCATGTTCTGTGTCAAGGGGTATATTTGTTTCATAAGATGTGACTGTGTCATTAGTTAGCTCAGTTCCGGTATGAATTAAGACTGTTGGTTTATCGTCTTCTATTTGTTCAGTTTTTATTTGAGTTGGTTTAGTTTCGTCTTTTGTTCGTTTAGTTACTTTCCTAATTGTTTTCGTTTTTACTAGTATATCCTTTGAATTTGAATCCTCTTCTATTGGTTTTTCTGCGAATACTTCTTGTCGGCTAGGTTCCTGTATCTCTTCTATAAGCTCTTCTATGTTAACCTGGGATTCTAATTTTGGTACGTGTAGATCGTCGTCGGGTAATTCAATCGTACCTCTTGCGCTGTCCTTATTGGGTGCGAAGTCAGTATCTTCAAATTCTTCTATATCAACTTCATGACGTTGAACTCGTGGATGTTTTTCCGTTTCTTCGTCTTCTAACTTTTCTTCAATTACTACGTCATTGTCCACTGAGTCTCTATGTGAGACCTTTTTCTTTTTTCTTATTATGGTTCGCTTTGTTTTGGATTGTATTGTTTTTCCGTTTGGAGCTTGTGTAAACTTTGTTACTATTTCCTCAGTTTCTTCGGTGTCAGATATTTTAGGCGAGTCTTGTTTGATGATTGTGTTTTCTGAAAGGTGTTGACTGATTATTTTTTGATCTTATGAGTGTACGTTATTTTGTTTTGTTCTGCTTTTTATGGTAAAAAGTGTCTAACATATTAGTTAGCATTCAGTACTTTTAGAAATGTTAAATTACATTAATAAAAATAACTTTGAGTTAAAAATTGAGAAATAAAATTACTCTGCAATTAAATAAATCTGGCCAAGAGCATGTATGCCCATATTCAATCTAGCGTCCGTAGTTGCGAGCCCGTCAAATACACCTACTCAAAAGGTCGTTTTATAGGATATTTTGCGGTACTCAAAATACTATGAAATGATAACTCAATAACCTAACCCGTTTTATTTAGTGTACTTTTCATTGAAAGTACTTATTAGGTCACACTTTCATAATTTTTTCCGTATTTTTTGGACTGATGGTTCAAAAGTTAGAGAGGCGAAATTTTTTTGAGTTTTAAGAGCAATTATTGGATTGATTTTACCAAAAAGTTTTGATAGAAGACATCTTTTATTTTTTGTAAGACCTATCCAACGACCCATTTAGAGCTACGAGCTAAACAATATCGGGCATTTGCTCTCCGAAGAAACGATCAACGGATCTCCATGACAACACATGTATCCTAGCCGTGTTTGGGCTTATTGAAATTGCCGTGAGCTGATCTAAGGCCTTCAATTAATTAAATTGCATTATGTTACCTTTTCAGAGGCAGCTGCAAGAAGAGATTGAAAACAAAGTAAGACCCATTGCAATAACTCTATCGACTTTAGGTTAAAAAAAAAGATTTATCTATAAAACAAGCTATTATATAAAGGATAATTTTCCCCAGACATTGGGAAATCTTAATACTAATGGAATAAGTAAAAACGCTGAGAAATGAATTTAAAAAAATCCTGTAATCAAACATGATCGCATAATTGTATTAAAAAACAAGTCGGTACAGAACACAGCTAGAAAACAACACATCAATGAAACGAAACCTGTCCGTATCCCGAGGTTCTTCAAAAAAGGAGTGTATAGGTACTTAAAAGATAGGCAACGCGCATGTGAATCCCCTGGAGTTACGGGCGTCCATAGGCTACGTTATCTGCTTACCATCAGGTGGGTCATATGCTTGTTTTAAAACTTTGTTGTCGTGGTAAAAAAAAAGGTTTCTTTCATCTGACATTCAGTAGACGTGAGCAGGATTAACACTACTGATTCAGTTAGTAACAAGCTATTGTTTGATACTCGTACCAGTACCTTATAGTGTTATGATTAAAGCAAAAAAAAATTAAGTATAAAAATCAAGTTTAAAATTATTTATCTACACTCATACTGTAAGTACTCTAAAATGCGTTCAAAAACCGTAGACAATGACAAGCATTACAACAAACGATTTAACTATGATAAGTTTCTTATCTGCGGCAGTAACGTAATTTTAACGTTGTATGCTCAAATATTGTTAAGCAATGAGTTTCAAATTTGGAACCGCTGTCAAAACCATCAAAATTTAAATGGGTCCCTATTCTAGTTTCCATAGATATTAAAATTTTGGCGATACGAAACGTCAGTTCGATACCTTTTTAACGTAAATCACCCGACTTTTTGATCTCGAATGATATGAGAATACGGACTTTCGTTCATTTGTCTATGACAAAAAAAAACTCGCGACAGGGATTTTACGCCCGCCATTACTGTTGTCAACTTGTCAGTTGTTTGTTTGTAGAACATATTTTGCAGTTGTTAAAATAAAATTAATAGACCGAAAATGAGTAGTGAAAGTGATACCGAAAACGAAATTAACACTCCACCCGATATCGTAAATACAGCTACGATTGCCGCAAATAACCTATTGCCAGAAAAATCACGGTCCAAATATGAGAAAGCCTATAAAAATTTTATAGAATGGCAGATGAACAAACGCACTACGTCGATGTCCGAAAACGTATTATTAGCGTACTTCGAAGAGTTATCCCAGAAATTCAATCCTGCTACCTTGTGGGATATTTACTCGATGGTTAAAAGTACGCCTAATATCAAGCACGAAGTGGATTTAGCAAAATATTGCAAGTTAACTGCTTTACTAAAACGAAAATCCGAAGGCTATAAACCAAAAAAAGCTAAAATATTTTCACCCGAACAAATAAATAAGTTTTTGAATGAAGCACCAGACACATTTTATCTTCAGTCAAAGGTAACTTATCACAATATTTGTATAAGTATTCAATGAAATTTTAAAGCATTTCACGTATCTATGCTTGAAAGTATTTAGTTTCCTAGGCATTAGTAAATACTAAATTTTACTTTCTTTGATATTGTTTCAGGTGGGCCTTATTTTTGGAGTAATGGGAGCTTGTCGCAGACAAGAACTATATAATCTGAAATTCAATGATGTAAAAATTCTTGAGAACATAATTTTGGTAACTACATAATACGGAATACCAAAACGAAGACTAACCGCACATTCACAATAACTGGCAGCTACAGTGATCTCTGCAAAAAATACATGAAATTACGCCCCGGTGAATGCTCCGAACCCAACTTTTTTCTCTATTACTCTGCTGGGAAATGCACCAAACAACAAAATAGGCATCAATAAGTTTGGAGGCCTTGGAAAAACAGTTGCAAGTTTTTTGAATCTCCCGGATGCTAAAAATTATACAGGACACTGCTTTCGCAGGACGTCGGCCACTTTGTTGGTCGATGCAGGCGGTGATATCACAACCTTAAAACGCCACGGGGGCTGGAAGTCAACAACAGTTGCTGAAGGCTACATAGATGAATCAATTCAAAATAAAGTTAAGGTGTCTAACCACATACTAAACTCGATACAAAATAAAGAAGTAATAAATATAAATATGCCATGCACTTCTTCGGCAAACCCGGATCCACCTGCTACAACACAAGCACCGTTAAACATTTCTCATTGTGAAAATGTTAATGTGTACTATAACTATTACAATAAATAAAAGTTATCTTATCTGTTCTAGTTTATTTCTTTCATTAATCTTACAACTGTGGGTATGTTATATTACAGCACTATTAACTAGTAATGCAGGTCATTTGCCTTCGGCTTCTGAACACATCTTAGAGTACTTACAATATGTGTGTAGATAAAGTAATGTATGCAACTGTACGTAATTAGGCCTTAAAACACTCGTGTGATCTTATTATGAAATTCGCCTGCGGCTCATTTCATAAAACCACACTCATGTTTTAAGGACCCTTATTACGTAACAGTTGCATAAACTACTATTACGACACGCATGGTCACTCTACAATAAAAATACTCCCTCGAGTACTGATACTCTCTTGTTTTTTTGTGATATGAGTCAAATTGATGTCTGATTACTTTGGGAACATCGGATCTCCATTAATTTGACTATTATTTTTTTTTCATAATTGAAGTTCAAAGAAACCTCAATGTTTTTTTTGGAATACCTATCGATTTATGTGCAACGTGTTGATATTTGGTAAAAAAATATTTTTTGAAATTTAGTTACATGTATGGAGCGCCTCCCCTATAAATATTTTTTTTTTACAATTGAACTACATAACTAAATAGCGGCATACAAAATACGCCTTATGTCTGGCTGTCGGATGGACCGACGGACGGACGGACAGACGGACATGGCGAAACTATAAGGGTTCCGTTTTTGCCATTTTGGCTATGGATCCCTAAAAAGAGGTTCATACCTAAGAAATTTAGTTAAAATAGACATTATACATGTAAGTTAGTTTTTATAATAAGTAATGAATAAATTGCATTTTTATTTTATTTATTGTTTTAGTACCTTTTGCGGGTTTCATTGTGGAAATGATGGCCAAGATCACTGATGGTACAGACTAGGTTGTGTGTATTATCTTATTTTGTTTGCAAGGAAGATACCTTTAAAGTGATCTTATAGGAATTTATCTGTAATGTGATAATGAAAAACACATAGCCACGTCCGTTTCGGATTGCACTAAGGCCGTGTACGGCTCTTTAAGATTTGGCATCGACTTCAAACATATTACTTGATAGCGGATAATAACTAAAAAAGGGTAATATTTTATTTAATCCTTTTTGAAGTCGGTGTATTTTGAAAGATTTTATTATTTGTTGTCGTTGTGTATGTGGTACAGTTAGTAATAAAAGATTGTACTGTTTGAAGTGTATTTTAAGCATTTAATGTGTTCATCAATATAAATTAATGCAAAGCTTGTTCTTATTAGTACAATGTAATATTGAGAACTGTTTGTAAAATCAGAGCCGTAAGTGACAGACAACAATTTTTTTATATAATTTGGAGTAATGTAAGTAAGTCGTTATTTATCAAGTAAGAAAATATGTTCACATTTGTTCGACTTACCATCGTTAGTTACATCCTCTATTGTAGTTTCCTCTGGTAGCTCCGAAGCTTTGTCTTCGTGAACAGGTGCTAATTCAACATTTTCCTCAGCTCCTTGCTTCTTCTTGATTATTCGTTTGGTGGTTTTCACTTTTCTATCTGTCTTCGTACGGTGATCTGCGATTGTACTTTCGGGTTTATTATCCTCCTCAACGAGTTCTTCTATTTGAACTTGCGATTCTAGTTGTGGCATGTGCAGATAATCTTCGGGCATTTCTACGGTTCCCTTTGCCATTTCCTTAATAGGTGTGAAGTCTGTTTCTTCAAATTCCTCTATATCGACAGTATGCTGTGTAATAGGTTTAACAACATCGTCCTCTTCTAATTTTTCCTCTATTACCACGTCATTTTCTACAGACTGTCCTTGCAGAGTTTTTTTCTTCTTTCTTAAAATTGTTCGTTTAGTTTTGATTTGAATTGGTTCTCCATTTGATGCTTGTGCGAATTTAGTTACTATTTCCTCAGTTTCTTCGGTGTCCGATATTTTTGGCGATGAATACCTATCGTCAGTTTTTTCTGAAACGTGTTTTAATTGGCTTGTTAATTTCATTAAGCTTATGTATTGTTTACATTAAGTACGTTATTTTAGTGCTAATCATTCAAGCCTGCATAAACTTTACAAAATATCAGCCACTATTTTACTCTTTATAAAGTAAACAGGGAAAAAATAAACAAATAGTATGGTAGTAATAGTACATTAGTCGCCTAAACCCTTGCCGTTTACTTATCTGACATAAAAATAGTAAGTAACAAACATTAACGTATAGCTCACTGAACAAAGACAACTAACTGTCTGATGGGGGTAAAATCCGGGTATAGCCGAATTTTGGTGTAGTTGTAAGTAAAGGTGTCTAACCCAACATACTAAAAGTGCCGGCGGACGGGGGTGGCACTAACGGTGAGGGAGGTGTAAAGGTCCCTTTATTTGCCCATACATATACATACGAAAAAAGGTTATTTTACTTAATTCATTCACATAAAAAAAATTATACACTTTTTTACTGAGATCAATGTTTAATGAGACATCGTGGGAATAAGCTAGACACTTTTATAAACTTTCGGAGCTATTATTTACGAAAGCGTTAGTTTTATTAAAAAAATCTTTAAAAAGTCCCGTATTCTTTTTAGAAGATCTATTCAACGACACTTCACAAATTAGTAGTAAAAATTGTTTTCCCCCACTTCATGTGTACGAGAGGTACCCTATAATTTTTTTTTCAGACTTTGTTTTACAACTTTGTCGTGACTAAAACACTTACTCGTACGAAATTTCAGTTTTCAAGTACTAATTATTACTGAGCAGGGTTCCTACCCTTATACTTTCGCCATGTCCGTCTGTCCCCGTCTGTCCGTCCGCGATTTTGCTCAGTAATGGTTAGTACTAGAAAACTGAAATTTCGTATGAGTATGTGTTTTAATCACGCCGATAAAGTTGTAAAACTAAATCTGAAAAAATATTATTTTTTAGTGTGCCTCACGTACACATGACGTGGGGGGTGATTTTTTTTACTCTAACCCTGTTGTGTGGGGATCGTTGGATAGGTATTTTCAAAGACAAGACATCTAGTATTCAAAGGATCACAATGACATGTTGTGAGTACTATGGACACGAACTTGGTTACATCAGATCTCAATACTTTTTGCAGTAAGAGAACTGCGTTGCGCGACTGGTATTTTTGTACATGTTTACTTTTATGATTAAAGATTTAATCCAAATCGAAAATCAAGCTTCGTTTACAGAATCTATTCAAAGACATTCGTTTTTTTTCTGACGGGCAGTTACTTTTTTGACCTTTGACACTTATCCATATTTAAAAGAGGCTACTATATTTTGTTAGAAATGATAAGCAAATATGATACTTAGCTGAATATACACTGGACTGTATGACATTTGCAAGGACTGCATCCGATAATGAAATATATGTTAACATTTGAAAAGTCGACTATTTATCACTCCATTAAGGGCGGTCGCGCATTGCTACTTTTGTAGCGATACAGTCGCTGCTCGCCTGTGCAAGTGTGCAGGCTCCTCAGAATAAAATAAAATAGATCCCGCGGTCCCCGCGTGTTTGTTTGCTTTAAATAATAAAATGAACTGAAATTCTGCAATTCATAATCCATGTTGATGTTTGACCAAATTTGAAGGCTCCTCTCCATAAAATTTATCAATTGTGGTCCTATTCCCCCGATTGTTATTCCTATTTGATATTGAGTTTACTGGATCGTATATAATACAGGTATTTTTTCAATAATTAGCCATATTGTGAGAGGTGATTAAGTAAGTCATACTGAACAATTTTTTCTATGAGACCAACCCCGAAATCCCATTTTTTTGTAATAGTTGTTCTATCTATATGGTCTACCTAATCACCTCGCACAATATGGCTAGTTATTGAAAAAACACCAAACATAGGTTTCATTTCTGAATAATACAATTTAGTTTTTTAGTATTTTCAATACCTACAAAGCTAATTAGCAGTTCACAAAAGACCGGTATTCCAAAATTTGTAAATTTTATGATATGCCTGTGAAATATTCGTACTGTACGGATTACCAGACAGACGAAGTTGTAAAATTGTTTATTGATATTTTGGGTACGAAACTCTAAACTCGCCTTTGTAAATACTTACTGCAGTTTTTATCGGTCATGTACTGTATGTACTTTATATTTTTATTATCTACAATAATTTTATTGTGGAAAATTGTCCAGTTGTCGGGTGGTTAAGAGTTTTTTGTTTGTCTGTAAAGTTATGTCTGTAAGTAACCGATATTAGGAGATTACCGCTCTTTATCCTACATTTCTGCTATTCTAACCATTAAAGCATAAGTACATACCTAGGAAGTGGGACTCCTGCTCTGATATAGTGAGTTGGTGCTCAGTGTCGCTCGTTTGTGTGAGTTTGCCAGTTTTCTTCATTTCCAATAAATCGTCGTTGTAGGGCAAAACATGTTCATTGATGAATTCATCCGTGACTTCTAGTTCACTCGCGGTAGTAAGGCTTTCGCGAACGTTTTGAGTTTTTGGTTGTGTTATTTGAAGATTCTCCTCTTGAAGGAAACTGGTATTATCTGTGATTATGAGTGGTGCTATTTCACTAGTAATTACTGTAGGAATTTTTCTCTGTGTAGATTGTAGTGTTAATTCGTCAGCGTGTGTTTCTGATATATTTTCCGTGCACTGTAAGTGTGATAATGGAGTCACGGTCTTATCTGCTTTTACTTGTTTACCTTCATGAAGAACCAAATCTTCTGGGACATTTTCATGGGTAACTTCACATATCGTAACTCCTTGCGTGGTATTCAAAGATAGCGAAGCAGTTTCCAAGTGAATTGGCTTTGCAAACGATGTTTCAGTTTCTGTTTCATGAACAAGAACGTCAATTTGACTTACTGATTCATTTTCGATTCGTGTAACGGTTATAGTTTTCTCTTCTTGTTGAGCTGTACTCATTGTGGTGGTATTTTCGCCAACAAAAATTTCTGTTTGCTCTAATGGTTTAAATTCTAATACCTGCCCCACAATTGAACTTATTTTCTTACCTTCGATGGTGATATCTTCAGATTCTTCATGTGTAATATTGTCGCTAACGATGTAACTTTTGTGTGTTTCTAAATCTGTTGACGCTTTACCTTTCTCTAAAGGAACTGAGGAAGGTAAATTAGTGACATTTTCGAATATGGCTGGTTCTGCACTGGTTAACTCTTGTAAAACATTTTGACTCGCTCTAGCATTTTCATTTTTATCTTGAAGGAATTCCACAAGGAGTTCAGGTTTTTCACCTGCTATTATTTCGGTTTGCTGCAGGGATTTCATTTCTACTATTTGTTTTTCTGCGTAATTACCATGTTCTTCCGAAGTTTTGATTGTTTCTGGCAATTCCTCAGCAGTGTTCTCAGATGTTATATAGCTTTTATGTAGTTCGAGCTCTAGCTGAACTTGGGAAGGTTCAGATTCGAATTTCACGGCAAGATTTGTGGTACTTTCGAGAATTTCTGGTTGACTAAACATAATTTCCTGTTTCGTGGTTTGCACTGTTTGGGCTGTTTCTCCTTTGGGGTGATATTTATCGAATATATCAGGTCGTTCTTCTGCTAATACTTCTGTCTGTTCAAGCGGTTTCAATCCAACTATTTCTTGGTCAGCAGTAGATAATTCGGGAGTAAATGTTGTTTTTATGGACCCTACGTTCTCAATAACTTGTGTCTGTTCATTATGAAGAGCTTCGGTAACTGAGTGAGATTCGTGAGCCTTTTCATTTTTATAAGCCTTACTGCCTAAAAATTCAGTACCCTCTTCAATTACTGTTACCTCATTTGTGGTTACATGTTGCATTGCTTCCACTTTAACCTGATTTTCTTCACCTTGTGGAATTTGATCAGCTTGTATTGCAATTTCGTTTTCCCCTACTAAAGCGTCAGTTACAGTGAGGTGTTGTTGTGATTCTATAGACATGTCGAGTTTTTCTTCGCGAGGTTTATTATAATGCGCTAAATCAGTTTCACTTTCTTTTAACAAAACTTCTTGAACCTGAATAGGTATTTTGGCTTCATAAGATATATCTGATTTTTTGGATACTGTTTGTAATACATTCTCTAAAGGATAATCGTTCTCTCTAATATCTGTTTCTGTTATCGTTATATGTTTCGATGTCTCAACGTTTGATTTAACATGTTCCATTTTATTCAACAAACCTAATTTCAAGTCATCTTGCTTTTCTAAAACAATTGTTTCTGTAATATTAATATGATCACCTACTTCAAGATTAATATGCGGACTTTGTTCGGTTGCTTTCTTCCCCAGTACTAAATCTTCATGCCTCTCTTCAGATTTAGTTTCCGTGATAAAGAGCGGCCTGACAGGCTCTAAGGAAAAGTCTAAAACTTCTTTTGTAGTCATTGGCTTATCATTTTTAATCGCTTCTTCAGTTTCTGTAAACTGACACATTTCTACATTCAAATGTCGATGAGCATCTATATTAACATTATACGTAGCACTTTTAGGGGTTTTATCAGTTTTTAAAATGTTTTCGTTTTCTATTACAGTAGTCTCTGAGATGTTTATGTAATCTTCAGAGAGGACAGTCATACCCGCTTTGTGCTTTAGATCTGAACTAAGTGGTAATTCGGATTCCGATTCAATTGGTACGGTTTCATCTATTCCTACGCTAGAATGGAATTTCACGCTTTCAGTTGGTTCTAACTGCTTTTTATGTGGCATTATCTCGTCTACAAGGAATACATCTTCTTTTTCTGTTGGCATCACTTCTAATACACCCGCGCATGTTTTTCCTTCAACTATAGGCTTTACTGATTCAGTTTTTGCCACCGTTGATTTGCTAAATATGTCTTCTTTTTCCCCTATAAATGGTTCTAACTTTTGAATAGCTTCCTTCATTCCATGAGTAGTATGCGCATTTAACATTGTAGTCCCTGTGACGTGAAGCTCTTCAATTTCCTGACTAACTATCACTTCTGACCGGAATAATGATTGCTGTTCATCAATCGCTGGCTTAGCAGTAGTTGTAAACATATCCGACATTTTTAATAACTCTGTTTCCTTTTCGTTCACATTGATCTCTGATACTTCCTTGGCAGATATCTCGACATAATTTTCTGTGGCTGCTTGTTTATATTCTTTTTGTCTTGGCGCTAACTCTGTTTCTTTCTCTGCATGTAATATTTCAAATCTTTGTAAATGTCTACGTACGTCATCGCTCGTGATTGTTGCTTGAGATGTTTCTGGCGCCTTTTCCATTAGGTTTTCTGCGGCATTTGTTAACAGCACTTCAGTGTTTACAGTGCTAATTAGTGGCACAAAACCAATCGTAGCATCTTGTGTCGGGACTGAAAACTTACCGAAAAATTCTTTTTCTTTATCAATGGTTTCAGTACAACTCATAATCAGTGCTTGAGTTTCTGTTACATCTGGTACAATATTTGATGTCACTGTAGTTTGCTTAGGTAAATCAATCTCAGTTTCGGCCGTAATTATTTCTGTTTGTTCTAGTGTATAAGATGGTACAGGTGTGACATCTGTTTGTTTGACAGAAATTATTTCATTTTGGAATTCTTCTGGCTTCTGGTTCACTATAACTTCTTCGGTATGTGCTGCTTTTCCATATATTTCATCTATTTTAGGTAAAGCTGTCTTATATCCCATGTTGAGACTATCGGTTGTATGCAAATTTTCGGATTGTGACAAAGTTTCAGATATCTGTATGCTGTGTCGAGAAGTAAAAGAAACATTTGCACACTGTTGATCTGGTGTTATGTTTAATGTTAACGGATTTTCACTTTCGCCTGTAACTTTCTCATCGTATTGAGGTGCTTGGAGGGTTGTCAATGAGACTGCAGATTTTGCTGTATTTCCCTTTTCATCGGGTACAATAATTCCTTCTGATAAATGTATAATTGTTTCTTGTTGAGTAATGGCTTCTTGTGGTATGGCGCCTTGTTTAGCTTTTGCCCAAGTCAAATCACTTGCTGATTCAAAGTTGCTTGCCGCGATTTCAGGTTTGTTTTCTTCTACCACGATGGCCTGAGTAGAATCTATACTCACTTTGGCAGATACAGTATTCAGCATAGGTGTTTTCTCGAAAGAATCTTCTTTTTCATTGTAATCCGTAGAAGTAATATGAAGTTCGTTATGCGCCACGTTCTCTATGGTAGCTTGCTTGGATTTAGTATCAAAATTGTCACTTTCTGCTAAACCTACGCTAGAGTCAGGAATTAACTCTGAGCTAACAGCAACGGCTCGTAACGATATAACTTGCGAGGGGGTAGTAAATACTTCTGGTAAGCCTTTGGTGGCATATTCACTTTCTTTCTCATTTTGATATACTTCTGTGATATTTAATTCCTGGGAAGATATTATTTCGGGAAGTATAGACTGTACATTGGGTTTCACGCTATCTTGGAGATTTGACTGTGAATCTAACACCTTATTTTCAGAAACTTGCAACGAGCTTAAAATATTAGCTGTAACGCTAGCTTCCTCAAGTTTAGGAGTTAATGATTCCATTTTATCTACAGCTTCCCTTATAAGAGGTTCGGAAGTAATGGCAATCTTGTGATTTGTCTCAATATCAGGTTTTGCGTATACATTATGTTTATCCCTCTCTGAGGATAGTTGATTTTCAGTTACGCTGGATACTACTTCTGTAATATTAAGACTTTCATTTTCAATAAATGTCGGCACAGCTTTGCTATGGCTAGTTAGGTTTTCATCTAACTTGTCTAGTTGCTCTTGAACTGTAGTTTGCAAAACAGTTATTTCCTTATGCAAATCTCTGTAAATTTCAGATGCTTTCTCTGTTACGTTAGAAGGCAAGGAGATGAAATTAATTTGATCAGCCGTATTTATTTCTTCAGATATAGGTGTTTTGAGATGATGCGTGGGCAAAGGTTTCGTTGAACTAGCATCTGGGATTTTATTTAAGGTTAGTTTATTCTCAGATTCAGATGATTCGTGTTCATATATAGTTATGGGGATATTGGGTACCACGGACAGTGTGATGGTTTCAGACTTATTAGTTAAGTATTCTTCTGATGTTTCTTGTTCGTGTATGAGGGGAGCTGTCACAATTTTGGCGTTCGCGGTAATCACTGTCTCCGTAGCTAATTCATCTTGAACCTTATCCTGTAATTTTAGCTCTCCTGTCGAAGTCATCTGTAGTGTTTCTAAGGTTATAATTGGTTCATTAGCACTGATATCCATATCTGCTGTAACAGTGTACTTATCATTTCTGATGAAAAGATCTTTTTCACTTTCATTAATTTGAACTTCCTCTACAAAGTTTTTATCCAATAATGAAATTGATATATCAGCATGTGTACCCAGCACAGCTTTGGCTTGCTCTAAATCGATTTCTGACTCGTGAATGTTAGTTTCTTGTTTAAACTTATGTTGATGTTCACTGACACCTATACTCGCTTGCTTGCTCGGTAATGGCTCAGGCACAAACTCTGTCTCGTTTATATGAGAACTTACTATAGATGTATTTAAACTTGTGTGTAAGGATAAATCTTTGTCTAAACTGACCATTGCAGGCATTTCTTTTTTAATGAATTCGCCTTCTTTTTCATGTGTTTCGCCAATAGTTACTATGAAACTATCTTTAATTGTAATGTCAACATTTGCTTCTTGTGCTGGTGGCAGTTTGAGGGCTTGTAATAACCCCTCCTTTTCTTGGACATCGTGCACTTCCGTTAAAATCTGGTTGGAAGTTAAAACATCTTTACGAGCTGTTTCTGTAGGTACTATCAGTTCTGGGTAATACCTTCCTGACTTATCTTCGACAAATACTTCCCCGACTTGAAGAGATTCATGCAAATTAAAGTTAAGCTTAGACGTAGCAGTTTTTTCTATTGTCTTGCTGTCAATATCATATTCTTTTTGTTCGTCCGTGACCTCTGTTACGCTTAATCCTAACAAAGGAGCAACTGAAACAGCTGCATTCGATTGCTTAATATCAACTTTGTCGAATGTTTCTTCTTTTATGCTAATTATTTGTTCAGATACATTAAGAGCATCTTTTAAAGTAACAGATGGTTTTGCACTGCTAAAGCATGTTTGACTTTGTTGCAAATCGGTCACGTCTAAATCAGCTTGTACTTCTGTTGTTACTAAACTCTCTATTGGGACAACGTTCTTTACTGCTTTAACGTCAACCTTAATTTGATCTGATGGGTATTCATCCAATGAATTGCTTATTTCTATTTCAGTTATTTCTAGTGACTCTTTTTCGGATATAGATGGTTTTACATGAATTTTACTTTGTTCTTTAACATGTAATGCCTCTTCTCTCTCTTCGGCCTGTTGAGATGCGTTCACAAGCGGATAATTAGTGTCTATTTTGAGGTTCGCCTTAATTCTGTCTGTTTTTTTGTCTGGTATTATATGAGATACCTCACTAGCAGGGACTATTTCTATTTTATTTTCATGAATAGCTGTAGCCGTCGCAGTTTTGTAGATCGTTTCTGCAGATTCAAGTAAACCTACTTCGTCATCCTCATATACATCGACGTTTTCTCTGGAATGAACTGCTTTTATTGCTTTGCTTTCTCCAACAATTTCTTCTTCAATGCGTAACTCGGAGACATTTTTCTGTTTAGTATGCTTTTTGCGTTTGACATGTTCTTTTTCTTTGGCATCTGTGAATACATTACAGTATAGTAAATTTGTGTTAATGAATTGCATACACTTAAAAGTACCTCATAATAAGTAGGTAGTTTAGCGAATGAGTAGATGTTTAGAGTGTTAAAAAGCAATTGTTATTCTTGTTAATGTTTCCCGTCAGTGAAATTTGGTGTTTTAATTTTCTACGTTGTTACTTAATATTAAAATGGTACTTACTTGATATAACTGTAGTTACAATTATAAACACATAAGAAGCACACACTTTTGGAAGTTGAAAGCTGCACCATTAATATCAAAAGCTGAAAACACAATAACCGAGTGGTCGCTGCTTTGTAACGTTACTAATTGCATGTAAATTAATATATTAATTTTTTTTTATCCGATTGCGGTAATATGGAAATTAGGTAACGGTAGGTTGCCAACTAACTAGGTTGTTTTATTACATGTAATACGTTGACATTGCCGCAGTCGGATAAATTTATAGTTGGTCTAAAGTGTTAAGCCAGCATTTCGCATTTAATGAAGACCTAAAAGTTTTCTTTTGTTACGCTCTAAAAGCAAGCGTTAATGTAAATAAATAGGAACACATGATGTAGTTTAAAAAGTTAAAATACTGAATCAGCCACATAAAAGTTAGTTTTTCGAAGCAAAAACATAAGCAAACGTGATGTATTCATTATTCAATATAATAATTCTACTTAGATTTAGAAAGCAGTTTACGCCAATTTGTTACAAAATAAAAAATAACTTGCTTTCGTTGTTCGTCCTATTTCTCAAATTATTACTAGGTACCTACCTCTTGCGTTCATATTCATAAGTTTTGCGACAAAAATACTCGATTTAATAAATGGAACGCATTTTTTTAAATTATACGATTATAGGTTTACTAAATGGTGAACATTCGCTTTGTAATTTAAAAATAGTATTTACTCGAAATATCCACCATTTTCTTTAATGCAAGTTTTCTTTCTCGCCAATAGCACGTAGCACGTACTTTTTTTATAGGGAAACGTTTACATTCTCTTACTAAAGCCCGTTTCAGGACTTAGAGGTTTGGATGTGACTTTCGACATGCCCTTAGCTGAAATTCTGTCACAAAGAGTAATCAAGTTAAAGGCGGGTCGATTTTAAATTCAATATAACAGACTATGTATAAAATAGGGCAAATCCCCAGTACCTAACTGATAAACTATAACTAACTAATAACTGATAAAGGGATTCTGTTTGTAGGTGAATAGAGTTCATTTTTACGAGTAGTGTGTTAGAAAGTTATTGAAAGGTGGCCACCAGTTACTGTCGCTTCACCCCATTAATTACTTTTTGGTTTTATTTATAAGGCACATATGGACCATTATTTGTGAAATATGACTTTTTCAAGTAGGTATACCATATCCTAGAAGTCTAATTTTCAATAACTTCGCCGCACAGATCAGGCTGAATATCAACGATTGCTTGGGTTATATTGATGTTTCAAAATTAAAGGATACCATTTTCAAATTCTGAAACAGCCCAACCAAGATGCCAGCTGGTTCTTATTTCAAAGGTTTAAAATGTATCAAAACTTATGAACACACGAGGTAATATTCAGTTTTTAGTAAACCTTAAAATGTTAATATATATCTGAAATAAAAATAAGAACTCACCTTGTTCTTCGATAATCTCCGACGTATCTGATAAAAATAAGAACACCTCATAAAATATGCACGTTAAAAAAAACCTTAATATGTACTACTCCATCTATTTTGTATTGGTACAATGTTTACAAAGTGTGTTACAAAATGTTACAAAGTGATAAGTATGCAATTTATGGAGCGTCACATGGTATTTTGATAAGACGATAGCAGTGATATCTGGTTAAAAGAATCTGAACTGCTTCACTTAATTAATATTTAGACTATAGGAAAAACGTAAAAAATATTTATTTTTATTATATTTATAAATCCATATGAAATAACATTTTTAAGGCGGCTGACTATTGGGTATTACTTTCAGCATTTACATTACATTAGTCAGCCTCCCCTGTCTGACTATTGGGGGTTGAAGCAGTAATTTTAAAAACGTCGTTTTTTTATTGTCACATCCTTTAAATATTTAACGTTATTAGGACTTTAATTTAATGAAATACAGTAAATACCAGCCGTTAAAATGGGATGGCTGGGCACTGGGTACTTAAAGACCGTGTATTGGTACGCAGGGGGCTGACTAGTGGCAAAAACGCCCTTTCATTATACTTAATATAATAATTCCAAAAGCAAAATTCTTTAAGTATTATTTTTTACAAAAATGTAACTTTATTAAATTCTTGAACAGTAGAAACATTGACAACTCTTATTGGTTAATAAGTGGGCAAATTATACGATCTTGAACACAGAACGTTCGTTAAAAGGCTGACTACGGGTGCTTTTACCCTATAACAGGAAATAAGGAGAATTATAAAAAAAAAATTTTTTTTCATTTTGTTCTATTCACTGTGAGAAAAAAACAAGGTTTTTGAAGCGTTAAAAAATAACAAATAATGTTTTAAATTGTTTTCATTTGTCATCTCATCCTTTTGCCACATGGGCCGTACGTGGTTATTAAATATCTGATCTACCTTTATGCTTTACGAATGGATTCGATATAAAAATTGCGTAGGCAGGTTTAAAAATACACTTACAAACAATGACTGTAGGTAAAGTTTTCGAGACTTTCCGGATAAATTATTTACATTACATGCCTGTTAAAATTGCAGCTTTCTAGGCGGAAAGGCAGACAGTCAGACGGACACGGCGAAACCTTAAGGTTTCCTGAACAAATGTATCCCAGCTATTCTTACTAAAACACGGGCACAATTAACTATTTGTGAGTTTTGAAGTATATTTGTTGCTAGACCATTCGTTGTAAATTATATAATATACATATTATAGTCTCATTCGTCATGTCTGGGTTTACTGGAACATTGCTTTGCATTTTATCAGGTTTTTTTAAATAGTATTATGAACTGTTTATATTATAGTCTATTTTATTACGACAGCTGCCAATTTACTACAGCATATTCAAATGAGATTCTAGTTGACTACACTAGATATTCAAGTACCAACCTTCAATAACTTTCGTTGTACGACTTTCCGCGACGTGCTCCGCTGAAGACTCCACAATGACCTATTAACAATTATTACTTTAAGTATCTATACGTGTTTATTTTATGAATTTAAGTACAATCCATGTATACAGGGTGGAAGGATAAGTCGGGCCCTGGAGGGAAACTACCTTAAAACCTTGAGATAGCTCAATTCACTCAAAGGAAACATTCTTTTATTTTTCCTAGAAACTAAAACTGCGTTCACAGTTTTTTTCTTAATTTTCATTTTTTTCCATACCAACTGTATGAAAGATATTATTATTATTATTTATGGGTTCTCTTGTGCCCTAAACTTGGTTGGTATTTAGAAGTTTTTATCCTCGTTGGAAACAGGATCGATTGGCATCAATTGTCATAAAAATTATTTATGGCAAAAATTACAAAATAAATACTTTTTTTGAAAACTGTACTCTTTTCCAAAAAATTGTAAATGCAGTTATGTCCCTTTAAAGAAATTAAAGAATGTTTCCTTTCGGTGAATTGAGCTATCTCAACGTTTTAAGGTAGTTTTCCTTCAGGGCCCGACTTATCTTTCCACCCTGTATATTACTAGCTGAGATGAACCTTAACATCAATTATACAGTAAATATATGAGGTGGATTGGAACTGTTTCAATGAGGATAAACGCACAAAGCTATGCGCAAACAGCGTCGCAATCGTAAAAAAAACATGTTGTTTATAGTTTGGACATGTCAAAACCATGCAGTCTATGATACATTAACAATATATTTCAATGCATACCGGAAAAAGAATTAATTTATGACTTGCGGGAGGTATCAGGAGGAGGAGACAAGGAATTTGAGTTAGCAATTACTGTTAAATTCTTCGCATATGGACAACCAGAATCAGACTCATTCCCTTAATTACTTACGTGAGTTTTTTTCCCCGCGTGTCCCAAGCTACTTCATTTAAGGATTCATATCAATTATAGGTAATTTATACGAGCAAAAAACTTCTATTGGGATTTTAGAAAATTTTAAGCGATTGTTGTATTACCATATACCTACGGAATGCTGATATGAATGAATATCGGACGCGGACGTATCATTATTCTCGCACACGTCGTTATTATAAAAGGCCGCTTGGCAAGTGTTGACCAACCCAGGCACCGTCGGTCTGATTTATGATAGTCTGATGATTCGTCTAATGTTCGTTAACATATCACACTCACACAAAATCCAGTTTTTAGCTACCTACCTCTTGTGCTTCTCTTTGTTCCCAAGATCGTGGTTTGAAGTCTTCTGGGTAAAAGTGAGCAATGACCTCTTCAACGGAACTGGCCTTCATTTCTACCATCTTAAGAAAAGCGCGGAAGCCCACCTTTGCGGCAATTACGTCTTCATCTTGTGTAGTTTCTTCTGTAAGCACTTCTGTAATGAGGGCGCCATGGCCTTGTCGCTCAACTAACTGCACTAAGGCTGACTGAGATTGTGGTACTCGCAGGGCTGGGAAATATTGAGAATCATACAGACTCTCTATCTCTTCAGTCGTGACGCCAGTTCTTAACATATAACCTATTTTGGCAAGCTCTCTCAATGGTGATTCGCCAGGTCCAAACTCCTTTGCATTGATTACTTCCAGTAACTCATTAATTTCCGCTACCATTTTTGAGTCACACTCAACTGTTTTTATGATTCCTTTTTGTTTTTCTATTGGAGATTTTTCAAATGAATCTACCGTTTCTTCTTTCTGCTGTTGTGATGATACGAGATGCTCATGCGGTGTTATATCAGGCTTTAGAGTTTCGCGTTTGGGTGCTGGCTTATCTTTTTTATCTACCTTTTTAAAGGAAGCGACATCGACAGTTTCAACGTGTTCTGCTGAGCTCAATTTTACTGATGCCTTTTCTTTGGAGACTTTCTTGATCGGTTGTGGCTCTTCGATTTCATGTACTTCCTCTGTGACGGTAGGAATTGCTTCTTGTAAAACAGATTTAGCTTGTTCTTTTTCTACTACCTCTTTTTCTTGCTTAACCGTTTTTTGAAGTTTGGTTTTTTCTCTTACTGTTTTCGCTTTTTTAATAGTTTCTCCTGCTTTGAACACTTGCAATTTAGCTTTAGTTATTGCCATTCCAATGTCACTTACAGCTTTGCACATATATGTACCCTCATTTGTTTTATTCGCTTTCTTAATTATACACCAGGTATGATTATCCACATTATCGACAGTATATTGCTCATCGGTTCTTATAACTTTGTCGTCCTTGTACCACAGGATTTCTGAAAACCATTTAGGTTGATGAATTTTAGTCCCAATCCATACTGATCTAATACAAAATAGGTATGATAAATTACAGAAAAAAACTTTTTTTTAATATTTTGTCTTGTATGATGACCTTAATTCTAACTTTAAAGAGCATCTTAGTGATTTATACCAACTAATACTCGTAGTAGCAGGCAGCATCCTTCCACGCAAGCATGTGGAGAACTGGTCCCTGCTCTCGGGTAATAAGTTGAAATAACTAATTACACGTTTTAGTGTACCCTACCTGGGGCTGGATTACCACTGTAAATTGCCTCAAACTTTACAGTGTCTTCTTCGTGGACTCGTTCACCTAATATTTCTTTCACAAAAGTCGGGACAGATTGGGTAGCTGAAAAATAACATATATCCAAGAATGATATTATGTTTATTTAAAATTCTTAATATAATATACTAATTTGTTTTAATTTGTGGTTAATCCAAACTTTAAATCTCTTTGAACTCAGAACATGTAGTATTGGAACAATCCCATTTTCATGGCTATCATTTAAAATAATACTCAATATCTATATATGTATCCCCGTTTTTCACTGTTAACATGTGACATTTTCAAGTTAAAGGTATCGTCATTGTCGGTTGTTAATAGAGTTTATTTCTAAATAATAATGAGAGCAACGAAACCCATCTAGTCAGTTTGCTATATTATGCTTATTTCTAGATCTGGACATCTGGCAGCTGTAAAGTGGTGGAAGTAAAGAATGCAAATCACTTCAAGAAAATAAATCCTAGAGTTCTGGGTTTGATGCAATATTATGAGAAATTATATAAATAATTAATAGAATATCATTACCAAAAGTTTCTGTTGGGGAAAATTAGTATAATTTAATTCATGGTTGTCACCTACTGTTTTTGTTTCCGTAATAACACGCAATGTTTTTTGTTCTCGTGTTTTAATATAGGCTCTATTTTGATGTAAAATTCCACACTGCGGCGTTGTAGTCCTTTTCAATATTATTTTCAAGCAATAAAGGCGCAATCGCCGGCCGCCATTAGGAAGGTCCTTTTTGATTTCAATATTGATAATATATACGAGTATACCATTGAATATAATCAAATTTTGACACTACAATCCTACATCATGATTATCATGAACCAGGTTCCTAATCATGGAGTTCCCTCGTATTAAATTGAATGGCCAGGTACTTGCTGTAGTTTCACAATTTAAATATCTAGGACATATTGTAACGTCTGATCTTAAAGACGATGCAGACATCGACCGAGAACGGAGAGCGTTGTCTATGCATGCTAATATGATCGCTCGCAGGTTTGCTAAATGCTCTAAGCCAGTCAAGGTCACCCTTTTTAGGGCCTTCTGTACTACTCTTTATACTAGCGGCCTGTGGTCGAACTACACGCAAACACGATACAATGCTCTTCGTGTACAGTTCAATAACGCGTTTAGGGTGCTAATGGGACTGCCCCGTTTCTGTAGCGCATCGGGGATGTTCGCATAGGCGCAGGTGGATTGCTTCTACGCGACTTATGCGCAAGCGATGTACATCCCTTGCACGCCGGATTCGTGCCAGTCCCAATACCATTTTGAAAATGATTTCCGAACGTATGGACTCCATATATCTCTATCACTGTAGTCGAATTCATTTAAATAAAAATATGTTAATTATGTTTACTGATACCTGGGCAACTTAATTGGAGGCGATGTTTTTGTAATACCTAACCAAAATTGATCGAAATGACATTTTACATACCTAGTTACAATTTTATTTGACATTTATACTTAATTTTAATTCATTCTATAATTACAACTATGAATTTTAAAATTTCAATTTAATTCTGATTTAATCTAATTTTTATTAATTTTAATCTTTTATTTGTTTATTTTATTGTCATTTTATATTTGTACATATGTGATATGATACTTGATTATAAAATTCAATCTCTGTGATAATAAGTACTATGATTAGGCGTGTTGCGTTATACCAGCCATAGTAGTAATTGCTTAGATATAGATGACTAATAAACAAACACGTCGTAATAATACCTTTTAGAGCAGCTTGCAATTCTTCCATATGTGTCACCCATTCTGGTTTGCGATACTCTTTTGTTCCAATGATACCTATAACAGACATAAAATTAGTAAAATTTAATAACTTGGTGGAAATCTCTGTAGAATTAATTCTTGAAATATCTGTAGAGAAATTTGTAGATTCAACATTGTTTTAGCACACTCGAACAATCGTTCGAGTGTGCTAAAACAGATTAAAGTAATCCTAATCTACAACGCTCATTTCTACTTTCCAGTAATGTACATTTAAGAGTAAGTGTGGTTGATGTGAAAAAAGTAGAGTTTAAGGTAGAATCTATGTGGGTTGAAGGGAACGGACGCTGATAAAGGTGCTGTTGCAGTACGAGAATTTTCTATTAGTATTTACATTTTAATTGAAATTTTATTTGAATTGGATGTAGCAGACGTATAATCAAAGTAACAAAAGGAATAGAGGATGGGAAGTTACAATATTTAAGATTTGAGTATGACCGCAGAATCATACTTGTAATAGATTCTCCTGAACCTGTAAACTAAAAATAAAAGCATATATATTAATTAGTAACAAATACGAATTAGATTTTCAAAAATAAAATTTAACTTACTCTCAACGGATAAGGCGGCAATAGTTGAAGTCACTCCAAGGTGGTTGTATGCCTCAAATTTAATTTCACCCGTGTCATCTTGGTAAACCTCGGGAATGATTAAAATGGAAGTGCCGTCTTCCATTTCTTCAATCTGATATTCTTGGGATTGAACGATTTCCATCCCATGTTTAAACCATCTTATCTGCGGCTTTGGCACACCTATCGCCTTTGCCTCTAGCCTGTGACAGCAAAATAAATGTTAATTTTTTTCCTAATATTAACATTTTCAAACTATACACCCCTTCTTTTACAGCAAGCACACATGTCTACAGCGATAGTGGCTTAGATAATGAGGTTTCCAATCCAGAAAATGTTGGTTGATTTGAACTTACAAATTTCTCGATACCCAAAATAAGGAAAAAAAACATTTGGAAAATAACCTTTTCCATCAATCCATCTGATTCCAAAGGTCTTATTTGATTCGGGGGCCCATAAGGTCACATTGCAGGCGCTTTCGCGATAACCGATTCATGCCCCAATTATTAATTCAAACAATATGGCTGTCGCCGTAGGATGTGTAGGATGCAGTCGGAAAAGTAACAGGAAGAAAGGTTTTATATACTACCTTTTTATATAAACGCGCATACCTTGTGAGCGTGCCCTCTGTCGTCGACACAACCGTAGGTAAAGCTTTCACAATCCTCGGTGCGAATTCCTCAATGTCACTTGTTTTCTGAAAATATATTAACTTTTAATCCACGGTGTTTTGGTAGCGCTAACGTAACGGATACATACATTATAAGGTTTAAACATATTTTCGTTTTCGGGTAAGGTTTACTATTATTTTATTATTAATGCCCGTTAACTGCGTCAACTCTGGTACCTAAATATGTTAAAATATATATTATATGACAAGGATCATTCTAAATTAAGAGGTTATTTTGAGGGCCCTGGCAAAGGATAGTGTTTTATATTGCTTAGTACCTAATAAAATAACATTTTATCTCTTGAAAAAACGAAATGTTTTCTTACATTTATTAGAGAAATATACGTAAATGTACTGTCTCACAGCCGATTGTATTTGTATATTAGTAATTATGAATGCATTTAATTATATTATTACTTTAATATTGTTCATGTTATAAACAAGGATAATTAAGTTATGGTATCTATATCTAGCAAGTAAAATTATTTATATAAAAAAAATAATTAAGAGATATTAACGCCGAAATTTGTCCTCCATGTTCTTGTGTCGTCCCCTGGCATTTAATAATATTCAAAATATGTATTTGTGATATTAATTATAAATATCTGAAATCACTATAATTTGCGTATATATATATTTTTTTTTCAATTAATTTACTTACAGTCAATCGTTTTCTAATTAGATTCGTTTTATCGTGAAATAGTCTCTAGCGTGGCAAATATTATGCCAAAATACTTAGACGAAGTACGACTATTAATATTTGTTTTAATGAATAATTACATTTTGATTTGCTTATATTCTTAAGATTTTAATTTTTGTTGTTTATGAAGAGCCCAAGGGAAGGGACAAGAGTTCAAGGGAGAGACTACTCTAAAGAAAATCTGCAGTATTTGCGCTGATCTCTTCTAAAACAATACAAAAATTAAAACGTATCTGGTCCCTTTGCAGATATGCACAAATGAGTTGTTCCAATAATAAAAACAATAGTAGATTTCAGTAAATATCAAAAGAAATTGCCGTGCCGTTATTATTGACGAATTACCTTTAACTTAGAATGACCCATAACTTTATTTTGGCTCACCTCATCACTCAATAAATCCTCCTCAGACGCATATTCATAAGCTGAAAAATATAAATTAATACAATTATTTTACATGAGCCTTGACCACCGAAGATGGGGTGATAATTATCGGCATTTTCAAACGTTTTTTAACAGATGCTCAGATTATATGTAAGTAACCATTTGGTAAATTTGTATCCTCAAATAGTAAAGAAAGCACGGGGTAAGTACAACATGTTGTAAAAGGCTAATGAATCTTAAAATCCCGATAATACGATTTCATTATGACTATATTGCTTTGCGTGAGTAGAAAATCTGCCTTCAAAATGTACTAATTTCCTCCTTGCCAAATAAAGAAATCCCATTTAATGGAATAGTTGCCCAATAACTAATTGGTACTGGTACTATGTTTAAAAACCAAGATTTTAAATGAGTATGTTTGTAAGACAGTTTATTTTGCAATAAAAATAAGCCATCATACAGATATCCAAGCTACTTCCATGAACCTTGTCAGATAGGTTTTATTTTTTAAACGCGATGCTTTAAGAAGTTCGAATACTTGAACTTGTCCACGTTTGTTTTCATTTCAGCACACTCGTTCATAAAGCGAGGTATTTTTTTAGAGAATATTAATTGCAAACTTGAGTCATTAAATCACTCCAACCTCCGACTGTCTTGATTAGTTAGGCTATCGTTTGCAATATTTCTTTAACCCCTATCATGGCACAATTTAGGTATTATTATTACTTAATAAGTTCAAGACTGCACGACGCGACGGTGTAGATAAATAGAATAGATAAGTATTCGATCATCTTAAGTGATTTCAAAGTTTAATAAACCGTTTTAAAAGTAATCGCTTTTTTTGCTCACAATAGTACATTGCAGCAGAAGCTGGGAAAACAGGGATTACCGGCCAAGTATGTATAGACGGATAGAGATACCAGACCGGGAATCAGTTTTCACGCCGATGCAAGTATATTGATTTACTCAAAGAAATGCGCGGAAATAAGACCTACAATCCACTCAGGAATACTCAGGATCTCTCGGTGTAATGTACGATCGGTTTCGCGACTCTCGCGGTGCCACCGCCCGCGTGCCCCGGCAATAGACCGGGATCGCGCGGTGGGCTGGGTGTGGAGTCCGGCCCACTTTACAGGACTGCAAAGTAGTATGAACATTAATTGCATATCAAGTGTCACCCCCCAAACATGTCGCTTCCGAGCCTATTATCACTAACGTAACGATAATATTTCAGCGCATGTTTGAAAAATATAAATTAACGTTCATTCATCGGTGCTCATAACAAAAACAAACCGTGATGATGTCATATTAATTACTAAGCGCTTAAAACAAACTCTACTGGTGTTGTGTAATTTACTCCTAGAATGCTGGATCATACGCAACCAAATCATTGCTATAAAAAATAATAAAGCTTTACACTGGTGGTAGTTCACTACGATTTATATCTCTAATTGGTTAAATTAAGAAAAAAAACGTTCTACACAGATGCATGGCATGTGTATTGTTTGTGATATGTTGGTTTAGGAATATAAAACAAGTGCAATTATTGCTAAAACATTGCATTCTATTTGTTTCGTACATGCATTTCTGTTTAAAACATATCATGCAGGAACTGGAACCACTTTTCTACCTTCTACGGCTAAGATACATTCGCTGTAGCAACTCCCGAAAGAATTAGTCGCTATACACGTGTAAGTGCCTGACATTTCTGGGAATGCTTCTTTAATATGAAGTTCACATAAACCGGATTCCTGTCTTGCTACTGCTACATCTCTTGCTTTTTCTATAATCCTTTTGTCATGATACCATTCCATTTTAGGCCAAGGGATTCCCTTTACTTCGCATGAAAGTATAATAGGTTCTCCATCCATTACAGAGGCTGATTTTAGAGGCTGTATGAACTCTGGTTTCTCTCCTTTAGTTTCAATTTCGTTGTCTTGCGTCACTAGAGAAGCGGAACAAGATACTGAACCAGCAAAGTTTTCAGCGCGGCAGGTGATGACGTCTACTAAATCTGGAGTTATGTTTTCAATGCAAAGACATGATACATTATCTTTAGTGGTGACATAAATATTTTTTAATTTATTTTCTTTTGCGTAATTTGTTATCTCTTTAGTACCAATAAACCATTGGAATGACGCACATGGAGTAGATGTCACTTCCGCTTCAAATAGTTCAATAGCACCGAACTTAACTTGTTTGGAACTTACAGGTCGTATAAATACTGGTGGTTTTATGAGTGCTTCCTCGGATGGCTTTACAATTTTAACAGTACTTGCAGATTTTGTGATCATATTGTTGGACTCAATCACAACTTCAAACTTTCCTACATTCTTTTTATCTGCAGATTTTATTTCTATTCTCGAATGATCAGCTTCAATATGAATAATACAATTGTCATTTGGTTCAAGAAGTTTGTTGTTGCAATACCATACAACTTTTTTGTCTTCATCTGCCTCATAAGACACGAACAGTTCTACATTGCTATTTTCTGGAATATTCATGGCTTTAATGGGTTCTATAATTATCGGTCCAACTTCTGTAAAATAGGTGTCTTATTAATTTTGATGTAATGCAATGTTCAACTGTGATAAGTGCTGTTGATTAAAATTTAATTACTGGACGTATTTAGTATGTCTAGTAAACGCATAGCATTACACCATTTGTGCCTACATGAAAACCACTAAACAAAATATATTGATACAAAACCTCTACACGAATGTGTTGTAATTAACTGTTAGCCATGCATCTGTTCTGAATATAAACATTACCGCACCCTGAACTAATGAATGCAGTCCTTAGTTATTTGTGACTTGTTGTTGTAATATTTATAACTAACTTAACATTTTCAAAAAAGAGTGTATATGTATTACATTAATATCAATCAATTGAATGTAGCTGCACTAGCTACTTATCCCTTAAAATTGGCAATGAAAAGTCAAAATAATATATTACGCCTTATTTATCGATTCGTCTAAGTCGAATCGAGTCCATCCGAAATGCTATTATGGAAAATTAACATGTTTACAAGACTTCTGCTCGGACTAGGAGCATATCTTAATTTCCAGCTGTACTATACACGGTGCCCGTGAGCATTGCGAGAGATTTTAACCACGCATTTCTGAGGTCAAAAGAATGAAAAAACATTATATGACTTTTGTTGTAAAACGCCAAAAAAAAAATTTTTTGTTAACTTTTTTTTTCACTTTTTTTGAATGCTGTTCTACATAAAAAGTAAATGTCATTAGAAAAAAGTAACGGAAAAAGTAAATTGCTACATTTTTTCTCGTAAAAACTAGTCCATGCAAAGTGTTTCTTAGGTCTTTGATATCAGTCAATAAGAGATGTCTAGACTATGCCCCATACCGGTGAGATCGCCATCAAAAAATCATTTTACACTGAGAAACAATTCAAAATGCAATTTTTTGTTAGTAGTATTTACTCTGAAACTATGGCGAATTTCGAAAAAGTTTAAAGGACATTTTGTTCTCTAAATATGATAATGAATACACTGTTAAAGTCTCTCGCAATGCTCACGGGCACCGTGTATTTACTACAGTCTTATACCGGTTTTCAACGGCATTTTTTCTACAGATCTAGTACCGACCTATGAAAGCTTTAGTTAACAATTTCAGAAATAAGTACTTACTTTGTTTACCTGGCTTCTTAGTCTTAATATGGGTTGATTCAGTTTGTGTTGTTACGACTGTTGTAATGTCCTCTTCTTGGGCTTCGGGTTCAGGTTGCTTTTCCTTTTCTACTATAACTGTTTCAACTTTAACTTTTTCTTCAACCTTTGCTTTCTTGTGAACTTTTTTCTTAGTTTCTCTTTCTGCTGGGCTTTCCGGTTGAGGTTTATCAACTGGTTTTATTAATGTACTCTTAGTAGTAGTAATTTCTTCCAACTCTTCGATCTTTGTTTCGGGTTGTTTTTGTTCAATAGCGATGAGTTCGTCTCCTTCGATTTCCTTCCTAAATACCTTCTCCTTTTTAACACGCTTTTGTACTACTTCCACTTCTTCTTGTTGAATTTGATCAACTTCCTCTTGCGTTGCTACCACCGTTGCAGGTTTTCCTTCTTCTGCCTCTGGTTGACGTTCTTGTGTTTCTTGTATAATTGTTTCCTTTATAACATCTTTCTTGGTGATCTTTTTCTCCTTTCTGGTGAATTTGTGCTGTACTTCCTCTTGTTTATCTTCTTCAGATTTTTGTACTTCCTCTGGCTGAGCCTCTTCAACTTGTTGCTCTGTTTTGATTGGCTTAAGTTGCACTTCTTTCGGTGTCTCCTCTTCCTCTGCAGGTCTCTGTTTAGCGACAGGTTTGAGTACTACTTCTTCGGCTGGCTGTTCTACTTTTGGCAGCCGTTTGCCTCGCCACGCTACATCCGCTGGCTGTTCCTCTTCAATGGGTTTCTCTTTTTTGATTGGCTTAAGTTGCTTTTCTTCTGGTTTCTTCTCATCCACTGTAGGTTTCTGTTTAGGGACAGGTTTGAGTACTACTTCTTCGGCCGGCTGTTCTTCTTTTGGCAGCCGTTTACCTCGCCACGATACTTCCTCTGGCTGTTCCTCTTCAATGGGTTTCTCTTTTTTGATTGGCTTAAGTTGCTTTTCTTCTGGTTTCTTCTCTTCCTCTATAGGTTTCTGTTTAGGGACCGGCTTGAGTACTACTTCTTCGGCCGACTGTTCCTCTTTTGGCCGCCGTTTGCCTTGCCACGTTACTGCCTCTGGCTGTACCTCATCAATGGGTTTCTCTTTTTTGATTGGTTTAAGCTGCACTTCTTCCGGTTTGAGTACTACTTCTTCGGCTGGCTGTTCTACTTTTGGCAGCCGTTTGCCTCGCCACGCTACATCCTCTGGCTGTTCCTCTTCAATGGGTTTCTCTTTTTTGATTGGCTTAAGTTGCTTTTCTTCTGGTTTCTTCTCTTCCTCTACAGGTTTCTGTTTAGGGACCGGCTTGAGTAATACTTCTTCGGCCGACTGTTCCTCTTTTGGCCGCCGTTTGCCTCGCCACGATACTGCCTCTGGCTGTACCTCTTCAATGGGTTTCTCTTTTTTAATTGGCTTAAGTTGTGTTTCTTCTGGTTTCTTCTCTTCCTCTACAGGTTTCTGTTTAGGGACCGGCTTGAGTACTACTTCTTCGGCCGACTGTTCCTCTTTTGGCCGCCGTTTGCCTCGCCACGATACTTGCTCTGGCTGTTCTTCATCAATGGGTTTCTCTTTTTTGATTGGTTTAAGCTGCACTTCTTCCGGTTTCTTCTCTTCCTCTACAGGTTTCTGTTTAGGGACTGGCTTAAGTACTACTTCTTCGGCCGACTGTTCCTCTTTTGGCAGCCGTTTGCCTCGCCACGATACTTCCTCTGGCTGTTCTTCATCAATGGGTTTTTCTTTTTTGATTGGTTCAAGCTGCACTTCTTCCAGTTTCTTCTCTTCCTCTACAGGTTTCTGTTTAGGGACCGGCTTGAGTACTACTTCTTCGGTCGACTGTTCCTCTTTTGGCAGCCGTTTGCCTCGCCACGATACTTCCTCTGGCTGTTCCTCATCAATGGGTTTCTCTTTTTTGATTGGTTTAAGCTGCACTTCTTCCGGTTTCTTCTCTTCCTCTACAGGTTTCTGTTTAGGGACCGGCTTGAGTAATACTTCTTCGGCCGACTGTTCCTCGTTTGGCCGCCGTTTGCCTCGCCACGTTACTGCCTCTGGCTGTACCTCTTCAATGGGTTTCTCTTTTTTAATCGGCTTAAGTTGTGTTTCTTCTGGTTTCTTCTCTTCCTCTACAGGTTTCTGTTTAGGGACCGGCTTGAGTACTACTTCTTCGGCCGACTGTTCCTCTTTTGGCCGCCGTTTGCCTCGCCACGATACTTCCTCTGGCTGTTCCTTATCAATGGGTTTCTCTTTTTTGATTGGTTTAAGCTGCACTTCTTCCGGTTTCATCTCTTCCTCTACAGGTTTCTGTTTAGGGACCGGCTTGAGTACTACTTCTTCGGCCGACTGTTCCTCTTTTGGCAGCCGTTTGCCTCGCCACGATACTTCCTCTGGCTGTTCTTCATCAATGGGTTTTTCTTTTTTGATTGGTTTAAGCTGCACTTCTTCCGGTTTCTTCTCTTCCTCTACAGGTTTCTGTTTAGGGACCGGCCTGAGTAATACTTCTTCGGCCGACTGTTCCTCTTTTGGCCGCCGTTTGCCTCGCCCCGTTACTGCCTCTGGCTGTACCTCTTCAATGGGTTTCTCTTGTTTAATCGGCTTAAGTTGTGTTTCTTCTGGTTTCTTCTCTTCCTCTACAGGTTTCTGTTTAGGGACCGGCTTGAGTACTACTTCTTCGGCCGACTGTTCCTCTTTTGGCCGCCGTTTGCCTCGCCACGTTACTGCCTCTGGCTGTACCTCTTCAATGGGTTTCTCTTTTTTGATTTGTTTAAGCTGCACTTCTTCCGGTTTCTTCTCTTCCTCTACAGGTTTCTGTTTAGGGACCGGCTTGCGTACTACTTCTTCGGCCGACTGTTCCTCTTTTGGCAGCCGTTTGCCTCGCCACGATACTTCCTCTAGCTGTTCTTCATCAATGGGTTTTTCTTTTTTGATTGGTTCAAGCTGCACTTCTTCCGGTTTCTTCTCTTCCTCTACAGGTTTCTGTTTAGGGACCGGCTTGAGTACTACTTCTTCGGTCGACTGTTCCTCTTTTGGCAGCCGTTTGCCTCGCCACGATACTTCCTCTGGCTGTTCCTCATCAATGGGTTTCTCTTTTTTGATTGGTTTAAGCTGCACTTCTTCCGGTTTCTTCTCTTCCTCTACAGGTTTCTGTTTAGGGACCGGCTTGAGTACTACTTCTTCGGCCGACTGTTCCTCTTTTGGCCGCCGTTTGCCTCGCCACGTTACTGCCTCTGGCTGTATCTCTTCAATGGGTTTCTCTTTTTTAATTGGCTTAAGTTGCACTTCTTCCGGTTTCTTCTCTTCCTCTACAGGTTTCTGTTTAGGGACCGGCTTGAGTACTACTTCTTCGGCCGACTGTTCCTCTTTTGGCAGCCGTTTGCCTCGCCACGATATTTCCTCTGGCTGTTCTTCATCAATGGGTTTTTCTTTTTTGATTGGTTTAAGCTGCACTTCTTCCGGTTTCTTCTCTTCCTCTACAGGTTTCTGTTTAGGGAGCGGCTTGAGTACTACTTCTTGGGCCGGCTGTTCCTCTTTTGGCCGCCGTTTGCCTCGCCACGTTACTGCCTCTGGCTGTTCTTCATCAATGGGTTTTTCTTTTTTGATTGGTTTAAGCTGCACATCTTCCGGTTTCTTGGCTTCCTCTACAGGTTTCTGTTTAGGGACCGGCTTGAGTACTACTTCTTCGGCCGGCTGTTCCTCTTTTGGCCGCCGTTTGCCTTGCCACGATACTTCCTCTGGCTGTACCTCTTCGGTAGATTTCTCTTTTGTTATTGGTTTAAGTTGCACTCCTTCCGGTTTCTTCTCTTCTTCTACAGGTTTCTGTTTAGGGACTGGTTTAAGTAAAACTTCTTCAGCCGGCTGTTCTTCTTTTGGCTGCAGTTTGCCTCGCCACGATACTTCCTCTAACTGTGCCTCTTCAACGCGCTTCTCTTTTTTGATTGGCTTAAGTTGCATTTGTTCCGGTTTTTTCTCTTCCTCAACAGGTCTTTGTTTAGGCACTGGTTTAAGTACAACTTCTTTAGACGGTTGTTCTTCTTTCGGTTGTCTTTTACCGCGCCACGTTATCTCCTCGGGCTGACTGTCTTCAGTGGCTTGTTGTTTTACTTTTGGCCTTGGGATGGGTTGAAGTACAACATTTTCATCAGTTATTTTATCGGCTGTTATTTCTAATATAACGGTGTCTTCCTCGCGTGTTAAGGACTCCTCTATTACAAGTGTACCTATGGACATTTTTCTCTGTTTGAGTGTAACCTCTTCTAACTTTTCTTTTACTATTTCTTTCTTTCCTACTTTCGTTGGGCGTAATTTGATGCTTTCTTGAGTCCACGGTACAGCTTCTTGTTTTTGCTCTTGGAAAGCTGACGACCGTCTCCTTGTTGGCTCATGTGGTTGTACTCCTTGTTCATCTAAATCTTGTTTAGGTTCAGATCTTTGCTTACGCCAATGTTTAGTTTCCAATGGTTCAGGTTTGATGTCTTCAGATATGTCGACTGTTTTGGCTATTGTCAGCAAGTTTATATCCTCAGAAAGAGTGATGTTTTCTGTCTTTGTGTCATCTTGTTGGAGTGATATGGCAACCGACTGTTTTTTCACTTGTTTTAAAGATACATCTTCTAGTTTTTCTTTTGCTATTTGTCGTTTTTCCACAAGTGTAGGGCGCAATTTTATGCTTTCTTGAGTCCATGGCACTGCCTCTGGTTTTTGATCTTGAAAAGCTGATGATCTTCGTCTGATGGGTTCTTGTAGCTGTTCCTCAAGTATATCTGTCTCTTGTGTAGGTTCAGTACGAGGCGTGCGCCAATCCTTAGTCTCAAGTGTATCCTGTTTGACGGTTTCAGCCGTTTCAATCGTTTTATCAATGGCAAGTATGTTAGTATCCTCGGATGAAGTGTAATTATCGAAATGTGTAGGAATTTCCTGTTTGCGAAGTTTTCTCCCTTGTTTAGTTTCAAGTTGCTCAATAACTTCCGATCTAGAATCTTCGGTGACTTTTCTGTCTATAATATCCTGCGATTTCCGAACTTGCTTTAATGTAACGTCTTCAATTTTTTCTTTTTCTATTTCCTTTTTATCTACTTTAGTTTTACGTAATTTGATGCTCTCTTGAGTCCACGGTATAGTTTCAGGTTTCTGCTCTTGGAAAGCTGATGACCGTCGCCTGCCTGGCTCTTGTGGTTTTGGTTCTTCTTTAGATTCGGATCTTGGTCTACGCCAATGTTTACTTTCAAGTTGTTCTTGCTTTATGGTTTCGTTTGCGGTAGTTATTTTGTCGATTGCTAGGATATTACTATCTTCAGATGTCGTTATACTTTCAGTTTGCTGTATATTCTGAGGTTTCGGTATTCTCCAGTGTTTTGTTTCGGTTACCTGAGTTTTGTCGATGAATTCCTTGTTATCAATAGTCATTATATTTGCATCTTCCCTATAAGTTACCTGCTCCATTGAAGTTTGTTGCTCTTGTGCCTGTGGTCTTGGTTTACGCCAATTCACAATTTCTAAACTTTCTTCTTGTTTTAATTCTTCAGTCACGTTTTTGATGCGCCAGGGTACTGCGGCCGTTTTAGTTTTAACATCTTGTACGTTTTCAAGACGTAAAATGTTTGATTCTTCTGTTGATTGATATAAAGCTCTGCTGGTGGTTGTCTTCTGAACATCCGTATTTTGATTAACACCGGTTTTTTCTTGGAATGTTTTTCGTGAAACAATAGTTCGGGATTCTGTAACCAGAAAAAAAATACATAGTTATCTAGTTATATGCAAAAACATGCGAAATCATTCCTTGACTTGACATATTTATTAAATGGGGCTATTTTATGCAAAAACGTCAATGTCGTTAAGAAAAGCTAGTAAATACTTACTTTGACGGCGTTTGAATCGTTCATGCAAACTTTATCGTTAAGAGCGTGAAAACTGCCTTTCTACGCAGTGAAAAAAGGCAGTTTTTGCGTTTTTTTACATGTTTTAAATCGATCCCACATAGAAATGTTTACAGTTTATAAAATACTGTTTACATTTTTGTAATAAGCAGTTTATTGCCTAGTTTAGTTTGATGAAAACGTTTAAAATTTATTATCAAATCTCAGCGCCCAGAATTCTTATTTGACCTTCGGTTTCGAAATTTTCCAAAACGTGTTTTTTTTATTTTGTGATTCATTCATAAACTGTCTAAAGTTACATCGAGTTATATACATGTTAAGACCCGTAAATACATCCTTTAGTTGGTTTGTTGAGCAAATATTGTAAAATCATAATTTTGTTTAACTAAAATATTTTTAGAAAACTATGTGTGTGAATTTTTGACAAAATTCATGGCACTTTTTAGCACAGCTAAGTACGTAATTATACTTAAATTCTCATCAACATGGTAGTTCGTTGCTTTATTATTTTATTAATCACTAAAAACAAAAAAAAAGTAGGACAATTTGACCCGCTGTCTGTCATTGGAATCGCTGCCACGGCCACTCCGAACACAGGTAAAACAACAAACTGTATACGTATCGTATTATATTTCTTTCGTTGTGTTTTCTTGAACAATAAAGAGTTTTACTACTACTACTACTACTACTACTATTGTAAGGTACTTACTAGTTTTTTGGTTTTTAGTGGTTAACAACAAACTACGAAATTATATGGCGATTTAAGTACTTTCACATGCTTTGCTGCAAAGTGCCATGAATAAAATCTAGATTTTATCATATTTGCTAAACAAACAACCTAAAGCATGTATTTACGTGTCTTAACATGTATATAACTCGATGTAACTTTAGACAGTTTCCGAATGAATCACAAAATAAAATGACATGTTTTGGGAGAATTCGAAACCGCAGGTTACATAAGTGTTCTGGGCTCTACGATTTGATGATAAATCTTATAAGTCATCAAACTAACTACTATGTAAACTTAAAAGTTTCTTTGTGGGCCCGATTTAAAAAATGTAAGAAAACGCGTAAACTACGAGTATCTTACTACGCAGTGAACGCTCTTAATGCATGCTTTTATAATTTTCTCTTTAACTGAATTTGCCGATAATTGAGAAATACGAGTTCGGTGGTCGGTCCCCATTAACTAGGTACAGTCACCGGCAATAGTATCTTCCTACACGAAGGCCGCAAAAATATGTGACACGCTCTTATTTGTAGGGCCATAAGAGCGTGTCATATATTTTTGCGGCCTTCGTGTAGGAAGATACTTTGGCCGGTGACTGATGTACCTATACATAAAGATTTTTTTCTCTGTAGCTTACTGGACATACTGTATTTTTATTTAGCCAGTTTAGGTGTTTCAGTGCATATATGATGATAATGATAAGTATAATATATATGGGTGTTGTCAGAAAAGTTCCAGTGTTTCTGCATTTCGAGAAATTTTAGGTTATGCCTAATCAAAATCGTGATTACTATAATTGGCACTGAGACGCAATACATATCTTGGAAGAATAGATATTATATGTCGATGGCCCCAATGGTTTCGAATCCACTAACCCTACTTTACCATGGGAACTTATATGAAATTAGAGTAATCGAATAAATATACTGCATGCTAATCGGTCGGGTTGTTATTAATCGGGACACTTTTTCTGTCCTAGAGCCTGACGGTAAGACATCAGACTTTCAATCCGGAGGTCTCGGGTTGAACCTTCAGCTTCGTGCAAATGAGTTTTATGGAACTTATGTACGAATAAATATCATTTCTTACTTACCAATCGCTATTCGGTGAACGAAAACATTGTGAGAAAATTCAAAGGTATATGTGAAGTCCCCAATCCGCTTATATTTTGTATTTTTTGTATGAGAAGAGGCCTGTGCCCAGCAGTAGGACGTATATAGGCTAACATATTATTCTATTGTTATTGTATACACCCATATACGGGTGTAGCAGGATAGCCTTGGGAATATTGCCCCCAGAGCTTTTAGTAGATACTGCAATACAACTATGCCTTTTTAGGGTTCCGTAGCCAAAATGACAAAAACGGAACCCTTATAATTTCGTCATGTCCGTCTGTCCGTCCGTCCGTCAGTATGTCACAGCCATTTTACTCTGAAACTATAAGATGTATCTTAATAAAATTTAGACATGAGGTGTATTTTGTATGCCGCTATTTAGTTATGTAGTGAAATTGCAGAAAAAAATATTTTCAGGGGGGCGTACCATAAGTAACTAAATTAAAAATACATATAAGTAACTAAATTAAAAAAAATATATATTTTTACCAAATATCAACATGTTGCACATCAATCGATAGATCTTTAAAAATAAAATTCAGGTTTGTTTGGACAGTTTGTGATTAATTGAATATTTTCAGAAATAATCGCTTCGAAAGTCGGAAAAATAGCGTTCCCCTGTAACTTTTGAACCGTAAGTCCAAAAAATATGAAAAAATTTGAGAAGATGCGTGTTACCATATTCTTTCTACGAAAATTATTTTAAACATTATCGATCCAGCTATTTTTGAATTATTTCCAAAAAACTTCTTCCATAAGCATCAGATACGACCTTTTGGCATTAGTTTGGTTCTTATTCCATTGAAGCTACGGAAGCCTCCATTATGCGTGGTCCGACACGCACTTGGTCGGTTTTTAGAGGATATAATATACAATACCATGCACTATGCCTCAACCCCATCCAACCGCTGGGGGTCCACAATACATACCAAATAAACCCCAAAACAATTTTATTTTCTCTAAATCAATATTTTGCTCAAATATTTTTTGGTAAGTACTAAAGAGTATTGTTGAAAATAATTGGAACTCTATCTCATTAATAACTTTAAGAAAAAAGTAAAAACCTGTATAGTGACTAATGTAATGACGTACAGTTTTGGCACTAACTCCATTTTTTTAAATATGTTTCAACATCTTATCTACGTCATATCCAAAATTCATCTGCTTAGCAAGGGTGGAACACGTCCAAATAAATTTAAATTCACGCTCTGTTACACACCTATGGTGCACACGCCTATCTAGCTCCTATGTTCGTAATACTTCAAAGTTTTAAAATGTATGTAAGCTCAAATACTTATTAATTACTTATTAATTTATTGGTTGGTTATAGTGTATTGTAATTTTCACTTTACAGCCATGATTTAAGTATGTTATCGAAATATACTTAAGCTGATGTATAAGAATTGTGCTACGTATTTGATGTAAATCTATTGATGACTAAAATCAACAATTCAACACCGAAATGGAAACCGAACAGCCGGTTGTTGCTCGCACATTGCTGCGGTAATGTACTACTTGTCAAAAGCGAGATATACATATATAGAATAATTAAACCAGCAGAAATTCTGACGAACATTTTTGATGGTTGTATAGAAAATTCCACTGTTATTAATCAAAATATTCAAAAAAGCGACGAAGATCACTTAGTCAGTTATGTCAGGGAGGTTTCACTCCATTGTACCCGTTTTTGCCGTTGCGATTAGCGCATATGAGGGCTAATCAGGGAAGGGTTGGCACATCGCTTATCACCTTATGAGATATGGGTGCGTTCGAAAATAGTATTAATTCACCCAGTGTTTATGATATGTGTAATGCGTATGACATATCTCACACACAGCACGGGTATATGAAGCACGTTGTAAACCCTATTTTTTTTAATGTGCATGTCAGCTATTCTCACGTTTTTGGCTCTGTATCTAAATATCAAATTCAGGAAGGATAATCTTCTGTATATGTACTATTAGTTATTCTGTGGTTATGTTATCAAGTGTAATTTATGTAAAATAATTTTAAACAAAAAAGAACCGACTTCACTTAGCATCCACCTTTCCAACAGCAAATGCTCGAGCTGCTGTAAAAAAATACTCAAATCACTATAGGTGTGCCTATAATAGTTGAAGAGTTCCCTCGATTTCTCCAGGATCCCATCATCAGATCCTGACCTGGTTACAATGGGACCAACTGTGAAGTATACTCTTTCAAACAAAAAAATAATTTTCCAAATCGGTCCAGCCGTCTTCGAATAATCGGTGAACATACATAAAAAAAATAGCAAAAACAAAGATCCCGACGAATTGATAACCTCCTCCTTCGAATCTTGAAGTCGGTTGAAAAATTAAAATGTACTGATTATTATACTTGTTCAAATAAATACTAAGGAGTCTGATTAATAAGAATATTTAGATGTGTTCAACCCTTGCTAAACACATGGATTTTGGATAATGACGTAGATAAGATGTTAGTACTTTAGTACATATTAAACATTTTTTTTGTAAAGAAGGAGGGCGGGGCGGGGGGGGGGGTTAAAATTGGCCAAATATGATCACATGATTTCTTCTGGACGACCCCTTGTCCGTAGTATGGCATGCAGTTTACTCCAAGCTACCACATTCTTTAATTCTTAGAATAGAACATACAATATATATTACAAACGTAATAAATTAGGGCCTTTTTAGCGACAATGACTTTTTCCTTCATCCCGACATCGGTCCGCTGTCATAATAAAAATGTTTTTATAGGAAACAAGTGTCCAAAAACTTAACGCTATCCTCCGTAAAAAAGGACCAGCACAATGTTTACTCAAAACTCACTGCACAGAAATAGTACATTATTGTCGACGAGGCGAAGTAGCACATTAGGGGCTGAGTATTATGTTTAAACGGACGGCCTTGGGAGTCCGTTAAATTTAATACGAAGCCAGCAATGGCCCTTCGCGCCGAGTCCAATATAGTGCTTTTTTCAAAAATTATGCAAAATAGTCAAATACCAGCACAATGGTGAACAAAAACAATATTGACATTGATAATGTACATCAGAATACCTTCTAGGATAACAGGATAACCGTTACTGCGAACATCGAATTTCGATTCGAATCATAAATCTCCATCTCTATCACCATTTGGAGTGACAGAAACAGATACTCATACTCATAATATTTTAAATATTGCATGTCTATTTTTTATGGCATAAATTTAAATTATATAAATATATATAGGTACAGTTAACACAATCAAAATACGACAAAACTCAAAATACGCCGGACAGTTGTATGTTTTGGTGTGTATGTTGATTAGAGGTCCCGTTTTATTGAATGAATGAATGAATGCATTTATTTCGAGTAACTGTGACTCATACATGTTGTTAGTTAACTTAAAAACTAATCCTTAGCGACTAGGTTTAGTAACTATATTCCACTTATTTACATTACTAACTACACTACATACAAATACATTTTAATATCTACAACATATTACTTTATTTAGACCAACATAGGTATGCCGTCATGTATTTTGATCTAAATTTAGCAAATGCCATTATTTGCCCGATCCAATGCGACTGGATCTTGCAGTCGTACTTATCGACAATCACACTCAGGATGCTATTGGGACTATGCCGGCATCGGTAGATCATCGACGCGATATTTTTACGCAAGATGGCCTGAAAACCGTCCGTGCGCGCCTCGGCGAACATACCCGAAGCACTGCACCACCTTGGTAATCCCAGTAACATCCTGAATGCGTTGTTATACTGCACACGCAGGGCCTCGTTGGCTCTTTTTGTATACTTAACCCACAGGCTGCTCGAGTAAAATGATTGGCAAAATGCCTTAAACAGTAGGTACTATTTTGACCTGTTCTGTACATCGAGCAAACCTGCGAGCCAGCATATTCGACCTAACAGGCAGTGCCCTGCGCTCTCGTTCAATATCCAGGTCATCATTCAGGTCCCAAGTTATTAGATATCTAAACTTTTTTGCGAAAGCTAGGGCGGCCCCATCTAGTGTAAAAGGAGGCAGGAAAGTCGGCTTTTTCGTTCCCGTCTTAAATATCATAACCTCACTTTTTCTTGGGTTGTACTGCCATTGTCCACACCATTTGACATTTGAGGACCTCGAGGAACCGCCAGCACCTTGGAAAATGTCCTGCATCCTGAAGAAATTCGCTTTTCCCTCCGAATCTACGCACTCTATGAAAATATGATCTAGGACAATATTAAACCTTATTAAATTCTACAGGAAGTGAAGTGTATCGTCAATGCCTTTCCAGGAGATTTCAATAAAAGATACACCAGGAGGTCTGTAATCAACACACCAGTGCCATGCAATGCAAATTTTCATATTCATATTCATATTACTATTCATTTTATTCATAATATTCTCAATATTACATGTCAAATAGGTATATACAAAAATGAAAATAGTCATAATCCTATTGATTATTATTGGTATTGTAAAATTTCTAAAATGTATGAAGGATAAATCACTAAGACTAAATAATTTGATGATAAAACCCTATTTTTGCTCATAATTAGAGGTCAATCAATAGTGGCAGCAATGAAACTCGACACCTATTTTCTCTGGGATCCTAGTATTCACGTCTGAAAACAAGAGCTGACTCAAAAAAATGTACGACACCACACCACAAAAATGTATCCTTCTTTTATAAATATAGTTCAGAAGTCAGACATCAGACTTTCAATCCGGAGGTCTCGGGTTGAACCTTCTGCTTCGTGCAAATGAGTTTTATGGAACTTATGTACGAATAAATATCATTTCTTACTTACCAATCGCTATTCGGTGAACGAAAACATTGTGAGAAAATTCAAAGGTATATGTGAAGTCCCCAATCCGCTTATATTTTGTATTTTTTGTATGAGAAGAGGCCTGTGCCCAGCAGTAGGACGTATATAGGCTAACATATTATTCTATTGTTATTGTATACACCCATATACGGGTGTAGCAGGATAGCCTTGGGAATATTGCCCCCAGAGCTTTTAGTAGATACTGCAATACAACTATGCCTTTTTAGGGTTCCGTAGCCAAAATGACAAAAACGGAACCCTTATAATTTCGTCATGTCCGTCTGTCCGTCCGTCCGTCAGTATGTCACAGCCATTTTACTCTGAAACTATAAGATGTATCTTAATAAAATTTAGACATGAGGTGTATTTTGTATGCCGCTATTTAGTTATGTAGTGAAATTGCAGAAAAAAATATTAATCAACACACCAGTGCCATGCAATGCAAATTTTCATATTCATATTCATATTACTATTCATTTTATTCATAATATTCTCAATATTACATGTCAAATAGGTATATACAAAAATGAAAATAGTCATAATCCTATTGATTATTATTGGTATTGTAAAATTTCTAAAATGTATGAAGGATAAATCACTAAGACTAAATAATTTGATGATAAAACCCTATTTTTGCTCATAATTAGAGGTCAATCAATAGTGGCAGCAATGAAACTCGACACCTATTTTCTCTGGGATCCTAGTATTCACGTCTGAAAACAAGAGCTGACTCAAAAAAATGTACGACACCACACCACAAAAATGTATCCTTCTTTTATAAATATAGTTCAGAAGTCAACATTTTGTGTTGGTGTCCAAACTATTAGCAGATTTCAACTAATATACATTCGGCAATTGATAGGTTTTAAGTTTCGTTTGCCATACACATTCATTGCATAACGATTATTTTTTGTAAGCGTACAAAAACACTAAAAATGGATATACTTTGCATGATGGCATGACTCCGGTGGTCCTCGAAGCTCTTGTTTTCAGTCATGCATACTAGGATCCCAGAGAAAATAGGTGTCAAGTTTCATTGCTGCCACTATTGATTGACCTCTAACTATGAGCAAAAATAGGGTTTTATCATCAAATTATTTAGTCTTAGTGATTTATTCTTCATACATTTTACAAATTTTGCATTGCATGGCACTGGTGTGTTGATTACAGACCTCCTGGTGTATCTTTTATTGAAATCCGCGCAATAGTTTAGGCACCAAGAAAAAAACATGATTTCATATTTGGTGACCTCTTGCGGCCGCCATATTGTTTTTTTTTAGATATATAAGTGTGGATTCAGTGTTCAGATCAAGTGGAATTAAGGGATAGGTCACTTGTAGAAATACGCTTAGCATCCTAGGCTACAGGATGGCTATCAGTTTTCAGTTTTGAATCTATTACCTTTTAACTAACTGTTTTTGTTGCAGTCGGTTAAAATGTTGACATACAAAACTATAAATAAACGTTACCTTTGTATTCTGACAAGTTTCATATCATGAGAATATCCCCTGGAAAGGCATTGACGACACACTTCACTTTCTCAAGTGATATCTCTAAGGAGGTGCATTTTCAGCAAAAGAGTACGCATGTTTCTATGTAGAATTTAATGAGCTTTAATATTGTCCTAGATCATATTTTCATAGAGTGCGTAGATTCGGAGGGAAAAGGGAATTTCTTCAGGATGGAGGACATTTTCCAAGGTGCTGGCGGTTCCTCGAGGTCCTCAAATATCAAATGGTGTGGACAATAAAACGGGACCTCTAATCAACATACACACCGAATTTCAAAACTGTCCGGCGGATTTCGAGTTTTGTCGTATTTTGATTGTGTTAAGTCGTAACTTCCATTTCCTATGTTGGCGGTACACGCTTTGCCGCGTATATATATTTTTATAATTAAAATGTTGGAAGTGTACTTTTCTTCCGAAATTACCGCAAGCTATTCGAGATAACTAAAAAGTCGCGGTACCGACATTATTAATTTAGGACCTTTGCCTTAATTTTTGTATGGCTGTTGAACTTTTTTTAAAGTTTGTACCTCGATAAAAATTATAATTAATAAAAAACCGGCCAAGTGCGTGTCGGACCACGTATAGGAGGGTTCCGTACCTTCAATGTAATAAGAACCAAACTTATACCAAAAGGTCGTATCTGATGCCTATGAAAAAGTTTTTTGGAGATAACTCAAAAATGGCTGAGCCGATAATGTTCAAAATAATTTTCGCAGAAAGTATATACTAAGGCACATCGTCTCAATTTTTTTCATATTTTTTGGACTTACGGTTCAAAAGTTACAGTGGGGGGGGCACAATTTTTCTGACTTTCGAAGCGATTATTTCAGAAAATATTCACTTAATCACAAAATGATCAAAGAAAACCTCAATGTTATTTTTAAAGACCTATCGATTGATGTGTCACATGTTGATATTTGGTTAAAAATCATTTTTTGAAATTTAGTTACATCTATGGAGCGCCCCCTAAAAATTTTTTTTTTCAAATTTAACTCCATAACTAAGTAGCGGCATACAAAATACACCTAATGTGTAAATTTTATTCAGATACGTCGTATAGTTTCCGAGTAAAATGGCTGTGAGATACGGACGGACAGACAGACAGACAGACATGACGAATCCATAAGGGTTCCCTTTTTTGGCCATTTGGCTACGGAACCCTAAAAAGGCTATGGTCGGACATTCATACATTTGCGACCTTTTATTATACAGTGTCGATTTTTTTTTGGTATTTATCCCTAATGGTGTCTATTATTTTGCCCAAGTCTAAGTTTCTTATGTTTGATAGTTTCCGACTTAGGTACGTCATTTTTAAGATTTATTAAAAATAATTAATATCTCACAAACTACCCACACAATTTTTCTGAAATTCTTAGTATATGTTCTGTAAATTAAGACTCACCTGTACAAAAATTATTATTATTTTATATTATTTTAACCATAAACTAGGCAATTCGTCGCCTCATTTTAAACCGTAAAAGTGAACCTTGCGGGACATTTTTGAAAAAACTCTTTACCTACGTGAAAAGAAACATTGGTTAGTCCTTTTAAAAATATTGTAAATTATATCATGTTAATGAGGCTTAAATAATTAATCAAGTTGTCGCTGAAAAATGAGAACGGCGCTATTGGTGGCTGGTTTCTTCATTTCCATATCCGAATTCCGTAAGGTGCATAAATCGGACTCTGAATACTATGACACCTGTCCGTTTGTCTGTTGTCAGTGGAATGTATTATTGTAAGGGCCTCTACTTACTTTCCAACAGTGTCTGTTTAGGATTCATCTGAATTTAGTGAGTAGCTTAGGTATATTATGTTTGGTCTATTTTCTGAGAGGTATATATGTATGTACATAAGAGCAATGACGAAAACGGGTCGTATTGTATGGAAAATCACCGGCAAATAGACCCATGGTCATGCAGCCTTCTGAGTGTAACGTTATTCTTCTAGGTCTCTTTTGAGATATCAAAAAAACTAAGCGTTCTAAATACTTATACTACTGATATGCTTTAGGAATATTGTGGCAAGGGTCAAACCATCTATCAACGGCATACGAGAAGCATTAATGCAACTGATGTGCGCTGCGATATAAATTTAATATTATAGGTAGGTATTGTTTTCTAGCGATTTTTTAAAAGCTAGCTGCTTTGTCGCGGCCAGTTAGACAAGTGCCAAGTACTAGTGTTTAGCGGCGACTGATGATATATCTAGACGTAGAACTTCAAACAAACCGTCAGCGTGAAACTGGGAAACAACTCGGTATACGCATGCTCACTACGCTGCCAATCAAACGCGTTACAATATTAGTATGTTTTCAATTATAACAATAACTTAAAATACGATTGGTCAATCGCAAAATGATTTTGCTGTGATTCGTCGTAGCACTGACACTTGAAAATGACAAGACAACAGTGACATTGGAAACGCATTATTAGTGGACGGTTTCATAAAATAGAAAGCAATTTTCGAATGTATATTTTTTAGTGTAAGAGGTTTGAATTTTATTTGAAAGTAAATAAGCAGATACTTGGTCACTTAACTGGTTACTTGCTTAATATGTTTGCCGCAAGACTTTTATAAGGGGGGGGGGGGGCAATTTCCTTCACATCTTGCGGCCCGCACCTATGGTTCCCGTAGTACAGGAGGCTTACGTGTCAGGGGGAGGCAAATGCCCCTGTTGCCCCCCCCTATATCCGCGCCTGTGTCACACTGCTCCGCACTTCGCAGCGACGTTCGATGCTGTGATTTTTAGTTTAGTACTGAAGAATCTATATTTGTATACAAAAACTGCATTGTACAATTTTCAACGTTCATGGTAACGGGTCAACTGAGAAAAATATATTTATATCCGCCAAAAATTATATTGTGCATAACTATCCACATATAGAATACTCGAGGAATACGTAGTAAAGTCAAGAGATAAACTGAATTTAGTATATGCCATATAATGCGTTTTTAGACGTTTTATTTCATTTAAATATGTCAATTAAAATTTATCTTTGATTTCTTTGACTAACAGATATCACTCATTTCCATAAACAGCCTATACACATACAGCCTGTCTTTGACCGTGGAGCTTTAAATGCGAGGACTGATTGTGCTCAATGTGCTCCTTAAACCGAGTTACTTTTAGGCTACAACTATTTGAATAAAGGTTATTTTATGATAATACTTCGTTTATATATACTAAATTTAACGGCCTCCTAGCCTAGTCGGTCGTGTCCCTGCCTATGAAGCAGGAGGTCCCGGGTTCGGTTCGGGTTCTTTGTATTTAAGTATTTATCTGTATCTATCTATTATACATATTGTCGCCTAGTACCCGCAGCACAAGCCTTATTGAGCTTTACTGTGGGACTAGGTGGATTTGTGTAAGATTGTCCCATAATATTTTTTATTTTTATTTTATAAATACTATTTCCTTATACCACATCCAATGAAGCAATTGACATCGTCTGTCACATTTCAAAAACTGATGATTTTGCTGTAAATTCATGCTCAAATAAGTCTTGAATTGTATTTTTTTTTACAAATCCAGGTGTTTTCAAAAGTTGTAGTTTATGAGCAAAATCGATCCTTACATTTAAAACCCATGATCGGAGGCATACTGTATAACTTTATCTGCGTGTTATGAAAAATGAGATGTAAACATGTGTATTTAACTTAAATCAAAACATTTATCTTATTAAAAAGTAATAAAAAATTATCGTAAGAAGTTTTAATGGTTGTTCAAAAATTGGCATCGCACCATCCCCATATAAAATTATCCGGTAAAATAAATTTATAATCATATGTTTTTGGCTTAACTTACGTATGATAAGTGAGCCCGTCTTATTTATTATGTTTTCCAGTTCTACTCTGACACCATTTTACGGCGCAAGAAGGCATGTTTACTAAATTATTTAATTTTCTGATAAACTTCACTACCACCGTGTCACTGAACCGCCATTTGTAAACTAAACGGCTTGGCGGCTCAGTTTGTAAGCCCCGCCCCCCGCGGCTCACTTTTCGTGGGGTCATTTTTCAGAGCTACTTCATTGTCTATATATCATCAGTCGCCGGTGTTTAGTAATTAGAATTCCGTAGCCAAAATGGCAAAAATATACCCTTATAGTTTCGTCATGTCCGTCCGTTCGTCAATCCGTCCATTCGTCCCATGTCACAGCCATTTTACTCGGAAACTATAAGACGTCTCTTATTAAAATTTTAACAGAAGGGTGGGGTTTGTGTGCCGCTACTTAGTTTTGTAGTAAAATTGCTGATTTTTACGGGGCCCGGGGGCAAGTGCCATACATGTAAGTAATTGTAAAAATTTTTGTTTTTCCAAATTTCATCACGTTGCACATCAATCGATATTTCTATTAAAAAAACATTGAGGTTTTGTTTGAACATTTTTTAAGTTCGGAAATATTTTCACTAATGTAAAGTATAAAAAAATCATTCGAATCCAAATTTGATTGCATTCCAAAGTAGATTCAAATCCATCCAAAAATTATGAAAAAAATTGAGAATTTACAAATTCTTTCAATGAAAATAGTTTTTGAACATTAACGGTTAAAGCGTTTTCGCGTTATCTCCAAAAAAAACCTCTTGCATATGAAGATTGAGATGAAGAGAAAGGGTGGTCCCTTTGATAATTTTTTTTCTTATTACGTTGAAGGTACGGAAGTCTCCATTATGCGTGGTCTGACACTCCAGCATTTGGCCCATTTAGATATTAGGGCGTTTTTTAAAAACATTATACTTAAGTTAAAGTTTTTTATTTTTTCTTAGAATCGCAAGTACTAGTATAGATACTACCAGAACAGTAATATGGTCCTACTTTGCTCCTAGGGTGTTAACCATGCTTCATCGTTTTTTTTGTGTCCTTGCTTTTCGAGTTAAAGAAATAACTAATTATCCTCTGTAATCTAAAAAAAAGAAGTTTTAAATAGAGATAATAACTTTTTTCTGTTCTTACCTCAATAAGACTGTTTTTATATCCGAACAAAGTTTAAATGGTGCATAATTCTCCAAAAAATATATCGAGCTATTTTTATAACTGTACAGTATGAGAAGACCTAAGTCAGTTTCACGTACCTACTGAAATTTAAAAAAAAAATTGGCGGGAACCATCTTTTTTTTTTCATTGTAATATTTCAGTGCCTCCAGTGAATAACGGCATAATTCAAAATCGGCACTTTTCAGGAGACACAAAAAACAATACTTCGTTGTCGACGCTAGCGTTTATAAATTGAGCTTCAAATGCATTTTTATAAAAGTAATGGAGTTTAGCTTTGTATTGAATAACAAATAATTAATATTTGTAACATGTTAATATATTTTTTTCCCTTTTTCCTCTGATTATGCCCTTAAGTACAACGTGCATAAACGAAGAACACGAATTGTGCCATTATTATATTTAATATTTTAGGAATGACGTGACTTATGAAGCATTTAATGTTCTGAATAAAGAGTTATTTCAGGAAAATATAATAAAACAACCATGGTATAACTTAAATTCTTTAATGAAATCAACTTATAATCAACTGGCAATGGAATCAGCCTCTCTTAATTACGCAAATAATTTTATAGCAATGACGCAAAACGAGATGTTCCTTTATGAACACGATTGAATAATGGTATAAATCCGTTCATGTCTAAACATCACCAGGACGTATTGGACCAAAATCAATAATTACGTTTCTTCAAAATATAACTACGAATATGTCTTTTAGTTCATATGTAATTTTGACTTGAGACCACTTGTTTCTTTGCAATTGTCGGTAACGCCGGATAAAGTAACTTATGCCTTCAATCACACTGGATTTATGCCCTTTGGGTCAATGCAAAAACTAGGTTAGGAAACAGCTAGAGTTACGCCCTTTTGATATGTTATGTAGTTCGACGAGCTGAATCAAATGGGACAATATAAACTAAAAGGAATAACTCATATTATGCCGTTATTCACTGGAGGCACTGATTTGTGTTACAACTTGAAATTGTTTTACGATTAATTTCCTCGCAATGGAAGTAAAAAGTAGAGTGTATAACTCGTATATAAATCCCATGGTGCACCATACAAATTGTATTGAAAGTTCAAAGTTACCCCATAAGCGGGGATACATTATTTACTCCAAAGTGGAACGTCATATTTATATCATTACTAGTATATAGGTATTAGATTATACTGCAAACGTTACAAAAAGAAATGTAGTTTTCTACTACTTGTGTATAATTATATGTTCACTGATATCATTTTTTTAAATAGTTTAATGATTTCTAAAAATGTTTTTGTAACAATTTTGGCGCAAAGTAGGACCATATTACGTATCACAAAAAGTATCACAGTAGTTTCAAATCCACTAACGCTTCTTTTCTGTGGGATATTGAAGTAACTCAATGGAAAGTCGATTACTAGGTAGGTATACATTGGAACTCCTTTCGGGTCCTAGTAGAATCAATAGAGCTCATGATTCTGAATTGGAATATAGAATAACAAAATATTGTAAACACGTCCATTAACTTTATGACTCCTTACCTGAAGTTGACTATTTTTTCATGAAGTATCAGATACCTAATAGTAGTGCCACAGAATACCTACTTCACTTTTCAGGCCCCTGTCTCGATAATGTGACAGTAGTAAACGTGGCAGCAAAATATTCAAATTTTGTACTTTTCAAACATGACTTCTCTTAGCCACGTCTCCTTTTGTAACTTTTTGGACAATGGGCCTGTGTCGACATAGTAAGGTTATATAGGTATGGGTAGATACCTAAATACACATTAGTGCTCTCCCTTATGGGAGAGGGCCTAAGTGATAGTTCAGAATTGGATACGGTTACCAACTTTTAATATGTTGTTTGGTGGCAAACAAGCATATACGGCCCGCCTGATGGTAAGCAGTCACCGTAGCCTATGGACGCCTGCAACCCCACTTACTCGTACTTGATTTGTATTTATACAACACTCATTTAGCTTGACCCCGTATAATCCGTATATTTATCTGCTTCAAAACTTGTACCGCAGTTAAATTTCAGCCAATTCCCGGTGTGTCTGATTGAGCTGAAATTTGGTATACTTCTGTAATTTACATGACAATTCCAGCTACTAGGTACAGTCAGCAATAAACGTGTGTAAGGTACCAACGAAATATTTTTGGGAGTTATTTGTTTATGTTGCACTTTTCTTTTGATATAATTCTTAATTATTAATCAGGTAAAAGGTAAAATGCAGACTTGGCGTCCATCATTTACGATTCTGATTTTTGATCCTGCCTCGCCTTCTGATGAGATTTTGTGAGTTACGTCCCGAGCTCCTGATTAACACTCACAAGAATTTGTACAAGATGCGAGCATTCGTGAAAATATCTGTCCCAGAGTTTTATTACATTAACTAGGTACTAGACGTTTTATTTATGTAACAAAAAAAAGAAATAAGGGCATTAAATATAATCAAAAAACTTTTAAATTTACCTATTTAATAATTTAGACTGTTTACGAGTTAGTTAAAATACGAAATACTTGTCCTGAAGCGCCATCGCCACTCACGTTAAGATTACACGCTTCGTAAGAAAATATAGCTAATTCAGCTGTTTAGTGACATAAGCAGAGAATTAAATATATTTAAGCCTGTTTCCAGTGTTTCCACTCATGCCAAAATTAAATGTAGGTAGGTATCTAAAGCAATCACTAACTTATTTTCCACCGACTTCAAGATTTCGAAGGAGGAGGTTATCAATTCGTCGGGATCTTTGTTTTTTTTTTTGCTATTTTTTTTTATGTATGTTCACCGATTATTCGAAGACGGCTGGACCGTTTTGGAATTTTTTTTTTGTTTGAAAGAGTATATACTTCACAGTTGGTCCCATTGTAACCAGGTCAGGATCTGATGATGGGAACATGGAGAAATCGAGGGAAGTCTTAAACTGTTATAGGCACACCTCTAGTGATTTGAGTATTTTTTACAGCAGCTCGAGCATTTGCTGTTGGCAATGTGGATGCTAAGTGAAGTCGGTTCTTTTTTGTTTATAATTATTACATTATCTTTCGTCTATGAGAGCAATGTGTCTTTTGCAACATACTGCCCATAGTATTGACATCATTAGTGATGGGGCTAAGACGTATCGTTTGTCAAATTTAGCGATTATTTATGAATTGTTCGAATCGATTTTAGTACAACCGATTTTTTCTTGTTATATGCCTATATATTTTGTATCACAAATCTTCTCAAATTATAACAATAAGAATAAGAGAATAAGAATAATGTTTATTGACTTAAACCTAATACAAGTGTAAGTAATATTTCCACAGTACGCTAATAGCTTAAGAGAGACTTATGTATTAGGTTTGAAACAGTTTCACCGGAACTGAGCCTCTGTCTCCCGAACTAGGCGGATGCCTGTGACTCGGAAGTCAGTGATTCCACCGAGAATATGAGTTGAGATGAGTTGTATGCAATTATGCCTAATATACAAAAATAAATTAAAAAAGGAAAACTTAACTATAACAAAGCAGAAAATAAAATTATTTAGGAAATTATCATTTAATAATTGTTATCTACTAATTATGTATGGCATTATAATAATTCCATAATTAATACAATATGATAAGAAAGTCTTATATTGTCTATTGATTACATAATCGATTTTATCGACTTACTGAAATGTTATATGAATCGGAACAGCAGACATGGTCACAACACTAAATTTAAAAAAAGGAGGCGTACACCGTAACTGTTTGCATGCTAAATTGTTATCGTAAAATATTCAATAACTAATATATGAAAAAAAATTACATTAATTAAGTTATGTTTATTAAAAGTGAAATATTGTGTTTACGTACATGACAAGCTGTAAAATCGTTATGGGATTTTGTTTATAATTTCAAAGAGTCTTGCGCGTTTACGTTCTACGGGCGTTGCGATGTGTCAAAAGTTCATTCTTACAGATTTTGAACTATAATAAAGAATTCAAATTAGCTAAAGGAATCTGGTCGGCTAATTTGCTGCAAATTGCATACCATGCAGAAATTCGCCCAGCTGGCTTCGAAAAACAGTGATCTCTACCAAACGGCTGTTTACATACATTTTAGGAGTAGATAAATAATTAAAAATACGTACCTAACCTCAATCTTAAGGTATAGAGGTTAGGTTAGGTAGGTCTTTTTAATTATTTGTCATTACTTTTGTCAGTATGTACTATACAGGGTGTCTCATTCAAATCGGTCAGTATGGGAAAGTCTGAAACTATAAGACATACGAAGATCTGTTCTGAGGAACCATGTCATCGATTTTAATAACAAGAAAAACTGCATTCATACATTTTAAAAAACATCTGTACTCCGTTCGGGAATCGAACCCGCTTGTTTTGAAAAAAAAACCATTGTTTCCACATACTTTAATTTATTTGAGTAAAGCTTGTCCCAGAAAAAAATGTCGTTTATTAGTTAGTATGAAATAATGTAAGCAATAAAAAGTTACCAAATTTTTGACAACAGTTTATTAGAAATGTAGTAAACAAAACGTATTTTTGTTATGTTTTTGTTCTATTGTTTATTCATCCAGAAACTTCGTAATTTTCTTTTGATACCTACCATCAGGTTTTGTACATCAGTGTCTGTGATTAGTTTTGAAGCTGCATTCCATTTTCGCTTGAAGTTTTCAACTGATGTGGCGTTAGTTTTATGTTTTAAGAGCTTCTGCTTCATACGAGCCCAATATTTTTCTATAGGTCGTACTTCAGGACAGTTAGGAGGATTTTGGTATTTTTCCACAAATTCGACATTATTGGCTTTGTACCATTTTATCACATTTTTAAAATAGTGGCACGTGGCCAGATCAGGCCAAACCAGAACTGGCTTCTTGTGTCGCTTAAAAAACGGCAATAATCGCTTTTCCATGCACTCTTTAAGGTATATATCGCCTTTCATAGTTCCTTTAGCAAAGTATGGAGTGCTGCGTTTGCCGCAAGAACAGATCGCTTGCCACACAAGAACCTTGTTCGCAAATTTATCCGTTTTTATGACATTGTACTCGTCATTGATAGTTTTTCTATCGGTCCCCGAATAAAAATGATGTCCCGGCAGTGATTTAAAATCAAGCTTGCAATATGTTTCGTTGTCCATCACAATACAGTATTTTTTTGTCGTTAATTTTGAATACAGTTTTCTTGATCTCGTTTTAGCGTCAGTTTCTTGTTTCGAATTTCTATTAGGCACTTTAGTTTGTTTGAAAGTCTTTATAGAATTATTTTTCTTTACTCGTTGCACAGTGGATTTAGACGTTTTAAACTTTTTAGCTAAATCTCTTACAGATGATGTAGGTTTTTTCAGCAAAGCAGCTATGATACTCTTCTCAATATTTTTCTTAACAAACCCGGTCTTCCGACCACTTCCAGGACGCCGTCGAATACCGCCAGTCTCTCTGAATTGTTTTAGGACCCTTTACACAGTTCTAACAGACGTGTTTAGCTCCATTGCCACTTTTTTCGTGAAAATGCCTTAATATTGGACATATTTGTACAATATTTTCTCATGAAGTTTTTCTTGTGGAGACGAGATCTTTGAAAATGTGACTGTGACAGATTTTTTTCTAATATTAAATAAAGAACCGAGATGCATTTAACATATAACCAGCCAGTTACAACCATTTTCATTGAAACCTGATATACCAACGCTGCGTGAACTAACGACATTTTTTACTGGGACAAGCTTTAGGTGCTCGAAGTGACCACCGCCCTTTTCAATACAATATTCAACACGAAAAAAAAAAATTAAAGTATGTGGAAACAATGCATTTTATTCATTTTAGACATCATGTTTCATACAGACATTTACTGCTTAAGACCTACACAATCGATATCTAAATAGAAATAGTGTAGGTTTTTTCTTCAAAACAACCGAATTCGATTCCCGAACGGAGTACAGATGTTTTTTTAAAATGTATGAATGCAGTTTTTCTTGTTATTAATATCGATGACATGGTTCCTCAGAACAGATCTTCGTATGTCTTATAGTTTCAGACTTTCCCATACTGACCGATTTGAATGAGACACCCAGTATAGTACATACTGTGAAAAGTAATGAAATAAAGGCATTTGTATTTTGTATTTGTAAAAATGTTAGTTAAATAGACAACAAAAACTGTCATTAAAAGGCCTTTGGTAGAGAAAATCTTTATTTTTAACCCAGGCAATGTTTAACATGGTCTACGATTAAGTATATGGAATTTTCTGAGGATATTTGGAACTCGGACTTCGAACTCGGACACAATAATGAGAGCAACAAAAACCCGTCTGGTTAGATTGCTATTCTATCCTTATTGCTAGATCCGGACATCTGGCAGCTTTTAATGGATGGATGTCAGGCTAGTCAAATTATTGAAATTAACATTAGAACAAAAAACATTGCGTAGTATTACGGAAACAAAAACAGCAGGCGAAAAACTATGAATTACATTATACGTCGTTTGGCATCACTTTCCCCTTAACATAAACTTTTGACAATGATATAATGTAATTATTCGTATAATTTCTCATAATATTGCATCCAACCCAGAACTCTAGCATTTGTTTTCTTGAAGTGGTTTACATTATTTACATTCTTTGACCTCCACCACTTTATAGCTGCCAGATATCTAGATCTAGAAATAAGCATAGTATAGGAAACTGACTGTTGAGGTTTCGTGGCCCTCATTATTGTGTCATATCTGACGTGGCTAGCTTTCCGTCTATAACCCGATTAAAAGATGCCTACAGACGAAAACAACTTAAATTTGACAACTGGAGAAGATGGCGCTGCCCTGCTCTATGGCCCGTAAATTACCTACTTGGTAACTATGGTTGTAAAATGACTGGCACCCAGTAGGCGCTTTTTAGTTGAGCTATCAAACTCGGGTTATCGAGTATTTTTGAGATTATTTATTCCTCTTTTACGGGTTATTTCGTTATGATCCCCAATTTCTGATCCCCTTATTTATTTATTTATCGTATGGCATTACGAGTCACTGGATTATTTTTATATATATTTATTTATCCCCTGAGGATCCCTCTTATGATTAATCGTAATTATTCCGTTGTGAATAAATTATATATTTTCTATTACTTTCTGATTGCCTAGCCAAAATATAAATACATTTGGTACTGCCACGAACAAAATGTTTACAAAAGTATTTTTCTCTCGACTGTCCTTGCCTTTTACAATGTTCGGGACTTGCGGGGGATCCGAACGAAATAGCAAATTTTCGGGATCGGAACACAGCGAAGTATTAGATGTTGTCCGGAAGGAGACGTGTCGTGGTTTATATGGGAGCTAGGAGAGGACAGACTCTATACAATAGGGTGGAGCGAAATCCAAAATTCTTGAATTCAATGGAACCGCACTAAAATGATGTCTATTTTATTTATTTAAGGGAAAAAAATAAAAAAATCGCGTTATATACTTTTGTTTTGGCCCTGTACCATCAATAATATAAAGCAATATACGTATGCTTTTTATAATAAGTTTTATTCATTAACTAGTTATTTTTGTTTATAACATATTTTTTATGACACAGTAAAACCACGTAAATAGGGTTTTTATGGAAAAGGGTCTTTAACCAGGATATTGTGCACAAATTCGTGTTTACAACTTATTAAGTAACTGTACAAACGATTGTGACTGTGATAAGATAATAAAAGTAATAGTAGTAGAAGTACATATATACTAAAAAAATACGTGTAAACATGACCCATAAAGGGCGTAAGCCCTTACTTATTTTAATTCAACATGTGAGTAACCTTTTTTTGCAGTAAAATGACACTTTCGTAATCAATAACATCGTTACTTTAGCACTAGGTAGGTACTAGCACAAGAATGTCGAAAAAAAGTCAAATAAATATGTTTTTACAGTGTAGCATTTTACTTGTTTGCATGGAATCATGAAATTGCTGTTCAATATAAAATGTTGGAATTATATGTGACAATCCGCGGGTAAAGGTACTTTATGGCGGTTGGCGGTTACGCTATTGCTAACGACGCTACAATACTAATGCGCTGCTTCGCAACGAAAGCGCCAACCGCCATAAGGTATTTATACCCGCGGAACGTCACATATATTATTTCATAAATACTACACTAAACTTGTGGTAATTTCTTATTACACATTTAATAAATATTATTAAATTTAAATAAAATATCCAAATACACTCGCCAGCAAATAATACGGGTCAGTGACAAAAACCCTTATATTTTACAAATTAATAGCGGTATGTGCAGGAAACTTACTGTGTAAAAACATGCGACAGTGTGCGGCAATGAGTGCTCGTATCTATAATAAGACGAATAAACAACTAAATATATACCCATTAAACCGTTTCGACTGTAAAATAAAATTAATATTTACGATATATCACGTCCCAATTAATAACTTGTCATGTTCACTAGCACGCTTTCACACACGTTCACTCTCTCTCTCTTATACACACACACACACATTTACACACACGCACACATACTCGTAAATACACACACACAAGTACACAACCACGTCAGGTAAAAAGTGTTATTATTGTATAATAATAATTTCATAAGTTAAGTTTCCTTTTAATTTATTTTGTATATAAGGCACAACTGCATACAACTCGGCTCAACCCATATTCTCGGTGGAATCACTGACTTCCGAGTCACAGGCATCCGCCTAGTTCGGAAGACAGAGGCTCAGTTCCGGTGAAACTGTTTCAAACCTAATGCATAAGTCTATCTTAAGCTATTAGCGTACTGTGCAAATATTAGTTATACTTGTATTAGGTTTAAGTCAATAAAGATTATTATTATTATTATTAAAGAGAATTTAATATCGAATTAAATTGAACCTTCAATGTTCTACAAGAATTCTGGAAAAAGTTTTATTTAAAAAAAAAGTCGAATTTGGTACCAAATTTAAATTGAGCTTATTTCACTTTTGATTGTTTTCTCACTTTTGTTTTCAATCAGTCAAAGCAAAATGATAAAAGGCAGTTTTTGTTGACTTTGATGGTCATTATTGAATTACTATCATGTCGCTAACACAAGATGAATGTACACGTATCGTCACTTTATTACAAGAAGGCAGAAGTCAGAGATATACAGCAAGAAGAACAGGCGTGTCACTATCTACGCGCAGAGGCGGAAGACTGCGCTCCACTATTGGCTATCTACAGCTATTAGGTCAAGTTTGGTGTTATTTTTATGTAAATTAAGGACGGAAGCTTATATGATTCAATAAAAATTTGCATTTAAAATAACATATACACGAAAAAAACATATACTTTGCATAATAAACGAAAAATAAAAATGCATTAGTTTAAATTTCGTAAATTCAGAATTTTTACGTTTGAGTCTTTTAAACGTGTAATATAAAAAGTATAACTAACAAGTAATTTTTAAACAAATATAAAAATATTAATAAGTGCGCGGCAGAGCAATTTATGGACCGCGGGAACTTTCTTTTTTTTCTCTTTTTGAGGGCTAGTTACTAGTTGTAGGTAACGTTATGAGGGTACTATTTGAGTATATACGTTACCAACTTTAATCAAATAAACATTCGTGCGAAGTAATATCGCCCCGTCAAAAGTGCAATGAAATTTCTGACTGCAGTCTCCACATACAATGAACAATTTTCATTATATTTTTATGTATGTAGATACATGATGTATACATTTTTATTATATCATAAAAACGCTCATATAGAACCTAAAAAAATAAAATTGGTTTCTGTGCGAATTTGTAAGGACTAATGAAATTCTAAATGTTTGGAAGGGGAGCCCCTTCCTAAAAATTTTTCGTATCTCGACTCTACTATAAATGATGTAGATACCTGTAGATATAGTATACCAGATGTAGTACTAATGAAACCAATTTTTGTTGTCCTGTCATTTTATCGCAACTGTATCGTTTGACGCACGCGCGGAAACGAATAGAGAATACTCATTATAAGTCTTTCCACTCCCCCAGGTACGGCCCGTATTGCAAGATATCTCAGGACTGGTGAAGTGATGACATACTTTCCGCCATTGCTTCAAAGTAGTAAGTATCTAAAGCACTACTTACCCTAGGGTAGACCGAGGCGAGTCGAATCGCCCAGCGAAACGGGTCAAGCATTTTATTATTCCATACGCGGGCCGCCGATTGACTGTCTGTGGCTACTAGCCCACCCGCGATCTTATGAATTTGACAAAAAATCTTAATTTGAACCGTTTCGCCCTGCGACCCGATATGCCTCAGTCTACCCTACTCCTATTCCAGGTTTCTCGTGGTAAGGTAAACGGTATTAAATACCTATAAATAAATTTTACTTTATTTGTCCCCTGATTTTTGGAACATGACTAGTTATATTTAGTTACATTATTGGCATAAGTGCAAACGCTTGGAGCGAGATGTCAGAGAAGAGTATTTAGTTGGTAGATATGTAAAGAGTGTATAATTGGTCAAGCGAAAATTTACAATACATAATTACTATTAAGTCGTTTGTTAATTAAATATTTATTGGATTGCATAAGAAATCGATTTTTAACAAAATTAACTATTTTAAAACATAGGTCATATAGTCGCACAATACCGTATTCAAAATTTGAGAGTCTATATTAAAACAGGTTATTTATTTATTATTATTCTATCAACTTTATTTTGGATTTCACGTCCCGGTTTTTTTGCGTGGGGATACAGATCCAACACGCAGAGGCACTTTGGAGAATTTTTATAATTAATACACATCTAGAACCCCTTAGGGAATGCAACCCGGGTTTTATTGGTATGAAAGAACCCGGGTAATAAACGAAAACCCGGGTTTTTTTCATACAAAAAAACCGGATTGCATTCTCTAGAACCCGTTCACGGATACCAGTGAACCGGTTCCAGCAGAAGTTGAGGCTATTGTAAATAAAGTGGAATGAGTAGAAGTATGGCTGGGCCAGTGATTGATCTCTTGCAAAGAGGTCCGGACACCTTATTAACTTTATAAATGGCAATGGGTACGGATACTTAATTACATATTAATAAATTTTCACTTGACACTTAAGGAGTGTTGCTGATTATGTGTAAGCTTTTTGTACTGTTATCCATCACGATCGGTTACTAAAACTGCATCAGTAAATATACCTGTCAGATTCTCCGGCTCTCTTCTTTCCAAGACAGTGAAAGACTTTCAAAGCTACGGATTAACGTGCCGACACATTATAAGTATTCGAGTTTATAATCAATTGGGGTCTTAACATCGCGATAAGAACGAACGTACCTAATAGTAATAGATGTCTAAGTACAGGCTGTTTTAGAAAGTTTAACATCTAAGTATTTAAGTAGCTACAATAACTTGTATAGTTTCATCTTGTCCACTGTTGTTCCGGAATCAGATGACTGTTTTAAATTGTCTGGTAACAGCTCAATTCCTAATATTTAGTATTTTTAAAAAGATACACTTAATAACAAAATACCGACGTAAAATCAATGTATGGTAATTATGCCTTAACACCTATCTACAGAAACAAACACGGGTTTACACGGTTTGCATATGATCTTGACTTGTGACACAGTAAAAAATGAGTAAGTACTTACATACAATAATATGTAATGTGACTAAAGTAATAAAATGAAGAATGTATTTGACCCGCTAGTATGGCGCCGTGACTTTACATGTCAATCGCGACAAGGCAAAGTTCGAATTGCCTTATCAACAGCCAACAATGTCATAACATTTGCCTGAAAACCTAATTTCCTAACTATAAAAATGACGCTATAATATGGCGGTGGAGTTGCGATTTACCTTCGTTCTTACATCCCCTATTCAATTGTTAATGTATCTGCCAGTTCTTCTACTTCTGATGCCGCAGACTATATGTTTCTCGACGTTTCCCTCGCTCATTCCAAACTTTTACTTGGCGTTTTTTATTCCCCCTCCCTTCACGTTAATTACTTTGATTCTCTTGAGAAACTTCTCGAAGACCTTATGCCTTCTTATAATCATCACATTCTTATGGGAGATCTAAATACGTGCCTTCTGAAGGATGACAGTCGATCCCGGCGCCTTAAATCCCTGGTAGATGCATGCAATCTAACTATTCTCCCTTCAGACGCCACACACTATTTTCCAAATTGCTCGCCTTCTCTTCTTGATTTAACTTTAGTTTCTTCGACTTCTCATGTGTCTAAATTTGGACAATACTCCGCGGATGCCTTCTCATATCATGATCTGCTCTATATCTCTTACAAAATTCGTCCTCCCAAATTTAAATCAAAAATTCTTTTGCAGCGCAATTTTAGTGGATTAAATGTGGAAAAGCTTCGAGATGACGCTTTAACAATCGATTGGAGCAGTATCGCTCGAGCGGGTTCGGTAGACGATCAAGTTTCTCTCTTTAATTCGCTCCTCATACAACTTTATGACGCTCACGCTCCTGTTCGTGCAATAAAAGTCAAGCATCTCCCTGCTCCTTGGCTCACTGAGGATATTAAAGCCCTTATAGAGAGGAAGAATCAATCTAAATCTAAGTATAAGGCTAACAACTCTGAGAAAAATAAACTTAAATATCATACCCTGCGCAATCGCTGTAGCACTATATGTCGAGATGCTCAGAGGCGTCATATTCACAGTTCTGTTGAAGATGGAAATCCAGCCAAAGTGTGGAAATTTTTGAAAGGTCTCGGAGTTGGCAAATCTCAACAGGCAACCAATTTAAACAATATTAGCGTTGACCAGCTTAACCAGCATTTTTCATCGTCCACCTGTTTCAGTGGTCCTAAGAAATCTAACTCACTTCATCATCTTTCATCACTTCCTGTCTTAGATTTCTCTTCTTTCTATTTTAGCCATTTCTGTGAGAGTGATGTTAGGAAGGGTATATTGAATATCACTTCTAACGCCGTTGGTGTTGACTGTGTTAGCCGAAATATGATACTCCCTCTCCTTGATTTGTTTGTTCCTATTATCACCGGTATTCTGAATTTTTCCATTTCATCAAGTACTTTTCCCAGTCTGTGGAAGGATGCCAATATTATTCCTTTACCCAAAAAATCCAACCCCAGTTCCTTCTCTGAGTATCGCCCCATCTCCATTGTTCCTTTCCTATCCAAAGTCCTCGAACGGCTAGTGCATCAGCAACTAACTTCCTTCCTGAATAGAAATGACCTCCTAAACCCATTTCAATCTGGTTTTCGTCCGGGCCACAGTACTACCTCGGCTCTTGTCAAGGTTACCGATGACATCCGTTTGGGTATGAATGACCAGAAGCTTACAGTTCTTGCACTTCTAGATTTCAGTAATGCCTTTAACACGGTCGATTTTGACATTTTGCTCGCGTTCTTACAGTCTCTTAACATATCGGCTGCAGCGATTGACTGGTTCCGCAGCTATTTGGTTGGTCGTCGGCAAATAATAAAACTAGATTCTTCGTGTTCTTCCTGGTGCAGCACATCAGCTGGTGTCCCACAGGGTGGTGTGCTGTCTCCTCTTTTATTTTCTATCTTCATTAATTCCATAACTCTTGATCTCTCTTCTTCGTATCACCTCTATGCCGACGACCTTCAAATATATTCGCAGGGTATGCATAGCAATCTCAATTCAGTTATAGAAGCCACGAATCTTGATCTGCTCCGCATATCAAATTGGAGTCAAAATTACGGTTTAAAAGTAAACCCCCTAAAGTCACAGGAAATTGTGATGGGTAGCGCTAAACAAATCTCCAAAATTGACTTTCTCAGGCTCCCTCCGATAGTCTTCGATGGTATCCAAATTCCTTGCTCAGTCGTTACTTCTCCCCATTCTTGATTATGCAGATATCTCCTATTTAGACCTAACCGAGGAGCAACTTAATAAGCTTGAGCGTATTCAAAATGCCTGCATTCGGTTCATTTTCGGATTACGCAAATTCGACCATGTTTCTAGTTTTCGTTCTCAACTCAAATGGCTCCCTATCCGTCACCGCCGTAACTCTCACATACTTTCTTTACTCTTTTCTATACTTTTTAACCCTGCAACTCCCCGCTACCTCAAAGAGCGTTTCTCTTATCTTAATTCTATTAGATCCTCTCAAAAATTGCTCCTAAAAGTGCCATCTTCATCTTCCAAATTTTATAATTGCTCATTTACGTTCCAGGCCGTTCGTTTGTGGAATTCTCTCCCTCTCAACATAAAACGCGCGCAATCTATCGGTAGCTTTAAATCGCAACTTAAGGAATACTATTTATCTCTTCCTTAGGTTTTTAAGTTGACACTGTTGTTTCTTACTGTGTGTATTATATATGTATATATGTACGTATATGTATGTTTATTTTGTATTTATTTAAGTATGTATATTCATATGAATGTGCTGTGTTATCTATTTCGTCTCTTTTGTGTCTATGCACCACCTACTGCTTATTGTTTTTCTCTAGTCTCCACTACCCAAAGGTTGTCTGGAAGAAATCGCTAATTAGCGATAAGACCGCCTGCAACCTCTACCTAAATTTATCTAATTGTAAAATTTGTGCTTGTAACTGTATGAGGTGTGCAATAAAGAGTATTTATTATTATTATTATAATTCCCATACTGGAGGACTAACTTTCATATCATACATATATGTGTAATATAAGTAAACGGAGATATGACGACATATTGACGATAATAATATGACCAGATTATCCATTGCATCATATTTATATATTTCCTTTTATTTCTAGGAACTTAATATTTATTTAAAAATTCAAGATATTTAGCACGTATACATACAAATTTACAGACATACAAAACCAAGACGTATTGGTGTAGCACCACGAAATGGACCCTGCTCAGCGAAACATACATACAAAACGTACATACATACATATGCATTTCATACTAAAACTCTATATACAAAGTGAAATTTATATATTTTATTTATTTCTTATTTGAGAATGTATGATAAATAGCTAAATGTAATAACTTTTTTATATATCTACATAAAATCTTTATATTTACCATCACGTGTCAATCATTGGCAATGCAGTATTTACTATACCTACTTATATTTTTATCTTACGAGTAGATCAATTAATTAATGTATCGTTCTCTATCGTCCTATACGGACCGAGAAAGATTTATCGTTTATCTAACAAACACAATGGTTATGACTATTTTTTTATACATATGAATAAGTAGGCAGGCCTATTCATGCATTCAGCATGTTTAAATATTCAGAGTAACGTTTTCGTTGATTTATTTATTTCACAACACGGTGAGGCTAAAGGTAAGCCATTGAGTAATAAATTAAATTTTGCTTTTACTACTACACTACTTTTACTATATATATTTGCAAATTCGTCGAAAAAATATTAAGCTAAAGTCATACAGGTCATTGTTACAAATTGCAATAGAGAAGATAAATTAAGCAACTCACGCTACACATTGCGTGATTTTGAATTCTGGCAGTCAGGTCAGGCAATGAACCATATTCATGGAAATAAGAGAGCCTTCTTGTCTCGTTTCATTTCAAGGTGTAAAAGTGCAGTTTATCAATTAGCAGGTGACTGATGGATAACAAATACCGATCAGTGCATCGTGTGATGTAGTTGAGATGTAGTTGAATGTGGTCACTCGATGAGGTGTCAGTGTCGTATGCTGAACTCCTGCATGTTCCTAAAACATCTCAAAATGCGGGGTCACTCTTCATATGCGGGCATTCAAAGAGTATTTTTGCGTTTGTAGAATAATGCGAAGTTTAATTAATTTATAGCATTTATTAAACAGAATTCACATAAAGGTAACATACAAAAAATTGATTTATAAATATATTATTAAATATGGATAGGCACTAAAAATATTAATTGATAAAAATACTGCCACGCCTAATAACTTCATTACAATTAGGTGAAACATACAACACAATTTAATTTTACACAATGTCGTGCACTTAAAACAAACTAAGTTAAAGATCACTGTATCGTTAAACTATAAAATCTCATTCAATTTGGATTTGTACTTGCAGAAAATATTAGGTCATCAACATCGGCAGTGTATGTCAAAACATAGAAACTGGCAAGGCAAGTAATGCGTGCGTACTTTTGATTGAGGGCGTCGCGCCTCATAGCGGTGGATTTCTTTGTTATGTTTCTTTGTGAGACAAGTTGACAGCGACGCGAGGCGTGTGGCGGGACAACCACGAGTAACTTTGCGTTTCCAAACGAAACGGACGACCCTCACGCGATATGCTGACCCCCACGACCGGACCCTGTGACCCCCGCGACCCGCGGCTGCGGTGGCAGCAGTGCCGCCTGCCGCCCAACCGTACACGGCAACGCGGACACGGACAAAGTTAGTCGTAGCTGTTAGATACGCCGCAAATCACATCGCAGCTTGCGTGCAGTTTTGTTAGATGTCACATATATTATATTATTCTATTAAAGCCACAATATAAACGAGAAACTGGATACAAAAACGGTGATTCATGCTTAAGGATAAAGCTTAAGCAGGAACTTGCTTCTAATAGGAAATATTACATTGCATTTTTTTAATTACAAAGGTAGACGAAACATTCTTTGTTACTTTGCATTATTAGAACGCAAGCTCCAGCTTCGACGGCCACCCGAAAAGTTTCACAATTAAGTGGTCCACGTAAAAAATAAAGATACAACACTGAGATCATCTTAGTATAATTTTCACAGGTCAGATCCCAACACAAAAAGCATAGAGCATCTTTCCGATTCTTAATGTTAATAAGGCCAAATAAATCATTAATTATCAGCTCAGGCTTAAAATTATTATCAAAGAGTATTGGGTGAAAAATACATTTGGAGTTTGGACGATTCGCCCGAAGACACGGATATTACGTAATATGTTTCTAAGTAATATACAACTTGAACGACAATAGGTACATCATTTAGTAAACATCGTAGCGGTAAAAGCAAAACAAAACAGACGTAGAGTGTCTCGTGTTCCGTGTTAATCACATGTTACGTGTGTCCAATGTAAGGGCTTCGGGCGCAGCGCGGCAGCATCATCCTCGGCGGCACCTTGCCTGTCTCGTCGAATATCTACGGCTATTTACACAAAAAGCTAGAATGTACAGCATTGTTAGATGCGGAAATTCGCCCAAATAATACTACTTAGTTAAATCTTACAACTGAGTCCACTTGCAAATCATGATTGTTAGATTGAGCACTGGAGAGGCGGTCCGCGCGGTTAGGCTGCGTCGGCCCGCGGCGGCAGTGATGGCGTCTGAACCAGCTGCCAAGCGGGCCGAGCGAGCATGGTCTGTTCTCGTCGTATGCTGTCATTGCATCACGACTGCGATCGCGGGGTCGTCTAAGCGGGCGAAAGTTATTGCGGTAACCGCTACGATTGTATAAAGGGATTCATGTGATACTAATAACGCTTGTCAACTTTAAAATATACCTACAATAGTAGTTTTCACCCGATCTCATTGTGGTATAGAGTTGGAACAAAGAAACACTACATTAATGGATTAAAAGTGCGCGACGCGAGCTCGCTGCCTGTATCTATGTCTTACTTTTGACGACTAGTTTTGCCGAGGTCTCGACCTGGCCTGCGGAGGTGATCGCCCGGCAAGTGAAGATTCCGGTGTCCTCCTCGTACGTACTTCCGATAAGCAGTACAGCGTTGTTGCCCTCGTGGATCATCTAAAAATAAGAAAAGAAAACATCTTGTCAAATTTACTCCTAATTCTTGATGGAGGTAGGGAGGTATGACTTGAATTTAGACTTACTATGTTTTGTCTATTTCTAACTAACACAAACCGTCAAAGTGACAAACGATTATTAGTTAAACGAGGTTTTTAAGACGTTTAATGAATCCTTGGGGTTAGTTGTTCCCTAACACGGCACCATGGTGTTCTGGTTATTTGGGAGGAAGCCGGAGCCGAAGCAAACTCGTAGACGAATTTTATTAAATGTAAGGGTATGATTATCTGGTTATTATCCGGATAATATGGCAACTTTCCGGATAATTCCATACAAAAATGGGTACAGATAAGCAAATGCTGCCCCTGCCCGTGTCGGCCGTGTCCTAGGACGCACATTGACACAGAAGCCGCAATTTGGTTATTATTTTTACTCTGTTATTTTGAAATTCTTAAGTCAAAACTCACCTGGAAATCAGGAGTTTCCGGAATTTTTGCGCCTTCACGTAGCCATTGAATAGTTGGTTTGACTTTGCTGGTAATGACAGTCTTGAACTGTGCCGGCTGTCCCTCATTTACAGTGACATCTCGAAGCGGTGTCAGTGTGGGTAAGGCATCAGCTTGATCTGGCTGAGAAACCTTTAGTTTCGCAGCAGCAGTTATTCGTCCACCAGAGTTAAAGGCGACACACTTGTAATCCCCTTCGTCTTCAGGGAAAGCTTCGGATATACGTAGGGTGTACTCATCCGCTGCCCTTGACATTTGGAAGTACTTTGATGGCTTAATTAGCTTATCTCCCTTGTACCACTGAACTGTAGGTGTCGGTTTTCCAATAATCTTGCAACTAAATTCGATAGCTTGACCCTCAGTTACAACTTTGTCTTTGAGTGGCTCGATAACTTCTGGAGGCGCATTTGCAGTTTTAGTTTGAGTTTTCGGCTTATCTTTCGTCGCAGGAGCATTGATGTAGCATTCGGCGTCGCATCTTGCTTCTCCAGCAGTGTTAATAGCTACGCATTCGTATTTTCCGGAATCCTGAGGGTACGCTTCAAGAATCAGAAGAGTATACGTTCCGTCTTCTTCTAATATTTTGTTTCTAATGTCAGGTTGAACTTTCTGCCCGTTTTTCAACCAATAAACATCGATAGGCTTAGTACCTGTCACCTTGGTATCAAATCTCACCAGCTGTCCAGAAGTCACATTAACATTCTGAGCTGTCAATGTGAAACTTGGTGGGCTAATACCTCCTCTTCCTTGCCTCCTGCGTTCTTCTACCACAAGATTAGCGCTGCATTTTGCAGTTCCGCCTCTATTCTCAGCCACAGCTGCAAACACAGCAGAATCTTCAATGAAAACTCGTCTGATGATAAGGATAGACTTAGTGCTGAACGTATGAATTTGGAAATCTGCTGAATTCTTGATCGGGAAGTTCTCTCTATACCATTTGATGGTTGGAAGTGGATCGCCGTCAAACTCTACCTCAAATCTAGCCTGTTCCTGTTCAAATACTCTACAAGGCTGCATCTTCTTGGTGAATACTGGTGGATTGCTGGGCTTGACAGGACCTTCGACTACCCTCTCGTGAGTTTGGGCCTTGTGTTCAACTTCCGTTGTCTCAGTGGATGTGATTTTTCTCGTGATTTCTGTGTCACCTACAACCTCTTTCTGTACTTGTTTCTGTTTAGCTACATGAACTTCCTTGCCGTGAACAGTAGATTCAGATGGATCCGGAATTCTTGGCTTTTGAACAACTTTCTTTTGTGTTACTTGTTTCTGTTCTACCACTTGTTCGGACTGCTCCCTGTAAATTAAGACGTTTAAATTTTTATCAATGTTTCCACATTTTAGATCCTACTCGACCGATATTTGTCGCAACACATGAATCAGGCGATTAAAAGGGGAAACGCCACCAGCGTCATGGGGACATTATGCCATACCACAAGGAGATCGGCTAAACGGGGTATTTTTGTTATAATTTTGCAAGTTGGTAGGTATATTTTAATTATTGTCTTTATGAATAGTTTTCAAGTTAGTTTGATATATTGTAATTTGTCACTTTTAGGGATAATAATGTATTTTACATTATTTATTAATCGCTTAGGATGAAAAACAAACTAGTCTAAATATCATTTTGATTGATGAAGTAAGTTAGCGACCTTAAGAAAAAAATATTTGTTTAACAAAGTTTGTATGAATTTTTTACTACAACACTAATTAACTTTCAGTAAGTAAGGTTATCTAGTATTTATATATCAAAATGTTTTACTGTTTCAACTACCCTATCTAATAAGTAAATTTTCATATCAGGAATTAATAATATTATTTAAGACAGACTGGCATATAAAAAGCCGTATGTAAACATAGTTTTAAAATATTACTTACAAAGTATCTTCATACTTCTGTGCCATTCCCTTGGCAGCAGAAGCATTCACGACTTTCTCCCCAGGGATAGCGTACTGGTGTGTTGATTCTCTCAATCTGCTTTCCTTTACGACTTGTTCATTTTCTAACTCTTGGAGTTTGTTGTAATATTCTTCGCTCTTCTTCTTCTTTACGGATTGTTGCCACTCTGTGTCGGGTTCCTTGTGAACTTTAGGTTTCAACTCGGGCCTATGGTCAATAGTACCCTGGCGTTGTTGTGTTTGCCTCTCTTCGAAAGTTTTCTCCAACTCAGTTTCAGTTCGTTGATATTGTGTTGTTTCATCATACCAAGCTGTACAGAATCAACATATTATGTTAGAATCAGTTGAGAGTATAGAGCAACCAATTTACCCTCAAGACATACCTCTCGCAGGTTCCGATGGTAAGCCGGTAGAAGCAGGTGGTTTAGCTGCATTTTCTTTTTAAGGACAGTGAAGGAAGGACAAAAGGAAGCCAAAGGGTTTTATTTGTGCTGAAGCGGTTTGTAGGTGTGTGCGTGAGTTATGTGTGTTAAAGCAGCTGATTCGATATAAGATACTATATATTTTAACTCAAAGTGGAATAATGATTAAAAAGATTGTAAGCTGAATTCGCATATGTATTTTCCCTACATATAGTGTTATACTCACGTCGAGGAGCGTTTTTCAGAACGCCTCTGTAGTCATCATGTCTGGGAATAACCTTGAGTTCACTTGTTGCAACCGCTTCTCCTGCTGAGCTTCTAGCGACCACTTCAATCTTTCCTGTGTCGTACTGGCGTGTCTTCGGAATATCGAAGTGGTACATTCCATCATACGTTAGCTTGTATCGTGATCCCTAACCACAAAGTTAAATAAAGATTAATGCTTCTTATTCGTTTGAACTATTGTTATGAAAATGGTAAGTGTATATAGGCATCTTACATTGACGATGGTATTGCCGTTAAGAAGCCACATAACCCTCGGTTTCGGGTGTCCAGTAACACGGCAGCAGAATCTGGCCCATTCGCCTTCTTCAACGGTCACCGGGTCCGGTCTACTAACAAACACTGGCGGAGAACGAGCTTTCTCCATTTCGACAGCTTGCTCAGGAGCCCTAAAAACGATTCCTCTTATATTGTTTTGTACCATAAATTGAGTATGTAGAATCATCAATTGACTAGCACCCAAATCACCTTGCAGTGTTCTATTATTGTTCTCATTGTTTCCTTTACACTCGAATATTGTACAAAACAATAGTAAGATACAGAGGTGCTAACATGCTGACATTACGAAAAAGCTCATAAATATACAATTTTAAACAATGTAGGTATGTAAATTAAAAACTCACACTTGCCACGACGCTTCCATCTCTCTAATCTTCTCGATACTCTTCATATGCTTTGGCAGTTGAGAGTCGTAAACGATGCCAGGCTTGCCAGCGGTCTTGATTATAGCCCGAGTCTCGTCCATGCCGTACAGATTGGTGGCACGACAGACGTATTCACCACTATCTTCGGGGTACACCCATCCGAAGTTCATTGCAACGTAACCGAAGTCATAAATAGGTGTAAAGCGATTCTCTGCAAAAAACACCAATTAAAAGTAGTACATAAAGTGGAAACAGACATTACAATTAAAATAAAATGAAAGTAATGGGATTCGAAATCTCTTCCTCTATATGGTCGGTCAACGTGCTTCCAATTACACCAGACCTCCCTCAATCCATCATGGCGAATCCAGCCATTGCAATGGTGGCTAGTGACAACTGTACCTGTCGCAAATAGCTTAAAATTACTGTTGTTTTTGTGTAACTAGATCTAAGTTAATCATTTCCTCAATTTATACCAATTTGTTTATTTTTGTAATTTAATAAAGTGTATAAAAATTGTGTGTACATGTCTAGTTCTTAAGTACCAATCTATGTCTAATTTTATTGATATTATGTCGTAATACCTAAAATATCTAGATTATAAGAATTTTGTACTAATCTATGAAGAAATGTCCCATAAAAATATCAATTTTAACCCTCCTACAAACATGTAATACTGTAAGCTTATTCGCCAATAAATATATAACTTACACGGCACATACCAGCCACTAGTACGAGCACGCTAAAAACCCATAAAAGAGGCCAGCACTCGTACTCGTTGCTCACTTCTACTACTACTCCCAGCGGGGAAACACCTGCAACTACACTGCTCAAATGTTACAAAGCTAAATAAGTGTTTTTATTCATCTCCCTACATGACCTGGTAAATGGTACAGCGGGTCAGCGCTGCTTGGTTCGACGTGGTAATCCGGTCTGCACACAACAGCTGGTCCTTCGAGCTCCGGATGGAAGAATTCTGCTGCCAATTCAAGAAAGAAACAAGTACGCGCTGAGCTCGATTAATTTCGCTCAGAATCATCATACGGTGTCCGGCTTAACCGCTGATACACCTGCCCGCTTTAGCGGAAGAGCCCTGTGCTATTTACCAGCTTGCTGGACGGACCGCTCGTGTAGAGGCCATACTCCACTTTAAGGCCTGGCAACTTTCGTTGCAACGTCACATGGTTGACGTCTTCACACTGCTTTCGGACGCTCTGGCACTTGCACTTAGCCTTTGCGCGAGATTCAGTGCATCAGGGATTAACGCCCAAGAGTAAGTAAAGTGAACGTAGGGCCGCTTTCACTGCACTAGGCAGTGTCAGCCATTAGGTATTAGGTAGGTAAGGTTAGGGAACCCCACGTGCGTCAAGAAGAAAGAAGAAGATGTCCGATCATACGCTCAAGATGTCTCTTCGCTCACACAAGGGACAACCTGCCAGAGCCATTACCCCGCCGTCTGGTAAAACAACCTCCGGCGAAACTAATACAAGGGACACAGGCACCAGCGGCAACCATAACGACGGCCATACCGTCGAGCCGCCGCCGGCACTGGCGCCGGCGTCCGCGTATTCGGATATATCGGGAGACGAAGTAGGAAAAACGCCAGATAGGAGTCCTCCGGGGACATTGTATAAAATTAACACGTCCGTCCGGGAAAAGGACTGCGTTTCTCAGTGCCGCGACCGCGTTAATAGTGAAGTGCGCGAAAATCGTAGTGCGAATAGTGTAAAGTGCGACGAAAAGTTAGCTTTGTTACTAGCGGAACTCGAGGTTCATAAAGCCGCTCTCGCCGTTGCTAATAAGCAGTCGGAAACTGCCAAATTAAGGCTACAGATTGCCCAGCAGGAGGCGCAATCTGTTAGCGGTAAGACCGAATCTGTAGTCGATAAAGACGAGCAACGTGTGAGAAAATGGGTAGAACGACAGTCCCAGCTAGATCAAAGCAATTATGTAACTAAAATTGAAGCGTCCGCCGCACGCGCTACGCGTAATTTCGCGCCCCGCGAGTCGCATATAAGCACACGTCTGCCGCCCGAGCGGCTGGAAGTTCCGACTCATTACGCTCCCATTATGCATAGGCCCCCAGAATTACCCGCTTTCGACGGTAATATCACCGAATGGATCGCATTCCGTGCCGAATTTGAAGATACCGCGCCGATGAGTAGTCACGTGAATAAAGTCAGTAGGCTTAGGCGCGCGTTGAAAGGCGAGGCGCGTACCGCGGTAAAATCCATAGTATATACCGTCAAGGATCCGTATGAAATAATGGAAGCCTTAGAAAGGCAGTTCGGGGATCCTGAAGAGATCGTATTGACTAAGCTACATAATGTTAAACGCATGCCGCGCCTAGCCGAAGATAACAGCAATATTGTGTCTTTTGCCGCGCACGTCGCAAATGCAGTAGCGACGATAAAATCGTTAAAACAAGAAAAATATCTGTATGCGCCAGAGCTAGTCAACAAGATCGTCGATAAATTGAATCTTATTGTTAGGTACGAATGGGGCAAGTCCAAACAAGCTAATTTGGACTCGCCCGATTTAGTCGCGATCTCAGAATTTCTGTTAGAAATCAGTTCCGCGGTTAAAAGAACGAATCGAAGTAGATATACGAAGTCGCGCGTAAACTCGATATCCTTTCAGCCGGAAAGCAGGTCAGGGCGTCGTGACGCCCCCGCCCACAATCCCGCTCCCGCGTTTTCCCGCGATCCTTCGAGCGATTCGGACTCAAATTCTAGCTACCAGAGCACACGCCCGCGAAGCGATGAAGTCGAAGCTCGCGCGTCGGAGTATAGGTCGCCGACGGTACCTCAAACAAAGCCCCGCGAGGCTAAAGAGCCCGCGTATATGGGAACGAAGCCCAAACAACATTCGGTGCCAGCACGGTTTACGTCTCGCAATAAGTGTTTAATATGTCATAATCACGAACACAAAGTAGAAGCGTGTACTAAATTTTTGAATGCATCGGTAGCCGAACGTTGGGATTGGGTTAAAAATGAAAAGTTGTGTTACAAGTGTCTGGACGCGTCGCACTATGGTCGCTTCAAGTGCAAATACGTAGCTTGTGGCGTCAAGGGATGCGAAGCTGGGCACCATAAATTGCTACACGGTTTGAACGCAACTGCGCCCGTGGAAAATGGTACAAGCAATATTAACACAATTGCGATCCCGCCTACGTATTTGGGGGAAGTGTCCATAGATGCGACGCGGCCGCTAGATACACCACATCAATCGTCGGATCCGACTGTAGCGTTCGTAGGCTACATGGTGCCGCGAACGACGGACGACGAAGTCCTAGCTCCCGTAAACGAGCAGGATATAAAATCAGACATAGTTAGAAACGGATTCGCCTCCGACAACCCGAACGTAATCTCGGACGTAAGTTTAGTCCAGTGTAAAGAGGGTACGTCCCTCAGCGGGGGAGGCGAAAGCGAACGCACAATAGGTTTGCCGCCAGTAGAATCTGTAGAACCCGTCGCGAAAACGGGCACAGAACGCGTCAACAAACCGGTATGTTCCGTAAATAACGTGCAAAAAAGGTCGGAATACCTACCCGACGTAAGTAGGTTTTCGAAATATACGAGGTTAGTCCGCGCTACGGCCCGAGTTTTGGTTGCCGCCGAGGTTTTCAAAGCCAGATTGTCTGTTAGAAATCCAGATACAGAAATGAACGACAATCACATAAGTTGGCAGAAACTTTATTGATCAAACGGAGCCAGAATGAATCGTACGCCGAAGAAATACGACGGCTGGAAGTCGGGCGCGCGCTGCCTGAGAAGTCTTCACTACATCTAGTCGACGTGAAATTGGACAGAGATGGCGTGATAGTGACAGACAGAGACGGAACACATATACCCGTCCTGCATGCTGAAGATGGATTCACAAAATTATTGATCCGCCATTTCCACGAAGTGTCCAACCATGACGATCACGCGACCATTTTCGACGAGTTGAAGCAAAAATACTGCATTGTCAGACTGCGCGGTAGCATTCGTTATCTGACGAATAAGTGCCTGTGGCGAACCTATTTGGCTTGCTTACAACCTGCCTGCGAAACGCTGGCAGCTAAGCTGTCACTCAATATTCTGTGTCATGTCTGTACTTTTATGATTTTTGTCAATTCGTTCAATTACATATTAAAATATTAAATGTTATTTTGGTAAAGAATTATCTTATCATTCGCTTAAAGTTAAGTCCCACAACTGGTGACTCGCGACACTCGTTAATTTTGAACACAGTGTAAACATAGTTCTACAAAATATTATACTAAGTATTAAGAATGCCAGATATAGCAAGCAGCTGCGATTCGGCAGTTTGTCGAGTCAGTGTAAAAATACCACCGTTTTGGCCAGATAAAGCAGCGTTATGGTTTTCTCAGATAGAAGGCCAATTTGAAGTTGCAGGAATTACTGCGGATTCCACAAAGTATTACCATGTGATATCAGTGTTAGAAGCAAAATATGCCGCGGAAGTCGAGGATATAATCGTAAGCCCGCCAGTAGATAACAGGTACGCAACTCTCAAAAAAGAGCTAATTGCCCGTACATCGGCATCGCAGAGTGAAAAACTTAAGCAACTTATGTCGGTAGAAGAACTCGGAGATAGAAAGCCTAGTCAGTTCTTACGTCACCTTCGCAACCTTGCCGGCTCCAAGTATCCTAATGAATTTATTCGCACCGTATGGTCAAATCGTTTACCGTCTCTGCTGCAAAGCCTGATTGCTATGCAAGATGATAACGTACCTTTAGATAAACTAGCTCAAATGGCAGATAAGGCTTACGAAACAAATCCGCAAATGACTACATCCCAAATGTCAGTAGCTTCAACATCTTCAATGCAACCCTCAGTTGTCGACGAGCTAAGCCAAAAAATTGAAGCCTTAACCTCGAGACTCGATGCTATGTCGAAGTCAGCTGGACGCCGCGACTCTAGATCGAGAGCATGGTTCCGTACTAGTCAACGTAACCAGTCCAGAAGTCGATCACCTGCAGACAGCGGTAGGCGGTACTGCTGGTACCACTCAACATTCGGCAACCGAGCAGATAAGTGTATCCCACCTTGTAGCTATCCAAAAAACTAGTTGACAAGTCGCACGATGCGGCTGTCAAATATAGTGATAAAAGCGGTGATTGCCATTCAATGTCTATCCGTTTGTTTGTCACAGATGCTAAATCTAAGCTTCAATTTTTAATTGACACTGGGTCAGATTTGTGTGTTTTTCCTGTGAGTTATTTGCGCGGACAAAAACGTTGTCAAACGGACTATGAACTTTTTGCGGCGAATAATACTGTTATTGCTACTTATGGTTATTTAAGTTTGTCACTTGATTTTGGTTTACACCGTGCATTTGTATGGCGTTTCGTAGTTGCGGATGTAAGCAAACCTATCATAGGAGTAGATTTCTTATCTTATTACAACTTGTTAGTAGATATACGAAACTCTCGCTTAATAGATAATACTACTTCGCTTGCATCAGCAGGTTTTGCCGCACCATGTCCTTCTTGCCCACAAATTAAAGTGATTTCGGGTGAATCTTCTTACCATAAACTTTTGGCGGAGTTTCCTGATATAGTGCGACCGATCGGTAACCCGCAGGAACGCCTATGTAAACATAACACTCAGCATTATATCAGAACAACTACAGGCCCGCCTGTATTTGCACGACCTAGACGACTGGCACCGGATCGTTTAAAAATTGCGCGACAAGAATTTGAAGATATGGAGCGTACAGGTATTGCACGACGATCTGAAAGTGCGTGGTCCTCTCCGCTACATCTGGTACCCAAGAAGGACAAAGGCTGGCGTCCTTGCGGTGATTACCGCGCACTCAACGCGCGTACTATACCAGATCGTTACCCGGTTCGTAATATTGCAGATTTTTCACACAACCTTTTTAATTGTAAGATTTTTAGTAAGTTAGACTTAGTGAAGGCCTATAACCAGATTCCCGTAGCGCCGGAAGACATTCCTAAAACGGCTATTACGACCCCATTCGGCCTATTTGAGTTCCCGTTTATGAGCTTTGGCTTGCGCAACGCAGCGCAGACATTTCAGCGTTTCATGGACGAGGTTTTGCGTGGACTTGATTGCTGTTTTTCGTACATTGACGATGTTTTAGTTGCGTCTGCGAACGAAGTGGAGCACGAAAAACATTTGCGTTTAATTTTTGAACGTTTCAGCGAACACGGTATTCTATTGAATCCCAATAAATGTTTGTTCGCTGTACCAGAAATAGAATTCCTGGGCTATGTGGTTTCATCTGAAGGTTCCAAACCTATTAGCGACAAGGTTAGAGCAATTCAAGATTTTTCACTGCCTAAAACATTCAAGGACCTCAGACGCTTTCTTGGTGCCATCAATTTTTACAGGCGTTTCATAACCGACGCTGCGAAAATGCAGGCCCCTTTGCATGCATTACTTAGTGGGACTTCTGTTAAAAGTAATAACACCATTAATTGGACCCCTGAGTTAGAGAAAGCCTTCAATGCTTGTAAGCAGACTATCGCTAGCGCTGCTTTATTGGCTCACCCTGACCCAAGAGCGCCATTGGCCATAGTTTCTGACGCATCTGATTTCGCCATAGGTTCGGTATTACAGCAGAAAGTACAAGGCCACTGGCAACCGCTAGGTTTCTTCTCTAGGAAGCTAACACCAGCACAAAGTAAATATAGCGCCTACGACCGAGAATTACTGTCAATTTATGAATCAGTCAAATATTTCCGTCATATGGTAGAATTAAGACCTTTCTTTATCATGACGGACCATAAACCCATAGTATCAGCTTTCAAAAAATCCCATGACGCATGTTCGCCTCGACAGTTTAGATACTTAGACTTTATTTCACAATTTACCACTGACATACGGTACATCGCTGGTGAAGACAATGTGGTGGCGGACGCACTCTCAAGGACTGACGCCATAAAAGATGGACTAGACCTGGAAGATTTAGCCGCATCTCAAGCCACGGATACAGAACTTCAAAATTTAATCAAAACCGGTTCATCTCTTATTCTTCAACTAGTAACTTTCGGTAAATCTAAACTCTTTTGTGACGTATCCGGGCCAGTTAAACGTCTTTATATTACACCAGAGTTCAGGAAAACGGTTTTTGACTCTCTTCATCGGCTCAGTCACCCTAGTGCAAGAGCTACTATTAAATTAGTAACTGAACGCTATGTTTGGCCGGGAGTCAGAAAAGATTGCCGTATTTGGGCGCGAACGTGTATTCCGTGTCAAAAATCTAAAGTATCTCGACACGTTCACGCACCAGTTCACGACTTTAAGCCTCCTTCAGAGAGGTTTTCACATGTCCATTTAGATTTAATTGGTCCTTTGCCGAGTTCAGACGGTTATAGATACTGTTTTACCGCCGTCGATAGGTTTACTCGTTGGCCAGAAGCAGTACCGATCACAGATATCACGGCGGAAAGCGTGGCTAAAGCATTTATCGCCACATGGATTGCGCGTTTCGGTTGCCCTGACAGAGTTACTACAGACAGAGGCAAACAGTTTGAATCCAATCTGTTTCGTCAGATTTCAGCGTTAACCGGTTTTAGTCATTTAAAAACTACAGCATATCATCCAGCTGCCAATGGAATGGTTGAACGTTTTCATCGACAGCTGAAGGCAGCAATCATGTGCCACGCAAACTATACTTGGACAGAATCCCTTCCACTCGTACTGCTAGGTATACGCAGTGCCTGGAAAGATGATTTGTCCGCGTCTACCGCTGAACTTGTTTACGGGGAAACCATTAAACTTCCAGGTGATTTCTTTAATAATCTGACATTTGACGGACTTACTGATTATACTGATTTTATAGGTAGGTTGCGTCGTCATATAAAAAAAATACAACCTTCTTCTATAGAGCGCCATGGAACTTCCAAAATATTTGTATTTAAGGATCTGGCTACAGTTTCACATGTATTTGTGAGGCAAGATCTCGTGCGAAAATCACTCGAGCCACCTTATGCCGGTCCTTACCAAGTTTTGAAGAGAAATGACAAATATTTCGTCATTGAAATTTCGGGAAAACCTGTTTCTGTATCAATTGACAGATTAAAACCAGCGTTCATTTTATCAGATGTACCGGGTAGTCCTACTGCTACTCGAGATCCTATTGCTACAGCAACTCCTAAAAAGGTTCTTCCTACTCCTCCCGCCGCGGAGCCTAGGAAGACCCGTTCTGGTCGTCGGGTTTGGTTTCCATGGCGCTATCGACCCTAAGGGTCTGGGGGGGGCTGATGTGGCGAACCTATTTGGCTTGCTTACAACCTGCCTGCGAAACGCTGGCAGCTAAGCTGTCACTCAATATTCTGTGTCATGTCTGTACTTTTATGATTTTTGTCAATTCGTTCAATTACATATTAAAATATTAAATGTTATTTTGGTAAAGAATTATCTTATCATTCGCTTAAAGTTAAGTCCCACATGCCAAAGGTGTCGGACCTGTAACGGGGCCAACCTCACGGTTCCCGTAGGCGACTTACCGCAAGAGAGGCTCATAGCGAATCAACCGCCGCTTACCGCCGCAGCTGAAAATGACGGCCACCGCAGAGAAAAGCGAGGGAACGAACTGTACACACGTCTCATCACACGAGCGATGTACCTAGAGCCCGCTGCCTCCTTATCGGCGCCCTCTACATCCCTACCGCTACGTAAAATGATATATCAGAGCCGTGCGCCTACCGTTCTAAATTCAGACGATGCCACGAACCTTTTTGGCACAGAACGGGAGCTATCCGAGGCAATTAACTCTCTGCCCGATAGACTCAAACATCCCATGACAGAACGGCGCCTGATCCAGAAGAAGATCCCGCCTGACGACCACGTATGGAAGCGCTGGATACGAGAATATCGCCTCAACTTGATGCAGCGATCCAGTGCTCAACAAAGGTCTACGAAGCTACACGTAGGCGACATAGCCGCCGGTACTACGCCACGAGTTACATGGTCTAGAGGCGAAATCGCACAACTCCCGGTCCCGATGACCAATAAGAGTAGCCATTGTATATATATAAACTCACGTAGATGTCCGCCGCCCGGCTTCCAGACTCATTCTCATCTGCTCCACACCAATAGACGGTGCTGACGCACGTGGGGGAGAACTGTCGCAAATAGCTTAAAATTACTGTTGTTTTTGTGTAACTAGATCTAAGTTAATCATTTCCTCAATTTATACCAATTTGTTTATTTTTGTAATTTAATGAAGTGTATAAAAATTGTGTGTACATGTCTAGTTCTTAAGTACCAATCTATGTCTAATTTTATTGATATTATGTCGTAATACCTAAAATGTCTAGATTATAAGAATTTTGTACTAATCTGAAGAAATGTCCCATAAAAATATCAATTTTAACCCTCCTACAAACATGTAATACTGTAAGCTTATTTGCCAATAAATATATAACTTACACGGCACATACCAGCCACTAGTACGAGCACGCTAAAAAACCCATAAAAGAGGCCAGCACTCGTACTCGTTGCTCACTTCTACAACTACTCCCAGCGGGGAAACACCTGCAACTACACTGCTCAAATGTTACAAAGCTAAATAAATGTTTTTATTCATCTCCCTACATGACCTGGTAAATGGTACAGCGGGTCAGCGCTGCTTGGTTCGACGTGGTAATCCGGTCTGCACACAACAGTACCCAAATTCTAAGTTAACCTCCCGAAACCACAATTCTCAAAAAAACAAGTAAAGTAGTTATAAGTAGACATAACTACGACAGACTGCAAGGTTAAGGCTAACATATGTCTGGTATTGTATACTCACTATGAAGGAGTGGTTTGCCATTGAAGAACCATTCCACTTTCATGTTAGGATCTCCTACAGGAGCCAATTGACATTCAAATTTGGTTGTTTCCATTTCAACGAGAGTGGTTTGATTTTGTATCTGTGTCACAAATCGTGGAGGCTGCTTCTTATCAGCATCGTACAAGTCATCCTCAGTTAAAAATATTTCAGATGTGTACTTTTTAATTGTAGCTTCCATTTGAGTCAATGCTTCAGATTTCTTCATTCCACGAGGTACTTGGTTTTGTAGAATTATATCAGGCAGCTCTAAAATAAAAAAAATATGCAAGTAAATAACCTAGCATTTGATAGCGTTATAGATATTTATTTAAAGTTTTGGTACACTTACGTTTGCATGAAACGGTGCCCTTCGTGAAGTCTTCGCCAAAATCATTAACAGCTCGGCACATATACTCTCCAGAATCTTCCGCATAAACATATAAAATGTCAAGCGATACGAATCCCATGTCATACACGGTGCGGTATCTGTGGCCACTAGGCAATAGCTTACCATTGCGGTACCATTCAATTCGTAGTTTTGGGTCTTCTTTGGGCTCAACGCGGCATTCAAATCGTACCCCTTCAGATTCTTCCACTGTGTGGCTTTGGATCTGAGTAATGAATTTGGGTGGTGAGCTGACTACAGGTTCATCTTTGGGAACATCGCTCACACGACCTTTTTCGAGTTCTTTGATCTTCTCGCCGCTCATACCTTGCGGTAATTGGGACTCTAAAATAATATCGCGCTTGGCGCTGCATGTAATTCTTGCTGTAGTAGTAGCAGAGCCCCACCTGTTTGTGGCACGGCAAGTATATTCACCAGCATCACGTGCGTAAATGTAATCAATATCTAGGGCAATAAAACCGAAATCATTCAACATATGTACACGTGAACCAGTCGCAAATGGTCTACCGTTGTGGAACCAGTCGATTCTCATTGTTGGATCCCCGACAGGTTCTACACGGCAATCAAAGTGAATCGGCCCACCTTCAGGAATATCAACGTTATCCTTAATTTCCACAGTGAACCGCGGTGGATTTGGTTTTTCATCCTCGGACATAATCTCCTCGCGCTTGTGCAAGGTTTCTTCTAGTTTCTGAATACTTTCGGTCCCTGATTTGAAGTGAGATGGTAGTTGAGGTTCAAGAACGATGCCTTGTCGGCCCTTAACTTGTAATTTGCATGAAACTGTGGCCTCGCCGTGACGATTTGTAGCCTTGCAAGTATATAAACCAGCATCTCTTTGGTAGACTCCACCAACCTCCAGAATTACAAACCCAAAGTCGTTGATAGTCTTTACTCTAGAGCCAGTCAATAATGGTTTGCCGTTATGGAACCATTCCACTCTCATGCTAGAGTCATTTATTGGTACCAAGCGACATTCAAAGTGAGCTGAAGAATTTTCAGTTAAAATGAGATCAGAAGGAGTGGTTATGAATTCTGGCGGGTTTCCACTCTCTACTTCAGGAGTCATTGAGTCTACTGTGCCAGTGAATCCTTCTAGCAGTGCTATCTTATCAATAGTTCCTTCCATGCCCTTCGGCAATTGAGATTCTAGGATGATATTGCGCTTGCCTTGTACCTTCATAGTAGCGGTGGTTACAGCTTCACCATAGTTATTGTAAGCTCGGCATAAATATTCACCAGAGTCCTCAGGATAAGTTGGAGAGATTTCAAGGATAACGAATCCAAAATCACAGAAAGTCCTGAACCTCGAGCCAGCCTTTAGTGATTTACCGTTCCAATACCATTCCACCTAGCAAAATGAAAGTAAAAATTTGTGAAAGATATTTCGTAATTTTAATATGTGGAGCTGCTAGTTGTAAGCTAAACTGAAATTATTGTACAATGTAGTGTATTTTTTTAAATTATGATTAATCAAATAACAACAAAAAAATTTTGGACAGAAACTCTGCAAAACTGATAGACAGTTTGTCTGCAGGAGATATTAACAACTTAATACTTGAAGTAATTTCTAAGAATATACTCGAAGGGTTGGGATACAAAAACAACATAACTACATTGGGCCTGATTTTACAGGAGAACGATAAAACTAAATTTCTCTTTAAATTATAATGATTAAGGTTTGATTTTCAGGGACAATAAAGTTATGAATAAGTTAGTTCATTTGTTCTAAGGCTCTTAATTTTTCAAAAAAGATATGAAATAAACTGTGTCACTTATGCTATTTTTTTAAAAATTTTGGTTAGTTACTTTGTTCTTGTGCAAAAAGAAACATTTTTTACTAAAACAATTTTTTTTTAGGAAGTTTTCGTTACATCTACCAGGGGTTTCACTATGCAGTTTAGGTTAATTGGGCCGGCGCGCCTCCCGGGCAGGCGTATGGCAGTGGGCTGCCGCTCGGCTCGCACGATAGTCGTGTCACGTGGCGCGCGCGCAAAATTGAAAATATACAATGGCTTCGAAACCTAAATCTCGATCTAATCCGTATAAAAGATGTCTTTACGGATGTCTGAATAAACGTTTGGAACGTTGTGGAAGAACAAGGAAGCAGAAACAACATTTTTAAATTCCGGACGATATTGAAAGGTCCCGAAGTCCTTACTTAGTAATAGTTAAAATAAACATCCTTAATTTATTAAAAATTGGTTGCCCAGAAACAATATTAGGAACTGACCGACATATTTTCAAAGGAATACGGCTGTGGCATACCTACTTCCGTGAGAATTAGACATAATCTTTATAAAAAATTCTATCTCCGGATAAAAATTTCATGTTTACAGAATCAACGTTTGTAATTCCTACATATTTGTCTTAAAAAATAATAAATCAGTAGGTATAGGTACAAAAACTTGTTAAGTGACAGCCCCGTGCCGACGCTCACAGCTCGGTCATAAAACTGCGGCGCGCAAAGAAGATTCACGGTTCGTGCGCGGTTATAAGTTTCAATTTTGCTTGCAGGCGGCGAGTATAGGTAGAATTTTATACCTTAATCTGCCTTTTGTGAAGGAGTGAATTTTCTGTACGGTAGTACTATTAGTTATTCTGTGCATCTACTAAATTTCTTTATTTTAATGTTAATTTAATATTTATTTTATTATAATTCTTAATTCCGCTGTTTTTATCATCACTTTTTAAGGATATAGTACTATGCAGGAAATTATAATGGTAATTTTTCGCCACACGGAATAGTTTTTGGACAAACATTTTTTCACCTTTCGTAGCCCCTTTGGAGACAAACATGATGACATCAAAAATACAAATCGACCAAAAATGTTAGTAGTGTTGCTTTTGTAAATATTCCTTCACTTATATTAGATAAAATAGAGTAGTTCATAAAGCCAATTTTATTGTATTTATATTTGTGTGTACTATAAGTTACTTACCTTAAGATTAGGATCATCAGTTGGTGTAAGACGGGCTTCAAAATGAGCGTTTTCACCTTCTCTCAAGTTTTCGATATTAGACAGAGGTACAGTAAATACAGGAGCCTTTCCTCTTTCCTCCTGAATATCGGTATCCTTCCTGCGTACCATAGAATCTTCCAAAGTTTGTAACTTTTCCAAGCCACCTTCCATGCCCTAAAAGATTGTTAAGATAAAGTTAATACACTAATTATTATTATCAAATTCTATCAATTCGTATAGAGTATGTGCGGAAAAGAAGTCATATAAGAATATGGGAAACGGTTTATAAGGGAACTTATAATTCTACAAGACTTTTCTTTCCACAGAGACTCAATTGTATGCCATAAAATTCTTACCCGCGGGAGTTGCGAGTCCAAGATCAAGTTCTCCTTTGATGTACATTTGAGCGTAGCCTTCGTTGAATCACGACCCAGTTTGTTGGTGGCAATACACTCGTACACACCAGAATTTTCTTCGTAACAATATAATATATCCAATATAACGATGCCAAAGTCATGGAATGTTCTATACCTATGTCCGTGGGGAAGTTTCTTACCGTTGTAGAACCATTCAACTTTAAGGTCTGGGTCATCAACGGGTACCAATCTTGCCTCGAAGTGAGCACTCTGGCCCTCAACCAGTTTAGTTACGTCCTGAATCTGTGTGAGGAATTTCGGCGGCTCAGCTGACGGAGTAGATGGCACTTGTTGCTGCGCGCCATGCAAATTCTCCAACTCTCTGATTTTAGCGAGCGAATCAGGTTGCAAGCTCTCCAAGTAAACTCCACTTCGACTGTAACAACTTATTGTAGCTTTAGTGAAGTCTTCGCCGTATTTGTTGTAAGCGCGACAAACGTATTCACCGGCGTCGTGGTTCTGAGTATACGCTATATCCATCACAACGAAACCGAAATCAGACACTGTCTTGATCCTTGTAGAATGGCGCAAAAGTTGTCCATTGTGATACCATTCAATCTTCATGTCGGGATCGTCGACTGGTACAACCGTGCATTCAAAGTGAGCCGATTGTCCGTCTTTCAAGCCCTCAACATTTTGAATATGTGTAGTGAATCTCGGTTTTTGTCCCTTGCTCTTATCTACACACTCCAGTTTAACACTGATTTCCGCTTGACCCCATTTGTTAGTAGCACGGCAAGAGTATGTGCCAGAGTCAGTAGTCTTTGTGCCTAAAATTTCTAGAACACACATACCAAAAGCGTAAACAGTTCTAATACGGTGACTCGCCTCAATTGTTTTTCCGTTGTAGAACCATTCGATGACCATGGTTTGATCACCAGTCGGTATCAATGATGCTTCATAATGAGCAATCTGTCCCTCGCTAATATCTACGATGTCTTGGAATACCGTTGTGAATTCAGGAGCCCTGCCGGTGTCGTCATCGGGCGTTTGACCAGGCTCCCTTCGAAGAGAATCCTCAAGGTTTTGAATCTTTTCAAGTCCTTCGGTTCCCTTTGGATGCTGTGTTCCTTCGATAAGGTTAGCCTTGCTGGTACAGAAAACGGTCGATGAGGTAAATGCTTCACCTTTCTTGTTGTAAGCTTTACATGTATAAATACCACTGTCTCTTTCATATACATCAGTTAGATCCAATGTTACAAAACCGAAGTCGCTCGTTAGTTTGAACCGCGAAGCCTGTTGCAAAGCTTTACCATTGAAGTACCATTCAATTTTTAAATTAGGGTCATTCTTTGGTTCTACTTGACCCTCAAGGTGAAGTGATTGACCCTCGACTAATTGATGCTCGGCAGCCACAGGGACGACCCATTCGGGTTTAGGGTAATCTGCATCAGGTACGGACGATCTTCTTCCCTTTGCTTGTCTAGCCTCTTCGGCCTGCTCTACAGCTTCCAAACCAGATTTTCCCTGAGGATGCTGTGTATCAAGGTAAATGTGTTTATCTCCAGTACACCTCAAAGAACCAGATGTCGTAGCCGAACCCTTGCTATTGGTAGCTTTGCAAGTGTAGATTCCGGAATCTTCTTCATACGTGTGTGTGACGTCTAATGACACATAACTGAAGTCATGGGTCGCCTTGTACCTGGTTCCTGAAGGTAGTGGTTTATTGTTGAAGAACCATTCTATCTTCAGTGTAGGATCTCTAGATGGCTCGACATTGCATTCGAAATGAATGTTATCACCTTCTTTACAAATGATATTATTTAAATGTGAGATAAACACTGGAATCTCGTAAGTTGGCTCAGGTGATTCAGGTTTGGCAGCTTTAGGTTGCTCTAAGGCCCCAATCCTATCTAATGATTCAGGGTGAAGAGTTTCTCCAAGTAGCCAGTGACGGTCTTCAATTTTAATTGATGAAGTAGAAACGGCTTCTCCCATTAAATTTGTAGCCTTACATGTGTAAATACCTGAATCGTCGATTCTAATACCATTTATGGATAGTGTTACTAGACCAAAGTCAAACGTGCTCTTGATTCTTGAACCTGTCGTTAAAGACATTCCATTTTTAAACCATTCTATCCTTAAGTTGGGGTCTGTGCGTGGTTCCACCTGCGCTTCGAGGTGTACATGTTGACCTTCAACAAGTTTATCGTAGCTCTTTAAGTGAGTGGTGAAAATTGGCGCTTGTTGAACACCGGAGTCGATGAACATTTCTGGTACCTTATTCATCGCAGCTTCCTTAAGTTGAATCTGTTCCCAAGATTCTGGCCGCATTGCTTGGTCAACAATAGTTGACTTGGTCTTTACTTTCAGGGAAGTTGAAGACACGGTGCTTCCAGCTCTGTTAATAGCCTTGCACATGTATAAGCCAGCGTCCGCTGCGACAACAGAATTAATGTCCAAAGTCACGAAACCAAAGTCATGCGTCGTGCGGAATCTTGATCCTATAAAAAAAATATTACATTATAGTATAAATCACCAACAGCGTGAAAATTACAACACGAAAGTAGTTAAAATTTAAAATTATTTTGTAATAATATACTGCTACGTACCCATTTTAAGTTCAACTCCATTGATGTACCACTCAAATCTAAGGCTCGGGTCGCCCACTGGCACCACGCGTGCTTCGTAGTGAGCATGTTGTCCTTCCCAAAGCTCCGAAGGCCCTGTGAGAACCTGAGTAAATATGGGTTTCTCAAATTCTCTCTCAGGTTCATCAGGCCTTCTCTGCGAAGGTTCTTCAAGGCGTTGGATCTTCTTCATTCCCTCGGGATGTTGGGTTTCCATTTGGATAGCTGCCTTTGCTATAAATATAAATAAATAATTAAAAAGCCTGCTACATTTTCATACATTTTAATATTATATTTCGTTTTTACGGTATAAGACTTACTCTTAATCTTCATGGCAGCGGTTGTAACTGCCTCTCCTAACAGGTTTGAGGCTCTGCACATGTAGACACCCTCGTCTTCGTCACGTACGTGCGTAATAGTCATTGACACGTAACCGAAATCGTGAGTCTTAGTAATCCTGGAGCTATCTTCGATGAGCTTCTCGTTTCTGAACCATTCCACCTTAAGAGTTGGGTCTCCGACTGGTATAAGGCGACAGTCAAAGTGTGCTGTTTGTCCTTCTTGTATGTTATCAATATTCTGAAGTGGCTGAGTAAAGACAGGTCTTTGCCTTGTGACCGGTTCTGGAATTTCAGGCCGTTTAAACGGCTCCACAGATTCTAGTTCCCGGATCTTTTCCAGACCCTCGGGACGTTGTGATTCCATTATAATACTGCCTTTTGCGGTTACCGTCATGGATATGGCGGACGTGCACTGTCCAAGAGCGTTAATTGCTTTTACAGAATATTCACCCGCATCTTCTGGCACACAGTGCTGGATATCCAAAGACACATAACCAAAATCAAAAGTGATATGGAACCGTGAGGCAGATTGCAGGGCCTTGCCATTGTGATAAAATTCAATACGCAAGTTGGGATCATGAATAGGCTCAACCTGGCATTCAAAATGCGCTGTTTGGCCTTCATATACATGTGTTGTGCCTCTAAGCTCAGTGACGAACCTAGGTGTACTGATCTTGGGTTCTTCGATTTCCATCCTGGCATGATGACCTTGTGCTTCTAATTGCCTGATCTTCTCAAGGCCATTAGGATGTTGAGTGTCCAGGATGATACTTCTGTGACCTGCAACGATTATGGATTCAGTATCTCTTACCTGAGTATACCACTAAAGTTATACTTGAGTATAAATAAATAAACGCATACATATATAAACATACCTGCAACCTTCATAGTACAAGTGTTAACCGCTTCACCTAGCTTGTTGGTGGCTTTGCACATATAAGTGCCAGAATCTTCAGAATAAGTATAGAGGATATCTAAAGCGACATAACCAAAGTCATGAGTCGTTCTATATCTGTGACCAGCTCTAATCTTTTTACCATTAAGGAACCACTCGATTTCCATATCGGGGTCGTTAATGGGCTCGAGTCTGCATTCAAAGTGAGCCCTGTCTCCTTCTTTCAAATTTTCAAGACTAGTTAGAGCCGTAAGGAATACCGGTCGCTGACCAGGTTTTTCCTCTTCTACCGTTTTAGGTCTCTCGAACCGTTCGAGTTCCTGTATTTTTTTCAACCTTTGCTCATCCAAGGTATCGAGGTAAAGACCAGCTTTAGCTAGAAAGAAGAAAGTTTAGTAAGCAGTGTATAGAATAAAGCTTAAGTGAGAAGAACAATATTTATTTACCTAGTTTGACTTACCATCAACTTTTACCGAGCTCGTAGTAACTGCTTCACCGACGGCATTGGTAGCCTTGCACATGTACGTGCCGGTGTCTTCGGAATAAGCATAAAGAACATCAAGTGCGACATAACCAAAGTCGTACGTAGTCTTGAATCTGTGGCCCTGTGCGACCGGCCTGCCGTTGCAATACCATTCTACACGCATGGTCGGATCGTTGACTGGTGTAAGTGTTGCTTCCAGGTGGACTGGGTGGCCCTCGGCCACATGAGTATTTTTGAGTGGCTTGCCAAACTGAGGCTTCTCAGCCACAAAGCTGTCATCGCGGACGATGCGCCTGTTCCTGCTCTCATCCTCGAGGTATTGGATCTTCTCTAGTGCGCTTTCGTGTTGTGTATCTCTGATTATAGATTCCTTAGCTGCAAATAGATAATAGTATAGTTATAAGACCCATTCTTCAGATAAAAGGAAAGGGTAGTGTTGGAGTTATAATCTTTGTGAAATGTCATAACGATCGCCTAATTTAGTAGTAGTGCTTAATAATAGTACAAAAGAATATTGAAATAGAAATAGAAGAATAATAACTAGGTAATTATAATTAACGCATGAATATGGTTGCCACGAAATGGTCCCGACTCAGCGTGGTGCTAGCCTGGGAGGCCAGCGCTGGTCTTCCGCCGGGGCCACACGATGTCACGGAGCATGACACAACAATGACAAATCACTTAATACAATAAAAATAATTACATAAGCAAACAGGGAGAGCATAAAAATTAAATAAAGATATATTGCGCAATAATTTGGGTGCATTTTTTTTATCATGAACGCTACCGTAATTGTTGGCAACATTTATCGTCGACACTGTTGACAGCGTCAAGGATATTATATTCTCTTTGGTCACGTCACAGCGAGCAAAACATATCTCATACTAGCCAAAATAAAACGAAATGTAGTTAAATTCTTGCTTTTAGGAGCAAAAACAACATGAAGTTGTGCAGAAACTGATTAAATACAAGAAGTTAATCGACAGTTTAACAACAATAAACGAGAATGAGAAACTTTTGACGTGGGTATAAATCATATAAATTTAGAATATTCGTTGAACAACGTCTTATCATCAATTAATATATATTAAGAAATCCTTTAAAGCTCTAAAATAAGTTTGACAGTGTTTAATTCCGCGTACTTGACTTTATATAAAAAATATTATTATTCCTGTTTGTACGTAAGGAAGGAATAATTAATTAAATAAATGTGTAATTCTTTACGTTTCACGGTCTCCTAGCTCAGTGGGTAGAAACTCAGCATACGAAGCAGGAGGTTCCGGGTTCGAATCCTGGTCGGGGCTTTTATTTGTGTGTTTATTACGGATATTTAGGTATACGTATTACGGATATATAGGTTCCTGAACTTCCTGAGTTATGGACGATTTCTACGTATTTAAGTATTTCTCTTCTTATATCTATTTATAATATATATATATATATGTGTCATTGACTAATATAATACCCACAATTAAGTCTTCTTGAGCTTATTGCGGGACTAGGTCGATTTGCGCAAGATTGTCCCATAATATTTATTTCTTAGTATAATTTATAGTAAAACCATTTTACACTGCTAAAACTACTTATCTAGACACGCGGCAGCGTGTCAAGCCAAGTTCAAGGAAAGGAACTGGCTAGCCAGCGCCAAGTGTATATTACACGAACCACTTGGTGCCACTTTTGACCCTTCTATAACTCAAAACCTCTTTAACGTAAACACATAAAACTACGTGTGTTTATTTATATCCATCCAAGTCAAAACTAACCTACTTTAAGCAATTGTTATAGGTATCCAATAAAGCAAAGAAATAGAGTTTAATACTTGTTCATAATGTTATTTTGTTCCTATAAATACATATTTGGATTTTGCATAGAACTTGGCACTAATTTAGATCTTCATTCTTTTTGCGGCGAAGCCCACAGCCAAGCATAATTTTTGTATTGAACTTGGCTCTCCTTTTTTACATTTATGTTTTTGGTGGGATAAAAATATTTAACAAAATGCTAGAACGGTAGGAGCTGCCTAGCAGTGGATAATGGCTAAAATATCAATACTGTACAAAAAAGGCGATGATGCTAAAGAAATTGCAAATTATAGCCCCATCTGTCTTATGTCTTCGCTCTACAAATTATTCTCATCGTATATTCTACGGCGGATCACAAGAGCGCTGGATGAAAACCAACCCGTATAGCAAGCTGGTTTTCGGCAGGGCTTCTCTATAGTAGATCATATCCAGACTGAAGAAGATAATAGATAAATACAAAGAGTAGGTACAGGAAAACGCTCTACATAAGTCTTGTAGACTATTCCAAGGCCTTTGATTCAATTTCACAAAAAAATATATGGAATCCCCTTACAGAGCAAGGGGTGAATACTGAGATTATCAAAGAACTCTACAAGTCAATTACTGCTAGAATTAAAATAGAATCACCATGACCACTTTTTCATGTTGAAAGAATGGTAAGGCAGGGTGAGCCGCTATCGTCTAAGTTATTTATTGCAGTATTAGAAAGCGTCTTCAGAAGCTTACATTGGCCTGAGAATACACGGTACCGTCTTGCCACACTTAAGGGTCGATGATAAAGTATCGCTCTCTGAAAGCCCTGAACAATTACAATACATGCTCAACTCACTTAACTTGCAGTGCAAAGCTATCGGTTTAGAATTAATAGTGCCAAAACTGGCTGGAATCAACTTCGAGTACGTTCACAACTACATTTACTTAGGCAGCCTAATCTCTCTCAAACACCACAGAAAGGGAAATTTACCGAAGAATAGAAAGTACTTGGAAAAAATAGTAGGGTAGGTATGAAATAAATATTTAAATACAATATTTTCTAGTCTAAAAACTCGGGCTATGAATATTTTTTCCAATCATGTCTTACTTACGCTTGTCGACCTTCGTCCTTAACTAAGAATATACACAAACACAGAATAAATAAACAAATATTATGGGACAATCTTACACAAATCATCCTAGTCCCACGGTACATAAAAAACATAACTCAGGAACAAAAATATCCGTGATAAACACACAAATCAATGCCCCGATTAGGATTTGGACCCAGGACCCCCTGCTATATAGGTAGGGTCACTACCGACTAGGCTAGGAGGCCATTACAAAGAAGCATAGAAAGAAGAAAAAATTGGTTTAATTTGATTAAGAGATGTAGTAAGTTTAAATTAATCTTATTATTATTAATTATTTAGTGCAATATAGTTTGGAATTATATAAATCTATTTAATATTTAAATTTTGACATATTTAGTTAAATAATCCTATACAATATTTTGTAAATAAGGCATGTTGTATGCTATTTGTATGCCGAGAGGCATACAATTAATTGTAAGACCTAGTGTTACCTATGTTTAACAAATAAATAATTTGAAATTTGAAGACATTCGAAAATAAGGACACCAACAAAAGCTAGAGACGTTATAGAAGAAATTCTTCAATAACATGACAAGACACCTTCTAAGAAATAAAGACGATATATGGTCAAAAATGGTTACAAACAGACACCTCCTGGGGTACAAACACAAACAATCCTTGTTAAAGTCCACATAAGAAACGTTGGAGCTACGATCTAGCTACGATTGCAGGAAAACCGCGGAGCAGACTAGATGAAGACCGCAGATGATGGAAAAACATGAATGAGGCTTCCACAAATTAAACTAAATTAGTGCTCATTAAGTGACATAAAATAATTTACAGTTTATTAATCATTATATATAATAAAACTAAGTTGAGAAAATGTGCGTGCCGATAAAACTTAAAAAGGAGTCCCAGCACGATAAAGGGACTTATATAGTGTGATAGCCCTTTATTCCCCCTCGAACAAGAAAGTTCCCGTTTTAACCTAAAGGGTGTGTCTTTAAAGATATAAGGGCTTTTCCAACCCTTCAACTCGGAAAGTAAGTGTAGTGGCGCCATCTGTTGTCGAGTAGTTGAACTTCATTCATTGTCCAAAGTGGCGCCATCTGTTGTCGAATAGTTGAATTTCATTCATTGTACACAATATGGACTTAAACGAACGATTATTCCCAAACTTTCTCGAATATCCTAGCGCCAACTTTCTCGAATATCCTAGAGCCTAGCTTTCTGAATATATAAGAGCCCGGTGTCACCCGCCAGAGTTAGTTTGATTTGAACAGCGAAACAAGCGATTTCGAAACGAAAAAGAAAGAAATGATCTGTGTGTGAGCCTTTATTTTGAAGTATCACGTGTGAGTATTTTTAATAGTGTGTTTAATTAATTCTCGATTTCGAAGCGAAGAAGAAAAAAGTTATCTGTGAGCCTTTATTGTGAAATATCAAATGTGAGTATTTTTAATAGTGTATTTAATTAATTCTAATGGTTTTTTTTTTTTCTTTTAATTGTAATTTCCTTAACTTTCAAGTAGTCGCGCGGCGTTGAATCGATGCCTTCTATATACTTTGGCCGTAAACAAAATATCGCGCGACCGCTTGAAGATTAATTTTTTTTTTCTTTGTCTCAACGTGCTCCACGTTTACGTAACAATATATTTGTCTATAAAATGTTCATTTAATTTATATTTTACAGAATACAATGCCTAGACGTAAAAGAGGTGGAGATCTTGCCGGTTCTGCAGCGAAACGGCGGAAACAAAAAGAAAATCGAAGAAATGAAACGGAAGGAGAGCGCGAAGCACGTTTACAAAATCAACGAACCAGAATGAGCACCCTGAGAAGCGGAAAAAGCGAAGAAAGAAAAGAAAATAAAAGTATGGAAGAATCGAGCATTTTAAAAGATAATCTAACAAAGGAAGCATTCCACTACGAACCGACGAAGAAATATTACGATCATAAATATGTTGTGATCGGAAAAATGAATAACATTTGCCAATTTTGCCACGCGAAAAAATTCAGTAAAGAAACACCAGGTCTCTGTTGCATGAATGGAAAAAATCGATTACCACCACTGGAAGCACCTCCACAGGAATTTCTACATTACATGACCGGGGAAACACCAGAATCAAAACACTTTCTTCAAAATATAAGATCATACAACTCCTGCTTTCAAATGACTTCTTTCGGTGTTACTTCGACTGACACTAATAGAGACTAATTTGAATATGTATTTTCAATTCAAGGGCAAATTTATCACAAAATTGGATCGTTACTACCTATGCCTAACGATGACTATAAATTTCTGCAAGTATATTTCATCGGAAATGAAGAAAACGAAATTGATCAACGATGTACAAATTTTATTGGATTGAAACGCGAAATAATCCAAGATGTACAGAGGATCTTACACAAATACAATCAACTGATTTACATATTCAAAACAACACTAGACCGCATGATTTCTGATGACTATAAAATTGTAATTCGAGCCGATAAAAGACCACGTGGAGAACACGAACGTAGATTTAATGCACCTCAGATAGATGAAGTCGCCATCGTAATTGTGGACAATGAAAATACAAGCCGTGACATAATTGTACAACGAAGAAGAAAAGGACTACAACGCATTGCAGAGACACACCGTTCATACGATGCTCTTCAATATCCGTTAATATTTCTGCACGGAGAGGATGGTTATCATTTCAATATAAAACAAATTCATCCTAAAACAGGCATAGAAACAAACAAAAAAGTCACTTCCAAGGAGTTCTATGCTTACCGCTTAATGATCAGAGACAATGAAATATACAATCACATTCTCAACACTCGCCGTTTATTCCAACAATTTCTGGTAGATATGTACGCAAAAATAGAAGCAGAACGGATGCTTTACATAAGACTGAATCAGAAGAAACTACGCACAGAAGAATACATCCACCTTCGAGATGCGATCATAAATGACGGCAATATTGACGATATTGGAACAATGGTAATCTTACCCTCATCATACATAGGAAGTCCAAGACATATGCACGAATATACTCAAGATGCCATGACCTACGTAAGAAAATATGGACGACCTGATCTCTTCATAACATTTACATGCAACTCATCATGGCCAGAAATCAAAGAACAACTAAAATACGGACAAACCTCCATGGATCGACACGACATGATAGCCCGAGTTTTTCGACAAAAACAAATAAGATTTATTGAAGTCATCACAAAATACCACATCTTTGGAACCGTTAGACGCTGGATGTATACAATCGAGTGGCAAAAACGAGGATTACCTCACTCACACAATCTCATATGGCTACACGATAAAATTTATCCCACGGATATCGACAAAATCATCCAAGCTGAATTTCCCAATCCACAAAATGATCCGGAACTTTACAACATAGTAGTGAAAAACATGATTCACGGACCATGTGGACCATTAAACTTCAATGCGCCATGCATGAGTGATGGAAAATGTACAAAAAAATATCCAAAACCATACTTGGACGATACAAAATCTGAAGATGACGGCTATCCCAAATATAGAAGACGATCACCGAAAAACGGTGGCTTCACAGCAAAAATACGAATACAAGGCAGAGACGAACTGGAAATAGATAATCAATCGGTAGTACCATATAACCCACTACTTTCCAAAATGTTCCAAGCACACATAAACGTTGAATATTGCAATTTAGTAAAATCTATTAAATATATATGTAAGTACGTAAACAAAGGTAGTGATATGGCAGTATTTCAAATAGTCCAAAATAGCGAACAAAATAATAGAAATGATGAAATCCTCATGTACCAAATGGGAAGATACATCAACAGTAACGAAGCAGCGTGGAGGATTTTTAGTTTTCCCATACACGAACGCGAACCAGCTGTGCAACATCTAGCAGTACATTTGGAGAATGGACAGAGAGTTTACTTCACAAAAGACTCGGCTAGAAAAATTGCAAGCGAACCACCTCAGAACACAACATTAACAGCTTTTTTCCAACTTTGCCAAACGGATCCATTCGCAAAGACGTTACTGTATGTCGACGTCCCTATTTATTATACGTGGGACAAAACAAGGAAAATTTTTCAACGACGAAAACAAGGAATGCCAGAAGAGGGTCATCCAGAAATAATGAAAACTAACGCAATAGGTCGAGTATACACTGTACATCCAAACAATGCCGAATGTTTCTATCTCCGAATGTTGTTACACGAAATACGGGGACCAACAAGTTTCACAGATCTCAGGACTATTGACGGCTACATATGCCAGACTTACAGAGAAGCATGTCAACGTTTAGGATTATTGGAAAACGATAACCACTGGGAATTAACACTACAAGAAGCCACACTCACAGCTTCAGCTGAACAAATTCTAGAGTTATTCGCCATAATTCTAACAACATGTAACCCATCAAACCCAAAACAGCTATGGGACTCTTTCAAAAGGAATATGAGTGATGATATATTGTACCAAATCCGACAAGCTAATCCAGAACTGACTATAGAATTCAATGACGACATCTTCAATAAAACACTCATTCGCTTAGAAGATAAATGTGTAGCAATAAATAACCAGACCTTAGTAGAAATTGGAATGCCAGCACCACAAAGAAATACTTTCAGTGTCAATGAACTACTTGAATACATTGCTCACAACAAACCACTCCTCAATGACAATAAAAAAAAAATTTACAACGTTATAATGAACCGAATAAATAACAACACTGGTGGAATTATTTACTTGGACGCACCAGGAGGCACCGGTAAAACGTTTCTAATAAATCTAATACTGGCGGAAATACGTGCTGAAAAACACATCGCACTGGCACTAGCATCATCCGGCATTGCAGCCACACTTATGGAAGGAGGACGAACTGCCCATTCTGCCTTACAACTACCGTTGAATATAGCCGAACAACAATTCCCGGTATGTAAAATCTCAGGAACATCTGGACGGGGTCAACTTCTAAAACATGCTAAAATTATCTTCTGGGATGAATGCACCATGGCCCATAAAAAATCACTAGAAGCCATGGACAGAACATTACAAGAATTGCGAAAAAACTCTGAAATGATGGGAGGAGCTCTACTCATACTCTCAGGAGATTTTCGACAAACACTTCCAGTTATTCCCAAATCAACACCAGCAGACGAGATCAATGCATGCTTAAAAAAGTCACATCTCTGGCCGCAAATACAAATACTGCAATTAACAAAAAACATGAGGGTTGAATTATCAAAAGATGAAACAACAGCACATTTTGCTAAAATACTTTTACAAATAGGCGAAGGTACATATCCTACTGACCAAACGACCGGCCTCATTGAACTCAATAGTGATTTCTGTAACATAGCCACTACTGAAAACGAACTAATCGACAAAATTTATCCAAATATTATTCAGAACTATACCAACGTAGAGTGGTTATTTCAAAGAGCAATTTTGGCCACTAAAAATAATATTGTTGACGATATCAATTTTAATATTCTAAAGAAAATACCCGGTGAAGAGAAAGTATATAAATCGATCGACACGATGGTATCCATTGAAGAAAGTGTCAACTTTCCTACTGAATTTCTGAACTCTTTACAAGTACCAGGAATGCCATTACACTGCCTTCGTCTGAAAATTGGATCTCCAATCATACTACTCAGAAATCTCAACTCCCCAAAACTATGTAATGGAACGAGGATGATCGTAAAACAGCTATCGAATAATGTCATTGAAGCTGAACTTATTTCTGGAAAGAACAAAGGACACACAGTATTTATACCTAGAATACCACTGATCTCTTCTGAATTGCCATTTCAATTTAAAAGATTGCAGTTTCCAATTCAATTAGCCTTTAGTTTTACAATTAACAAAGCGCAAGGGCAAACTTTGAAATATTGTGGCATCAACCTCAAAGAATCCTGCTTCTCTCACGGTCAGCTATATGTAGCTTGCTCAAGAGTAGGAAGTTCGAAAAATTTATATACAGGGTGGAAAGATAAGTCGGGCCCTGTAGGAAAACTACCTTAAAACGTTGAGATAGCTCAATTCACTGAAAGGAAACATTCTTTAATTTATTTAAAGGGACATGACTGCATTTACAAATTTTTGGAAAAGAGTACAGTTTTCAAAAAAAGTGTTTATTTTGTAATTTTTGCCATAAATAATTTTTATGACAATTGATGCCAATCGATCCTGTTTCCAACGAGGATAAAAACTTCTAAATATCAACCAAGTTTAGGGCACAAGATAACCCATAAATAATAATACTAATATTTTTCATACAATTATTATGGAAAAAAGTGAAAATTAAGAAAAAAACGGTGAATGCAGTTTTAGTTTTTAGGAAAAATAAAAGAATGTTTCCTTTGAGCGAATTGAGCTATCTCAAGGTTTTAAGGTAGTTTCCCTCCAGGGCCCGACTTATCTTTCCACACTGTATATATACCCCGGACAATAAAAAGAAAAATGTTGTTTATAAACAAGTAGTGTAAATAATGAGAAAATGTAAATACATGTAAATATAGAAAATGTTTTCAAAATATATTTTTTACTTTTTACGTCATAGTATGTTTTTTTATTTCATCTACCACGTAATCTCATATCAACTCCCAAGCGAAGCCGGGTATCATAGCTAGTTTGATTATAATCTATAAATTCATGCTGAAATACGTAAAAAGAGACATTATAAATTATTATTTAACATCCATAATAATGTAATAAATAAAATAAAGCTTTTTTCATTTATTTTATTTTGTTATTTTCGTTATGGTATTATTTGTACGTAATGTACTTACATTGAACGCTTAACTTGATTGAAGAAGTAGACTGGCCCAAGTTATTGATGACTTTACATGTGTACTCGCCAGAATCTTCACCGTATACTTGAAGAATGTCAAGAGCTGCGAACCCGAAATCATACGCAGTACGGTAGCGATGACCACTTTGAAGGACCTTGCCGTTGAAATACCATTCTACGCGCATGTTGGGGTCAGGGTACGGTTCTATCCGGCACTCATAATGGGCGCTTTGGCCCTCAACGAGCTTAGAAGGTCCGTTAAGTTGAGTAACGAATCTGGGCGCCTGGTTAATAGCAATATCAACTTCCTCTCTGCGCTGGTAACGGGTTGCGCCTTCCAGTTGTTGAATCTTTTCTAAGGCACTCTCGTGTTGAGATTCAAATTGAAGTGATGCTTTGGCTGGAAAAATAATTACAATGGATAAAGTAATATATTGCATGAACTGGTATTGATTTCTGCTTGCACTAATAGAATCTTTGCCAGAATCTTAGATGGGTAAAAAAAATACAGTCTGCAAGAAAATGCAGAAAATAAAAATAAATATCCGTTAAGAGATATTTTTCGGCTGCATCTTAATAAGATGTACTTATATGAAGCTCCAATCCAGCCAAAGGGGGGGCTATAGCCCAATTCTCCTCGTCATGAGAGAAGATTTGTGACCAGCATTTGAGACATACGAGTATATCATGAATGTGGTTGGATTATTTTATTTCTTCTTTAGGTATTCACGGGCCAGTAGGTACATCCCGGTATTCTGATTGGCTTCTGTGAGTACATACATATATGTAGATATAACTATTGTTATTTTTCTAAATAACTAATAAAATATCATGTTATTCAGTTGAATTGTGTGGTAATTATGGATTTTATCAATAATACATATTTACTGATATGATGGTATTCGAGTTTAATAAATTGTAAGAAGTAAAACTGAAAAACAGCCGTTTAAGCAGTTTATAACAAATTCAAAATTGTAAATAAACGACCATGTGTTGTACTTACATTGTACAAAGAGGGTCGAGGATGTGACAGCCTCACCCTGCTCATTTATCGCCCGGCAAGTGTAAGTTCCAGAGTCTTCCGGGTTAACGTATTTCATATTTAGAGCGACGTACCCGAAGTCGTGCATTGTCGTCAAGCGGTTAGCTATAAAACGAACAAGTTTATGAATATAGGTACTGATTTTTAAGCGATAGAGGTTATGATGTATTACGTTTTATTTATAAAAAATACTTACAAGCTTCAATAGGGACCCCATTGCGTAACCATTCTACTCGAAGTTTGGGGTCACCGACGGGAATCAGTCTAGCTTCGAAGTGTGCGGCCTGGTTTTCGGCTACCTTAATGTCTTTCATGGGCATCGTAAACACAGGTGCCTGAGTTATAAATTCATCTTGGGCACTGTGTCTCTGATACCTGGTTGTATCCTCTAGCTGATTAAGTCTTCCCAGAGCTCCCTCATGCTGCGACTCCAAATAAATTGATTTTTTGGAATGTACAATAGCGATTCCAGAGGTTACGGCTTCTCCCAGTGCATTAATGGCTCTGCAAGTATAAGTTCCTGAATCCTCTGGTAAACATGACATGATGTCAAGAGCAACAAATCCGAAGTTATTGGTCTCTGTGAATCTGGAACCGCTCTTAAGTGGCCGGTTATTATGATACCATTCAACTTTCATGGTAGGGTCTGAAACTGGTATTAATCTACACTCGAAGTGCGCTCGCTGTCCCTCCTTGATTTCAATATTCTTCAGGGATGTTGTGAAAATAGGTGCCTGGGTTGTAATTTCATCGCCCATATCTGATCTGTGATATTTAGTTCGATCTTCCAGGTGCTGAATTTGTTCAAGACCGGCTTCGTTTTGTGTACCCCTTATAATGTCTGCTGTTCCACGGCAAGAGAGTCTGCAGCTGACTTCATCGGTTCCAACGTGATTTACTGCTCTGCAGGTATATACCCCGGAGTCTTCGGCGATTAAGTCGATGATATCCAACGCTACGTACCCAAAGTCGTGGATTGGTCTGAATCGGTGTCCAATAGTTACAGGTTGACCGTTCTTAAACCATTCCACTTTCAGATTAGGGTCGGTAACGGGTTCCAATTTGCACTCAAAGTGGACGTGATGTCCTTCTACTACATTTTCTATCGATTTGGGCTTAGTCACAAACTGCGGTTTGATATTAATAGTCTCATCGATCATTTCGGACTTCTTGTATCGAGAAGCATCTTCGAGGTATTGGATCTTCTCAAGACCTGATGGGTGCTGTGACTCGAAAACGAGATCCTTCTTTGCAATGACGCGTAGCGCACACGATGTTACAGCTTCACCTAGTTGATTTGTTGCTTGGCAAGTGTAGACACCTGAATCCTCGGGGTAGACGCTTAAGAGATCAAGTGCTACATAATCGAATTCATAAGCTGGTCTAAATCTGTGACCTGTTTTAATCGGTCTGCCATTGCAGAACCAATCAACTCGCATGGTCGGGTCGCCGACTGGTTGCAATCGACATTCCAGATGCACATTTGTGCCCTCAATTGTTTCGACGTTGTGCAGAGATCTTGAAAATTGAGGTGCCTGCATTACAGTAATATCTTCCTGAACTTGTCTACTTCTGCGAGCGGCATCTTCGAGCATTTGAATTTGTTCAACCGCTTGCTCGTTCTGAGTTTCAGTAAGAATATCTGATCTTTCAATGACTCGTACCATTGCTGAAGTATGAGCTGAGCCCAGATGGTTGACTGCTCTTACGGTATATTCACCGGTGTCAGTAGATGTTGCGTGAATAATGTCGAGTGCCACGAAACCAAAGTCGTAATAAGTCCTAAATCTGGAACCTACTGTAACGGCCTTTCCATTGTGGAACCATTCCACTCTCATTGTGGGATCACCCATAGGCTCCAATCTGCATTCGAGATGAATGTTTTTACCTTCTGATACAGGCGCTGGGTCTGACAATGGCTGGACGAAAATAGGTTTAGACTTTGAAATTTCTTCAATTTGATACATTGGTTCCACAAATTTAGATTCTTCCAAGTGGCGTGTTTTCTCATATAGGCCACGATGAATACTTGATGTATCAATGCTAGACCTTGCTGTAACAATAAAAAAATACATTAAGGATTTTTTTTTAATGCGTACATTACGACAAACCGATAAAAAAGACTTGATTTATACTTACTTTCTACTACCATTGAAGTACTCAGTTGAGCCTCTCCTGCAGCATTGCGAGCTACAACAGTATAGGTTCCAGAATCTTCAGCTCGAACGCTGGAAATATCTAACGCTACGTATCCGAAGTCATGATAAGTCTGAGTACGGTTAGCTTGTTTGATCTGCTTTCCATTGAAGTACCATTCCACAGACATGGTCAGGTCGCTCTGAGGCTCTACTCTGGCTTCAAAATGAGCACTTTGTCCTTCTACTATTTTATTTGTACCTTTCAGAGGGCCTAGGAAGCGAGGCTTCTGCGCTACTCTGACTTCTTCTTCAGAGCGCCTCGTGTATCTGCTCGTATCCTCAAGGTATTGAATTTTCTCAAGGCCTCCAGGGTGTTGCGATTCCGCAATAATATCTTTCTTCGTTACAATAGTGCAGTGGGCGCTAGTAGTAGCCTGTCCGAGAGCATTATAGGCTCGGCAGGTGTAATGTCCAGAGTCGTGCACAGTTACTGATTTAATTGTCAGTGCTACATATCCAAAGTTGAAGAATGTCGTTATTCTTGAACTAGCTTCTACAGGACGTCCGTCCTTTAACCATTCTACCCTCAAGGTAGAGTCGCCCACTGGCTCAAGGCGAGCTTCAAAATGGGCAAATCCACCTTCCTTAACATTAAGTTGATCTTTAATAGGTGTTTTGAATTCTGGTCTTTGTGTACTCTCAGGTACTTCTTGATAATATTTAACATGTTGTTGTTGCTGATATGCTTCTAATTGTTCAGTTTTTTCTATGTACCGTCTTTGTTCTGGTATGCCGAGATCTGAAGTGACTGTGCTCCTGGCCGCCACTTTGATGGAAGCGGTACTGACTGCTTCGCCGAGTTTGTTTACAGCTCTCACCGTGTACGAACCTGCATCTTCAGCCCGTAGGTGCATGATGTTAAGGGAGACGTAACCGAAGTTGAAGATTGACGTGATTCGCGAGCTAGCTGTAATCGGACGGCCGTCTTTGTACCACTCCACTCTCATGTGCGGGTCGCTGACAGGCGTCAACTGAGCTTCAAAGTGAGCATTCCTGCCCTCTTGGAGTTCACCGAGTTCTTGCAAAGGTCTGATAAACTGAGGTTTTTGTGAAATATTTTCTTCAACAGACTCTTGGTGCTGGTATCTAGAATAATCTTCTAATTGTTGAATATATTGAAGACTTTCCGGGTGTTGACTAGTTCTTTCAATTGTTGCTCTAGGCGTTACTTGCAGCATTGCTTTAGTCTCTGCCGCACCCGTTGCACTTACAGCTCGGCATGTGTATTCTCCACTATCTTGAATGTTAAGACTGAGCATATCCAGAGAAATGTATCCAAATCTGAATATCGACGTAAATCTTGAACCTGAAACAAATTGATAAATAGTTCAAGTTTATTTATTTGGCCAAGTAACAAAGCACTTTACATTTAGCAAGTCATAATACATGCAATATCTATTTAGTGCGATTATATAATAACATAAAAATACCTTAGCAACCGTAAGAACATCTATAAGTCATATACCTAGTATACAATTATTTCATTAATATTAGAAAATAATATTTATTTATTTTTTCTGTAAATTTGTTAAATTTCTGATATGCGACGGTAGTACATTGTAGTCAACGAGATTTTTAGAGAGAGAGAGATGCCTTGCTTAAATGTTTGACTAGATTTATATCAGGAACGCATAGTTTATCCTTATTGCGTGTGTTGTAATTATGAATGTTTTTCATTGCTTTAAGATTATTTTTACTATTATGAATTTCTAATAAACTGTTAAATATAAATAACGATACAATACAACCGTCATAATTTGACTTTTAATAAAGTATTTTCTGACTAGAGTGCCTTTACGTCGACTGTATATGGTCCTAAATAATAACATCTTTTTGTGATATACGAGTATGTAAGTATTATTTTTATACCAACATAATTATAAATCATCAAAATAAAATAAATGTCCGTGTATGTCTAAAACATTCCCGTCCACATCGGGCTTTCCCGGTTGTATGTTGTATTAAATTAAGATTTAATAGTAAGAATTTATCAATTTACATAATGGTACCTATATCAAAATTAACTATTGAGTAGGTTTGGTACTTACTAGCTTCGATACTTTGTCCATTTCTCAACCATTCTATCTTCATCGTTGGGTCGCCGACCGGTTCTATCCTCGTTTCAAAGTGAACCTTGCCACCTTCCATCTGTGATACACTCTTCAGTGGCACGATAAACTGTGGTGGAGGATAAACTCGGTCTTCCTCGCCCGGAGGAACGTAAGGTCGTGCCCTTTCCACGTGCCTTAAGTAAATAATCTCTGGACCCGGAGCGGGCCTGAAAATAATTAAAAAATAAACAAGGTCATAGTATTCATGGTTTAAAGACATATAAAAGTAGTATGTGTATATATTGGTATTTGTGTAGTTTATGTAGTTAGTAGTATGTAACGAAGTATATTTAAATACAAATTAGTTTTAGGATAAATCAGCAAGTTTTCTCATACAGCACCCACTTTAGCAAATCTCTGTTTGGCCCTATGGTTGACTGGTAGAGAATGCCTCGAGGTATTAAGTCCGCCATTTGTACTTATTTTTATTGTGCAATAAAGTTTAAATAAATAAATAAAATAAGGAGACGGAACGCCGGGAAGACAATACTGCGATTCCATAAGCCGATTTTATATGTATATGTATATAATATACATCTATATACACGTTTTAAGCGTTGGTAGCCCTAGCTCGTACCAAAGACTTTTTCGGAACTTATGCACGAAATATCATTCGATTACCAATCGCTATTCGATGAAGATTAATCGTGAGGTGAAGGTAAACCTACATACATCCGGGAAGAATTTCAAAGGTGTATGTGAAGTCTCCAACCCACTTTGGGCCAGCGTGGGAACTATAGCTCGATCCATCTCATGCACGAGAGGAGGCCTGTGCGTGGGACGTATATACAGGGTGTAATCGTTAAGTGTAGCCAGGCGATTACTCCGTAAATATAAGAGATATTACAAAATATCTAACGGATATCGAAAGTGCGTCACCTAATGAGTAAAATTACATTAATAACTTTTCCCAAACTATTAACTTCAAACCCTTCCATACATTTAGTACGACGTTCGTTGAAAGACTAGTTTGTACGGTCTAGTCATTTCACCGTTATCAAATGATTCATGAATTGTTTTATTATTTCATAAATGGTGGTTATATTATTTTATTACAGTTTATTCGTGCAAATAATGAATTTCAAGCAGTTTTATCTCTTAAGGCACCGACGTTCTACTTTGAGAGTGAGTCGTCGTAGGTACTAACAGTATGGGAGCGTTAAACTTAATATTTTTAATATTAATACTTTTAATTCAAAAAAGTTATTAATGCAATTTTACTCATTGGGTAACGCACTTTCGATATCAGTTTGAAAATTTCTAATATCTTATATTTACGGAATAATCGCCTGGCTACACTTAACGATTACATCCTATACAGGCTAGCATATTATTTTATTGTTATTATTCATATACAGAGTGCAATCTGGGTCGTGATCCTGAACCACTTTTTCTGACTGTAACTGATCACCTTTATTATATGGTAGTAGGTTTGTATTTGATCTTAACATAAATATTTTTTTATGTTTTATTTTTCAAGTAAAATTAATCTGAAACTAATTAAATCATGGTCACCCTATTCGTTTTTACGTACGCTATATGAAAAATATAATATCATATAATAAATATGATATCATATTGAGTAGGGTGACTAAATTGTACGCCAAAATATTTTTTTCCATTTATCATTTAAAAATAGCTATCAATAATCAATATTCGTGACAAAAAAATATGATTAACACCATTAGGTTAATTTTTTGATTCTTTATCATGCTTTGATCGCTTGCTACACGACTCCGATTTCACCCGTATACACGTTTTAATAGTTACACTTACTCAGGTTCGATTATTCTTGTTGGCCGAGGTAAGTGCAGACGCTTTTGTTCGGGCGGAGGCTCCTTCGGCACTTCCACGAAGAGCCTTGCCCGAGTGGCGGTGGAACCTGCGACGTTCTGGGCGGTGCACTGATACCATGCCGCATCCGACGCCTTGGCTCGAGGGATATCCAGTGTCGAGGTCCCACCATCGGTATTAATTCGTAGTTCTGGGTTGGGTATAATCGGAACGCCGTCCTTCTGCCATGTGATCCGCGGTGTAGGTGTGCCAACAGCTCGTGCATTTAGCGCGACAGGTTCGCCTTCGCGTACGCTTAACGTGCTGAAACGCTCAACGAATTTGGGGGCTACCACCTGCTCCTTCTCAATGACGTTCAGTCGGCACTGGAAGGATGTCTCGCCACTCTTATTGCGGGCGACACACGTCACTACACCGCTGTCACTTCGATCGACGTTTGTAATCATAAGTGCATGATTACCTGACTCGTTTACTAATATCTTATGATTATAATCGTCTCGGATTTGTCTATCGTTAATGAACCACGTGACTTCAGGGTAAGGTCTGCCCGTGACGCGGCAATCGAATCGCGTCAACTTTCCTTCTGTTACATCACGATCTTGGCAGACCTTAACAAATTGTGGAGCGAGAGCTTTCTCAACTATTTCTACTCTTTCTTCTGTCTCAGTATGCTGAGTATCCATAATATACTGTGATTTGTGATCCTGCACATAAGTTTCCTGTGGCGATTCTACGGCAAGGTAAGCTGATGTTACAATGCATCCGTTGGGGTTTTCAGCCAATAATGTGTAGTGGCCTGAATCAGACTTTTGTGTATTCTTAACTCTAAGTGTGGTTTGGTTATGTGTCGTTATGATTTCGTATTTGTTCGAGTTAACTAGTCTCTGCCCATTCCTGAACCACGTTACCCGTGGTCTAGGGTTGCCCGACAATTGTACATGGAACTGCGCGTCGGCACCTTCCTGGAGCTTTGAGTTTCTGGGCTTCTGAGCTATCTTCGGCGGAGCAACGGCACCTAATGTTCTATCAATTTCAGTGCTCATTTGGATGTCACTTTCTCCCACATACCTTCTTGTGATAGTCTCCCTGAAAGATACTTCCCTCAAAAGTCTATATTCGAACGTGTCTACTTTGAAATCTTCTGAAGAGGAATAGTCAGATGTCCCGTTGGTGTAAGCCACTTTCTGTGTCTGTTGGGACTGCTCAGATGTGAATCCTTGCGTGCCGTAGGATTTGTGCTCGACGCTCTCGCTAACATGTCGGTAACTCTGCTGTTGAGAGGCCTGTTGTGCGGGCATAGCCACACCTTCGGGCTGGATGTACACGGAGCAGATGGCTTCGCCATATTGGTTGCGCGCCGTGCAAGTATATTCGCCCTCATCGCCAGGCCCTATCTGCTTGATAAGTAACGACACATCACCTGTCTGTTCGTTGTAGCTCATACTATACTTATTACATTCTACCAGTGGTGCTTTCTTTCTCGTCCACGAAACTACTGGCGTAGGATTACCCCTAAGTTTTCCTTCGAATTTTGCATTACCGCCTTGCGCAAATCTTGCATTTTTGAAGATTTGCTCGAATATCGGCGGCGAAGGCTCACCGGGCCTGCCTGAAGTGATAGCCAAACGGTCTCCAGCGCTCTCCACTGCAACAAAAGATAAATATATGTTAATATTTTTGTCATGAGATTTATTTTTAAATAGGGCTCTGGTATTTCCAACGAAGAAACATGATATTGTAAACTCGCAATAGCTAGGAACACTAAAAGTAACAATAAAACATCTAAAATTATTTATATGACTTCACTATCTTTATCCTCTTGAGAATTATAAGATAGTAACCGTAATTTATGTGACAGGTATTTCACGAGATCTGATATTTAACTAACTTAAAGGTAAAATAGTTATGGGTATGATAGTTTTACAAAGGAACTTAAAGTAATATAAGACTAAAAAAAATAAAAATATATTCATCTAAATAATTCTTCCTTTCCATATTTAGTAGTTTTTTTGTATAAACAGTACCGTCGTGTTGCGTATCTTCGCCTGTGCTACCTATGTTCGCCTATTTTTACATAAATTGACTTTAACAAAATGTTTCTAGTGCAAGCCTTACACAAAACTACTAAATACAAAGTATTTTTTACGGGTGTCAACATTCTTCGAACGATCTGTGGCTAACTTCATATAGTTGACATTCAGTGAGGTTTTTACGCGACACCGACCACACGTTTTTTTAAGCCAGTGTTTTAACTTCAGTTTTAAACAGTGATAAAGGCCAGGTAATGTTAAACTTTTTACATGATTATATCCTGTAACTATTTATTTTTAATATGTAACTATTATTTAATGGCTAGCTTACGTTCGAAGTCACAATTGGATAAAACATTGGAGAGGGTATTTGGCGGCCATCTTGTTACCGAACTTCGCCTACCCCTAGGGTTGTCAAAGTTTCCAAATGTACATATTTTCTTATGTTTGGTTTTTCGGAAATGGGATTAGCGATTTGGAGGAAAGTTAGTAAGCTGTGCCCTAAAGATATATGTAGATGTACCCAGTAGTAATAGTAGGTACGTGGTATGAACAAGGGACCCTTAGAAGGCAATCATTGTACGGTTGTACGGTCTCACTTTGAAAAGGTAATTATGTGTAGAAGCCAAAGGTTGATTTGATCTCAATTACGAAAATACTGATAAGCGAAAAGAGATACGTTTTTTGTTTATATAATAAACATTTTTTTAAATCTTTTTTTTTTACTTATAAACCATTACTCTCCTTTATTTGACATGTTGGTTAATTTTTGGCAGCCCTAGCATCATTTTAGAAAATGTATGTAAACAACTTCAGACTGTTGCCAATCTTCGCCTACTACACATTTTTTTTTAAATGTGCCTAGTCTGGTGTAGTTAAGGTTCATATTATATTAACACGTTCCAGGGAGATAAGACTTGACAGGTGTAAGTCCCAGAAAAGTTTATAATTAGCGGTAAGGCATGCCATAGGCGAAGATTGGAGAAAACACCCAAACTTCGCCTATTGCCTTCGGGGCCATTTATTGCCAAGTTACCCAATGAAATTCAAAGCTTTAATGGTATATACTGATAGTCAGGAGTACTATAATACGTTTTTTGGCCATAAAGGACTAAAATGCTTTCAAATTTGAAAGATTTTTTGGGAAATGTGTCAAAATCCAGGCGAAGATACGGAACTCTACGGTAAGTAACGACAAAGGCTGTCGCACTAAGGAACCACTCAGTACTGAGCGAGGCGCGGCACCTTCGTAGGTACTCTATTCGTGAATCTTCTCTAAACCAATCGTAATACCATTATAATATTTTTATGGAATATTTCTATACTATAAGATACATTTTGTGTAAATATAAAAAATACAAAAATGCGAAGTTGGAAAAAAAATATTTTTAATACTGACTTCCGGTTTATCATATGAGAAAGAGATTAATTTTCAATAACTACAACTAATATTCTCAAATAAACACTATTTAGTTATTATTCAAAGGATAATTTTATTTATTATTGAATAATGTTCGTTAACAAAACAAAACAATTACATGTAAGACATAAATTGAATCTATTTGATGAACTGCATTCATACCTTGTCCAAAATCCGTTCCTCAGATTTTGTAAAAGTCCTATAAATTTGTAAATTGTAACCAAGCAACATAAAAAAAAGTAATTATGCCACAAATGTTTGCTCACATATAGGTCATTTACTCGATTATAAACGAAATCCAGACATTTTTTAGGTGCCCGCTTCGCGTGAAATGCCCCAATAGCTAGTAATCGTGATCAAATAAAAGACTATGTTAAATATTAAGAGTTATTGTGACATCTGATCGCCGTCGTCGTTTATACATATATACATATTATACAATTTGAACGCGACAGATACTTAATACATCATTCAACGACAAATTACCCCAAATAATAGTTTTTTTTCTCGCGTGCGGCTCGTTTCATTTTTAGGGTTCCGTAGTCAACTAGGAACCCTTATAGTTTCGCCATGTCTGCCCGTCCGTCCGTCCGTCCGTCCGCGGATAATCTCAGTGACCGTTAGCACTAGAAAGCTGAAATTTGGTACTAATATGCATATCAATCACGCCGACAAAGTGGTAAAATAAAAAGTGGAATATTTTTTTTTATTAGGGTACCTCCCCAATACGTAAAGTGGGGAGTGATTTTTTTTTTTCATTTCAACCCTAACGTGTGATATATTGTTGGATAGGTATTTAAAAATGAATAGGGGTTTACTAAAATCATTTTTTGATAATGTAAATATTTTCGGAAATAATCGCTTCGAAAGTCGGAAAAATAGCGTCCCCCCCCCTGTAACTTTTGCACCGTAAGTCCAAAAAATATGAAAAAAATTGAGAAAATGTGCGTTATGATAAACTTTATAGGAAAATTATTTTGAACATTATAGGTCCAGCCATTTTTGAGTTATTTCCAAAAAACTTCTTCCATAGACGTCAGATACGACCTTTTGGCATTAGTCTTTAACTCTTCAGAGGGTACACTTACTGTGACGGACGGAAAACTACGGAACCCTACACTGAGCGTGGCCCGACACGCTCTTGGCCGGTTTTTGTTTATTTAATTAATTATTAGGAACAGTAGTTATAAATATTAGTTACATATTTATGCTCCACAAAACTTTCAATTAAGTTTGACTGTGGAGTCAAGTTTCAGTCTCACAATTACTAAAATATTACAAACATAAATACTCGTAGGCATTATCGTACTTAAGTTGGTACTTACAACTATATATCTTGGATGCTCAGTAGAACAATTTCCCTACAGGGCTTCCAAGAGATATTTTTTTGTAGGTTTTTAAATCTACTTTTCTTGGCTCCCTGTACAATGTCCGCAGGCAGTGAGTTTATCAAGTAAGGTACCCATTTCCTTAGTCCTATCTCCATAATAATAATTTACTCTTGGTACGTCAAATTTGCCTGCGGTCAGTGTTCTGGTATTATGGCTATGACTAATAGGATTTAGGTGTTCTTGACTGCCATGGCTTTTTAATGCTATAAGGTACTTAAGATTGGAAGTTACTGGTAAAACTTTACATATTTTGAATAATTTTCTATAGTCTTTATTGCAACTGTTTTTAGCCTTTTTGTTAACAAGTAGTTTCAGGAAGCGGGTTTGTAGACTTTCTATTTTTGCAATATTGGTTTTAAAAGTTAAGCCATAACAGTCAAGACCATAACTTATTATTGACTCTACCAAGGACGTATAAAGACATTTTAATGTACTGGTGGGAACCTTAAACATTAAATGATAAAATTTACTTAATATTATTCTTAATTTGCTACATATAAAATCTACGTGTGTGGTCCAGGAGAAGTTTTCATCTATTTTCATTTCGAGATATGTGACTGTATTTACTATTTCTATGGACTGGCAGGTGCAGGTAGCTGGGTTATTATTGTTATGAAAGCAATGGAAGCTATGTGTATAAATGGATGGACGTGTTTCTTGAAGAGCTATGTATGGGGAGTAAATGATCATCATCTTAGTTTTATCAGCGTTTAGCACGATACCATTGTCATGCGGTCATAAAACCGCACTCGTATTTTAAGGACCCTTATTACGTAACAGTTACATAAACTACTATTATCTACAACTACACCAAAATTCAGCTATACACGAATTATTTCCCCTACGAGTATCAGGCGTCTTCGTTTGGTGAGCTAACCTATGAGTACTCCTATGAGTTTAATTCTGAGGTGGAATAAAGAGCTAACAGTGCCTCAGTAACATAAAATCTGGTCCATATTATCCGAACGTAAGGTAATATTTATTAATTCTGTAAAAAATTGTTTTTTTCTTGTAAGTGGGAAATTCATAAACTGTTCCGGTTTAAAAGTGCTCCACACTTCGAAGAAGCAACAACAATAAATATTAACTGTAGAACGGGATTAATTTCAATCTTAAATCTAATTTGTGCAGTTAAAATATTTAGCATATTTGTTATTTTTGATGTCACTTCGCTTATGGGGTGGGTAGGTACCTGTTACCGCTAACTCAAATTATTATTATTGGATATTATGATGTTTTATTTAATTCACAAGTAAATATTTTTTTAGTTGGAAATAAATGGGTCATAAGGTTAGCTTATTTCGTTGTCGAGCGCGCGGCGCGTGAGTCACTAGGCCGGTCCGTCTCTCGCGGCTATTTTAGTGCAGGCAACTCGTATCTTATTACTATAACCATTTTCGTGGACGCACTCGCGTTACGGGTTGATGGATGATGTATTGACTAAATATTATGATATGTTTTGAAGGGCTGAGTTAGATAATCATAATGAGACGCACGAGTATGTAGTAAACAATACCGTCCTCGTAAATCATACGAATTCATCACTGTTTTTATTAATGTTTATAGATTTTATCCTAACTGAAGTTATACGAGTAAAATGCCAAAAGTTATGATTGCAGAAAATATGTAAGTACATACTTAATTCACAACAAAAACAATGATGCTTTTTTCAAATAATGTTTATTTGTAAATAGGAAAAACTGGGCATCACTAATTGATAAAAAACCGACAAGTGCGTGTCGGACCACGCATAGGAGGGTTCCGTACCTTCAATGTAATAAGAACCAAACTAATACCAAAAGGTCGTATCTGATGCCTATGGAAGAAGTTTTTTGGATATAACTCAAAAATGGCTGAACTGATAATGTACAAAATAATTTTCGTAGAAAGTATATGATAAGGCACATCGCCTCAAATTTTTTCATATTTTTTGGACTTACGGTTCAAAAGTTACAGGGGGGGACACAATTTTTCTGACTTTCGAAGCGATTATTTCAGAAAATATTTACTTCATCACAAAATGGTCAAAGAAACCTGAATGTTATTTTTAAAGACCTATCGATTGATGTGTCACATGTTGATATTTGGTTAAAAAACATTTTTTGAAATTTAGTTACATCTATGGAGCGCCCCCCTAAAAATATATTTTTTTTCATATTTAACTCCATAACTAAGTAGCGGCATATAAAATACACCTTATGTGTAAATTTTATTCAGATACGTCGTATAGTTTCCGAGTAAAATGGCTGTGACATACGGACGGACAGACAGACAGACATGACGAATCCATATGGGTTCCGTTTTTTGCCATTTGGCTACGGAACCCTAAAAACATTAACCTTAGTTTTTAAGTATTTTATAATAAGTAGGTAGGACTTATGTATATACATATTTATTATTATGATTTAGTACCCACCTATCCTTATTCTATTATAGGTAAGCACTAACTTTGTATCATATTAGGTAAAGGGGTAGATACCCATGAATTAAATTCATCATTATCGGTAAAACGCCATATCATCTTAACACAGTTAAGGAGTGGTGAATGGACTACGAGTGAGTTCAATACTATTGGCTAGTAGTATTTTTTGCATCGGACCGGCGGGGCCGGTTCTGCGGGTAGAGCATTCTTAGCCGATCTTATTATACCTACTCGTACCACGCTGGATACTCAGCCAGTACATGTTCCCAGGGGTCGAAGCCATTAAATAAATAAATAAACCGGCCAAGTGCGAGTCGGACTCGCGCACCGAGGGTTCCGTACAAACCTATAACAAGCAAAAGTTGTAGTATGTTTATTACTAATTTCAATTCAATACCTCTACGCGTGTACGAGGAAAACGGTAGTGAGTTTAAAATTAAAAAAAAAAAAATTGTATGATTTTACTAAAAATGTCTACTTTTCATAATTTTTCCTTTGTTTGTGCTATATGAAGTTCCTTCGTGCCAAGTTTCAAGTTTCTGAGTTTACGGGAAGTACCCCTTAGGTTTTGAGTTTCTTGCGAGTACTCAGTTTCAAAATATGCGACTTAAATTACTATTTCTTTTGATTGCGTTGACATAAAAGTTTGGTTTTGCTACATCTGAAAGGTCCTATAGCCCTGAGTATTTGACATGAATTTCAATTTAATACCTCCACGCGTGTACGAGGAAAAAGGTAGTAAGTTTAAAATTAAAAAAAATATTTTTTGTATGATTTTACTAAAAATGTCTACTTTTCGTAATTTTTCCTTTGTTTGTGCTATATGAAGTTTCTTCGTGCCAAGTTCCAAGTTTCCATGTTTACGGGAAGTACCCTTTAGGTTTTGAGTTTCATGCGAGTACTCAGTTTCAAAATATGCGACTTAAATTGCTATTTCTTTTGATTGCGATGACATAAAAGTTTGGTTTTGCTACATATGAAAGGTCCTATAGCCCTGAGTATTTGACATGAATTTAAATTTAATACCTCCACGCGTTTACGAGGAAAAAGGTAGTAAATTTAAAATTAAAAAAAAAATTTTTTTGTATGATTTTTCTAAAAATGACTACTTTTTGTAATTTTTCCATTGTCTATGCTATATGACCTTGCTTCGTGCAAAATTTCAAGTTTCTGAGTTCACGGGAAGTACCCCGTAGGTTTTGCGAGTGCCGATAAACTCTAAAATTTGCAGCATAAACGACTGTATCTTCTGATTGCGTTGGCTTTTAAGTTTGATTTTTTCACAGCTCTAAGGGACAATAGACCTGAGTATTTGTTATAAATTTCAGCTTGATACCTCCACGCGTTCCTGAGAAAAATGGTCTTGACAGACAGACAGACAGACGGATGGACAACAAAGTGATCCTATAAGGGTTCCGTTTTTTCCTTTCGAGGTACGGAACCCTAAAAACTAACCTAAAGGTAAGATATCTTTAAGAACTCTTTAGCGCCGATGTTATCATTCGTTAACTTTAAGTGAAAGCAAAGTGGTTGACTTTAAACATAATTTAATATTACAATTGGTTCTGCTTTTCTTTGCCAGCCCATAAAATCTAAGTATTAGAGAGATCTAGAATCTTTTTTTAATTTCAAAGTTTTTAGGGGCTGTTATTTTGTTAATGCATATTTTTTGTAGCATCTGGCTGTGTAAAAATCTACCTACTAGTTACTAGTAGATAGTTTGTTAGTAAACATATTGTTTTTATTTATTTATTATATTTTACTTTTATTTAATAGTAGGTAAGTCATGTAATAGGAGCAGTTGGTGGGTATTTAATGTACCTTTTACCATTATGCAATATTTATTATTTATATTATTGTAGCGCAGCTGTCATAGTTTTTTTCCGGCCTGTAATACATTACCATCTCCGATTTCATTTACCTGAAGTCTACGAGATCGTACAGGAATAATGATTGTTTATTTTTATGTTGTCGAAAATCTTTTACGGCGTTATCACACTTATCACACTTGCAATTTGGGAGCGAAAACGACGCGAGTTCGCCGCGTACAAGTTTGTATTTGCTCTAAAACGACTGAGACAAACAGTCTTATTAGAATCGGCGATGTTGGCGTATCATGGATACGTATCGTCAGTGCTAGGTTATGGTTTAATTCTTTGGGGGAATCCCACAGATATAGAGCGAGCCTTTCTAGTACAAAAAAGATGTATCCGAGCTTTAGAAAATTTTGTTATAACATGGAGTAACAAAAAGGAATATACCTTTTTGTTACTCCATGTTATAACAAAATAGTGTCATAATAATTATGGACTAGATCAATGTAATTATGTTTATGTTACCTGCTAATAACAAAACAAATTTCATTGTTAGGGTTCCGTAGCCAAATGGCAAAAAACGGAACCCTTATGGATTCGTCATGTCTGTCTGTCTGTCTGTCTGTCCGTCCGTATGTCACAGCCATTTTACTCGGAAACTATACGACGTATCTGAATAAAATTTACACTTAAGGTGTATTCTGTATGCCGCTACTTAGTTATGTATTTAAATTTGAAAAAAACATATTTTAAGCTCCATATATGTAAAAATTGTCTTTACCAAATATCAATATGTGACACATCAATCGATAGGTCTTTAAAAATAATATTGAGGTTTTCTTTGATCATTTTGTGATTAAGTGAATATTTTTTGAAATAATCGCTTCGAAAGTCAGAAAAATTGTGTCCCCCCCTCTGTAACTTTTGAACCGTAAGTCCAAAAAATATGAAGAAATTTTAGGAGCATGCGCCTTATCATATACTTTCTACGAAAATTGTTTTGAACATTATCGGTTTAGCCTTTTTTGATTTATCTCCAAAAAACTTCTTCCATAGGCATCAGATACCTCCTTTTGGTATTAGTTTGGTTCTTATTCCATTGAAGGTACGGAACCCTCCTATGCGTGGTCCGACACGCAATCGGCCGGTTTTTTTAATTCAGTTACTTACACCAAACGATCGATCTCTTTCATGTAGGTAAATGTATGGACCACAGTTACCTATTTCTTTCCCACTCCGTATAAGAGCCCGGATCCCCTTGTTCAGGGTTAGAATACAATGTACAGCTTATATTAAGTAATAAGTTTTCTAATGGTTGTTACTGCTGTCTTGCGTGGTGAGGCAGAGTTATAAATAAAGCTGCACTATTTTAGCTAATGCGTTTGTTTATTTTGAAATCCGTTTCGTAACTAATTCATTTGACAGGTTTATTATCGTATGAATACAATGCGAGCGTCCGTTCCTGGCGCTCCACCAAATGCTCATAATGTAGGTGAAGACTTATTTTGAAATTGCGTATTGGTTTCGGCTTGGAATTGAAACACTAAATTAAATTTCATTCAATTACTTATAGTACATAAATATGTAGCTGAAACAAGGTGTAGCCGCCTGACGCCATTGAAAGTTAATTTTATTAGTTATTACATGGGGTAGGTAGATTAACCTATAAGTGCTATAAGTATAGGTACCTACCGTTAGGTAATAATTATGCAGCACTACGCGTTTTAAGAGATCTTTTATTTGTGGACAAGTTTAGTGAAAGGGCCCACTTTGTCAATTTACAAGGAAACTATTCTTTGACTCATAGATAGCGCTGTATAGTTTTAGGCAGTATTAATAACTCCATATGGACAAAGTGGTATCTTTTTCCCTGGACTGACTCATTTAAAGTATTACCATCAGCTCCAACTAATGAGCTTACGTTATTTGCATAGATCAAGTTAAAGTAAAATAACACGACTGCTTAGGTACTTCCATAATTCAGACTGGTCTTACGACTTCTTTATAAACTATATAGTTACCCGTTAAAGGGTTTCCTTTTTATTAATTGAATAAAAATATTTATTAGAGTATGTAAATACGTCGACAAATGGAAATAATTACTGTATTTAATATCCTATTATCAATTTAGGTAGGTTAGTACGTAGGTACGTTGGGTATCGAGGGATCAATGTTCTTAGTCTTACTAACCAAATTGATACCAAAGCAAACATATAATTTGGTGTACAATGATATAATATGTTAGAATAGGAGGCAATATAGGTACACCTGCATTTTTTTTTCATCTTTATGTAACATGAAAAATAAGAACGGCTTAGAAAATACATGATAAAATCCGGCAAAAAGCTTGTTCAATACCTATAGAGTACTATACAGCTGCTTTTGTATAGCAACAGGTATGTAGATTGTGGATAGTCTCTAATCTTGAACTATTCAAAAAAATACTCCTTTAGTTACACAAAGACCGGCGTAACCGCGTCCTTCCCGTTATTCACCTTAACTAAAGATTTTTTGCGTGATTTAGTGTCTGAAGAACCGGCAGCAGTGAGTTTACTACACCGTGTAGGTATTCCTGTAACGGACCAGTGTTACGTGACCTAGAAAATGTTAGCATATATGAACCGGATTCCCCCTACAAATATTGGGTCGTTAACCCCTTCGACGCGCCCGTGTGCTACCGAGTGATCAGCAACACGTTTCCCTTGCAGAGGTGTGCAACCGCAGACAACCCGTAACCATGCGCCTGCAATACGAGTAGGGGTGTAGACATTTTTTTTATTTATCTTTTATTTTATATATACAAGGTGTAACAAAAATCCGTTTAAGGGCATAATTGGTATAGTATTCTAATAATGAAAAACAAAGAAAAACAATTTTTCACGAGAAAAAAAATGGGTTTGTATGGAGGGTCAGCCGGCTGAGATGACGTGTCCCATACAATTTTTTATTTTATTTTCGCGTTCAAAATTTTTTTTCCTACTTTTTCTCAGTCGCAATAACCCTTCGTGAACTAGTTACATAGGGTCCTACTCAACTCAAACAGTAGCGATGGAATTTAGGTTGGCATCTCAAGTCGATAGTTCTGACAGTATCGCGACAGAATTGAATATGAGAGTTTTTGAGAATCTATTTTCTTCAGAAGATAAGGCAAAATCGGGTTTTGTTTAGTATCTTCGCTTTCAACGCTTCTTCTTTGTCATTATTCTTCATTGCTGAAGCTCGTGTTCACCAGTATTTTTGGTAAACCCTGTATACAATATACCACCAAAAACATAAATGTAAAAAAGGAGAGCCAAGTTCAATACAAAAATTATGCTTCGTCGCAAAAAGAATGGAGATCTAAATGAGTGCCAAGTTCTATGCAAAATCCAATTATGTATTTATAGGAACAAAATAACATTATGAACAAGTATTAAACTCTATTTCTTTGCTTTATTGGATACCTATAACAATTGCTGTTATTTAAAAATGTGAGATCTTAAAGTAGGTCAGATTTGACTTGGCCAGTTTTCATTACATCAGTCATTTTATAGAGTTATTCAACATATATATCTTTTTTTTAATTCTGATAAAAACTGGCCAAGTCAAATCTACTTTAATTTAAAAAAAAAATGTATGGGGACCCCCCTATTTTTTAACTTTTTTTTATTTTTTGATTTTTTCCTACGCTTACACACAATTACCGAGCTGGATTCCAAATTTCATCCTTCTAGGTCATCTGGAAGTAGGTTAGGTTTAGGTACTATATGTCAGTCAGTCAGTCAGTGCTAAAATTTACGACTTTTTGACCTTCATATCTTTATAACCGTTTGAGCTAGCTTCATGAAATTTGGGCTTCTAGATGTCCTTATGGATATAATTAAACACACGTAGTTTTATGTGTTTACGTTAAAGAGGTTTTGAGTTATAGAAGGGTCAAAAGTGGCACTAAGTGGTTCGTGTAATACACACTTGGCGCTGGCTAGCCCGTTCCTTTGCTTGAACTTGGCTTGACACGCTGCCGCGTGTCTAGATATCTAAAAAAATATTACAGACGAATAACAATTTAAATCCCTTACAATAAATGTAATTTAAAAATTTGCCGCTAAAACGCTAATTTCTATCAAGAGGTCGCTATGACGTCACGATCCTCTAAACAACGACATTATTCTATGTACGGACGAAGTTAAATACATGTTTTCTTAGCAAATGACAATGTCAAAATGTTTTTGAAAGGAACGTTACGTCCCGCGCTGTTTGGGGTCACGTGATTATTTAATTTGGTCGCACGAATTTGTATTCGAATTGCATCCAACATACGATACGGCAAATACATATATAAAATTTCATATTAAGGTACCTTTAATACCTAATTTCAACCTTAAGATTGTAAATATTAGATATGCCTTTATTTATTTTTATTTTATGAAATAGGAGGCAAACGAGCATACGAATCGCCTGATGGTAAGCAATTAACGCCGCCCATGGACGCCCGTAACACCAGAGGGGTCACAAGCGCGTTGCCGGCCTTTAAGATGCCTTTTTTACTAGTAGCTGCTTCACCTTTTTAATTCAACCACGCGAACGAGCACTAGGTAATTAAGCATTTTCATATATTTTAATTACCGTTATAGCGTGTAAGGAGGTGCGAATACTTATCGCGGCGCAACCTTTAAAAGTTAGAAGTAGTACTTTGATACGAGTCTCGTAGTCACATACGGCTTTTTGATTTTGTGGATAGGGGAGATCGTGATATGCGTAGCGGCGCATACGGTCCGGCAAGCTTGACCCACTCCACCATATGGCAGCTGCATGATTCATACCAAGATCACGACAGCTTCAAAAAGCCGGTCATTTTGCTACTTAGTCGGCAGTACCTAACGTGCTATTTATTACACAACAGTTTAAATGTACTTTTTCTACTCCGGTACTTTTATCTGTCAATTATATGGTCCCGCAAACGAATATAAAAGCATGTCTTATGCAATTTCAAAAAAGTCTATCTAGTCTATTCTTCATAAAGACCCTAGGGGTTATTATGTGATATAATGCAACTGCTAACAGAGGTACCCTGTGAACCCAACAAATGAATATTTTTTTCTACTCCCGTTTATCTATCATTTATACATTCGTCATCATCTATATAAGGACATAGATAATATACTCGAAGAAAAGTCTATCTAGTCTATTCCCCAAAAAAACAACTTTTCAATAAAAGCGCCAAAATAGAATCGCGTGCAGTCACGACTTTAGAAGAAAATAAATTACTGCCAACCTAAGAAACCTAAATAAACGTAGCGTTTTTAGAAAAAAAATAACTTTAAAAAAGAAAAATGAAAAGAACCACAGACATACTTTGTAGTTTTTACGTTTGCCATTCGTTTGTGGTGACAAACTGCAAACTTAGAAAAAAAAATATTTTTACAAATCTCTGTCGCTCTTTGATAATTGATTAAATAACAACGGTGTGTGTTTGTGTTAGTATTGAAGTACTTGAAATACAGTGTTTTAAAAGGTGAAACTTAAATTATTGTTGATTATGTTGACAAAATAACTGCAATATCCATGAAGTGTTCAATTTCGCATTTTTTTTTAAACTATGTGTAGTCGTAGAAAAAGTATTGTATGCAACGTCGTATAAGTAGGTCAAAAAATATTCGTGGCGTTTTTCTTAACAATTTGAGCCGTAGGCGCATTAATCAAGTTTCTAGACCGGATGTTTATTTCGATTCTGTGCGAACTTGATACAGCAGGAAACAGACCTTTTGTATGCCACACAAGTTTTATTATTTGCATGCCAGGCCTCCAGCCCAGTCTTTTTCCTAGCTTGATCGGCATTTTGGGTTCGCAAATGATATCAGTCATCTCGCAACATTTCGCTCATGCTCCAAAAATACAGGAAGCGTGAAGCACGACGGATCACAAATATTCGAACTGGTCCTTACAGAGCACTAGTTACCTCCGTGGCAGGTCATATAGTCAAGTCTTGGCTACATTTCGTTTTAGATAGGATGAGCTCCAAGTGCTACAAGTGCTACTTACTTGTCTTCTCAATATACAAAATCAGTACAGGGATTTTCCATAGTTTTACAGCGGCGTCACTACGGTACAGTACTGACGCCGCTCCGCTCATAAGTATTTTGAAACCCGCAATTTTCTCCATACAATCGCATACAAATATTACTTTCAACGTCATACTGTTCATCACAGGCATCTTCCAGATGTTGGATAGAATTTTTATTTATGTAATAGGTACACTGAAGCACAATTAAATCGGTACAAAAGACATCCTTTTAAAATATCTAGTTTCCTTTATAAAACAATGATAATAGCCATCACCGTGAAACTTTTCTATTGAGGATAAAATGTAAGCATTATTTACTTTGCCGGTGCAGGTAATAAAAGTGAAAAGAGAAGCCTGGCTGTAGATATTTTCTTGATGCTATGCAAGTCAAGTGCCTTGTACTTATACACCGTGGGCTGGAATAACCCGACAGATCTTAACCACGAATTTCTAAAACCAAAAGAAGGAAAAAATATTATGTGACTTTAGGTCAATTTCGTCAAAAAAAATATATTTTTTTTTGCGTTTTAATTTTTTATTTTTTGAATGTTTATTGCACATGAAACTCAAATGTTATTAATACAATTATCGCCTAAAACAAATTGGTACATTTTTTTTGTAAAAATTTAGTTTCTGCAAAGTTTTCCGTGTCACTTTGATATCTGTCAATAAGGACGTATAAACTATGTCCAATAGTGGCAACAACGCCATTAGAAAGGCGTTTTGTGATGAGTTATAATAAAAAGTGTATTTTTTAAAAATTGGTATTAACTCTGAAACTAGGCGTATTCCAGAAAAGTTTATAGGACATTTTAGTATCTAAATATGATCAGGAATACACTGTTAAAATCTGTCTAGTTATATGGGCCCACGGTGTATATATAAAATGGTTGTCACTAATTTATAAATATGGAATGATGTCATTAGTCGAATGCCTGAGTCCGTTTTTTTAAGGTTCCGTAGTCAACTAGGAACCCTTATAGTTTCGCCATATCTGCCCGTCCGTCCGTCCGTCCGCGGATAATCTCAGTGACCGTTAGCACTAGAAAGCTGAAATTTGGTACTAATATGTATATCAATCACGCCGACAAAGTGGAAAAAAATGTTTTATTAGGGTACCTCCCCTATACGTAAAGTGGGGAGTGTTTTTTTTTTTTCATTTCAACCCTAACGTGTGATATATTGTTGGGGTATGTAAAAATTAATAGGGGTTAACTAAAATCATTTTTTGATAATGTAAATATTTTCGGAAATAATTGCTCCAGAAGTAAAAAAAAATGTGTGCCCCCCCCCCCCCCTCTAACTTTTGAACCATAAGTTTTAAAAATATGAAAAAAATCTCAAAAGTAGAACTTTATAAAAACTTTCTAGGGAAATTATTTTTAACTTGATAGGTTGAATAGTTTTTGAAAAAAAAATACAAAATAATTTGTGAACTAAGTTTTTAATTTAACCGTATAAGCAGGTGTTTATTGTACCTGTAATTTCTACAAAATCACAATGAAATGACGTGCTTTCAAATAAAGTATAAACGGTGAAAATCGGTTCACGTAATAAAGAATTATCCCATAAAAATCATCTTCCTTACTTTAAGCTCGTGCGCAATAGTTTACTTAATTTGCCGATAGATGTCGCTGTACGTGGAACGCTCATATCATATCCTACATGGCGGTGTTATTTTAACTCTTAAGTGGGGACACTTACTGTGACGGACGGAAAACTACGGAACCCTACACTGAGCGTGGCCCGACACGGTCTTGGCCGGTTTTTATTATGCATTCATTAAAATGAATATTGAATAGACTGTACTGTAAGTAAGCTCAATAACCAGTAGCAGTAGGTCATTACTTACTTTGTAGATGTTATTGTTCTATGTGACGGGCTAACTTTAGCGTGGTATGGGTATAATCTCTTAAAGCTAAGATGATTATCCAAGTAGAAAACTCAAAAAGGTTTCCTTGCTGTTAAGAGTTCGTTAGTTTATTTCGTTACGAGAAATTCGACTGGCACAAATTTATAACGAGATATCGCGAGCTGTTTTGTGTTATTATTGATATTCAGATATGTTATAGTTCTTGTTTCCAAAGGTTGTGTTAACGTATAGTTATTATAAAGTTTGTTTACATTTGGAATTAATATTTTCTAATAGAACCGGTGATACATAGGTACTTTTTTATTTTATTTTTATTGAAAACAAGTGAAATACAATCGTGCCTTAAATTAAAGTTTCGCCAAACTGCGAGGCAGTTTGTTGGCGATGCGATCATCTTTATCTTAATCTATAGAAATGTAAGTACAGAAGGTATCTATAAGATAAGACTATAAGTAAGTACTTCTACTTTTATTCAAATATTATACTGACTAGGACTGTAATTATTTTTTCACCTCACAAGCTCGGAAATCCCTTTTTTATTCTTTAAAAACAGATAGCAAAACTGCATTTTATTCACAATATTTATTGTAAAGTATATTTGTATTTGAACGTGTTATTAGTTACTTTTTTAAACATAATAACATGTAAAGGCCACTCCAGACAGGACAATTTTCGCCCATCTGATTAAAGTGTCTGATCAAATCAGGTGCTGTGGACGCAAAAGTAATGTTATATTTAATTGAGTTCAATTGAAAATAAGGGCTGGTTTTACATATTCCAGTTGTTTTTTATGTACCTATGTTGTAGAAAATACTAATTTTCCTCGCTTTAGTGAGGTGAAAAGATTTGTGTTACACACGGCTGCAAAGTTGTTTTTACGTCTCGTGTGTTGCAACACTCGCTCTACGCTCAGGGTTCTATTTTTGAACTACTCGCTTTGCTTAGGATTTATTCTCGAACCATAGAATAAATTCGCTAGCTCGTAGTTCAACGCTATAATAAATCTCTAGCTCGTGCTTCAATTACACACACACGGTTAAAATACAACTTTGCAGCCTTGTATAACAAATAACTATTCATTTTACATAGCTCATGAGTCATGAATCTCATGATATGATGTCATCATTTTTGTGATATGACTCAATATGGCCACGAGTGTCATGATAAAACTCTCTTTAACTGAAATTTAGAGTCGAGAAATGAAAGGACCAGCCTTTTTCACCCCACTCAATTTCTCACTGAAACACGAGATAGATAATTTAATTGCACGCTTTGTCGGCTTCGATCATAAAACTGTCGAAGCGCAATTTAACATTTGTGTTTACAATAATTGAAACAAAGAGTTAATAAATGTACGTAATATGTTACGTAAATGTTACTTTAAATAAATATACCAAAACCATGTCAGACTATACATGCTGAACGTAGGGTTCCGCATTTGCCCGTCCATTACAATAGGTATACTTAAAAGATACGTAGTATTTTTGCGACACTTGCTTCGTTTAACTAAGAAAGGTATTACTTTTTGCGATGTGTCAGTATAGATTACAGCATTAAGGATCTTTTAAATCTATCCATAGACATATATAGCTCATGCACTATACGATAGATATGCGTCAAATAAGTAAATAGGTACACAAACGAAAATCCTTATTAATCCAATAAGATTGTCACATTCCCGGCTATGTTTATTATCAATTCGATGAACGCCTATACAATATCTTGAGAGTACCAGCTGACTGTTAAAACAAGCATTTACTTTTTCGATATATTAACAATTAACATGCTCCGATTGTTCTCGTGATAGAAATAAATTAATATCTCAGGTGATTATCACGAGTAGCGATCTGTGCTATTATTGGCTATAATTACCCACTCGGTCAATTACCGGGCCAGCAAAGAAATCTCCTACATACTTTGTTAACATCGTATCTTTCATTTATTTTTATTGAACTTGGAATTTTGCTGCCAATGTAGTAACATTCAAAATAAGCAGCTGCAAGATGAGAGTTCTAGAAAGCGAGGATATAACCTACAAATGGCGAGCATTATAGTAGCTTTGGTGGAGTAAATATCGGATATGTTAACGGTCGTACAGTAATTAAAAATATTGAGCATTACATGTACCTACAACTCTACAAGAAAATCACGATCTTCGGATGTGAAGGTAGTCCTACAGACAGACACGGTTTAAAGTTCAATATGGTTCCCTTTCATGATTAGGTTTGCAACATTTACCTCTAAAAATATAATCAGGCCTAAAACCGCAAACCACTTCGTTCGTACGATCGTCTATCATTCTGTATAACCACCTCTTAAATACGCAAAGAGCGATAGAGGGGGAAATAACGAAATTTCTATTTTCGACGTTCGTGAGGTCCGTAGGTCATATATCAGGGGATATATGGTCATAAAATTATTACTTCAAGAAATAATAAATTATATCTTAATGAACAATTGAACAGTGAACACACATATGAAATACACCCTAACCTAATATATAATCTCTACATTTTATTAGGGTTCCGTAGTCAACTAGGAACCCTTATTGTTTCGCCATGTCCTTCTGCCCGCGGCCTTGCTGTGATGGTTAGGACTATTTAGGAAACTGAAATTTGGTAAGAGTATGTGTTTTAATCACACCGACAAAGTGGTATATCAAAATCTGAAATACCTACACATATCCTACACGTGACGGGAGGGGGTGATTTTTTTTCGCTCCATCCCTATCGTGTTGGGTGTCATTGGATAGGTTTTAAAAAATAATACGGGTTTTCTGAAACAATTTTTGGATAAAACTAACACTTTCTTAAATAATAGCTCCGTAAGTTTCAATAAAGACGTCGACTTCTTTAACTTTTGAACCGTGGGTCCTAAAAATTTATGAAAGTGAGGCCTAATAATTACTTTCAATGAAAACTTTAGTGAATAAAATCGGGTTAGCCGTTTTTGAGTTATAACTCAAAAACCCATGTAAAGACCGTAAGTGCCGCACAGTAAAATGACCTAAATGGTATTCAATATTAATAGTGCCTTTTATTATTTATTGCATTGTCCTGTTCCACGCTTAACCTGATAAAATTCCCGGGACATCTACCGTCAACTTCACAGTTTTTATTTGAGTAGCGTTCTCCAACGAAATTCCTGCGCATTTAATAACGTGTCTGAAAAATGTTTTAATTCCGAGCCATGTTTACCGAAACGAAAGCGGCGACGTAGGGTTAGCACTGTCAGCGGACATGTGGATTTACGGTTCGGTCACACCGCTGCTCAAACAAGCTCAGAAGATGATGTGCCGGGTAAGCAGCAAATGACAAAAATGCAACGTATAAGACACGCAGCGTCCGAGAACTCTGCATCAACTTCCTTTGATTGCCTTGCATCAGAATTCGAAAACAATGGTTCTAATTCTAATTATTGATAGGTAGCTCATTCGTGATTCGTGATTCAAGATTTCGTTATTTCTGGACCGATTTGGAAAATGCACATTGCATTTCCGTGTCTTACTAGTTGATGAGATTCACAAAAAAAATAGAGAATTATATACTTCAAAATACCAGCATTTTGCATTCTAATAGTATATACAAATTTGTTTAGCCGAACTGCTTATGAAGATCGGAAGTCCTGAGTAAAGCATCTCATATTGTTGGTTACGAAATAAAACTCTCGCTCCCGCGGGGAGTGTCGTACTTTTGTTCAAGTAAGTATTTAGGTATTAGGAATTTTACGAGAAGCGGGATTCTGACTTGACTTGATGACAAGATCGCTCATTGATGTACGCGAGAGGCCAACCGTCGTAGTGTCATTTGGCATCTCACTCGCACATGTATATGCACTACGAGTCTCAAAATCATAACTAGACATACCTATAACTTTTAGTGGCAAGAATGAAGATGTCATAGGGACTTCCCAACGATATTAATTTATTGATAAAGCCTTATGACAGTTATGTTGTACATATAATATGAATTTGCAACTTGCATATATTATTAATACAATATACAGCATGAAGTTATTATAAATCGCTTACGAAAATGGTTTTATTATGTTTCAGTTGTTAATATTATTTATTGTCTTTTTGGAAATTTCTAATAAGTGTTAAAATATAACATATTACCATTACAAAATTTTGATACCTATGTAGTTATCAGTATACAGGTTAATTTTTACTTTACTCGGTGAACTTAATATCTGCTATGAAATTTTACTTCGAAAGAGTGTTATCGATAAATGTTTCATTTTAAAATCAATGTCAGTATCCAGGGCTTTATAAATGAATATCTGTTAACCCTACGCCGACGAGCGATGCACAACCTGGCACAAAGCACCGCGTTCTCTTACAATTTTCCACCTTGCTCGACACGGGCTCGTTTTCATACGTGTATGCCCCGCGCGTCTGTTTCAATTTACTGACTCTTTGAATTAGGTATTATGATAATTGTTTTGTGAAAATTAACTTTTAAATTTGGCTTTTCTGAACAGTGATAAAGGCAAATCGCGAGCTTTGTTGCGTAGGTTTGATTCGATGGAAATATTGTGAATTTTATCTCTCTTTATGGTTAATCTATTTTTTGACTTAATACTGGTAGTCGAAACGTAATTCAATACAATCTGTTAGTGTTTTACTTAGTACATTCTGTATTGCATACATGACATCTGTCCGCACGAATAAATAGTTCTGCCTAATTTCAATGCGATAAATTCAACATTGGTCAACACAACAATTTAATAAAAAGGCGGCGGTTTTAATCTATTCAGTTTAATTTTTCTTTTTTATTAGTAGCTTTTTATTTATTGTGTTAATAAGTTTCATGTAAAATGTTTCTTAGAAGTTACAAACTTTAACTTTTCACCTACAATCATAATTATATCATCCGTCACAGTTGCGCACTATTTTGTTTGTGTCCAAATCTAGGATTTAAGTTCGGGTGACGTTTGAGTTGGCTGTCACTTGACAGCTGGCCCATTTAGCTCCATGAAAATATTGCTTTATTTCTCTTGCGATAAAAGGAAGTTTAAAAATAGGGCTGCTGTTTTGTTGAGGATCGTAGTAACCACTCCCTGGAACCTGTATAGGTATTGTTGTTTCTGCTTGATTTTTTCGATTCTAGTAGACGACTTTTAAAGAAAATCACTCACGAGAAATATACTTCATTCGATCTTATTCGCTTATAAGATCTTTTAAGCGATTTTATTACCAATTGTTAGTGGTGGCTCGAAACTCTACCCTTACTGTAGATTTGGTACGGAAAGAGAAGCCTAAGTAGTTAGTTTATATAGGAACTCATTAATAGTACGGGACTTCTTTCTGCACAAATTGGGCGCGAAATGATCTTGGCCGGTTTTTATCTATTTGCGGACGGTTAAGACCAGCGCGCATTTCATATATGTAGTCCGGGGAATTGAAGGAATTTTCCTTTGAGACTGCTGAAAACGTATAATTTTTTGTTTGTTTCCAAATATTATTTATTCCCAACAAAGAACGATTGTTACAGAAAAAGTTCTTAAAGACACTTTAAATTAGAATATATTTCCAATATAATGAGCCCATAATTGCTAGGTTGGAAACCCGGTTAACATACAGTTACCAGCACTGAATTTTAGTATGTTGTTAGTTATAGTACCAACTCGGTCCCCAAAACTGCCTGCTTGCCTACAAATGATGTAATAACATACAAAACAAAAGTATTTTATCACTATTAATATACCAAAGAAAACAACAATGCCTGATTTAATTTTAGGCAACACTTCTTAACATTACCATTTCCATGAGCTATATAACATCTCTAAGCCAAATTGAGGTGATCCGGACTTCCGGTATATTATAATATAATTTAAACACTTTCTATGTACACCATATTTCAAAGGATATCAACAAATAATGTGAAAATATAGATATATTGAATTACAAGGATCAGGCGCTGAATGGGTAAAGTCACCTAGTCGCATAACAATGTTTAAGCTAATATGACATCAGGTTAATCTAGTTCCAGATAAAGGGTGGTGGCCTCCCTTAATTACAATAAACGACCTTGACACAGCCAAGCAGGGTTTACAAGCGTCCGCGTGTGCGAACAATGTTCACCCGAGTATACCACTGCGTGCTCCGCCATTTGCCAAATATTCGCGCTTCGGTCACACGTGGATAGTCCCGGTTACACTGTCACACGATACCCGTTGAGGGATATTTTCAATGGGCAACGTTAAGGAAATTATTGTAATGTTGTAATAAATGCTATTAAGACAATTCTAAAAATCAGTTAGTTATATTATAGACGGAGTTAGTTATATTATATTATGACACAATAATGTGAGCGACGAAATCTCTCTCGTTAGTTTGCTATACTATGCTTATTTCTTGATCCGGACATCTGGCAGCTGGCTGGCATTGGTGAAGGTCAAAGACTGCAAACCACTTTAAGAATAAAAATCCTAGAGTTCTGGTTTTGATGCAGTATTATGATAAATTATATAAATAATTAGTTAATATCATTGCCAAAATTTTCTAATGGAGGAAAGTAGTCCAAAACGACGTATAGTGTAATTAATAGTTTGTCGCCTACTGATTCTGTTTTCGAAATATTACGCAATGTTTTTTGTTCTAATGTTAAAATATAGACCCTGTCCTTTATACCTGAGATAACTTCGGTAGTATTTACCTATTTTGGTATAACTATTTTCCAATTCAAAAATTTTGCTTAGTCTGTTACTCTGACCTCCACCCATTAAAAGCTGTCAGATTCCTGGATCTAGCAATAAGGATAGTATTGCAATCTAACCAGACGGGTTTTGTTGCTCTCTTTATTGTGTAATATACAGTGCCCGGAATTAGGTGAGCTAAAATACCTAAAGTTCGCGAGAGGACATAATACAGAGTGGTTACAACCGGATGAAAATAATATTTTATTTGGATTCCGGGTATTCGATATTCATCCGGGCACTGCAAGTAATAGTCGTAATGATGAAAAATGGTTACATTGCAGCCATAAAGTTAACATTATAATAATAAATGTGTAGGGAAACCCATATTATTCGTCTTACAACGACTTCTTATCTTATCTTATACATACCTTCTTTTGTCTAGCCCTTTTTACTAAAAACTAACATTAAACATGCTGCACTGTAAACAAAACATATCACGTTCAATATTACGACAAGTCCCCGAATAAACATCGAATACCCGGAATCCAAATAAAATATTATTTTCATCCGGTTGTAACCACTCTACATTATGTCCTCTCGCGAACTTTAGGTATTTTAGCTCACCTAATTCCGGGCCCTGGTAATATATCTGACGTGGCCAGCTCTTAATCCATCAGCTACACCGCTGTTTGGTACGAACTACTCTCACTCTAATTGTTTACAAAATCAACAACAATATTCAATTTATAATAGTTACCTAGCTACGCAACAAGAGGAAACGTAAAAGTATTTTTTTTTTACTTTTAAAATATCTACTATTAAATGGCATCAAAATATCAACCGTCCAACGTAGGTATCAAAGTGAAATTGCCTCCGGGGTGCGAGTAATCGAATGTCCTCATTCCGCTCGCTCCAGCCTAAGCCAATTCCGACGGATGCACTTGGAATGGCACCGGATGAAATAGCTCGCGCGAAAGACTTTTACATGTGCTAGAAACACTGAATTTCCCTAACACTGTATATATATGCCTATATTATTTACGCCTGTCTATAAATATCCATCGGCAATTGCGTACAATGAAATAGACTTGCTTTTGCACTATGACATATTAACGACTAATCTAACAAGAGTCTCAAAAAACTTCAATGGAGTCCGCAAGAGTGACGCCAACAACGTAATGATTGTAATGAATATACTTATAAGTGCATTTTTCGCAATGTTACAGTTAGGAATGTAAACCGGTAAATCACCCGCAAATCTCGTACAAAATATTTACCGCTTGCATTCTCTAGTTACAGTCGCCTTCGGATTTGGGAATGCTAGCCGGGCTTTTTTAGTATGGAAAACCCGGAAACCTGGGTTTTTTCATAGTCAAGATATAAATAACTGTTTGGTGAAGAACACCATGTTTTTCAAGCCAGGAAAAATTGAGCATCGTAGGCAAAGTAAGCGAAGTAGAACTGTGTCACTTAGTAACATTAAACTTAAATGATTTTTTTCGAAAATGCTTTCTTGGTGTTAGATTTTTGGATATCACGTATCAGTTGTGGTATATTTTACAAAAAAATCAGCCATATATCGTATATGGATTCTGGAGGAGCCCAAACTTGGTATGTTTAAAAAAATTTTTTTTTTTTAATAAATGTAATGAATGTAATGATGTTGTATATTCTTAGAATCACATCAAAAAGCCCTTTCATATGATACGACACGCAATAGGATCCCGTAAAAAAGGGTTTCCGCTCCAGTCCAAGTTGGGTCAGTTCGGGGTGCACAGGGCGGTTCCTCATCACTTCAGGAGTTTAAATACCGCGAGCCATCCGGTTGCCTCGCGGTCACTGAAACTACGCGTCATTGCTCTGAATAATATAGTTTAGTTAGTGCAACATAATTTTTTAACAATTATTGTAGAGAATTTAATGATGGCAGTTTTCTTGTAAGTTCTACCGTTTTCATAAAAAGTCAAAAAAATTGCAAATCGGGACACTGGTGGGGGAGGAACAATCACTTGACAATCTGTTTCCACTTCGTTTACTTTTCGTACCTAAATATATAAGCTACGTGCATGCAAAGTTTCATGCTTTCTTCCATAAGAGACCAGCTTTTGTAAATTTGTTAGGGACAAAAGCGGTACTATGACTAACTATGTAATGTGGAAATAAATCAATGAAAAGTATGCTTTTAGTATGCCTTTAAATAAATCAGTTCGTGAAATATTATCTTTCTTTTCAAGCACTCTATTCCAATATCATAAGTAAGTGTACCAAACTAGTGATACCTAATAGTAATGCGTTGTGCTAGTAAATTATGACACCATTTCCTCACTAATGTTACTGCTTGCAATAATCGCTACTCGCATCAATCACAAAAAAATAGTAGATTGTACAACAAGGGCATAAACCGATCCATTTTTACCCGAGGCAATTTATTGGTCCGAGCGCAGCGAGGACCAATATAGTTGAGGGTAAAAATGGACATTTATGCCTGAGTCATACGCTCTGCTTTTCACTTCGATTGCGAGGAAAACTTCGGTTGTGAGCGAATAAAACAAAGACATTACATATATGAAAGAGCAATTTCTTTAGGCATTGATGCAAATTTATTACGGCCTATTACTTGGCGCGTGCATTTACCCTTCTGGTAGTTCAAAAAAAAACGAGGTGTTAATACATTCTCGGGGCAGCGAGGACCAATATAGTTGAGGGTAAAAATGGACATTTATGCCTGAGTCATACGCTCTGCTTTTCACTTCGATTGCGAGGAAAACTTCGGTTGTGAGCGAATAAAACAAAGACATTACATATATGAAAGAGTATTTAATTAAAATTTAACGTAAAATTGGTACAATTAGAAATATTAAAAGAAATCGTCTTTCCTGGCATATTGACAGTGTTTATTTGAGAGGATGCTACATTACGATTATGGAATGAGGATGTTCCCGATCCCGATCTAACGGGATTTTCATCAGCGGCGGGTTGTGGTTGAAAATATCCATCATCGTTAACGCCCGATGGACCTGACTGCGGCTCATTCGGAATTAAATGAATATCTTCTGTAATACAGTCTGTTATCTTTGCTTTATTTTGCACAGACTCCTCAATGTAGCCTTCGGCTACCTGGTCCGACTTCCATCCGCCATGGCGTTTTATAGTTGTTAGGTTTGCTCCCGGGTCTGCTAACAGAGTGGCTGAAGTTCGTCTAAAACAGTGGCCAGTGTAATGCTCTGGATTATCTAATTTTAGGAACAGAGCAATTTCTTTAGGCATTGATGCAAATTTATTACGGCCTATTACTTGGCGCGTGCATTTACCCTTCTGGTAGTTCAAAAAAAAACGAGGTGTTAATACATTCTCGGGGCGTAAAGCTTGATATTTTTTTACAATATTTAAATATTCGCCTTTTACAACGAATGTTCGTTCCCGGTTATTTTTAGTATTTGGCAAGTTTATAGCTTGCAATATCGAGTCTGTTTTAACATCATTAATCGTAATATTTGTTAATTCGATACCGCGGCATGCGCGACTTATACCTAATATTAGGGCAACCTGCAACAAAAACAATAAAAAAGTATTAATTAAGTGCAATATTTCACACATTCGTGTCATACATATATAAACGATGGTCCTTGAAATGATGAATGAAAATAATTTAAATACTTAACATTTTTATTACCTTTGTGGCCAAACATCTGTCATCGGGAGCGGTATTTAAAAATGTTTCCACTTCAATCGCCGTGAAGACCTTGGATTTTTTGCTTTTGTGCCCAACAGAAAGCCTTTTTAGGAAACTCGCAAGCTTCGTATAGTCCTTTAGGTTCACATCATTTTTCATCAGCACGGTAGCTCTCAACATAGAAAATAAACTCCATAGTGTAGACGGCTGTAATTTTTTGGACAATTCGTCAAAATACGTAAGAAATACACTCTCCTTTAAGAGGCCTTATTCCCAAAACGCGCAAATTTCACGAAATGCTTCATTTTCTTCGAAGGCTATGGCGAAAATACTAAGTTTTTTTAAATCAACTATTGATGCACATAATAGTTCATTTCTTTATCTAGACGGCCATCGGAGCAAATATTACATTTTAACGAGTGAAATATGAAAAAAATTGGTTGTCTTGGAAGGCCTTTCCGGATTTTCCAGTTAGGTGTACCGTTCATTTTCAGATTACGCAAAGAAGGGTAAAAAATCTTATTCAATTTGAATTAAATTCAATTGAGTATATCATGTATGAGACGGCCATGGAAATAAAAATCGAAGATTCATCTTGGATAATCGACAAAATACCTTCTGATTATATGCCAGTTTTTTGATGAAAACACGGTTACATTTCATTTTTTCCACGAAAACCCTATGAATGTATTGCCCTAAAAATATTACCATTGCAAAGTTAAACTATATTCTATCACGATAAAAAAAAAACATTACTATAGCAGTAAATTTCAAATTACTATGAATTTTTAAAAATGGCACTTAAATCACACTTCACATGACACTTTTTGTAAGAATCGTATTTTTGGGTACTTAATAATAATAAACATGGTTCAAAATATTTTTTTTGTATTACTAATACTTCAAACTATCTTATAAATAGCATTTTATGCGGCTTTTTTCATTAATAGAGTTTTTCGACCTTTTAGGGAATAAGGAGCCTTAACGTATTTACCTGCTTTTCAGATCTCCAACGCATGAAATTTTCATATGCGTTAAGATAAAGGTGCTTTGATTTCGGCGGCCATATTTGTTCTACTACTCTTTGTGCACTCTGCTCGATTAACGTATTAGGCGACAGTGCAATTTCATCGTCACTCGATGTCATTATTTATGTTCAATCGTTTAATAATTCTTGGAAATACTATTTTTCATTTCAATTTCAACAACAAAATCGTCATAAAGTGAAAGAACTTAAATAAGTATAACCAATTCCCGCCGATTAATTTTTTAATGTTATTTTTTTTTTAATTTTTCAACATGTGAATTTAGACTTCGATACTTGTTTTCTGTCAAGTCATAAAATCATTTCGGAGCATTTCTAAACTATTATCAACTCCTATTTTATTTGATTTCATTTATTCAATTATAGAAAACACTCAATTTAAATAATTATAGCAAGAATATAATAAAAGAACAAGTTTCAGTATTCTACGAAATTTTACTGTTCAATTAAATTGTGCAATATATTTTGACTCTGTTTGGCTGTTGAGCCACATTCTTAGTCTTAGAAGAAAATTTTACTTTATGCCCTAGAGGTTGAAATGCGATTTTATGTCGTCCACGCACGACTTAAAGTAGAACTTTACGAGCATGAGAAGTGAAAATGTTTTTATTCGCTTTAGAAACATCATAATTATTGACATCATCATCAAGATTGAGCGAAAAACTAAACTATTTCTCGACATTTTAAACAGCTTTTTTGCCGGTTGCTTATTTGTCATCTAAGTAGCAACATGGTGACATTGAAAATGACCAACAGGTTGCAGGTTTTTATCTATATCAAACATTAACTGTAAAAACATAAATTAATCTCTTGATAAAAAATCAAATTTCTAATCTAATCCAACCAAACGCACGAGACCATAAAACCTATAAAAATCTTTATTTTAAAGAAAACGATTTTGGATGAAATTTCCAATGCAATTACGATATGATATCAAAATAGAATATAATCTAAACCCACCCTGAAAGAGATTTATCGGAAACGCAGATCAACTGAAGCGTTGCCTTCTGTATCAGTAATCTGATTTCCGATACTTATTGCTAAGTCGCTGCCTTAAGCTCGGCGAGCAGAAATATCTGCGCTATCAATGAGCTGAGAAAACTACCAGTAGGTAAGGATATGGCGACTAGTGTTGGTACGATTACCAAGCCGAGGTTTTGGTGTTTTTCCATTATCTATTTTTTTTACTGTTCCTTTTTATTCATGGCCCAGGTATTTAACGTAATATTTAATAACGATGGTTTGAAGTGTACATTATTTATATTATAGACCTACAAATTAAGCAGACGGTTTTATACGACTTTAATACCGCCACCTACAGTAAACAGTAGTCAAACCCCCGTACCCCGTTGGACCCGGGGTATGTCCTTAAACTACGTCCGGACTTGAGTATGTCCTTAAACTATGCCAAAAAGAGAGGTATGGGCACTGCGAATTGCATCTCGCTTAGTGTGGTAGGGCACGTTCAGTGAATGTCATCTCGCTCAAATCTGGAGCAGAGCCCGACTGGGGAAGTACCTCCACCTTACAGAAAACCACAGCCAAATAGCACTAGACCCTACTCATAGTGTTGTGTTCCTGCTGGTGAGTAAGGTTGCCAAAGAGCTCAAAGAGGACCCAGTGTGTTGACGATGAGGGACCCTCTTGTTCCTTTAGCCGTCAACACAGTGAATCCTCCTTTTTGTAAAGGGTCGGCAACGCGCATGTGACTCCTGTGGAGTTACAGGCGTCCATAGGTTACGGTAGCTGCTTACCATCAGGCAGGCCGTATGCTTGTTTGCCACCGTCGTAGTATAAAAAAAAAAGTATAAAAACAAAATACTCGATGAATTACCCACTTATATTTAGGCACTGGATATATTATAGTTAAGCCCATGAAAGTGAGCCACTTTACAGATTCCGATTAAAGAGACTCGAGTTCTTATTAGCCGTTCTACACAGAGCTTGGCGAGGCGAGCCAACTGTTGAGGTTTATCTAATGGAAACTTGCCTGGATACACTGCTCAATATTGGTTACGATTTATAACTATTGGATCAAATTGAAACCGCAAAGTTACGTAACTCTGTGCAGGCTTTGCTTCTTGTTTGTTCACAAATATTGATAGAGCTTCACAAATATATTATTGTGATTGTCGTTTTTCCCTTCTCAAAGTCCCTGCTTTTTTTAAGTTAAACTAAAATAACAATTTTCTTGTTGGGAAAAATGGATCAGAGATTTAACTGTCCAGTTGATATTCAAAATGTGAAAATAATTCACTATAACCTGAACTTTAAACCTTAAATTGGCTGACATGATTAATCCCTAGGTTTATTAAATTGTTTGCATTCACTTAAATAGATGTCATATACTTACAAAGGAAAAAAATAACCAAGGCCTCCGGTGCGCAGGGCTGAATAATTTATACAGTAGTTTGTGTGTCTACTTAAAGTAAACAAATCAAAATATTTGATTAGTTGTCAAGATGATTGCATTGAGTTTGTGATCAATTACTGGAAATTAAATTGTTGCTCGTTATTTGCTATTGGCAGTCGTTTGCAGGACTTTGCGAACTAAGATTAGTGGACAGGTTATTAAAGATAAAACTAGGAAACCACAATCAGCGCGAATGTATAGTGCCTCACTCAACTCAGCCTAATCAATTGTGATCATTTGAAGCAAGTGGATTTTTTAAATGAACTGTTTACAATATGCTTTTGTTAACACGTATTAACACGTGTTAACGCGTCCCTGTGTTGGTAGTCGTGTTTTTATTTTACATAACCACTGCCGTGGCCCCTTGCTGAGCAGGAGTTAGTTGGTACAAATGTTCGTGTGGTCCCCCGCTGAGTTACCATATGCGTTTTAGATGCATTAAAATTTAAATATGTTGCATTCAAACTTTTTTTTTAAAGAAATGATTTCCTTATCACACTTACTTAAGTGATTTAAAAGCGATTTCTATACAAAACTCGTACGCGGTGAACTCGTGGCTTGTTCACTCTCATACAAAACTCGCCCGCAAATCGCAAGTGTGATAACGCCGTTAGACTGATCCAATTTAGAGCAAAACTTTACTGTCACATAAATAAATAATATACCTAAATATATGCGATATCGCAGTAACTATGGTAAGTAAACGTTGTAAGAATCGTTCTTTAAGCAAACTGAGGTTTCTGTTTGCACTACAGCGTTTTGTAAACTGAAACTCCAATAATCGCAATATTGAATTCTAATCTAGAAACATTGAAACACAGGGCCCAGTCCAGTAGGAGAACTGATTCCTGTAAATAGACGGTGTTTTCAATTATTCCTAACAATTATTCTGAACGGCTTTCTAGCCTAGTCGGTAGTGACTCTGCCTATGAAGTAAGCAGAGGAATTTGAAAACGAGGTCCCGGGTTTGAATCCTTGTCAGGGCATTTATTTGTGTGTTTATCACATAGGTACATTATTCCCGAGTTATGGATGTTTTCAATGTATTTAAGTATTTATCTATACCTATCCATTATATATATATATATATATATATATATATATATCTCGTCGTCTAGTACTTACAACACAAGCCTTATTGAGCTTACTGTGGGACTAGGTCGATTTGGGTAAGATTGTCACGTAATATTTATTTATTTATTCATTGAATTAAGTATGTAACATAGATAATTTGTGACCAATTAGTTCCTAACTCTCTCCGGCGTTTTGTAAATGTACTATAGTATGAAATGGATATACCTAAGTCAATAAATAGCTTCCGGAATATCAATAAATATATCAATTAGACAGCGTTATAACGTTACAAATTTGGTAATACTGTGGTACAAATCTCGAAATGGCGAATTAGCCTAGTTTAGTTTTAATGATTTACAGAACATACTTAAACTTTAAAAACTATCTAAGTAGGTACTATTAGGGGCAACGTAAGTTTGACGTCGTGTCGGGCATCAGAATCATCAGATATATGTATTTACTAAGAGAGCTCACCAAGATGGGAGCGGCGAAAGTGGCCGACAATTCGTGCATGTTTAACTGTACAATCCGATTATAAATTTAAAGAAAAGCGAGTCCGGTAAAAGTGTTCTTTTACTGTTACTTTTGCAACTGCTTTCATTATTGTTCGAGTGTACAAAGTTCGGTTAACTATATGTTTTATTGCGTGTCACGAAGTGTGTTTGGGTGGAATTAAGAAAGGCTTATGGTTCCTTGTTTATGACAGTAGAGGGAATTTAAAAAGATTTACACTCTCGTGCATGTGCATTACTTTTAGTATTCTGCATGCCGGTGCTTAGGTGGATCCAATACGTACCCATTATTTGAAATTACGTTTCTGACATTAATACTCGTATGTGTTGAATGTATATTTCTCGTTTAACTTTAAATATAAAAGAAGTAAATATAATAGCTTAGTATTAATTAGTTAGCTACTGTTTTTGGCTTAATAAACTGTCACGTACCTATGATGCGGTCCAAAATACAGAGTCAGCCGTAATTTAAGACTGTTTGAATGGTTCATTTATTAGCAATATATTGTGTTTTTTAACGATTATTTAATATGTTAATTACAAATTTATAAGTTGCATTGTTTTGGCTTCGTTATTACTATGAATAAACAATTACAATCCGTGTGCGATTAAAAGACGATTCGCTCCATATTTCTCTTTCGCTTGCTGTTGTTTAGAAAATACTACGAACGTACGAAGGCAACCGAGAAGGAAATATAAATCCGAATGGTCTTCTAAACGCTCACGGGGTGTAATACACTGGTTAGTAATCATTAATCAAGTAACGGATCATTCAATAAAATAAATATATTTAATCGCTAGGCGGGTTCAATATTCGCATTGTATTCAACAACAATCATTTAGTACTTTCTAACAATTCCGAAAGTCTTTTATATTCCATTCAAAGCTGTTCTGTTCAGAAAGCATCGACTTGCGCTTTCATCTCGAATGTATAGGTATCCATGAGAGTACTTAATGTTTATCAATAATATCAATTAATGAAATGGGAAGTTATTAATATGTGTTTGTAATTATATTTGAACAGGAGTTTACCTACCTTTACTTTCATTGTAAATTCTAGAAATGTCATACTTATACTGCTTATACTTCTTCTTAACCAAATCCAACCATCCTCTAGGTTCTTTTTAGTAGCGATTATCAATGTTTACCAATGTTCAACAAAACCTTTCAACAGTCCCTTATGACGAAATTTCATTATATATTCTTCAATTTAATAGGTACATGGATCAGAGTATGAGCCAACATATCTATATAATAGTAAGCCAGGTATCGAAGGCTCGGTTTAATTGGCGATGTGTAAGTGGATCGTATGCGGTAGATGCGCGCTAATCGAGTCGCAACGAGATTAGTTTGTTTTGCGAGATAAGGCACGCGCGCGCGCACGCCACAGTGCGCCGCCGCGAACAGTAATGCAACGGTACTATTTATTTTATATGTGAAATGTTAAAATTACTTTAACGAGCGTATAGCCAAAGTATAGCATATAGCCAACTGTATAGTTTAACACTATTATTAATTGTCAATTAATGTTATATACGCAATTATAATACCTATTAAAGTTTTATTTAGATGATCTAATGTCTAGTTTTCACAATCATTTGTATTGTGTAGATATCTGTGTACATTATTTATTTAGCTGTAGTAAGATTAGTAAGTCTAAATTATATAATTGTGGTACTTAACTACACACGAGCTGCTTCCAAGATTAAATGTGCTTACCAATAACTTGAGAGTTTTTCAAACCCAACATTTATAAGCTTTTTCTTTCATATGCTTAATGCGTTATAATTTAAACAGTTCTAGTAAATGTAAATTGTATGATTCTTTTGGAAAATAAAGAGAACCCCATGGTGCTCGCAAACTTCCATTTAAGCGCTCCAGCTTAATATACTACTGTAGGCCTCAGCTGTGTACTGCGGCCCAGACGCGCGGTACAGTTACTCCTGCTGTGGTGAGCTAGCTACGCGGTAGACGGAACCGTGCCCGCCGGAACTGTTTCATTGTTGCCAATTGAAATTCGGATAATTCGCCATGATTGGGCGTATAACTAAACTTAATTATCCACTCCTGTGCTTGTCCGAGTTCATATAATCTTAGTTACCAACCAACTATGATGATTGATGATGATGACCGATGTCTAGGTTTTTAAGATTTTATAACTTTTACTGGCATGATAGAAATTAGGCTATAAAATAACGAGACAAGATAAGAAGGTATGATTTCTCCTTTTGATAATCAAGTTTCGTTTTTTAATTAGATACTTAGTGGAATCCACTTACGAGTAGCTACAGGTACTAACTACTAACCTACCAAGCAAAAGTTTGATATATGTAAAATCTCATAGGGATATTTGAAGTATTTAAACTAAGTGTGTTTTTTACGGAATTTAAAATGAATAGATAAAATGGAGTTAACCTTTTATTTTCCTTTCTTTTTTAAGATGCAAATGATTTATTTAGCAGTAGCTAAAAAATAAAAAAATTGAGCTTTAGTAAAATTGAGGTTGTGTTTGGATGAAATCTAAATAAATTTGCGTTGCAGTTTTAAATCCCTTTGCGAAGACCTGATTAGAGACCCCATTTTGAATCAGAACGCAGTCAGTGAAATATTTGCAGGTATCCCCAGTTACCAAGCCGATGTTCAACGACGTAGTATTTAACAGTAAAACAAAAGTCCGGAACCAATCGTACAAACTCTCGTTCGGGAGTCTGTAAAACGTAATAAGACAAACTGTTATGACAGGTGAATGCGGTCGTTTATTAACCGTCTAACGTTTCTATTGCGCGCGAAGAAATAGTGAAAACAACCGGCTTCACTTTGCCTTTTTTCGCTCGAGAGTGTAATAGCACCATTATCCCGGAGTTCTCAGTCGATCGAGGAATAGAAAACCAATAATTAAGTGATCGAACGCAAAAACCACCACGCCTAGTCGATTCAATGGCCTCATGGTGACAGCCGGAGAACTTCTTTGTAAACTCAGTAACTTCAGTAGCTCAGCTAATCCAGTGTTCTAAATTATCTGTAGGCTTTATTGTTCAGATAAAAGTACTTGTAGCCTTGTTTGTTTAGGTACTTAGAACGTTTTGCCGTAAGCCGTGTCTAGTCTATTCCGTTAAAAAAAAATATTGTGTGCAATTCGAAACAATCATTTAAATCTGGATCAGAGCAGGCGTTCATGTTTATTTTATCTGAAAAATTGTTTTTTTTTATATCACGAGTAGATATGTAAATGTAGGTACACGACATAGATTTACATAAGTATACCTTCATACAATTTGATCAAGAGTCAATGGTATACCTACACTAACCCCCTATATATTAACCTATAATTTTATTGCTAATTATTTTATTTTTCGTATTATTATCTAGTCAAAATGAATTGTAAATTGTCTTAGTGTAAGCCTAGGTTAAATCTTGTACATAGTTAGAAATAAGACTACAAATTTTTGCGTAGCCAGTCCTGGTAAAACAAGAAACGGACTAAGAAAATTATTTAACACCTTCATGTACGCTTGTTTAATGCAAATAAACGTTTCATTCATTCATTCATTCATTCATTCATTATCCATAAACTCAATTAGTTCATTCATGTGTTTTCCTTATCTGTCACTTTGACAGTAGTGTTTGTTAGAAACAGACAAAACATAAATTAACTAATTGACACCTGAGAGACATTTATGAATAAGGGAGTAAGAATACACCCGAATGATGAAATGAGTCGTTTATATTTCTTAGTAGGTAATACTAAAATCAGAGACTATAAATATAGGTTTATGTTGATGAACAGCATAAGCTTTAAAAAGAACTACAAGCTAGGAAATACCTACAGTTATGGTTTATTCAGAGCCTCTTAAAATAATGAGGGATTCGGAAGAATTTGATGATAGGTAAAGAGCAATGTTAACAAGCAAGGTGGGTAATTAATTAGGCTCACCGGGTTATTATACAACGTCTGATGTTATTTTCACCTGGAATGAGTCACGCGAGCTAGTCGTCGGTTAGCGTGTAGGTACAGTTTTATATACATAATAAACGCAAACCCGCTTCATTTGAACAACTGCTCTACCAGATACATATAGTACAACTCAACGGAACAAACAATATCCATTTACGATACAGTTTCTCATAACTGTACTGATAATCATGTTATGATAACCATCAGGTTTAAACTGTAAAGTAATCAATCTATCTGAATTTTCTATGCCGCAATTAAGTATGCGGCTAAATTACGAATTGTTGCGTACGTACAAAGAATTAAGTGAGAGCGCCGCTACTAACTAGCTTGAATCAAGTATAATAAATAAGCATTCTACGCATTGTCAATGGCTCGTTTAATTATGAAATCTGTTGAACATGACTGGCGTTCCTCGAATCTCGATGGTAATGATGATTGAAAATTCCTAACGTTTGTGCGGCGATGCATCCTGGCAACAGTCGAGGTTTAACGGGCATTTGTCAAACGATGATCGCTCAACTTCGAGCATTCCTCTATAGCAAAAACGTTTTCTCCGCCGCGCCGCGTCACTGTTTATGTTGTGCTTTTTAGGTCGCTGTCGTGGTACGTGAAGCACGCAATCAATGTTACATTGCTTGATTTCATATTTTCATTTGTAACTTGATAAAAACTTGAGAAGCTGCATATTCATGACGCTGCGTTACAATGCGTCGGACCCATCAGCCATTATAAGATCTCGTTTCTGCAGCACGCACTGCTTGTCGGTAATATAAACTTGATGAATGAATGCACAAAAAACCGAACGTGATATCAACTCGTGTCATACGCTTTCATTTGACCTAGTTTCTCGGTTTTTAATGCCGTCATATTATGAAAAATTAATCCTTGAAAGGTAACATATTTGTTCTGATGCCATATAAGGAGTAGACTTTACGCCTTATAAGTAAACAAGTTCTCAACGTGATTTCGCACTGCAGCTTTAATGGCGAGACGAGTGAACTGACGACCCAATAACACCAGCCGGCCGCTTGAGATTTAAATATTGCATAAAAGTTGGTTTGGGGTCGCATCAGCATCGCAACCGCAGTCCTATTCGGGCTCAGTTCCCTCATCGTCCTTCATGTTTACATTGCAATTCGCATCGATGTCAGTGCATGTCACATCGACTGCGACAGTGGGAAGTCGACGTAACGTGAAAAACAAGTGTGAAAAGTGTGGTCGCGCCTGGGAGCGCATTCCTGTGTCCCGGCGGCGGCGGCACGGTGCGGGTTGCGCCCACGCGCCCCAGAATAGCCGCGCTATCCGCGAGGAAAGCGCTATGCACAAATAAAGTTACGCACCAGGAAACCAAAGACACTCGCTGGCCGATCGCCGCGCGAGGTGGCGGCGACCGTCACTCTACACACTTACTTATGTATGAAGATGTTAGGACAAACATTTCGCAATGCAAAGCTCTGATTACAGCTGAGATATTTTTGTGAGTGAGGGTGAAACAGGGTAGCTGCTCGCACTGACCTCGTTGCTGGGAGAGCATCTGTCGCGTGTAGTGGTGCTCGGTGCGCTGCACGCGCTCCTCCTGCTGCACGGACTGCATGCTCTGCTCGTGCCGCTCCGAGTGCTGCATGCGCTGTTCGGAGCGCTGTTCGGAGCGCTGCTCCGACCACCTCGACTTCTCCATCACGCCGCCACAGCAGCACACGCACTAAACTCTCACTCGACTAGTCCTCGATTAACCTTCCGGGCACGCCCGTCAAATAAATACGCCACTGCAATAAACTTATACTAGTCCACGGGTTCATTTAGCAGAAGTCAAGTCATTATAACCCAAGTCCAACATCCAAGACGTCGGTCGATTGCGAATAGTTAGCGGATAGTGCGAGCCGTCGGGCGATGCGCGGGCGCCGGCGAGCCGGCGCGGGGGGCGGCGCGACCGAAATACGCCGGGTTATTTTGAGACTAGCACTCCCGCTCGCCCCACTGCCACAACCGCACCCGAGCTCCAGCACTCTCTCCTCCCTCGCCCTCCACATCTTGCATCGCGCAAGTTTCGCATGCCTTCGAGATCCCGTAATCGCGACTCCCACGCACCGCTCCTGCCCCCTGCGAGCCTTCAGCACTCGCGACTTGTTGATCGGCTCACGTTTATCCCACACTCGGCGTTAAAAAGTAAAAGTTTCGATAACTCTTCGCTAACAATGGTAGCTGTATGTTAATTACCGCTTGGCATTCATGCGCACGCAGATTTTAATTACTCGCTTGGATAAAGCTAGTGACAGCTGCGTACTGAAACCAGATTCATGGACTAGTTTTCAAGAATAGATCAATTATTAAATTAATATATTCTTGAAAACTAGTCCACTTACTTGTATATTAATACAAGTTGTCCCTAAAATAAAAACCCTAATGAAAATGGCATTTTTTTCGAGATATTGGCAAAATAACTACTTTAAGCTTTATTACAAAACTATGCCATTTCATTAGGGTTTTTATTTTAGGGATTTCGCTTAGGATAGCGTCAAATTCGCTTAATCTGATAGCCCTCAGCTGTTCTATCAGCCCCTTAGTCTTAATTTTGATTTCAGGGACACCCAGTATTAGTAGCAGCAGAAGTATCTTAGCTGGTAAGGCATTCACAATGATCTTGACACGGGCTTGTCTTATACAGGTACATAGACCGTGCCAAGATCATTGTGAATAATCTGATGCTGTTGACTGTACCTAACATAAGTTCTACAGTCACCGGCAATAGTATCTTCCTACACGAAGCAATGATATTTACTATGGATGGGTTATACTCTAACAAAATGAGCAGAAAAAATACTTCCATAGTTATTTCATAACCTAGCAACGATTCTGTTATGTTTATCTATTTTGACAATAATTACATCTTTGTCACTCTCATTGTTAGAAAATTACAGTTTGTCTCTTTCTCACGCGGGTGACGGGAGCTCATTCGCACGTCCGCATCTCACGCTGGCCGGTGTGTGACTAGCGACAGTTGTTTGAATTCACTCATATTAAGTGCTTCACTTTTGGAGCGTGCATAACCCATCTGTCATTATTATATATCATAGACACGAAGGCCGCAAAAATATGGCCTTACAATAAGAGCGTGTCACATAATTTTGCGGCCTTCGTTTAGGATGATACTATTGCCGGTGACTGTACCTACCTACATGATGTAAGAAAAAATCACATCGCATTCATTGACTGCTAAAATATTACCTGACTTTACCTAGTCTGGTAAAAAGGGGCTCAATACGCGTTGGCAAAGGCTGAATAAATAAGGGACTGTTTCTTTTTGCATATTGAGTTTTCTACCGTTAGTATAGTTAATATCAAGGACATCTAGGTAATTTGAACACGAGCACTAAAAGACAGTATCTAATATTTATAAATCTTAATTCGTTCGTTCCTAGACAGGCTGTAGAAGCACCCCTTGACTCCCTCTAGGCACTTATAGCGTGGCATGCACTACAGCTGTATTCAAATGCTGCAAAAACTTTGAAAATATATTTTCCCTAACCTTGGCTTTTCTCGCAGCCATAAAACAGGGTCGCTGTTTAAACACGAGTGTTTTCTTTAAAATATACCATCATGATGTGGATTCACTAAACTTTATATAAACAATTTGATTTCTAGATCTTTCTGGTAGCTAAGAGCTAGCCTATACGAAATAATATTTCAAATCTTCCAGCAGTGAAGAGAAACATCGGGAAAAACCGAATTATTACGGTATAAGGTATTTATTTCCCAAAGTAGAATACAATTCACTTATTAGAAATATAAATGCATTTTTTAAAATAATTTACACAGCAGAATAATTTTTCTTTAATTAACATGCAGAGAACTAAGAATTATTTCTTAGCCATTTACAACATTAAACCAATGGAAAACATAAATAAATTATTAATCAGAACAATATTGTAAGATAATAAACAAAGAGGGTAGTAAGTTCATGTTTACGTTAGAGGGTAGATAGGTAGATGGTCACGGATGACGCGTGCATCGACCGCTTAGAATTTATCATTTTAGCGGGTCTTATTACGTGTTCATGCGATAGCACATAGTGCAGTAAAACACTTCTATAATTGCATTAACACGTTTAATTTTGAAGACAAAGTAACTTATTTAAAATTAGCAACAATAGTCAGATTATTTAAAATTTAGCATTCTACTATTATTAATAATTTCACGTAAAAATTACAATAACGGTACCTATATAAAGATATTTCACATTCAATAACTTCCTTAGTGGTCAGAATGTAATTAAATTACAATAACAAAAAATTTAAAATTAGCACTTCACTTAAAAATGAAGATAACTGTACCTATATAAGGATATTTCACATTCAATAGTTACCTTAGTGGTTAGAATGTAATTAAATTACAATAATCAGAATATTTAATATTAGCACTTCACTTAAAAATGAAGATAACTGTACCTATATAAGGATATTTCACATTCAATAGTTAGCAAAACTGGTAAGTAAAAATAAAGACTCGGCTGGTAATAATTTGGCTGCAGGAAAATAATGGGTTAATGAGGCGGGTGATATGGATGGTGACAGATGATTCGCTGGCTGAACGTAGCCTAAATTAAAGAGCCAGGTCTTTATACGCCCGTCAAACGAGGCAATTGGAATTTTGGGAAATTTAGCAAAACAACAAAAAAAACTATTATGGCACAAAAATACTGGATACAAAGAAAAGGAATCGGATTTATAACGTTTTTAAAAAAATGTAAATAATATGATATTCTCGAAAGACAGGATGGCTAAAGCTGTAGTTTTAAATTTAAAAGAGTTCGTGGGCAAGTGTCCGCTTTGGTTTAGGCGGACCCAATAGCTCGCTGAACTCCTTTTCTCACTTGGAGAGCCCGCTGGATGCGGACTCTAATTCTCCGACGATGGTGAAGAAACCCGCGGAAAACGCGGCAGTTGCAGACCGTCTCGCCGGTCCGGCACCCACAAGTGCCTTCCGGAGTCCCTCCGGCCTAGGCGCTCCCACTGGTGGCCTTTATGTAGGCTACAACCAAAGAGCAGCAACGGCTTGCATGCAGTGTTGTTGGAACCTTTTTGTCCGGTAGCGTATTTGGTTTAAAAAGGATTTGTATTTACTTCAATAATGTATTAGCACTTGCTATATAATGTTTGAACGCAAATATTAAATCGAAAGAATAAATCGCACTTCAACACGATGCAACTAAGCAAATTATAGCAAAACCCCCAGACTAAACCAGAATATCTCTTTTTCTTTAAAAATCTCCCCGTCGATCTGACAAACTCAATCAAAAAAACAACTTTTTCTTTTTTTGACAATCTGGAATACCTCAAAAATTCACATTAAAAATTAGCGCGTATTATCTCAATTTATAACTGCCAGTCGTGTTACAAAATGCGGACTGATATAGGCGCCATCTACCCGTAATGCCGTGAATCACAATGTACGCTTTTTTATATATCAACCGCGACTTGGCCTTAGACCTTCCTTAGACACGGAAGTTCTGAAGAAAGTCGACAGATGTCGTACGATAAACGTAGCGTCATGCTACAATAGATAGAGTTAGATGACATATGATATTGATGATAGTGATATCAATACCATAAAAGAAATAGCAAAAATAGAAATAGAAAACATTTATTCGCGACAACAACAACATGCAAACAAACATACTTAATCAAGAATAATAACTAGGTAATTATAATTAACGCATGAATATGGTTGCCACGAAATGGTCCCGACTCAGCATGGTGCATGGTGCTTGGTGGTAAACGCGTTTAAGGACGTAGTTTCTTACAACTTTTTTAAATAATACTGGGGACTTTACTTCTTTAATGTCATTTGGCAGTTTATTGTATATTTTAGCTCCCTCATACCTAAGTAGGTACATTTTGTTTTCCGTAGTTAGTTCTAGGTGATTGAAGACCAATATTAATTGCACGGCTTGTTATCGTTTTTCATTCGTGATTATTTAGTGAACGATATTTGTGTATGAATTTGTTTATTTCGATTTTTTCTAAGAAGCATGCATGTTTTGTAGTGATGTAACTGAGTGAGTGTCATTAGGAGTAAAAAAATTGTAGTAAAATAATTGATCTATATGTAACATGTAGAACAAATTTTGTGCGCCATTGTTTGGCGGTAGACAGCTGTGACGGAAGCAAAGAGTAGTATAGACTTGTAGTGATTTTCACTACAACTTTTGTGACAAAGAATTTCTTAGGGATGTCGTCTCCTGTTACTCAATGAGTAAAATAATAGTTTTATGGCCTGTTTCACAATCTCCAGTTAAAGCATATCTGTCAGATAAATCTTTGCTGTCCTTTTCTTTTATATGACTGGAGTAAAGGATAGCAATAATTTTAACTGGCAGATAAGTTTATCTGGAGATAGTGAAACAGGCCCTTAGTATTGTATTTTACCTACTCGATTTTTTTTATATAGTTTTACCTGTATTTCTTTTCTAATAAATACTCTAAATGTGATTTCACCATGGAGTTATCTTATACACGGTGTAACATGAGAAAACCGAATAATTTTAACAGCGTATTCCTGACAATAATTGGAGACTAAAATGTCATATAAACTTTTCTGGAATTCGCTTAGTTTCAGAGTTACTACCAATTAAATAAAAAAACATTTTTTATTGTCACTCAGTGCAAAACGCTTTTTTGATGGCGATTTCACCCTTTATGGGGTCTAGTCTAGACATTCTTATTGACAGATATCAAAGTGCCAAGGAATACTTTACGTAAACTATTTTTTCGAAAAAAAATGTACTAATTTATTTTAATCGACATCTTTACCAATAACATTTATGTTTTTATGTTAAACACAAACACAAAACACACAAAAAAAAGCAAAAAAAAAAATTTTTTTTTTCGCGAAATCCAGAAAAATTTATACGACATTTTAGTCTCCAATTATGGTCAGGAATACGCTGTTAAAATTATTCGGTTTTCTCATGTTACACCGTGTATATAATGTAACGTACTGGTATTGGAAAACAACGGACGGTGCCGCGAAGTGAACCCATGAGGGACGAAAGTTTTGATCGCAATTTTTCTAGATGAGGTTTCCACGTTTATTGGCTATCAAGAGTAAGGCCTAGGTATTTTTCAGTGTCTACTTTTGTCAGATGCTGGTTTTTAATTACTAATGGTTGATGGGATCCTATTAATTTGTTTTTGGCGTGAGAAATAATAAAATTGGTTTTAGCTAATTACATTAATCATTAACAAGTTATATTTAAACCACGTATTAAAACTATTTAGGTCATTTTAGGCTTGTTCAATAATATATCAATAATATTATGGAAGTAAAACAAACAGGTATCGTCGGAATATAAAGAAATTTCTCCTTTTAAGCCTATAAGTTGTTGATGTATTAATTATTACCTACCAATATGGTTTTCTCTTGGTTAAAATGTCAAATGGCAGTCAAATTAGGTTGCATAATAATATGTAAAATACGAGTCAAACAACGGTTATCTATTTAAAGACGATTTTATTATGTGCCCGCTTGTTCTTCTATTCGTACGCCACGTCTTGACGGCACGATTATTATTCGTTTATAATGTATATGTTTAATGCAAGTCATCGGGAAAACCTACCAAATTACGCGTTAATCATGAAAACTACATGTGACTAATAAATTATTCAAAACCTCTGTAAAATTATCGATTATATTTCCTAAAGATCGAAATTATCGTAATCCGTGTAAATCGTGTAACCTATCCATTCATACTATATATAGGTACTCAAGGACTATAAAAAAGTTCTCGTGGTAGAAATGTGTCAACTCGTGTGTTTTAAATATAACCAGAATGGTCATTCCATATTTTTGGTGAATTTTGTTTGAAGTTGCGGGTCTACGAGTATGATCTTCGTAGTTAAGATACTTGAGTGTTATAATAACAAAACTACTAATTTGTAACTTAAACTATATAGTGCATTCCTAATTTCGACGCCTACACTGTTACGTAAATTTCGCTCCTTAAGACTTAAAACGTTAATCTGTCCAAAACAAAAACTAATTAACATCCACCTAATAAGTCATAATAAACGTCTCAAGGAAATAAAATTCATAAACTCTTAACTAACCAGAGTTAGGACGGTTTTACAAGTGCTTTGTAACTCTACCTCGGCCTTTGAAAAGTTTTAATCTAACTCGGATATTCCAGTTTGCCGAAATGGGAAGTTTGATCAAGCAAGTTGGGCGTTTACCAAAAAATTTTGCCACGTTTTCATTAAAGGTACCTTGTGGAAAGTTTGTAACTACCAAAACACAGGGACACCGTTTTCATTTCACCTTGAAGTTGTACCGCAAGAAAATTACGATTCCATGTGTTTTTTTTAATACCACGACGGTGGCAAACAAGCATACGGCCCGCCTGATGGTAAGCAGCTACCGTAGCCTATGGACGCCAGAATCCAGAGGAGTCACATGCGCGTTCCCGACCCTTTACAAAAAGGAGGATTCACTGTGTTGACGGCTAAAGGAACAAGAGGGTCCGTAATCGTCAACCTTACTCACCAGCAGGAACAGAACACTATGAGTAGGATCTAGCCCAAGTAACACATCAAAGCAGTATAACGGCCATCTTACAGCATATCTGTATGCTTTTAGCATTATGAGTTTGTTTTATAGTAGCATTATAAACGTTTATAGAGCTGATATAGGTCTTAAATGGGCACAAATTACCCAGCTTGAGATCCTATACATGTCATTTAATAGCATTGCAGGCGCATTATGTCTGTGCTATTAGCATTATCGTTGTCATGGAAAGTGCCAATCGCATGAAAGAAGCATTAGTACGCTCTATTAAGTTGCCAACCGCATTAAAGAAGCATTAATACGGCCAAAAAAGTTGCTAATCGCAGTAAAGAAGCATAAGTACGTTCGATTAAGTTGCCAATCGCAATACAAAGGCATCATACTAGCATAAGAGTGTAGTAAAATAAACCTTACGTCAATGCAAAAACGTCTCTAATACCGACGGAACGAATGTTATAATACAATGAACGTTGTGATTTAACTACTTTGTCTCGCAATATAAAATGGACGAAGACGGTACAAAAAACTGAATGAGTGACACGTCATATTTTTTTACATCGTAACAAAATTTATAAAAGTTTTTGACTCTTTTACGTTATTATATCCTTCAAATATTACTACGCAATGTAGTTTACTGTAAATGTGTATATAAGTTTCATTGAAAATTTTCATGCGCCTTTGATTTATTGTGGTTTTGCTATAAAATATTATAAAAAGATATGCGTCAAATAAAAAAAACAATTGTGTAATCCTCGTATAGAACGAGTTTTGCATTATTAACATAATAGTGTTGGTTGAGCAGTCTTAAATTAAGTTATTTCATTATTATATAGGTATTTTCCTTGTATAAATAGGTCCGCATGATTTTATTTTTAGGTTATAAATTATTTACAAAATGGCGTTGGTCTATATAGACGGAGAGCTAGCCACGTCAGATATGACACAATAATGAGAGCAACCAAACCCCTCTAGTCAGTTTGGTATACTATGCTTATTTCTAGATCTGGACATCTGGCAGCTTTAAAGTGGTGGAGGTCAAAGAATGCAAACCATTTCAAGAAGACAAATCCTAGAGATCTGGGTTTGATGCAATATTATGAGAAACTATACAAATACTATACAATATTAAGAGAAATTATACAAAAGTTTATGTTGGGGGAAAGTAGTGCCAAACGATTTATGATATAATTCATAGTTTGTCGCCTACTGTTTTTGTTTCCATAATAATACACAATATTTTTGGTCTTACGTTTTTTATAAAATTTTGACCAGTTTTGAGTCGATATTCCAACATATTCACTACAGATAGAATTATAAGGCAAACGACTAGCGGTTCTTGAATCTTTTATCTCCATTCTGTAGAGCCGGAATTTGAAATAAATGAGCCGTTATTTTTTTATGATATTTTTAAAATATGGTCTAAAAAAACACTTTTATCGATATTCGAATGGTGTAAAGAATCTTACATATACGTAATCTACATATTAGGGTTCCTCTTTGATGTCTCTAAAAACTGTAGAGATTTTAATTTTTAACTAATTAACACAAAATTTATGACCATAAAACCACTTTTTTAGCCTAAACCGGTTCGACTTTGATGTCAAATATATCGAAGACAATGAATATTGAAGTAAATATAGGATACTATATTGTTTAAAGCCGTTACTGATAATATAATAAGCTATATAAATGATTAGAAAACTAAGGGAATCAGATCTAAGGTCGTTGGCGCCAGGGAGCCCCTTAAAATATAGGCCCTGTCATATTTTAAGGGACCCATATAACTGAGACAACTTCGGCAGTTTTTACCTAGTTTGGTATTACTATTTTTCAATTAAAACATTTTGCTAGTCTGTCACTGTGACCTCCATCCATTAAACGCTGCCAGATGCCAGGACCTAGCAATAAGAATAGTATAGCAATCTAACCAGACGGGTTTTGTTGCTCTCATTATTGTGTCATATCTGACGTGGCTAGGCTAGCTCAGTCCAATAGCAGCTCAGTGACCCTTAAAAATAGCTTATTAATGCCTACAGCATTACACGTGCATAATCATGCTATTAAACAACATTAGGCATTATATACTACTTAAAATTGCTATTGTAGACCCTAAGGCACTAAAATAGCTAAAAGCTATATAGTGGCTGTTAATAAATTACGTCATCAATTTTTACCCCCCCCCCCCCCCCCCTCCTCCTAAAATCATCTAACCGTCCCCCTGCCAAATAAAGTGACGTCATTTAAAAAAATGCGTTTTTAGCTTAATTGTAAAATAAAAAACTATTACTATTATTATTTAGTAGATAATATTTTATAGCATTAAAAGTTTATAGAAAGTCAATTAGAACACGAATTTCAATCCTTTTTTTACACATTGAAGCACTTTTTAAAGATGCCAGAGATGATGTGATCTTCGGAATGACCACCCTCCCCCCCCCCCCCCCTCCTACGTCATGCTACCATCTTCCGATGTGCAGACCCCCCCATTTGAAATGACGTAATTTATGACAGCCCCTTATAGTGAATTACTTGGCTTTATAATGGTTTAATTTATTGCTATTATACAGCATTAGGAATGTATTACCTACTTATAAATACTATTGTACACCTTAAGGCAAATAGCTGAAAGCTGTATAGCGAATTTACGTGGCATTAAAATGGCTAATATTCATGCTCATAAACAGCATTAAGCATTTATTTATGCTATTATAGAACCTAAGGCACTAAACCACACCGAAGCATTAGTGTAGCAAACCAAAACGCAACTGTACAGCATTCAGCTGTACACTTGCATTTTGGTTCGCTGCACTAAACCGTTATACAGCTTAAAGCATTATATAATGCTATTGTAGAACCTAAAGCACTTAAGTTCTTTTAAACAGCTGAAAGCTGTACAGTTGCGTTGTGGTTTGCTGCACTAAAGCTAAAGGCTTTACAAAAGCATTTAGATATGCCATTATACAACCGTTATACAGTTCAAAGCATCATATAATGCGTCAAGTTGCTCGGTGAACGTATATGAGAGTTTGAGTCCATAAGTTCTAAATAAGTTAACTACTCATATGTTATAATGCTTCCTGTGTTACTTGGGAGTGCTATTTGGCTGTGGTTTTTTGTAAGGCCGAGGTACTTCCCCACTCGCGCTCTGCTCCAGATTTGAGCGAGATAACATTCGCTGTTCTGTGCCCTACCACACATATCGAGATGACATTCGCAGTACCCATACCTCTCTTTTGGACGTAGTTTAAGGACATACCCGTGTCCGGACGTAGTTTAAGGACATACCCGGGTCCAAGATGCCGTGTCAAAAGAAAATGTTCATCATTCTACAATCGTTTTCAGGCAAGTATAGTTTTATGCTACGATAAGAATGGCCAAAAGGGATAACCGATCGTCTTTTTCGTCTTGTAGTGTTCGTTACGGTGCTAAAATGTGGGGGAGTCTGTTATGTCGATATTGTAAAATATAAAAAAGGTAATAATGCTTAATAAACTACTCATTTTTTTTACTGCATGATGGGTTATTATTATTATGAAAGCTGAAACATTTATTTTTAAATTTGTTTTGCCCTCATGAATCGTTTAAAAGGGCGGAACCCTCGTTATGCGTCATCCAGCATTAACTTGTTCGATATTTTGTTATTGTTTCTGTAAAGAAAGACTGATTGATTGTAAAGACTGAATATATAGGTACCTAGTTTTTACCTTAGTTTACTGTTTTTTTATATATAACGCATTGCAATTGTTTCTATCTTGGCACTTGACGTGGACGCGAATTTTTCTGGAAATGGTTTCCGCGGGCGAAAAGATGTCCTCATCTCATCATTAAGCCAATAATAGCCGGTGCTGCACTGCTGACGTGCATAATTCACGAAGCTTCTGCATATCGCCTGAAATAAACGTGCGAACATGCGTCATGCTCGCGCATGAGTGATCGCATTGGAATCATTCGACCAGAGTAAAGCGAGTAGTTTTTCAACATGCAGGGTGCACACACGACTTGCGTTTAATCAGAGCCTGTCATTTAAAACGAGCTATGTCACTTATAACAGACGTACAGGCTGCTTGGGTACCTGCCCTATAATTAAATACGTAAGACTAGCTCCTAAAACGTCACAGATAAAATACTTGAATATATTCCGCTATACTGTGATTCTGATCTTTTATGGGCACGTTTGAGCGATGTACTAATTTAGACGCGATTTCACAGCCCTAAATGATGTCATGCACAAGCATGTTATAAATAAGCATTTTGGTAAGCATGTAGGTACGTCCAGAAACTCGGAGTAGCTATTGAATATTATTTGACATTTGTTTTTAGATATTAAGACAGAGATTTAGAATGTATTGAGTCTTATTCGCGAAAAATACAAAAAGATACAAAAGTCGGGCACAATCATTTTTACGCCGGGAACAACTATGCCGATTCAGCAAAAAATATTTGAATACTACAATTAAATACCTATGTACTATTCAGATAAAACAGGTACAATACATTGTGTTGATCGATCGTCACCAAATAGGTACTCATCGCTAACCGGGAAAAAAATATGTAGGTATTATTTACTTGAAAAGTGGCTCTAGCTAGGGCGTAATAGATATTTGTGCAACAAGAGAAGAAAGTAGTTTATAGTTTATATTTACTTCGAGTGCTAATTTTGAGTCCTGAGCAAGCGAAATATTATATAATAATTTAGAGTCTTGAGCGTTGAGAGAGGGACTCAAAAGTACCTACGTAAGTACGTAGTTAATTACTAACACTTAATATAAGATTTTTTAAGACTATGCTCTGTGGAGGCAGTTAGTGCAAGCTATTTTATTATTTATTTTCTCAAAGACAAATCCGCACGTTTCTAATCATCTTGCTACAAAAGTATGAACATACTTAATCTAGGGAGGGCGGTAAACTTATTTAGGATTTATAGTAAGACAGTGCGATGACTTGTTGGTACACCTATCGTTTCATTTCAAATAATTGAACCAACAAAGTGTATTGTAGCAACCGTTGCGTTGAGGAATTCTGTCGATATACATATAATCTAACTATATATGTATATAACTAAAACAAAGTCGTGTCGGTTACACCATTTATAACTCAAGATCGGGTGAACCGATTTTAATGTTTAATTTTTTGGATTTATCCCCGCCCCGAATAACAGAATAACTTTTCAAATATTGGAGATATAAAAAAAAATGTTGGCCGTACGAAGTTCGCCGGGTCAGCTAGTTATGTATATGTCGCAGGGAAATGATTAAAACAGAGATTTGAACAAATCTCTAAGGGATATGATCAAATTACGCAGGATGTTGAAATCGAGAATCCATATCACCATTTCCCTAGAAAAATTTAGTCATTTCACCAAATCACTGACTCTGTTTAGTGGAAAGATAAAATCGGCCAATAAGCGCGATACGCTTTTTCATTTCACTAGATTTGTTTAGGAAATTGACAAAATCCCTAACTACGACAGTAAGTTGACGAAACGAACTCAATAAGTCGACTAGTTTTATCATTTCGCTAAACGAGTTTAGTGAAATAATAAAATCTCAACTGGAAGATGGTATATGGTGATTTGATTAAATCTCTTAACTGATTTAGTGAAATGAAGAAAGCAAGTACCGAATACAACATTTTACAGTAAAGCGATTTGATTAAATCTCTTACTAGATAAAGTGAAACAGATATTAAAACAGAGATTTTAACAAATCTCTAAGGGATATGATCAAATCACGCAGGATATTGAAATGGAGAATCCATATCATCATTTCCCTAGAAAAATTTAGTCATTTCACCAAATCACTGACTCTGTTTAGTGGAAAGACATAACTGGAAGGCGCGTTATTTGTGAAAATCCAGTGCATGCTCACGGTCACTATAAGATGTTGTTAGATTAGCTAATTACGTAATAACTTAAGACAGAAGGTCCCTTAAGTAGGGACTGAATAAATCAACCGACTTGGTATTACATGGATCTCACAACTTTTTACGGTAGAAGAACTGAGTTGCGAGACTTGTTTTTTTTACAAGTTTTGTTTTGATGGCATAAACAACTTTGATACCTACTTTTGACATTTTATGTAACAATTTCACGTAATCTAGTCTATATCTTCAAGTCATATCTTCAATCTTTCTTTAGCATATGTTCAAAAATTTTGCTGCATTTTCCCTCTCAGCTCTAATATTGCTTTCTTTTTGACAAAATTGGCATTTAACAATAAGCCTTAACCTTCCTCTCCAACAGTACTTCCACATGTTGCATGCACTGGATGTTCACAAATACTGCACCGGCCGATTTTGTCTTTCCACTGAACAGAGTTAGTGATTTGGTGAAATGACTGAATTTTTCTAGGGAAATGATGATATGGATTTTCCATTTTAACATCCTGCGTGATTTGATCATATCCCTTAGATATTTGATAAAATCTCTGATTTAATATCTGTTTCACTTTATCTAGTCAGAGATTTGATAAAATCGCTTAACTGTAAAGTAAAATATTGTATTCGGTACTTCCTTTCGTCATTTCACTAAACCAGTTCAGAGACTTAATCAAATCACCATATACCATCTTCCAGTTGAGACTTTATCATTTCACTAAACTTGTTTAGCGAAATGATAAAACTAGTCGACTTTTTGAGTTCGTTTCATCAACTTACTGTAGCGGTTAGGGATTTTGTCAAATTCCTAAACAAATCTAGTGAAATAATAAAGCGTGTCACGTTTTTTGGCCGATTTTGTCTTCCCACTAAACAGAGTCAGTGATTTGGTGAAATTACAGATTTTTTCTAGGGAAATGATGATATGGAGTCTCCATTTTAACATCTTGCGTAATTTGATCATATCCCTTAGAGATTTGTTCAAATCTCTGTTTTAATCATTTCCCTGCGACATATATAATGAACTAATCTATTACTAACTATAAATACTATTTTTCACCTAAATATTATAGACATATTTAACCTATTTCGATGATTGTTTGTGTTATTATCGAAATAGGTTAAATATGTCTATAATATCTACCGCAATTACAGTAAACAGCTACCGTAGCCTAGGAACGCCTGCAACTCCAGATGTGTCAAATCTGTAGGTACACTCCTTTTTTTGTTGAACTGCATACACTCCCTTAGTCGACAGGGAGTTCATTCACAGCCGTAGCTATCGAACATTCTACTTAATTTTAACTTCTGTCTGTAAATATTTCTGTACCTCCGAGGTTTGCAGACATATTCGCGTACTCGGTCCAACTTTTCATATTCAACTAAAACTGATATCGTGTTACATATTTATGACTTAACTGAACATGGAGTCGGACTCGTAAGTCTCGTGACTCTCGTATGAACTTGTAGCAGTACTATCTCGGCAGCACTGAATGGAACGACTAACAAGCAAAACTTAGACTCGAGAACCCAGCGAGTCTTACGTCAATACTACCTATATGTACTTACTCACATTTTCTTCTTCTCTGTTTTTCTAAAATGTATGAGGGATAAATCACTAAGACTAAATAATAAAACCCTATTCTTGGTCTTAATTAGAGGTCAATCAATAGTGGCAGCAATGAAACTCGACACCTATTTTCTCTGGGATCCTAGTATGCATGTTTGAAACATGGTGTGGACAATAAAAAGAGACCTCTAATCAACATACACACCAAATTTCTAAAGTGTCCGACGGATTTGGAGTTTTGTCTTATTTTGATTGTATTACTACTGACACAGCCAGTGACTCCACTTTGGCTATGTCCATTCGGACAAGGTTTCATATCATTCATTACAGTATCGCTCTTTAATTTGATTATTGTAACAGAGAAAGACAATGAAAACGGGACATCTCGTATAAAAAATCGTATTATCCATATATATCACTAGCTTTTGCCCGCGGCTTCGCTCGCGTTAAATTCGGGGTAACACGGTTCCCCTTTGCCCCCCGGAATGCTCCATACAAACTTCCACCCCCCATTTTAGGGAAGTGGGGGGTTAGAAAGAGACAAAAAGTAGCCTATGTCACTCTCCATCCCTTCAACTATCTCCACTTAAAAAATCACATCAATTCGTCGCACCGTTTTGCCGTGAAAGACAGACAAACAAACAAACTAACAAACACATACACTTTCCCATTTATAATATTAGTATGGATTGTACTTCATATTTGGCTTCACTTTTCAACAAGTCGGCTGTATGGAATTAGGTTCCCGGTAAGGATGTGGCTCTACACTACATTTTACCTAAGAACGACAGCTTAATATCGGCTTGTGAATAGGAGTCAGTTAGTTAATTGAAATTTCCCGGATGTTTACCGACTGAGCTTCACCGGCATCTTGATTCTCGTCTTTTGTGAGAACGTATAGAATACCAATACATAGGTGTAGCTGAAACTTCCAGAAGTCATGCCGAGATTTGGAAACTCTATTCATCGGCTGATGGAATTTTGCGATTATATTGCTAATGACTTTCTAGTCTCGTCACAGGCGAAACCAAGTGAGTAGTTAACACTAGTAGATGTATACAGCAAAAATAGGTACCTAGGTATCTACTAAAAATAATTTGAGTAATGTAAAACGCAAAATATTTTGTACATGTTTTAATTGATCATACATTATTGTTTTATGGTAAATATCAAAAAGTATTATGTGTACACCGTTGGCGGTAATGAAATCTACTTACAAAGGGACCTATATTTTAAAACTCGCATCTTTAAAAATATTATTTTCCATTGAATAGATATTTTTTACAGCAATATAAGGTGGTGCTGCAAGTTGTAGGTTACTACAGTATGCTGACGCCACGGGGATGAAATATATTTAAAGGAACCCTATAATTATATACATTTGCTATGTAACTAAATTGTTGATAATACTTACTCGGGTGGCTGACTTTAAGACAAGTTACGCTATTAGGTATGTTAAAGTGAATATGTCCAAAATAACACTGCAAATAATACCAAATTGTGTTTATATAGACAAATAACAAAGCATAAAGTTGAAATAGCTGGTTTCATATTCAAATCACTATTTTCAGTTTACAGACAATTGGATTTACCACTTAACTAGTTAGTACGGGTTTGGCAACCGCATATGGGAATTTCATAACAATTGCCAAGTATCTTTTTTTAATTTAAAAACAAAAAGTATAGCAATAACTGAAACAAAACAAATAAAATAAAATTGATATGCGATGAGTAGGTACCTAACATACATATATCAGGAAAAAAATTCCGAATCGAGAGTGCAATCAAATACATTTTTTTTGTGCTGATGAAACATGCATCAAAGGCAATTGCTTTAATAAATGTGTCACTTATAATAACGTGATGACACATAAGAGTGATTCATAATCGATCATCACAAATATATTACATAGTGAATACGAATTACATACTAATTTACTACCGGTTCAGGTCAAAAAGACCTATGTCACTGTAGACCACATTCGTATGTTCTACTTTTTTGACTATACGTTGATGGCTAATGCCCAGTGTGTCCGGCAACCACTAATTCTATGTTTAGTACTATTTAGTCATAAAGTCTGCGTCGCCCAGATCGGTGCCAAGCTATGCTGAAAAAAATTGGTCATAGCTTCACAATGGGCGGTAACTAGAGATGATTTGGTGAGTTATTTTAGAACGGCTGTGCACAGGTAAATATACTGAATTTCAGCGATGCGCGGGTTCGTACGTGGGCCGCGTATTAATAAGATGGGCTATTCTAACCACTCCAGTGGTGCCATTGCGTAGGCTTGCCGAGCGCTAGCATATTTACCAGTGGCGAACCGATATAAAAGCGCTGTACAATTCCATATACTTGTCACGGATCTTTTATACTGGTCTAACCAAAAGCTCGGATTCCTCGCGCCCGGTGAAACTGTAAGAACGCACTCCAAGATCCAGGGCGCATCGTGTTTCACGGAGTCACGTTTGTGGTCAAAGCCCGTGTGATCGCGACTTAGCGAAACATAAGTGCTGGTTGTTTCAACTTATCGGTAATCGCATGTTATATCTGATTGCGAAGATTGGCGAATTTCTAATGAGATGATTGTTTCTGATGTCGTAGGTACTTAAGAATCTTAAGATAGAGGTTTAATTTGTATATATTCACTTGATTAGTACACTGTTTAAGGAAGAGTGCAGTCTTTGTTGGTCACTCTGCCCTCTAGTTTGGCTTACATTGACCGGCGCGACTACATGAATAGTTAAATTCATTGCTGGTTATCAATGCATTCCTCATGGTTTCATATATATCCTACAGTTTATAATGTTTTGTGTCTGTAGTCTAAACAATAGTGCAGATTCAGTCTAATTTAAATAAAAAGAATTAGTAAATGTTATTACTAGAAGGTAGGTACTTAAAAAAATTGCAATAAAGTATAAGCTACATCGTTCAAACGAGATTTCATTGCAAGGAAACCTTCCGGTATGCTGTCTTTCACGGGCATTTCCTTGTATCCACTGAATCCGGGAAGCTCGTCGTAACCCGTTACCGGGCGTCGGAACCAATCATTACCTGCTCTGTGCTCTAATATTATGTTCTCGAATATTCATGTAAAACAATTACAGGTTTCGGGAGTACAATATTGCGCCAAACTGGAGTGACCAGTTTGTTGGCGCGTCGCGCTCAATCACATAGGTACTTAACAATAAAGTAATTGTTTACAATAAATATGTGACTTATGTCTATTGTTAGTAAATAGGCAACTAAATGAAAATATAAAGTAAACATATACCGTGTCTTCAACAAACAATGAAAGCTTTCACGTGGAAATGCACAGCTCCCGGTGTGAAGTTTCAGTTACGTTTTGGAAATTTTTATGCAGGTATAGAACCTGGGTTCTTACTCCAACAGACCCACTCTTTGACATGAATTCTTACAATTAAAACTAAGTATATTTAGGTAAGAATCAGTCCAAATAATCGTCACACGCTGTTCTTGTAAAACTAAAGAATAAATAGCATTTTGAACACCTGAACTGCTGCTATGTCTAACATTTTTGTTAAAGTATAAGTGACGTTCCGCGGGTAAAGTTACCTTATGGCGTTTGGCGGTTACGCTATTGCTAACGGCGCTCCAATACCAATGCGCTGCTTCGCAACGAAAGCGCCAACCGCCATAAGGTATTTTACCCGCGGAACGTCACATAAAGTAACTACCTATTCAGGCCTTTAGTCTAACCTTAAGGTGCACTGGAATATCGAATACATCGTTAAACGAAAACTCAACTTGCATTTCTTACAGAATAGTGATGCTGTTTTTCTTGCATACCGACTTGTAAACACATCATTTATCAGTCATAACCTCATGACGAATGAAACAACTGCTGAAAATTATATTTTCTGATTTGGCATATAACCAAGGATTCTCTGGTACATTTACTGTTGGATAGCATGAAAAGCACTGTTGGAAAGTTTATAATGGTAATGCAATCGTCATACATAAACCGATTATAGTGTTTTTACATTATTTTACCTATAGTTGATGTCGTAGTACCTACGTTTTGTCCCGGTCTATTGCCAAGGCTCCAATGAGTCAGGGGTCCGCACGGCAACCTAATCCCATGAATTGACCTGGACACTATTTTTATGAAAGCGACTGCTATCTAAGCATTCATCTGAGCTTGAGTAGCTAATATCATATACCAACCTAATATATTAAGTATCATAAATATCATAATGCTATAAACGCAGGGCAGCTTGTGGCGAGCTGTTGGAGAGTAGCGACTCCACGTACCTGAGTGCCCCTGAGATGCACTGTCGGATGGTCAGAACAGGTCCCCGCCTCTGGCTTGCCTTAGCCACCCGTCCAGAGTAGGGTCGTTAGAGCTGCGTTCTCGAGGGCAGATGTGAAAACATAAGTGGCGAGTTGGCTGTGTGTTAAAGTCCAATGACACCTCTCTACCCTCAGCCCCCCGCACTGGTGTTGCCCTTGAGCCATCTTCGATGTCGCTTTTTATGGGGACCCATCTTGCGGAGGGTGAGTCACCGTCTGCCGGATATAAAATTGGATACCGTTTTATTATGCAGGCGTCCGGTTGTTCATCCAATAGCCCAGTAGTTAGTTCATACTTTTCACCCAACAGCCTAGTACATTCTCGAATCCATTAGTTCTCAATAGTCCTTACAACATGGCGGGTGCTGTCTCTGCGCGCGTCCCATGACACGGGCGGGGGCAGTATCCGCTTAGTGTACACTTTTCATTAAATTGTCGAAAGGGCCTCTCCGCGTTGGCTTCGGCTCCGCATACGCCTCTCAAAGGTCCGGATCACCATTGCTCCGTGGTCGGGAAAGAAATATACTCGTAGGTATGGACCTATTTACACATTACTGCAAAGGGCGGACAGCGGATGCAATCGGGTGACAAAAGCATAAGATGGATAAGACTTTTATTAAATTTTGGGCAATATTTATCTATACATTTCTATTAAAAATATATCAGAAATTACAAAATATCTCTATCCTCCATAGAACAAAATGTGATTATTAGGAAATTACTGGCCAATTATAAATTATCTCCTCTTGAGACTATTAAGTGTGTATATATATATATTACGTCTTAGACTTGTCAATTACATTGACGTTTTCACTTGCGAGTTAATGCGTTTCCTTTAATATTTATATGAAAATTAATTATAATAAGCCGGATATAATTTATGATAATTCAAATGGCTCGATCTTTTGCACAAAGTGTCAAGTGAATTTATCTACAAAGCCTAAAAGTGTTATTGACAGACTCGTAAAATCTGGTGTCCATCGCCGTCAGGAATCCTACACGAAAACTACGAAAAGGAATCAAGAAGATTATAATATTGATGTGATAAACTTTCTAGTTTTGTGTAATATTCCGTGGAAACGGGTCAACAGTGCCGCGTTTCGTCAGTTTTTTGCTTAATATATTTGTTGCCAGTGTACATCGTACATTTTGCCAAAAGAGACTATTTTGCGTAAGAAATATTTAAATAAAGTTTTCAACCGTAAAATCGCTGGACGAAAGCACAGATTTTTTAGGAAGATTTGTTGTAAATCTACTTGTGAAACCGCTGATCTCAAATATCGACACTCCCATCTACCTGTTAAGGTGTAAGGTCATTGAAGTCACAAATGCTAATACGGTCTCAAAATTTGTAATTGAAACCTTTAAAAAAATATGGGGAGATTCTTTTGAGACAAATGTTTGTAACATATTAATGTTATGCAGTGATAGTGCATCTTATATGTTAAAGGCCGGAAGATCACTAAAAAAGGTTTTTCCCAATATGAAACATTTTACATGTCTCGCTCATGCATTAAGTGGAGTTTCTGAGCACATCCGATCAGAATACTGAGATGTTGAATATTTTTGAAATGCCCAAGGAGAGTAAAAATTCTAAAAGAAAAAGTATCCGAATTTGCCATTACCGCCTAAACCCGTGGTCACAAGATGGGGCACGTGGTTAGAAGTGTCTTTTTACTTTGCGACTTTTTACGACGAAATTAAATCTGTGATAAGTAGTTTCAACAGCAATGAGGCACTATCGATCCGTAAAGTAAAGCAACTTATGGAAGACGACGGCTTAAAAAACAATTTATTATTTATGAAACAAAATTTTGAAATAATACCCAGAAACATAACGTTATTAGAAACACGCGATTCTTTTTATAACAAAATGGAGTCAGTTATAGACAGAATTCCAGATTACGATTTTATAAGAAATTTGAGTGATGGTGATAATGTTACTTATAATACACTCGAGAGCAAAAGTTTCGGGTCGGTAACATAAACTTTAATATCTTTGAAACTAAAAAAGCTAGCGTATCAAACTAAATTGACCCTTATAGGCAATTTAATCATCCTTGATTATACGTATAAAAACTTATTGGTTGATGTAAAGGAATGGCATGAAAAAAATAAAATAAAATTTAAAGGTTTTCTTTCAAATTAGAACTTTTAATTTTCGCAACTGTCTTTGCTTTTGTTTCTGCTCTGTCATAAAATGTATTTATAAGAAGGCTCCCTGGTATCCAGTAGTCATTAATTCATTATTAACATAGTAATTATGCCACTTTCATCCGAAGAATGTAAGAGAATCCTTACGATGCTGGAAGTTGGGAGAGGCCAGCGAGAAACAGCCAGAACAGTCGGTGTATCATTGTCAACAGTTCAGCGTGTTCGTCAGCGCTTTCTACAAACTGGTTCCAACCTACGCCGACCAACAACAGGCAGACCCAAGTGCACAACAGCACGGGAAGATCGATATCTGGTCAACACTATGCTGCGCAATCGATTTCTTACGGGAACAGCATTGACCCAACATTTTTTAAGGCTTGGTGGAAGCAACCCTAGTGCCTGGACTGTAAGACGGCGCCTTAGAGAAGGTAATTTGAAACCATTTAGACCCGCAAATGGTCCTAAACTGGAAAGGCACCATCGTACCGCAAGACGAATTTATGCACGCGAACACTTGGAGTGGACGATTCCAGATTGGTCCAATGTCATGTTCTCGGACGAATCAAAATTTATGCTGTATAAACATGATGGAAGGGCGAAGGTGTACCGAAGACCAGGAGAAAGATTTATGCAAGCCATACCAGCCAGCCAGCCAAAGGTGGCATACGGTGGTGGTTCGGTACTCGTGTGGGCTGGAATTTCTGCGGATAGCCGAACAGAGCTAGTACTTATCGAAAATGGTACTCTGAACTTAGAGGGTCAAAGATACTTGGAAGAAATCGTGAATGAGCACGTCGGTCCATTTATGGCAAGGCTTGGTGAGAATGCGTGGTTTATGCACGATAACGCCCGTCCCCATACGGCTGAAGTAGTGCAAAATTACCTACAAGACGTAGGTATTCGTCCCATGGTGTGGCCAGCACGTAGTCCTGACCTTAATCCAATCGAGCATGCCTGGGACGAGCTTGGTCGACGTGTAAGGCAACGAGATCCTCCTCCAAATACGCTTCGTGAGTTGAAAGATGCATTGGTAGAGGAATGGGAGAACATTCCCCAACAGTATTTCAGAAACTTGGTGCACAGCATGCCGAATCGCATTGATGCTGCGCGGATAACACAAAATACTAAAATGTGTCAAAACTTCATGTAAGCATAAAAAGTTCAATATATTTTAATTTTGGTTTTGCGAGCAAATGGGCGCCATTTTTATTTTATCGTTTTAAAAAATATAAATAAACTATTAGTAATAAACTAAAGGTATTTTATTTTAGTAGCAATAAATTGTCTACAAGGTCCAATTTATTTGAACTCGCTATCTTTATTCGTTTTTGAGAGAAGAAAATGCTAGTGACCCGAAACTTTTGCTCTCCAGTGTAGTGAAGCGTCACTTTACGAATACGCACCTCTTACATCGGTAGATGTAGAGAGGTCATTTTCTATATATAAGTGGATAGTGAACCATAAAAGGAATGGACTGAAAATATGTAATATAGAAAAAATTATGATCATTTACTACAACAAACAATAAAATTATTTAACTGTTTTGCAACCATGTTCTCTTCTTTAAACCAACTGTAGTCATGTCCATATTAAGTATATCGTTTGACATGACTATGACGTATATTGCATCCACTGTCCGCCCTTTGTATTAGATCTTCAATGTTTAGAAATAAAGAAAAAATAGAATAATCCACTGCCTGAGGCGAGACAGATCAAGGACTTTAGATCTTAACTACATTATTATACTTGTCATCATTTGAGAACACCCAGGTAGGAATAGGATGTTCGAGTTTACAAGTTTACATATTAAAATCAGATCATTCTGTCCTAAAATTCCTCTTTATGCGTAGGTACCGTACGTACGTAAGTATTTATCTCAATTGACATATTGTGTGAAGTATTTTATCGACACTGTTTTTTACTTTAGGTAGGTGAGTACCTACTGTAAGTAGGTAATTAATTTAATACCGTGATAATAGTTTTAATATTTATTTGTAATTAGGTTCGTGTGACTGACATTGTAGTTTTAATTAATAATCATACTACCTTATACACACTCGTAAAATTGGGTTTTGGAAAAATCACCTATTTATTACCGGCTGCTAAACGAATGCAGGTGATGTATAAAGACCACCCACAGCCACTCTCAAAATTACTCCTAACGACTCGCAACAGGTAATTCCTATTTTTAATATAGGTTAGGTGTTTGGTAGTGGTAGCCTATATACACGGAATGCCAGCTTACTCAGTGGGAGTGGGCGAGGACTCGCTTGTTTTTCGGTTTCACCCAAAATACCGGCCACCTACACCGCTCCGCTGCCAAATCCCGAAAACATTACTGATGCATTTTATGCCATCGGGATACTTGGATTCTTAAATTTTTGTCAAAATACTTGTTTACGAAAAGACATGGAAGTTTTTTTTTTTCAGGATAATCATGATTAAAGAACACCATTTGTTGCATAATTATGTAAGTCGTTTTATTAGTATTACCACTATACTTACTCTAAAGGATTCGACAAATTGTTATTACACATGAAAGTACACGGAAATAACACTTTTTGTTAAATGAAATTTCATAAATAATATTCGCCTTGAACTACATAAGTAAGTAGGTAATTGTGTCACCAATAAATAATTTTGTGAATTAATGACAGTACTTCACGCTAACAGTCCAAGACTACTTTTAAGTACCTACTTACTGACCTACACTCTATATGCTTAGAATAATTTGGAGAAAAATACGTTAGGTATTAATATAAATTAGAAGGGGAGTCCACGGACAAATCAATATCAGGAAACCACTTAACATTGCTGCAAAATCTGAGCAATCCAGCAATCCAAAGCATTGTTGGTCACCAAGCAAGTACCGTTATATTTTTATTGCGTCTAATTTTTTAAAACAAATAGCCGCTGAATAATGACATACATATGTATCACTCATATGCGCCGCTAACTTTTAAAATGGGATGTTGAAATGATGCAATATTGTGAAATCAGAAGTTTAGTATGTATCAAAAGTTATTCTAGGATACCCCGCCTCTCCGCCCCCTTAGGTACCGCAATAACTATCCATTCGTTTTTGTACCTACTTGTAAATTTAAAAAAGCCTGTATTCTTGAATTAATAATTGGTACGTTACTATCTTGATTATTTCTTAGGGTATTAACTACACAACATAATGTTATGTTGCATGTATAAATAGCCCATGTTGTCACCATTTCTTTGAACGTCAGAAACTAAAAGCTCAAACATTTATGATTTTGACCTCGAAGTAGAATTATCGTGACTGAGAGTTCCAAACTGGCCAAGATCATTTTACAAAAGAACTGTTGTGTTTCGTTAGACAAAAATATGTCCGTAAATGTGAAAGCATTTAAATATTTCATATCGGAGTGTAACTAAGAACGTTAAGGTACTAAGGTATTGTCTCATTCCATAATACCTAATCCAATTTGAGTTAAAACATATATGTTTGAAGAGACAAAAAATCCATAGCTTGCTCACTCCTTACACAACATACTTAGCAAAACGATTTAATAAATGAATAAGTCGTCGAGGTATGGTTAAACTTATTCTTAAACGTACAAATACATAAGCTGTACTAGCTTTAAATAAAATTATCTTTTTAGCAAAGCTCGTTTATAACTTATTATTATATACGTATCTATTTAGACTTGTATGGAGTGAACACCCTAAGCCTACTTAATTTTTCCTGTTAAAACTTGCCAGTACATGCGACTATAAATCAGCGCGCCAGGATTAAAATATGCGAATATTTTCTATATATATATATATATATGAACCTATATTCGAAAATAAAACCCAATATTCCGTGCCAATCTCTTCTGTCAGCTCTATTTAACGGAAGTCACGTCACCGGCTCCGGGCTGACATTCCGAAATTTCAACTCCTGGAAATGTCTCCGCAGGAATCAATCAGCTTTAATGGGTATCTACCTAGGTGCGGCGGGATGATTGTTCCGTCTATGTATGGTACAAGAAGGATATAAATCTCTATGTTACAAAAATGTCCGTCAAAAGGCGATAAACTGATGGCGCCACAGTGATATTAAATTTGATTAAATTAATTTTGATATTAAAAAGCAAAACCATACATATTTACAAAATAATTATTTGCGGAGAAGAAAAACACTCTGAATATTAATTTTATTTAGAATGTCATATAAGTATTGAATATGAGTAATTCATTTCAAATGCTGAACTATACCTAGCGCCACCCGGAGATATTTGGAACTATTGTTTAGTGCTTACCGCTGGACACTTTTTCGACCGTTTTCCTATAAGAGAGATCGATCCTCCTTGTACCATCCATAGTTCCCTCGGTGGTTATTAGAGAAGAACATAGCGTAATAGATATAAGATATAGGTACAGTCCAGCATACGCATAGCCTGCAGCCTTAATGACCATAACCAACACACGTAGCTGGCACCTAGATGCTGCGGGATAATTGTTCCGTCGTCCGTCGATGATTTTTAGAGAATAACATATACCTATAGTAGATTTAGAAGTCTGGTAACGATTTGAAAACGAAAATCGCTAATAATGAAATAACGCACATGAATTGTAATTGATAAGATAGTTCGAAGTCATTTCGAAGTATATAATTATATATATATATATATATACCTATCATTATTATTGAATACCGAAAACTCAATTCTTACAGAGTTTGTTTGTTCAGGGGGTTTCACTGTGTCTCTCCGTTGTACCCGTTTTTCGTTATACCCTTACCGCACCGCGAGGGCTAATGAGGGAAGGGTTGGCACATAGCTTATCATCACCTTATGGGTGCGTTCGAGAATATGTGACGTATTGAAGTCATAGGTACACAAATGTCGGTTGTTAATAGAGTTTATTTCTAAATTATTCTTATAGCAGTTAGCGTCTTAATGAAAACCGACAATGATGTGTACTTTTAATTGAAAAAGTCACATATTATCATTTAAGCCAGTAGGCACGTTGAAACCCTATTTAATTTTTTTAAGAGCGCATGAGAGCTGCACTCTCATCTCTGAAGCTAAATGTCAAATTGAGGAAAGAGAATCTTCTGTACTTGTACTTGACTAAGAGCTGGCCACGTCAGATATGACACAATAATGAGAGCAACAAAACCAGTCTAGTTACATTGCTATACCATCCTTATTGCTAGATTCGGGCATCTGGCAGCTTTTAATGGGTGGAGGGGTTAGAGTTACAGACAAGCAAAATTTTTTAATTGGAAATAGTAATACCAAAATTTGTAAAAATTGCCATAGTTGCTTCAGTTATAGAGGACAGGGCCTACATTTTAACATTAGAACAAAAAACATTGAATATTATTGCAAAAACAAAAGCAGTAGGCGCAAAACTATGAATTACATTATAGGTCGTTTAGCACTAATTTCCCCCAACAGAAACTTTTGGCAATGACATAATTTCTCATGATATTGTATCAAACCAAGAACTCTAAGATTTGTATTCTTGAAGTGGTTAGCATTCTTTGACCTCCACCACTTGACAGCTGCCAGATGTCCTGATCTAGAAATAAGCATAGTATAGCAAACTAACTAGAGGGGTTTTGTTGCTCTCATTATTGTGTCATATCTGACGTGGCCAGCTCTCCGTCTATACTATTACTTATTCTGTGGTTTAGTGAGGACGTTAATTCGTGCAAATATGTACCTTGATTTTTTACTATTATGACCTCTAATATGTTTTCTATTTTTTTTTGGTACCACGACGGTGGCAAACAAGCACACGGCCCGCCTGATAGTAAGCAGCTACCGTAAGCTATGGACGCCTGCAACTCCAAAGAGTTACATGCGCGTTGCCGACCCTTTACAAAAAGGAGGATTCATTGTGTTGACGGCTAAAGGAACAAGAAGGTCCCTCATCGTCAACACTTTGGCAACCTGATTCACCAGCAGGAACACAACACTATGAGTAGGGTCTAGTGCTATTTGGCTGTGGTTTTCTGTGAGGTACTTCCCCAGTCGGGCTCTGCTCCAGATTTGAGCGAGATGACATTCGCTGAACGTGCCCTACCACACTTAGCGAGATGCCATTCGCAGTGCCCATACCTCTCTTTTTGGCGTAGTTTAAGGACATACCGAAGTCGGACGTAGTTTAAGGACATACCCTGGGTTTATTATCTGAATAAAGCATGAACTAAAGTTTATTTATTCATTTTTATTTTTATGAAATACTTTAATACATTTCCAAATGTTACATGTTTTTGCTTCAGGAAGGTGTCAAAATTATACCATAAATGAATTCGGCATCCCAGATTTATACGAAAACGATACCAAACTTGGCCTAGTAGCTTAACTGACATAGATATCAAGATATAGTTGAGAGCCTCCCCCTCCCCCCTAAAAAATTACATCCTAAATCTTGGTGGCTCCACTTCTCAAATCTATCCTTGGGTTCTAAGGAATAATCATGCTGAAGGAAATCTCTTGTTCACGAAAAGCCGTAAATGTTATAACCTTTATAATATATTATTATCGCGGGAACAGAATACTTACATATTACTCAACATGAGCGTCAGTCTCCATTTTGGCAATAGGTACCTAGATGTCACAATCACATCTACCTACCTAACTCGATATATGTCTCGCGAGAACAGCTTTACATTTTAATAAAATACGCGATCGTTACGAGCTCCTGAATTCTGTATCGTAACAATAAATATGCATCGTACTTTTCCAGCGATGACTAATTTATTTACAGCGAGGCGTGTTAGCGTTTTTTTAATTCGTCGGGCAGTTATGGGGATTGGAGATCGGATTACGGCGACTTTGGCTGTTTCTCCGCCCCTAACTAGCCCCGAGCGGTTAAGTTCGTCAGGCTTATTAGGCTCGGCTAGACGTGTTTATGAAATTTCTGCTTGATACGCCATAAACACGGTGTTTATGGCGTATCAACCAGAAATTTCAATGCGATTAGAAATTAAACCACTGACGACGAAAATAATGTTCGGGTTAGCTATGGGCACCCACATTCGGCGCGCCGCCGCCGGCAAATTTTTCCCCGGCGTGACGCCGCGTGACCAGCGCCACGTCTTAAGTGTATTTTTAGGGCTTTTTGAAGTTTTCGTCTTTATGGTGTGGTCAATTATATCCCAATCACACTGTGATATTCTACCAAGGCCAAGGCCTTAGGCCGTTTCTGTTCAGCACGATATTAGACAGAGTGCCCGACAGCATTAGGGACGGATATAAGCATAAGCAACCTCTGCGATGACTCATGTAGATGACATTACGCTGGTGGTCGCGGACAGAGGTAAACTGGTGCGATGATTTCGTGTGGTAAAAGTTACACTACCGGTCATAGTGGTTATATAGGCACTTAAATGTGTCTATACATTTGTATACAAATACAAAATGGACTTTTAAAACTATACCGCCAAGTCGCAATCGCAAATCGCGGAGTTTTGTGTGCAGTTTACTTTTTTTAATTTAGCAGACATATCGAGCTTCAAAATTATATGAAGAATACCGTTGTAACTTGCCTTTATGTTATACCAGCTGGTAAGCGTAAAAGAAATAATGAACCTATTTCCAGTATATAATTGCTTTATTTTGTATGAATAGTAAATAATTATTTTTTAAATCGTTGCACGAAGAAAACTGATTTTTTTTAAAGTAGGTATGTTTTTGGCACCGATTTGTGCTTCAGTAAGTATATTACATAAACAAAGATTAAATCTGACATCTAAAAGAGCTCATTGCCTGTGATTACAGTATAACTTTGAAAGTCATTTTTGTATAAGTACAATTGTATGGCTAAAATTGCGGGTGCTTAAATTCCTATTAGGCCAAGCAAATAAGATCTATAAAAAGTGTTTTGAGGAATTAATTCCCAGCAGGCTTGAAATCGTTTTAATACCTTCACGTGGTCCTAAATGCATGTGATCTGAGTGCATAACTTTTTAGCGAAATTTTTGCTCTTTGTTTTCTTTTTGCTTGTAGCTCGAAAACGATAAGTCCGACGGAAAATGTCATTCATTCCAATATTAAAGAGGGTTAAATTCTGCGTCGATTGAGCAACTTATCTTTTAGTTCGTTTCAGCGGTACAGCCTAAATCAAAAGTTATATACCGGGAAAATGTCTCATTTAATTGAAAAACTCATATTTTGACTTCCATACCACATATGTAAGAAACAGATGACTCGTGTTGAAAAACCTATAGAATCAAAGTTTTAGAGAATATAATTTCACGTTATATCGACCTCTCAATTTTCAAAAACAGTGATTTTGAATGACTAAATTTGGCATGAATTCAAAATCAGTTTTTTATAAATTCTTCCGAGTTGCATATTTTCCATAAAATATGATGTGTGAGGCCTACATTTAATGCATCGTTACAACTAAGAATATTTCAGTGCAAATTTCTTCAGAAAACTATTTATACACCGTGTTTTATTTATTTCTAAATTCCAAGGGTACATTCCTGAATTTCCTGAGCTTAACTTAAGTATATTTCTTAAAGACCGCAGTGCCCTAATTTGCTCCAGTTCTGTGGTAATCGATATTTCATTTTTGTCTTTCCGATTGTGTAAACCTATATTTAATTATTCTTTTAGTCTGAGAACCCGCTATAAAATCATGTAACTGTGTGTTAAGTCACTACAATATGGTTCCTTTGTATCTCGGATTGTTATTGTTCGAAATTTCATTGACATGTCATAATGTTCAATTGTTTGGTTGAGTTAATATACCTTATTTACATTAGGAGTCGATTGGGGAATCAATCAATAACTGCTGAACCTATTTAGATGAAACTAAGTATAGAGATAGTAATCCACTTCCCTTTTTACCTCTCAAGGGATGACTTCTAAGAAAAAATATATTCTATTTCCTTTTCCAGAACTTAAACTATCTCCATACCAAATTTTATCTATGGACTTAAATCAGTTCAGTGGATATTGATTCCCCATACAAATAACTTTTGCCCCCTTTTCACACCCTTCAGGGATAGTTTCTGGGGAAAACACTCCCCAGAACTCAAACAATTTTCATAGGTACCAAATTTCATCTAATTCGATTTAACTATATTAAGGCGCTAGGCGCTAATTGTGGCCAAAAACTGTTACTTTCTAAGGGATATATCTCAATAACGGGTCATTCAAAAATTTTGAAAAAAATATATGTTAATAACCATTTCATGTACAATATTGTCAACGTTTGAATAACTCGTGTAACGTATAGTTTCTCCGTTATTTAAATGTAACGAAATGTCGTTTTACGGTTAATTTTGCTTATATCTACTGAACGGCTCATTCGATTTAAAATATTGTTGAACTAAAAAATGTGTACTACAGAACACTACAAACTCAACGTAGGATATTTAAATTGATTAAATTTTCTTAAACAACTTGATCATAATTCCACATTTCGTGCGTTGGTAGCTCGAAAACGGCGTTGCTGGCAGTCGTGAGCTAGCTTTGAGACGAGGAGGCTATGTCGCTCGTCGCTCCGTGCTTCCCTTGTACTACAAATACTTGTGCTTGGCCCGTGAGCAATAATATCGGACTTACTGTGCCTAAAGACTAAATAACTGCAGAGGGTTCATGCGGAGCGGGCATAACATGTTTTGTCGGAATCAATAGCGCATAGACGTTTTATCTTTTAAGATAATATACCCGTATGTGTGTTCATGTATTTACGTTCTTATAAAAAGTGTATTTTATTATATGACTTATATTACAAATTAAATAAAGAAATGAAATAAATATGGAGAAAAAACAGAACTCATGCATCTTATAATTCCCTGAAAACAAATGTAGTCTTGTAAGTACACTACAATTATTATGTATTAGTACTTATTCTGATGAGTCACGCAAAACAGGCGTTAGTTGTCGAGTTGCGGAAACCTGCTATTGCTACAATACAATGGACTAATAAGTAATTTTCGGAGTTATTATTTACGAAAATATGCGTTTTATCCAAAAGTTGTTTAAGACTTATTCTTTTTGGAAGACCTGTCCAATAATACCACACACTATCGTGTATCGTATCAATCGCGTGGGTTGAAGCGAAAAAAAATCACCTCCACTTCATTTTATTTTTCTGAATTTGATTTACCATATTGTCGGCGTGATTATAACACATACAAATTTCAGTGTACTAACTATCACTGAGCGAAGCCTGATCGAGATTCTAATTAAAAATTGCTGATATTTAAGAGTTTAATGTAAGTAAGAATAAAGGAAAAAAGCTTTACTATCTCGCTGAAATACAAATTTATATTAATTATCAACACAAGCAAATAAATAAATTACTACTAACGGTTAATGCTACATATCAAATATCTTTAAAAGACCGGCCAAGAGTGTATCGGACCACGCATAATGAAGGGTTCCATAGAAAGTAGTTTCTCGGAGATAACTCAAAAATGGCTCAACCGATAATATGTGAAATAGTTTTCATATAAATAAGTACTAAGCCGTATTTTTTTTCCTTATTTTTTTCATATTTTTTGGACTTACGGATTAAAAGTTAGATGGGGGGGGGGACTATTATTTAGACTTTCGAAGCGATTATTTCTAAAAATATTGACTCAATAAAAAAGGTTATAAAAATCCTCTATATATACTTAAGATATTTTTAAACCCGTATCGATAGATGTACACAATGTTCATATTTGCAAAAAAAAATTGTTTTGACATTTAGTTCGGCATATGTATGTATGGAGCGCCTCCCCTTAAAGTTTTTTTTTTCAGCAATTTAGCTAAAAACTAAGTAGCGGCACAAGACACACCTATGGATAAAATTTCATCAATATATATTTTATAATAAAATGGTTGTGACATATGGATGGACGGACGGACAGACGGACATGTTTCAAGAAACTTTTTTAGTTTTGTAAATTTTTCGTAATTATATAAGTGATTTTTACGGTTGATGTTCAAAATCGCTACAAAAAAATAACCATCTATTAAACTCACTTGCGCAGCAAAAAAACTAAATTCACATGAAAACATCGCTTTGATGTGCATTCAGTTTTTTTTTCTGATATGCAGAATATTTTTACCAATATTTTGCCGCTGACTGTACTTCAATTTCAAAATCTACATTTTATTTTATTACATAAAAATCTACTAACTGAGATCGTTATTACTTATCTTATTTAATAGATAAGTAGCATTCCTAAAAATATCACCATTGCAGTACTTAATCACAGTATTCAAATCAAAAAATATCCGCAAAAGGATTATAATTATTATAAAGCTGCCCGCGCGCCTCTGTGTAAAGTCATCGTTCCGGTGCAGTGTGGCGGATTTACGTACGATCGCAATGAGAGGGTAAAGCGGGTAGCGCGGGTACACAGCGCCCAAACGCTCAAGGACACTCTGGCGACAATCGTCTTAATAACTCTTCATACTAACTTCTTACCCACTTTTCAGCCCCTTAAGGCTCCTTATTCCCTAAAAGGTCGAAAAACTCTATTAATGAAAAAAGTCGCATAAAATGCTATTTATAAGATAGTTTGAAGTATTAGTAATACAAAAAAATAATTTTGAACCATGTTTATTATTATTAAGTATCCAAAAATACGATTCTTACAAAAAGTGTCCTGTGAAGTGTGATTTAAGTGTCATTTTTAAAAATTCGTAGTAATTTGAAATTTACTGCTATAGCAATGTTTTTTTTTATCGTGATAGAAATATAGTTTAACTTTGCAATGGTAATATTTTTAGGGCAAAATATTCATAGGGTTTTCGTGGAAAAAATGAAATGTAACCGTGTTTTCATCAAAAAACTGGCATATAATCAGAAGGTATTTTGTCGATTATCCAAGATGAATCTTCGATTTTTATTTCCATGGCCGTCTCATACATGATATACTCAATTGAATTTAATTCAAATTGAATAAGAATTTTTACCCTTTTTCGCGTAATCTGAAAATGAACGGTACACCTAACTGGAAAATCCGGAAAGGCCTTCCAAGACAACCATTTTTTTTCATATTTCACTCGTTAAAATGTAATATTTGCTCCGATGGCCGTCTAGATAAAGAAATGAACTATTATGTGCATCAATAGTTGATTTAAAAAAACTTAGTATTTTCGCCATAGCCTTCGAAGTAAATGAAGCATTTCGTGAAATTCGCGCGTTTTGGGAATAAGGCCTCTTAAGAGTTGGTATTTTGGGATCAAAACTACTTTTTATGTACTTTTTACGGACTCAAACTATCTCAATCTCTATACAAAGTTTCATTTAAGCAGCAGCAGCAGTTACTGACTGATTCCTCAATCGGTCCCTAAACCAAACAATTGAAAACTAGACATGTCAATGTAATTCCATTTCAAACATTAACAGCCTGAAATACACAGGAAGCATATTGTATTGACTTAACACACAGGTGCATCATTTTGTAGCGGGTGCTCAGATTAAATAAAAAAAATTAATGTAGGTTTACACAATTAGAAAGACATAAATGAAATATCGATTACCTTAGAACTGGAGCGAATTATGACACTGGCGTCTTTGAGAAATAAACTTAAGTTAAGCTCAGAAATATACCCTTGAAATTACCGGAAATAAAAAAAACACGGTGTATTAATAGTTTTCTGATTGGGTACGTCTTAGAAATTTGCACTTAAATGTTCTTAGTTGTAACAATGCATTAAATTTAGGCCTCACACGTCATATTTATGGAAAATATGCAACTTAGAAGGATTTAGAAAAAAAACGATTTTGAATTCATGCCAAATTTAGCCTTTCAAAGTGACTGAATTTGAAAATTGAAATGTCTATATATCGTGAAATTGTATTCTCTTCAACTTTTATTATATAGGTCTTTCAACAGGAGTCATCTGTTTCAAAGATATGTGGTATGTAAGTCAAAATATTAGTTTTTCAAATAAATGAGACATTTTCCCGATTTATAATTTTTGATTTTGGCTGTACCGCTGAACTGAATTATAAGTTAAGATGCTCATTCGACGCAGAATTTATCCATCTTTAATGTTGATATACATGATATTTTCCTTCGGACTCGACTTCGGACTTCGAGCTAGAAGCAAAAAACTGACAAAGAGCAAAAATTTCGCTAAAAAGTTATGCACACCTCCTGGGATTGGGCAAACTCAGATCACATGCATTTAGGACCACGGGAAGGTGTTAAAACGATTTCAAGCCTGCTGGGAATTAATTCTTCAAAAAAATCTAATTTTCTTAGCCTATATGGGCGGTAGTGTACTTTAAAACCAAAAGAAATACTCGGTACTGATTTTGTATTATGAAAAGACAACTTGTACCACTAAGAGCTCATCCTATCTAAAACTAAAAGTAGCGAAGATTTGAGTATATGGCCTGCCACGAAGGTAACTGGTGCTCTGTCTGTACGCATAGGCGAGGCGAAGACGTGGTTGAGCTTACAGACCAGCTTAAATATTTGTGATCATAGCTTTACCCTTCCTGCATTTTTGTAGCATGAGCGAAATGTTATGAGATAACTGGTATCATTTGCGACCCCAAAATGCCGATCAAGTTGGAATAGACCAGGCTAAAGGCCTGGCATGCAAATAATGAAATTTGTAGCGTAGCATACAAAAGGTCTGTTTTCTGCTGTATCAACTGGCGTCACCTAGAAGTTCGCATATCATTAAAGTAAATAATTTTAAACAAAAAAGAACCGACTTCACTTAGCCTCCACCTTTTCAAAAGCAAATGTTCGAGCTGTTGTAAAAAAATACTCAAATCACTATAGGTGTGCCTATAATAGTTGAAGAGTTCCCTCAATTTCTCCAGGATTCCATCATCAGATCCTGACCTGGTTACATTAGGACCAACTGTGAAGTATACTGTTTCAAACAAAAAAAATATTTTCGAAATCGGTCCGGCCGGCTTCGAATAATCGGTGACAATACATAAAATAAAATAAAATAGCAAAAACAAAGATCCCGACGAATTGATAACCTCCTCCTTCGAAATCTTGAAGTCGGTTGAAAAGGCATTAGGGGGGGTAACATGTTGACGGAGAATCAATGCGAGACTCATGCCACCAACAAATCAACCACGCTATTAAAGTGACGTCTTCAAAGTCACGCTGCCGCCGCAATATAGCCCATCTCTAGTTCGGGTCGGAATTTAGATCAGATTTCTAAATAATAAAATTCAGTTATTTTCAGTAGGTACCTTTTTAGGGTTCCATAGTCAACTAGGAACCCTTACCTTATAGTTTCGTCATGTCCAATATGGGGGTGATTTTCTTTTTCGGTCTAACCCTATTGGATCGTAAGCCAGGAATAAATTTCGTCGGTCATCGCGTCCCAGGCGATAACTTGTCAAGTGGTTAAGGGCGACGTGTAATAAAGCCTCGTGAAGGTCAGCTGCGTCTCCGTTGGTGGGTTGAGGAACGGCAGCGATTTAATCAATAAAATAAATGGTCATCGCGTCCCGATTGAAACAATGTCAGATGATAAATGGCTACAGGATTGGTAAACATTAAATATGTCATCGATATTAGGTACAAATCTTTGTTACTAATATAATTTTGTACCTACTGGGAGTCTCAAGTCTTCGCTATTTTGAAGTTCAAAAGAAACGTGGTAGTACTAACCGTCTTACAAGCGTCACTGTCAAAGTGACTCTTAAGGACAAATGATAATTAGGTAATTGTGATTTCTAACACGTTTATGATGAATAAGGGGGTAAGCAATTCACTGTTAAGTAATGTTAATTGAGAAATTAAAGAAAAAAGTTAATTGTCACTGTATCCAATGTCAAACGTGGATAATTAACGTAACGTAACCCTCCATTTTACGTGGTCCGACACGCACTTGGCCAGATTTTCTTAGTAGATATAGCATCTAAAATGCTGTATAAAGTAGGAAGGTTCGAAAGTGTTTTCAGTTCTGGTCTTGTATAACACTCAAAGAATGTTTAAAGTAAACACGCACGCGCTCAGCCTTGGCCTTACCCAGGCGGGGGCCTATTACGAGTAGATATATTAGTGCCCATTTCTTTGCAAGTCATTTATTTATTATGTATACTACTAGATAGGGTATCTAGAACAAATTTTGTGCGCCATGTTAGGCGTTTGACAGCTGTCACTGAATCAAAGAGTAGCTTGGACTTTTAGTGATTTTCACTATAGCTTTTGGCGCAAAGAATTTCTTAGGGATGTCATCTCCCGCTACTCAATGCTGTAAGACACACTTTTAAATATAAAGTAATGCTCATTTCGCAACTAATGGCGCCAATGACCTTTGGTCAAAATCTCTTAATTTTCTATTAATTTTTATGGCTTAAATTATCATATAATTTACCAAAAACTTTAGTGTGAATAAGTTTAAAATGTTTAAAAATATATATATTAAAAATCTGACTCTACCAAATTGAGATGAAAGATTGAGGGACCGATAACCATTTATCATAATTTTATCTGTAGTTTAGATCTATGAATATCGATTCAAACTTGTCATAAATCTATGAAAAACGTGTGAGGCCCTTTAAAAGAGGATTACATTTTTTCATAAGTGGGTTCTAGCGTTTCTGTACCTACATATATCAGACACATAATATAATGAATATTGCCCGTTTTCTTGGCATTTGTTCAAAGTATTTTGCGCTGAAGCACTTCTCTAAAGTTATTTTAATATTAAGTCACGTAGACTTTGCTCATTACGATTTACGGAGCCACGTCCATCGAAACTGTTGCAAGTGCGAGGCACTCCATCCACCATGTTTGAAAAGCGATGAAATACAAATACGGCTGCGGTGTGTTCAGTTGTTGTTCACTAATTAACCATCCAGGCAATTTGTCAACAAAACGTATTTATTGCGTCAACTCGCGTAGATATTTATTGGTTTGAACAATATTAATAATAATAGCTTGCGTTAACGTGAAATAGTAAACGTCCGTAAAACACTAGTGTACCCTTAATAAATGACAGTTATTCCAATTTTCGTTTTATGAGTTATGCCCACAATGTTTTATCGATAATAAAATAATAGGTGTGTACTTTTGAAGTAGTCAATAGTAGATATAGGTACTATTTAAATTGAGAAAATATACTGACAACAAAGATTAACTGTTAATCTTCCCAAATGTTTAAAAGATTGCTATTGTTTTTCATTCAGGCTCAATATGTAGGTACTGTAGAATTCCTTAAATTGGTTAACTATTATGACTTGATTTGATATTGTATTCCCATAGTGGTCGCTAATAACCTTAGATGTTTCAGCGACCTTAAATCTTCTTCTTCCATCCCTGTTCCCATTATTTGGGGTCGGGCCTCCTCACATATTTGCGCCAAGTTGTTCTGTCTTGGGTTGTCGTGTCTGGCAAATTGGCTTGCTTGAGGTCTCCTTTAATCTTTGACCACCAGGTTGATGATTTGCGGCCTCTCCCTCTGCTTTGTTCCAGTATGTTTAGCGCTAACTATACCACATGATCTTGGCTGCGTCTTTTAACATCTCCGTACCATCTTAAGCGGTTTTCGGTGATTTTCTCCGTGATTGGTGCGACTTTAAAGCTACCTCGGATAAATTCGTTACGAATTTTATCAAGCCGGGTTACACCTCCCGCCCACCTCAGCATCTTCATCTCATTGACGTGGATTTTTTGCTCGTGTAGCTTTTTATTGCCCAGCATTCGGAGCTGTACAGGAGTGCTGGTCGGACCGCCGTTTTGTAGACTTTCCCCTTTACTCTTATGGGGACTTGGGGATCGCAAAGCACTCCAGTGAGTGAACGCCACTTGTGCCACGCTACGTTCACCCGATGCGCTACATCTGCGTCTATTTTTGCGTCCATCGTGAGCATTGAGCCCAAGTACTTGAATTTGTTGACAGTTGGGATAGGCGTCGCCCCAACTGTAACTGTTTCCGGTGTCACGTCTCCGCTGAAGGGCCATTTCAAGTACTCTGTCTTGCTCCTACTCACTCGTAAGCCAGATTTTTCCAGATACCCAGGTGTTTAACATTTCCTGCAGTTCTTTTGAGGTGTTAGCTGCCAGGACGATGTCGTCGGCATAAGGCATAATCCATGGCAATGGTGAAGGTATATCTTTGGTAAGATAGTCCATGACCATATTAAATAGCAGGGGACTTAGAGCGGATCCCTGATGGACGCCTACTTTTACCTCGAATGATTCGCTTAAGCCCGCTAGGCTTCGAACTCTTGTGGTGGCTTTGCTGTACATATCCTGGATAAGCCGTATATATCAGTTCTATACCGTATACCGTTCAGGAATTTCCTGCGCACGTAAGGACTGCCACACTAGTCTACGTGGTACGCGATCAAAGGCTTTTTTGAGGTCGATGAATGTTAAATGTAGGTCCTTCTGGTTAATCATGTGTTTTTCCATCAAGATTCTGATCGCCGGTATTGCGTCGGTGGTGGATTTGGATGCTGTAAAACCAAACTGATTTGCTGATATACTAGAGAGGGCTAGGAGACGTTTGTTTAAAAGTCGTTCCCAAACTTTAAGTGTGTGTGAGGTCAATTTTATGCCCCTGTAATTCTCACACAGCGCCACATCCCCCTTGTTCTTATAGAACGGTAGTAGATAGCTTTGTCGCCATTGCTCGGGCATGCGTTCTGTTCTCAAAATGGTATTAAATAATTTAGTGAGCCACGTTATGCCTATGGAGCCCAGCCGCTTCCAAAGGTCTGCAGGAATTTCATCAGGGCCTAGGGCTTTTCTGTTTTTCATTTTGCCCAACGCGTTTTTAACTTCCTCCGGGTGAACTTCCAGTATGGGGCCTTGTATGGGTTCTAGAGATGGATGGTCTTCGCTCGGAAATTCTTCATTTAAGAGCTGATTGTAATATTGGTCTGTGGTTGTGGATCTACGTTGTTTGTTAGTAATTTATGGTCACTGCTCTTAATATATTTGTTAATCTTGATGTCCATCGTTGCTCTGTGTCTGCTTTTTGCTATCTTTAGGATTTCCTGTTCATTTTTCGCGTTTAGTTTGCTTAGACTTTTCTCTCTCTTGTGCCACACTTCTCTTAGCTTGCTTATTTGCTTCTATGTATTCTTAGTCTTTGTCTTGATCCAGTTGCGTGCTTTGCCACTTTTGGAACGTCTTCTTCTTGTTTGCCAAAGTCCCTTTCACTTTTTCGTTCCACCAATTGGGATCCTTAGCAGTGCTATGGGGACCTTTGGAGACTCCCAGGATTTCGGCTGATCTTGATCGACATTCTTTTTCAAACATTGACCACATAACTTCAGCGTTTTCATAGTTTACTGCAGTATCAGTTTGCAGGTAGTTCTTTATCAGGTTTAGCAACAACTCTCCTTTGGGACTTTCCAACTCCTTCCACTTAGTCCTTGGCGTTCTATCCACTACGGTTTTTATAGGGTTAGGTAGGTCGTAAACGGCGACAAGCATACGATGCTGCGAAGTTAAGGCCTCACCTGGTATCACTTTGCAGTCTTTGAATTTGTCCGCAATAATGAAATCTATTTGCGAGATTCTGCCAGCACTCTTATAGGTAATTAAGTGCTCTATTTCTGAAAATTTGTATTTATCAGGGCCAAAGAATGCCTCGATGCAAAGTCCAGGATTGCCTCGCCTTGTTTATTTACCTCACCCATCCCAAATCCACCATGAGCAGCGTCGTATGTAACGTTTTTGGTCCCAACATGGCCATTAAGATCACCTCCGATGATTTTGTATTCATTTGAGGGTATGCCGTTGACCAGATCGTCAAAGTCCTCCCAAAAAGCTGTCTTTTCCGCTTCTATGCAGCCTGACTGGGGAGCATAGGCCGATATGATGTTAGTTATCTGTTGGTTTTCCATGGCTAATTTTACCGAAATTAGGCGATCGCTTTTGCGTGTAACATTTATTATGCGAGATTTGAAGTTCTTATCAAGAACTATTGCCACACCGTTCCTTTTATTATCTTTTCCGTAGTAAATGACCTGGTAATCGTTCCCAATTTCTTTGGATTTGGAACCTTTCCATTTTGTTTCTTGTTTGTTTTTTATTTAAGGTCGCGTTTCAGCGACCTTAAATAAAAAAAATAAAAACTGGGGACCCAAATGTATAAAGTTTTATGGAGACGTTTTCAGTTTACGTACCATCGATCGTATCAGCATATCGTGGCCGTGCACATTCATGGTAAATTAAAATTTGGCTCCCCTACAAACACCGTAACGGTAAAATTTGACGCTATCTTCGACGTCCACCCAGTTGTTAGGATCAAATGTCTATATGCGTCTAATTGCGTTAAAGCAACACAAAAGTCAGAAATTAGACTTAAAGTCAGAGATTTGCATTTGTTTCTCGAAACGCTCCTAACAAACTGACGTGCAAAAGTGATCGTGAAGTATGCAAAAATTATGAAATTGCTATTTTTACAGTGAAATGTTTATTTTATGTATATGGTTAGAGTCTGACTAGCCAAATATTGTTGACAGATATTTCCTTGTTGTATCACCAATTGTCTATGTCTATGATTTAAAAAAAAAGCTAAAAGCTGTTGTCAATTTATGTTATTATTTCAAATTGTTCACGGTTTATAATAGGTTTATTTTAAATAATATTAAAAATAACTGTACCGAGTGGTCCGCAAACTATTATTTAGGCTCGTAAATAATTACGACAATGTGCGAAGTTGACGTGAAGCGTGTTGTATAACGAAAAACTGCAATGTTTACAAGTCGTCAACAATTTTGTAGGTTGGAGCTCTATTAATATTTTGATACTTTAAGCTGGTGCTCAATATTGTCACAAAGCGATAAAGCGGTAAACATCAGATTTAACAAGCAACAAGCACCCCGCTACTCTATCAAATTATTTTAATGTTTCCCTTCATATACCTAAGCTATGTATAGAATAAATAAACACCAAAATCTCACGTGCGTTTATTAACTACAAATACACTTCACACAATAAATAATAGTCTTATAAACGAATGACGAAAGGAAATCACAATTAATAGGAGTATTACTGAGTAATATGCATTACACTTTTATTCTTACAGATTATGCAGCTAACCCAATTCCATTCTAAACTGAAAAGTTGTATTTTCTGGTAGATATACTCGATTTCCTCACCGGACTTATGATTTTAGCATTCAATGTTTGTTTCGTTCCTGGATTTCAACACTCAGCAGTATTTTGACCGCATGATCTCTACCTCTAATCTTCAGTCCTTTTAATATTTTGGTTATTTTAATTTCTACGCACCTTATTTGTTGAAAAGTCATAATTATATGTACATATATCAGGGATTTCAATGATTTTATCTAATAATGCAGTTACAATTTACGAAATTACCACTAACTACACTGACGTACGAAAGCACCGTGCCAATGCAGACAACTTGAAAAAAAATGTTGGTTCGATATACATTGCTGCTTTTCTATGTAGCAATGCTGCTGTTCGATTCGCCCTAGAGTGTTGCTATATTTTTGTTTGATGTACATTGCTACTGCGTTCGTTGGCTGGCCAGACTGTATTGGTAATTCTGCATCCTATTAACTAAATTTTATTCCCTATTACCAAGTTCGCTGTACATGTAGTAGGTAGGTATGTAATTTTTTTCCATTTTTAAAAATTTATTTCCTTAAAAGCTTAATTAATAGCAAAAATATAAATTTTATAAATGCGGCAATTAATTAGATAGTAGGTAAGTACATGAATATCGATAGATTATTGATTACATAAAACTGCACGACTACTTCACTATGCGAATATAATGCAACCGAATTAAGTTGTAATCCATTAAGACCGATTATGAAATTACAATGACGATTATTTCATTTGGCTGTATTTTGGGAGCGGAGTCCAGCCAAAGAATATCATACTCACTAGGAGTCCAGCTTAACAGATTTTAGTGACAACCTAAGAAAAAGTGAAAAAAAATGCGGAATGTTGTCTCCCTCTCGCATGTCAAAACGAATTAGCGATATGAATAAGATAGCTGTCGCCTAGTCTCCTTATGTTTAGTCAGGTGCCTTGGTTCCGGGTACGTAACGTGCCGCTAACGACACTCGGAGGTCACGTGATGCTTTCTATACAAAATGAAGTGTCGGAACTCGGAAGTGTAGTGTTGGATGCGGAACGTTACAGCTTGTATCATCCTTAATTTGTACACCGCTCTCAAGACTATTTTGATTTTTTGGCTCCTTTTTCCCTAAAAGGTCGAAATACTTTATTAATGAAAAAAGCCGCATAAACTGCTATTTATAAGACGAGAAATGAAATGTAACCGTGTTTTCATCAAAAAACTGGCAATCAGAAGGTATAATTTTGGCTATTATCCAAGATGAATCTTAGATTTTCATTTCCATGGCCGTCTCAGAGTTGATACGCGTATATTCAATTGAATTTCATTCAAGTTGAATAAGAATTGTTATCCTTTTTTGCGTCATTTGGAAATTTCAAGGCCTAACCGGTGGACCCTGGTGTTCGGAGGGGAAAATATTTTTTTAAAGATCTGGGGCAGCGGTTGAGGGACCGGGGTTGTGGTCCCAGGTCCGGCTCGTACCTGGTCCAGCAAATATCGTTGGCAGTGCAGCGCGGTAATGCGGCCAGCATTTTTGGAACGTTTGCCCCGGGTACGTGTCGTCTCGGGGATGAACGTGAAGGCGCACTTAGAGGGTTAGGTTATTGACTAAGCTTGTTGCGGATTTTACCTTGTATACTTTTGACGAAGCCTGTGGCAGATTATTACTGGTCTAGATTGGACGAAGTTTGTTGCGGATGTCGTTTTGTATCCTTTTTGACGAAGCCTGCGCTGTGGCTTTAAGTCATGCTTATATAGTTATTTTCCCTAAATAAATTTAATTTGATAAAAAAAAACTTATATTAGTGTTGTTTTAATGTTTGTGATACGACCGCGACATGATTGATATTTTTTATGCAAGTTTTCTAATAGATTTAGAGTAGGCCGTAGGTACAAACTGTACAAAATGCTCCAAGTTTCGCTCAGGCTACCAGGTACTAAAATACATTACATTTTACCGTGCATTGCCCTACATATACCGAATTCTGCTACTCGATGAGGTAGGGTTGCCTACGGCCTACTCTTGATCTATAATAGTTATTTTTGAGTGAGGGATGTCGAGTGCAAGACGTAGGATACGTCATTATCAAACTTAAATGGAGTTGGGCAGGACACGTTGCCAGGCAGAGTGATGGCAGGTGGACTAAAATGTGGACGCTTTCAGATGAAAGAAGCTCCTGGCGTCCGTTGGCTCGTTGGGTAGACGACAGTCGGAAGGTCGCAGGGCACTTCTGGATGAAATTGGCACAAGAATCCGAATCCTCGAAACCTCGGGTTCGATCCTGGTAAGAGCATTTATTTGTGTGTTTCACAACTATTTGTACCTGAGTTATGGATGTTTTCTATGTATTTAAGTATTTATCAATATCTATCTATTATATATCGTCGTCTAGTACCCACAACACAAGCCTTATTGAGCTTACTGTGGGACTAGGTCGGTTTGTGTAAGATTGTCCTATAGTATTTATTTATTTAAGAGTCCGGTAATGCTTTGAAATCGAGCGAAGATACGAGTTTTACACAGTAACCGAACGCTTCTAGGTACCACCGGCGCGTGCACGTGCGCGGCCGCAATGAACAATATTGATACTTTAGGCGCTCTTGCGTAATATCAGAAATGGTTAGGTAAAATAAAACTAAAGGTAAATCTAGTAACCATTTAATACACCATGTTATTTATTATAACGTATTATGCACTAAAGCTATATCTATACATACGTTGCTGTTTTTATTTGGTTTTCTTACGCCATGGATTTTTTTTTCTTTTTACTGCGCCCAACACACTCTTTTTGTTGTAACCAACCATAATGAAACCTAGAATAGTAACACTGTTATTTAGTAAAAAATATGAAGCGTCTTATCAATAAAAAGCCACAAATATTAGTTTTAAACATATTTTGTATGCAGCGTGATTTGAGTGCTGTTAGTAGGATTCTGCAGAAACAATGCTGCAACGGACAAAGAAATGGAAATAAGTATGGTCCTGTTGTAGTTTTGCGTAAACACACATACAGGATTCGAGTAGCTCAATACCATAGTTGTAGATTATTTTAAAGGCAAGTTCATGGACTATGCCTTGAAATATTAGTGTTATATATGCGTTGTATTACACGGCTGTGTACTTGCATATCAAGCAAAGTCTTCGATGATATCTGCATTCTTAAGGCTTCCACCTAAAAACCACCTGTGACAAAAATATCATGGCAATAAGGTCGTGTAGGGTCATATGTATATTTTAATATTGTAAGGCTGGATTGACACTAAACTTGTAAGTTTCGCTTTTGTAAGGGACGAAGCTATTTTCTACAATGAGAAAACAATATCTGTCTCTCATTCTGACCTACAACAGCGTCCCTTCGTAGGTAAACAAAACTTAGAAGTTTAAATCTGGCTTAAGAACAATATTAAAACACTCGTATACAATTAAACTAATTAAAAATTACCTAGTGAAACATCCAAATGAAACATGAGGATATGTTGTGTGTTAGACCAAGCTGTGGGGCATTTTATAGGGCTTTATAATATTAATACAGACTAGACATTCCAATGGGCTTAGGACCTTTCGTAACTTTTTGACTAACGCCGATTGACATTTACAGATTAAAGTAAATTCAATGTTTATTTTGATGTCATACAATCAGTTTTCTACCAGTTATCAAACACAATAGTCCAAGACACATGAAAAGTCACAAATGAATAATTACGATTTCCATACAGTTTCGCATAGTAAATGTTTGAAGAACGCATTTTTTTATTTGTGGCTTTTCTCAATAGAAATCCCTAAAAGGGCAATCCCTAAACTGCGTTGGCAAGTAATAAAAGACTTTTGAAAGCATTAATTTTTAATATTTTATAACTGGTATTTTTCCTCGCGGTGTTGTAGTGAAAAATGTTGAATTATGCTCGGCAGCAAAGTTCGCTCGTGGCTAAATTTTGGTATCTTTTGCTGACTCGGATCTCAATATAAGCACGCGAGGTTAAACAACAACTTTTCTCCTTTGTGTAATAAATAACTATTTTCACATCACCTATTCGTACACCGGCTTTTTCTTCCCTGCTAGGAGGGAACCAAGTGGCGCTTTTCTGTCATAGGACATTAGTTTTTTTTTCAGCCAGTCCGTCATTACAAAAAAATCTTATTAAATTAATCGATTAATTACAACCAGGAAGCACACTAAGAACATATAAAGTTAAAATAAATATGTTTCTACTAAAATATTTTTTATTTTCCTCTAAGGTGGTGTTGAAAGCAGTATGTGTCACATAGAAGCAAAACTATTTTCACCTTGGGCGTTAACACTTGAACCCCTCACTACACTCAGTAGTCTCAGTAGTATGATGGACTCAGTCGCATGTTTTGGGTTTTACTATACGCCCTCACCGTAAATATTTCATTTTCTCCCTTGTTACACAATCTACTACTTATTGATTTCTGTTCGAGACGGGTTCAATTGGCATAAAAAATATAATGCAATTTACTCGCTCGCGTACATTTTTCATAAAATTGTATTGATCGCCCTTACGCCAATTAAAATGTAGCGTCGTTAGATCTAGTATCTGCCCTCACTGGCCGATTTGGAAAATTCACCCTGTATTCCTATACAGGACCGTTCAACTATTCTTACACCGTTTGTGTATGTTTCTGTTTGGCTAAGTTAGGTTCTAACTCAAAAATTATATGAAAATCGCAAAATATTTAATAAAAATTAACGTACGTACGTAACGTACTTAAGATCAAGACTATTTGGAGTGGAGCGCGTTATATTTACGAGGCGAATAAGATAAATGATATAATTTCATAACAATTACGAAATAACTTAATAAAAATTTACCTACCAAGTGTTCCAAAGGTCCCCAGATGTCAACGACTGGGTGATAACAATTTTTTCCCAATTTACGGGTGCCTTTGCACTTTTCGAATTCACGCTAGCGTTCTAGCGGGGAGCGACACACGTCCTGCCTCCGTGAGCTCAGCGAGCGGACTAAATGGCCCGGCCTTGCTTCGTATAATTAATTGTAAGTTTATAGTTAATTTGAAGTGCTCTATTTACGAATATTTACTATCAAATGGTATATATATTTTACATTATTTAGGTTCATAATAAGCTGAAGTTTATGTTTGTATTAATTTTTTTCATAAATAATCATGTATGTAGTCAGAAACCGTGGTTATTCTTTGTGTATTTTTTCCGAAAGTTGACTGATTTAAATATTTTTTTTCGGAGTAATTTTGTATGACATCGGTAGAAATTTTTATATTTATTCCATAGAAGACTATAAACTCAATATTACAAAAAAAAACTGTAGCAATACGACATCAATAAAATCCCCAAATTGATATCTGTCCGAACCTCCCCGAGCTAAAATTGGTAAAACACTTGTTGGGAATAGGTCAATTATTCAAAATACAATAATAAAGTAGATAATTTTTTGTATTTATACAGTCCCTATTGAAATGATCTTTCAATTTATGCTTAAAAATTTGTTGATTTAGTACTCTTTAATGGCTAAATCATATCAAATAGTTGAGCGAAATTGTAAAAAGACTTTACCGGACTCTAGTGGCGTAAACGAAGAGAGGCCTATGCTCAGCAGTGGGCGATAAAGGGCTAATGATGATGATTGTTTATATGTATGCTGTCGTTCTTATTGACCATTTGTAGCTGGTTTTTTACGTACCTATAGGTTAATACCTAGTCTAGTATGTCTGTCAAGTTTCATGTTTCTGTCGGATATGACTATTTTATAGATTAGAGCTGGGAGGTAACCTAACCTAACCTAACGGTACCTACCTCCTATAATGGTGATATTTAAAAACACTATACGTATCGGTAATAGTTTACTGCATATTCCAGTCGATGAGCTAAAGAACGAACAAGCTGTATAGATGTCGCAATCGAGCCTGCAATCGCCAAACCTTCTATTTTGAGATCGATCGGAAAATCGGAATGTTGCTTTGCTCAAGCATCAATCACGGTTCTAATAAAATTATTTCGGAAGTGTTCCTAAATTATCCACTTAGCAAGAGTTATTTTTCGCAGGATTCCTTTGTTAAAAATAAATGTGAATAACGACGAACTGTAGCCACACCGCCATAAAAGTTATTCTTTAAAAATACGACAATATGGTGGTAATAAGTGTTACACTCTGTGACTTTGTTACGGCCAAGTCCGTGTAATCTTGGCTTAAACGAGTTAAAACGCAATGTAGAGGTATTGTAAGTTGTTTTAAGATGCTCGACTCATGCAAATATCGGACGATTTTCAATACCGGTATTGAATCCGATATTAGCCCTCAATACCGGAATTCCGGTATTAATACCGGTATTGGAGGTGACCATTGAAAAACGTTATTTAAAGGCTAAAATCACTTAAAACTCAATCAACCTTAACAGTTAATCATATTTTGTTGTATTTATTAGCTGCAACTTGTTAATATTCATTTCATATAAGTACAGTCGTCTTGATTGATGATTTTTGGTCTTTTAAATTTGTGTTCCAGCAACTGGGTACATAATGTTTTATATAATTTCATATCATACCCATATTCTAGTATTACATATTGTTGTTTCGTACAAGGTAATAAAAGGTATAACGTTTTTTGTTTTTTTTTTAAATACCACGGCGGTGGCAAACAAGCAGACGGCCCGCCTGATGGTAAGCAGTTACCGTAGCCTTAATGGACGCCTGCAACCCCAGAGGATTCATACGCGGGTTGCCTACCCTTTAAGAACCTATACACTCCTTTTTTGAAGAACCTCATACTGTAGCCCGCTGGGAAAACCTCGGCAGGGAGTTTATTCCACAGCCGCAGCGTTCGTGGGAGGAAATTCCTCTTAAACCGTACGGTGCGCGACCCACTAGGCTCCAGGGTGTGAGCATGAACACCCTGGCGGAAAGCGGTGCGATGATAAAGATAATGTTAGGTATTCATTGAAAATTTTTATGTAATTCTAGATAGAATGAATCTAAATTTTTAAAATTTACATTAAGTCTAACTACAGTTCAATGGCCATATTAATCATTGTGTCTAAATGATGTCATAAATGTTATATTTGAATTGAATATGTATTAAGTCTATACAAAAACATACGAATGTAGGTGCCTTTAGATTTTGTGTGGTGGTTTAGTTAGAACTACGATTTTCCACAAAAATTTAGATGGCTTTTAGATGTTATTATAAGATAGTACTATATACACGAATAGTTTTATACGTCAAAAATTACACTATACCATTTGATTTTACATCAGACGGCATTATGACAAGTGTTTGGTTTTTTTTTTTTCAAATATATTAAACGTTACACAGCCCCTGAATCTAAACGTATTGTTAGACGTGTATTTCTTTATCTCAAAACCACAGATAACCTCCACCACTAGATAGACCATAAGTACGCGCAAGGGTCTACGACATTTTCTTACTGATATTTTAACTATATTTTTTCTACGGATAATGATACATTTCGCTGTGTAAAAATAAATTCTGTAAAATGTTATCAACGGATTTTCTCATTTTAATAGTCGTAGTACTCGTAGTTAAATTCCAAAACATCTTAGGTTGATTTGATAAAAATCGTCAATCGAAAAAATAGGGGGCTGATTTTGTATCAATTTAAATGTCCCTGCAGAACTAATGAGCCAGCCATATTTAAACTAAACAAACAAAGATTAAAGACGATAAATAGTGCAGTAGGTACATGCAAAATAATAATTAGTTATAATATTAGACTCAATATCTGCAAATTTGTATTTTTCCCATTAATTTAATCAAATTTACATACAATTTTACGAAAACTGTCCAATACCGGGATTCCGATATTTCGATATTGGTCCTTAACAATACCGGTACTGAAATACCGTAAATATTGGTCCGAGACTCCGGTATTTCGAGATTCCGGAATTCCGGTATTCATGCCCTATGCCCGAGTAACTAAAGAAATCTGCCAACCATTCAGAAATTGGATATCTTTAAAAAAATCTAGGCACACGGCAGTGTGAGAGTCAAGTTCAGAAAGCAAATATTTATGTAGGAACGTTTAAAAGTAAATGACACTTAGGTACCTGACTTCACGCTTCCCTCTCATTCATGCCGTTCTTGAACGTATCTTACTGTGAAAAACGATAATATTTTGATAACACATACTACTAGGCAGGAAAACGAAGTAAAAATGTAACTAATGAAAAATATATTTTTTAAGCACGCAATGAAATATTGTCGTTTAGTTCCTTATAATATACTCGGAAGTATCATGTTTAGGGTACAGTAACGCGAGGGAACTGTAATGGTATTTCATACAAACTTTGTAGGCCTGCAAAGAAACCAAGTTAACTCACTTAACGAACAGCTAATTTTGTTTTTTTTTTCTCGTGACAGGATGATTATCGTGTCTGAAGTAACAATAATAATAGAAATGAACGGAACTTATAATTGTATATAAGTTTCTCACTTTATTTCATTGCATGTTTGAGACAATCTAGCAAATATTTTCGGTTGCAAAAGTATCACTTTTTGCAACTGAAACTTTTTGCAAGGTAGGGAAAGACTGCCACAGTTGTCTTATTTCGGAAACAGAAACAGTAGGCGACAAACTATGAACTATATTATACGTCGTTTTGGACTACTTTTCCTCATCAGAAAGTTTTAGCAATAATATAATCTAATTAGATTATATTATTGCTATTATTGTGATTATATTATAGTTCAAAGAATGCTAAACACTTCTCGAAACTTAATCCTAGAGTTCTGGTTTTGATGCAGTATTATGAAATGCAGTGTAAATATTTATATATATATAATTATATAAATATTATATATAATTATATATAATATTTATATATATATAATTATATAAATATAAATATTTACACTGCATTTCATAATACTGCATAAAACCAGAACTCTAGGATTAAGTTTCGAGAAGTGTTTTGCATTCTTTGAACTCCACCACTTTACAGCTGCCAGATGTCTGGATCTAGAAATAGGCATGGTATAGCAATCTAACGCGAGACGTTTCGTCGCTCTCATTATTGTGTCATATCCGACGTAGCCAGCTCTCCGTCTATTATTTCTCAATCGTCATGGATGCAAGAGATCAAAATATTAAAAATCAATTGTACTTGGGAGGTACATAATATCTCCTTCCGAACAAAAAAATATCTATTCAAATCAGATGATTCGGACTACCTTAGAATTATAACTGTAATTACTTATTTAAAAATTCATACACCCGGAACCGGACATGTAGGTTCCGCCTTTTTAAAAGTTGGTTAGCCTGCTTTCTTATTCCCACCATATGAAAAGGACTATTTTCAACACTAAAACAACCGGGACACGGTTTGTTTTGTCCAGCTCCATCTTGACTAATTTTCGTTTATATTCATTCGGCCAGTTACGGACTGTTAGCATTATTAATTATTAACACGCATGACATTCTTCCATTATTTAGTTTAACAGGCGTCGAGTATCGATTAATCAGAAGTGTCATTTCCCCCAAAACCAGAAAAGTGTTCTTTCCATACTGATCCATACACTTGGTAGGTTTAATCTCTCCGTCAAATAGACCCAAGTGAACATGGATATAATCAACAAGATTTTTCGAGCCGAAAATGCCACTTGCATATATAGAAATTTCTCGTTTCTAAATACAAAAGGCAGAATATTAGCAATCGTGTGCACGGCGTTAGAATTGTTATCACTCTCTTATAGCATCTACATAGCATACCATGAGGCGACAGTGCTAGACAGTATAAATACGTTGTTTATTGTATCGTACACTGGCTTGTCCCGATTTAACTCTATATTAGTTATTTATCTCGGATTAAAGAATGCAAACGAATATAAGGTATTTTATAGGCATATGGATGCCGCATATGTTCAAATGATCACGTGTGAAGAAATTCAAACATCCTTAAAAAAAGTGAAAATTTACGGAATGATAATTATATCTTTCTTTTTTATAAACGACACTATAATGATAGTACGTTTTGTGGTAGACATTTTACCATATCATGTTAAGGATCCAAATAAACCAACAATCGGAGTAATAATTTTTGGATACGAAACTTTACAGTTTATGCTTTCAGAGTGCCGTTATTTCGTAGAACTCGTGGCGCTTATAGTTTTGATCAACATCGTATGTTTGGCCCTCAAATTCTTGAATTTGACTTTAGTTAAATTATCAATCATGTTAGAAAGTGATAATTCACAATGTGATCTTGTACGTGAGCTTAAAGAAAATATCGATAAGTTTGAAACGATCGGCTACCACGTATACGGGTGCAGTACTCAACTTAGAAAAGTTTTTGGCTTTCAGGTACTTACCTAAAATCCCTTGTCCTTTTTTTACAAGCTTTTATTTCACCTGTCCCGTTGTCTGTAAGCAAATCTTACAAGTTAAATTGGACCCACTTCCTGGTTTCCGATGGGCTGAAATTTTGCACTCATATTGTATATTGCGTGACAATGCAATATTCTGATGACATGTTTTCCGCTCGTTGCAATCATCGTGGTGAACAGTTAGGGATTGTACAAAGAAAAGTACCTACAGTTAGCAATAAACATTATCACAAAAATAAATTTTTTGAAGAAAAAACTTTTTTTTAAATAACATTTTACCGTTTTAAATAATGCATGGTGCGGCGGTACATATCATGCACGGTAGTGGCAATATTTGGTGTTTTTCGTATACCGGTTTACATGATTCCCGCTGATCATCCCACACATCACCTTTAAACGTTTATTTTGAGCCATAAGTGCCCATGTCACTGTTCCCCATAAAGGGAGGCCATATCTGTTTGACGCGATATAACCGTAAAAGTCATAAGGACCGTGTTCCAATTTGGAACGTTACGCAGTCTTATATCTATATCTCTCTCACAAATATTTCAGATTGTTTATGCACTCTTCTGCGCGAGTATCCACTTCATATTCCTACTTTATAAAGGCATCTACTCGCTAACTTCACAAGTAAGTTCATAAATAGAAAGGGACGGGTGCAATTAGTTGGACATTGTTTGCTTTCTATAAATACGAGTATACATCTTGATTATTAATCTGCAGTACTTATTACAAATTATTAATTTTAGAGTTAGTGTGTAAAGAGAAATACCGTGGTTAATATGGGTAAGTACCAATTAATTCTGCGATACTTCTCTTCCCGCACAGATTGTTAGCTCTACAGCCTATAACAATTCGAGCAATTCGAATTAGGTACCTCCTAAACTAAATTCTGTTCTAACGAGGTTTTTCTCAAACAGCAGGAACGGAATAGTTTTGGGAGCAGCAACACGCTTTATCTTCTATGTAATTATATAACGGTGCCGATGTTAACCATGCACGCCGGGCAGAAGGCGCAAAACGAAGCGGACCAAGTGATCAGAACGTTAGCTCGACTGCACAACACACTGTTGATAAGTAAGTTCCATTCTACCAGCAAAAATTAGGTACGTTTGTATGGGGAATCAAAGTTTATTATTTTTTTTAATGTATTTCGTTTGTTTGTGTGTTTGTGTTTGTGTCTACGAATACACTAATTTTATTATATTCAATAACACGATCTAACTTCAATACAAGTCCAATACATTAACTACGCAATACAGCTAGTGCCTTAACCAAAGGGTGTCCAACTCCACGAAGTGACAGCTATCCGATACGTTCCAAGTAAAATTATTGCGATATTTATGACCAAAAAACGACGCCAAAGGCTGACCACGGGTTTTAGCACCACTGTTGGCTTATTTACATATTGAATTATTTTTTTTATATATGTTATAAGCTCCGAACCTAACTTTTATGATTTTTCTTAAAAACCAGTAAGAAAGTAGAAGTTGGTTTAATGACACTGTTAAATTGTGAAGCTAAGTGTAACGCTCATATCTGGATCACTCTGAAGAAATGCTCCCAAACTCTTTCGTGTCTAATGCTCTTGTGTCACAATTATGTAGGTAGGTACTTTTACTTGTTGCTGATTTAACCATTAACACAAAATAACATGAAGGTTTAAGTCTTAGATATTTATGAATTAAGCTTGTCCTAGAATCATGTTTTATCCAATTTATTCATATATTTTCAACGCTACGTTTCGATCAATTTTTAGTGCGTGATGATGGTTTGGCAGAGCTGAAGAAAGCAGTGGTAAACCTTCACCGCAAAATGGCAGGGAACCCCGTCAGGATCAAGATGCTGTTTGAGCTGTTCCTGCACATGCCAATGTTACCATACATTGTCAATACCGTGGTTTCATATACTATAATTCTTCTTCAATTTAATCACGTCGTGTAAGAGGTTTTTGGTGAATAAATGTGCATATAAATATGTAGGTAGATACCTAAATACTTGGTATTTATTTATTTTTAATTAAAATAATAGTTAAGTTCAGTGTCCATTTGCATTGGTATAGGCACGCCTATTGCGAGTGATTTTCTATATTCTCTTCTCTTCGTAAATAGGGTATCATGCCCTAAGATCGACACCCCATCTCTTATATCAGCCACTTGCATTTAGTAGTAACACACTAATATTAGATGCCGCCAGCCTAATGGGCACACTACCTTCGGGAACGGAGTTAGACCCTATTTTTTATTATTTGTGATTTTGTGTACTTATGTGTTTTGTATTTAGTTGGTAAGGTGTTACTAGTGAATTGATGTGCATTTTTGGGATATTTATTATTTTGTGACCCTGTTTAGTTTAGAATTTAGTTTATGTCTAATATTAATGTATTTTTAAGTTAAGCTTCAATTTTGACGAAATGTATTGTACTTGAAAATTAAATATAATATAATATATTAGATTAGATTGCCGTATTAAAAGTTATAAAAACTGCCTAGCGATTTTTTTCTTTGCGTATGATCATGTATAAGGCAAAGTTTCTACTTAGACTCAAAGGATCAATATCGCTCGTGAGTTTGGGATCGTCGAAGATCCGTACTGTGCGCCTTTGCACCGTGTCAAAGGGCCCAAGCTGGTATCCAGGTGTACCCGCCCAAAGGGTACAGCAGTACTCAATATATGGGGTCTGACTTGCGACTTGTATAAAAGCAGTCTCTGCCCCGGAGTGAACTATCTCCTCGCTCTATTGAGCACACCGCGCTTTTTGGATGCCAGCTTGGCCTTCCTTTCAAGGTGACTACGGAATTGGACGTCATATACAAAATTTAGACCCGGGTAGGTATGTCCTTAAACTACGTCCGGACACGGGTATGTCCTTAAACTACGTCCAAAAGACAGGTATGGGAATAAAAATAGAAATATCTTTATTCGTGACATTACAGACAGAACAAATAAATTACAGATAATTATAGAGTAAAACAAGTGTCACGAAATGGCCTCTTCTCAGCATGTTGCTAGCGTTAGCCAGCGCTGATCTTCCGAAAAGACCATCCGGTGAAAAATTCACGGCAGGTAACAAACATATTTAGCGAGTACAATCTATGATAACAAAAAGGCAATGAAAAAACATCAGTAATAAACTTCAAGAGAACAATAGAAATGGAAAACTTAATAAAAGAAAAATAATAGTAACTTATAACTACAACGCAACAATCTAGTGACCACGCATCTGACCGGACATGCCGTGGCCTAACATTATAACTCTTAGCCACTAGCGCCAGCGTCAACGCCGTCAACGGCAGACACGTGAAACATAGCACAAAACAATACACTCTAACCTAAAATTCGTGGTTTACATGGGTATATGGGTACTGCGAATGTCATCTCGCTATGTGTGGTAGGGCACAGCACAGCGAATGTCGTCTCGCTCAAATCTGGAGCAGAGCCCGACTGGGGAATTACCTCCACCTTACAGAAAACCACAGCCAAATAGCAATAGACCCTACTCATAGTGTTCTGTTCCTGCCTGTGAGTAAGGTTGCCAAAGAGCTCAAAGAGGACCCAGTGTGTTGACGACGAGAGACCCTCTTGTTCCCTTAGCCGTCAAAACAGTGAATCCTCCTTTTTGTAAAGGGTCGGCAACGTGCATGTGACACCTCTGCAGTTGCAGGCGAGGCGTCCATAGGCTACGGTAGCGGCTTACCATCAGGTGGGCCGTATGCTAGTTTGCCACCGTCGTGGTATTAAACAAAAAATATCTACCTATAAATAAAGGAGCGAAACACTTAACTAGATTAGAAACTAAATTTTATATCGTTTCCCGGTGAAACAAGATAGTAAATGGAGTTTTCCATTATGTGATAGAACTAATTTTCATATGCGTTATGTAAAAATGATCGATAAACAAGTAGGTGTAGTTAAATACTATTGCACGTACTTACCTAAAATTATGTTAAGTTAGGTACTTACTTAAATAAGTTAATTGGGATGGCTTAGTGAAATTGTTTTGCAGAGGTTTTGTAATTATGGGTTTATTGTGTAATATAATGGAAATATTCAAGAGACAAGAAATAAAGCTTAAAATTGCACATCATTGCCATGATAAAAATGCCATGATCCGTTGTTACAAATCAGAATATTTATTAAAATAATATGATTTGTTCTTCAGTTGTATTAACGGCAGCGTTCTCGCTTTCGATGAACTCCTAAGTTAGTCCCGATTGGAGGTACAGACTCATAATGTTGTACCTTAGATGATTGGACAAAATGCGTCTTAGCATTTACAAAAAATGTATATACACTGGAAAATTCGACCAGTGCCGGTGTGTCCTGGTTAGTGGATAGAGCGTCTTCCGCGAATGCAGAAGACGCTAGTTCGATCCCAGCCCTGGACACCGGAGACCTAGGTCATGTTTTCCTTTGAAAAAGAAAAGAGAGGTATGGGTACTGCGTATCATCTCGCACAGCTCAGCGAATGTCATTTAGCTAAAATGTGGAGCAGAGCCCGACTCGGGAATTACCTCCACCTTACAGAAAACCACAGCCAAATAGCACTAGACCCTATACTCATACTGTTGTGTTCCTGGCGGTGAGTAAGGTTGCCAAAGAGCTCAAAGAGGACCCAGTGTATTGACGACGAGGTATCCTCCTGTTCCTTTAGTCGTCAACACAGTGAATCCTCCTTTTTTTAAAGGGTCGGCAACGCGCATGTGACACCTCTGGAGTTGCAGGTGTCCATAGGCTACGATAGCTGCTTAACATCGCGAATCGAACTGTTTTGCTGTAAAATTACTTTTTTTTCTTTATGCGAAATATCGCATAAAGAAAAAAAAGTAATCCGATAGGATTACCCTGCCCTGATGGGCAGGTAAGTTGAGCCCCCTCTCCCGTTGTCCCCCTCGCGCCCTAACTAGCTGCCGTATTTTAATCGTACTCGTATTTTTTAAATTTTCAATCTCTACTTAATGAAATATTCATTTAATTCTGACGGAGCACAAGTTTGCCGTTCATAAGTAGAACACCGTACGTCACTATTAATGACTGTACGACTTTTTGATTAATAAAGAATCTTAGCTCGTAAGAATGGACTTAATTAACAAGTACAGCGTGTATATACCTAATTGTCAAGTGGAAACAGGTAGGCGATTACGTCGCAATTAAAAAATAACAAGAAAATTTTTAATTCATATAGTACGTTATCAACGCATGATACTTATCAACGTACCGGGCAGTGTTATACCGTAAAAAAACTGTCAAAGAAACTGCTGTAGGAGTCGTTCTTACAGCACTATTGTGGGGGCATTTTTTGGACTGATTGTGTATCCCGTTCTTTATTACATATCGGTGGAAGTATAAAATAATAGAAAAGCATTTACAACGCATGAACTCATCGCATTCGTAAGCATCGTATTTTACGCATCTGAATACCAATATCGATCGTTAATAATTCACAGTAGTATAGTAGGATGATCTTGGTCTAGAACGGCCATACTCTAAGTGTGTTCCGAGGGTTCCGCAAGAATTTAGAAAAAAAAAAACAAAACACCTCTCTCTGGTCGACCGTTCTGACGCGGCGTATCACGATTGTAGGGCGTATCACGATTGTATCCATCAAGTATGTTGCTTTCCAAAAGTGTTACGTCACCAAAAAAAGATTGAGAACCGCTGGTCTAGAACACTAGAGCTACAGACATGATCTACCATTTTCATGATAGAATATAGGTCTTTTTCACCGCCACCTCCATTCCCATTCCATGTTCCATTTAATTGATTAATGTTGATGAAAACTAGCTCACGATGGAGTCGTTAGGTTTACACATTGTTATAAAAATGCCTTGTTTAAAAAAAACAACATAACTAACATTTTTGGCGGATTGGTGTTTGTGATCTCATCATGTCTCTAAAGGGGCTACGAAAGGTGAAAAAATGTTTGTCCCAAAACTATTCCGTGTGTCGTAAAATTACCATTAAAATTTCCTGCATTACTATAATATCCTTAAAGTGACGATAAAACAGCGGAATTAAGAATTATAATAAATAAATTATAGATTAATATTAAAATAGAGATTTTTTGTAAATATAACGATAACTTTGTATAAAAAAATTTGTTCAGTCTAAAAATATGTTTCTTCTTGCACAAGAACAACGTAACTATACTATAACGTAATAACTAAAATTTTATAGTAATAGCATAAATGACAAAATTTATTTCATACCTTTTCCGAAAAATAAAGAGCCATCAAACAAAGTGATTCCTTACTTTTTGGCCATATATCTTTATTGTCCCTGAAAAACAAGCCTTAATAATTATTATTTAAAGAGGAATTTAGTAAACTAAATGAGAAAAAATATAAATCGATCTCCTGTAAGAACATGCCCAATGTAGTTATGCTGTTTTTGTAAACATTCCTTCAATTACTATGTATGCCTCATATGCCTGTTTATCTACCAACTAATTAAATACTTCATTTATTAATATTTGTATGTATTATAGACTGTGAACTTTCATCATTTAAGTATGATCTTTAGAAAGAAAAAACAAGACGCTAAGCTTTTAAAAAAAATCTTGTACAGTCAGCATCAAATAGTTAGTAGCAGTGAAGTCGCCAAATATATCGGTACAGATCTTTATTTGTATGGCGGTAAGGATGTGTTACGATATATTTGGCGACTTCACTGCTACTAACTATTTGATGCTGACTGTACCCGGGCGATCCTCCGAGAGAGCGTTTCAAGTTTTTATTCGCGCGTTTAAGCGTAATTGACAATATTCTTATTGTAATTAACAACGTACAACAACACATCCAATTCAGTAAAATAGGTAATTAGTCAGTAAGTAGAATATCTTAAAGTTGGTGATCAACAGTCATGATCGTCGAATAATTTTTTCATATTTTTCGCAGAAGTTCACGATCACGATAATGACAGACAATTTAGTTTAAGTAGGTAGCTAGCGTAATCGCGCCGGCCTGTCTGGCGATTGTTTACATTTTATAACATAAACATGGTAGATGGGCAGGAATTGGTTATAATATGTCGACGAAATTACCTTTTTGGGCCAGATAACATCCTTCCATAACAGACAGACCAAGGAAATCGATCGACGCATCGAAGACGCCTGGCAGAGCTTCTTGCGCTTATGCGCTTTCATAGTCTACATAGTTTCCTGTATCCTAACCTACGGCGCACTGGCACGGCCCTGAGCAAAGTAGAACCGATCGGATTAGGAACACCGAACTGCGCTTCAGGGCAGATATGTCGGATATGGGTGTCAAACTGATGCTGGACTGGACATCTGGCGCATACACCCAGAACGATGGGCTAAATTAACTAAAGAATGGAGCGAACGAGTCGGTTGGGGCAGAGGCAGACCAAAAAGGAGATGGCGGGACGATCTGGACGCATTTTATAGCGACCGGCGAGAACATGAACGACGTGACGGGCGCCGGAAGCGAGAGGTTTTTCCTCAGCAGTGGGATGCAGTATACGGTACAGAAAAAAAACAAGTAGGTATAGGTAAATAACTACAACCTTAAGCGTAATGTAATTAAATATTGTCATTTATTTGTTTCGATTAATACACATATGCTAATGCAGGGTAAGTAGGTAAATTAAAATTTGTATCGTACAATGTCACCTTGAAGCGATTGCCGGTGGTCTACACGGTATTTGCGCGCTGGCGCATGTCCAAGCCGATATAGGTCGGCGTAAGAGCAGGCCTAGTGAATTAAGGTGTACAGACCTTTTACTTCGGTTTGAAAAGTGTGTCAGCTATGCTGTTGACCTAGGCTATAGATATTATAGATACAACCGTAACCAATATCAGCCAAAGTTGGGTTTGAAAACATCAATGCCGCTAACGTTTAAATAATTTTAAAACTTTGAAAACCAGGAACCCGCTAAGTGGTCTCCGTTCGTAGTCGTTTTCCTCTACATACGTAGCGCGAAGCGAACGGTGGTGTGGAATGTGTTAAATAATGCATACCTACTCCTACTACTAGCTTCTTTGCACCTTACCGTTTATTATGTGACCAGTGATCACCTATTGGCAAGGCGCGTATCGTTCAAATCAGAGGAGGCTTCGTACCAATTTATGAGTTTTCAGAGCCTAATGTCACTTTAAAATTTTAAAATGTACCCAGATGTGGCAGACATGCGAACTAGCTCTTCAGTGTTAATAACAACATAATACAGGGCGATTCAGAAGACGTGAGCAGGAACCACTCTACACACTTAGTTAACGATAATGAATCGGCCACCATTATGTTTAAGAGAGATTTGTGTTTAAGTGAAACAATAACACATTTGTATTGTTTTAACCTTATAGTTACGAAAAAAAATATTATCTATAATCATGGCCACTCCACTTATACATAAACAAATCAATAAAGATAATAGTACATTATTGCAGAGGACGGGAAACATAAATTCGTGGACGAGCGATTTTTTCGGACGAAGCGCAGCTGAGTCCGAAAATATAAGACGAGTCCACGAATTTCTATTCCCGCCGAGGCATATATAACGCTTTTCTCCAAATGTGCGAGGAAATAAAGTAAATTTAATAAATTACATATTTAGGTTAGCATTGAATATCATGAATTTATGAATTAGGTTCCCTTTACAATATTTTTTTTAGTATAGGTAGAGCACTACCTATACTGTCAATCATCTCCCAAAGTTCATTCAAATAATAGTTAAAAATCCGTCAAAAACTATTTAAGACAGTATTAAATATGCTCCTTCCACACTACTGTTAAAGCTTAAACCTTAAAAAAAGTTGTTTTGTGTATGATTATATGAAGCCTTATTCGCACGATCAGACGCGGTGGTCCCGCAAGCTATGACACAGAACGAGACAACCAAGGTTTTTGATCTGACTATCTCGCTCTATCCTATAGTTTGAAGGGATTGCCATTCAGACGGTTGGCTGTTTGAAATGATATTTCTTAGTCGAATGAAATGTTTAAAAGGTAAAAAACAATGCGGACGGCAAGTACAACTTGTCGTCCGCTAAAACAGGACAATAACGACTTTTATTTTTTTTATTTGTATTAGTAAATAATGACGAACTTCACGTACTAATTTTACTACAGTAAGGTGAACATTTCCGAGCACGTTGGAGAAAAACCTCTTTAACAATTATGACAGCACTTTGATTATGAAAAAAAGGCATATTAAGTGAGATACGATGTTTCCAAAGTCGAAGTTTTCAAAGACGTCAATTTGACACGTATCACAGAAAAACGAGAGTATCAGTCTCGATGGAGTGACCATGCGTGTCGTAAATATTTTTTTCTACTCCGGTACTTTATTATATGGTCCCGCAAACGAATATAAAAGCATGTCTTATGCAATTTCAAAAAAGTCTATCTAGTCTATTCTTCATAAAGACCCTAGGATTATTGTGATATAATGCAACTGCTAACAGAGGTGCCCTGTGAACCCAACATTGTTTTTTCTACTCCCGTTTATCTATCATTTATACATTCGTTATCATCTATATACTCGAAGAAACACATAGATTATTTTATGAGTTTTGATAACATAATGTACACCTGCACGCTCCCGCGCGGCCGCCGACACGCGCCTCCCCGACCGCCGGCACAATCGAGTTGGCTATGGCTGTGCAATGGCGGCCATTCTATGGTTTCGGAATACGGCATTTAGGATAAATAATATGAGTGTAGATAAAGCAGTGTATGCAACTGTACGTAGTTAGGCCTTAAAACGTAACAGTTACATAAACTACTATAAGACTTTTTATTTTGTACAAAAAAAGAATTAGCGCTAATCACACTATTACAGGTATCGAACAATGGCCTGTTATTAACTCAATCCGTAGTGTTAATCCTGCTCACTTCTATTGAATCAACCTGTATAGTTTCATCTCTGGGATAGAAGGAAGTACGATTTGGTACAGTCACCAGCAATAGTATCTTCCTACACAAAGGCCGCAAAAATATGTGACACGCTCTTATGACCCTACAATTAAGAGCGTGTCACATATTTTTGCGGCCTTTGTGTAGGAAGATACTATTGCCGGTGACTGTACTTGCGGTACAAAATTGTACAATTACGCTAAAAGTTAGAATCATCCACTCCGCAGCCTGCTTAAATTGGATTTTTTAAACCCTGTAGACACTACAACGATTAGAAGTATAACTGTGGTTAGTTAAGAAAGAGAAGGGAGAGGAAAGCATCAGAGTACTAAGACTGAAAAAAAAGGCACAATCAGTAAAACAGGTCCCTCCGTGTCTAAAATTGTATATAAAGTACTAAGTATACAACCCATTTTCATTTTCCTTGGATGTATTTTGTCCTACCACTCTTGTCAAATTATATTTAAGAAATAAGGAGTGGTCTGGAAGAAAAGTAGCCGTGCCTTTTTTGATTTATCTTTTTATTTTGTGCCGATTTAGAAGCAGTGTTTATATTTAAATAATCTCTAGATACAATCATACAAAACATAAATACAATCATACTTAAATAAAACAGCGTTTGGAAGTTTTCGCCTTTTGTATTCCATCATACACATAGTTTTTTGAACAGCGTCTTCTGACAGAATTTTTGAGGTGTTTCTCAAAAATATGTTTTTTCTTATAGTTTGATTTGATGAGCTATTTTATACCTTAATAAATTGTCTTTCTTCAATAGTAAACTTTTTTATCTGGCTTCATTTTAAGGTAGTTACAGTAATTTTTAATTAAATGTATTTGCCTTTTTTCATAGAAAATTATCTCCCATAGAAAAATCTTTGTCAGAGATTAGATTAGAGAGTCTTCCTGACTATCCTAGCTAAAATACAGTTAATTAATGTAGCTTCTTGGTAAGATGAAATTCTGAAAAGCATAAAACGGGTTGTGAAAATGGAAATACAATTGTGGCATTGTAGCGGATGTCGATTGAAGATTGTCAAATTATGTTGTTCAAAAGGTTACAAAGTATGTTGAATTAAAAACGCGAAAACTTAAATATGCTCACATATTCTATTATGATTGTATTTTTATTTATTAGTATTGTATCTACGGATTAATAAAATAAATATACTTCTTCAAAATTAGCACTAAATTAAAAAATACACAAGATTGTACACTGCTACTTTATTTCAGGACCACTCCTTATATTGGACGTCGAAGGAACCTACATATGTTTTCACTAACCTTATGGGATTTTATAGTGTATGTATTTCTATTTCTTAAGCACGGCACTCCAAACCGCCCAAATGCTAACCGAGTAAGTATGTTTTTGAACATACCTTAAAACAGGCACTTTGAACACTTTCACTTCAAAAGCGTTACCTTTGTCGGCTTCGGCAAGTTCACTGAAGTTTTCGTACATCTATCAGACACACTCTGAAACCCAGGCGTTGCTAAACAAACCCGAATCTTTGTTATTTGTTTTCCTAAGGCATAATGGTTTAAGTTTTCTTAAATCTGTTTACATTGCGGTGTTGCGTTAGAATTCCGGAATCGCATAGGATTTTGTTTTCATATACCTACGGCCCAACGCCCACGCGTTGAATGGTAGAACAGCATATGCTTATGGCGTAGGCGGGCTCTTATTCACGTAAGAATAAACAGCAATCACTGAAAAATATCTATTTTTGGATAAAACGACACCGAGGAAACATTAAGCTTAAAGCGAATCTGATTTTTTCAATGCATGATTACACTGTGAAAAATTGAAATTGATTGTGACATCTCAGTCATATCACTTTGGGTCAGGTGTAACGTGGCTACTAGGTCTTGTTGGTGTAGAACCACCTTGCATGAGAAAAGTGGACGTCACCACGCACTTATAACGTGTTTACTTTTGATTGACGAGACGCCAATTCAACACCCTTTTCTCCGAAACTACTGGGCCTACATTTTTGAAAAAAGAATACAGAAAATAGTGCTTTGACTATAAAAATATTAAGTGAAACATTAATTGTTATAATTAATTTTGTATTAAGCAGAACGTCTGCTAACGATACCACAATGCTTAGAAAAAATGGAAAAGTAGAAAAATCCACTGCCTCAGGCGAGACTCGAACTCGCGACTCTGGGATACATGCCCATCGCTCTGACGAACTGAGCTACTGAGGCACACCTTAATTGTTATAATTTTGTAATGTACGCTTGGGGCCGCGAGTCCGACTCGTATTTTACCGGGTTTTATTCTATCGTGTCGGCTATATTATGATCATAAGTTTTTTCGAGACATTTCCACACCATGTCAGTTCAAAAAGTTCTTAGACTGTGGCTGTCTATATAAATATATTTTATATGCCAAGAGCTGCCAGATTACTTCACGCAATAAAAAAATCTACTTTATTCCTATTAAAGTCATTTCCTATTATTCCAACAACAAGAAAAAAAATTAAATTCACTGTACAAAGACTGGGATTAAGAATATAAAATAGACGAAGGATCTCGCCCTTGTTCCATTTGTCAAAAAAGTCAATTTTTCAGGACAGCGAAAACAAAATTCACACTTTGCCAAATATTTTATGAATTAGACCTAGACCGACTAGGGCTAGACCGACCATTCTATAATGAGCAAGACCTTTGTACCTTTGATTCTGGATAAATAAAAATCTTTAGTATTTTTTGTACTACCTTAACAGACGGTATTTATGCACAATTTTCTAGATTTGACTTTTAGCTTTCGGTTAAATGACCAACACAAGAGAGTCATAAAGTCGTATTTTTACTTGCTTACACTCTACAATGAAATTTAAAAAAAAATAAGGTCTCTAGTCAAAATCCAAAAGGTAGAATTTGTTTCTACGTTTAAGACATAAAGTCGCATCTGCTGATACACAGAATGCCTGCATTTTAGATCCATAAAGTCTTAAGTCAACTACTGCCATCGAAAAAACTATAATATGTGAGAGGCAAATGTATGAAAAAAAAGAAGGATGTGAAATTAAAGCTTTATGACTCGCAAAGTTTTAGAAAATCTTCACATACGACCTTAATATCATTAGTACTATAGGCCTGTCAGCACAAGTATCATGCTGATGATACTTGTCTATTTTATTTTGATCAAAATCTTTAAGAATTAATTGACAAAGCAAACGCAGCACCCAAATCAGTACAACAAAGCCATTGTGTCAATGTAATCTGCTGACAATAAACACAAAGAAAACATCCTATATGATATTTGCTGTTAAAAATAAAAAGCTTGTGCAGTCGCCCACTTCAACTTTGACAATTAACAACGATGTCATTAGTCGCCCCCATAGACTATAATAACCCAAGACGCCGCATAGCCGGCCGAACCCCGCTGCCACGCATACAGTCGCTTCACTCGACGGTGTGAGAGAGAAAGTTGTCTTTTCTTTCAGTCCTGTATGTAACATCGCTTGTTTGCGGCATTAAAACGCATTATTGTTGCATTTAATTGTGACGCAGAAACACTATAACATCTGGTCTGCAAAATTTTGGCATTTAATTTCACTGGTAAACCGTTTTTTATCTTAATTACATATTAAAATTTGTCCGGAAAGAGAAGTGTCGTAGTTTATAAGGAAGCTCATACATTCTACGACACTTGTCTTTCCGGACAGACTCTAAATATAATTGTAATTATTTGATGTGACAGTAAACAAGTGTGTTACCATGGCAGCCATTAATGTTTGTCTCTCTCTTATGCACCACGGAACAATCGCGCGTTCCCTGTCTAGCATTGCCTGCAATCGCTCGGTTCCCCTCCCGCACCCCTCGGTTTTGGCAGCTTTGGTTTCAAAGAAATAACGCGCTAAGCGGAGTATAGAGATATTTAGTATATGGTCGCCCCACTAACGAAATAATCTACGAGTAGGGTTACTGTTAGATGAAAAACTAAACTGTAAAAATCACATACAGTAAATCCAAAATATCCACTCTTACTGTAAAGCTCACAAACCTCCACTATTGATATACAGGGTGACTGGTAATTCGTCGTATTCCTTCAAGGGGGTTATTCTACAGCTTATTTGGAGTGATTTAAGTCCAGTCAAGCAGGGGTCAAAACTCATTGGTTTTCAAGTTATTCAAGATTTTAGATTTTTTTAATAAATACCCGCTTTTTGACCTAAAACTAGTAATTTTTTTTAAACTACGTATTTTTCAAATAAAAAAAAAGATTTTCCGAATAGCCAATGAATCACTGATTACGTAAAATAATAGAAAAAGTACAAAACATCAAAATTTTGCAAATAAAAGCATCTGAAGTCAGAAGTTTTTGTATTTTTTTTTCAAATCTTGTTACATTTTAAGGCATAACTAAAAAAAAAGTGACAACACTTCGCGTACAAATTACAGAATTTATTTTCTCAGTTCATAAGCTTTCTAAAAAGGTACAATTTATGACATTTTATGCTCATTTTTTACAATTAATAATAATAATACCAGAGCAGGAACAGGACTTAGCGTACTTGACTTTACTTGTTTGTGTCGTTTTAAACTCGCCGAAGGCATACTTTGTCTCCAGTTTCTTATCTTATCTTATTCCTTTGGTGAAACAAACAAACTGATTAAGGGTCATTAGCTAATGAGCTAATGAAGTTAAATTACTTTAATTAGTTTGTTTGTGTCACTTTAATTCTTACGGCGGGTTTTTCGCCTTCAGTTCCTTATCTTATCTTAATTTTATTGGGTGGCGATGCTTCTCATGGGGTGGGGGTGAGACTAACCAGGTTTAAATAGGTCATGTAGTAATTAATCAGTCAGTTACTTTCAACTTTCTTTCCAATTCGGACGATATTGATAACTAAGTTTTTTCTCAAATGGCTACTTACGAATTTGAAGAATACGCAGATATCATTTATTGTTACGGACTCTGTGATGGTGACGCCGCTGCAGCTAGAAGGGAGTACCAACTTCGTTACCCTAACCGCCGTTTACCTCACGTAAGCGTGTTTGGTTCATCGTACCGTCTTATTCGGGAAACAGGATCAGTTAAACGCCGTCAAGCTGATGCTGGAAGACCTCAACAATACGATCCTGCTGAAGAGGAAGAAATCTTGCACTTTTTCCGGGCAGACGGTACTACTTCGACGAGAATTATGGCTAACCGGCTCGGTATGTCTCAGTGGAAGGTGTGGTTTACCCTGCACTCAGCTCGACAGTATCCGTATCATTACACTCCAGTACACGCTATTGAAGAGGGAGACCCAGCAAGAAGGATGGATTTCTGCAGATTTTTAATTAATGCTGATATCGAAGATCCCGAATACCTAAAGAGAATTTTGTGGACGGACGAATCTAATTTCGACCGTGACGGGATAACAAATTACCACAATCTGCACTTTTGGGCTCCCAAAGGTCAAAACCCAAAGAAATCAAACGAAGGAGCTCACCAACAAAGATTTTCTTTGAACGTGTGGATGGGAATCGTGCACGATAATTTAATCGGACCTTTTTTTCTGCCAGCTCGATTAACCGGCATCGCGTATGAAACTTTTTTGAGGGATGAGCTACCGACGCTACTGGAAGATGTGCCGCTTGCGACAAGAATTAACATGATTTATCAGCACGATGGCTGCCCTGCTCACTTTTACCGGGGTGTGCGGCAGTGGATGGATGAAAACTACCCAAGAAGATGGATTGGTCGAGGTGGCCCAACCCCTTGGCCAGCCAGGAGCCCAGATTTAACTCCGTGTGATTTCTACATCTGGGGTCACATGAAGGCGTTGGTCTACGACAGACCGATACGTGACGTAGAAGACCTACGGCAAAAAATCCTAGCAGCTGCACAGACGATGAAAGATGGGCTTTCGAGGCGAGTGACAATCACTGAAGTACGAAGAAGGCTTCGTTCTTGCATACGCAGGCAGGGCAAACAGTTCGAGCAAGATTTATAATTTTTCCTTTTTAAGATTAAATTTTATTTAATAATGAAACTGTATTTTTCCTATTTTTCTTATTCCCCTACTTAATTACTTACCAAAGTATTACCCCGGGCAACTTTAAGTCTCAGAAGATAAGAAACTGGAGACAAAGTATGCCTTCGGCGAGTTTAAAACGACACAAACAAGTAAAGTCAAGTACGCTAAGTCCTGTACCTGCTCAGGTATTATTATTATTAATTGTAAAAAATGAGCATAAAATGTCATAAATTGTACCTTTTTAGAAAGCTTATGAACTGAGGAAATAAATTCTGTAATTTGTACGCGAACTGTTATTACTTTTTTTTTAGTTATGCCTTAAAATGTAACAAGATTTGAAAAAAAAATACAAAAACTTCTGACTTCAGATGCTTTTATTTGCAAAATTTTGATATGTTTTGTACTTTTTTTATTATTTTACGTAATCAGTGATTCATTGGCTATTCGGAAAATCTTTTTTTTTTATTTGAAAAATACGCAGTTTAAAAAAAAATACTAGTTTTAGGTCAAAAAGCGGGTATTTATTAAAAAAATCTAAAATTTGAATAACTTGAAAACCAATGAGTTTTGACCCCTGCTTGACTGGACTTAAATCACTCCAAATAAGCTGTAGAATAACCCCCTTGAAGGAATACGACGAATTACCAGTCACCCTGTATAATGCGGACTATCGCGTATGAAATTTCCGCTAGGGGCGCTAGTGTAGGAGGTCTTCGAAATGTCAAATTCCATAGTAATTAAATGTGTAAAATTATGGCAAATATGAGTTACGAGTAATTAAAAATTCATTACCTACGATAACGTAGTGAAAATCTGCTCTCTTCTCCGACCGCCGGCACGCGCCCGCCCGACCGCCGGCACAATCGAGTTGGTCATGGCGGTGCAATGGCGGTCATTCTAATGGTTTTCGAACACTTCATTTAGGATTTATAATATGTGTGTAGATAAAGCAGTGTATGCAACTGTACGTAATTAGACTAATTAGGCCTTAAAACACTCGTGTGATATTATTATGAAACTCGCCAGCGGCTCGTTTCATAAAACCACACTCGTATTTTAAAGACCCTTATTACGTAAACTACTATAAGCGTACATTTGGTTTTATGATTTAACTTGGCGGTCTTTTAATTCTTTTTACTTCTTTGACTTAGATACAAAATATAAACACCGCGAATAAATGCCACAGACGACGGTATAATTAGTTCTTTAAACAGCTTAAACACGCTTTAAAGCGCTTCCAAAAAATTAAAATCTTTTTTAATGATTGTGAAGTAGGAACTAAAAAACACCTCATGTTTTGAGAAATAAATTTCGTTTCCTGATTGGTCGATTTTAACATTGCTGTATTCTGATTGGTTGATATTAAAAACAATGTTTTTTTAAGGACTTTAATTATTTAGACAGTATACGCACCAATAAAGTATCTAGATACGTTCCGATTAATTTCGATATGTGTTGTGATTGGTGGATTTAAATCCACAAAATAATATTAATTAATATGGTGAAGTGTTCCGATTGGTCAATTTAAAATGTATTGTAAATCATAAATATGTATACATACTAGCCCTAGAGGCTAAATGTACTACTTTAGTCCGCCTTGGTAAGCATGATATGACACACTTTTTGAGCATGAGAAGTGAAAAAGATATTAACAAATAATATACAGCCTCGGCTAAGACTAACTAAAAGAAAATTTAGACACAACTTAAGAAATACTAAACATAGAACTGAATATGGAAAAAAAAACAATTTTATCTGAAGGTGCACAAATGTTTAATTATCTACCGAAAGATGTTAAAGACTCTCAAGGAGAAACTATATTTTAAAACGAAGCTTAAGAACTATGTTTATGATAAAATACAAACGGTAAACAATATTGTTAGGTATGTAAGCCAATAATTGTCCAAACTACAAAAATATAGGGAAAAATTATGAAGATAAGAGAAGTAACAAATTAAAAAAAATTTATAAGTCTAAAAACTAAACTAAATAATTAATTCCAGTTAACATTTTAAAGTTTTGTCTTCACTGAGGCCTGAAAGCAGGAAAATATGTCAACACTGGTTCTAACGCAAGCAAAGAGTAAAGTAAGTATGTTAAGGAACGCAAGTATATGAGGCGATCATCCGATACAGAGGCGCGTGCTTGGCAATGTTAGTGCGACAATCGGGGAGAGAAAATGGCTTTCTGTTGCACAGGCGGCTGCCCGCGCGAGGGACTACGAACTTGATATTTATTACTAAGCAATTCGGGGCTATCTACTAGGCCATTTAAGATCTTATGTAAAAACAAAATGTCGCTAGCTTTTCGCCTAGAAACAGTGATTGCATTTTGCAGTGCTGCAGTCTAGCGTCATAAGATGTAAAAGTTTTACATTTGTTCTGGACATAGGTCAGATTTTATAAGAAACGTTATTGAATGCGTTCAATGCAATCGGAATGTACTTTATAGCCTGGATTCCACACGAGAGAGAAAAGCAAAATACTTCTAACAAGACAGTTGTATATTCCGTACATAAGTTCCGAAAAACTCAGTGGTACGAGCTTGGGTTTGAACCCGAGACCTCCGGATTGAAAGTCAGACGTCATTACCGCACTGCTACCAGCGGCGCTCTCGGTTGCCATTTTGATATAAATCTATTATATTATTTTGATATGGATGGTTAATATCATCATGTCTGTCAAAATAGAGGGCTCCAGATTTTATTAAATTATTTTAATGATACAGTAATCTCGCCTCACAATCGAATCATGGCTTTTAGAAAATTTTGTTTAGTAGTTTGATATTCTCCAGTTTTTTTTAGCTTTCTGACGAGTTAGTTGTTTTAACAAACTTGCTGAATTCGAAAAGGACATAAGCGCCTTAATAAGTGTTCCCGCCCAGAGGCCTCTTTAGGGTGATGATAGTAGAAAAAATAAAAAATCTAGAAAAAAACATTCTAGTCTAGCAAAATTTAAATATACATAAAGCAGATTTCGCATGAGTTATACATTCATTAGGACTATATTTGATATTTTCATGTAAAAGAAATAGTGGCTGCCGCAAATGCATTTGAGCCGCTTAGCTTGACAGGTTATAGTAAGACGCGATGATTTTTTTCTTTTATCCAAATATAATTAGATCCCAGCAAGTAATTGGGTATTTGTAAAAATCACAGGTAAGTGTATGTTGTGCTAAAATATTGATGGAAGCACTTGAATCTCATCCAGATGAGGTTCGATAAACTTAGGTGTAGAATGTTGTTTTTCAGGGCACCGAGTTCATTCTTAAGAAACGATTTAGCCGTCCCATTTAGGGACACAGAGACACACCTCACAGAGAGCTGGCGGCTCGGCGGCAGCGGCTGAGACCCTCAAGCGCCGCAAATATGGTGATTTAATGAGAAATCACATATTTGCGGCGTTTGCAGTAGATACTCTAGGGCCGTGGAGACAAGATGCCCATTAGCTTTTTAAAAATATTAAAAAATACTTTTCGAGGCAACCCGTGACCCTAAGGCTGGCTCATTCCTCGGGCAAAGAATAAGCATCGCTATTCAACGAGGCAATGTAGCCAGCCGCACGAACCGTGAATCTTCTTTGCGCGCCGCAGTTTTATGACCGAGCTGTGAGCGTCGGCACGGGGTTGGCACTTGACAAGTTTTTGTACCTAAACCTACTGATTTATTATTGTTAGATAAATATGTAGGAATTACAAACGTTGATTATGTAAACACGAAATTTTTATCCGGAGATAGATTTTTTTTATAGAGATTATGTCTGATTCTCACGGAAGTAGGTATGCCACAGCCGTATTCCTTTGAAAATATGTCGGTCAGTTCCTAATATTATTTCTGGGCAACCGATATTCAATAAATTAAGGATGTTTATTTTAACTATTACTAAATAAGTAAGGACTTTGGGACCTTTCAATATCGTCCGGAATTTAAAAATGTTATTTCTGCTTCCTTGTTCTTCCGTTTATTCAGACATCCGTAAATACATATTTTATACGGATTAGATCGAGATAGGTTTCGAAGCTATTGTGTATTTTAAATTTTGCGCGAGCGCCACGTGACACGACTATCGTGCGAGCCGAGCGGCAGCCCACTGCTATACGACTCCCCGGGAGGCGCGCCGGCCAAATGTACCTAAACTGCGTAGTGAAACCCCCCTGCTAATAGTTCATTGCAAGCTCTACATTTTGATATAAAAATCTCATTTTACAAAAAAAGTGACTAGACATGTTCTTTCCGTGTACCCTTCAAATGACATAGGTTGTGCTAAAGCCAATTTCTTAACTATATTTTATACTGGGTTAAAGGGTCTAACAATTTTTATTCTTTAAATAAAATAAAAAAATAAGTCGCAAAAAATATCTGACAAAAATTATGTCTATTCGGCCTTTTTTAAGGCACATTGAAAGCTTTTTTGTGCGTAATTGAAATACGGCGTGCTGAAACTATCCTGTGCATTTTGCAGAGAAAATACTTTATTGTAAAAGAAAAAATATTTACTTTAAGCTATTCTTTCACTTAGTGTCTTGGGCTGCGAACTTATCAGTCGGCCCTTCCTCGTATTTACTAAGATGTGTTGGATGGAATATGTCACATAATTTTATTATTAGTTGTAATCTCATATAAGTGAACTGTTGTGTTCTTATGAGAAAGTAACCGATAAACGGGCCGTTTGGTTAAATTGACATTTTGGTCGGATGTTCACAACAGAACAGACGTTATAGAATTCGAGTTGAGTTAGAATTTATGTATATACATATAGAACCTATCTAGTTTTCTGAGGATGTTTAGGATGTAAATGTAGCTCACGTACAGGGAGACATCTAACGGGATCAACGGGAATTTTCTAAAGACATCCATTCAACTGGCGCTGCTTTCCATGTCACAGCTGCCATCTATAAAAAACCAAAGAAACGACCAGTCACGCACTTAGTTTTGGATTCGTCACAGTTTCGACGCACGTCGTCAGACGGCGCTGTAATATATAACTTGAAATAAGAAATAGACACAGGCAATTACAATATCGGCAGTGATTCATTTTATTTTACCCTATCGAAAATAAAAAATCGATTAATAATGACTAGTGAAAGCGCTGCCAGCTGTAAACAAAAAAAAACATTAAAATATTGGCATCGTTTTAGTGGCGGCAAATTTATGATTATAGCAGACGGATGCCAAAGGTTGTAACCCAGCAACGGCCGTTAATGAAAAGGCATCGATCAAACAGATCAAGATCGCATCCGGGCGCTCGCGCGCAGAGTTATTCCCAGCGCGCCGCCGCGTGCGCGCGGGGCGGGGACTCGGCGCCCGCGCTCAGTGTGTCGGCGCGCGCCCGCCGCCATGGGCAACCAACACTCCGCCTCACACCCCGCTTTCAAGCCCCGGAAAAACGTCCACTGGAAGTCCGCAGGTACTCCAAAACGACCCCACCGACCGGCGACGACCCGCCCGCGCCCTACCCCGCGTTCCTATCAGCATCTACCTCCATATCTATTTTTAAAAACTGTGCGCGCTGCGATTCCTAAAGCGTGGCACAACAAAACAAATCGTAATCGCACCGTCCGGGTTCATGTAACGATTATCACGCGTCTAATTTTGTTAGGGGTTTTATGCCAAGCCACCGCCGACTGACGAGCTGAAGCTTAGTTAACTGAATAGTTTGCGTTGTGGTTTCAGGACGACCGGCGGCGCCCGGCAAACCCGATATCATCCCGATCCTGTCCGACGATGAGCCGAACGCGATCACGCTGCGCTGGGCGGCGTCAGTGCACGACGGTGGCGCACCGCTGCAGGGCTACCAGGTGGAGTGCAACCGGCTGGGTTCGGCCGGATGGGTGCGCACGGCGCCCCCCGTTGTCGCGCGCCCCGAGCTCGTGCTTACCGGCCTCGAGCCGCCGCACCGCTACCAGTTCCGCGTAGCTGCGATCAACGCCGTCGGCCTCTCCGACTACAGCGAACTTTCCGACGTCCTGAACGTCGGCTCCGACCGCCCTTATAACGAACCGCCCATATTCTACCAACACCTGAACGATGTAACGGCTCTCGAAAATGATAAAACTGAATTCCGAGTCAGTTTCTCGGGCATGCCCGCGCCGACCGTCTCCTGGTTTAAAGATGACTATGAAATATTTAGCAGCAGGCGAACGGCGATCACAACGACGGAATCTTCAAGCGTGCTGATCTTCCACCAGACTTTGCCAAGTGATGAGGGCGAAATCAAATGCACTGTGACGAACCGTGCGGGGCACGCGGTCAGTAAGGCGCGGCTGGCGCTCGAGGCGGCGCCGAAGCTGCGCTACCCTCGCCAATACGAGGACGGTCTGCTTTACGAAATAAACGAAACGGTATATCTGAAAATGTCTATAGTCGGGAAACCGACACCGACCGTGGAGTGGCGTCACGACGGCCAGCCGATTGCAGTGGACGATCAGGTGGAGATTACGAATACGCCCAAATTTTCGATGTTGAAAATACACTCTGCGCGCAGGAGTGACCGCGGGGAATACCAAGTTCACGCGAGCAACATAATTGGGGAGGATACGGCGGCATTTCTGGTGACCATAACGGCGCCGCCGGACCCACCGCGGCGCGTCACCGTCACACGCCAAGTGGACAAGTCCGTCACGCTCGACTGGGAATCGCCCGAGGACGACGGCGGCTGCCGCATAGGCAACTATGTCGTCGAGTATTACCGCGGCGGCTGGAACGTGTGGCTGAAAGCTACGACCAGCCGCAAGACTAACGTGACCTTGTTCGACCTGATTGAAGGCAGCGAGTATCGATTCCGCGTGAAAGCAGAGAGTCCGTACGGCATGAGTGCACCGAGCGTGGAGTCAGCGCCGGTGAGGATCCCAGGCCGCTCCGTCGACATGGAGTTTCTGGCGGTGGAGTCACGTATCATCAACGAGGTGCTGACTCGCGAGGACGGCGAGACGGCGTCGGTGTCGCCGGCACCGCGCCGCAAACGCGCACAGGCCACGCCGCCTTCACCGCAACCCAAACGTCGCGCTGTTACGCCTGACAAGGACCCCACTGGTAGCAACGAATTCATGCTCGTACTATACCCCGACAAGAAAGAGGATGACAAAGCCGGTAAGAATATATTATGCACCTATTAAATTAACTGTCAATAATTAACTAGAACCTTTCAACGTCAATGTAAAGCAGCCTGTTTTATGATATGAGGTTGCGCTCGGCTCGAGCGACAATAAGAGAGGTAACGGGCCACTCGACCGCCCCGCGCAGCGCTTGCCTTGTTATTTGCTGCCCCTTCACGACACCCTTGGCGTACTTGAAAACGGGGGAAAGGCGCACTTCTGCTCAAATATATATTGAACGAGCTTTATTAACTTGTATAATAACCAATATCTCTCAGAGGATATCAATTTGCCTTTTGAGTTTTTTTTACACTTTTTAACGAAAGGAAACGTTTCAAGAAAATTTCACTAACGCAAAAACTTTCTGTATAATGTTAGCGTTTACGCGGTTTCCTGAAGCGCTCGTAATGTTTTTATTCATTTTGTAAGCTTCTTTTTGCAACATTATGCTAATAGTCATCAAACATTTATCTGTCAGATAAATGTTTCTTTTATATGACTGGAGAAAAGGATAGCCATAATTTCAACTGGCAGATAAGTTTATCTGGAGATTGTGAAACAGGCCCTTAGTCTCTTTTCGCTTGCTTCTGGCTGCCAAAATATCATGGGACTATCATAATCATATAAGACTCTCTTACACACGATTAAAGTGATCAGACAAGGCAAATAGCTGCAGTAAAAAAAATACAAAATTAGCAAAGCGAATTCAAATAAGCTTCGAGCGAAATTGCAACGCCAAATGCACGAACCGGCTTCATTAGGCGACTGCAGCGCACAATGGGCTTCAATGACGGCTAGATTATCGGCGCCGGGAGGTACCGGCGCGAGCCTCAAAGGTTTGCGCCACCCCTATTCCTGCTATTATTATAATAATCACCTATGGGGTATGAACGTCCTAAAAGTGAAGCACTTGACTTAAAATGTGTGTCTTCACTCATCTTGTATCTAGTTGGCGTTGGCGCACCAGAAAGCGAGAGACGCGGTAGTGCTGATGAGGTAATGATATGAGCTCCCGTTACCCGCATGAGAAGGAGACAAACCGGCCGGTCAAATTTCATGAATATATGGTAAACGCCTGAGCGCTCTTCACAGCCCCAGTACATTGTCAGCTGTAAAATAGTCATTTGCAATGGTGAAGGCAGGGTCAGCAGGGTGTCCACTATTGGGAACTAGCGTGTCGGGCACTAGGACGTTTTCCTAAAACGGCTATTACACATGGCAATTTGTAGGGCCCAACCTGTTGTGTCCAACTCCTGTCGGCGTTGGACCCGTTATTACACTTTCCCTACAAATCGTCCCTACAAACCCTACGTCACCAACAAATCGTCCCTACCAACGTTTACAGAGATGCCTTCAAAACATCTAAAAAATGTATTTTAGTGAAGCACGGTGATAGTACTTATAACAGTATACATTAAATAAAAAAAGAAACTGTTTTTATTATTATAGATATTTAAATGACCGCTCGAGATGCCTGCATCTAACTTCATGTGGCCAACCCTTTTATTATTTAAATACAAAACTAAATAAATATATTAATTACCAGCGAATCTACACATTTTAACTTTTATTTTAAATAAAAAACCAGACGGAAAGTGTAGCAAATTTATAAAAAAAAAAAGTAAAATAACTCTAACGACCTCCATAAACAGCTGCGGGTGTCGGGGCACTGCCGATCGCCCCGATCGCCCTAGATCGGGACTCCTACTCCCTAGGTGCCATTACACCTACCAACCCGCAGGTTGGACCCTACATGTTGCCAATGTCTAATAGCCGTTTAAAGGGAATATTCATACGAAATACTAAAATTAAAGTCCTTTTATGATAGCCTCAATATATACCCTCATTCGACGTTCTGGCTTCATAAATCGCTTCACCCAGTTTAGTAAAAAACAAACGCTTTCGACTTGTTCAGTCATTATAATTCGAGACATTTTCGGGTGTGTTCAAAGAAACTACCTCAACAGCAAACGCGGCGCTCATTTTCGAAATATGCTTTTGGTGGGAAAATATCAAGTGTTTATTTTACTTTTACAAAGCATCGTACGCAAAAGAACACTACTTAGTCAGAACATTCATTTCTACACCACATTATTTAAATAAAAAAATATACTGGTCTCTATCTTGTCAAACAGAGTGTAGTTAGTGACTGTCAATAGGTATAGATAAACATAATATAATCACTGCTAGGTTATGAAATAAATCTGAAAGTATTTATTGTGCTCATAAAGTATATCTTACGTTATAGTTAGTTGTTGTTGTTGGGTACATCAACGAGTACAAATTTTACTTATTTAATATATCAACTAAGTATATAACGTAATGAATGCACTAAATAACTAAAGTTATTTAAAAAAAAGTTAAATTTGAAGTAGTAGTTGTAGTTAAAGTTGTTAAAGTTATACCAGAATCACGTAAGAGATTCGGATAGGAGGTGTAAGCACGTACTGCGCATGCCCTTAGAGTATGGTCAACGGCGCCTAGCCGTTTCAAATTCAGAGATTGCATATACATGAGAAAATTTGTCAAGTTCCGCCGTGACCGGGTGGTCTAGTGGTCAGGACGTCAGCCGCGAAAGCTGAAGACGCCAGTTCAAATCTGGCCTCGGACACCGGAGGGTTTGGTCACTTTTTCTGAAGTATATGACATCGATCTTTTCAGTTTATATATAGTAGTAAAAAAAAAAAAACTTAAATAAATAAATTGCAAATCAAAAAATATTGAACAAAATAATTTGATTTGCTTCAAGATTTAACTAAAGTTAGACTAAAAAAATTAAAACTATAGTGACAAACTAATTCAAAATATAAAAAATCGACCTACCTATAAAAACCCAACTATAAAAAGAATACTTCGTCCAAAAGATCCGCCTGCAGCATGGTCCCCATAACGCTGGCCGCGTTACCTCTCTGACATAGTTACCTATCCATAGTAAAAAAACATTGTATTCCTGAATCAGAACTACTATGGATCTCTATAAAAACCACTGCTATATAAAAACGCACTTACCAAAGAGATCTTGAATCTATGAATAAATTTTATACCCGTTATGACAACTGAATTAGATCCCGATCCTATAAATAGATACGTCGTCAAGTTAACTCCGACCGCACGGTCCGTTATACTCGTATCTATTCTGTAGTCAGTCGTAAACCACGTAACTGCTTTTGCGAATATTGTTATTTGAGAGTTTGCTGCAGCGAATTTACTAATGTCGGAAAATAAACAGACAAACTGCGCTCGCCCCAGGCAAATGGACGCAATGCAGCAGTAAAGATAATCCCTGTTCAACAAACAGCTCAAATATGTTTGCTAATTGATTCGGCTGTTGTTGAACAAATGAATACAAAGAGGATTACCTGGCCAAAGACGACATACAAAATACACATGTATCATTGTTTCTCTTTTTCAGAAAAGAGAAAGTCGTTCCAACTGGAGTTGGAGGACGCGTTGTCGCCGCCACCGCTGTCGTTGTCAGCGCCCGAGCTAAGCTCGCGCGCCATCATGCCCTTCAAGGCGCTGCGCAACGCCGTCAGCTCCACCGAGCTCCTGCACGAGCGAGCCATGGCGCGCTTCTACAAGGCCGTCGCAATGAAGGAGGAACAGACCAAGAACCAGAAACTAAACAACCAAAACACACACATTCCGTACACTACACACAACATCAGAGACGACCGACCAATTGACGACCAGTCAATAGAGGAACCGAAACTGAATCCGCCGCAAATATACATTAAAACGGACTCGATCGAGAACAAGGAGTACAAATTCAACTCGCGTCAGGCTTCCAACGATTCTGAGTCGTCGATAAACAAGTGGCAGAACATGTCGTTCGATGAAGACTACACGGCCAGCACTGTCTCCTCGGACGCTGACTATTCTGACGAGGGCAGCCTCAACGGTGAAATGGACAGAAGAAGCCAGTATTCAAACGAGGAGGATACTTATCATCCTCGCAACAAAGTTACGCGCCCCTCACCGTCCAAAGAATACCTCGATGAAGAAGAGGAGGAATCCGAGACAGAAGTCCTAAAACCGTTGCCACTTCCTGATCCCAATTTTGTACCAAAGCCAATACTTAAACGTAGAGATGTCGGGCCAGAATCGAAACCTACGCAAAATTGGTTAAAGCCAGAGGAGAAACACATACCCAAACCACAAACAAAGTTAGAAGATAAACATACATTTGGACCACAAAGCAAGCTCGATGAAAAACAACTATTTGGATCACAAGTAAAGGTGGAAGAAAAACATACGTTTGGACCCCAGATAAAGACAGATGAAAAGCGTTTGTTTAGTTCAGAAATTCCAGAAGAAAAAAATACAATCAAACCCACTGTAACACCTGAAATCAAAGAAAGGACTTTATCTCCTGAACCGAAACCTAAAGGAATACCAACACAAGGCAATGTGACAGTAAAAGGAAAAAATAAGATTGAAGCTAAAGCAGATGTCTTTGAAAAGCCGAAAGACGAAAAAATTAATTTATTCAAGAAGATTACAAAAATGCCGGTTCAAAAACCTTCGTTTTCCTTCCCGAAAATATTACAAAAGAAAGAATCTGAAAAACCGCAAGAGAAGATTGAAGTAAACGAAAAACCAAAAGCAACCAATAAGATAGAAAAGAAAAAAGACGAAATTACAGAAGAAGGGAGAACAGTTATTGAATATTACGATAACATAGTTAGAGAATATAAAAGCAACAAAAAACCGTCTACTCCGCTTTATCTAAATACGGAGGACCTTAAACACGTCGCAGAAGAGCAAGAAGAAAAAAGAGAAAAGGCTGCTGAAGAAAAGAAACTAGTAAAGCAGACGAAAATTACTTTAAATAAAACGACAGGTAACAAACAATTAGTTAATAAAAGTAAAATAGGTAACTCCGTTGTAAAACAGACTAAATCGAAACAAGCAAATCAAAGTGAAGCAAAAACCAAACAAAAGACGTTAAAGCGAGATAAAGCTGTCACTCCTAAAGCGGACGACAAACAAAACGTTTCTCAAGATAAATATACGCAACAAATCATTCTTAAGACAACTGAACGTGCTACGATTGTAATACCTATAGATTACCAGGAGCTGGAGGAACAGGCCAAAGTGAACGTGAGGTCTGCGATAGATTACATGGTGGACGTGTGCCTATTGATGCTCGCCTTCTGGGTGTACTTCTTCAAGGACGAGAGACTGGCCATCCCATTCCTCATATTGATCATCTACCGACAGCTGCAAGAGACGATCTTGTCCGACATCCCCGAGTGGGTTCGCACCCACACTCCCAGCTGGCTGAAGAAAAAAGCTTCTTGACCGTTCCATGCAAAAAGACATTCTGTGCGATAATCTGATTGTAATGTGAATATACTGTGTGTTGTGTGAACTTGTGATTTACTTATTTATAAATGTAATATATACCTAAACTTGTTTAAAAAAGTTTAATTACCAGTGTGGGCGACAAATAAGTATTTTTAAAAAGTGAGCATAGAAAACATTAAAACCAGACGGCCATGCATGTCACAATAGATTTTTCTGTAATTTTCATGTAAGTTTTTTTTTACAAATACTGCATCTCAAAATTTACCATGTTAAATATTAGGAACCCCACTAACTCTTCAGTGTTTATAACAAAATGCACTAGATATATATCTAACATATCGCAATTTCGGATACCATTGAACGACTGCCGGAATGCCATGCCGGAGCGGAAGGTAATCGATCCGAAAAAGTGCATACGGCGCGACCGCGGACTGGTGCTGGGCGTGTACTACAACGAGAACATAACCGGAGAGCGCGCCATTCTCACCGCTGCTGCTGCCAAGTACAACAAAGACAACGGCGGCAAGTTATGGAAGCTGCTGGAACTCTCCCCCATCCCTAAGCTTGGTGAGGCCAGAGTATTCTTCGACGTAGACCCTAAATATGCTTTCGTGGCCGTCGCCGGACTCGGCACGGAATGCTACACTTACAACGCCGTGGAACGGTTAGACGAACACAAAGAGGCCATCCGCACCGCCGCTGGTGTCGGCGCCCGCGCTTTGCAGGACCTGCAGCCCTCCCACATCGACGTCGAGTCGTTCGGCAACGCGGAAGCGGCGGCAGAGGGAGCTGAACTCGCCGTGTGGCAGTTCACCGATTACAGAACGCGATTACTAGGCGCGTTAGGTAAAGTTAAACTGCACCTCTACGACGACTGTGACTTCGAAGGCTGGGAAATAGGCCGAATCAAGGCAGATTCCCAGAACTTAGCTAGATATTTGGAGGAGTTGCCGGCGAATGTTCTTAATCCGACATCATTCGCTAAGTTAATAGTGGACCTTCTGTGCGAGCTGGATATAAACGTGCACGTGAAGACGAGAGGGTGGGCCTCTGCTCATGAGATGGGCGGGTTTGTGGCCCTAAGCAAGTCGTCTGTTCAGCCGCCGCTGTACGTGGAGATCGGCTACTTCGGCGGAAACCCTTGTAAGCAACCGATTGTATTCATAGGCAAAGGAGTAACCTTTGACAGTGGCGGCATACAACTAAGATCATGCGAGAACCTACGATATATGAAAGGCGACATGGCCGGGGCGGCGTGTGTGGTGGCGATAGTTCGCGCGGCCTCTTTATTAAAACTGCCAGTTAATATTCGAGGGATTCTCCCGCTGTGCGAGATGATGCCGAATTGCATGAGTCCGAAATTCGGGGACGTCATCTCTAACGCTCACGAAAAGAGTGTGAAGATTCGTATGCCAGCGCGCGAGGGCAGATTGCTCATCGCGGACAGTTTGGCATACGCTAGGAACTACTGGCCGGAATTTATAGTGGACGTAGGCACAATGTCAGAAGAATTAGAACACGCGTTAGGCAACGCGGCTTGTGCATGCTATTCTAACTCGGAAGATTTATTCCGCGACTTTGAGGTAGCCGGCAGCAGGACCGGCGATAGGATATGGCGAATGCCGCTGTGGAATTTCTATACCGACCGGTTAACCGACGTGCAGGAGGTTGATCTGGCGAACACGGCGCGGCACTTCTACGGCGACTCTCCGAACTGCGCCGCTTTTCTGCGACAGTTCGTTTGCGACGGCAAGTGGGTCCACCTCGACACCTACAACGTCACATACACGAAGGGCCGCGACTTCAAGTACCTGCGGCGCGGCATGACAGGCCGCCCGGTTCGGACCATAATCGACCTTCTTCAGCTTCGGTTGTGTGCTAGCGGTGAACTGTGAACAACTACTGAATGACCCATGAACTACAAAAACATGATAAAAGTTTACAAAACGTTTAGGTACTTACTAATGAGTAAATGTAATTGAAAGCTGTACTAGTCGACATGATCCTACTTGTAATCGATAAAAGCTTGTAACCTGTAATAAAAGCGAAAGTTACTTTCTTGTGCAAAAACTTAAATTATTGCTTCCGCTTGGCTCGAGACATGGAATTTTTTCTTTATAAAAATTGTAATTATATTTTTATTTTAAAATTGCAATAACAATAATAAGATGAAAAATTATACACAATCTAGACTAACCTAAACTTTTCCAAATGAAAAGAACATGCAAAAAGATTGTGCAAATATGAAATGGGCTTGATTGAAAAAAATATAAGTACGTATTTAACAAAATTCAAATACCACGTTATGTTAATTCGTCAATATATGAACCTATCTCCAAATTATACCTAATACCAAGGCTACCGTGAATGTCTCGTTAAGTGGAAATTTATGTATAAATAAACATAAATGTTTTTTTTAGTTAATAAAATATGATAATTAACGCAGTTTAGTTTTATTATAACATATGTATGAGTTTGTATGTCACTACAACTTTTTCCTTGGTTGACAGTGTTGACACCAAAACTCTTACGCCAATTTTCACTAACGCCTGAGTGGAACGAAATATTATGAGGCGGTTATCACACTGATGCGCATGCGGCGACGGTGTGTGAGCGAGATAGCGCTCTGCATGTGTATAGCGCTGTCTCGTTCACCGGAGCGGGACGCAGCAACCGCCGCTTAAAGCTGCTTTCTAGACTAGGCACCAGAGCAGCGTCCATGGTATTCCATTTTAGCCGATTTCCCTAATTTTCAGACGCTTGATAACTTTTGCTACGGCTTATTGAGTGCAGAGAACAGGAAAGCCAAATAAGCTGCGACTAACTTAAATATTTTTGACGCACCACCACTAACTGCCTTACACTACAATAATAGCCCAAAGAGTGTTTAAGATATTTATTGCTAAGTAAATTGGTTGTAATTTTAACAGAAATTATGAGCAAGGAGGATAAGAACTTCCAGTGTACAAAATATCACTGGCATCGAATTCGAAAAAAAAGAATATTGCGCACGCAATCCACATAATTCTTGACGACGTTAGAGCAGTTTCCGGAACGTTCCTCGGTCTCGTAGCAGCACTCCACCTCCTGCCGCTCACGCTCACAGCGGACGGGCGGCCACGACGTCTGACTGTTCAGTGTGTCCACCATCTTGTTCACTGCCGCTACACACTGCGTCAGCTCTTGGTAGTGTTCCTTTTAAAAAGACTGTATTAAAAGATTGATACTACTAACTCTTTCCCAAATGCCGACGCTAGTATTTTTATCTAATGAATCGGCGACGTCATCCATACTTTATACCAGGGATGTTGCGGATGTAGTTTTTTTGACATCCGCGGATGCGGATATTATAAGGCTCACATCCGCGGATGCGGATGCGAATGCGGATGTATCATTAGGTACATAAAAAAATCATCAAAAATTACTTTTTTCACATTTTTTTATTAAAAAAACATACTTTTCATAGTATTTTAGTAATTAAACTTATATAACGGTGCGTTATATTTTATGAATAGCAACTTGGCTGCCTTTTCCGGGTCCAGACGATTGCGTAAAGGGTCGTAAATAAGTCCCGCGGCACTAAATAATTGTTCACTAGGAACGCTGGCTGGTGGAGATGATAAATATTTTCGTGCTATATGAGATAACAGCTTAAATTCTTTATTTTATTTCCACCACTTAAGAGGGTTCTCCGAAACATTTGTCCTTTTTTTGCTGCGGTATAACGCTAACGCCTTTTTAAGGTCTGCTCCGGGACTGTCAGATCTCGGGACAAGCTCGTCATCATCACTCGACGAATCCAGCATCGCTTGCAGATCACATTTTAAGCTGGGTTTCCTAGCGGTGCCTGACGTGCTAGGTTGATTTAAAGAATATTCAATTTCATTCGATTGCGCCAAATCCAATGAATCCCCCATTCTCATTCTTTTAGATTGGTTGTGGTCTGGAGAACTAGTAGTGTCATTTTCGTGATCATGATTATCATGAACACGGTTTTGGCTGGCTCTTAATATTTCGTCTTTAATTTTTTCTTCAGTCAACGGTGTGAAAAATTTGTGCTTGTAGCGTGGATCTAGGTAAGTAGATATAGAAAACTGATTATTTTCTTCTAAGGCTGAGAATTTAGTGGATATTTCCGTTTTCAAAATAGTGACTGCCAGCCTAATAGGATCAGAGTCCTGTGATCGACTTAAATGTTCATACAATTTTTTTATAAGCATTTGAGTTATCGGAATCACAGAAGATATGAGGGTTCCAGAGCTGCTTAGTTCTCTTGTCGCTTCTTCGAACGGTTTCAGCAATTGGACACAGCTTTCGATTATTTTCCACTCTTCTGGCATAATAGAGTCCATCATATCGCTGTCGTTCACGTAAAGACTTAATGCGTCTTTTATCTTCAAAAATCGCTCAAACATATAAAAAGTACTGTTCCATCTGGTTACGCAGTCCTGAAATACTTTTAGATGCGGTTGATTAAGTCTGTCCTGTACAGTCGCCATCAGATATATCGGAGCGGCCAAGGTGTCCAAATATTTCTGAGCAAGACTAAATTTCTATAAATTCTGCACTCTCCAAATGCCATTTATATCGCAACTACTGCAATGCCATAAACATCTGAGCATGCTGTTTTTCAATGATTTCTTTGCATACGTCCTGTCGAAAATATCTGATCGAACAAAATGCCAAACGTATCTAAGCAACAAAGGAGTTCACAAATATCTATTCATTTGAGAAGAATATACTGTATATTATATGCCTTTCGTCGTATAATTGTTTGGGTAAGGCCCATCGTCGTTCTGACCCGCCACCCGCCAAATTTTGACAAAAGGTAAACTATTATTATCATATTATTATTCGCAACCATAGACAAGCTTCCTGTCATGCATGAAAGAAAGGGCTTAAGAAGTCAGGAAAATCTACTTACTTTTACCTTATTTAAAGTGCGCTCCTTTTGTTGTTTTTGCTTTTAAAATGTGTACTGTACGAGTATATTATGTGCAATCTATCTTTACTACTATAATAAAGAGGAAAGATTTGTATTTTTGGATGTTTAAGTACGTTTGTAATGAATAAATTTAAAAACTGCTGTGCCAATTTCAAAAACTCTTTCACCATTTGAAAGCTGCGATCCGTGCGACGCCGGGACGGGCCGCTAGTACTATATGTACCTATATACTAATATTAGAAAGAGGAAAGATTTGTTTGTTTGTTTGTATTGAATAGGCTCCGAAAATACAAGACCAACTATAGCAAGATTACTTGCCATACCTTACCAGGGTGCCATGTGATTCTATTTTTTATATTTGTAACTACTGTATGTACAGTCGCCATCAGATATATCGGAGCGGGAAAGGAGGTCAAAAATATCTGAGCAACGCCTCTATTGTCAAGGCAATAAAGTGTATGTTCAGATATTTTTGAGCACCTTGGCCGCTCCGATTTCAATTTGAAAAATTCTTTCACCGTTGGTAATCTACACTCTTTGCAGGTAACGGGATCCGTACCAAAAATTGCCGTGAACCCTGCGTAGCGGGACGGGCTGCTCGTAAATAATATTTGCATTGTATTCGATTGGTTATTTTCATCACTCGAATGCAGTGGACAGGCACCTTTATAAGGGAGTAGTATTTAAATTGTCTTGGTTTCGCACTATACTCGATACCACTTTACATTTTGAATCTCCTAAGCCAAGGGTTAAGGGTTGGTCAAGACCAACTAACGTTGAAACACTAACAATGAATTTTATTGAAAACTATCAATGAATTTTATTGAATCAATTTTATTATAATAAGAGAATTTCTATGTACCGAGTACTAAAACTTAATGTATACATATTTTATTAAAATTGTCTTCAGTATTTAGTGTAACCACCATCAGCATTCCTCACCGCCCTCAGCCGGTGTTGCATGGAGCCCACAAGTTTCGCACAGTAATCGCGGCCCCTGAAAGACTCCCACACAGCGATTGCATGTCGTCTTAACTGTTCTTTCGTCCTACACTGGTCCGTATCCCACTCCTGGACCATTTTGCCCCACAAATTTTCGATCGGGTTGAGATCCGGACTTTTCGCGGGCATTTTGATTCGTGTAAGAGTATCTCTGTGTTCATGAAGCCATGCTTGCACTAGCCGAGAGTTGTGAACAGAGCTATTGTCTTGCATAAATGTCACACGACGGTTCGGATAACATATGTCTACACTGGGCAGGAATGAATCTTCCAGTATTTCGACATAATCCTTGGCATTCATCCGCCCAGTTATTTCTACAAGCTCTCCGGGTCCTTCCTTTGACATCCAACCCCAGAAGCCAATAGTTATCCGTCCGCTACGTCTAACAGGCACTACATGTCGTGCATGGTATCGAGTGTTATCTGGCCTCCATAGTGTTAACCTACCATTGTCAGATGAACAAAACACCTTTTCGTCCATAAAAAGAACATCATCGAAGTTTTTATTGCGATTAGAGACTGCAAACTGCAGCCTTTCATCCATATGTCTTTGGGTAAGAGCTGGCTTCCGCGCAGGCACTCGGTTTTGTAAGCCTCCTTCTTTGAGACGTCTTCGTATTGTACTACTTGAGACATTGAATTCACCAGAAAAATGGGTGGTATTAATGAAACGTTCGTTCCGGGCCTTTTCTAATATATTTGCGTCTTGGAGATTCGTTGTTGACCTTGGACGCCCAAATGACACGTGGTTGTTTAGTCCAGCTTCCTGCTCCCACCTTTCTAACCATAAATATACGGTGTTTCTCTGTAAAAAAAACATATTTTTAATACACGACTCCTTTATAGCGGTAGATAAAATAGAAAAGGATTTCAAAGTACTTACTGCTATTCCGAGTTCGTTGGCAATATCAGTAACGGGTAAGCCACCATTTTTCAAATCTATTATTTTCTTTTTAACGTCGTTGTCAATACGATACGGATATGCCATTATTTAATTTAAAATTGCAAATGTATTTCACAAAAGCTGCAGAATAATGAAATCTACAGAAATGGAAGAAGACAATTGAATGAAATTGTCAAACGTCAAAAATATTAAATATGGAAAATAGATTAGACTATTAAGAGTATGAGAATGCAAAGGAGTTTGCAAATCAAAGACAAATTACTAACAGTCTTCCATTGGTTAAGTCAACTATACCACTTCTGTTGGTTAAGTCAACTATACAGGGTGGAAAGATAAGTCGGGCCCTAGAGGGAAACTACCCTAAAACGTTGAGATAGCTCAATTAACTAAAAGGAAACATTATTTTATTTTTAAAAAGAGACATATCTGCATTTACATATTTTCGAGAAAATGTACAGTTCACAAAAAAACTACGCCTTTTGTAATTTTTGTCAAAAATTTTTTTATGACAATTGATGGGAATCGATCATATTTCCAACAAGACTACAAACTTCTTAATACAAACCAAATTTACGTCACAAGAGAAGCCATAAATAATGAAAAAAAAACATACAATTTTAGCATGGAAAAAAGGGAAAATTAGAAAAAAAAACTGTGAATGTAGTTTTACTTTTTAGGCAAAATAAAAGAATGTTTCCTTTCAGTGAATTTCTATCTCAACGTTTTAAGGTAGTTTCCTTCCAGGGCCCGACTTATCTTTCCATCCTGTATAAATCAAATGCTGACCGCTGAAACTTAGGTGTTATTAAAGTAGCACTTATAGTAGAGCATAGTCACAGAAATGTGTTGATTAGACACGATTTTCAAGTGTCTTTTCAGATAAGATGAAATAAACAACGAATACCTACTTCGTACATTCATAGTTTTGACATGGTTAATTGCAGGAAACTGCCCCAACCAATGTTTCCTGACCACATACCATTCAACGTAATAATTACTCCCAATAGTAGCTTTTTTGTTAAGAACTGCTTGGCATGTTGAGTTTGAGTAACTAAATTATACCTACAGCTTTTTCAAAAACCAACCGCAGATCCGGTCTTTCCCGCCAGAGCATCATATTTTTCTGAAACTAATTTTTCCTGTTTTTAGGGTACCGTAGCATAAATTGCAAAACGGAACCTAAAAATACATTAAAATACGTTAAAAATAACTAGGCGATTTCTATACTACTACTGGTGGAAAACAAGCGCACGACCCAGCCCAGCTGATAGGCAATCATCGTAAGCGTAAATAAATTTGATAAATTAACAGTCCCGTCGGCTCCGGTACTATAGTGCCGACTGTCACCCAAGGACATGCTCAAGGGCCCCCCCCCGGGCCTGTCTTGTTGCGCGCGCGCTCCGTGCAAGGAACTCGTATCTGGGAGCATACTCGTATTTGAATTTGTGAAGCAAAAGCAAGATTTTTTAAATTTGTTTCTCGATTTTTTTAGCATGATACAGTGAGTAAATTCTTATAATTCAACTTTGGATTATGTTCCTTGTGTTTTAAACCATATCTGAAGCTAGTTTTTACTAAGAAACGGTCGCTTATTTATATATTTTTCTAAATAATTTTATAAAAGTACCCTATTGGTTCACAGTGAAACAATATTTAATGGCATTCAATGAAACGGTGCATTTTTCATTGTATAGAATATTGTTTCATTGAAGGCTGGGTGGCAAATTAGGACAGGATAACAATTTCATGAGATTTTTTTTCAGCGTATGCATTAAGAGTCCGGTATCGATTTGAAAACGAAAATCGCTAATAATGACATTATGCACATGAATTGCATTTGGTAAGATAGCTTGAAGTCTTGTTATTGCAAAAAAGTACTTTAGGTCGATATATATTAATACTTAATACCTTAAAACTCAATTCTTACAGAGCTTGTTTAGTGAGGACGTTGATTCATGCAATTTTGTAGTATGATGTTTAATTATTATTTGTTATGGACCCTAATATGTTTTGTATTATCTGAATAAAGCATGAAGTGCAGTTTAATTTTGTATTTTTATATTTGTAAAATTATTCAATATCATTCCGAAAATATCACCTAAACTTCGGCAATTTTTAGCAAAATTGCTCTAGCAAAACATACTCTCCTTTAAAAAATATATATGAAAAATATACATTTATTCCTAAGGCGACTCATTTTCCAATGTTTTTATATATTTTACGTACTTGTATAACTTAATTTTAATCAATAAAAACCTTACTCTTTTCACCTCTCCAAGCAAAAATCGCGAAACAGGTGTTAGATTAGGGTGAATTATTTATAAATGAAGCATAAAATTAAAAAATCGTTGTATTTATTTCATTCAAAAAGAAACGATCTTTCATAATATGTATACAAAATTATAGAGGTTATGTTAGTTACTGCATAATAGCATCAAAAAGTTGAGCGAAATCGAAAAAAAAAACTTTACCGGACTCTTAATATGCATTTTTATACCAGACAGTGCTTATTTGTTATTTTTTATAAACACAGATACCAGGAATGTTTCCATTAACATAAAAAATATTACCCCTTTTATTTGCAGTTTTTGGCAATCAGTGTGCAAATATTCTTAGATACGTTATTATTTAACTTAATAAGCGCTTACCGGTTCCCAATCATTGCCCTAGTCTTCTATTAGCTGACTTTAGGATATCTTTACAAAAACCTGAAATGTTGATTTTCATTTTTTAAGTCAATTTTGATAAGTATTACCCGTGCTTTGTTTTGACTTTTTTTCCTATTAAAATATATTTTTTTCATTGAAATACTCTAACTTTATTATTTCCTGATAATACCTATTTCTATTTAGTAACATAGTTTCAATGTCGGTTATCTGTGTATCTTTTGTAAATAATGAAACGGAATAGCAAAAACTCACGTGTTTCATTGAACAAAATAAATGTGGACACAATGAAACATAAGCACTTTTAATAAATAATTCCTGTTTTTTTTTAAGTAAAAAGTTGCGAAAATGAGTTCAATATTTTTAATGATAATGCCTTACTTGACTAAATCCCCATCCTATTATAAAATATTAGACTTATCATTCGAGATAACAGAGATAGGATCTGCCATCATAATTGGTTAAAATCGTACGCATAAACGTCACTTATAAGTAATACCGTTTCAATGTTGATTACACCTGTTTCAATGTAGATCATGATTATTATCCCTGTTTCAATGTGAAAAAAACCCGTGTTTCATAGGAAAGGTGCACAAGTAATGTTTAGAATACAAAACATATCTTAAGTGAAGCAAAAACCTTGAATGCCATACGGTAGTCAAATAAATTGTTTATCTTCGTACCAAATATAAAGCTCGTACTTATCTTCACAGAGTATATTGAATAGTGGGGTATAGAGATATCAGTCAAGACTTTCGGATGCCGCGCCATCTATAAAAAGTTCACCGCAACTTTTCATCGGTATATACATTTATAGCTACGTATACAGCTATAATAGCAATGGCGGGCTTATTAAATTTAATGATTTTATATCGCCATTGCAAAGGTCTGAGCAAACTGAACCAGGCCACATCATTTATGAACATTCACACATGATACTGTATAGCCATCTGTACTTGATTCACCGAAGCCTATCCGAGTTCATATATTCGCTACTTTGTTCTAACTGAAAACACCGTGCTTATCTTTAAAAACGGCAGAGCTAGAAGGCTCGAAATTTGGGTGTTCCATTGATGAACAACTTACCCTACAGTAATTTTAAGTCCATCTTGTACTTTTTAGTCAATATTAAACGGAGTAAGGGGGGAGTAACAGAAAGCAACATGCAAGTGCAGGGCCGATCGTTTTAGCAATCTTTGGAGGACCAGCAATGGAAAATTATCAGCTGAAATTATAATGAAGGTAATGAGGAAGTCTGCATGTTACATTCACGAAATCGCGGACAAAGCTGCGTCTGTATATTCACAGCACATCTTGTAGATGACTGTCAAACTAGTACTAAGTAATACATTTTGACCCCAATTTTCTTTGCAATTATACCTAATTGGAGGCCAGGCTTATACTAGTTGCCTACCACGACGTGACTCGGTGACAACAACCAAGCAATCTGAATAACTGACATTTCGCTTATTCTCCCACTATTAAATGCAACAGAAATGCAAAAAATACACGACTTTTAGAAAGGGACAAATATATTGTTTGACATTACGTTACTCTTCTCGTGAATTATCAAAATTTGAAATACGAAATTCACACACTACTACTTGTTTCGGCGGCCTATTCGCAATGTCTACTTTTAACATCGTTAATTGCTAACCAGTGAACTTGACATCCAACCCATAGATAACTGTAACGCTTCAAGGGTCCATTTTATACCTGACACTGGCACTCGGTATTAAATATGTTTTGTGAATAGGTATACTATTATGACAAATATCGCATCACATTCTTAACAAAGACCAAGATAAAGACAAAAAGTGTTCAAAATGTAACCTCAATGCTAAATCTTAAGCTATATTTTGCTTAAATGAACAGATATTTGTGAACGTCTTTGTTGCTTAGATACGTTTGGCATTTTGTTCGATCAGATATTTTCGACAGGACGTATGCAAAGAAATCATTGAAAAACAGCATGCTCAGATGTTTATGGCATTGCAGTAGTTGCGATATAAATGGCATTTGGAGAGTGCAGAATTTATAGAAATTTAGTCTTGCTCAGAAATATTTGGACACCTTGGCCGCTCCGATATATCTGATGGCGACTGTACGTTGTTCCTGTAGCGACTTGTTCAACATCCGCATCCGCATCAGCTCCGCATTGATTTCATGCGGATGCGGATGTTGATGCGGATGTTGAATTTAATGCGGAACTTCCGCATTTGCGGATGCGGATGCGAATATCCGCAACACCCCTGCTTTATACTTACATTAATATTATTAATCCGAAAGTGTGTCTATCTGTCGGTCTGTTACCTCCTTAAACCGTTAAACCGATTAAGATGAAATTTGATATGAAGATAGTATGAGTCCCGAGGAAGGATATAGGATAGTTTTTATCCCAGAAATCATACCTTAAGGGGTTATTAAGGGGGAGGGCGTGGATTACTAATCCTTGCAGACCGTGGGCAAAAGCTAGTAACAAATAAAAAATAGGTATATCTCGGTGACAAACTTACACAGCGATCTGTTATTGCTTAAAACTGAACAAAGGCACTATGGATGCTAGGCGTCAATATAAACACCCATAACTCACAAACAGAATATTCGTGATGAACACACAAATATACCTCACTGGGATTCGATCCCTAGCTTCCGTCACTTAGGGGGCCTAACCCGCTGGTTTGCGATGGGATATCGATACAAAGTGTCGACGGAATGATTTAAAAAGTTTTCTATCTAAAAAGACGAACCTAGGTGTAGGTTTGGTTACCCAGGGATAACCATATTTCACAAAATAATCTTAGCCCAATCTCATGGCACTTTATCATCACATCATATCGTAGCCAACTAATGTCAAAGCAACGAAACATTAGAATACCTTGATATCTAGACTAATCTTGTTGACCATAAAATCACCATCGTCTTTATGATGCGTTTTCTCAAGTATTTTCTTGGAGACCAAGTCATTTTTCTCATTTTGGTTGCAACAACACATACCACAAAAAAAATACAAGATAAAAAAATTACAAAATCAAAAGAAATGTCGCAACTGACATAAAATCGGTATGGCTCCTGATTAAAACACGGGTTAGTATTTGATACGTTTATTACTAATAATAAGTGGGTTCTAGGAACATCATTGGCTTATACTTATTTATTATGGCACATAGAAAAATATATTAGATTCAATAAAATTTTATATTATTGTATTATGTTTAGATTATATTCAAATAGTCAATAAAGTAATTAATAAATTCTATTATAAATATTATTTGAAACGGGATAGACGGGATCACGGAGTTACTCCGTGATGATGGTGCATGCAACTGCGCCGAAATATCGGGTGCTCATAAACACAAATATACATGGTAAATATCCCGTTTCAAATAATATTTATAATGAGAATGACCATGTGAGCTTGAAATCAAATAAATTCTATTATCTAATAAATGCATAGATAACTTTTAGTAAGTAATATAAACTTAGCAAATAAAATTCTGTTGAAGATCATATCATAATGTATGACGTATCAATAGGTATTTTAATAAAAAATATTGCACCTATTTGCTTTTACATGTTTGTAAAATATATCTGATGACGTGTTTCGTCAATTACAGCAAAACTTTCGACTGTGTCAACTGGGGTTCCTTATGTAAAAGTCCTACAAGAACTTGGAGTTCCAAATCATCTCATCGTACTACTTCGTACCCTGTATGGCTCAAGCCAGGGAGTCGTAAAAGTCGATAAAACAACCTCAAAACCCTTTAAATTTCACCAAGGAGTACGCCAGGGATGCATTTTATCGCCCATTCTGTAGAGCCCATTCAATGCTTATGGAGAGCGCATTATGAGACGTGCCTGCGAGAATTGGGAGGGAGGCATCACAGTTGGTGGCTTCAAAATCACCAACCTGCGCTACGCCGACGACACTACTCTCCTTGCAGCAAATCAGCCGGAAATGGTTGCACTTCTAGACCGAATCGAGCTGATTAGCGAGATGGGACTTTCCATAAACAGGTCTAAAACCAAGGTATGGTTAGTATGGTTGGTATGGTAAGGTAAGGTGATGATAGATAGATCTGGGAAATTGGAACTCACTGGTGCGTTGGGCCTTGAAACAGTGGACAACTTTATCTACCTGGGTTCCATCATCAGAAACGATGGTTCATGCGAGAAGGAACTGCGCAGGAGAATTGGCATGGCTAAGAGCGCACTGTCTCAGCTAGAAAAAATATTGAGAGATCACAACATTTCCGTAAAAACCAAGACCTAACTAGTCTTTTCGGTCTTTTCGTATGGCGCTAAGACTTGGACACTGAAAGCTGCAGACCGCAAACACATTGGCGCCTTTGAGATGTGGTGCTGGAGAAAAATGCTCCGTATCCCCTGGACAGCATTTCGGACTAACGTCTCCATATTGCGAGAACTTAAAGTTTCCTCGCGGCTATCATCCAAGTGTCTTTGCAGAGACCTAGAATAATGGTGGCAACCTGGAGAAGCTCATCATGACCGGCAAAGTAGATGGGAAAAGACCTCGTGGACGCAGCACTATTCGTTAGTCTGACCAGATCCGCACCACCCTTGACTCCCAACTTTCACCTCGCCAGCGACAGAAACAGGTGGAGAAAGATCGCACGAGTAAGTGATACAGAAGGGAGTCTAGGACCCTCAGTACTGAGGAATACGACACAAGGAGACGGTACCCCTCCTTGTGTTTTTATGTTTGCAAAAATGTACTAACACTACTATAATTTGATGCGAAATGGTTTCATAAGTATTATTTTACATTTTATTTTCCTTTCTAATGTCTTGGCACAAAAATAATATTTTATGACACTTAAAATGGCACTGTAATGTATATTTATAATATCATATTAAATCAATTCCGTTTGTCCCTAGGTCAGGGGTGGGCAAACCGCGGCTCGCGAGCCGCATGCGGCTCTTCGAAGGGTCAGTTGTGGCTCCTTAGTTCTCTTAATTTTTTTTTTAAATAAGTATTACAGTAAAAAACATAGAACAGATAACTGCGGCTCTATGAGCTTCCGAAAATTCCATATTTTTCCTTAGTTCTCTTAATTTTTTATTTAAATAAGTATTACAGTAAAAAACATAGAACAGATAACTGCGGCTCTATGAGCTTCCGAAAATTCCATATTTTTCCGCCATCAGGCTCTTTGTCAAAAAAGTTTTCCGACCCCTGCCCTAGGTTAATATTTAGCTAGTTACAGCGTTACCACACCACACCGTTAAAATCTCTGTAAAGTGTTTCATAAACACTAAAAATATATATAGCTATTAAGAAACGTTAATATGTACTGTAATACCTATTAAATACAGAGGTATACGGCATGTATCTATACAATATGTATTTAGTGAAGAATCCATATTTACTACTTTTACTACCAATTTATATTAAAGCTTACTTGCATAACATTAGTCTACGTCGCTTTTCCATTGGTAGGTACATTCGACTCTAGATCAGGAATCTTGGTTTGAAAAAAGGGCAGCGGTCACAGTTCATTCTTGTAGTGCTGGTGTGGGTCACCACAATCACCGCGGTCACCGCGGTCGCAATGGTTACCGCGATCACTTTGGTCTCCGTGGTTATCGTGGTCGCCGAGTATGGAGGAGTCCTCGGTGTCACTGATGTAGCCCTCGTCGCCCGTATAGTGCGTCGGGTGTATGAGCAGAGGAGCGGCTGAGAACGCTAACAGGTTGCGATTCGGGAAGTAGGATTTCCATGTGTCGCTGTAACGAAACATAAATCTTATTATTATAGAAAAATATCACTTTTTAGGTTTGTATATAATGATAACAGGTATTACCAACTAGTTTAATTAAAACGAGTGAGATAGAGTGAAGGAGAATGATGAAAGTTAGAGAAGAGAAGATACAAAGGCCTCAAAAATATGTGACACGCGCATATGGCTCTAGAAGTACACCATACCGTGTGCACGTTATAGTTTGGCTAACTAAAAAGGGATGTAGCTTATGACAGTACAAGCATTAAGGTACATAGGGTATGTCCTTAAACTACGTCCGGACACGGGTATGTCCATAAACCACGTCCAAAAGAGAGGGGAAGTACCTCCACCTTACAGAAAACCACAGCCAAATAGCACTAGACCCTACTCATAGTGTTGTGTTCCTGCGAGTGAGTAAGGATGCCAAGGAGCTCAAAGAGGACCCGGTGTGTTGACGATGTGGGACCCTCTTGTTCCTTTAGCCGTCAACACATGGAATCCTCTTTTTTGTAAAGGGTTGGCAACGCACATGTGACACCTCTGGAGTTGCAGGCGTCCATAGGCTACGGTAGTGGCTTACCATCAGGCGGGCCGTATGCTTGTTTGCCACCGTCGTGGTACATAAAAAAAAAGTTAAGAAACGTTTGTTTTTAAATATTGATTAACACTGGTTTCATTTTATAGTACATAAATCGCGTATTTGTTTTCAGTATAATTTTAAATTATCGCATTTTTTTACGTAAGAACTAATAAGACTCTCCCACCCCTAGCCCTATATAAGAAAAATAGGACATGGTCGACCCCCCTCTCCCCCTCTGTCGACTAACGTAATAAATGAATGGCATCCACGATCCCTTTTGGTCTAAGAGCTGGCCACGTCAGATATGACACAATAATGAGAGCAATGAAACCTGTCTTGTTAGACTGCTTTACCATCCTTATTGCTAGATCCGGGCATCTCATCATCAAACTAACTAGAGGGGTTTCGTTGCTTTCATTATTGTGTCATATCTGACGTGGCCTGCTCTCCGTCTATTTGTGTCGAAGTGTATCCATATGGGCCCTCGAATCAAATAAGACAATGGCGCCCACGCCACGCTATGTCTCTGGGAGGAGACAGTAGGACACCGCGTGCACGTGCACTCACTTGGGGTGCTGGTCGAACATGATGGGCAGCAACTCGTCGACGGGCAGCATGTTGCCGAGCGGCTCGGCGGCGAGTAGCTTGCCCGCGCCGCGCGCGCTCAGCAGGTACCCGAGCGTCCAGTACGAGTAGAGGGGGCGCACCGTGTGCTGAGTGGCGTATTCCTCCTCGTCGCTCAGCAGGATTTTACGCCCTATGTAACTGTAAATGAAAGAGAGCTTAACGGCCTCCTAGCCTAGTCCGTAGTGACCCTGCCTACGAAGCGGGAGGTCCCGGGTTCGAATCCTGGTCAGGGCATTTATTTGTGTGTTTATCACAGATATTTGTTCCATATTTATCTATTATATATATATCGTCGTCTAGTACCCATAAGACAAGCCTTATTGAGCTTACTGTGGGCCTAGGTCGATTTGTGTAAGATTGTCCTATAATATTTATTTATTTATTTAAGTAGGGCAAATGCCCCGGTTTTGACCACTTTAAGGAGAGTATGTCTGTTCAGACGGCCGTCATTTTGTGTCTATAAGGAATTATGACACTCTTCATGTACTGCGTCATTGAAAATGTATTCCTATATTTATATGAATCATCGCTGTTAAGATTTTGACATTGCATCTTATATTTTTCTTTAATTATATGTCAGAAACGGGCCCAGGAGCCAGTTTTGGCCACTTTTTTCCATGGCTCCTGACACATGTGCTGCCATAATTTACTCTTATATTAACTATAAGCCACAAACTTGTAAACATGTCTATACCTTAACTTAATAAAGTCGAAAATGACCAAAACTGGCACAGTGGCGACAACTGGGGCATCTACCCTAGATACGAGAGGGATACGAGGCCTGGAACCTGTTTTCACGCCGAGGCATATAAAGTTCGTTAAAAAAAATGACCTAAAATCCAATGCTTAACAACACATTCAGTGCCGAAAACCCGACTATCGGGTATTTGATGATTTCGTTCCCAGGCCGGACGACCCGATAGTCGGGATCGTGGTACTACAGCTTTATATGACGAAATTTTTGTGGCGTGGCGCGGATGTCTTGTTGGGCTGGGTGGCAATGAATGTGTTAAAATCTAAAAATCTATTTTTCTCAAATATGCAATGAAATATTGATGTTATGTTCCTTATAATAAGCTGCGAAGTGTCATGTTTCGGAAGCGGCTAGACGAGAGGTATTTCATAATTTAAATTGGCTACAAAACTGTCTTTACTAATTTTTATTTTCATATTTTGTGACACACATCATGGCGTTCGTTCAGTTATTTATAAAAACTATGGCAATATTTACATACACGAGGTCCCAGTCCAACTGTTTGAGCTCTCGCAGCAGCTGTTGGAAGTGGAACCGGAAATATGGCACGAAGTGAATGTCGTCCTCCAATACTAGCGCGATGCCATGACGTTGCTTCGCTATCTGTAACATGTTGACAAATGAGTATTTTATAGACTTGACCCATTTGCTTGCCTGAGACTCAGAACTCAACTGATACACAGCTGCCAGGCGCTCACCTCTAGTAATATGGATAGTAAGGCACGCTGACGAATTTTATCATTTTATAAGCAGTGCCACTTACTATTATTTACAGTTAGTGGACCTCAGTTGCGAAACAAATGAAAACAGCGCGGTGTATTTACACAGAATGGATATAGCTAACCTTTCTACATAAATAAAGGAAGACAAATAAAATAAAAATACCTTTTCCCATATATAATAGTGACTCAGGAAACATCCAACCTCGCCTGCCTTCATTGGTCTGAAATCAAGTAAATTATATTTGTTAGAATTGTGTACAGTTTTTCTATGTATATGTTTTTTAATTTCGCACCTAAGCTATATACGAAGCAAAACCATTTAAGTTACCTCTTATGATACGGATCCCTGTAGTTGGGCATTATTGTGGCGGAGTATTCCCTCAAATCAGTGAGGTCCAGACTTCTGTGAAGGAATTGATGGAGACTTAATGCAGCTCTGTATACTTTAGTACTATGTATTATACTTACACGGTGCTCGTGAGCATTGCGAGAGATTTAAACCACGAATTCCTGAGGTCATAAGGAGTAATAAATGTTATATGAATTTAGGTCAATTTCGCCAAAAATAAAATTATTATTTTTTGCTTTTTTTTCGACATTTTAAATGCTTTTGAACATAAAAATATAAATTTTATTGGTAAAACAAAAAAATGTACTGATTAAAATAAATTAGTACATTTTTTTCGTAAAAAATAGTTAACGTAAAGTATTCCTTGGCACTTTGATATCTGTCAATAAGAATGTCTAGACTAGACCCCATAAAGGGTGAAATGGCCATCAAAAAGGCGTTTTGCACTGAGTCACAATAAAAAATGTTTTTTTATTTAATTGTTAGTAACTCTGAAACTAGGCAAATTGCAGAAAAGTTTATACGACATTTTAGTCTCCAATTATGATCAGGAATACGCTGTTAAAATTATTCGGTTTCCTCATGTTACACCGTGTATCAATAATGTACAATGGTCTAATTAAACAATTGTACAATATGGCATAATTCACAATACACTGCTTGATAACGTTGATCAATTCATCAATTGCAATTAGTACCTACTTCATATTTGATATTATTGTGGATTAGTCCCATTGTTCTTTAATATTATACGAACAAGTAATTTTAAAAGCATAGCCCCCGTGGATACTAGAATAGAATTACAGGTTCAATAACTTTCTAACAGCAATTCCTTTACACTGCTATGTGTTTTCCCTTTTGTCGTTTTATAAGAAGTAGGCTAGCTGCTGCATGACCCAATTTACTGTCTCTCTACCGGGCCACAACAACAGGTCAAAACTCGGGAGTGCGAGCTCGTGACGCCACGCCGTGGTTACAAAAGTAGCGCGATATGACGTGACGTGGAACTATAAGGGGCTGTATTTGTTTGAATGGCAAAATAAAAAAATAGTTGTCAAATATTTTTGATAATAATAAGTAAGTAAATATTCTTTATTGCACCAAAATACAGAAATATTTTTTTTTACAATAAACTTAAAATAAGGTAACAACAAGCGGTCTTATCGCTAAAAAGCGATCTCTCCCAGACAACCTTTGGGTACTAAGAAATGAAGAATTAATTTAAAATGACAGGTAGTGCAACGAATTTAAAGTAAGAGAGCAAATTACACATAACATATACTTAAGTGACGGATTAATTATACTTATTTTAGAACTCAAGCCTATTCTTAAACTTACCTCCCATCAACTGCCTTAACCAACGAAACCTCCATCCCAAGCTCTTTAAAACTCATTTCCATCAGCTTCCTTCGCTCCGTCCGTCTCTCCAAGTTAATCATGTATATCTCATCGCACCCCAACCTCCAAGGTTTTGGATACTCTATTAGAGACTTGAAGGCGTCCAGCAGTGGTAGAGGCGAGCCTCGGCTAATGGCTTCTAGTTTGACGCTGAGCAGTTGTTCCCGGTCCTGGGCTAGGTCTTCCCCATCCTCGAGGGGTACAGGAACGAAGCCGTATGAGATGTCGTTGCAGACTGTTAGGTTGATGCCTGGAAGAAATGGAAATTTTATAAAGGGGATATCAAATCTTATGATCAGACAGGAAGACAGAGATGGGAATCCAGGGGGCAGAATTTTATGACAGCTAGAGAGCCTATATCGATAAACTCAATTATCGATGCGGTTTGCATATACTATACTCGAAACTGGAATTCAAGACCAAAAAACCATGACAATGTTGCCACTGCAATAAAATGTTTGTACAGTCCAATCAAATATATCGGAGCGGCCAAGGTACTCAAAAATATCTGAACATGCACTTTATGGCCTTGACAATAGAGTTGTTTAGATATTTGTGACCACCTTGGCCGCTCCGATATATCTGATGGCGACTGTACAATAGTATATTCCTTTTTTATAAAAAAAATACGCTAAGATCATTTATTGATTGCTCATTTTTGGCTCATTCTGCTTTTTCGTGACCATTAATCTATTGTCCGAAGAAAGTATGATAGACATTGAATTTGTGCATAAAATTGTATTCCGAAATTGTACCTGAACCAAATAATAGGAATTTATTAACCAAAATTCATATATTTAAATTGTTTAATGTAAAAAGATGGTAATGGCTTATTTTCATACAAATCTGAAGACAATCAAGGAGCACTCAGTTACTGTAATTAGGAATATTTACAGTTGTTATTATTAAACTAAGCTATCGGGATTGATACCCTAATTAAGCCTCATTCTCAGTCACAAAACAGCAAATGAAAGTAATGGCCAAGTATTCTAAAATATGCATTTTACGAAATAGTGTCAAAAACTTATGTACAACGAAAAGTACATACATAAATAAAAGATGCCCTAATAAAAACTTAAGCATCCGTGAGTTTTGGTTGCAAACCTGGTATTGTAGTTGTACCACTTCGGGTATTCATAACATTTGGTGCAATCATTTACAAACAAGTTAAGAACAACAACAACGCAACCTTATCGCGTTTACGTCCGTTAGAATAGTCTACTTTCCTATGAAGTCAAATTCACTCTTTAGCAAAAGTTAAAACCATTTCTTACTATGGAGTTTATATCGAAGACTAATATTGTGACGTCACAGTACTATATGATAAATACATCTCCTTTATAAAAGTTTACACCATTATAAAATCATTTAAAGCGCAAACACATGTTACACCTGGATTTTTCCGTCGAAGGCCTGATCCGTTTCAAATCTGCCAAATTCAAAGGATTTTTTCTTGAATATTTTCTAGCACACTTTTAAACAATTGAATTGAAATTGCCTGAATCACGAAAGTATTATACCAAAACAAATTTTCACTACGAACTATTAAATAATCTCAAAAAAAATTGAAAGTCAATGCCGAAAATGCATAGCCGCTAAATTACTATCAAAACTTGATACTTGGTGACGAAACCTTAGTAAAACTAATTTCTAACACAACCTTTAAACTAATATTATACCATTACTGAAAGACAATTTCTTCGCAATTCCTATGAAATAACGTAAATGTAGACGTGTCTCCAAATATCTGGTGTAGCAGGGAATTTGTCGATGTGGTGTTCGTAATCAAGCATTGGTTATGGACTAAGAGCTGGCCACGGCAGGAATGACACAATAATGAGAGCAACGAAATTGATATAGTTAGACTGCTATACTATTGTTATTACCTAATCTGGCAATCTGGCAGCTTTAAGCCGGGGGGTTCAAGAGTAGCAAACCAGTAAAGTTGTTTATAAATCTAGGGAACGACGCAATACTGAGAGTTCTTGCTTTAGTACGATATCGTGGCATTTGATGTATGTAATTGGAATATAACGTGGAAGCTGTCGCAGTGGGGGGGAAAAGAGGCAGGTTGAAGTTAAATGCATTTATACCGGACGCCTGCAGTTTATTTTAATCTGATCTGTGAAAACTGTTTGTAATTAATCAGGCGCTCGAATAAAACTTATTAGTTGACAGTTTTCGATGCCAAGACGATATTACCGATAGTTATTTCTAAATAGGAAATCGACTTTAACAGCCAGGATTCTCGGTTTAAATTGTTATGAAAAAATATGTGACATATTAGGTTTTGTTCTGATAATGAACTTAGCTTACAAAGCCACATCATAATACAGCTACTCGTTACTAGATTGCGCTAATATCTACTAAACATAGACAGGGAATGACATTTGAACTCCAACTGCTGACCTAGCACGGGTGAGCAGTAGAAAATAAACCAGTATAAGTGTGCTGCATTGCTACGAATTTCGCGGTCATGTTACACTGGTAGTTTGAGCAGTTGGCTCGCCAAGGTACGCACAACTATTGGTGGGAATAAACGGCACAACGTATGTACATATTAGATTGAGCATACAAAACGACTCGCGTGATCACTACGGGTACATATATTAGCGTTAAAAATTTAAGTACAGTCGCCATCAGATATATCGTAGCGGGCATGGTGGTCACAAATATCTGAACAACGCCTCTATTGTCAAGGCGATAAAGTGTATGATCAGATATTTTTGAGTACCTTGGCCTCTCCGATATATTTGATGGCAACTGTACCTACTAATTAAAAATAATATATTGTTTTAAAGAGTAGAAAATTGAGTGCAGGTACTAGGAAAACAATTTTTAAAATGGCTAATATTTTTTCTGAAAACGATCATCTAAAAATATTAGGGCTAATGCCCCGGTTTGGGCCACTTTAAGGAGAGTTTGTTTATTCAGACGTCTGTCATTTTGTATCAATAAGGAATGATGAAAATATTTATTTAATGAGTCTTAAACTTATACAGTGTTACTATGTCTCACGAAAGTTTAAATTCAATAAAATATGTATGACTATATTTATATGAACTTTCGCTGTTAAGATTCTGATCTTTTTTTCTTTTGAGAAATATAAAAAAAAAGCCCAAGAGTCACTTTTGGCCATTTTTTTCCATGGTATTTTATTTTTATTTTATTTTTTTATTTAGCCATAAATTGTATGTGTACATAATGACGTTAAGCAATACAGATAGTATCATTACAATTTTATCCAGTGGGTGTAGCTACATATTTATGTAAATATGAACTAACATTTTATAATATATACATACTTATTAACTAACAGTGACCAATATTATAATATTCACTTAAGCTGTAGGGGCATAAGTCAATAACATGTTTTTTAAGTGCTGTCAGAAATTTTAAGTAATTGAGTGATTTAATTTCTACGGGTAACTTATTAAACACTTTAGCAGCCACATAGATAGTGCTACGCTGACAACTGATACATGACAGATGACAGGGCCATCTGTGCTGCCATAATTTACTCTTATATCAACTCTATAAACCATAGACTTGTAAATTTGTCTATGCCTTAGTAATTTTGAAAATGGCCAAAACCGGCACAGTGGCCACAACCGGGGCATCTGCCCTATAATATTTTCCGGAATTGAGTTAATATTAAAAAAATACTCATAAAAATAGTTACTAGGATGTTATACGTTTTTTTTGTAGCATCACGTTTACTGTACGTACTGTACGTTTACGTATAAATTGGATATGCAATTATGAACCCGATGGTACATTAGGTTTGGGATAAGTTTCCCAAAAATAATGTACATTTTATATTGTTTGGTATTTGGTCATAAACTATGCAAAATAACTGCAATTGTAACAAACATTACTACAGATAGGTGCATCTAAATATGCACCCAAGAATTTTAGTTATTTATTTAAACTTCATTGCAAAGTAAAAATAAGTACAAATGGCGGACTTAATGCCTCAAGGCATTCTCTACAAGTCAACCATAGGGCCAAACAGAAATTCGCTAAAGTGGGTGCTGTAAGAGAAAACTTGCTGATTTATCCTATAACTTATTTGTACCTACTTAAATATACTTCGATATATGCTACATAAACTTCACAAATACCAATATATATACATACTAATTAACATACGTATATATTATAATGCATACGCGCAAAGGGGAAAAAACTCATTCACGCTGGTCATGATCCAGCAGGTGCTTGTGAAGCAAGCGTTTGAAAACGAACTTGCTTGGGGCTTGTCTTATTGTCAGGGGAAGTGCATTCCAGAGACAAATAGTCTGGATTGTAAAAGAAGAAGAGAGATAACCGCTATGGGGAGGATGTACTAGAAGCTTAAGAGACTGGGAGGAGCGAAGCTCACACCCGGGACGGGGGTTGACAAAACTGAATTTGGACTTAAGGTAGTCTGGAACAGAGAGATCAAACAAAATAGAGAAGAGAGTACTTACAGAGAATTCTAAGAGTCCTGCGTTGACGTGCAGGCAGCCATTGGAGTTGGTAACGATAACCTGAGACGTGATCGAATTTACGCAAGCCGAAAGTAAAGCGTTTGGCATTATTTAATATACGATCGAGTCTGTTTAGGGAAGCCTGGGAAATGTTGGTAGTGCACACATCAGCTTAGTCTATAATAGGAAAAATTAAAGCCTGCACAAGCAGCTTCTTGGTACTCACAGGCAGGAAGTTTTTAAACCTATGCAGAGTCCGCAGTTATCAAAAACACAAAAACTCTCTTTTCAAGGAAACCAACAGTGGTAATGTTACCATTATTCGAGAGTATTTTAAGCGTATGAGAAGGAATCTTCCACAAGTACAAAAATAAGTGTCAGCATGTTTTTAAACTCGAGATATGGCCAAAGTATGAATGTTCCCGCATACGAATGGCGCCAATCTTTCTTATAAAATGAGAAATGAATCGAGTTCATTGAGTACGCGTTAGGTTTTGTAGTTTCAAATATTGTCATAACCTACAATCCACTGGTGCGACAGGCGGCTCAATATTTATAAATAAAACAGCATATAGATAACGACTGCAAGCCTTCATAAACGCTAAAGTGCGGGATCTTAGTGAGGTAATCTATGTTGCTCATTGGTAGTACCACCAAGTAAATTATTATTTATCTAGAACTTTCTATCATTCTGTCACTTCAAATACTCGCTACTCAAATGCTGCGCAAAGTCGATATTTATATCGATACAAGTTCATGATTAATAGGCAAGCATAAGCGTCGACATAAAATATTAAAACGAGTAAAGTTAAACAATGCTCATGTGAAAACTTAACCCATTTTTAGGTTTACAAAAATAAAATGTCTCATGTCTTGTTAACCAATAAAATACCCATTTTTGAAGCGTCATTTCTGTAAGGCCCTGGGTTTTCTGACCACCCGTCGCCGGCGGCCGGCGACCGACCCGAACAAAACATCCGAACGTCGTCGGCGGCGGACACGAGTCGGTCGCCGGCCGCCGGCGACGGGTGGTCAGAAAACCCAGGGCCTAAGACCTGTACCTCTGTTTGTACTATATATATACCCATGTTGTACAAATAAACTATTTGACTTTGACTTTGACTTTGACATTTATTGTGTTAATCTTCATTCCGCAAAGGTTTCATGCCATTCCTCTTCAATCTTCCCTACAAAATCAGTGTTTGACAGAACTTTGACATATGAACGGTGGCACATGACGTCTACATACAGTTTTTCCTGTCGATTATCTAGGGTTGACAAGTACGCGATTAGTTTGATTGCTGGACCTGCCCTAATCTACCTGATACATCAGTAATTTTAATACAAAAATACATTAATGTAAGATTTATTAGTTAATTTGCCCAATCTAACCGTTATTTTAGAACGAAACTACTACATAAACTACATAAATATTTTATCTTACCTGTGGTCATGCAGCAAATAAACAAAGGAGATTTTGACAACCCCGAAACGGTATCCGATACGTTCCAAGGCCGTAGCTGTCACTTCGTTCAGATGTACACCCTTGTTTAAATCTTACTTAATGTTATTAAAATGAATGGGGAAGGCAACTATCACAATGACATTTCCAACATTACTTTTATATTGATATTGTAATAAATAAAGAGAATATAATAATAAAATAAGAACTTTTATTTTAAGCTGATGGCTATCAGAATCGGCATTCAACTTCAACTAGAGATTTCAACCCGGACGGGATGATACGTCAGATAAACGTCAGTCCATACATGTGTATGACCACTGGTCATATGTTTTCGGCAGAAGGGAACGCCTGTCAATGGCGACTCCGGTTGGTTGAATTCTCTAAGTATTAATGATCAAAATATTCAGGTATGGCTAAGGGTTAATATTTTTATCGACAAATTAGGCAGCCATATATCTGTAATTTCCTAATGGTTGTGCGCCCCTTGGCGAGCCAATTTCTCTTACTGCCAGTGTAACATGACCGCGCGATTCGTAGCAATGCGGCACACTTATATTGGTTTATTATCTACTGCTCACCCGTGCTGGGTCAGCAGTTGGAATTCAAATGTAATATTTTGTCTATGTTTAGTAGATATAAGCGCAATCTAGTAACGAGTAGCTGTATTATGATGTGGCTTTGTAAGCTAAGTTCATTATCAGAACAAAACCTAATATGTCACATATTTTTTCATAACAATTTAAACCGAGAATCCTGGCTGTTAAAGTCGATTTCCTATTTAGAAATAACTATCGGTAATATCGTCTTGGCATCGAAAACTGTCAACTAATAAGTTTTATTCGAGCGCCTGATTAATTACAAACAGTTTTCACAGATCAGATTAAAATAAACTGCAGGCGTCCGGTATAAATGCATTTAACTTCAACCTGCCTCTTTTCCCCCCCACTGCGACAGCTTTCACGTTATATTCCAATTACATACATCAAATGCCACGATATCGTACTAAAGCAAGAACTCTCAGTATTGCGTCGTTCCCTAGATTTATAAACAACTTTACTGGTTTGCTACTCTTGAACCCCCCGGCTTAAAGCTGCCAGATTGCCAGATTAGGTAATAACAATAGTATAGCAGTCTAACTATATCAATTTCGTTGCTCTCATTATTGTGTCATTCCTGCCGTGGCCAGCTCTCCGTCTATTACCTTTCGATATATAAATCTACATCAACAAACACTAAAAGAAGCGCTTAAAAGATTTTTTTTAAATAATACGATCTTCAAACATTATTTTGAGCGTAGCTGAAGATCATCCACGACGGTAAAGAGGCTATTAGTTTCCTTAATTAAACCAATGCCCTCTAAATCGATCGTAAAAACTTGATCCAACAAAGTCCCACAGTATTGACCTATTGAACGGTATTGTGTCTTGTGGCCAAGGGAATCTTTTGTATGACCGACAAGAACGACATGCGATAAAAATATTTTTTAACACTTTGACTACCGAGAACCCGCCTGGTAGGCACTCGTAATGTTTGCTCAGATGCCGGGCACGCGGCGTGCGGCATTGCGTTACACGTCGTAGCCCGCCTGGCGGGTTCTGTCGGTTTCTGGGATATTGTTCGAAATTTTGCCCGGTTGCAAAAGTGTTAAAATGATAGAACTCACACCAAGAATGTTCAAAAGACTGTCTAATGTGTATTGGAGGGCATATAACAAAACTTACGACTGGAGCGGAGAAAATGGAGAATGATAAATTCACTGACAAATAATACAATTTAATAAAATTTTAAAGTAATCATAGAAAAACAAATTTTATTTAAACCGGTTTTAGTACCATTATCATGGTTTTAAATTTGGCAGATTTGAAACGGATCAGGCCTTATTTTTGAAATTTTGATTTTATGAATGTAACGAAACAATTAAGTTTATCTATTGGAAAGTACCTAATTGTCTCAATGTTAGTTGACTGTTGAAAACGGTCGGCTAAGAGTTTGTACCTTTTTTTACAAAAACGTTATTAAATTTATTAACTAGTAGTCCGCCTCGAACCGAGGACTCGCGATTTACTTGCAAACGAGTTCACCAATATAACAAGACCCTTATGATGATTGTTTCGCACTTTCTAGCTCCATAACTCCTTGACCGATCCTGCTCATATACGAACTCTCAAATAATATTTATCTCTGCTACATCCCCAACAAATTTTATAAATATAATGTCACTACTAATGTCATCGCCGAACTACTTACTGTTCAAAATCAAATAGCCATCGTAATGAAGGGACGTCTAGGTGATAGTTCCGTTGTGTCCCAAGTTGTCTTGACGGTTTTGACAGAGACGTATCTGTCGTAGTTTTTTTGGTCTAGAATTCCAGTTTCGAGTATAGTGATCGCCCCCTACATTATGTATTCTCTGTAAATATTGTTCTGAAGAATCGTATAAAGTTTACACAAAGCTTATTTTAAATGACCGCTACGTTATAAGTAACATAGACAAAGTTTAGTAGATCACTTTATGAAATTTTGTTATACTCATATTACCTCCACATAAAGGAGAATGGGCATTTTGTACCATGAGTGTATACGATTGAGACATATCTCATTTGAAAGGTCTTAACTAGTGCATTATTTAATTGTATGACGCCATCATTGGATAGCGTGCAGGGTCCGAGCTATTTAAAAAAAAAGGTTGCGCATATAAACGGTTAATTTATAAAATATCCGGTCTATAACCAGTGATAGCGTATTTTATATGAAAGAATATAAGAAATGCTTCACGCTTATTTACCACCACCATCGGAAAAATACGTACAGGGCTGGAATTAGTAGATGAAACATTTGCTAATATGTAAAAACACCTGTAGCATGGCGAAGCTAACGTGTATACAAAAGTCGTATATAATATAACAGCTAAAAGGTATTTTTAAAAGTTATTTTTCGTAAATGATACTTGCACTCTAACGTATGCAGAGACCAAAATAAAACGGTTTTATGCGTTAATTAACTGTAATTAACGACAGCCTAATTCTTCTATTGAACACTAGATGGAGCTATGGCAGCAAAATGGACAACTTTTGCCACTGGCGTATACAATTGAACCTTATCTCAAATGAAAGGTCTTAATCATAGCATTAATTAGTTATATGGCACCGAAGGCCGTAAGGGTGCACGTAAGCCGGTATTCATTATTTCGTGTCTGCGCTGTGGCCTAGCTGTGGCAAAATCTGGAACTAACTAACCTATACAAAAAAGGTTAACTTTTATACACATTTACATAGTTTATTCGCCTGAAATTAATTTTAAAAATAAGTCGTTAATTTTTTGTGACTAATTAATGTTAAATGACCGCAATTTACTACTTAAAACCAGTTAATTAAAATCAGTTACTGGCGACATCTTGTATGCAATAGAAGAACCGACTACCGACTTGGTCTATAATATAGTCTATATAACTACATAAATATTAATAATGCTGGCTCCATATCATTGCTTTTTAACGCTCTAAAATCTGTGGTCTAAGGCTTCACGTCGCGTAATTATATACAAGTTAGTTTCTGAACGTTGACTATAAACCAGCTGTTCTAGGGGGTTACCTCAAACAACAGAATTTCAATTTGAAGATTCGTCTATTTGCCTTTCTCTTGTGCTTTCGCAAATTCGAGCGATGAAGAGGGAGATAGACTAAACTTCCTTTTTCGACTTAGCCCTGTCAAAAAATAATACTGTTTTTTTATCACGACGGTGGCAAACAAGCATACGGCCCATATGATGGTAAGCAGATATATAATATAAGCAGATATACGTTGTCATGAGTCATGATGGAGTTAGACCGACGCGCCGGCACGTCGTTTTTCTTAATGTCATTTAGAATTTTGGAAGCTAGCTCCATCTAGTGACGAGTAGAAAACTTAGAACTTCATTAAGCACAATTAATTAACATACAAAGTCGATATATTTTAGTTCCTGCATGCATTGGAGCTAAAGTATATATTACGAAAAATAGTTTATAAAAATACCTTTGACATGTAATACGCCTCCCGTATACACATTACCTTGGCTCTAAACCGAGCGATATTCATATCAAGCTTAATTTAAATTAATTAATTCTAGCCCTGTAAGTATTCAAACATAGGGTGTTTTACACAGAATTGAACCATTTCTCATATGCTTTCAGATAAACCATGCTATAACGGATTACATATCGTATCTTTAAAAAAAATGCTGTTTATATGTTCGCTCTTTTTTGTTAAATATCTCGGTCGCTGCACGATATCCAACAATGGTGCCGTATAATAAAATAATCCGGTGATCACGAGCTTTAAAACGAGATACGTCTCAGCAGTATACATCCATGGTACACTCCCCATACAAAAATGCCCATTCTCCTTTAAGTCATTTAGTGACCTGAAATCTTAGAGAATTCAACCAACCGGAGCGGCCTTTGACAGGCGTTCCCATCTGCCGAAAACATATGACCAGTGGTCATATTTATTGTATGGATTGACGTTTATCTGACGTGGCTATTTGTACGTTACGTACGAATAGCCATACATCTGACGTCCCCCTACCCGCAAAAATCGGCAGACTTTTTGTATAGAAAATGACAGACATGGCCGCTCCGGTTTATTGAATTCTCTAAGCCTGAAATGGATTCATCAGTCCTGACGGAAACGTTACACGCACGATAATTTGGAATAAATTCTGATCGTTCATTTTGATAATAACTTTCCCATTCAGCAAGCTAAAATCAGCCATATTTATACGTATACCATATTTAAAGCGACGTATAACTGATATTACTGTACCGTGGTTTTTCGCGTTAACAGCAAACGCTATAATGTCGTCTTCAGGTCCATCATAGTCCTTTAACTTCGCACTGTCGTAGGTGAGGACGTCAGACACCTTCCGCCGCAGAGATATGAGCACAGCGGAATGCACCATGGGGACTGAGAAGCAGCCAGCCTCTGCCCTGGTTAGGATGGGCTTGTAATCGTCAGTTCTTTCGTAATAGTAATTCTCGTTCATGCCGCACCTGGAATACTTATTTCATTACGAAAACGAATCTAAAACCCTAGACACGGTTTTAGATTCGTTTTCGAGCTATATTATGCGCGGCAACACGCGCGGTATGTTCGTCTGCGGATAGGGTGACCAGGCCCAAAAATTAAAAAGCCGGACTCCGCGCTTATTTTAGCCGGACATTTGATCCCAAAAGCCGGACGGCGCGTCATTTGCGGTGTTGCATACGCTACGCTGGTCTTTCGAATCGTGCCACTGGCGTGACTGGCGCGTAGCGTAAGTCAGACAAAAGCCTAACAAAAGCCAGACAGGCCGGACGAGGAATTATTTGGCCGGACATACCCGTAAAAAGCCAAAGCCGGACCTGGCAACCCTATCTGCGGAAAACCATGTATGTTCGAACTGTCCCGCGCGCAAATGTGGACGTGTTTGCCGCGCGGCAAACACGTCCACATTTGCGCGCGGCTGCTTTGAACAGTGCCGCACGCCTTGCCATGTGTTATCTGGGCAAATCTTTGTCACTTGAAGCATTCTTTGACATTCAGCTAGCAATCGACTTATTAAAGGATATTTTTGTGTTAACTCAAGACTGCGTGACTCAAGTAGCTCCTGTGAAAATGAGAATGAGTGTTATATGAGCAAAATAAAGGCTGTCCTAAAGTGAACGCAATATTTGGATTTAATTGAAAACACTTTTTTTCCGTTATAATATTAAATAAATAAAAACGGGTAACTCGCGTTTTTGAAGTCGAAAATTGCTCGACATGTTTCGGTCCATAACGAGGAGCTTATTCATGAGCCATTCGCGTTGGCTAATCTCACCAAAGTTTTGTGTTTAAAATCGTTATAATATTATTTGTTTATAAAATCATTAAATACACTAAATAGGGTTATGTGTGGAATAACACGTCGTTCAAATGGCCTCCACGGATTTGCTGGCACATATGCACTCTTTTGGCAAATTTTCCATGACCATTTTGCATAAATTCGGCGTTATTTCCTCCTTCAAAGCATGGGTGGTTGTGGGCTTGTTTTTACTTTTAGACTTCTTTTATTATGGAGTTACTTACAGTCAAAACTATATGCCAACAAGCCCACAACTACCTGAACCACTCATGCTTTGAAGGAGGAAATTCGACGCTGCATTGGTGAAATTACGCCGAATATACCTATGCAAAATGTTCACGGAAAATTTTGACAACAAAGTGCGTATGTGCCAACAAAGCCGTGCAGGCCATTTGCCCGACGTGTTAGTCCACACATAACCCTATTTAGTGTATTTTATAAACAAATAATATTATAACGAAAAAAGAAATTGTATTATATTAAATTAGAATCTTGCTTTCCTTTTGGGACATCCTTTATAAGCGAAAGAAGCAAGACTCTTTGAAGACCGAGTTATCTCGATTAATGTAGTTATACACTGTCGTACATAAACCTCAAGGTGGGGCTCCAATAAATAATAAGGAACCAATTGGAAAATGAAGGTTAGCATTATCGTGCATCGCGGTGGTAGTAACACAACGCATCTTATTGAAGTTCAAAAGAAATAAGCACCTTTAAGAACAGCGGACATGCATCAGACACAACAAGATGCAACAATAATGAGTGATATCCAACCAAAAATTAGAGTAGAGGCCGTCAGAGAGAAGCATGGGAGCCACCACTGGCACGTCTTTCCTGACGAGACTTTTCAGGGTCTGCTTTTCTGTGAGGAACACATCGGCATCCAGCATCTGAAATTAGATATAGTATAGTAGGTGATGTTGGTCATATTTTCAGCGGTCTATTTGTTTGCGTATTTTTTTTGTTTTTAAGTAGAAAAGCATGTAGCAAGTGGATACCCAAGGCATATCATGTGGAGAAAACATATAAAGGAAAAATATTTTTTTTAAATTATCATTAAGTGAAACAGATCGATTAGAATAAGTATACATTAGGTATGGATGACTTACAAATAAAAAATCCGCCCACTTTTTTCTAGCATAATTCAGGGCTTGTTCCCTTAGCCGTATAACATGCTTGAAATGCTTTGGACTCCAATGTATAGCATTTTTCTCATCTTCATGGCGACGCCCGCTTGTTTTGTTAGCTATTATCTTTAAATCATTGTACTCAGACTTGTGCCTAGCTGCCCAGTCTTCTAAAATCTGTATGCTGCCATCTTCATTGAAATCACTGTAAATCCTAGGTTAAAAAAAAATAAAGTTTAAGTAATAGAATAAATAAAAACATTAGCAATGCCATATTTAAACATAAACAGAAGTATCAAAATAGACACAAGGCAATTGCATCTAGCAGTGCAACACCACATTAAATAGTTATAATATACCTAGTAGCATTTGCTTCATATTTAGGGTTCTGTAGCTATTTAGTCTATACTTTAATTTATTAATTTAGACACTGTTTATTTTGTCAGCAAAGATACAGTAAGAAAAGGCATGGCACAAGCCAAGACCACAATAATATAATGGAAAATTAACCTTAAACATATATCAATGAGTTTATTTTGTAAAGGCTGGCTTTTTCAACTGACTTCAAGATTTCGAAGGAGGAGGTTATCAATTCATCGGAATCTTTGTTTTTGCTTATTTTTTTTTATATATGTTCACCGATTATTCGAAGACTGCTGGAACAATTTGGAAAATTCTTTTTTTGTTTGAAAGAGTGTACTTCACAGTTGGTCCCATTGTAACCAGGTCAGGATCTGATGATGGGATCCTGGAGAAATCGATGGAACTCTTAAGTATTATAGGCACACTTATAGTGATTTGAGTATTTTTTACAGCAGCTCGAACATTTGCTTTTGGAAAGGTGGATGCTAAGTGAAGTTGGTTCGTTTTGTATAAAATTATATTTTAATAATTATAATGCTTGGCTGCAAGATTGAGATATCAAACAATCAAATTAATTAAGAACTTTATACTTCTAGACTTAAAAACACTATTTCATTTTGTATGCTGTTTAATGCTAAATTAGTTTTTTTTCATAGTATTGATCTCTTGGCACAAGAAATTCAAGCAAGCAAAGGCATTCATTTTTAAACAGGTATATTCGCATCTTTGCAATGTTTGGCAATACACGCTTAGACTGGTCCACATTATAATAATACAATCTTAATAATTAGACAATACCTATAAAGGTATAATAAATGTTTACATAAAAGAGTTTTATTAGTAATAAATAAATGATATAATTTTAAAATTTGTAATGTTTACAATATTATTGTCACTACATTTGGCTTTATTAGATTACTTTATCACTGCCTAATCAATAATCATTATCATTTCTACAGGTTAGAGGTCTCAATCAAAAAGTAAACAGTACCTATACATAATGTTAGCAGTGATTAGACATTTTAACATGCTTATAATTCGTCAGAGATGTGCAGAAGCAAATACATATTATAAAAACCAACGCGTGGCACAAATTTTATAATGTGGCCTAATTTCTAAACATTACAGACAAATTTGTAACATACCTACCACATATTATTATCTAGTGATAAAACAATCAATACTTAACTTACCAAATGTACAGCCGGTCTTTTGGGTAGTCCAATTCCGTCAGACAACTCAGGAAATAGGGTAATGTGTGTTCTTTATTGCGAACTAGCACAGATATTCCCACACTTGGCCATTTTTCGCTGAAAACATCGTTGCAGCTAGTGTACGAAAGACAGAAAAGTAGTGACAAAAATTGTGTAGTAAGCCGCATTATCTTTCAGTAGCATTAAATATTGATAAACAAATGTTTTCTTCTATATACAAGACACGTGTGTTAAAGTGAAGGAAAAGCAGTATTGATCGGCCAAAATCAGACGTCTAGTCTTGATGGAAGGAAAACATCAACAATACAATATACATCAAATCAATTCAACATCAACATTTGTTACAATTACAATTTTTTTGTGTGTTAATGTTGCCACTTTGGAATTTTGAATATCGATTTCATTCGTTTACCAAAAATCGATTTGGCGTCTACGTGATATCGGGGTCGCAGTCAAGTCGCAGTTGACCGTATATTCGCGGAGGGAAAACTTTTTGTAGATGGCGCTGTTCCAGATTCCATACAATGTGAGAAAGAGACAAATACAGCGAGAGAAAGAGACAGAAGATGAATGGTCCTTAACTATAGTCTGGCCAGCCAACGAACGCAGTAGCAATGTACAGCGAACAAAAGTATGACAAAACTAAGAATCAGTAAAAAAAGCAGCAATGATTATCAAATTTCATGTTTTTAATTTTAGTTGGTATTTCCGCCCCTTTCATTAGGTGACATTTACGGTATGTAAAAAGGAGACGGATATATTTCTTCTGATCTGTCATCAACTGCAACAGATAATCTGGTTGAGGCAATTGACATATGCCTTAAAAATTAATTTAAATTCAATGTAGATCGTTGCAGGAGTTCTATGTCAATCACGCTTAAGAGGCCTTATTCCCAAAACGCGCGAATTTCACGAAATGCTTCATTTTCTTCGAAGGCTATGGCGAAAATACTAAGTGTTTTTAAATCAACTATTGATGCACATAATAGTTCATTTCTTTATCTAGACGGCCATCGGAGCAAATATTACATTTTAACGAGTGAAATATGAAAAAAATTGGTTGTCTTGGAAGGCCTTTCCGGATTTTCCAGTTAGGTGTACCGTTCATTTTCAGATTACGCAAAAAAGGGTAAAAATTCTTATTTAATTTGAATTAAATTCAATTGAGTATATCATGTATGAGACGGCCATGGAAATAAAAATCGAAGATTCATCTTGGATAATCAACAAAATACCTTCTGATTATATGCCAGTTTTTTGATGAAAACACGGTTACATTTCATTTTTTCCACGAAAACCTTATGAATATTTTGCCCTAAAAATATTACCATTGCAAAGTTAAACTATATTTCTATCACGATAAAAAAAACTATACTATAGCAGTAAATTTCAAATTACTATGAATTTTTAAAAATGACACTTAAATCACACTTCACAGGACACTTTTTGTAAGAATCGTATTTTTGGGTACTCAATAATAATAAACATGGTTCAAAATTTTTTTTTTGTATTACTAATACTTCAAACTATCTTATAAATAGCATTTTATGCGGCTTTTTTCATTAATAGTCTTTTTCGACCTTTTAGGGAATAAGGAGCCTTAAGATGAAAGAGTGATGTGCACTAGAAACAAATTCAATGTAAAGACTGACCAGAAATATATGATCATGCGCCATGTTGCGGAATTTCATTGGAACTAATTTCTTACACGGGCAATCATTTTAATGACAGGATGATAATGAGTGAGTGATAGTTACTGTCATTGTGGCAGTTTACTTGAATAATAATAAAGTGTTGAATATTAAATAATAATCGACAAAAAAAAACAATATTATAGTCAAGAGCGAAACATTGTAAATAGTGTATATAATAAACTGCTGTAAATAATACGCTCAGGAAATTCATTTAGCAAGTAAATTTACTATTAAAACGAGTTAGGATACTAAAATAAGTAAAGTGTAACAGGGCTTTAAGGGCTCGTAGGGAGCTGAAGGAGGGTTGGGAGAGGCAGGGTACACAACAGATTGGGCCCTACAAATTGCTATGTCTAATACCGGTTTTAGAAAGAAAATACATATTCCTGTCAAGCTGTCATTAGCAGTACTGTCACTGTCACTGAATTCAGTTGTCTTGTCAAACAAAAGTACATTTTTGTTGAGCGCAAACTCAAATATATTTAGAAATTTTAAGAAATAAATATCATGATTTAAGATTCTGTTTGTTAGTTTAAGTTAAAACCAGTACCACAACATGTCTATAACCTTTTTCGTGCTACTAATAATAGTTACCGCAGGAACGGTAATTTGCGAAGATTTGCAAATTGAATTCTCAGAAGGTAAATATTAACAGATCAATAATTCTATCTTGTTTTTTGCTATTTCTCTAGAAATGTTCAGTAAAATGTGTAAATAACTACGCGCCATTCATAAATATATTTGACCCTGAATGGATGCACTTACAGGCAACAGTTAAATAAGGATGTGCAATTTACAATAGTAGGTTGAAGTCAGAGGATATCTAAATAGTTTTCGTTGAGAGTAATCTTAGAATCGGATGTTTACAACCAAATGGTATTAATATTTGCCCCCTTATTAGTGATGGGTCAAATCGTAAAATTTTATTACCGAATAAGTCGACTCCAATGTACTATCGGGTTCAGAATTGCATGGCCAATTTATGAATGAATTCATTGATAAATTGACCATGCAATTTTGAACCCGATGGTACATCCCAATCGGTTTGGCCGAATCGATTTATCTTCTATTGTTTATACAAACGTATGAGTAGTTAAAACCGCATCATAGTTGCTTGATTTTGAGTTTAGTAAATTAAATAGCAAAATATTTTTTTTAGATTTATATAACCCTGCAGTTGGCTATACCGATTTTTTACCACTTTGTAAAAGGGCCATACAAAAAAAAAAATTGTATCCAAATTAAACTAATTAAAATTGAAACGGGAGACCCGTAGGTATAAGAACAAACAAGAGATAAAATCTCATCAAATGTCAAATCTTTCACTTAGCCAAACAACTATTAAACAAATAATGTTACGTTAGTTAGTATAGCAACAGATATCTCATATGTGACAGAGTCGAGTTAAATGTAAAAACAAGTAAAATGAGGAGGAGTGTGTTAGGTTAACTGTGAGCAAACACCGAAGCCATCCATGCCAGAATCGAATTCTTAAATATTAAAATCAAAAATCCAAAACAAGTCTAATCAAAAATAATAATAAAATAACTGTATTTAATTTGCCCCATGTAAAAATGGTTCAGCAGCTAGTAGAGGCAAGTGAACAAGTAGGGCTCACAATGAACACTGAAAAAACCAAACTAATGACCAACGAAATTCAAACTCCAATACAAGTTAACAACAGCAGCATAGAATACGTAGACACATACTTAGGGCAAACCATTTAACCAAAAGATCAAATTCAAAAGGAAATAGAAACTAGAATAGGCAACTCGTGGAAAAGATACTGGTCATTAAAAGAAGTTATGAAGAACCCTAAATTCTCATTAGAAGATAAGAAGAAGATATTTAATACATGTTTATTGCCCTGCCTTACATACGGGTGCCAAACATGGGCCCTTACAGAAAAACAAAGAAAAGCTTTGAAAGTGTGTCAAAATAGAATGGAGAGAAGCATGTTGAACATCAAATTCTAAGACAAAGTCAAACTAACCCATATCAGGAAAATGATAGGTGTAGTTGATGTCACATATACAATCAAGAAACAGAAATGGAAGTGGATTGGGCACACAATACGTAGCCGAAAAGATAAATGGTCCAAAGATGTTACTGTATGGTACGCCCGCGACGGAAAAAGAAAAAGAAAGGGAAGCCAGAGGAAAAGATGGGAGGATGAAGTAAAAGAAATGGCTGGACCAATGTGGAGAAGGATAGCCATGGACAGAAAATCAAGGGGAGGCCTTTGCCAAAGGGCAGACTGAAGAATAAAGAAAAAGTCTCGGATGGCAGGAACAAAATTATTTACAGTGTAAATTAAATGTTAAGAGATTTGTTTTTATTGTAAAAAAAAAATCAGTAACAAAGGCTTATTTTATTTATTTATAAGTAAAAATGGGGAAAGTGAAAGGCGAGTCGCGGGAAAAAGCTGTTCGTTGCGGAGATCCTTGGAGGAGGCTTTTGTCCAGCAGTGGACATTTTTTGGCTGAAATGATGATGATGATGAAGTGAAAATGGCGGCGCATCCTTATGAAATGAATATTACGTAAACTAAAACATTATACTACCCAAAATTTTAAAAAGTGACTTTATAAAAAAGAGACCAAATTTACAGTTGGTAACTGTGTGATTGGGATATAATATGAATCATAACATTTTGTTAAATTATATCCCAATCACACAGTTACCAACTGTAAATTTGTTATGATACATTGGCACATGATCATTCTGCGAAATGAAATTATGTGAAAAATTGGTTGGGAACAGATAATCGGCATTACAATTTTCGGCGATAATTTAGAGAACCAAAATCGTTATCTCTTTGTTCTTTGCTGCGATTTCGTAGTATTTATTATTAATTTGTTAATTCTGTGGAATGATTTACAGATGATTTCAAGTGCACCTTGCCTGATGTCAAAAGTGAAGATGACAATCTAAATGTAACAAGATTCAGATCTGACTTCTCCAAAATATCTGAGGTATACACATTCAGCTAGTTAATTCTGTTTCACCTTACCATACTAATAATCCAAACCAACCTACCAAGTTTTGTTAAGTTTTCTAAAATCCTTGAGAGTAAATGTTTTAATGAGAATGAGACATTTATAGATAAACAATTTTTGCACATCAATTACAATCAAATATAATTTATATTTACATCATATTTTCTTACATACTTTATATCAAATTTGGTTATTTTTGTTTACAAATTTACATGTAAGTACATATATATTTTTAATAAAAATTAAAGGTATATTCTCCATTATTATTCAATATTTAAATACATTTTAAATGTGTAATTTTAGGTAAAAACCCATCTTTGATGTTAAATAGCCTTGTTTTCAAATTGATCTGAAACGGTTCAGAGTTTCTTCAGCACCTATCCATTTTAGTAACAAATTTGCAATTTAAAGGTTTACTATAAATAAATAATGGTAGTGTGCGATCTAGTCAGCACCAAAATTACCTATTTGAAAATTTAAGTTTTGGTATAGGTACCTACTGCAAATGATTTTTTTTTGTTTGATGTGACTAGGTACTTTATAATCATCTTTTGATGCTGGCGTCATTTAAAAATATTTATTCTTCACAAACAAAAATGAAGTATATTTACTAATAATAGTAATAATACAACAAATTATATTTTTCATACTTTTTAGGTTAAATTTCCAGGTGTGATAGGTCCTCTGAATGAGAGGCTTATCTGCAAGATCAAGTGCATTGATGGGAACTGGGTGGGGCCTCTCTGCTCCAGCACTCCAGGTTCAATATCTGTCTTATAGTGCATGATCATGTTCATAAATGATGTTGGTTCTTTTTTATTATTACATTTGATATTTAAGTTCTGGCAGATCCATATTAAAGCTACTCGCAAACTAAATTGAAGATTCTTTTGTTAACATTTTAGGTTTTAGTTGTTATGTCCCTGTATTCACCAATAAGTCACTTGCTACTAGTATTTCTGATTTTGGCGTCATTATTTTTACAATTAAATATTATTTTACAAGTTTCGAACAAAATTGCCCAAGGTCAAGTTGACATTCATTTCTTCCAATTCTGATAGAGATGCTTTACAAACTGTCTGCTTATTCATCTGATACTTCACACTTTCACTTTAAAATTCGAAAATAAACATATGTAATAGTACATTACTTACCAAGGACTGTAAAAGAAAGAAAGCCCGAAATCGCAGGTATTTGTGACCCGAGCCGCAGGCGAGGGTTGTAAATATGCGATAGAGGGCTTTCTTTTTTACTGCCCGTGGTGAGTACACAATTTTACGTCTCCACCTAGCCATAATGCGAGTTTTAACGTACACGAAGCGTGCGGTAAAACTCACATTATGGCCAGGTGTGACGTAAAACATATTAACACACTAACGCTTTATCTTTGCAGATGGCCGATTTCAGCCAATTCTCCGTGAATGTGCTTACCGCAATGACCACCCGCTATTGGCCATTTCTTTTAGAAACACAACTATTGAGGTAACATTAGAATTTTTATACCCCGTTCTGTCAATTACCCATGGTCTTTACTTTTGGTCTGGGCTTAGAGCACTGCAAGAACATAGTAAATTTACTTATGATCCAACTACGAATTGTACCTAGTTAAGTACTGGGAAATATCTTAGTAAATGTTGATTGGTTTGGATGAAATTAGGCATGCAGTTTTTCAATCAGAAATAAATTTTCGAAAATTTGATAAGTATTTTATAAACAGGATACAGGAATAGGAAATATAGAAGCAGGATCAGGACAGTTTAACATTTTCAATGTTGGCAAATTCGCTCTTAGAGACTTTTTTAAGGAGTTCCAACAGCTTACATATTTATGATAAATATCTTAAGTAGAAATAAATACAGAGCCAATTACAGGAACTCACAGATAGAAAACAGGATATGATAGTATACATCAATCACTACACACTTTGTTACTAAAGCACATGTGCAGCACGCCCGGTGCAGGTGCGGGTGCAGTTTATTAGGATTTGAATTTAATTAGTAAATTTCATAGTTATTTTTAGAGTATTGTATTTTCTATTAACTTGTGGTTATTGGTATTGTATGTGTTTAAGTTGGGCTGTAACTTCTTTTTGTAAGTATTTTAGTTCTATAAGTGAGAACCTGTAATTGGCTTTCTAGTTTTAATGTATTTCTATACATATTTCGTGCTGTTGGTTTTCCATACAATAAATAATAATAATATTACAGAAGGAAATAAGGAATATTCCGATATGAATATTTTAAACTTGTGTTAAATAAGCAGTTTTAGGTATTTTTTACGTGAAATGAAAATACAGGACACTTTGAAAACTTAAATAATTATCGAAAAAGAATTAAATAGTAATTTAATATTTTATTTATAATTTCAACAGACAGAATCACACTTCCCCCATGGCGCCGCCATAGTGGCCCGGTGCCGCAACTTCGGCCTCTACAAGATGAAGGGCGACGGCGCGCTGCGCTGCGAGAACGGCGAGTGGGCCCCGCGCTTCCCCGAGTGTGTTCCTACGACGCTCATCACCAACTTCACAAGTGTGTAAACACGACGGTTACCTTGCAAGTAGTCCTCCGGCTCTACGCAACCTCACAATGGATAATGTTTTAATCTTATAGATAAAGATGGTACAGCTAGAAACATAGTTTGGTACCGCCGCAATTACATACTCCAGATTCATTCTCAGTTTTTTTTCTAATTTGCGTGTAAAAAACAGATCGCTGGTCAGCTAATCTAAGAGTCGACTGTACTTCAAGAAAGATTTTACTTGATATGATTGTTAACAGGTGACGCGCCTCCAACGATCCTCCACACCGTAGTCAGCGGCTCGGCGGTGGTGTCCGTGGCGGGCGAGCTGTATGTGTACCCGGAGAGCTCGCTGCGGCTCGACTGCGTGTCGCGACGAGCCCTCGGCGACCCCGAGTGGGGCTGGACGCAAGCGCTGGGCCAGCACACACAAGGTGACAAGCGTTAGGGCCGTGTGGAGGGGTAGCTGGGAGAAATGAAGGACCCTTTTCCACCAGACTTGACTTTTCTACACAGTGAATGCTCCTACTAAGCTTGAGTTCGAGCGAGATCGCTTGAAGCGAGTTCAACCTGATCTGGGGGAAGGGATCTAGAGAGAAGTTGAGCTGGTGCGAGTTTTTTCGCTACTATCACACACTGCACTATTAACACATCGGTTGTATATCGATATCCAAAGAATTGAATGAAGAAATTTAACATCGTATTTCAATGATTATTTTGACCACCATCGTCAAAATAATCATTGAAAAATCGAAACTGTCTGACCATATTACTTAGAATTTAATAAAAGGTTAAAGGTTTTCTAGCTAACATGTTAGATAACAGCTAATAACTTCATTAGACACGGGTCAGTTACTCCGTTATAGTGGCATAGGTAACTTCCGAAATATCAAGAACACACACTAATATACTTACATGGTACCCCGTGTCTAAACAGTAAAACGTTACCATGTTCCATCTCTGTCCCGCAGGCTGGTCGGAGGACGAGGGCGAGCGAGACACGCACTACCGGCTAACTCTGACTAAGATGTCCGCGCGGCACAGCGACCAGTACATATGCGCGTCGCCCGCCGGACACACCAACACCGTGCAGATTAAAGTTGTTAGTGAGTTTGCTAGATTAACATATCTATTCTCAAACTACAACATAACCAAATCTAGTGGGAAGTGGGAAATCTCCCATTACGAGTTTTAGTAACCATTCGATGTGTATACCTACTAACTACGGAGAGGTTGTGCACGCGCCAAAAGTGAACCATTGAAACGAGTCAAGTGGCTTGAGTTTTTATAGTTGCGCACCAGCAAGAGAGAGACATAGACGTGAGAATGAGCTCCTGCCACCCGCGTGAGATAAAGAAGAACTTTAATTTCCTAAAAACGAGAGTGGCAATGATGTAATGATTATTAACACAGGTTTTATGAAAACGACGGCTGCCTTTAAATTTATTTTCCTTCACCAAAAAACAAATGGCAATAATTTGCTTCACTTGACGAAAATGGGAACTTTTGTGGGCCTGAATTTTGATAGTATTTGTTATCTGTCAATTGTACACGTCTTTCCTCGTTTCATGTCTCCAGGCGTCCTATGCCCCGCGCTGAAGATCTCATCCCCTCGCGTTCGGCAGTTCGCGCAAGGCACTCGACTGGGCCACACGGTGCACTTTAGCTGCCAGCCGGGCTTTCACCTCAACGGCTCTGCGGTCCTCATATGCGGAGCTGACGGTAAAGAAATTTAAACAAAAAGGAACCGACTTTACTTAGGCTCCTTCACCTTTCCAAAAGCACATGACTGAGCTACTGTAACAAATCACTAGAATATTTGAAGAGTTCCCTCGATTTCCCCAGGATCCTATCGTCAGATTCTGACCTGATGACAATGGGACCAAATGTCAGGTAACTTTCAAACAAAAAATAATTATCCAAATTGGTCTACCCGTATTCAAATAATCGGCGTACATCCATAAAAAGTTGCGGATTTTTGGTTATATCTAACTTCTATTAACAGTATAAACCACGAGTCTTAAAGAAACACTTCATGTCTATATTATAAATAAACAGTCAAACCAACGTTGGCGGGGATTACTCTTTCGACAGCTTACTCCGATGACAGCACTGTCTACTAGATAGATAGGAGATGCGTAGCGTAGTTTATGTGAGCATGCTACATTATGCCCTGATATATTAAGTCACACAAGACCCAAACCCAATCATAATAGTAGATTGTTAACCAAGGGTTTAAAGTGAACCCTCGAACTATTGGCGCTCTCACTTCGTTCGAGCGCCAGAAATATCTCAGGTGAAATGGGTAATTTAACCCGAGTTAAACACTCTGCTTTTCATTTCGACTGTGAGGAAAGTACAATGCCACGCGCACATTTTATAAAATTGGTATAAAGAATAATCTATAAAAATGTTAAGTAAAATTTGAACAATTTGAAAAAGACAAATTCAATGTTTTGCCGGTGGTCGGGGAGCAGGGCATCCGGGTTGGCACCGGCTCAATCCACAATTAACACAGCTAATTACTTTCCACCCTAGAGATGGAAAAGCAATTTTCCACCCGGCTATCTACCCAGGAAAATAAAACTTTCCGAACAGGAGAGATGAAAATCAAATGAACTCCCTCTATTCTAGGAAACTGGTCGTCGCTGCCCCCCACATGCGTCGAGACCTTCTGCCCCGTGCTCAACGCGCTCGGGCCGCACCTGAGCGTCGTCGAGTACAACTCGTCGTACGGCGGGCGAGCCGTGTTCCAGTGCGCGTGGGGCTACCGGCTCGTAGGGCCCCCGGGGCTCGAGTGCGAGCAGGACGGCGTGTGGAGCGGCGACATCCCGCGCTGCACGCGTGAGTGAGACGCACATACTTTGTTACAGTCACGTGTCGAGTACAAATCGTCGTACGGCGGGCAAGAGACTGTCCAGGGTGTGTAGCCAACGTGCCATTCGTTAACGCTCCGTAGCGTATCGTAGTCACCTCTCTCTATCACTCTTACATGTTAGTGCGACAGTGACAGTTGAGTTTTGTTCGCTACGGAGCGTTAACGATTGGCACGTTGGCTACGCACCCTGTGCGTGTGAAGGTATCGGCTCGTAAGGCCCCCGCGCTGCACGCATGAGTGAGATTGATATATTCCTAACAAACCCTTACAACTATGTAGACATAGACATACGATCTGGTTGTTTTATTTTTATTGATGCTTTTCATGTGGAACAGTTGCGTAATATCTCACAAAACCACAGCTTCTTAATACATTGTGTGCCCGAAATCCGCTAACCACTTTATGTAAGGCGGTTTTTTGTACCTACGAAGCGGGAAAACGGAGCGTAGCGAAATACGACACCGAAAGTTAAATTTATCATTGTGGAAATATTGTAAATGGTCCAAATACATTACGTTGCTCGTACTCGCATTTTTTTCTGAAGGACGAATACTTCCCGAAAAAGTTAGCGCGATAGCAGCTAGCCTGTCCATTAGCAGTTGCTATAAAACACATTTTTTTCCAGCCATATACTGCCCCGACCCGATAGTGCCAGCGAACGGTCGCCTGCTCACACAATCATCCGCTAAACACGGGAAATATCCAGTCGGCGACCTCGTCATATATTCCTGCGAAGACGATTACGAAATGGTGGGAGAGTCATCAATCGTTTGCACAGAGAATGGATTCTGGTCGCATCCACCACCTTTCTGCCTGCAGCCCTCGGAGATCAGAAAAACGGATACTATATATATTGAGAATACTACGCTCGTGCATATTGAGGAGTAAGCCGTGTTGTGTACTAGTCTAGTAGCTGCAGAGGTATTTAGAGTGCTAAAGTAGAGGAAATAATCGTGCCGTGCCGTGTTTCATGCTAGAGGAAGCATATTTGGGTATATTCCAACATATGTAGGGTACAAATGGAAATGACTCGTGAGGGAAAATCTACTCCCACCTGTCCCCCGACGGGCACAGTTAGGAATACACTCATGTTGGCACGGCCGGCGTGTACTGCGGGTCCCACAATGATAACAATTTATAGTTACTGGTCTTGGGCAATAAACAGAGCGCCTACCGCGAACTTCGAAAATCGACTATCAGCGTCTCTATCGCTCTTGCTGATACGAGCGACAGAGAGGCCGATAGATGAACGATGAACGAAACGGTTCGCTGTAAGACCTCGGGAAAGAACATCTGTTACAGGTTACATAGATGCTAGAGAGAACGTGTACAGTCTAAGTAAACACAAAGAGATGCATCCACTTTTGGACCTTATTATAACGCAATAAGGTGAAAAAGTGAATACATCTCTTTACAACTTCACGTCTACTAAATCAGCCTGTATGATGATCCTCTTGAAAGAAGCGTTGAGTTGTATAGATTTTATTGTTGGTTACTTTCAAGAGAATCACGCTGCAACGATAAAACAGCAGTTTCAACCTTATTCAAACCGGTAAATGGGACGCTATATCCAACGAATCCTTGATATGAACTATAATCCGCGTGATCACTGTTACTGGAGCAAGTGAAGGCTCTGCTCCATATAAAACAGTATGCTCTTGTGCTAGTGTAGTGCAATTTAGTTTGCGAGTAGCTTGGTTACCCTCGCCAGTTAGATGCGCCGTGTGCACTCGTCTTTAAAAACCGATAGTAGAGACAAGCGTTATTTTAATGTACATATTTATCGTTTAGTTTTGAATATACCCGTGTCTTTAAATCGGGCTATGACACTTGTGTACCAGTCAGATTGTTTCTTTTACTTGGCACTGGGGTGACTCTAGCTCTACTCTGGTAGCAGAAACATACCTACTAGAATAAGCCAAAGATGTATTCCTGTTTATGCTTTGTTGTTGTTGTTGGTATTAGTTGTAGTTGATCATGTTTTTATTTATTGATTAAAGTATTGTGTACTGATATTATAATTGTTTTAGTATGTACTCCTTCAGCAGTGTCCAGATTACGCGCCGCACGTATGTTTGCAGCAAATGCGCGAAATGTGGACGTGTTTGCCGCGCGATAATCTGGACACCACATTTTAGTTTATCTCCTAGCTTTATTAAGATTGTTTTTATTCAGTACAAAAAATAATCCGAATTCTCTTTTTAGTGACCTAATAATTAATGTTTTCACTTCTAATTCCATAGTTACAAAGACAAAAGCTCTCCGTTCCATCCGCTTCAAAGCTATGTTCCGTGAGTGCTCCAAGTCCAACTGAATAAATGAAGGTAGGTAAATAAATACAGACAGATATATTGAGGCAGCAATATTTATTATCCAGTAAAGGCACACATTTTAATTGAACACGCACATTCCTGGGTACAAATTAAAAAATTGGTAGTTATAGCCAGTATAGACTATCAGCTAAGTCATTTAGATGCGGAATGAGATCAATTATTTAATTACAACTGCTACTATTTAGTAGTAATAAGCTGACTCTAGGTAGATGTTTCTTCTAGATGTAGAAATGTAATATAATATAATAGACAAAATGACAACCGTAATAAAATTTAGAACTTATTTTGTGGTTTGTCATCTGTATTTGACCAAACATTCGTGTTCCATCTTTAGTTAAGGAAAGTGGCGCGCGCGAGCACACTAAGCCAACCCAAAACACAAAATGAATTGGCGCTTTAACTGGCGTGTGTTTTAAAACAACGGTGGTACGATACACATCGAATAAGTAGACTTAATATTGACACCCAGCCCTAGTCTATACCTTATGAGTTTTTTTACAATTGTAACATACCTTAAATATGCTTTATGCTTATAGTAGTTTTATACGTAGGTTCATCAGTCACCGGTTATAGTATTTTCCTACACGAAGGCCGCAAAATTATGTGACACGCTCTTATTTGTAAGGCCATAAGAGCATGTCACATATTTTTCCGGCCTTCGTGTAGGAAGATAATATTGCTGGTGACTGTACCTATATTATTAATGTCATAAGATTCAATAACGAGATAACGTAGGGTTATAAAGAAATATAGCATTTTAACACTGATTTTTCACTAAGTATTCTTAATACTAGAGTGTACCCTAGAGAAAATTATCGAAAGTAGATGCGCTCGCGTTCAAGTTGAACATTATAAATAGTAGGTAGGTACCTGAAGTCATCTGCAATTATCATACAAAACAAACGCCGCAAAAATATTGTTACAATCAAAATAAATAAATTACAGAATAAACTTCAGTAATACTTACATATACTAAGGTAATTAAGTTTGTTTTCTCTGATATGAGAAAAATGATAAAGGGGGAAAATATAATAATAGCTACTGCATAGTATAAAATCTAAACATAAATCAACAATATTGATCTAGACGGGCCATTTAGCATACGTTATTCAAGATTAATATAGACGACATCTCTATATTGAAATAGACTTACATACAGTTATATAGTACTCGTACCTGAGGCATAAATATTTAGCGGTTTGCAATAAAAACAAACACAAGATAGATTCAGAACTCTCGAAAAACATTAGGTAGCTAAGTATGTTTATACAATTTCAACTGAACTAATTTAATTAAAGGATCAATAATTTATTAGTTCCGTTAAAATAACAAAAGCTAAACCTACATCTTTTCATTTCGTCAGTCTTTTCTCTATGCACACATGCGCTAGGGTACAGTCCCCGACAATATTATCTTAACTTACTAATATTATCGCAACGTAAAGCGCAAACATATCTGACAGTCTTATTTGTGTATATTTTTTCGGCCTTCGTTGTGCAAGATATGCTGCAGGTTACTCGTACCTAATTGGTTTCTTTTATATCTTAAGCCTTTGTTACATTTGTCCTAGTTAGCTTCCTAAATGATTAGTCACTAAATTTGGTCAAGTACATTGACTATGAAAACCAGTTAGGACACAAAAAAAAAAGTAAAGTGTAACAGAGCTCTTAGTCTTACGCAGTCTCCCGCGGTTCTGGCACGTTAAAGGGACTCGCATGTAGGGGCTTTTATGCTACCGTTGTTATACATTTAGCTCCTCGGCTTTATCGTCACGGTAAAATGTGACGATATCGTCGTTGTTCACGTTAAAGTATAAAAGCGACCATTCTGTACCATCGTACACCAATTAAGTGACCATTCATTAACCTTTTTACAACGAGATAATAAATGGTATAAATAAAACCAGTGGTTTTGAGTCTCTCGCTGTTAGTATCTTAGTATGTACAGTCGCCATCAGATATATCGGAGCGAGCCAGGTGGACTCATATATCTGAACATGCACGATATCGCCTTGACGATAGAAGCGTTATTCAGATATTTGTGTCCACCTTGGCCGCTCCGATATATCTGGTGGCGACTAAACTAGTATTCAATAAAACAAAAGCAGGCAAGAGCTAAGTTTTCGCAGCCTGTGAAATACAGATGCACTTGGCATCTTCCCAAACAGTTCAGTTCAAGGCTTTTTAAATTACTTCCTTTGTCTTGGCAACATCTAGACCAATATAAACGTATATAATGTAAATATACAAACGAAAACTTAAGAACTAAGAAATATATTTATAAGATAAATACTTAAGTATTTTTACCAAACTTTGAAGACATCACTGCGTAAAGCTATATTATCTAAATACAATGTACCTACTTATTCACTTTTTTTTTATTTGAGTATAATATTAGAAGATCTATCTTTATAATGGCGTTCATATAGAATCTCTATTCTATAGGTAGCTACAAATATTATAAATGTGAAAGTAACTAGGTCTGTGTTAGAAATGGTTAATGGGGATAAGGACGTATGATGCTTTATATAACAGAAATTATCCCTTCTGGAGGACAAAATTTAAATTGCTCTAATTGAATGTTTGTCATTACATCGGCGCATTCAAAGACGCGTGAAAAAGTAAGTGATTAATATGTATTTTTTTTTTATACTACGACGGTGGCAAACAAGCATACGGCCCGCCTGATGGTAAGCAGCTACCGTAACCTATGGACGCCTGCAACTCCAAAGGAGTCACATGCGCGTTGCCGACCCTTTACAAAAAGGAGGATTCACTGTGTTGACGACTAAAGGAACAAGAAGGTCCCTCATCGTCAACACACTCCTCTTTGAGCTCTTTGGCAACCTTACTCACCAGCAGGAACACAACACTATGAGTAGGGTCTAGTGCTATTTGGCTGTGGTTTTCTGTAAGGTGGAGGTACTTCCCCAGTCGGGCTCTGCTCCAGATTTGAGCGATGACATTCGCTGAACGTGCCCTACCACACTTAGCGAGATGCCATTCGCAGTGCCCATACCTCTCTTTTTGGCGTAGTTTAAGGACATACCCAGGTCCGGACGTAGTTTAAGGACATACCCCGGGATCCGAGTCGGGGGTATTTTCAGGTTTTCTTAATAGCATCATTAATAAACAGGTCTGTAAGACGTAGCTTAGGCACACTCCTCTGAGAGAAAGTGCGCCCACTTCAAACAGCCTTTAACCGTTTGATCGGTACCTCCTAATAAAAATACACAACATTTAAAAAAATAGGTAAATAGTGTGTTTAAATAAATATATTCGACTGAATTTTCGCAACTCTTTGTACTCGGACAAAAGGACAATCTAATTTAAATATAAAAATATAATCTAACAACCAAGTCGCTATGAATGATGAAGGACACGTGTCGATGCATATCAGAAAACATTAGTTACCTATATACTCGTAAGTTCAATTTGGTATCTGCCTGTCAGTGTCAGCATTTACGACATTCAATTTTATCGCGTAACCGAGACCACACTTGCAATGCAATAATATCTTCCAGGCAGAACGAGGGCCGCAAAAATTTGTGACACGCTCTTATGGCTCCACAAATAAGATTGAGTATAAGAGATTTCTATGAGTGTTAAACATTTGACATCAATTTTCAAGTTTGATATGCATCGCCACAAATGTCTACGTTTACAATGTTTGACACGGTATACAATACATAAAACAAATCGCACTTAGCATTGCTAACTCATGCGGCCAAACAACGTCTCATACGTCGTAACGCATGCGTTTGAAGTCTCATGGCTTTACCGCATGCGTTGGCACCACGTCTCCGGCAGTCTGCGTCATACATGGCTAGCGTTGCGTGCCGCAATCTTTATGTGTAGATATCCACGCACGCAAGTGGTGTACCTACTGCAAATGGAGCCGGAGAAGTGCTGCATACGCATGCGATGTGCATCGATCTTAAATTTGCGCGTTATGTACGGGTCCCGAACCAAACACAAATGAAAAGAAACGGGAGAGCCAACGCCATACACAATCCCGCCCGCAGAAAAGAAGTACAAGAGGCCAGACCTTGGCCCGCCAGGCAAAATATAAATTGACCCCTGATCTAAATGATCGATTTATTTTACAACAAAAAGATGCGAGTTTGCATAATACAGCCGAGTCTATATTGTATTCTAATCAGTCTTACATTAGGCACCGAATATTTTAACAAAATAGCACGCGAGAAGAAACTTATACCTATGTATAAGTTGTATCTATATACAAAGTAACACCGTGTAGGTATTACCTAAACACTAGGGTTTTTGTACAAAAATTAGGTATATATTTAAAGCAAAAGGAGACTTTTGTTATAATTATGGAATAAAGTTTACCTATTATTTTGACAAAAACGGGACTTAATCGCGTACACTTACTTTTATTATTTTCGTGACGTTTCGAGCGTGCCGTAACGCTCGTGGTCGCAGGCAGACGCTCGAAACGTCAGGAAAATAATAAAAGTAAGTATACGCGATCAAGTCCCGTTTTTGTCAAAATAATGAGTGAAAATCGTGTAAGTTTAAATCAGTATAAAGTTTACCCGTTTGAATATACAGGTAGGTTTTTTTTCTTAGATATTGATATTTATTCATGTTTAAATACCAATCGATTGATATATTCCAAGGCCAACTAAAACAAAGAGTTTTAAGTATAAGTACAGCAATTTTGCATCAAAATATTTCAAGATCCTTGTTCTCAAATAAGATCACTTGTTTTACAGAATATCAAATTGACAACATTTTGGTTGGATGATTGTAATTTTTTCTTCTTCTATAGTTAAAAAATATAAACGTGTTTCATGTTATTGGCAAGGCAATGAACGTGGGTTCGTGACCCATGAGTCCCATGACTTATCTAAAACTAAGAAATAGCATTGTCCGTTCATAACAGCCTCATTAACTTTGTTTACAATGTTTTACTTTTAATGAAAGACTTGACATTGAAAGTAATCTATTACGTCAACGTCTGTAAATGCCGATGCCGGGTCGGGTACACATTCATGCACAAATAGTTATCCACATACATTTTAGTACGTTTTACATACGTTTTTGTAGTTGTTGTAGATTATTCTAAAACTGATTAACTTTTAAGTGTTTGTTTTAATCTAAATACATAAATTATTTTAATATTAATATCTATGACAGAATAAGCCATAATTTATTTGACACATGAAAGGAAGAGACATAATTAACGAAATTTATGGCCTGTTTCACAATCTTCAGTTAAAGCATATCTGTCAGATAAGTTTTTGCTGTCCTTTTCTTTTATATGACTGGAGAAAAGGATAGCAATAATTTTAACTGGCAGATAAGTTTATCTGGAGATTGTGAAACAGGCCCTTAGCCACATTTCGTGGCCTCTCGATTGACAATTGCCAACGCTGATCTTTCGGTGTTTTCCCATCTGTGCCCGCCAGAGACAGATGGGAACAGGATTTTCTTAAATAATTCCTATTTGTACCCGCTATAGCGAACGTAGCGAAGGCAAGTAATCCACCAATCTTTCGATGCAACCATGTAAGTCCACACAACATGAAGGGCTAAAATGTATTGCTGTTCAAGGTTCAAGGCACGTTTGTAAAGGCTCGAATTGGCTAGGTGGCGCCGCCTGGTGGCCAAGCTAGGAAATAGCATAAGTCAGCCTATAGTACCTAACTTACGTTATAATTTATAACAATGTTCTTTAGGGAAATAAAGTTTAAATGCAATTTTATTACCTAGGTATTATTTAGTTAATTTATGTTTTGTTTTTAAAAGCTATAAGATAAGTTAAGAAATATATCACTTTTTTCGCTCCGAGTATTCATTTCATACGTGTAGGTATTATTTATGAAAAATTATAAATTTCGGGTTCATTCATACAAAAGTCTCGGGGTGGTACTTAAATAGTTTAAATACCTACTCGTACTTGACACTTGACAACAAGTTCTTATTGTTTGTTATACCTAATAGTGACTAATGAGATGACACCGTCGGGAATAAAACACCTTCCACGTCAGGCGTAATAATATGTTTTATAATTCCAATAAACACTTTGGAAACAAGTTTGCTTACTTCCCGTGGTCCTTGACCATCGTCCCTTTTGACCATGGAGTCAATACGCTCCTGCCTGAATGATGTTTGCATCTTACGCATTGTAAAACATAGCTCGTTATCAAATGCAATAGAGTTCAATGTCGCACCAAGAACACTGATTATAAGCGGTCAAGGAGTCGATACAATTGCTAGAATTACTTGGAGGCGACTCTAATGACGTTGATAGCATGAGGAAATGCACTGAATTAATGCATTTCTAAATATGTATATTACATTATACCTACAATAATTTAAACATTAATTTGCAAAGAAATAGACTAAAGTTCATACCATAAAATTTTTCATTTGTTAGTAGTTAGTACGTACCCTAAAAACATAAAACATTTAGTATTTTTCTAAATTAAATCTTATTAGTACACAAAGGTTAAAGGTACCAACAGATAAAATTTACTCAAGAGATTAATGGCCTGTTTCACAATCTCCAGTTAAAGCATATCTGTCAGATAAATGTTTGCTGTCCTTTTCTTTTATATGACTGGAGAAAAGGATAGCAAAAATTTTAACTGGCAGATAAGTTTATCTGGAGATTGTGAAACAGGCCCTTAATGGTTTAAAGCCTAAGTAATTTGTTTTTTTTGACAGTGAGTTTGCAGCTATAAGCTATTATTTGTGAGGAAATATAAATCTGTCAAGTTAATCTACTTTGCCTCACTCATAATTAGTTGGATTATGTTGTACAGTCGAGGACAAAGAGATGTATACACTTTTGGACCTTATTGCGTTGTATTAAGGTCCAAAAGTGTATACATCTCTTTGTCCTCGACTGTACCTATACACAGTGTTTTTTTAAATTTCCGTTAATTTTAGCATATGGTTAGGGATGATTAAGGAATGAATTGCATAGCTTTTTTTTCATACCAAATAATTAATTTTAAATAAGTCACTCTTGTAACTAGGGATACATATAAAAGCATATTTTATTGACTTAACACACAGCCGAGTCATTATGAAGTAGTGTTTCAGACTAAAATAATAATTAAATGTACCAAGTTAACACAAGAAAGATAAAAAATAACTTTTGATCATCTGAGAAATGGAGCTAATTAGGATACTGGTGTCTATGAATGATTAACTAAATTTAAGCTCAGGAATGTACCCTTGATATTAACGGAACTTAAAAAAACAGGTTGTGTTATTTATCAAATTTCAAAATCAATTACAAATGTTTAAATCTAATTATAGATCATTCAGATCAAAATTTCTAATATTAAATAAAAAGCGAAAAACACAAGTCATACAATTTCAGTGAATCAGCAGAACAGTTGCCACCTGCCTGCCTGCCTGCCTGCTCTTACTGCATATCATTACTTGCTTAAATTACAGGTACTAAGACTCCCACACAATAATTGTCACTACAACTAAAGACAGGCAGACAGATCATAATATACGTTTAGACCACCGGCCTTTTGCATAATAGCGCAATCATTGGAGCATTTGCCTTACAGAAGGTGGAGTAGAAAATGTTTTAATGGTTATTGGTAGGCTATAGGGTGGTATTTAAAATACTAGATTTGAGACCTTGAGGGGGGGGGGGGGGCGCGGCCTCCATCTTGGTTTAAAGGTGCCAATAGTCCGTTTTTGAACCTTGGCGCTTAAATGGTTATCAGTATGCCTAAAATGTCTATGGAACGTATGAAGAATATAAAATTGTCTACATTATTTCCATACACAATACATCTGTAAGTCTTACAGATATAAAGATACAGGGGGTGAAAAAGTGTATATTTTCTGGTATCATAAGAATTTTATTTATTAGCTTCAAAGTTTTGTGCTTCGAGATAAGGAAATGAAGTCTCTACCACAGTTTTGTCATCTTCTAATGATTTTTTAAAAAGATATTCAAAAGTTGATTTTTTTTTAAAGAAAGTGCTTAAAAATATTTTTATTTTTTAAACTTCATATAACTGTCAAGTTATTATTAAAACATCGTATAGGCTTTAGCATTTTTTACATAATGCTTGAACAGTTGACTTTATGACAAAAATGTCTACGAGAGTTATAAAGACTCAATTTTTTTTTGTATTTGTATTTATTCTGTACGTCTTATAGATAAGTTACAGGAAGGAAAATATTACTCATACTCATTTTTTATACTTCTCGTAGACATTTTTGTCATAAAGTCAACTGCTCAAGCATTATATAAATAATAACTTGACAGTTATATGAAGTTAAAAAAAATAAAAATATTTTCAACCACTTTCTTAAAAAAAAAAAATTTCTTGTATGAAAGCATGTATGTTTTTTGTCAAATCTAAATTAATTATACCCGAATTGATCGAAAGCTATACCTGACAACGCCTAGTAGTATTTTAGGATGAGTAATAGAACATTGATTTTGTGTGTGAGACTTAGTACTTTCACCCCCTCTATAAGCGCTCTAGGGGTGAATTCAACTATTGAATATCTTTTAAAAGAATCATTAGAAGATGACAAAACTGTGGTAGAGACTTCATTTCCTTATCTCGAAGCACAAAACTTTGAAGCTAATAAATAAAATTCTTATGATATAAGAAAATATACACTTTTTCACCCCCTGTATCTTTATATCTGTAAGACTTACAGATGTATTGTGTATGGAAATATTGTAGACAATTTTATCTTCTTCATACGTTCCATAGACATTTTAGACATACTGTGCATGCTCCGCCCCCTCAAGGTCTCAAATCTAGTATTTTAATAACCACCCTATAGCCTACCAATAACCATTAAAACATTTTCTACTCCACCTTTTGTAAGGCAATGTATGGAGATGATTCCCCAATGATTGCATTATAACAACTTGTAACTAATATTATTAGCGGAAGTCTCTTTCTAATAAAAGAAATTGGAAAGAGACTGCCGCTAATATTATTAGTTACAAGTGGTTATGCAATCGGCCCCAGAGTTCTATTTAAATATATACAAAACAAAACATGGACACAAATACACTGGTATGAAATGAATTAAATGGTTAGAACTATCTACTCAAAATTATCCTCTGTAAATGTGAAACACAAACATATATTTTTTTGACACCAATCTTTCATCACACTGCACAATGTTCACTTACACACCTTAATTGATGTATTTCTGATCACCCAAAATGCGATTGAATAAGGCGGCATTGAAATATGATTTCCATACTTTATGTGGATGGGCTCAAGTTCAGGTATGGACGATTCAAAATATAATGGCCACCCATTTAATAAAATTGTCTTAGATTGCCTATTGTTTGATGGAGCATGCATAATATACTCATCAATTGACAAATCTTTTCCATGCAAAGCCGTTCCATTTAGTAGAAATTTTGCTTTAGCCATTTCTAAATTCACTGCAAAAATAGTCACTGCTGTTGTGTCATTGGTATATTTTCTGTTTGTGCAATGTGCATACATTCGCTGGAAGCGTGAGCATTTACAGTTGACTCGTAACACCTTGTTACCAACTAATCTCTTGTAGATGACACTCACCCACCAATCTGGGAGAGGGTCCAACTTCTTATCTACCAGACTATAGTTGCCTCCAAAGAAACTCTGTCTTACAACTGTTGTGACATTGTAGGTAGCTGCTAGACCTAGCTTGTCTAACCATAGTGGACTGCCTGCATAAGAGTCTGAGAGGCCCGGGGCTCCTCCACCATATGAACTACTAGTCTCTGTCAGCCACATTGGTATATTTTTATATTCTGTTGTATTGTCATGCATAGTTTTTAATTGGCTTTTTAGTAAATCAAAGGTGTCAGGATTCCAAAAGTCTTCTAACTTAGCAGTTCTGCTGTTTAAATAATATTGATGCCATGACCTGGCATTGATGTAGTCAGAGCCATTTGTAAGGAAGTCAACCATATAGCGCAGACATTCTGGCCGGCTCTCCTGTGGTCTTGTTGTGTCAGGGCCAACTAGCATAGAGTGCTTATAGCGGTAATGGTTGAGGAGCTTACGGAGGTGCTTGAAGTCTTGAGCTAAGGCTTTAGGCGAGATACTCACATTAAAAACATGGTGAAAGGAATTAGGTTCATTACCAAGCTGCCAGTCAATGTGGTGGTATTTTTGTTTGGAGTATTCCAATAGCTCAATAGCGTTTTGATCGTACCAACCACTCTCGTTGCGTAGTAATACATTTAGGGTAAACAGGAGCCTCATTCTTGTGGCCTTGCAAAACTCATTGATCTCAGTCCATTTTTTGCCTGTCATTATGAAGAAGGGGTGGGGCTTGCTGCATAAAATTTGGATCGAGGAACAGACGGATTTGGAGTAGTTTTTGGTGCACGGTAGATCGCAAGACGTACCAGGAACGACGTCGTCTTTGCTGAATATGAGTCGGTCGGACATAGTGCCGCCAAGGCGGAGCCGTGCGGGCGCAAGCGCCGCAGCCAGTTTTCTGAACCTCGGCTTTGTAAAGTCTATTGTGTCATACTTCTCGATCTCAGATGTGTCGATGCCGACGCTCAGGAACTCGTTGGAAACTACCACTCTTACCGACTGCTCGTCCAGCGTAACGTAGCATCTCTCGTGTGCGTTTAGGTTGTAGAACAGCACCAAAAGTCCCACGTTGCAACATGTTACAAACACACAAACACCGACCAAGCGTCTATTCGAGAGCATTTTGGAAACTTTTCAAAACTGATTACTTATGCACAAATAGCTTGTTTGAATTTATAGTGCACTGTTGTTTAACATATTGATCTGGAATACAACTAGCTATTTCAGTGGCGACCGGCTGGCGCCTGCTGGGCTGCAGTTAGCGGCCGAACTGAAGCTTTGAAAACTACCGAAAAGTCTTAAAGTTTCGTCTTTCGATTCGACATTCGACAGTGAAACAGATACGGCTGCCTGTCACTAGTGAGTAGTGTCGGCATTCGGCATTCGGCAAAATGCAGTGTTGCCAGAGCACTACCAGCTAAAAGTACGGTCGTGTGTCAAAAAAGGTACGATTTTGGCCAAAAAGGTACGATTTTTATTTAGTTCTACAAAATCGCCACAAATAAGATCAGGGTGGTATTTTATTGATGTACGAGTTATAATTTAGCTATTTGTCTCTTATTCTAACAATCATATTCAGTGCCCGGAATTAGGTGAGCTAAAATACCTAAAGTTCGCGAGAGGACATAATATAGAGTGGTTACAACCGGATGAAAATAATATTTTATTTGGATTCCGGGTATTCGATATTCATCCGGGCACTGCAAGTAATAGTCGTAATGATGAAAAATGGTTACATTGCAGCCATAAAGTTATCATTATAATAATAAGATTACTAATTTAAAATATATGTCACATTTTCAGATTTATTATTATAATGTTAACTTTATGGCTGCAATGTAACCATTTTTCCTCATTACGACTATTACTTGCAGTGCCCGGATGAATATCGAATACCCGGAATCTAAATAAAATATTATTTTCATCCGGTTGTAACCACTCTATATTATGTCCTCTCGCGAACTTTAGGTATTTTAGCTCACCTAATTCCGGGCACTGATCATATTCGTTAGAAATACATAGCTAAACATTGAAATTGTAAAGGTAACTTCTGTGGACTACGATCAGCGGGCCTACCGCGAACTTAGAGAATTCAACCAACCGGAGTCGCCATTGACAGGCGTTCCCTTCTGCCGAAAACATATGACCAGTAGTCATACACATTTATGGACTGACGTTTATGTGACGTAGCTATTTGTACGGTACGTACGAATAGCTATACATTTAACGTTCCCCTCCCCCGCAAAAAAGGCAGACTTTTTTGTATAGAAAATGACAGACATGGCTACTCCATCCGGGTTGAATTATCTAAGACCGCGAACGTCGCATATAAAACGGGCATTAGACATTACAATTTGTAGGACCCAATCTGTCAGGTTGGGAGGTGTACTAAGAGGTAGGGCCCTTAGGGAGCTGAAGGAGGGGCGAGGGAGGCAGGGTACACAACAGATTGGGCCCTATTAATTGCAATGTCTAATATTCGAAATTTCGTTGTCTCCCTGGCTACCGCACTTGCTTATACGAGCAAAAGAGACGCAAATAGCGAGGTTTCGAAGTTCGCAGTAGGCCTCTGGTAACGATATTAATCGAGTGCTGATGCCTAGAATACTCTCATGGCAAACTCGGGCCAATGTGAATGGAGGTAAGTGACGGCCTACCCGCACGTGGACACAGATTAGTGACTACACATTGGTGACTATTTCTGCTACTTTGATCCCATATTTCTGTGACACAGTCTAGTGACAGTTAATGTGACACGTGACGTTATAGTGGTATAAAATAATTATGATTGAATACAGTGACCACATATTAACGAGATAACACGCTCGATATTCATTACGATGCACATTCTATTTCATTAAATTTAAACTTTCGTGAGACATATTATCACTATAAAATATAAAGGTTACACTCACGTCACTTTAGTCACGTGACGTGACGTGTAAAGTGACGTGAGTGTAACTGTTATATTTTATAGTGACATTCTAGATCGTTAATTTTAGGATTTCTAGATATTATTGGTTCATGACATGAACTACGATCAATACGTGTGATTGGCGCTGTAAAGTATAATTTTAGTATGCTTTTGCCGGGTACGCTATAAAGTACGATTTTTAGTACAGATTTTCGCCGGGTAGGCTAAATAGTACGGTTTTAGTACGGTTTTCCGCAGGGTACGTTAAAGGTACGCAGAGGTCCAAAATAGTACGTAAAATCGTACCAAAAGGTACGGTCTGGCAACACTGGCAAAATGAAAGACATGACACTCATGACATGACAGACATGACACAACGGGGCTACCAGAATCAAAATATGGCAGTATGGCGTGGTATGGCTTGTGCTTTTTGCAATTTAGAGGATATATTTTATTAGTAGGTTGTCTTTAGTTTATAGTTATTTATTACTTTTTCTCTTATTTTGGGTGTTGTAATATCCTTTCCGTTTTTAAATAAATAACCCCCTTTCCCTTACTAATAATTTAACTTTATAATCTGGCCAGCCAACGAACGCAGTAGCAATGTACATCGAACTAAAATATAGCAACACTAGGGCGAATCGAACAACTGCACTGCTCCATAGAAAAACAGCAATGTATATCGAACTATCATTTTTTTTCCAAGTTGGCTGCACTGGCACGGTTGCTTTCGCACGTCACTGTAGTTAGTTCTAAATTCGTAAATTTAACTGCATTAATAAAATCATTGAAAACTCGGACTCTCATATATGTACCTATAATTATGACTTTTCAATAAATAAGGTGCGATGAAATTAAAATAACCAAAATATAAAAAGGAAAGAAGATATAGAGATCATGGAGAGGTGGAGATCATGCGGTCAAAATACAATAGAAATCAAGAATTGAAATCCAGGAAGGAAACAAACATTGAATGCTGAAATCATAAGTCCGGCGAGGAAATCGAGTATATCTACCAGAAAATACAACTTTTCAGTTTAGTATGGAATCGGATTAGCTGCATAATCTATACGAATAAAAGTGTAATGCATATTACTCAGTAATACTCTCTATTAATTATGATTTCCTTTCGTCATTCGTTTATAAGATTATTTTAGGTATATTTATTGTGTGAAGTGTATTATAATTAATAAACGCACGAGAGATTTTGGTGTTTATTTATTTTATACATAGCTTAGGGATATGAAAGGAAAAATTAAAATAATTTGATAAAAATCTAAAGGTAGCGGGGTGCTTGTTGCTTGTTAAATCTGATGTTTATCGCTTTGTGACAATAGTGAGCACCATCCTATGCAACAAATGTTAATGGACTTCATTTGGCACCAGTTTTCGCTTTGATTTGTTCGATTTATATACACTGCACTGAAAGAAAGAACTTCAAATGATAATTCTGTACAAAACTGCATAACCTCAAAGCCATATTTATCACGCCAATTTGATTATACCTGCAGGAGGTAGATACATTTATATCTTAGCTAAGCTTTGTTAGTACATTTATTGAACGGATATGGCAGATACCACATTAATAAATAATAAAATACGCAACCTGAAACGTAAAAACGTAAGTAAACAAAACTAACTTTTTAAAATAAAAATGTTACATGCCACAGATAAAACGCAAATTATGCACAATTTTCGAATTATTCAAAGACAGGTGTTGCCAACTAGCGATTTTTCAAATTTGCCGCGCTTTTCTACTGACAGAAATGGTTTGCCAGACTATAACTGCGTTTGTTGGCTGGCCAGACTATAAACAATATATAGTCTGGCAAACCATTTCTGTCAGTAGAAAAGCGCGGTAAATTTGAAAAATCGCGGGTTGGCAACACCTGTCTGAATAATTCGATAATTGTGCATAATTTGTGTTTTATCTGTGGTCATGTAACTTTTTAAATTTAAAAAAGTTAGTTTTGTTTACTTTCATTTTAATGTTTCAGCACGCCTAGCACGTCTTGCAAGAGCGACTTAAGCCGCGAGTAGGGAAAACCTTCCCGCGCCTGTCAAAAATCTCGCTTTCCGGTAGCATAACATGCACCCGCGGCTGCAACTGACGCGAAGAGAACTCAAATTTGTTCTAAGGATTTTAGTTCAAAGTCGCGAGTCGCTGTCATTTTATGACAGTTGCAATTGATCGCGAATCTGTCGCTCCTTTCACGCGCAAGTTGTGCTGCCAACTAGCGACAACGCATGAAGTCGCACCGATCTGTCTCTTCTCACGCCAGTCGCGTGTAAGACGTGCTAGCCGTGCAGATTGCGTTTTTTATTTTTTAGTTATTAATGTAATATCTGCCACCACTGTTGAATAAATTAATGTACTTACTAAGAAACCTCAGCTAGGATATTAATATAGGTAGTGTACCTTATGCAGGTATTTTGCGTGATAAATGTGACTTTGAGGTTATGCAGAGTTTTGTATTGAATAATCATTTGAAGTTATTTCTTTCAGTGTTGTATATCGGATAATTAAAGTGAAAACTGGTGCCAAATGACATTTGGTGCTTAATATTGTCGAAATAAAGCGGTAAAAATGAGGTTTAACAAGCAGTACCTACCTACAAGCACTCCGCTACCTTCTGATATTTTAACAAGTCTGTAATGTTTTCCCTTGATATACCTCAGCAATGTGTACAATAAATAAACACCAAAATCTCACATGTTTTTTTAATTAATTAATGATACACTTCGTACAATAGGTCAGTATCAGTACCTAAAAATTGTCTTAAAACAATGAAAGGAAATCATAATAATTAGAAGTATTACTGAGTAATATGCTGGAATGTAGGTATAGGTATAAGTAATATAATCTGTTATTGTAGTAGGTACATATAAGGAGAGGCATGTAATATGACTCTCCTCCATATTAGGTTAGGAATGTAGCCATATACGGAGAGTCATCGGAGACTCATGTAAGATGACTCTCCTCTATATAAGGAATGGAGGTCAAACCATATGACACCTTCCACGTGTAGCCATCCCCACTTAAACACGTGTAACCTAGATTCATAAGTTTATATATACCTAGTTTAATGAATAAATAGTTCAGTTGCACTCGTGAGTCCGGTGTTTCACTACTGTCCCTGGTCCCATCCTTACATGGCGACCCTGCCAGTGCCGTATTAGGAACACATTCTTTCATCTCGGGTATCCGGCCGCCGCTGCCGAATATGGCAGGATGGGTGTAAAGTGACTAGTGAAATAATAGAACCCCGCCAGCCTACAACATGGGGAATCAAGGCAGTGTTGTACCCAAACAACCAGTGGAAGGACGTATTTATACGCAAATCGGAAAAACTAACCAGATCGACGTCGACACCGGTATTACCATAGAAGTTTCGCGCATCGGGATTTACCTTTGTGTCGTAACAGTTGCAGCTCTGGTAATCATCATCGTGGTCTGCCTAAGGTATTTCAACGCCTGTTTAAACAAAAGAATTGAGCGACGGGCCCAAAGCGAGCTGATCAAGGGCAGGATTTTGCAAGTTTAACTATGGAAAAATACATTCGGGAGATATTTAGTCATCTGATACTATACTGTCAAGCAAGGGAGATGCAGTTTGTGGAACCCCGGGTGGAAATACATGAAAATAGAGAAGTCGTGAGGGCATGCATCGAGGGGAGAAGCGGGCACTATCTGCTCTGCCCCGGCAAGCTGTCCAAGGAAAATTTTGTGCGTGTCTCTAATGAATTAGACGTGGACTTTACGGACGGAACAAAAGCAGTAGCTGTGATTAAACTGGTGTACGCGGGAAAGGAACTTTGGATCTACGACATTCAGTGGGAGCGTGACTGTGTGTTCGCGAAGTGGTGAAAAAAAAAATATTATGACTTAAGACTTTGTGAAGTGAGTGGTAGATAGTGGTTCCCGTAAGTTCTAGAACAAACTGTAAGTACATCCATAATTAATTGCACTGTGTAGCGCAAAAGTATGTTCAGATTGAAGCAAATTAATGGCTAATGTACTAGAGAAATTAGTTCAACAAATAACGGAAATTAGAGTTTATTTGATAAAATTAGGCCCTAGTAGACGTAAAGGTCAAATATTAAATAAAAAGCAAGCAGAGGCCGAAGAGTTGCATACACAATTTGTCAGTTTTAAAGAAAAATTAAGCGAACAAGTAAAATTAGGTACTTTTGATGTAAGCACAGAATTAATAAACCAATTAAGCGTAAATTTTCTCAAAATATACGAAGAGATAAAAGAGTTGTGTAAAGAAAAAGAAATCATGGCGACATTTAATTTAAAAACAGCATTAAGCTTGATGCCAGTTATGGACGGAGATGAAAAGGTGACCAGACAGTTGATAGACAACATAGAATATTACGAATCAACTCTCTCGTCACCTGACTGTAAGAAAAGCTTGATTAATTTTGTGCTGAAAAGCAGGCTTTCGCAATTAGCTAAGCTAAAATTAGACGAAAAATACTCAAATGTAGAGGGATTACTAAGCGACATGAGGTGTAAATTACTGCCGCAAAAAGCTGCGACGACAATACAAGCAAAATTACAGCAGCTAAGTAAACTTATTCCATTCTAAGCTGAAAAGTTGTGTATTTTCTAGTAGGTATGCTCGTTTTCCTCGACTATCCTTATGATTTTAGCAATCAATGCAAAGCGTCGGCGGGAAGGGTATCTAACTCTAGTAGTTAGCACCTAGATGTCGCTTACGGCTGCTATAAAGTCGATGTAAAAAATAAATGCAAAAAGATGATTGAAGGCATTGAGAATTTCGTCAACTCAGTAACTGAACCCATAGCTTAATTGGTAAAGCGATCGAGCCCCGGTAAGGCGTATCGATGCCAGGTTCAAGTCCGGCTGGGTTGATTATTTTTTCAATGTTTTCAGTGTTTGTATTTGATTGAATAACATACTATTGTATGAGTGGAATGCCCCACTTTAAAAAAAATCATGTAAAATAATTATGAGTTGATAGCAGCGCCATCTATGATTTCCGTTGTGACACTTGTAAAAGCGTCGGCGGGAAGGGTATCTAACTCTAGTAGTTAGCACCTAGATGTCGCTTACGGCTGCTATAAAGTCGATGTAAAAAATAAATGCAAAAAGATGATTGAAGGCATTGAGAATTTCGTCAACTCAGTAACTGAACCCATAGCTTAATTGGTAAAGCGATCGAGCCCCGGTAAGGCGTATCGATGCCAGGTTCAAGTCCGGCTGGGTTGATTATTTTTTCAATGTTTTCAGTGTTTGTATTTGATTGAATAACATACTATTGTATGAGTGGAATGCCCCACTTTAAAAAAAATCATGTAAAATAATTATGAGTTGATAGCAGCGCCATCTATGATTTCCGTTGTGACACTTGTAAAAGCGTCGGCGGGAAGGGTATCTAACTCTAGTAGTTAGCACCTAGATGTCGCTTACGGCTGCTATAAAGTCGATGTAAAAAATAAATGCAAAAAGATGATTGAAGGCATTGAGAATTTCGTCAACTCAGTAACTGAACCCATAGCTTAATTGGTAAAGCGATCGAGCCCCGGTAAGGCGTATCGATGCCAGGTTCAAGTCCGGCTGGGTTGATTATTTTTTCAATGTTTTCAGTGTTTGTATTTGATTGAATAACATACTATTGTATGAGTGGAATGCCCCACTTTAAAAAAAATCATGTAAAATAATTATGAGTTGATAGCAGCGCCATCTATGATTTCCGTTGTGACACTTGTAAAAGCGTCGGCGGGAAGGGTATCTAACTCTAGTAGTTAGCACCTAGATGTCGCTTACGGCTGCTATAAAGTCGATGTAAAAAATAAATGCAAAAAGATGATTGAAGGCATTGAGAATTTCGTCAACTCAGTAACTGAACCCATAGCTTAATTGGTAAAGCGATCGAGCCCCGGTAAGGCGTATCGATGCCAGGTTCAAGTCCGGCTGGGTTGATTATTTTTTCAATGTTTTCAGTGTTTGTATTTGATTGAATAACATACTATTGTATGAGTGGAATGCCCCACTTTAAAAAAAAATCATGTAAAATAATTATGAGTTGATAGCAGCGCCATCTATGATTTCCGTTGTGACACTTGTAAAAGCGTCGGCGGGAAGGGTATCTAACTCTAGTAGTTAGCACCTAGATGTCGCTTACGGCTGCTATAAAGTCGATGTAAAAAATAAATGCAAAAAGATGATTGAAGGCATTGAGAATTTCGTCAACTCAGTAACTGAACCCATAGCTTAATTGGTAAAGCGATCGAGCCCCGGTAAGGCGTATCGATGCCAGGTTCAAGTCCGGCTGGGTTGATTATTTTTTCAATGTTTTCAGTGTTTGTATTTGATTGAATAACATACTATTGTATGAGTGGAATGCCCCACTTTAAAAAAAATCATGTAAAATAATTATGAGTTGATAGCAGCGCCATCTATGATTTCCGTTGTGACACTTGTAAAAGCGTCGGCGGGAAGGGTATCTAACTCTAGTAGTTAGCACCTAGATGTCGCTTACGGCTGCTATAAAGTCGATGTAAAAAATAAAAAATAAATGCAAAAAGATGATTGAAGGCATTGAGAATTTCGTCAACTCAGTAACTGAACCCATAGCTTAATTGGTAAAGCGATCGAGCCCCGGTAAGGCGTATCGATGCCAGGTTCAAGTCCGGCTGGGTTGATTATTTTTTCAATGTTTTCAGTGTTTGTATTTGATTGAATAACATACTATTGTATGAGTGGAATGCCCCACTTTAAAAAAAATCATGTAAAATAATTATGAATCAATGTTTGTTTCCTTGCTGGGTTTCAACACTTTTAACTATTGTATTTTGACCGCATAATTTCCACTTCCGATCTTCTGTCCTTTTTTAGATGTTGGTTATTTCAATTTCTTCGCACATTCTAATTCATACAAAAGTCATACATAATAATAGGTATATCATGTATCAGACTCATCAAATTATTTTATACAAAGCAGAGTTAAAATTCTCCACAAACTTCACTGACAATGACATATGACTGACGTACCTACATGAAAAATACAATCTGGAGGTCATACTTCGACCACAAAGTGAGGCCGAAAGAGATGGTAATGTGGGGGGCTGCATCTCATTCTAAGTAGATTGACCATATGTACTATGATGTATGTGGGATTGGGATAATATGAAGATAAATATAAAATAAAATATGCTTGTCGTCTAGTAAGTATTGTCCAGACAGAGAAGTCTCATAGTTCATATGGGAACTTATACATTCTACTGACTTGAGGAGCTGGCCACTTCAGATACGTTGGCGCAATAATGAGAGCAGAGAACCCCTCTAATTAGTTTACTATTTTAAACTTATTGCTAGATCCAGGCATCTGGCAGCTATTTATCGGAGGACGTCAGAGTGGCAGACCAGCAAAATATTTCAGTTAATAGGTAAAAACTGTCGAAGCCTATCGCTAATATAATAACAAAAAAGTAAAAACATTGCGTATCGCTACGGAAAAAAAACAGTAGGTAGGCGACAAACAATACATTAACGTAACGTCATTTTGCACTATTTTCCCCCAACAGAAACTCCTGAAAATGATATAATCTTATTAATTACATGATACTGCACGGCATCAAACCTAGAACTGTAAGATATTTATTTCTTACAACTCGTTTGCATAACACCGATGAACAATTGCCAGATGTCCGCGTCTTAAAATAGGGGATAGTTAGTGTAGCAAACTAAAACTAAGTAAGTGCAGGGGGTTCGTGGCTCTCACTATTGCGTCATATCTGATGTGGACAGTTTTCCGACTTTAATATACTTAAAGGTAAATAAAGAAAACATCAATACATCAAACTGCTCAATGGTTGACTGGAAGAGATCTCTTCCATGTACAAATATTGTATATTCTTCCTGTTTGTTGTAATTTTTCTTTGTTGTACAATAAAGTATATTTTAACGGCCTCCTAGCCTAGTCGGTAGTGACCCTGCCTATGATGCAGGAGGTCCCGGGTTCGAATCTTGGTCAGGGCTTTTATTTGTGTGTTTATCACGGATATTTGTTCCTGAGTTATGGATGTTTTCTATGTATTTAAGTATTTATATGTATATATCTATTACATATATCGTCGTCTAGTACCCACAACACAAGCCTTGTTGAGCTTACTGTAGGACTAGGTTGATTAGTGTAAGATTGTCCCATAATATTTATTTATTTATTTATTATACTGCCACTACTAAATTTTTTTGTATGGCCTTGTGCCATTTTATATACCCTTTCGAAAGGGCCTAAAAAGACCCGCGGGCCACTCCTGTCCTGTGTAAGTAATACTTAGGAAAAGACCATGTACTAATGTACATTTCTGTAAAAACAACAAAACCTACCCGCAGCTTGCCGACATCATAGTCACCCTATTGTTTGACAATCTTAACTTGTTGTTAAATCGTAAAATTGAATGATTGTGGATTACCGGTGAAAGGAAAGTCTACTTTATTGTAAAGTCTCACCCCCGCACCCTTTTACGCAACATATCTTGACCAATTTTACTTAAAGATGTTGTTACGAAATGTTGTTGAGCTGAGCGGCGTCATTTGAAATAATATCAGTGACATATTATGTCAGTGATGGGACTGATGGGATGGGGATACCAGACCGTATTTAAAATATTACAAAACTTACTAGTGTCTGTAATATTCATTGCAATTCTTTAATTTAATGAATGAATAATATTTACGTCGTAAAAAAATTCAAAGCAGCTAAAAGGGAACAAGGTATTAATTCAAATCTTGCAATAAATTATTATAAGTAGGAAGTAACTTCTAGTGTGTTACTAAAATAAATGTTTATAAATAAAACCACATTGGTAAGTTTCATAAGTTGGCAGCATTGTGCGAGTGAGACACCGCCCCCTACATTATGCTCTCTATCGGACCGTTTTTATTACTTTTTACTAGTGACCTATGAACGACTCTTTTGCTCGGTAATAAGGTTCAACTGTGGTTAGGGAAATATAGTAAAAGTACTATCCGGATTGTCTTCTGATCCGTGCGTACCTATGGAAGAGCGTGGCCGTTTTGTTCGATCTACATTGCTGCGTTTCTATGGAGCAATGCTGCTTTTCGATTCGCCCTAGAGACTAGAGTGTTGCTATATTTTTGTTTGATGTACATTGCTACTGCGTTCGTTGGTTGGCCAGACTATAGTAAAAATAAGTACAAATTGCGGACTTAATGCCTCAAGGCATTCTCTACCAGTCAACCATAGGGCCAAACAGAAATTCGCTAAAGTGGGTGCAGCAAGAGAAAACTTGCTGATTTATGCTATAACTTATTTGTACCTACTTAAATATACTTCGATACATACTACATAAACTACACAAATACCAATATATATACATACTAATAAACATACATATGTAAGAGGTAGGTAGGAACAGAAACGCCAATGTCAACGTTACTCTATTTATTGACTGTAGGTGCTTATAACTACTTCATACAAAACTGGTTTCTTCCTAACTTAATTAATACCGTGGAGCGAACGGCAAGGTTGGGCACGTTCACTCCCGATGCAACAAGCCAAGAGACAGTCGGGACCTATCGCCAGGGCACTAGCTACACCTAGGGAAGTCAGGGAGAAGACTGCAGGCAGCTAGCTAAGAGATTTAATTTTTTTTTTTTTTACTATTATTTGGTTGTTTGGCCGCAGTTATGGGCCAGTTACAACGCGGGCCTGAAAGGCCGCGGGGCTGCCCAAGAAAGAAAGGAAAAGAGAGAGATAGATTTAAGTTATGAGAGAGAAAGGTGAAGTATAGAGAAGAGTAGGTTTACAAGGTTTATGCAAAAATTACTGATGCTATATAAATATAAAAAAGTATGAGTTTGTGGGGCTTCTTTTTATGAATTGTACAGAGCTATGTTTATACATTTTTAAGGTGTCTAATAAAAGGCTGAAGGCCTGTGTGATGTCAATATCGTTTTCTGTTATTTTCCCAATGAGGGCGAGTACTATAGTACCCGGTCGGTTTGCGCCGACAGGGTCTATAGGATGCGTTATTGTTATTAATATTGGGGGGCCGGTTAGCCGCCAGTTTGAGGTCGATTTCTGCTTCCAGTTTTTGTGCCAGAGTGATAGGATCGTCAGGGTCGGTTAAGACATGCCGCGGCCTGCGCACGCCTTTCTTAGGCGGAGCCTCTGGCTCGTAATCCGCGGCATGTCTTATCAGAGAGTTTTTGTGGTCGGCGGCTTTGCCGAAGTATCGGTTGCTGATGGTTTTGAAGTGTTGATTCACTGTGGGTAGTTTGTAGTCCCGATGAAGGTCCAGGTTCCGTTGGAACCAGGGCGCGCCTACAGCTCTACGAAGGAATTTATTTTGGAGAGTTTGTAAAGATTTGAGGTGGGTGGGTGCGCTCTGGGCGAAGGCCACAGAGGCATAAGAGAAGACGGTTCTGATTGCAATTTTGTAAAGAAGAAGTTTATTGTGGGTAGACATTTGGCTTTTGGAGTTGAGAAGACAGGGAAGGCGGTTTAGGTAGAGCTGGGTAAGTGATTTGATACTGCGCAGGCGGCGGCTTTTATTCGGTCCGGTCGGGCGCTCGGCGAACCTCGGCGGCCGTGAAGAGTGCCGTAGCGGTGTTCAAGGGAGAAAGTATTAGAGCCCGCGCGCCGTTGTAATTCGCGTTGTTATAGTCTCCCCCTCTGGTGCTCGATGACGTCACGTGAGAGTACCAGGACTTTATATTGTTATAGTATTTCTGTGATACTCGATGACGTTCCGTGAGAGTACCAGGACTTCGTATTGTTATAGTCTCTTCCTGTGATACTCGATGACGTTCCGTGAGAGTACCAGGACTTCGTATTGTCTTCCTCCGTACAAGCAACTCGCATATTCAATAGGGTGTTCGTGATCACCCTCCCCCTGAAGTGAAACTGCTCCGATGGCATAATTACTGGCGTCGGTGTTTGCTGAAGTGAATGAAGTCGGCTTGTTTCAATATTGGTGACGTCATAAGTGCAGTTTCCAGAGATTCATAAGATTTCTGCTGCTTATTGTCCCATTTCCAGTGAACTTTCTTCAATGGACTTGCTATTTCGGCGAAGTTCTGAATAAATCTTCTGTACGATGTCGCTATTTCTAAGAATGAAATCAGTTTCAGGTTCTTAGTTTGATTTGTCACTTTGTAGATGTCTCGCTGATTACCTCTTTATTTTCTTCGTAGTGACCCATCTTGCTTGTAGGTACTTTACAACAAAATGTCGGGTAGATGCAACTTGTTCTCTAATAGAGTTGGGTGCCTCCCGATGTAACAAGTCAAGGGACAGTCGGGACCTGTCGCCATGCCGTTAGCTACACATAGGGAAGTCAGGGAGAAGACTGCAGGCAGCTATCGAACTCCCGACCAGCCAGACTAGCCAGAGGACAGTAGTTGACCTATCGCTAAGGCAGTCACTAGCTAAGTGATTTAATACTGCGCAGGCGGCGGCTTTTATTCGGTCTGGTCGGGCGCTCGGCGAACCTCGGCGGCCGTGAAGAGTGCCGTAGCGGTGTGCAAGCGAGAAAGTATTAGAGCCCGCGCGCCGTTGTAATTCGCATTGTTATACATATATATATTATCTATATAATAAACGTAAAAGTCCTGACTGACTGACTGACTCACTTAAATCAACACCCAGCCCGAAACGTTGGACCTAGAGAGCTAAATTTTTCACAATAGGTAGTTTTATAACGTTTGTATCCACTAAGAAGGGGTTTTTCAAAATTCATCCCCTAAGGGGGTAAAAAGGGGGTTGAAAGTGTGTATGGGTGGGGTTTAAAATTTAGAGTTAGAGATTTGAAACTTCGTACGTTTACTAATAATTAAAAAACAATAAAAGTGATTTCAGCGTTTTTTAAATTCAACTTCTAACAGGGTAAAAAAGGGGTTGAAATTTTCTATAGAGATTAATTTTTTTTTGTGACAGACTTGAAAGTTCGTTTGTAAGCTACTCACTTCAAGGCAAAATAACTAATTTCAGCGTTTTTCAAAATTTCACCCCAGAGGGGTTGAAACGAGGTTGAAAAGTTTGTATTAAAGGGAGGCCGTATGTACTGAAGCTAGAAAGTTAAAATTTGCAGGACGAGTTTAATTTACAATTTTTACAACTAATAAGAAGCGATTTGGAAAAATTCAACCCCTAAGGGGGTAAAAGTTTGTATCGGTGGGGTTTAAAATTTGGAGTTAGAGATTTGAAACTTCGTACGTTTACTAATCATAATTAAAAAAAAGGAATTTCAGCGTTTTTCAAAATTCATCCTAGAACGGGGCTAAAAAGGGGTTGAAAGTTTGTTTAGAGATTTACTATTTTTTTGGTTTGAGATTTACTAGGAATTATTGTTCCTATTTCCGTTCCATTTCCATGTTCCAGAGTGAGCTCTTACAATAGTTTGGTCATCGTATCGCCAAATAAAACCATCACAATATAGTACACAAAGAAGTTACGCAAATGATAGGGTACATTAACGTTATTCAATAATAGTATTTAAAGTGAATAAGTGTTAATATGCCAATGCATATTAACACTTATTTGTAACTGAAACTATCCACGTCCACGTTACCCGTTTTTTCGCCAAAATAGCTATAAGTATAGATTAAGAAGATGGTTCGGGGATTAACAAAAGTTAGTTAAGAAGATAAAATTGGATATGTAACTCTGTATGAGGAACCGTATTATCAGCGGACGAAGTCCCGGGCGGAAAGCTAGTAATGCATATGCGCAAAGGGAAAAACACTCATTCACGCTGGTAATGATCCAGCAGGTGCTTGTGAAGCAAGCGTTTGAAAACGAACTTGCTTGGGGCTTGTCTTATTGTCAGGGGAAGTGCATTCCAGGGACAAATAGCCTGGACTGTAAAAGAAGAAAAGAGATAACCGCTATGGGGAGGATGTACTAGAAGCTTAAGAGACCGGGACGAGCGAAGTTCACACCCGGGACGGGGGTAGTCTGGAGCAGAGAGCTCAAACAAAATAGAGAAGAGAGTACAGAGAATTCTAAGAGTCCTGCGTTGACGTGCAGGCAGTCATTGGAGTTGGTAACGATAACCTGAGACGTAATCGATTTTACGCAAGCCGAAAATAAAGCGTTTGCTATTATTTAATATACGATCGAGTCTGTTTAGGGAAGCCTGGGAAATGTCCGTAATGCACACATCAGCTTAGTCTATAATAGGAAAAGTTAAGGCCTGCACAAGCAGCTTCTTGGTACTCACAGGCAGGAAGTTTTTAAACCTATGCAGAGTCCGTAGTTATCAAAAACACAAAACCTCTCCTTTCAAGGAAACTAACAGTGTTATTGTTACCATTCTTCGAGAGTATTCTAAGCGTATGACAGGGAATCTTCCATAAAAAAATAATGTGTCAGCGTGTTTTTAAAATCGAGATATGGCCAAAGTATGAGTGTTCCCGCATACGAATGGCGCCAATCTTTCTTATAAAATGAGAAATGAATCGAGTTCATTGAGTAGGCGTTAGGTTTTGTAGTTTCAAATATTGTACATAACTAAACATCGGTATCAACGTTCAAATTTCGTGGCACTTGGTAAGGGTCGCAAAAAAAGAAATACATAGGTATCATTGTTTTATTTATTAGTAATAAATAACATTTAATTTATTTTTATTCTTAATCGTACTTTGGTAAACTGTACATATATTTAAAGAGGTTTATATTCTTAATACGTCATAGAACCTCAATACTCATTTCATTATCCATTTGAAAAAAAAATTCTAAATGCCAAATAGGCAACAAATGTCAATTTAATTGTCATGCAAAATAATATGTGGTAAAATCTTCAACGATAATAGTTCTTAAAAACACTTACAACTACAATTTAGCATTGATAAATCTTTACCCAACTCCCTATCAGACTTGAGAAAATGGATTTGACGCAGTATACTGATTTTATATTCACTAACGAAGGTGCTTGCTGTACTATTTGCGAAATGAATATAAAAAAGAAAAGGTACAATATAGAGAAACATAACATGTAACATAACCTACAATCCACGGGTGCGACAGGCGGCTCAATATTTAATAAATTAAACAGCATATAGATAACGACTGCCAGCCTTCATAAACGCTATAATGCGGAATCTTAGTGAGGTAATCTATGTTGCGCATTGGTAGTACCACCAAGTAAATAATAGTACCTTGGATGAATAAATTAAAAGGATGGAGCATGTCTGTACAACAAACTGTGACGCAAGATGGCGGCTGGTTTGAATGTGTGTGCCCAGACGAGTGTTGCCATGTAATACAAATTTTCCCAATTATGAATACAGTGTTTTTGAATTTAAAAAAATTGATTATTAATATATATGGTTAAATAGAATGAATAAGCACCTGCTTTAATAAATTTGATGAAATATATTTCTAAAGAGGCGACTAAAAGGTAAAATTTAAAAAATAACAAATTTACTATTTATTAACATTACACGACTACTGTTGAGTGTAGTGGCCTCTCTTGTCGTCCCAATACTATTATTTTAAGCATACTTTATACCTTTTTAATCTGGAGGCACGGCAGTGCCCTCGCTAAGACGAAGACAACTAAAAGTGTTATTACGTATTCATTTATTACGTCACACGATTTAGGGGGGAGGGGAATTGACCATGTCTTACTTCTACTGCAGAGAGGATTATTATTATTATTATTATTTTTCTAACGTAGCGGAAGGGGGTCTCTGGCAAAAAATGTCTTACGTATTCAATGAACGACGCCTTATTTTATACTAATGCTTAGAATGTAACAAAAACTTTTTGAAAACTGCATCAAAATCGGTTCAACCAAACGCGAGATAATCGCGAACAAACATACATACATACATACAAACATACGGGTCAAACTGAGAACCTCCTTTTTTTGAAGTTGGTTAAAAATGCTCCTCGATCGATCAACACAATCGGTTTGACTTAAGAGCTGACCTCTCATTCCAACTATAGTTCCATCTCGTTCTAATCGCTTGACCAGTCGATTACTGACGCGACTAGTCAGCCGCTCAGAGTGAGAGGGAGCGATAGTTAGAATGAGACGAAAGTTTGACAGATCAGTAGTGGTGACATAACTTCGCGCGTTCAATCAACGATTAGATATGGGCTTTATGTTTTACGAAGTTTTTGGAATAATTTTAAGATATGCATATAATTTTGTTTATTTACAAATTGTATTCAAAAAATAATAAACAATAATTTGCTCACAAAAGCATAAAAGTTATTAACTATTAGGTAACGTTTTAATATTCGTTGAAAACGTGCGTGAAATAAAAAGTCTAGTTAGGAGTGGTGACGTCAATATCGTATTGACAACATATCGCGGCGATTATAGACCCCCTTACGTTCGGGAAGTTTCACTATTCAACCACCTGGCAACACCACTACCGTGAAGTTAATAGTTTACGAATTAACTGATATTTAATATGATTACGCAATGAATTGTTTACTTAACGGTAAAAAGTAATCCGTTTTTTCTTTTGACCGGTGGCATTTCTGCAGCATTTGACAACGCACGACGGCATATTTTAATTAATTTTTAACAGCACTTGACTCCATAGACGTTTGGACACGACTGTCGGGGGAGCGGCTCATTATTGTTGTGCGTATGTGTGTGTAGTGCGTAACCACGAGGACACTAGCACATTATGGAACAACAAAATGTTGTTAGCAGTACTCCATCTGAAGAATTATATAATCTATGCATAGTACTATTTGTTTATCTAGAACTTTCTATCATTCTGTCACTTTAAATACTCGCTACTCAAATGCTGCGCAAAGTCGATATTTATATCGATAAAAGTTCATGATTAAGGATAAGCATCGACATATAATATTAAAACGAGTAAAGTTAAACAATGCTCATGTGAAAACTTAGCCCATTTTCAGGTTTACAAAAATAAAATGTCTCATGTCTTGTTAACCAATAAAATACCCATTTTCGAAGCGTAATTTATTTGTTAATCTTCATTCCTTAAAGGTTTCATGCCATTTCTCTTCAATCTTCCCTACAAAATTAGTGTTTGACAGAACTTTGACATATGAACGGTGACACATGACGTCTAAATTCTACATACAATTTTTCTTGTCGATTATCTAGGGTTGACAAGTACGCGATTAGTTTGATTGCTGGACCTGCCCTAATCTGCCCTAATCGACCATCAGAAATTGTAATACAAAAATACATAAATGTAAGATTTATTACTTAATTTGCCCAATCTAACCATTATTTTAACGAAATTACTACTATAAACTACATAAATATTTTATCTTACCTGTGGTTATGCAGCAAATAAACGAAGGTGATTTTGACAACCCCGTAAACGTAAGCTGTCACTTCGTTCAGATCATAGACTAATAACCCAAGACGCCGCATTGCCGGGCGAACCCCGCTGCCACGCATACAGTCGCTTCACTCGACGGTGTGAGAGAGAAAGTTGTCTTTCCTTTCAGTCCTGTATGTAACATCGCTTGCTTGCGGCATTAAAACGCATTATTGTTGCATTTAATTGTGACGCAGAAACACTATAACATCTGGTCTGCAAAATTTTGGCATTTAATTTCACTGGTAAACCGTTTTTTATCTTAATTACCTATTAAAATTTGTCCGGAAAGAGAAGTGTCGTAGTTTATAAGGAAGCTCATACATTCTACGACACTTGTCTTTCCGGACAGACTCTAAATATAATTGTAATTATTGGATGTGACAGTAAACAAGTGTGTTACCATGGCAGCCATTAATGTTTGTCTCTCTCTTATGCACCACGGAACAATCGCGCGTTCCCTGTCTAGCATTGCCTGCAATCGCTCGGTTCCCCTCCCGCACCCCTCGGTTTTGGCAGCTTTGGTTTCAAAGAAATAACGCGCTAAGCGGAGTATAGAGATATTTAGTATATGGTTCAGATGTACACCCTTGTTTAAATCTTACTTAATGTAATTAAAATGAATGGGGAAGGCAACTATCACATTGACATTCCCAACATTACTTTTATATTGATATTGTAAAAAAAACCTAGCCTAAGAAGAAAGATAAATAAAGAGAATATAATAATAAAATAAGAAATTACTTTTCTTTTATTGCTGATGGGATGGCTATCGGAATCGGTATTCAACTTAGAGACTTCAACCCGGATGGAGTATGTCTGTCATTTTCTATACAAAAAAGTCTGCCGATTTTTGCGGTGGAGGGGAACGTCAAATGTATGGCTATTCGTACGTAACGTACAAATAGCTACGTTAGATAAACGTCAGTCCATACATGTGTATGACCACTGGTCATATGTTTTCGCCAGAAGGGAAAGCCTGTCAATGGCGACTCCGGTGGTTGAATTCTCTAAGTATTCAATGGTCAAAATATTGCCAGGCATGGCTAGTTAATATTTTTATCGACAAATTAGGCAGCCATATATCCGTAATTTCCTAATGGTTGTGCGCCCCTTGGCAAGCCAACTTCTCTAACTGCCAGTGTAAAATGACCGCGAGATTCGTAGCAATGCGGCACACTTATACTGGTTAATTATCTACTGCTCACCCGTGCTGGGTCAGCAGTTGGAATTCAAATGTCATACCCTGTCTATGTTTAGTAGATATTAGCGCAATCTAGTGACGAGTAGCTGTATTATGATGTGGCTTTGTAAGCTAAGTTCATTATCAGAACAAAACCTAATAGGGTAAAAGCACCAGTAGTCAGCCTTTTAACGAAATGTCTATGTTCAAGATCGTATAATTTGCCCACTTATGGTGACAGGTATCACGATTGACGACTGCATTTTGCGTTTTTATAATCGTAGCTTCCGCTTCTGCCATCTAGTATACTTGAGATGAACTATGACAATTCAATGTTGACATGTTTAAATAGTCAAACAATCGCGGTCTTTTACAGTAAGATGGCGCTTTGATAATAATTTCATTTTATGTGTACTTACTTAATTAAAGTTACTATTGTATGTAGGTAATCAATGACGAAATAATTTAAGTTACCTATAATATAAAACGACTTGGCCAACGCACGCCATTACCTACAGTATCATAATCGCACAATTATAATGTTTTATTCTAAATATCCAAAATAAGCATTCATCATGGCGGTTATATTTCTATGTGTCAAGTACGTGTCAAGTCTTTCAAAATAAAAGTTCAAATAAAATGTACTTAACTGAAGATAATATTATTTGTAACTAATTTGTTTTATGTCCTCTTCTGCTCTGAAAAATCCAGGTTTTTAGTATCTATAACGAAATTAGAGATGGTCAAAAACGCTTTCAATGAGGACGGTGAAGTGCGTTGGGACAAGACCGCATCGGGAGAACATCGGATAATTCAATTACCTATATGGAAAATTAGCCTTTAGTTGCAAATACAAACCACACATCCTCCAACACTATTGTGTACCTCTACCTAGTTGCATTTTGATATAATGGCGATGGCGCTTTTTTCAGGTACCTACACATTTTACTTAAATGTTTCTTCCGGTATGCTTAATAACAACGACTGTTGGTTAACTGAAAGGTTAAAAAAACCGGCCAAGTGCGTGTCAGATCACGCATAGGAGGGTTCCGTACCTTCAATGGAATAAGAACCAAACTAATACCAAAAGGTCGTATCTGATGCCTATGGAAGAAGTTTTTTGGAAATAACTCAAAAATGGCCAAACAATTTTCGTAGAAAGTATATGCTAAGGCGCATCTCCTCAAATTTTTTCATATTTTTTGGACTTACGGTTCAAAAGTTACAGGGGGGGCTACACAATTTTTCTGACTTTCGAAGCGATTATTTCAAAAAATATTCATTTAATCACAAAAAGATCAAACAAACCTCAATATTATTTTTAAAGACCTATCGATTGATGTGTCACATGTTGATATTTGGTAAAAAGATTTTTTGAAATTTAGTTTCATGTATCGAGCGCCCCCCTTAAAATATTTTTTTTTTTCAAATTTCAAGTAGCGGCATACAGAAATACACCTTATGTGTAAATTTTATTCAGATACGTCGTATAGTTTCCGAGTAAAATGGTTGTGACATACGCGGACAGACAGACAGACAGACATAACGAATCCATAAGGGTTCCGTTTTTTGCCATTTGGCTACGGAACCCTAAAAATCACTTATTCTTTATTTGACGATCTCCTAGCCCAGTCGGTGGTGACCCTGCCTACGAAGCAGGAGGTCCCGAGTTCGAATCCTGGTCAGGGCATTTATTTGTGTGTTGATCGCAGATATTTGTTCCTGAGTTATGGATGTTTTCTATGTATTTAAGTATTTATCCATATTTATCTATTATATATATCGTCGTCTAGTACCCATAACACAAGCCTTATTGAGCTTACTGTGGACCTAGGTCGATTTGTGTAAGATTGTCGTATAATATTTATTTATTTATTTATTATTTATAGTAAATGTATGGAAAATATTTAATTTGTAGCTTTTTAGTACATTACCGTAAGTTGACCCCTAATAGGAAACTATTAGAAACGATAGGAATGGACTCGATTGGCATAAAAAAGCAGCATGTGAAAAATAAAAATAAATAATTTTCATAAAGTATGGGAAAAGTTTTTCTCAATTTGTGGCTTTTCTAGCCGCAAATTATTTTTGATCCCATACAAGAATGGGATCGATTGGCATCAAAAAGAAGTTTACCAAATGTGACCTCTTTCTCGCATCCTGTATGTTTTTTCCAAAATCCGTAACGTTATTAGTTTGAAATTGAGGGAAGGTCTTCTAAGACCATTTTCGCGTTGCAGCGAGGGATCTGGTAGCTGCCCCCACTGACCCAAAAATAAATTGAACTTGTATATTATTTCAAATTATCGAAGTTACAAGTAAAAGTAGTTAAGATAAAAGTAATTGCAATTACAAATTATATGTAATCGGAAATACTACTAACATGTAATCTCAATTACAAGCAATTTCAATTACTTAATATAATTGATTTTCTTGTAATTTAATTAGCAATTTAATACATTACAAAAGTAGGTACCATCTAATAAATTACGCCCAACACTGAATAAACATCAGGTTCAAGAGGGTCGTATGGAGGATGTATGCTATCTGCTGCCGAAGTCACGCATACATGTGATCTTTATAGACAAAAAAGTTTCGTTCTATAAATTCAATTGTTTGTCACAAAAAATGGTTTGATTTGTTTTTGCGTGGCATTTAAGACTGGATCTTATTAATTGTTGCTGTGAACATTTTTTAAATGTGTACCTAGTTGGTTACTAGGAACAGGTTTAGACACGGGTATGTTACGTCCAAAAGGGAGGTATGGGCACTCCGAATGTTATCTCGCTAACTGTGGTAAGGCACAGTTCAGCGAATGTTATCACGCTCAAATCTGGACCTGGCTCAGAGCTCGACTGGGGAAGTACCTCACAGAAAACCATAGCCAAAAAGCAAATAACTTAATTCAACCTAAAGTTTAAGATTAATTTTTTAACATATTTTAATCATTTTCATTTATACATATACCATAAGTGTTCTTTACTAAAAAAAATTACAAATATAAAAGCGTTTGTGGTCTCACATAAGAATTATAAATTGAAATTACACAAAATAATTAAAAACATGAAAAGTCAGCACGAGTAAGTTAATAACATATAATACCTGCTTTTGCCCGCGGCTTCGCTTGCGTTAAATTCGGGGTAACAAACCATACAAACTTCCACCCCCCATTTTAGGGAAGTGGGGGGTTAGAAAGAGACAAAAAGTAGCCTATGTCACTCTCCATCCCTTCAACTATCTCCATTTAAAAAATCACTTCAAATCGTCGCCCCGTTTTGCCGTGAAAGACGGACAAACAAACAAACACACACGTACACTTTCCCATTTATAATATTAGTATGGATTGGTTGTATCGTGTCGTGTATAGGGTCGTCACGGTTTTTTGGGTACATTTTTGGGTTAGTTTTGGTTAATTGCCATCTATTTCAAAAGTTTTACCATATCAAAATCCATTACAATATTAAAATACTAGCTTTTACCCGTGACTTCGTCTGCGCGAAATTAACATGAGCGATATGGAAAACGCAAAATAAAAGTTACTAATAGTTAGTAAAATCTAAGAGCAAATATAAAACTAGTACGTATGCTATTTCAAGTCAACAGGGAGCAACAATTCCATATAAACTTCCATTCCGTTTTCACCCCCTTATACATACCAAATTTCATCTAAATTAGTTGAGCGGTTTAAGCGTGAAGAGTTAACAGACAGACACACTATAATATTAGTATGGATACGTCCATATAATATATCTCTTCAAGTAGGCTGGGAAAAAAAAAAGAATTATAGCCAAAGAGTTTTTTAAATTTTTTTAAATTTTGAAACATCTTGCTTCAAGGTTTGAAACATCTTGTCTTTCCACTCTTAATATTTTTAACTCACTCGTTTTTGAAAAGTTTGAGAAAATGCTGAAAGGTTGACATGAACATAATACAGGCGGTTTATAATTATATCTATTATTTGAAACCGTGCATAGGGTGGTTATGCTAGTTTCCCGTCCGGGTTGCCGTCCACCTGATTAAACTGCTACAAATTTATTGGACTAAGAGCTGGCCACGTCAGATATGACACAATAATGAGAGCAATGAAACCTGACTATTGTGTCATATCTGACGTGGCCAGCTCTCCGTCTACATGGAAAAAACTTTTTGAGGTCAAATTGGCCATTGATAATAATTATTTATTCTTTAATTGATATATTAATTATAAGCTTTAATTTGAAAAACTTGAATATCAATATATCAATAAGTATGGACGGAAAACTGACACATATTCCACTTTTACAAAAAATGTTTTAGTATGAAAAACCTTTCGAGTATGATTTATTTTCGTATAATATTAATCTAAACAAGATCATATAAGCTCTAGAACGGGCACTTCAAAATTTATTATTGCATTACAAAGCTGGCAAAATCGATAAGTGGAAGAAAACTAGCACCTAAAAACTTACTAAGAGTACATTTTATTGAATAGTCCAATCTTAAGTAGAAGAAGTAAATTTTGAAATTTTATACACGACAAACAGCTTAGGTACACTTCATACTGATTTGAAACAAGGATTAATATTTCGAGAAATTTTTACAAAGGTAAAGCATAAAAGTCAGCCCTGAAAGCTGACCAACTAGTTCAAAAATGGTCCGATCTTACCCCATCGTACCTTACGAGTACTTATTGGTTTTTTCATTTTAGGGATTGTGAGAAATTGTATTGGTAGGTATATATACTTATACGATTAAATTAATTCCATATCTACTTACCTACCTAATAATAACATTAATAATTCACTATATCTTTTAAATCGTACGAAAACGAACAAACAATAAGCCATAATAAACCTAATGGCGCGACCAGACATCGCAGAGTACCGGGACAGCCGAGCCGATTGTTTCTTTCTTATTCCATAGTAAAGAGAGAGATATATAACCTATCACGATGATGTGGACAAATCATTGACAAATGCACGAATGTGTTTCAACTTCAAGCGCATTTGATTCTATTCAATGAATCCGTCATTCATATCATAATATAGATCTAGCTTGCAACAGCGCAAAGCAAGAAGCGAAATGAGCAAATGAAAGTAAGCTGGCAACGTCGCCTCGGATGGAAACTGCTCGAACAAACGCGCTCTTGTAATACAAATTATGGTAAAAACATGGATGAAGCCGTCTATGGTAAAAAGTACCCATACCCACTGTAAAAATTTAATAATGAATTAGTCTCTTTTATAAGTTGGTAGTTTAAATATATTGGGTAAAAAAGTCAAAATAAAAAGATTAAACTAACTAGTAACTTGACTATGCTATAGTATGATTTGACTTTTTTTTGTCCAAAAATACCTATAAATCGCTTAGGATCAGGATTGAAAATATAAATGAGAAATGAGATAAAAAAATAAACAAAAAAGTTAACATCAGCCTAGATTTGAACTCGGACATATCTACTTAGTAAGCAAGCGTACTATAACCTAAGCTATGTGGAACGAATTTCCGCACTCAAAATTACTAATCATATTACTCAAATTTGACACATGAAACATGTCTCTGGCTGCAATAGAATAAACGCCTATAAGTTTTATTAGCAATTGCATAGTTCTGATTATTACAGGCTCTTACAAGGTTTTGCGTCTTAAACCTTTATTAAGCGCTTAATACGACTATAGTATCTGCCGAACATTAGTAATGTGCTAAGACGTAGTTATGTTTAATTTCGCAACATAGAATTATTTCTGACCGACATAAAACTTGCGACAAGTTTTCTCCAAAACAGTTTCTTAACGATGATATATATACTTAATTATGTTATACAAGACCAAGCACGTATCGGTACAGCGAACACAACTATATGCCCCTACAGAAAATGTAACATTCATGCTCCAACGTGGTTTGTTTTCTTCAAAAACCTTGCACAAAAACACCTCGATTTGACGTGTTTGCATATATCGTCGCCTTATTGACCAATAAGAGTTATCAATATTTCTATTGTTCAATAATTTAATCTAGTTTAATGTTTGTAAAGAATAAAACTTAATTAAATCATGCTTTTGAAATTATTTTATTAAATATAATGAAAGGGCATTTTTGCCAGTAATCAGCCCTCTGTGTACCAATACACAGCCTTTAAGAATCCAGTGCCCAGCCATCCCATTTTAACGGCTGATTAGTAGGTTCGAGTTGAGCGATCTTATTGTCCAGTGGTCAGCCACAGGCTGACTACTGGGTATTTAATGTATTTCAATCAAATAAAGTCGTAATAACGTAAATATTTAAAGGGACTTGATTTAACGACTTACACTTCATTTGATGATAAAAAAAAAGTCTTAAATCCTATAGTCAGCCTCCCCCGGCTGACCTCTGGGTTTACGACCTTTTTAAAATTACTGCTTCAAACCCAATAGTCAGCCAGGGGAGGCTGGCTATTGGATTTTGTACATAAAGTAGTTCCCAATAGTCAGCCGCCTTAAAAATGTTACTTTCATATGGATTTATACATATTTTTTACGTTTTTTAGATAGTTTAAGTAATAATTAAGTGCAGCCATCCACATTCTTTCAACAAGAAATCACAATTCGGCTGCTATCGTCTTACCAAAATACCATGTGACACTCCATAAAAAATGGCGCATTTAACATAAGCCGTCATGTCAGAAGACACCACTTCTTTGAAATAGTATTATTGTAGTTCATGCTAGAGATTTTTTTAAAGAGTTAAGCTATTTTTCAATTAACAGTTCATTAATTTATAATATTGCATATTTTTGACATGAAAATTAGAAAAACTTTACTAATTACAGTCAAAAATATGTAAGAAAGGCTGACCACTGGTGCATGGCTGAGCACTGGTGTGTTTACCCTATGTCACATATTTTTTCATAACAATTTAAACCGAGAATCCTATCTGTTAAAGTCAATTTCCTATTTAGAAATAACTATCGGTAATATCGTCTAGTCATGGAAAGCTGTCAACTAATAAGTTTTATTCGAGCGCCTGATTAATTACAAACAGTTTTCACAGATCAGAAGAAAATAAACCGCAGGCGTCCGGTATTAATGCATTTAATTTCAACCTGCCTCTTTTCCCCCCCACTGAGACATCTTCCACGTTATATTCCAATTATATACATCAAATGCCACGATATCGTACTAAAGCAAGAACTCTCAGTATTGCGTCGTTCCCTAGATTTTTAAACAACTTTTCTGGCCTGCTATTCTTGAACCCCCCGGCTTAAAGCTGCCAGATTGCCGGATTAGGTAATAACAATAGTATAGCAGTCTAACTATATCAATTCCGTTGCTCTCATATTGTGTCATTCCTGCCGTGGCCAGCTCTCCGTCTATTTATTGTCCAAAATTCTTAATAGGTGCAGCCAGTGTCACAAATATGTATGATATTGACGATATTGGACGACTTTGTATACTTATACCTATTATAGAGACTGTCGGTAGAGGTAGGTATTAAGTAGGTAAGAAAATTAACGTAAAAATAACAACAATATTTGTTATAAATATGATTTATTAATTAATTCAACAGCGGAAAACATTTAATCTGTTTAAGTACTGGTAGCAGATGTAACAGGAATCACAGGAAGTAACAATCATACAGTTTATACTGTTACATTGAAATATCTACCATAATATTATAAAGGTGGAAACATTAAACAGACACAAGGTGTAATTACAAAAAAAAAATTAAGTACGTCACGTACATTGCAGACTAAATTGACATAGACATTTATTTAATATAATTGACGTAGACGTTATCAATAAAATAACGCCATAATTTAGTTTAGAATGTAGATAATAAAAACTCAGTAGGTAGATACTTAATAAAAAAAACATAAAATAAAAATTTATTTTACTGACTCATAAATGTACCCTTAACATTATTACAACAAATTCGACATTCCAACAACATAAACTAAGTACAAAATGATTTAACAAACTACAAAATAACTCATGTACACCGCTCATATTCGCCTTTGAAGGGACAGTCGACAGATATATTACATATAGTTAATATAAAATATATTTTTTTAAATCATTATGTATTGAATTATTCCTATTTTTTACTGCAGCAGCGGAAGCTGAATTTTAAAGAGCGAATCCCATTTCTCTTATTTACGAATAAAATCAGATTTAAAAATTAAGCAAAATATATAATATATAAAAATATCAACGTCCCAGCTTAGGAATGTAGAATAATATTATAATATATTAGTTTAGTATATACAGATACTGAATATTCAGCGGAGAGCAATGGAATCTAACTAGAAGCACGGATCAGAAACCGACAAAATATAACTTATTTTTTGATATGTAAGTATTCTTGTTACCTGATTGCGCATGAGACCTTTAATATTGGCGGGTGTTACTAACTTGTTATCTCAACCTCTGTCAGATGCAGAAAACTTAATTTATAAGCTCATAACAGTAGGTACGTAAGTAGAATATAAGAATTTGGTTTAATATATGTTGTATGATTTAGGAAGCTCATACAGCGCACAGCAGCATCGCAGAGAGCGACATCGTCACTCAGCGACAAAGCTCTTTAAATGAAGACTTACTAAACTTTATAGCATAACAATTAGGTAACGCTGCTGTAAAGGGCTCGAAACGTCGGGAGATTTAAAACTAGTGCTTAACACGCGATTAATCCGTTTAATTGTAATGCTGAAATGAATTATAATCACGGCAGCAGAGGACTATATTATAAAAAAAACTTGTTTTCATCTACTAAAGTAGGTAGTATACTCGTAGTAGGTAAAGGACTAAACACCCAATATTGCTAGGCATATAATATAATTTGAGACACACATATTAATTGAGTTCCTAGCCACTCATCACAAAAGAGTATATAGTTCGCTATAATACGTATCGAGCCATCTCAACAGTGCTCTGGTCCATAAACCATCGTATTATCAAACAACATTTCGAATCGAGTCCTACTATTACGTTTGCGAACGCAAATTGTCTACGAAATACATATGCTACATAAAAAAATCTCGTTGCCTGTGCAAGATATTTCAGTCCATATCGTTGTCGATTTTCCTACTCCGTGCCAAACCTGTACAGTTATATAACCACTTTTATAAGTTACATTACACTATTACAAAAAATATGTCCGAATAATTTGGCACTTTATTTACTTACATACATGTTGTTTTGTTTTGCCAGTTGGCAATTTGTTAACGATTTAGGATGTAAGTCGTTGTAACTGTTTTAGTGGTTCTGCTCTGCTGTATTGGTCTAGAGTTCGTCGTGCTTGGGGCCGGAGAACTCCTCGTGGCTGATGAAGCCGTTCTTGTCCTTGTCCTCGTGCTGGAAGATCTCCTCGACGAGCTTGTCCTGGCTCTCGAGCATGTTCTTGATCTCGTCGCTCATCTCGGCGCCTTCGCTGGCAGTCATCTGCTTCTTCAGGTATTCGCTAACCTGTAATAGGAAGAAACGGTTTTGTTAACAATACATATTTTTTTGGGTTTGTGACAAGTTTAAATCAAGTCAGAAGTCGCTGCACCATTGCTTAGTACGAAAATAACTAGAGATATGAAAATGTATGACAAATAGGTATTGTCAGTAGTTTTGTAGTTTATTCCGGTAATGGATGCTACTGCGAAATAATGTGATTACTTTATGTAACTGGCTTACCAATGGTGCAGTCACCATCGAAAATATAACCAAAAAATTTACTAGGGTACAAGTTGTAGTTTTTAACAGCCTGTAAAGGTCAAATATATTTACAATGCATATGCTCAGAAAGTGCTTCTTATCCGCACACGCGCGATATACATATTCATCTATGCACGCGCGGATAAGTAGCTTTTTAATTTTCCTTTTATCGAGTCCAACCAGAGTTATTGATTCCTAACGAAATCTTAGACCTCTACTTTGGTACCTTAATTTTATTCCATTCCTTTTTTTATTATATAGATACTGAAAGTAAAAATGTCCTGAAATTATTGTTCAGTCAGATTAAATTGTGTATTTTCCGCAAAGTTATAAACAAAAATATTGGTACTAATTTGTATATCAAATGTCTCTCAAGTGTAATTAGGACCACTATTGTACAACGCGCACACCATGGCACATCCACGCTCCTCTTTTTAGGTCCGGTCCAAAGTAATGTTTTAACATCGTATTTGTATTTTTTTCCCTTCAATTCAATTAAAAACAAGGAAAACCAAAGTAAAAAGAAAATATCATATCTTGGTTTTGTATTACTTTATTTGAAATATGATGAGGATAAAATATTTATATTAATTTAAAATTATATTTTATGTTACACAAGTTTTCCTTGTCCAATTCGGACAAAATAAAACTTTTTTAAATTTAAAAATAAATGTGCTTATCCAACATTTATTTTTAAATTTAAAAAAGTTTTATTTTATGTATGTTATACTTATCGTTTTAATAAGAATAATCATTGCTTTTTAGTATATAAAAACTACTACCTTACTACTATCTATTTTATTATATTTAAAATTTAATAACACTAATGTCAATGCTTTGACCAAAGATTTTGCTGATCGCGGGAATTTTTTTGTTTATATGAACTTATGTTGTTAATGCGTTACATGTTTCATTGCATGATTTTGTGTAAATAGTGTAAATAAAATAACTCGTGAGACGCTTGATTATACGATCTTAGTTCAGTTTAGGATTCAATAAGTGATAAATTCAAGTGCTGTGATGTAAACACAAAACGCAATAGACTACCTATTTCTTATACAGGTAAGTATTTAAGTTTTTTTATCTACACTCGCATTGCAAGTCCTCTAAAACGTGTTCAAAAACGGTAGGCAATGGCTAGCATTACCACAACCGATTTTACTATGATAAGCTTTTTATCTGTGACAGTAACGTAATTTTAACTTTACATGCTCAAACATTGACGTGTTATGAGTTTTGATAACATAATGTACACCTGCACGCTCCCCCCGACCGCCGGCGCTCTCCCTCCCGACCGCCGGCACAATAGAGTTGGCCATGGCGGTGCAATGGCGGCCATTCTATGGTTTCCGAACACGGCAATTAGTATAAATAATATGAGTGTAGATAAAGCAGTGTATGCAACTGTACGTAATTAGGCCTTAAAACACTCGTGTGATCTTATTATGAAACTCACCTGCGGCTCGTTTCATAAAACCACACTCGTATTTTAAGGACCCTTATTACGTAACAGTTACATAAACTACTATTATTTCTTCACATAATGCATTGTAAAATGTTGTATGCCACACTTGTAGAAAACAAGTAAATTCCAACTCGTGTCGGTGTTTTACTTCACACCGCCACTCGTTCCGAAATTACTTGTTTTCTACACTTGTAGCATAAATAACTATCAATGGTAACTATAGTCACATTATTTAACAGCAAGATAAATTTCTTATAATTAGTGTAACAACGTAACCCATTTTATTCACTTGCCGTACATAATCAGACTGCTCTTACCACACGCGAACGGTTCTCATGTACAAATGAAATGATATTCATTATAGCTAAAACATCAAATTGCGGATCGAATAACTGCATTCCGGCCACCCCAGGGATGTTTAATGAACGATATAATGACGACCACGCCGGGAATACGCACGCCGTTGTACTACTATTTTATAAATACCTTAATAATGTTTTAAATTAACTAAACTACACAGATAAGGCATGGTTTAAGTAGTTAACTCTCGGAAAATACTAATGTTTCAGTTGATCTCAATGTTCTCAATTATGACAAGAGAAATAATTCAAGGCGGTTCATGTTTATGTAAAAAAATACTTCGAAGTTAACAAAGAAGTTATAAGGCGTCACACTCGATAAAATTAATCAACTTTGTAGAGTCCAATTAAGACTTTTTTTTCTCTTTTCCCAGAAGTTAGTTTTTGTATCGTTGCCATACAGAACTAGGTAACAAATTATTTATTTTTAGCCAGGGAGAAAATATAAGTTAAATTACCTACGTCGCAAATGACATAGGTAATTTGTACCTACTAAGATTAAATGGGTTGTGTGTGGTTTACTCAGTAGTTTCATGCTTTAATAGAGGCAAGATTCAAGGTTGGTTAAATTGCTCATGCAAAGAAAAGGGTGTCATGCAAAAAGAAAAAGGTTGGAATTGATAAGTCACATTTATATAGCTGTCATAGCTAAATACTTATAAATAAAATAAATAAACGTTTATTTCAAGGCATTGCCCATATTTACGTAAAACTCAAAATAGGGACCTTTACTTTATGTAGTCTGGTTACGGTATGCTATCAGTCATCTTGAAACGTGTTTTAAAATTAGTCGCCTTGGTGTAATGCGACATGCAAAAGACGCGAAAAAAATTGTGGCAAAGTATTAAAAATTTCACTTAAAAAACCGGCCAAGAGCGTGTCGGGCCACGCTCAGTGTAGGGTTCCGTAATTTTCCGTCCGTCACAGTAAGTGCCCCCACTTAAGAGTTAAAATAACACCGCCATGTAGGATATGATATGAGCGTTCCACGTACAGCGACATCTATCGGCAAATTAAGTAAACTATTGCGCGCGAGCTTAAAGTATGGAAGATGATTTTTATGGGATAATTCCTTATTGCGTGAACCGATTTTCACCGTTTTTACTTTATTTGAAAGCACGTCACTTCATTGTGATTTTGTAGAAATTACAGGTACAATAAACACCTGCTTATACGGTTAAATTACAAACTTATTTCAGAAATTATTTTGTAATTTTTTTTCAAAAACTATTCAACCTATTAAGTACAAAATAATTTTCCTAGAAAGTTTTTATAAAGTTCTACTTCTGAGATTTTTTTCATATTTTTAAAACTTATGGTTCAAAAGTTAGAGGGGAGGGACACATTTTTTTTTACTTCTGGAGCGATTATTTCCGAAAATATTTACATTATCAAAAAATGATTTTAGTAAACCCCTATTCATTTTTAAATACCTATCCAACAATATATCACACGTTAGGGTTGAAATGAAAAAAAAAAACACTCCCCACTTTACGTATAGGGGAGGTACCCTAATAAAACATTTTTTTCCACTTTTTATTTTACCACTTGATTGATATACCGCGTGATTGATATACATATTAGTACCAAATTTCAGCTTTCTAGTGCTAACGGTCACTGAGATTATCCGCGGACGGACGGGCAGACATGGCGAAACTATAAGGGTTCCTAGTTGACTACGGAACCCTAAAAAATACGACTAACTATACCAATTAGTTTTCTTAATCGTTCCTAATTATATGCTAAAATAATGGAAATAAAAAAAAATACGGCGTATAAAGCAGATTTTTTTTAATTTGAAAAATTATGTAAGGTGTAATTAGATAATGCTTTCTTCAAGAAGGGAGTGTATCTACAGGTTTCTTCAGTGTCGGCAACGCGTGAGTTACACCAGGCATAAGTGTTACACACCTCTAAAGTTGCAAGCGTCCACAGCCTGCGGTAACCGCTTAACACCAGGCGGGATGTGTGCTCATAGGTAGATACGGAATACAATACAATTAGTAGGGGAAGCCGAAACAATATAAGATCTTCCCTATTACCGCCGAACTTCGAGAGCCGTATGGGTAACGGGTAACGTAGACGGTAACTGTGCACTATTAAACAAATCATTATAACAATTCTACGAGTATAGTGGTCTAGGATTTAAATTAGTTGACTGTAGAGCCGCCTACATAATCAGTGTTATAGCATAGAAGAGCAAGCTACCCTCCACCGACTGACCTCCTCTCGAGACAGCTCCTGATCGCCGTCTGTGTCCATAGCTTGGAACGCTAACTGGATACTCACCTAATTAAATGTAAACTATCGTGAATCATTCTGATATTACATTGATAGCACTCACCGTCTGCAGATGGACCCCCAAAGAGAGCGTCATGATGCGTACAGTGGCTATTGTTGCGTAAATTGACGCGTTTTATCTTCGAGCACAATGTAAAGGAGGACAGACTCAAACAAGATTAACTAAAATGTGGCTCGTGAAAATTTGTAACCGGCCAGTCAATTACCGTAATAAGACTGTCAGAGAAAGTACCGCACGAGGCGTTCTTGCGGTACTATTGTGGGGCCACTTTTATGGCTGATTGTGTAGCCCTAGTATTATTTGAACGGTGCGTTTTATTAATAATATTAGATCAGCTGTTACATACTATAGTTTTAGACCCAAAACAGAAAAATAAAAAATAAAACGGTGTGTAAAAAAACTAATCACAGTTTGAAACTTTGAATTTTATCTACTTTTGATAAAAAATACGATATCAGCCACTTCAAAAAACTTAAGGAACCCAATTACCGCCCGCGCATTAAGTGTGGAGCGTTCTAAACTACATATACTCCTTAAGTCCAATATGTGTAACGCTTGGGGTTGTCTATTGTTTGCCCGAAAATTATATAAAATAATACTCATATGCCCGAATTTTATTTGCCCGAATTTCATTTGCCCGAATTTCATTTGCCCGAATGGTTTGTTTACCATAAAAATTATGTGACATACTCTTTGTTTACCCGATTATTAGATTTCAGAACGTACGAGTGCCATACGTATTGTTGTCCATATTATTAATTGTAATAATACTATTTAATAGAATATTTAAACGCCATACTAAATAATGGTTTTCCGAATCCGTGCATACAAACAATGCATTTGCTCACTATATTCCTGTAGGCGCTCTAAAAATATTTACTTAGTCATATTATTATGTAGGGGCCGTTTTATTTTGTAGGAGATCACAGTTCTAACCTAACCTAACCTACTTTCTGGTGACCGTTCGCTTTTTGGGGGATCACAGTTCTAACCTAACCTACTTTCTGGTAGCCGTTTTATTTTGTAGGAGATCACAGTTCTAACCTAACCTACTTTCTGGTAGCCGTTCGCTTTTTAGGGGATCATAGTTCTAACCTAACCTAACCTACTTTCTGGTAGCCGTTTTATTTTGAAGGAGATCACAGTTCTAACCTAACCTAACCTACATTCTGGTAGCCGTTCGCTTTTTGGGGGATCACAGTTCTAACCTAACATACTTTCTGGTAGCCGTTTTATTTTGTAGGAGGTCACAGTTCTAACCTAACCTACTTTCTGGTAGCCGTTTTATTTTGTAAATGTACTAACCTAACCTAACCTAACCTACTTTCTGGTAGCCGTTTTATTTTGAAGGAGATCACAGTTCTAACCTAACCTAACCTACATTCTGGTAGCCGTTCGCTTTTTGGGGGATCACAGTTCTAACCTAACCTACTTTCTAGTAGCCGTTTTATTTTGTAGGAGGTCACAGTTCTAACCTAACCTAACCTACTTTCTGGTAGCCGTTTTATTTTGTAGGAGGTCACAGTTCTAACCTAACCTAACCTACTTTCTGGTAGCCATTTTATTTTGTAGGAGGTCACAGTTCTAACCTAACCTACTTTCTGGGAAGCAATTTGGATGGCAAATGATATTATGGCTAGTGATATTATGGCTTACAATGATCATGACAAATGATATTATTGAAATTGATTTTATGGGAAACAAAGTTTCTGGCACGTGATTAATATAGTAAACAATAAGTATTGCATATGTAATTATGGGAAACAATATAATGGCTGTTGACTATTATGGCAAATGAAATTCTGGCAAGTGAGTGTATACCGCTGTTTGGCGCTTGCGTTGCGCGTCCTACGCATCGCATCACACAACTTATAAAATTCCATAGGTACATTACAACCGCCAAGTGTTCCTAAGCACGTGTTGCAGCGAGCCGTAGTTAGGAGTCATCCAAGGAGATCGGATCCAACGGAGTTTGCATGTAGAAGCAAGAAGCACGAAATGCTAAGACGAAATGAGACTGCATTCCTGTTACAAATAAGGAAGCAAAACATGTGACCGAATTCAAAAAACCGGCCAAGTGCGTGACGGATCACGCATAGGAGGATTCCGTACCTTCAATGGAATAAGAACCAAACTAATACCAAAAGGTCGTATCTGATACCTATGGAAGAAGTTTTATGAAGATAACTCAAAAAAACCTGAACTGATAATGTTCAAATTAATTTTCGTAGAAATTGTATGATAGATAAGGCGCATCTTCTCAATTTTTGTCAAGATTTTTGAACTTACGGTTCAAAAGTTACAGGGGGGGGGGGGGACACAATTTTTCTGACTTTCGAAGCGATTATTTCTGAAAATATTCACTTAATCACAAAATGATCAAACAAACCTCGATGTTATTTTTAAAGACCTATCGATTGATGTGCAAAATGTTGATATTTGATAAAATTTTTTTTTGGAATTCAGTTACATGTATGGAGCGCCCCCTAAAATATTTTTTTCTGCAATTTAACTACATAAGTACATAACTAACTAGCGGCATACAAAATACACCTTATGTCTAAATTTCATTAAGATACGTCTTATAGTTTCCGAGTAAAATGGCTGTGACATACGGACGGACGGACGGACGGACGGACAGACGGACATGACGAAACTATAAAGGTTCCGTTTTAGCCATTATGGCAAAGTGCGAATGCAATATAAATATAACTACAGTATGCCGAGCTTCAAAATAAACAGTATGATAGTGCCTATCTTACCGCAATAAGGATTTTGAATAACTCAACTCAACCATTGAAATCAAATCATTTAAATCTATCGAAGGTAAACCATTTAAAACTGTTTTAAAGAATTATAAATAAATAAAATAAATAAATATTATGGGACAATCTTACACAAATCAACCTAGTCCCACAGTAAGCTCAATAAAGCTTGTGTTGTGGGTACTAGACGACGATATATGTAAATTATGTAATAGATATATACATATAAATACTTAAATACATAGAAAACATCCATAAGTCAGGAACAAATATGCGTGATAAACACACAAATAAATGCCCTGACCAGGATTCGAACCCGGGACCTCCTGCTTCATAGGCAGGGTCACTACCGACTAGGCTAGGAGGCCGTTGGCGTATTAGTAGAGTTTTCTACAACATGAATGACTTTTACCAGTATGATAAGATAATAGTGCATGCTTGTATTAATCGAACGAGCGGAGCGTAAGCGAAGCAAGTTCTTACAAACAAATTCTGGCTAGTGGGACATTTCGATGCTTTTTGTTTCGAGAGTTTGTTCCACGATAACTTTAGTAACGCTTTTCTGATCTTCATGAAATTTTTTGGGGTTGTAGCAGAGATACATATAATTTGAGAGTTCGTATATGAGCAGGATCGACCAAGGGGTCATGGAGCTAGAAGGCGCGAAAAAATCATCATAAGGGTTTTGTTATATTGGTCATCTCATTTGCAAGGAAATCGCGAGTTCTGAGTTCGAGGCGGACTACTAGTTTATATGAAATTTAAAAATAATTTGTTTTATTTCCATTCAAAATGTTTTTAATAAAATCAACACCCGAAAAGTGTTTGAATGTCCGTCTACACGTCGTGGATGGTCCCTTTTCTTCAAAGAAATGAATATTAATCCGACACAATATTTGTATATGTGACGTCACATAAAGCCTCCTCTGTCCCTTGTCACACTTTCTTGACACTTCTTCATGTGTGACGTAACTTATGGACTAAACACGGGTAAATTCTTCTTCAACCGAGCATAAGATGCAAACCCCATTGTTTTAAATCTCCATGGAGTGATGATTCAGGATTGGATACTCACTTCTTCGCGGCTGAGCTGCGCATCCTTGTCGGCGTCGATTTCCTTGAAGACGTTGGTGGTCGGGGGCGAGTCCCCGATGTTGATGAGCTCGACCTCGAAGTGGAGGGTGGCGTGGGCGGGGATGACGTTGCCGGCTCCTCGCTCGCCGTAGCCAAGGTGGGACGGGATGGTCAGCTTGCGCTTCTCACCTGAAATTTTAAGGTTTGATTTAAATTTACGGAACAACGCCACCTTGCTTTATATAGATAAATAAAAACTTCGGATGTATGATACTAGAGTCTTTTGAAAGAGTTTGGGGTTTTTACTATAAATCAGCACCTCAACTCAACAATCTACACTTTTTCGGGTGCAAAGTTCAGTAGTTATCAAGATCCCTCAACCGGAATTCACCCGCATCGCGGGCGGTCGGGCATCGGATTTGCACGCCGCTCCGGTGTGCAAGTGGGACATCGCTATATACGTGCACAATGCTGTTTCGCTCACACACCGGTGCAACGAACGGCATCAGTGTGATTATGTGTGTGTATGCATTGCACTTTTAAGTTCTAAAACTTAAAAGCACTTAAGAGTAAAATAATCCATATTGAGCTCACTGGGCGACGAGTTTGATTTATGTAAGACATTATACTCGTAATTGCATCAAAACAACCATGTACGGATAGTAAACTAATTTCGAAGTGGGATGCGTGTAGAACTTGTGCGGCAGTTAAATAAGTCTCCTTGTATATTATAAACGGAGAGCTGGCTACTTCAGATATGACACAATAATAAGAGCAATGAAACCCCTCTAGTTAGTTTGCTATAAGTACTATAAGTAACTAGATCCGGACATCTGGTAGCTCTTCATTGGTGGGGTCGAAGACTGCAAACCTAGATAATATAAATCCTAGAGTTCTGGATTTTTGCTTTGATGCAATATTGTGAGAAATTATGTAATGTAATTGTTATGTAATTATTACGTATCATGAAATTCATAGTTTGTCGCCTCCTGTTTTTATTTCCGCGATAAGTAATACACAATAGTTTTTGTTCTAATGTTAAAATATAAGGTGGTAGCAAATGAAGTACAATTATTTTAAGAGAAGTTCACTTACACCGTAACAATTAAGTTTAAAACTGCCAGATGCCCGGATCTAGAGGAATAAGGGTAGGTATGAATACCTAATACCAAACTAACGAGACGGGTTTCGTTGCTCTTATTATTGTGTCATATCTGACGAAGCCAGCTCTTAGTCTATTAGGTTCTGCATAGATGAGATTGGTATACATCTACTTACATTATAGGTTAGTAGAAAATGCCCGCTGTCAAACAATGTTTGTGTTTATTAGCAGTTTAGAAGTTTAGGGATAGGTAATGCAATTTCTCAACGATCAATTAAACATCTTCCTTTGGCTCTTATTATGAATACCTTACTGCCTTAAAAATTTCAGAATTTTATTATTTTAAATACTATTTTTTTTTCTAATATCCCATTGCTATCTTAAAATGAAAATAGTATCTTACTGAAACACGGTTTCATTAGGTACTTAGAAAAATCAATATAGAATCTTCGTGTTCAAGTTAATTTATGTAGAAGACCGGTGCCTCTTAACACGGGTATTTTTTACTTAAAAAGAGGTATCAACATGTAGGTACAATGCTTTTAAACTGAAGATACAATTTTTTTATTTACTGTTAATTAATTTAAAAAAATTTAAATAAGTGAAAACATGGACTTGACAATCAATTTATCTTGGCACAGTTACTACTGAATAACTTTTACTATTAGACTAACCCTTACATTAAATCGTGAAAAAATATTGCTGCCTATTATCTATATCATCGTCATATTCAGCTCGGCTGAAATGTAAGAAACATCAAAAAAATCGTGACTCCGGAGCTGGGCTCATGGCAAACATTTTAGCGTGTACTCAATTACCTCGCCCAATATGCCTATAATAAGTAGAGAGCGGATTTGAAGTAGCGATCTCAATATTAATATGGATATGACTGGTATATTTTATTATTTATTCTATACACAAAAATAATGTAACTTATCGGAATCAAAAAGTAAAAACCTTGTATAAAAACTCCTTTATTTAGAATAAAATACTTTTCTTTAAATGTAGTTTATTGCAAAAATAACATTCATTTAATCTAATTATTGAGCTAAGATTGCGGTGTGCGGTGTAATAAATAGACTGTAAGACGTTATATAAACAACATGACATGTATATAACAAATTGCACTAGTCATATCCATATTAATATTGAGATCGCTACTTCAAATCCGCTCTCTAATAATAAGGGTAATATGGGTAATAAAGGTTGGAATATGACCCGGCATACAAGGTGCATTGAACTCACCGACACACATGTCGAGCAGGCCCTGGTCCCACCCCTTGATTACTTGTCCGACGCCGATCTGGAAGGTGAAGGGCTGGTCGCGGTCGAAGCTGAAAAGAAAAACATCTATTACACATCTAATGAGGTTAATCAACAATTAATGAACGAGGGATGTAAGAGCCTTTTCACAATATCAAATCCGATATTGGATGTCAGATATGACCAATAAATATAAAATCACACTAAAATACTGGTCTATAGTTATTAAATAAATAGGTACCTAGTAAGTAGATAATATTACCAATGGCAAAGATTATATAAAACCATACGTGATGTTTGCTTTATTTAAAATTATATAAAATTATTTTTATATCCGGTGTATTAGTTTGACAGTACAGTCGAATCACGCAGATACACGCTTAAATAGATTCATAGAAAATGTCCATAAGGCAGGAACGCATAAATATTTGTGATACACACACAAATAAATGCCCTACCCCAAATGTGCATTTTTACATTCAGGAAGAAATAGCAGAATGGCCCGCTAGTATGCCTGTACCTCTACCACGAGTCATGCAAATAAGCCCAATTCGAGATTCGTTCACGAATTCGTAAATTATTTGTATGGAGAATTTGTGCAGAGCCTCTAGCGGTCACTTATAGAACTAAAAATTACTGCCATACCATAAGTTAAATTATCGTTTATGCAATTCGCTCACGAAAGTTCGATTGCTTGTTTCGTTTGTGTAGATTTCAATACTTTACAAAGTGACGTGACGTGACAAACGTCACATCCTTCACACCAACCGAAACCAGTAAGCGCCATTTTATATCTATGACCGAAACAGATTGTAGGTAAACCAAAAAGGTTTTACTTCCTAAGTACATTTTATCTGAAGGTTTAGAACTGTAGACAATTATATGAGCAGTGAACAATAATAAGCATAGAAATCGTACTAGCTCTGAAAAATTACCCTACTTTTTGTGGGTATTTAATACGCTTGCTAGGCCGTTAACTAGGAATAATTTCCGTTTGTCATCGTGTCCCAAGCGGTAAATTTTAAGTCGTTAAGGGCGGTCAATAATCAAGCTTCGTGATGGTCAGCTGCCGTTCCTTGAGTGGGTTGAGGAACGGCAGCCGTTTTCTCACATAAAATACATATAAAATAAAATGACCATCGCGTCCCAGTTGAAACAGGTGATAGTTTATATGCTATTACAAATAAAATAAAAATCATCAGCCCTCTGTATACCACTGAAAAGACCGTTAACTAGTCACATGAATATATGGTATTTAGGGTATCAGCAGACGGTCTTTCTACCTCAATACAGCCGGCTGACGATTTTCCTGATAATAAGAGCATCAAATACTGACAGCTGACCTACGCGAGTCATCATTATACTTCGTCCTTAACCACTTCAAAAATTATCATCGCCTGGGACGCCTTGCGATTGGTCATGAAATTTGTTCATGGCTTACGGTTCATGCCATCGGAGCCGGGAAATACAAGCTATGACAGTAAGCCTTTCGTCATCATCATCTCAGCCATAAGACGTCCACTGCTGAACATAGGCCTCCCCCTTAAGCCTTAAGTGTGGTACAAGGGCTGCTATTTATATATCCGGAAACCGGGATTACAATCTTCTTAAATAGCATATTTGACCTCCATGGTAAAATTTGAACTTTTTTAAGTACTGGCCGGTATATTTTTTCTTTCTTATTAACGCTCGTGTTTTGTTTTTGACGGGTTTTAAATGTCATCTCGCAGCAAGAATGGAACTCACTCGTGAAAATATTCGTGCTATGATTTATTATGATTTTCGGCGTGGTTTAATGCAACAACAGTGCATAGATCAACTAAGTTCAACTTTTGGTGATGAAGCCCCATCTAAAACTACTGTGTATCACTGGTTTAGTGAGTTCAATCGTGGACGTAGTATGCTTACGGACGAAGTTAAGGCAGGTCGCCCGAAATCGGTCGTTGTACAACAAAATATCGAGGCTGTGCGAAAACTTATAATGGACGACCGACATGTTACGTACCGCGAGATAGAGGCGACTCTGGGTATTTCTATGACCAGCATTAATAGCATATTACATAATTATTTGGCTGTAAAAAAAATTTGTTCGCGTTGGATACCCCACAACTTAACAAAAGAGCAAAAAGATGCTCGCGTCGAATGGTGCAATAAAATGTTAAAAAAATATAACCGTGGTGACTCAAAAGCCGTTTATAACATCTATACAGGTGACGAATCCTGGATCTATGCATACGATCCCGAAACGAAGCAACAATCAACGGTATGGGTGTTTCAAAATGAGCCGAACCCTACGAAAGTTACTCGTGCAAAAAGTACATTGAAACAAATGGTGGCCTGCTTCTTCGGTATTAATGGCCATGTAGCTACAGTGCCACTAGAAAACCGTAGAATGGTCAATTCAGAGTGGTACACGACCATTTGCTTACCGGAAGTATTTGAACAAATTCGTAAAACTAACCAGCGACGAAGAATCATTCTTCATCATGACAATGCCAGCTGTCATACGTCACGCGAAACAACTCTATTTTTGGAGGGTCAAAATGTGGAATTAACGGGTCATCCGCCGTACAGCCCTGACTTGGCACCCAACGATTTTTATTTATTTCCAAATATAAAGAATAAATTACGCGGTCAACGATTTTCGACCGCTGAAGATGCTGTCGACGCATTCAAACAACACGTTATGGAGGTACCTCAGGCGGAGTGGCAGAAGTGCTTTAAAAATTGGTTCACGCGAATGCAAAAGTGCATAGATCATCAAGGAGAATACTTTGAAAAACAATAAAACCATTTTCAGCCGTGTACGTTTGTTTGTTTTTTTGTTTCCGGATATATAAGTAGCAACCCTCGTAAGCCTTTACCTTATTTAAACGCGCGTGACTTTGAACGCATAAAATGTTATCAACCGACTTCAAGAGTTCGAAGGAGGAGGTTCTCAATTCGTCAGGATCTTTATTTTCACTATTATTTCATAATGTTCACCGATTGCAACTTTTTTTTAAACAGGGAAATTACGTATTTCGTCATACATATTCAAAGCTAGGAAAAGGGGTGAAAACTGTCAGTACTTCATCCATCCATCCATATACTTATTTCGTCGTAGGATATAGGATTACTTAAGAAAACCAAATTGTTTCAAATGTACAAATAACACCACTAGTTTAAAACGTCCTAGAACTACGTCCATATGTAATAGGTGATTCTTAATTTATTTGCTTATTTTGTCAACATGACAGTTCGACTTTTAGTGATCATAGTGGATCATAGGTTTATTTCTTATTACTTAGGTCTATTGTATAATCACAAAAGGATAAGTACCCTTTCAGGATGTTGTTGATTCTCTAAAGTATTAGGCAGTGCGCTACTGTTACACATCCCACCTGCGTCGACGCCGACACGTTAGCCAAGTCCTTTAATTTATTTACCAGCGAACAAGCCGGAGCGGCACCCGACATCCGAAATCACTACAAGACTATTACATATAGTTGTCGTTCGTCTAACTATTGTTGGTGTCGAGGCAATCGATCCGTGGAGCAAGGGGCACGGAGCCTCACGACCTAACAAACGCACAAGGGAAGCTAAAGATGCTCCAGCAAGCCGCCGGTTTTCATACATAACACAACGCAGGATTGCGGCTTTGCCGCTTCTTACATAATGATGGTTTTATTTCTATTTATAAGTTACACGTACGAGTAATTGTTAGTAGTACTTATAAGTTTCTAGTTTGTGACAATGTTACTTAAAAAGGCTATTTCGCAATAAATAAATCTTTAATATAATTATGTACATTATCATTTCAAAGTGCCCTGTATAAATCTGGATGTCTTTTAAGTAAGCACTATTTTATAGTACTTGGATGCAATATTTCGAAGATGCCGGCCTGAAACGCAGTTGTTACTTCTTGAATATAAAATAATACACCTTCCTGGGATAAATAGTTTGCCTTGCCGGTGATAAGTTAGCTGCTACAGCAATCAATCAGAAATGAATGATGCACAAGAACCTGTAAAAGATGTTTCAATATTATTTGTTATTTTTCACAGTTTCATTGTAATTATTATGATTGAAAATGAAAGTGTTTATGACTATCATATCAAATTTCAACTACTTAACATTCATTTTAGGTTAGAGTTGGTATTTTTGTGTCGATTTAAAATCAGATTAATTGACTATTAATACATAAATCTCACAAATATTCAGCAGTTCTTGGGTCTAGATTTCTTTTTTAAAATTATTCTTATTGAAGTGTTGATGTGGATATTTCTATTTCTCATATCAGCTTGAAATTTACCGTTTCGTTTTCCAGTTCCAGTTATCATACTATGCAGTCTTCTTAACAAATTATGCTTAATATAAGGCTTTGTCGATATTATTTCATCAATTAATAATATATAAATATAACACAATAAATACGAATGGTTTTCACTTTCACCATGTTTTGACATCTCACCCTACAATTTGATAGTGAAAGAGTTTTCTACAGTCGATACGGTATTTTTCGGTGACTTATGTCAAATTAGTGTCTTATGGTAGCGTTTTAATAAAACCTATCGATAACAAACTGCACTGACTACATCCGTCTCGTTCTACCTATGAGACGGATGTATGTCAGCATAGAGATTTCGAATTTCTTGCTGTCGATACCGAAGGAAAACTATTCGAAGCCCGTTGATTCGTTAACGACTGCAGAAAGGTTTCAGAATTTTCTGTAATGACTCGTGGTAGAGGTACTGAACTAGGTCCGGACCGCGGCTTAATTTCAGTGCGGACAAAGCCTGACCGAGTAATTAAAATACTTATGCAATAGTTGAACTGAATTGCCTTCCGAATAAACCGGTTACGCGTGTACCTTTGAGATAGTTACGTTTCGATTTGTATCCAATTTCGCAATCTTGTCTGTTATTTAAGTCTTTACATACTTATAAAAGTACAACCTGTGGATCGAAGGTGCAGATTGTTTCTTAAGTAAAGCTAGTTTCGTATGTCTATATAAATATTAAAAAGTATATACTAATATGATTTCCTTGCCACACTGTTGGGAACATGCCGCTTTTCTTCCATAAGAGGAACCTACGCAAGAAAAACATGGTGTTGTACTTTGATTAACGTCAATTTCAATATCATATTAAATTAAGTGTTTTTAGGGTTCCGTAGTCAACTAGGAACCCTTATAGTTTCGCCATGTCCGTCCGTTCGTCAGTCCGTCTGTCCGCGGTCTAGCTCGGTGAACGTTAGCACTAGATAGCTGAAATTTGGTATGAGTATGAGCATAACGCCGACAAAGTGGTAGAATAAAAACTGGAAGACTATATTTTTCAAACAAGCGCGCAAATGTTGTCGTTACGTTCATGAAAACAGGCTCGGAAGCATCACGTCTGGGGCATGATACTTGATACGAAAAGGATTTTCATATTACTTTGCAGGCCCCGTAGGCAGGCGGGCGCGACACGGTACCTGCATTATACCGAGAGATCCCGAGTGCGATTAAAGTTTTAGGCTTTAAGTATAGGGGTTTTACTTCTTATTTCATACATGCCTCGGCGTGAAAACGGATTCCCAACCTCGTATATCTATCCTATATACCAACTTGGCCGGAAATCCCTATTTTCACAGCCTCTGCTGTAATGTACTATTTTATTAGGGTGCCTCCCGTACACATGAAGTGGGGGGTGATTTTCTTTTGCTCCAAACCTATCGTGTTGGGTATCGTTGGATAGGACTTTCAAAAACAATAGAGGTATTTAAAAAAAATATTGGATAAAACTAATAGTTTCGTGTATAGCTTTGCAAGTTCAAAAAAGGGCGACCTCCCCATCTAACTTTTGAACGGTAGGCCCAAAAAAAAATTGAAAACTCATAGAGAAGAGGCCTGAATACGTTGAATAAAATCGGTTGAGCCGTTTTTAAGTTATCACTAAAATACGCATAGTGAAAGGACGTAAGAGCTGGATAGTAAAAAGCGCCGCCAAATATCCCTTAATCTTTCAATACAATTAAAAAAAGTATTCTCCTTGACAAGTAATACAATTTATAAAGAAATCAGCATAAGTAGTATTTATAAGAGTAGGCAAGGATTCCCCCGTACTAGTAAAAAACTGTATGACGGCAGGAATCACCACCTCTCCCGGACAAAAGCTACCTTAAGTCATTATTTATATTAGCATTAAGTATCTCAGTATTAATATTAATATACATGTTTTATTTTATTTTATTACACTCGGATCCCTATTACACCAAACTGCGTTACATGGAGGTAAAGCGCATACGTTAAGTACTTGAAGTAAATCGGGCATCGGCTATGTGTTAGCAGTCTCTGGACGTCTATACGCGTCGATATATCCAGGCCAGCATCAGATAAATTGTTCGCCAGAATAACACTATTATATAGGCCTTTGTTCGTGTACGTTGTGGTGCAGCCATTAATGTTTATGTATGGATTTGATGGCGTACAGTGTTGGTTGAGCTAAATCTTGTTACTAGCGTACTAAAGTTAGGCATATAATGCACTGTGCATTATAGGTTTATTTACAAGGATTTAAAAATGTTTTCGGTCAGTTGGAGCAAGACCGTCCGTTAGGAGCAAAGCAATTGCGCCTATTGTATAAGTATAATACGAGTGCATGTCCGTAAATCAAAGGTTAAAAAAATATTTTCTGCGTCAAAGAACGTTTCCCTTACTTGAGTATTTAATTGAACCAAGTAGCTTATCACTGGAAATATCATTTCTAACAAAATTTTCTTCAATAATCGGAGTAATGAAGGAATAACTTCATAAATAATTGACATTTACGATGTCATTTGTTCACATGATAAGACAAGTAAGAATGAATTCTGTATACCACTGCACAGCACACTGTTCTGTTACCAAGTACAGTAATTGAACAGATGTATTGTTTATAAATTAGATCGCTTTTCCAATCCTTGTGGACGACAATCGCTTTGTATTGCCGAGACAATTTTGACAAGCATTCAGTTACTCTCAGAAGTATAACTACTGCAAACCCTTTTATACAACGATAGACCTTGTGTTCCAGGCTTATAACTCGGTCCTTTAAGTAAGTTTATTGAATGTCATACCACACCAATTAAAATAATATTATTCATTGAGTACCTAATTTTTACACACACCATAAATAATAAGGTAGAAAAGCGTAGTGAAAAAAGCAAAAAAAAAAACATTTTTATAGATTTAGTAATAAAGCTGTAGTCTCAAATATCATTAAAATTAATTAAAAAGAAATTTAAAATAGGACCTATCAGCAAAAGAAATCTTGGATCGACTTTATTGTAAAAAAAAGCACATTAGGTACTGCATCATATTTCATATCTATTATTATACTTTTGATCTAAAAGCCATTTTACCCGCCCCGCCCGCCTGCCACTTTAGTAAAACATTCCGAATATTCTGGAAATTACTTACGCAACAACAACTACGACTCGTCATGACCGAAAGTTCGCACAATGCGGGTGACGCAAGTGCATCTCAAGGCACGATCACAGTCTTCTTCAGTTTACAAGAAAAATCTATGGTTAAAGAACACGGCCCAGAAGCTTAAAAACTTAGCTTAGCTTACTTCAAGAAACCGATTTATAAACGCCGGTCACTGGGTCATTCTCAAATTGTATGGTCAAGTCCGTTGCACTTTTCATACATCTTGTATTCTTAAACGCAGTCACTCAACAACAAACAAATCTGGAATAACCAACTATGTATGGAAACTTGTACCTGTCCATTAGAAAAAGACGTAAACAAATTAGGTGTATGCTGACAGGGTGTGAGTGCGAAGAACACTTTTCAACAAAAGGAGTTAACTTGCTTACAAAAACATACTTTACATATAAATGTAAAGTCGGTATGACGTACATGAGTATGGCGGTATGACCCTGAGAGTTCCAAGCTTACTATTAGATGAATCATACCGCATACGCGTGTTTGTCACCTACGTCCATCCGTCCATCGTCATATCTCTATGAACTTCGTGATATTACCGGAAAGAATATGCATTGTTTTTGAAAGCCCCCTTTCCAAGTTACCTAACTTAAAACCTATCTACTTAAAACGATGAATATATAATTTAATCGTGTCATCATTCGTTATCACCCGTCCACCCTACTCTGTAGGTACTACTCGTTATTCTAAATTATTATAATATTTAATATTAAGTAGTAAAGTTTCAGACCAACGATTTTCTTCGGGGTATAGTCACATTTTCCGACGATTATGTACCCACGCACAGGTATTCTGCTCCACTACACATAGGAAGCGTAAGCGTAGCACTGTTGGAAAACTCCAAAATAGTTTATCGTAGGTATTGTCGCGCATTAAATTCCATATTCGAACTGGGTTGTCGACGTTCGACGTACGTCTTATGTGTGTGGGGCAATATTATAAACTTACATGTATATGAGACATGACATGACCACAAATTAAATAACTTACAAAATTAGGAAAACCCCTGAAAAGTTTTGATAAAACATGTCTAAGAAACTCGCTCGAAAACCGGCTTTCAAATAACAAAAACCGCGTTTAAATCGGTGCAACGGTTTTAGCACTTCGGTGCCACGGACAGATACTTACACAGACTGATGAGACAGACACACATAGCGGCCAAACTTATAACAACCCTATTTTTGCGTCGGGGATTAAAAATGACCTGGGACTGAGATACATAGTCGGTACATGTGCTCTCAATTACACCAGGCCTCCTTCTTTTTAATTTGGTGTAATATGATGGTCCACTTAAAAGAATTTACTCGATATTACCTATGCTATAATGTGGGACAAAAGCAAATTGCTTCATCAGTCTCCCAACTCTATCAAGTGCTCACGAAACTAATTTAATAACTTGTTCAGGTACAAGTGGCTGTGTTTTACGCTGCTGCTACACTGATGTTATAAAATGTTATATAACACGGTGGTAACAAGGATGCCGCTATGATATAATAATAATGGCATCCTTGTTACACTGTGACTACTTTATCGATGAATTGAAATTTACTAAGGATTGTTTTATTACCTACTATAACACGATCTGCGTAAATAACAAACTTACGAGTATGTTCATTGAGTTGGAATAGGTATTAGTTAGTACAAGATTAACCGAAAATATGGCTCTTGAAAATGTGTAACCGGCCAGTCTTATCACTGAGTAGTCTAATAAAACTGGGGCATTTTTTTGACCTGATTGTGTATCCCGCTCTTTATTACGTATGGGTGAGTATGTCATAACTTTAGCAATGATTCTATTAAATATGTTTATTTATGTTCGCTATTATTAGAGCTTTATTACCCTGCTCTGAGAATTCTGATTGTTAAGAATTTAAGCTTGTGCCTGTGTCTTCAACACACACGTCCACACTGGGCCGTAGCCAGAGTAGCAGAAGGCCTAGCCAACGTGTCAATCGTTTACGCTACGTAGTGAACGAAACTAGGGATTGCGGTACCGGTGCCTTTTTCAGAATCGGTACTGAGATTTCCGGTACTGGCTCGGAACCGGGAATTCCCGGTTCTTCGGTACTTTTTCGGTACTGAGAATTTTTTTGGAAGTTTTGTAATTTCGCTTAAATATAATGAAATTTGATTCCTAAATTCGCTATTATTCCTCGTGTATGTTTTTTTCTTTATGGGTTGCTATTCAAACGGCTCTTTTACAGTTATAGATTTTTTTTGGTCACAGTTTCAATGGTTTTAGAATAAAAATACTATATTTACAACCTGTTATGTCCGTAAGTAACTGAAAATTGGGTAAGTAGAAAATACATACACATAATAAAGAAAGTTTAAAGACGAATTTATCCTTAAGTTACTGTTGGTCGATCGGTGTCTCATTGCCGAATTTCAACAGGTAAGGGTTGTATTTTTTCTCGGACCAGTATATACCGAAAAGCCGGTGGAGCAAGCGGTTTATCGTAACTGGAAATCTGCGCGAGATATCTTTTGTGACCTTCCACGTCTATCTCGTACCCATATAGCAACAAGGTCTTTACACGGTAAACCGTTAGATCGGAATATTCTGAACTTTCCATATCAGTTTGCTTGGGGCAAAGCTGTGCGAAGCGATGTCCTCTCCAGCTCCTCCAGTCTTCGACACAACATTTCCACATCCTCTGTGCCAATAAGCAACGGTAAGATACTTGTCGCGCTGCACCAAATTTCCTGGATCTTCTAAGTGTTCACTTCCCGTCTTCATTGCTTCTCTTCAAAGATCGTCAAATTTGGCTGGCTAATCAGCTCATGTCTGGCTTAGCAGAAAAAGGTCATCAGCACAGTCCAAATCTTCTAAAATGTATGAGAGGCCTCAGTCCATGCCGCGGAGCTATGATTTCGTGTAATGCAAAAGTAATGCAAGCATGCGGCCATCAAGGGCAACATGAAAAAGGAGAGAGGGAAGACCCCTTGTTGCACACCCGCATTAACTAGAATATCCTCCGAAAATCCTGCGTCACGCACGCTACAAGAATATTTCTTGTAGATTGCGTTTATTACGTTGGATTTTTTTGTGAACAGCAATTTCATGCAAATACCTATACCACCTTAGCGTATCAATGGCTTTTTTTAAATCTACAAATGTTACGTACATTTCCCTCTGCCATTCAGTACCCTGTTCTAGTGAGTATGATGCGTAGTGTGTTGAATTGATCTATTTTTGAGACTCGAAAGCTGCCTTGATTCATGTAATCATTTTAAGCCGGGTCTTGAGTTAATGGAGTTAAAATGAAAAGCTTTTGACATATACCAAATGACTTTAAAAACATCGACAAAACAATATCTACACAAGTACACATAGAGATACCGTCACGTAACACGTGACGTGACAATAACACTATACACGTTAATATATAAGAAGCAACCGAACGAAGAGTAATGTGATGAGATAAAAATTGAAGGAAAGGTGTGAAAAATGATAGTTAGGATTTAAAATAATATACCTAGTTAGTCAATCGCATTGAAGGTGAATTTATCCCTAATGGAATCTATTCCGGATAAACTTTCTCACACGAAAAAACGAGCAATCGAGCGCTCAATTTTCACAAAAACTAAAACAAAATCCTTCATTTGGCTCTCAGTTATACCGACAAAGAAAGAAAAATGGTCTTTCTTTGTCGGTATGACTTAACGTCACTAGAATTTAGAGACGCACTGGCACCAGCAATGTGCAAATTGCAGAAATTGCAGAAATGTTCTCGGAAATTTCCGAGAAATTACATGAAAGAAACTTAGAAAGTTCTCTGTGAGAATGTTCCCATGAGAACTTTAACATTTTGTGTAATATATAATATTACACGCCACATATTAGTAAACCAGGCAGGCATAATATTTAAAATGGCGTGTGTCTACCTCGGTTCTGACACGATAAGATTGTTTATTAAATTTAAGTTCCAGAGAATATTCTCCATAGAAGTTTCGCAACTTATGAAACTTCTCCTCGGTGCATTGCTAACTGGCACTGCGATACCACAGAACACCTGTCTCCATGCCCAAATCATGTGGTGGCTGCGGCAATGATGACTGTGGTTTAATAACACGACGCCACAACGAAATTAAGAGATCTATTTTGTGAGCAATGCCAGCACGCTTGGGGGAACGTGGTCAAAGAACCCATCATCACCGAAGGCGACGGTGGACTTCGCGGGGATCTCTGCTGCCGCGGCGTCTAGGATGCACAGAGGGAGGCGTTATTTGATATCCGTGTCGTAGAAACCGACGCTCCCTCTTATATCTCACGTCCGGTAGCATCCGTCCTAAAATCCGCCGAAGAAGAGAAAAAAAGAAAATACACGAACGTTGTGAAAAACGTCACGCAACTTACACTCCCCTCTTCGCTCCGCAAATGTCCACCTTCATCAAACATCTCGGTAAATCCATCGCTGACCGGTGGAACAGATCTTTAGTGTAGTAATGGGCTGGCTAAGATCCAAAAATATGATTGCGATAATCCGAGCCACCAGCATGTGTATCCGTGGGACACGGCACAGATTCAAATCCATCCAACATTTCTTTGGTTTCAATGACGGTGCGGCCCTACCCAACCCGTCTACCTACCATGTACTAGCGACGTTTCCTTGTTGTTGGCCATTTCTGTTTTTTATAATTTTACATTTTTGATAAATAAATATGATAAACTGTCAATCGCATTGATGTATCACAAAAAATTGCAACAAACAATAATCCATACAATTTCGATTCGAAGGTAATTAATTACACAATAATATCACTAGAAATTTTCACACTACGTGTAAAATATTTGCCTTCCTCACAAGTACCGAAAAGAACCGAGAACTGGGATTTTCATTGGTCGGTACCGGTTCTGACTGAGTTGTCAATTCCCGGGATTTCCCGGTACTTTCGGTACCGGGAATTCCCGGGAGCAATCCCTAAACGAAACGCAAATGTCACTGTCGCAGTAATATGGAAGAGTGATAGAGACATATGACTACGCTACGCCACGGAGCGTTACCTAACGATTGCCACGTTGGCTACACCCCCAGTTAAGAAAGGGTAGTGCTAATTTAAGGAAGGGCATTTACTTTATTGTCATAGACAGCCGTAGTCGATGGTAGTTTTTAAGGTAGGCGATTAGTATTTTAAGCTAGTGTATTGCCTCATTATGTCGTCGTCCCCCTAGCTACAGCCATGGCTTCCTGGGTCATGCACCAATTGGCAGTTTTTAAGCGCTCCATTTTGGATCGTACATAACGTATTGTATAGATATAAATAAATAGTATAGTGTCATAGAAATTCACAGTTTGTCTCGCCTCGCCTTGCACATCCCGGATAATCAGCATTAAGCAATCCGTGTAATGAAAAGGTAAAACAACGATTTGTATGCAACGCCTGCTGCAACCAGTTTTAAGGATGCTTTCATTTACTTCATTTATTTAATTGATAGTTTAAATGCGTATCGATAAGTTTTATTAACCGTCAGTCTAATGCTTGTGAAATATGGTATGCCAGTACTAGATACAATTTAAATGAACACGACCGCAATGTTCGTAATGTTTTGTATTAATTAAGATCTTATAATGTACGTAGATATGTGTTCGGTTTATTCTTCTTCTTTTTTTACCTGTATAAATTAGCCTCAAATATTTCTTCATTTATAATTACATATTTTATTTATTTAAGTATTTTATATCTCTACAGGCTACTACTGATTATCGATCAGTTAATCAACATATTTATGCTTCGATTGCTTTCCAAAAAATATGTACATTTTTATGAACATGTCTACAAAATTTACTGTTTTACATGAACAATGTCATCAAAATAATTAAAATACTTAAAAGAGCACCAACAAGTTTTTCTCCGAACCAGTAAAAAATATAGAAACAGTCAATATGTAAGAGTTCAAAGTTTATACAAGTATGGCCGTCCTTTAGCTTGCGTAACTAAAGGCGCATCGTGATCTTCGAGAAGAGAAAGTTGCATGCGCGAGTGTTCTGAGAAACACGGTGTTGAGGAAACAAACTGGACATAAGGCTCATAAATATATACGGACATTACGCATCAAGGAATCTTAGTACATTCACCGATGATTACATAAACGTGTAAAACACCGCGCAGAAAGCGCTGCCATCGCTTAACAAAACATTTCTTTGGATCATCGTCATGCATCATTTTAAGAGCCTGGCTCTTGTCGGTGGTGTAATCGCCATTCCGTTCTGTTATCCGCTAATTAGTAAAAAATCAGCCGGAAGTCGTAAATTTCTCTACGGGAGCTGAGTTTTTGTTTGGAACCCAATATATAATATTCAGCCGGATTTCCGTTTTCCGTTGCTTTTTGACTATGGCAGGGAATTCCGCTAAGTGTGTTGAGCGCCGTATTTGAATGAAATAATACGAGTACTGCAAGGTAAAACAATCTTTAATAACAAAACCGTATACAATAAAAACCTAATTTAATCTTCTTACGTAATGTGAATATAATATTAATTCGATACAATGAAGTACTTATCCCAAGAATTCGAAGTTAGCAAAAAACAACAACTAATCACTAGTTATAAGTAATATTAAAACAGACCAACTGTACTTTTGTTGCAAAAGTTATCTACTGCTCAATAAGACGATTCTAACAAACCCAAACCCATTCCATTGTTCCTTCCATTGTTGTATTACAGAGTTCTTATGACCTTCAGTTGCCATCATCAGACCAGCTCCATGTCGTATGTATGCGTGGAAATTTTTTTAGCTCAATCGGAAACCGGGAAGCGGATCAAGTTTAACTTGCAAGATTTGATTACATACAACGGGATAGGGGAAAGTAAATAAAAGCTCGTAAACATAGAGCTTCAGAAACATATCTATCCACAGCTTAAACTAGTATAAATACTTGCCGTTAACCTTTTGAATTCATACTGAACGACCGTTATAACTGGCATTGCAAATACTTGCAAATTAATTTGTCTCTCCTGATTTTTTACAACGCGAAACAAGATACAAGTTATGGGAAATATAATGTCACGGCTGCTGACATAAATTTGGTTAATATAGCTCGTAAGTTCTTATTTACATACGTACTTTTTTACTCATACCTGAGCCTAAATATATACCTAAGGTAACATTAATACCTAAATATAAAATTTAGCAAAAATATGGGTGGATAAAAATTTGAAACATCGCAAATCTTGTGATTCTACCTTATAAAAAATGTTATTATAACTACTGATATATTCCTTTCGCACTTATACAAGTGTGAAAAGTTAAAGCTTTAGTAGGATTAGAATGACATTATCTAAATCTGGAAGGATTTTCCGACGAGACACCTACCGTACTGTGTTCTGACCGTGTTCTGGCCTATAACCGCGAATGACTTCGTTCGTCTATTCGCTTCACTCTTTCATTCGAAAGATTCTTGCATATTCATGCAAGAGCGATAGAAAAGGAGATAACGAAATTTGGATGTTCGACGTACGCAGTAATGTGAGCCTAAAAGTATTGACAGTCTCCACTGTCTCCAGAGCGCCATTCTAACGGCTGCAGAGCTGATGTTTTTATCCTCTCAGATTAAATAAACATACAATTGAAAAGCAGAAACAATATGTATTATGTTATTGTTTTCTGTTTAAGCAAAGCCTGTAAGCGGACTAGACGATTTCTTTGACGCAAGACCATTTTCAAAAGACAATAAATAATGAGATAATGACACAATTAGCATATTTAGTTGATGTTTACATCAGATGAAATTAGACAAACCGTTAATTTCATAAATTCATGAGATAATTCACATCGCTCGAGACATTAATTAATTAACCCTTTGAACGCCATACGTCATAATTTTTTTTTTTATACCACCACGGTGGCAAACAAGCATACGGCCCGCCTGGTGGTAAGCAGTTACCGTAGCCTATGGACGCCTGCAACCCCAGAGGATTTACATGCGCGTTGCCTACCCTTTAGGAACCTATACACTCCTTTTTTGAAGAACCTCATACTGTAGCCCACTGGGAAAACCTCGGCAGGGAGTTCATTCCACAGCCGCAGCGTTCGTGGGAGGAAATTCCTCTTAAATCGTACTGTGCGCGACCCATTGGGCTCCAGGGTGTGGGGATGAACACCCTGCCGGCGGCGAGCGGTGCGGTGATAAAAAGCTGCCGTGGGCATCATATCAAACAGTTCTTCAGAGCACAACCCATTGTACAAGCGATAGAACACGCATAAGGAGGCAAAGTCCCTCCTAAGACTCAAAGGTTCAATATCGCTCGTGAGTTTGGGATCGTCGACGATCCGCACAGCGCGCCTTTGCACCGAGTCAAAGGGCCCAAGCTGGTATCCAGGTGCTCCCGCCCAAAGGTGACAACAGTACTCCATGTGGGGTCTGACTTGCGACTTGTATAGGAGCAGTCTCTGCCCCGGAGTGAAGTATCGCCTCGCTCTATTGAGCACACCGAGCTTTTTGGATGCCAGCTTGGCCTTCGCTTCAAGGTGACTACGGAATTGGACGTCACTGGAAATGTCCACACCGAGGATCCCAATACTCCCTGACATTGTAAGGGTTGTGCCTTGGAACTGAGGGGCCACAGTAAATGGGGTTTTCTTAGCGGTGAACGCGCAAACTTGTGTCTTTGTGGGGTTGAATCTGACTAAGTTGTCCTGACCCCACACCGAGACTCCAGAAAGAGTATTCTCGACATCGGACACAAGTTTTTCACGACTCTCTACCACAACGGATCGAGGGATATTGGCACGGCCCGTATGCAAAACGTTACTCACATGCGAAGATCATGGACGCAAGCGAGTCAATATAAACCTTACTTAAAAGAATGAATGTTACTCTGACAGCGTACAATAGGCGTTTTTGGCGCTGTGGTACTCAAGACACCTTTAGATGTTCTTGGCGTTCAAAAGGTAAATGTATAAAATTTTTTAACTATACGTCAGTAAATTATAAATTTAAATATAATTAGTTTCCTAAATGAATTATCAGGTTCCTATTGAATGCTCCGGTCAATATGTGCAATGGTCAGTGGACGAAATTCTTCGTCGTCCGCACCCGTACTTTGGTGCCGGGACTAGTGGGTGGCCCGCGTTATTAAATCAACGGGCGAGGTAATCTCCTTATATTTACGATACTGCCATAAATTTCAATCAGCTGGCGCGGTAACCCGACGGCTGAACTAGGATTAAGGACAGATTGTTGAAACTGCACTGCCGTTCAGTAGCGCCACATATTTTTGCACTATTATCTAAGTAGGCAATATCCTCATCATTATCCTAAATGAACCGACATTCGCATGTGGCCTAAGACTGCGTTTCCACCAGAGATCAGAGGTGAGAGAGGATGCGTTGCGAGGAATGTGTTTTTTAGAACCAATCCTAGAGCTACGTTGTGCGGTGCGAGGACAATTAAACAAATGAAGTGATTCTATTGGTGTTTAAGAAACACATTCCTCGCAACGCATTCTCGCTCATCTCTGGTGTATGTCGAGATGTGTTTGTTGCATTAGGACCAAAACCAAAAGGGGGCGGTTTCACTATACTGTCTCCATTGTACCCGTTTTTGCCATTGCGCTTACCGCACATGAGGGCTATTGAGGGAAGGGTTGGCACATCGCTTATCACCTTATGGGTGCGTTCGAAAATAGTATCAATCCAGCCAGTGTATACGAAATATTTCAAACACGGCACGGACATATGAAGCACGTTGAAAACCCAATTTTTTTAATGCGCATGTCAAATTCAGGAAGGACAGTATTCTGTTAACACGGATCGATTATTCCGAAATCGGGCTTACTTATTCTAATTACCATAATTACCATTTTTGTTGAATAAAAATTCAACAAAAATGTTATTTGGTATAAAGTTAATCTAGGCTCGATTCCTACGTAGCCACTGTGTACTGTTAGGTCTGTTAGAACCACTGTGTACTAGTGGGTTCTAGTCACTATGTACAGCATGGACCAATTCATTCTCTTTGGTGTACAGCAACCGGTAGGCTCGATTCACAATTTTAAAAAAGAGTGGATATGTCTTTTTTGGTCAAAGTAATAGCAAATATATTTGCTACATATAAAAGTTCAATAATGCACTGTGCACTGTGCTTGCAACAATTAGTTCAGGGATTTATATTTTTCATCCAACAGCCTGTTGAATAAATCGTAGCGACGGTTCCCTCCCTGATCCATGCGAGATACCTAGTTGTTAGACACACGCACAGTCAACCAATTTGATTTCTAAGCCACTCTAGGACCTTGTCACAATAGCTAGTTTGGTAGCGAATAGGTTACGTTTATATGTATCCCCGGGCAACTGTCATTACGACAAGGTTCTACAGTGAACTAGGAATCAAATTGGTTGACCGTAAGTACTTTAAATAGTATAGTTATTTAGTTTAATTTTATACTAATCATAATTTTATAGCTAACATTTCTCAACATTATACTTACTTGTTTTTTTTTCAGATTAGAAAATTCTTGCGATTGTCGTAATGCGACCTCTGGTAAAACGATTTTAAAATTCGCCATTTTGCATCTTATTAGCATATGTGTATCACTAAAAAGTAGGAAAAAAGTAGTCAAATTATTTTTTATCCCTGATATGAAAAAAAAAGATTCAATGGCGAAATTTACCGTTATTTTTCAAACCTGAAAAAAAAACAAGGTATTTAGTATATTACATATTCACAAACTTGTAATATGGAAGAGCGAGGCCTCCTGACACAGGTACATTATACCCAATATGAGGACTTGACCACGTTGTTGCAACCTAAGGTTGAAACTTGAAATAAAATATTTTAATTTTTGATGTTTACCTAAGTACTAGAACGTGACTAAACTTTTAGTGGCAGGAATGAAAAAGTCCTAGGGACTTCCCAACGACAAATTTATCGATAAATCATTATTACAGTTATGCTTATGATGTACATATAATATGAAGTGCATATATTACGTATTAAATAATCAATATACAACATCCTGTTTATATAAATCGCTTAAGAAAACGGTTTTCACCAGTTATGTTATGGTTTGTAAAATTATTTATTGTTTAAATTTAAAATTTTCTATTACTTAATGCTTAAATATGACATATTACGATTACATAACATCCATAAGTAGTTATCATGATACAGTTTAATTTATTTATACTTTACCCCGTGAATTTATTATCTCCAATCACTTCTAATGTCATCGATAAGTTTTTTATCGGAAGGAAGCATAAGTAGTTATCATGATGCAGTTAAATTTATACTTTTCCCTGTGAATTTAATATCTCCAATAAAATGTCACTTCTAATGTCATCGATAAGTTTTTTATCGGAAGAAAACCCTACTTTATTGACATTTTTACCACAAAAACTTCTACGAGTATGTCTGGTGATTTCTCTGGCGACTTAGTCTTCACTTCTGTTTAATTATTTTATGTTTTTCTAACAATAGCAAAATATTAAATTGAGGTCAGTTTAGCTTCTTATAGGTATAAGAAAACATAAACGCACTCGCTTTTTGTCTGGTAGCGTCAGGTCAGAAGAGGGATTTAATTATCTATTGCAAATAAAAAATACTGATTCAAACAACCTGTTCAACTAATTGGCCGTCTACGTAATACGATACGCAGTATGAAGCTATACATATAGAATGTTTAGCAAGCCTTATTTTGCTATAGATACTATAAGTATTGTTATAGCTTACAGGTTGTTTTGTTTTGGCGAGTTCGTGCTAATTGTTTGTACAAATCTTATGAGTTCTAAAAACAATTAGTAAGTTTCGTTATAATGGCTTTTAAAAAAGAGTTTTTTAAATGACTTCTTAGGTAAACAAGCCTCGTTGCAGTGACTGCCAGCGAAGCCGGTATTATGGTAATAGAACTTTGGTAGTATATTTGCTTATAATTTAGAAATTCAGCCGATCTAGAATTGATATGGATTATTTAACTTAGGTTGGTTAGCTGTACTGATAATGAATTTAATTAACCAGTTGTACAACAAAAGTCAGGTTGTATCAACTGACAGCATCATTTAGAACTACTTGTTAGCGTCCTGCGAGTATATGGTTGTGATTTAGAAAGGCGAGCCAAACTAAGCGAGTATTGGTAGAAAGTCCTCGAGTCACGATCACGCACGAAAGTGATGAATGAGCCTCATTGCATCCGGTACCAAAATCGGTTACGAGTCATCGATAACATTAATTGTATTGATTAAGTACGTTTACATAGCAAGCACATACAGTCAGCCCTGTGATTCAGATACCTCTTCATTTAAATAAAACAAATAGAAATAAAAAATGTTGCGGATGAACAGTAACTGCAAAATCCGGCTGTAATTACATGACATGTTGTTGTGTGCCCACGGCCTCAACACTCGTGGCGATACCTATCCTATACCTACTTTTAATAAGTGCAATAATAAATGAAAAAAATTATACGTGTCCCGCTCGGAATATGAATAAGTAATTGTTTAATTAAAACGCGCACGGAGACTTCTATATTATGAAATAAAATTTCGGGGTTATTTTATTTTAGTTGGTGCCTACAGTTTGACGTGTATTCATGGGAATCATAGAGATATTGGTGACTATCAAGTTTTAACTATTTTTCTCTATGAACCAACCTGCTGCATAAAACGGTGGGAATTCTATTTCAATAACTGGCTACAAATTGAAAGACCACCGATCAAGCTGCCATTTATATTTCAAATTAAAATTAAAAGTATCACCGGCCGAGTATTCCGATGAATATCACAAAGCGGCGCTCAGATTCATTAGCAGAAACTATAAATATGTGTCTCTACTCATTGGCGTGTGCATAAGTAACTATTATAGGTAGCCGTACCTATAGTTAACGGTACCCTATATTATCGTTTATCGTAGTGAAATAGCAACATTTTTTTGCTTGAAAACGGAATTAAAAAAACAACGCCATCGGCTCCTGGACAAGAGTTGGCACAAAGATAACGTGCCGCTGAAATTTTAATGCCGCGGTTAGTGCTGGATCCAGATGGCGCCGACAAAGTCGCAGATATACTGCAAATTTAATATTTATAGCCGGCAACACACCTTGTTTTTGCTGCGATGAGACATTGCTGGAAACATTTTGCGGACGTCTCTATTTGATAGCGTTCGGTTTGTCTCGGCTCGGCTTTAGGTAATTGAATTTTTTATTTGCCATCTAAAGTCGTTTCTGCAAATGGACTCTGACATTCACGAAATAGTTTTCTCAGGGCGTATATCCATACGGTGTCAGTTTAAGTTAATAAGATTATATCAAGACTTACAAACAATATAGATTTTAAAACTAATCAGCTAGGTACTTAATAGTTGTCACGATATTTTGTCAAGCCTAGTATTGTTTTTAACAGTTTTTACATGGACCATTTTCATTACAATAAAATCTGATATATCGGCCCTAAAAAGATAGCTCGATTGCAGACAGGGACTGAAATTTTCTGTACAACTAAACATGTACAATTCAATTCAACAAAAGCGTTAAAATCAATGATTTAGGTTCACCTAGTTATTATCTCCCCTCTATACTCCTGCGGTGCAGACAAAATAGGAATTCATCATACAGAATTCTATACATTTCGGTTGAAATAGAGCTTTAGATTAAATTCACAAAAGCTTGGTACTAATCAAACCTTTGTTGTTAGAGGGCTTCCAAATACCGGCTCTTTCGTAACACCAGTATTAATACCGAAACAGTCTTCATCAATCCCCGGATTTACCATCAAAATATTTTTAAAATAAGAGTTGCATTAAAAAAAGTAAAAATGGTAATTGAATTTCATAGCTCCTTATATATATATATATAGATTTTAGACTAGAGACATCAAAATAATGTCGTCATCTGCAAACATTTCATGGTTCCCTCAAGAATTCCAGATTGGATCTACCTGCTGATAAATGCTGGTTCATAAATTCGTATTTCCAAGCACAAGGAAATAATGTAAACAAAATTGACGCAAGTTTACTTTGAATTCTTTACTTGATAATTTGATTGTAATATTATTATTTATTAGGGTAGGGAGTTATAACCGTATGGAGTATTCTGACAGCTCCTGCCATACAAAATGGTTTACAATGTATGTCAGGAGCGGTCAGATTACTCCACTCCATTATGTATTAGAGTCTCTTAGTTAGCTAATACTGGGCGTTTTTCCGCAAATCGACATCTATTGTGGCTGTTTCCCGGGATACCGGGATCCGGGGATTGGCAGCCCTAATAGGTTACATTCAGTTAACATTTTTGTCCCGTTATTAAAATATGTGTACTCATAAATACGTATATTCAAACGATAAAATAAATGGTTTAGTGTTTATACTACATATATATTTTGCCTGTATTGTCCTAGATTAAGTTATTATATTATGTACTTATGTGTTTTACTTTTATTCTTATTAATATTATAAGATGCCTAACATGAAAAAATAAAGTAACACTTTATTTATGATTTGCAGATCTCTCAAATACAATTTAGAATTAGATCTTGGTGTCATTATAATCCCAACTACTACTATGACCAGTAGGACTGACAAAATATTTTTCTTGTGAATTGTTACACCTATTTTTATTCATATAGTAAGACTTATTACATAAGACCCAGTTCACAAAATCAAACATGTGTTAGAATATAATATAGAGCTTACTTTCACCACCACAATACCTAGTTATCAAACACAATACCTAGAGTCAAAGAACCAGCATTTTTTAGGTATTTGAAAAAGTTGGTTTTTGTAAAAATCATTTTCAATATTTGATGGCTGAACAAAAGTGAACTAAATATAGGAGTGCCGCCGATTACAAGTGATTACAAACCTGTCAGTTTCACCAGCAGAGCCCTGTATGTAGTGTATATGTATGTACGTATCGAGGCCGTGATGCCTTTAACTTCTTTGAGGTTGAGTTATAAGTTATAACGCAGGCTCAGAAACGGCATCAATTTAGTTTTTTAACATATTAATTTTACGGTGTTTTGTATTATTTTGTATAAACTTCTAGTTTTGCACATCAAAGTGAAAAGTTTCAACTTATTAACTTTGTTGTATCAAGTGCCTAAAATTTAAATTAGGGTAGGGGAAACTGTTCTACCTCGGACAGTTTTTTGTTTTCGATGAAAAAAAAAAACCGGCCAAGTGCGAGTCGTACTCGCGCACCGAGGGTTCCGTACAAACCTTTACAACTTAAAGGTATTATAGACCTGAGTATTTGATATGAATTTCAATTTAATACCTCTACGCGTTTACGAGGAAAAAGGTAGTAAGTTTAAAATTTAAAAAAATATTTATTGTATGATTTTACTAAAAATGTCTACTTTTTGTAATTTTTCCTTTGTCTGTACTATATGAAGTTTCTTCGTGCCAAGTTTCAAGTTTCTGAGTTTACGGGAAGTACCCTGTAGGTTTTGAGTTTCTTGCGAGTACTCAGTTTCAAAATATGCGACTTAAATTGCTATTTCTTTTGATTGCGTTGACATAAAAGTTTGGTTTTGCTACGTCTGAAAGATCCTATAGCCCTGAGTATTTGACATGAATTTCAATTTAATATCTCCACGCGTTTACGAGAAAAAAGGTAGTAAGTTTAAAATTAAAAAAAATGTTTTTTTGTATGATTTTATTAAAAAAGTCTACTTTTTGTAATTTTTCCATTGTCTATGCTATATGACGTTGCTTCGTGCCGAATTTCAAGTTTCTGAGTTCACGGGAAGTACCCCGTAGGTTTTGCGAGTGCCGAAAAACTAAAATTTGCAGCATAAACGACTGTATCTTTTGATTGCGTTGGCTTTTGAGTTTGATTTTTTCACAGCTCCAAGGGACAATAGACCTGAGTAGTTGGTATAAATTTCAGCTTGATACCTCCACGCGTTCCTGAGAAAAATGGTCTTGACAGACAGACAGACAGACAGACAGACAGGAAGACAGACAGACAGACAGACAGACGGACAACAAAGTGATCCTATAAGGGTTCCGTTTTTTCCTTTTGAGGTACGGAACCCTAAAAACATAATTAAAGCCTGCCTGGTCGAATATGTGATTACCTAAAGATTAAGCTTAATAAAGCTACATTATTCCACATTAAGATAAACGATACCATTACTGGTTTCGACAGGGTAACCTGTTAGAAAAGTAAAGGGAAAGGTGTCCTAGGTGCAACACCCCTGATGTGCCTTGGACAGTCAACGACATTCCATAGCTGATGTTTGGAAAATTTAAACATAATCCGTCAGAATTAATGCTGAAACGTACTTATAATGTGGTAGAATGAACCATACATTTCGCTCACCTGTATTTTTTTAGACTATGCTCATCAAGGTACAACAAATGCTAGGTATCCCAGGTACAAAGTAGATTCATTATACTTTAGAATATTCGCAATCGTAACTAAACTTATATTTGACAAAAAGATCATCTTTAATTACCATTCGGTAGTTGATATCGACAAAAATATCATAAATTGCTTGAATATTGTTGGATGACAAAACAATAAGCCAAAACCTAAATCGAAATTATTTACTTTTAGGGGCCAAATTTGTGTTTTCTCGTTTTTTAAGTAACTCACTCTCCTATTATAAAACATTACTAACTTGATTAAGGGTAACATATTGGCATACACAATTTTTTTAAAGAACCAGTAATTTTCGAGAAAAATTCGATTGACCAATGTACAACTATGTCCAAGGTTGAACAGTTTCCCCTACTATACTTAAGATCAAAAAACCCGTTAACTCTAACTTGAATAAGAAACATCCTTGATATATTTGTCTATTTCAAAAATACACGAAGTACTTAGTACTGAATACTCAATGGAATGCAAAGAAAAAACTAAACTACTACTTTTTCGCAAGGTTTTTACATAATAGCTTTAGTTACGTCATCGACTATATTTTTAATATTTAATATCGCAGCCATTGCAGATTTTCAATCACTGCACAAATCCAATGCACAATCAATTCAACTGATTTCTTACAGAATGACGTATTTCAAAGAAAAGGCAGCAGGTAAGTTGGCTACAGAAAATGAAATATAAAAGTGATTTCGTTCGTGCGAGACTAGAAAGATTTTCTACCGTCATACGTTTACTACCTATAAGTACTTCCGTACAACATTCAATAAGCTATGCCTAATATAATCCAATGCTATTGTAAAAGTATTTTTTCGGTCCGAGTATATATACATATATATAATATAAAAATACTTTTACTGCTATATATATGTATATCGGTTCTGGCGCTCGCCGGCCGCTGCCGCGGCACGCTCGCTCGGCTTCGCGCGCTGTTAGGTCACAGTACATAATAACACCTACACACCTAACACAATCTTCCTCGCTTCGCTCGTCGTCTACCTATCTTCTCTGCTCTGTGACATGACAGTCTTCCGTGATTATATTACCAAACGCCTTTAAAAATGTTCATCTATTAGTGTCCCTATTTCCGTAGCGGTTGATGCATAGGCCTCTCTTCGTGTACGCCACTTGTCCCGGTCCTGTGCCACTTTCATCCAGAAGATGCTTATTGTAACATATTCTACACGATAAAGTAAAAAATCATCAAATAAATTTTAAGTCCTAAAATCGGGCCCCCTTTGCTATACCCCAACCATTTTTTCACATCTAAGTGCTAACGCTTTCAAAGATTCGATAAATGTTATATCATATATATATTTTTATGGTCTCAAACATGGAAAAAGAGTGCACCCAACATAATTTCATCCTGTATAGATTCAGTTCGCCCTACACTTTGTGCACATCGCGGAGTCTTTTAGTCAGTAACAGGGTTACCAGACAACATACTACAAAGCCGCCTGTGACACAATAGCCATTAAATTTCAAAGCGGGTACCAATTTTATAGACCACGGACGGGCAGGATGATTAAATAAAAATACTTTATTTTGCAGCGAACTGAATTTTGTCTTTTTATCCAAAAATGGTGTTGCATTTAATTTTTTTTTTTTTTTATACCACGACGGTGGCAAACAAGCATACGGCCCGCCTGATAGTAAGCAGCTACCGTAACCTATGGACGCTTGCAACTCCAAAGGAGTCACATGCGCGTTGCCGACCCTTTACAAAAAAGGAGGATTCACTGTGTTGACGGCTAAAGGAACAAGAAGGTCCCTCATCGTCAACACACTGGGTCCTCTTTGAGCTCTTTGGCAACCTTACTCACCAGCAGGAACACAACACTATGAGTAGGGTCTAGTGCTATTTGGCTGTGGTTTTCTGTAAGGTGGAGGTACTTCCCCAGCCGGGCTCTGCTCCAGATTTGAGCGAGATGACATTCACTGAACGTGCCCTACCAAAGCGAGATGCCATTCGCAGTGCCCATACCTCTCTTTTTGGCATAGTTTAAGGGCATACCCAAGTCCGGACGTAGTTTAAGGACATACCCCGGGTCCAAAATAATAATTAATTAATTAATTAATTATTAATTTCAGTAATAGGGGCCATACACAGTAAATAAAGACCATGTTCTTTCACACATGCATAGTAAGGGTAACTAAGTTCAAGTTTCTAGTGTGGACATACGCAAAGTTAAGAAACATAAAGCCTAATTTTCTGTTGGAGGAAACCCTACTTCGCGTTTAAGGGTATTTCACCAGTGGTGCGCTGCGTGATACGATGCTTTGGTTTAAAGATTAAGACTATGATCCAATCAGTAACACCAATAAATAGTATAGTTTTAACGTTTTAGAAATGATTTACTGATTTTCCCCTCTTACTAGTCAAATTTAGCCGATACCTCAGAGGTAAATAAGAGAACATCTCAAGTACAACCGTCACGTACACGAAAGACCGATGCATCTTCGTATTAATATATCATTTCGTCGTAACTAAGTGGATCGGACAAATTGCTCACTAGTTTATTTAATATTTATTGGACGGGTACGTGATCCATCAACGCGGAGTATTGTAGACGGCGGCGATGAGCGGCCATCTTTGAAAGTTTTTTTTTCAAGTCGCGGGCTCGCGGGTAGTTTACGGGTCAAGTCATCCCCGCCTTTAAATGCATTCTGAATAGGAGAAACACGAAATAGTTAAATTTAGAAGCTTTATTTTATTTTATTAGCTGTTCTGTACAAGTGCAGAGAAAAAGACCCCTTCGGTATACAACCTTTGTATGCAGCGTAGGCCTTTTTCTCTGCGGCTGACCGTACACGATCGTAATCCCATAACGATTACTACAGTAAATAAGTACCTAAATGCATTAAATAGATAAGTAACACATACATTTTAACCTCTACATAAATACGTTAATGTATAATAAACATACATCTTAGTGCGTTTTTTCTTTTCAGGTATAAGTCGATTGGAAAATGTTCTTTTTTAATTGGTTCTTCTTACAAACGTAAATGGGAAGGATATAAATATTTTTCCGCAATATCGAATTATCTATTCACTTAATTAAACATACACAGAAAAAAATATTTACCTTAGAAGAAGCAAATCCCCTTAATAGTACGTAATTCCCGTGAAGATTTATTTATACTTATCTACTTTGATACCTTATCTTTTTTATAACAAAATTATTAGGAATCATCACCATTTTCTCGGCCATCATTTTTCGATTAATTATTGCAATTTCTTTGGCATAATAAACCATATTATATTTGAGAGATCAAAACAGCACGAGTTCATCATTTAGATAGTTGATCCTTGGTCAGCAAAATAACAGAGTATGAGCATTTCTGGCTTCTAACTAGTCACACACCTCCCAAAAGACTAAGTCAGAGATGCAAGAAAATGATTCCCAGAGCTTTTCAAAACTGAAACACTTCACAAAAACACATTTTAAAAGCAAAATACAGAAAGATATTACATGAAAAACCGACACCCATTCCGCAACTGTTTACCTCGTACGAGATGTCGTATATCTTTTTATTCGAAACCATGCATAAGAGGGAACATTTTTTATAAAAAAAAATATACACAACATAAACAGTGTGCGAAATAACCGTTCATCTTAAACATTTGTCAAGAGCGGCTTACGGTAACTTAGTGGGGGCTTGTTGTGAGGTGTCCCTACACCCTGCGTCATTACTGAGTAGATTTATATATACAACGTGTAACAACGCACTGAAACCTGAAAACAGATGTTAAGACTCGAGGGTGCACTATTTTTGCCTGATTGCCTAAGGAGGGCTACGTTTTCCAGCGTATCTATGTATGTACCTACGCACGGCCTATAAGCATACCCCGCTTCAATTATTGCAATGTTAAAACAGTGGCTTGACTTTGGTCGTACAAGTGACATAACATAACCTATATTGAAAGGACTTTCAGAAATCTAACCGCTGTCGTCTGTACTATTTTTTACAATTCATTCAAGTGTGTAAAATGAACCGATTCAGAGAAAATGCATTCGGGTTAATGGGTTTTACTTAATATACATATATATACGTTACCGTTGTAGAGTCTATCCAGTCTAATTAATCCTGATATTCGTTACACTGAAAATGACCGCAACTTGCAAAAAAAGATATAGAACCTTCCCTAGTATAAATGACGATTAATTTTGTTACTTTCAGGTAGTTATTTTTATAGAATGTTTTGACTACCAAGAGTTTCCTCTTGGCTCTCGCCGAAAATTTTAACACAGTTTTCTTATCGGACATTTTTTATTTATTTACAAAGTCCTGAATGAGAAACCGGATGCTGTATTGCAAACTGCACTTGCATGGCTTAATATCAATGATTGCCACTCTATAGATTAGGTACACATATTGAAATATTTCCATTCTCGGTTATTTACTATACCCAGATATTTTTCTGGCGATAACGAGTTCTTGAAATGTACTCGTAACAACTACCAACGCACGCAGAAAAATACTTGTAATAATTTTCTTATTAAGTAAGATGGCTACTGCTAATGAAATAACACGTGTTATTTACGATACTTAGTGGTAGGTACTGTATAGTAATATAAGCTAAACACTTTTTTGTATGCACAACAAAAGAAAAACAGAACTGGAAAAAAACACAACATTTGTACAAAGCCGAACTGATACCTTTAAGGGATCTCTTCTAGTTAACGTTGAGTAGTTGATGGAGCATCAGATTTGGTAGACATATTAAAAAATTAAACATAGATTGAAAATCTGTAATTCAAATAAAATAAAAAAGGTTTTTTTTGTTTTCATTTTTGCATTAGGGTATGTGTAATATGTACGTATAAAATTGATTATTTTTAGATAAATCATTAGGCAAGGGTTGTATAAGTAACAGTTACAGATGAAGTCATTTGGTACTATTAAGAGTTCTTTTATGTTAATGTGTTCTTTTAAAAAATCTTTTCGGTACAGTCTTTATTTATCCGTCATAGATACTCCACACTCCATCTATGGGCATGTGATCTACGACGGTTTGAAAGGCAACTCTCGAGAAAATCTACGTCGTGTTCATATCAAATTTATTGGCGGACTTTGTAAACTTCTATTTTCACATGCTTTATTCGACGTCGTTGTACCTATTTGCAAAATTAAACTGTTATCATTACTACAGTGGTTTTGAAACAACAAACTTGACCTAGTAGCATATAGATATCAAGGTAAAGTTGAGAGCCTCCCCCGCCCCCTAAAAGTTATCATCAAAAATCTTGGTGGCTCGACTTCTCAAATCCATCCTTGCATCATAAGGAATAATCATGCCATAAGAAAGCTTCGGTTCACGATAAGCCGTATTTGACAATTTTATGTCGTGTGTAAACGCAACTATTAACCGTAAATTATAGTACCTACTGAACCCAAATTTCTGGATATATATGATAATTAAGGTAAGTACCTTCTATAACAACCGTAATTTGTAAAACTACAATGACTGATACGTCGAAAATCAAAAATATTATATTATTTAAATTAGTATTTTGATAAGGAAAGTTCAAAGTTAAGCCACTGACCGAACCACAAAGTTAAAATTCTATGTAGCAATATGGTAATATGACATTATACCGAGCGTGTCGCTTGCATTTTTTTTGGAGCTGGCACCTGCCAGACTTAACTAGATTTCAGGATTAGGCTCACTAAAAACTTGGACGTAAAATAACGTTCACTGTTAAATAATAAATCCTATTAATATTACTTAAGTATATGGAAATGCGAAAATCTTGAAAAGTTTGTGTTTTTTTTTTTGATGTTTACATGTTTGTCCCCCATTGACAGAAAAACTGCTGGATAAATTTAGATGAAATTTGGCACACAGGTCGATTAAATGCTGGAAAGACTCACAGGATATTTTTAACGCACAATTTTTTCCTTAGGAAGGAAGGAAAGGAAGTAAAATGAGGGTTTAGATTCAGAATACGGGAATACTAAATAAAGCTGGGCGGTTGGGCGGAAGCTAGTATGACTAAATGTTAACGAAATTACCTATAAGTGCCTTGGTCGGAAAATATTTAAGGTAAAAAAAACTAAGCCGCAAGTAAAAAAAGTAAACCCAAAATCCTAAATATTCATGCTTTTTCCATTAGCGAATGCTCGCACACTAAACGCGTATAAAAGCGAGCTGTTCGTAAACAGGCATTTTTATCAGATAGACTCACCTGTCCAGTCACACGCTTTGGTCAAGTAACTATTTGGGCAAATACAGCTACTGTGTTAACTACCCAAATACTATGAAAGTACGAGGTAAAATGCAGAATATGATGGGTACGTTTTCGTCACGACGTAACCCGCGCATCGTGCACCGCACGTTAATAATCAAGGATGCGTTTCCAAGTTTCCGCGTGCTTGCGTCCGCGAACGCTCTCCAGGCTGTGTAGACGCTGGAAAATCGCTTAAGACCTGTCTTGGCGGACGCTTGGAGACACTTTAGTGTAAGGTAAATAAAATACGTGAATACCTAAAAAAAAACTTTACTAGACTTTTACGTCCTAACTGGCGACGGTTTCACTTGTATGTGTAGATAGGTACATATTTTTGTATAACACGGAAAACTACAGCACAGTAACATAACATAACATAAATACTCTTTACGTCACACCTAGCCATAATGTGAGTTTTACCGCACGCTACGCGTACGGTAAAACTCGCATTATGCCCAGGTGGAGACGTAAAATTGTGTACTGACCACGGGCAGTAAAAAAGAAAGCCCTCTATCGCATATTTACAATCCTCGCCTGCGGCTCGGGTTACAAATGCCTGCGATTTCGGGCTTTCTTTCTTTTACAGCCCTTGGTAAGTAATGTACTATTATTGCACACCTCAAAATAAAGAAACACATAAAATACAAGTTACAAACAGAATAATCAGAGGTAAAACAATTAACTTAATACTTAACTCATTTAAGAGGTTACAAATTTAACCATTGGACAAACATGTGAAGTTTGCCTAATTTCGTTATTGTACCCGCTGATACAAATTAGGAATTATAAATTTGATTGTAATATGTACCGACACAAACAGACATACCTATGTTGGTATTTCAAGTTTTGGAACACCATATCTTTTATTAAAGTAGTACCTAATTTTTCAACATCAGTTGTATCGAAAGGTTGTAATTGTCTTACTCTTTGATGTAATCCTACTATAGTTATGTATGAAAGGTGACGCTCTCTATTAGTCTCAATTTGCAAATAGATGTTGTAATTTGGTTCCTTCTTTTTTAAATCCTGCTAGGCCAAGGGTCGAAGGACCCGGAGCCAATAGCAGGCCGTAAAACACGAGATCGCGGTCCGACTTGTAACTTATTCAACGACCACATGTGACCGTACAATCCACTGCCGATCTCGACGCCGACTACATTATTCAAAAAGGACTATATATTTTTTACTATTAGTTATACCGGGTTCATAAACTAAGACGGGCGCTTAACCATTTTAATTTGGTAGGAAATCGACCTAGCCGTAATTCAGTTTTTAGTGCTTCTTTTTTTATGACAGATAGGTAAGCAGTCGTGGTGGGCATTTTCAGAAAATAGTGATGAAATCCTTTACTTTTTTGGAAAACTTAACATGGGCTATTTCTACTCAGAATCATGAGGACTAATAAATAAATAAAAAGTTTTTTTGTCCGTTTCGTGAAGCATTTTTACATACATTCTGTACTAGCTTTTGCCCGCGGCTTCGCTCGCGTTAAATTCGGGGTAACAAACCATACAAACTTCCACCCCCCATTTTAGGGAAGTGGGGGATTAGAAAGAGACATAAAGTAGCCTATGTCTTTTTTTTTTTTTTTTTTTTTTTTTTTAACATTTATTCAGTAAGTAGGCCACAAGGGCACTTTTACACGTCAAAGTAAAAGAGAGAGAAAAAAAATCAAACTACACCGGTTCTAACCCTACACCTCTGACCCGAGAAGAATTATGTCCGGCAAGAAACTCGGCGGGACTTATTTTTTCAAAACAACAGTACATCAAAACTAAACAATACATATAAGTGCGTTGTTCTATAAGAAAACATATCAAACCAAGGTTAGATTAACCAACAATAGGTTATAGTTTAAGAAAAATACCAAAGAAAAAAGATGAGTCCAAATCTGACTATTGAAAATAAATTACATACAAGTTTGATATACTTTCTTACCTGAACTGTGTCTTCTACATAAATTTCCAAATTATAATAATCCATCATCAACAGTTAGAAATAAACTTTGAATTTAAATAATATAAAAAAAAGTACTTAAGTGATTCTAGTATACAATAAACATACTATTTCTAAATTATACTTAGAGATGTATAAGGTCTCCAAGTGTCTTGATCTATATATTCTATATAATAAAAAATATGGATAATCAAGCACCGAATGTTGTGTCTAAAGCCAATTAAACTAAAATTAAATATGATTAATAAAAAGTATTAATTAATAAAAACTAGCCATGTTTAGTCTGGTGAGAAACAATATTCTGTGCTCGTATTTTACATGCGTGAACTAAATTACAATATAAAAGTGACATAGAGATGTACATGTCTCTAAGCGTCAGGATCATTAAATATATATCTATACATATAAATATTTGCGAATGCAAGACTTAGAGATGTATAACGTCTCTAAGTGTCCAAATACTAAATAAAAACAAAATAAAATAAAAATGAAAAACAGGTAATACTGGACACTAGTAAAGCTGCTTCATAGAGTAATGTACCTAATAATTTCTCAATTTGTACTGTACTAACTATATCAAGCTACAGGCTTAAAGGCATCGTTATCCTCAATGAATTCCTTTAAAGTATAGTACTCTCTCCTCAACAAATAGCGCTTAACATAAGACTTGAATTTATTTAGTGGCAAATTCACTACATCAGCGGGGACTTTGTTATAAAAACGTGTACAGTTCCCAGTAAAAGACGTACGAACCTTACCGAGGCGGTGGCCAGGCTCAGCAATCTTATCTTTATTTCTAGTGTTATAGTTATGGATATCACTGTTGAGCTTGAATTTATGGATGTTTTTCCGCACATACATAATGTTTTCAAGTACGTATTGAGATGCTACGGTAAGAATATTTGCCTCTTCAAATTTTCCTCTTACGGATGCTCGACCGCGCATTTTATAAATGCCACGTACAGCTCGTTTTTGTAGCACAAATATGGTCCCAATATCAGCTGCTTTACCCCACAACAGAATTCCATACGACATAACACTGTGAAAGTAACTGAAGTATACCAGCCTGGCAGTTTCACTGTTTGTTAGATGGCTGATTCGCCTCACGGCATAGGCTGCAGAGCTAAGTTTCCCAGCTAGGGTAGCTATATGTGGATGCCATTGTAATTTCGAGTCTAAAGTGACTCCTAAGAAAACAGTTTGATTTTCGAATTCCATTATTTCATCATTTATTATAATCTTGCTGCTGTTAATCTGCTTGACGTTGGGAAGTGTAAATTTGATGCACTTCGTTTTCTTGGCGTTCAAAAGTAGGTTATTAGCCGTAAACCAATTTACTACTTTGGAGAGTGCACTGTTAATACTATCGAAGCTGTTTTCTTTTCTGTCCACTTTAAATATCAGAGATGTGTCATCAGCAAATAACACTATATCATGTTTATCTTGCACAATTTTAGGTAGGTCATTAATGTACACCAAAAACAGGAAAGGACCAAGTATTGAGCCTTGAGGCACTCCGAGTGCCACAGGGGACCCAGAAGATTGAGTTCCATTAATAACCACTCGTTGTGTTCTATCCGATAGGTATGATGAGACGAGGTTAAGGGCACCAGCTTTGATCCCGTAATGGCTTAGTTTTCTCTTTAGATTTTCGTGATCAACGCAATCAAATGCCTTCGATAGGTCACAGAATATTCCAACAGCATCTTGTTTTTTTTCCCAAGCGGCAAAGATGTGCTCAAGAAGAACAGCACCTGCGTCAGTAGTCGAGCGACCTCTGGTAAAACCAAATTGATTTCTGGCGAACAATTCGTTTCGGTTAAAATGTGACACAAGTTGATTTAGAATTAGTTTCTCGAAAACTTTGCTCAGTGCCGGCAGTATTGAAATTGGTCTGAAATTGCTTGGTTCTGTTCTCGATCCTGATTTGAACAAGGGGATGACTTTGCTGTGCTTCATTATGTCTGGAAATATTCCTGTATCAATACATTTGTTAAATATATCAGCTAAATGTGGTGCAATCGATTCAACAATGGAATGTAGAACTTTAACAGATAGGCCCCAAAGATCTTCAGTTTTCTTTAAATTTAGGGATTTAAATGTTTTAATAACTAAGTTCGGAGTAACATATGAAAATTTAAAGAAATCTGTACACTCTGCTATGTTTGTTTTCAGTATTGCCTCAGCGACGTCAGGCGATGAATGAAGAGACTTTGTTGTTTCTACCGGTATATTAGAGAAGAACTGCTCAAAATGATCCGCAACTTCAAGGTCCGAACTCACTAAATTATTATTAATACGTAGGTTGTAGTGCGGATCTTTGATTTTACGTTTCCCAGTTTCATCGTTGATTACTTGCCAAACAGTTTTTACTTTATCCTTGGAATTTTGGATCTTTCTGGACAGATAATCAGCTTTAGCAGCGGCACACATCATCTTAAAAGATTTAGAAAAGTTCCTGACATAATCTAGGAATTCCGGACTTTTATTAATTCTTCTCAAGTCATATAAATCATAGAGCCGTCGTCTTTTCTCATGAATATCCGGCGTAGCCCAGTCGCTAAATTTCGTCTTGACCTTGCCTTGCACCTTCTTCGGAATGAAACAGGCATCAAATTCCCTTTTAATACAGTTAAACAACTCAATACTCATACGGTTAGGGTTTTCCTGGGTAAATGGAACATAACATAATTGTTTCGTGATATTCCGACTGAATAAATCTAATCGTCTTTCGGAAATTGGTCTGCACATAGTGACTTGTGGAATATCCTTAGTTTTTCCGCTAAAAGAGGCTTTTTGTCCACAGTGGTCAGAACTTAAGTTGTTTATTATAGATTTACTAGTCGCATCCTTGTTACTGAAAATGTTATCTATACATGTAGCACTGGTTGCTGTGATTCGTGTAGGCTCACAAAATAAATTTACTAAATTGTAGGATTTGAAAGTACTAAGTAACCTTACACACATGGATGAATCTTCAAGTAAGTTGATATTAAAATCACCACACACAATAACACTTTTATTACTACAAAAAACACTTGTAAGAACTTCATCTATCACTGACTCAAATGTGTTATAGTTTGCCAATGGAGGCCTGTACACGCATATAATTATAAATTCTTCTAACTCGACACAAGAAAGTTCAATATGGCGTTCCACAGACAATTCAACAATGTCTTTCCGCTCCTTACTTTTTATATCATGTTTTACCATTATTAATGACCCGCCGCGAATGCAGGATTTTCTAAAAAATTTACTTACTACACTATGATTGTGGAAATTAAACATAAATTCATGACCTTTTAGCCAGTGCTCCGTTATACAGAGGATATCAATGTTCGAGTGTTGTACAAATAAATCAATTTCCAGTTGTTTACTGGTAAACCCTTGAATATTTTGGTGAACTAAGTACAATACATCAGTTTTACTACTTATGCTAGCATCACAGTTATGTTTAGGAACGGAGCCGGCTGGTGCACTCGTTGTCGTAGCAGTCAGTTTAAATTGATATCACCAGACGGCTGCCTCTCTAAATCTGAGCCCCTGCAGTATGAATCGGGATTCGTCTTAATAAAACTATCATCCGCCGTGCTAGTCACGACGGGGTCTACAATATTGTATGCTAACAGGTTAGCACAATCTATAAGACATCTTCTCGGAAGGTAAGTCCTATCATGGGGCATAATAAAATCCTCAATAAATTTATTTGTATCAAAATACGAAATCGTACTACTGTACAAAGAAAGATTATAAAATACGGAGTTGTAAGAATATACCCTCTTATTTATATGACTCGACATTCTGTATGGTAAGGCACAGATAATTATTTTTACAGAATCTCGCTGGCCAATATCTGACAGGGTCTCGGATAATCTCAAGATATCTCGTTTAGTGCAATCTATACTATTTCCTAAAAACACTACAAGCGTGGAATCGCGGTCATACTCGCCGACCGATATACATTTGATCAGACGATCGAAGGAGGCGCCCGGGTGACAGTTGTTAAGGACGCCTCGCGACAAGCGCTCCGCCAGCAGCGCGCCGAGCCCGGCGCCCACCTCGTCTGTATATAGAACGGTGCGGCCGGGCGCAGGTGCGGGCGCGGGCGCGGGTGCGGGTGCGGGCGCAGGCGCAGGCGCGGGCACGAGCGCGGGGACCAGCGGGGCGGGGCGCGCGCGCGAGAGTGGCGCCTCCACCGGGCACGGCGGCGGCGGAACCAGCTCGACAGGGCACGATAGCGATGGAGTGTGTTGGACTGAGCGCGACGGCGATAGATCCAGTGCCACTGGGCACGACGGCGATGGGCCCCGCTCGATAGTGCATGGCGGCGATGGGCCCGGCTCGACAGTGCATGGCGGCGGTGGACCCGCCTCGCCTGGGCACGATAACGGTGGAGTTGGTTCCACTGGGCAGGGCAGGGATAAATCCAGTGCGACATCCAATCCAGGGCATGACTGTGAAGGACCCAGCGACGACTCCCGGACGTCCAGGCTAAGGTCAGGCTCGGGCTGGCGACGCGGAGTGGTCGCGCCGGAGACGCGCGCCAGCAGCGTGGCGCGCGGCGCGGGCGCGGGCGAGCCCGGCCCAGCCAGGCGACTCGGCGGCCGTGGCGATTCCAAGCGCAGAGGGTAGCCGCTGCCCGGTGCTAGAACATTATTCATAAAGGCTATGTATTCCTGTAGCGTTTTACTAGATAATTCATGCTTATCATTAAGAGCTTTTAGCTTTGACTCTAATTTGCTTAATTCAGCAGAGCGATGATTCAGCTCCTCTACTGTCTGGTCTAATTGATATTGGCACTTTAGGAGTTCATCTCTCAAGGCTACATGTTTACATTTGGAATTTAATGATTTAAATAAGAATTTGTGGCATTTCAGCAAAAGTTTAGATTTTTTTATGAATCTATTTAATTTTAAATATTTTTTTATCTTTTTTCTTCCGTTCAATGAAATTTTCCCATCACTGTTCCCTATGCACACAGAACTTGAAAACTCTATATTTTCCATAAAAGGAGAGTCCACTATGCTGTCATTTACTAAATCTACTTCAAAACTATTTAGCTCAGCAAAAATACTTAAATTGTTGTCTGGCGGCCCGGAGTGCTCGGAGCAGTACTTGCAAGTATAATTTTTTTTAAGGTCCATCTCCCCCAGCTGCTGCTCCAGGTCCTTGATGCGTTGCAATGCCTGTTCGTATATTTCCTGGCATTGTTCAAATCGGTCTACAGTAGCTTGAAGTTCATCCCGCTGACCCTGGATATCTTCATAGTCAATGTCCTGGTTGGCAAGCTGAGTTTTGAGAACAGTGTTTGCTCGGATAACACGCTCGATTTCCTGTTCACTTTCTTCCCGCTCTTGTAGGAGTCTGTCATTCAGCTCAGTCGCCGTCTTAAGATCCCTTTGTAGTTGCTGGACTTTAGCGACCAAAACATCCCTGCGAGTAGTCATTTTAGAGGGTTGTGCTGAAAACATATTGACAATGTAAGAAATCTGAGCCTAGCAAGTATGATTCACAATGGTACTAACAGAAAAAAGTATTTAAATTCAAATTTTCTAGTATTTAAATTAAGCTTTATAGCAGGAATTTACACAAAAAAAAACTTTATACTTTGAACGTCAACTTATAATAATGTTCGTTGAATACATCTGTGCTATTTCTGAGTTTATTAGCATTCACTTTGGCTAGTTTAGTAAGATGAACCACTGTTTTTAACAAGAACTTACTTGCCCATAGGTTAGGTACTGAATATTAAAAATATTAAGTTATTTTGGACAATCAGACTAAAAGTAAGGCATATAAATGTGAAAAGCAATACTCCCCTGTAAAAGTCTTCGATGAAATGAAGGCAATTTCCATGTAAATTCGGTGTAATTTTAAATCTTGAACGTTAAGCCGTTGACAGTTGGCTCAAAATTTTTCGTCATAATAATTTGCTCCTTAAAGTAAACTAATACTAGAGATAACACTGTTACACTTTAATTTCATTGAGATCTTGTCATTTTACACAGTAACTCGTTATAAATCACTTTTAAAACATTTATTTTCACTAATTAAATACGCTAGGTCATTTTGACGTTTATTCCCGGCCAGTGTTGCCGTTGTCTGTCACTCTCTGTCCCTTCAAATATCTCCACTTAAAAAATCACGTCAATTCGTCGCTCCGTTTTGCCGTGAAAGACGGACAAACAAACACACACATACACTTTCCCATTTATAATATTAGTATGGATGGATCAACACAAGTGACAAATAATTTTTGTATAGAAAATTGTGGAAACTTTCTTCCCAAATGGTACTTTTTTTTCTAAAAACCCCCAGGTATACTCACGCCTGAAAATATGGATACATTTAATGTGACAAACTATGTAGCCATGTTTCTATCACCAAGGCGTACATTCTGGGATACATGTGTGACCGTAAGTTATGCCGGTAACCCCCCCAAAAAAAAGCTCTTAAGGGTTCCGTACCTAAAATATCAAAAACGGAACTCTTATAGTTTCGTCCTGTTCGTCTGTCTTTTCATCCGTATGTCACAGCCATTTTACTCGGAAACTATAAGACGCCAAATAATTTCTAATGACGGTTTAGACATGTTGATGCAAAATTTCGCCTGACGCCACCGACACAAACTGCGGTACATTTGTACCTAGTGTATTGTTTATTCACAATTCTAAAGAAGTCCAACCAATTCTGTTCAACACAAGAGCACTGAGCTGACTAATGGACATCGCGAATCTCGCCTCAAAGAGCGTTTTAAATCTCGATATTCATGAATGACAGAAAACCCATATATATCATATAAAGTACGATGCTGGCGCGCGCCCATGCATTAGATATAGGGCGTAAAATATCAAACGCGCCGCGCATTCTGAGGAGCATGTCCGTTCTCGAATTTTCTATTTAGAAACGACCCCGCCGGGACGATTCGAACTCGAAACTGGTGAAGAAATTTATATTAGTTATACTGGAGTTTAGTGGACAACCTGAAAGATTGAGAATACCGTAAAACCGTCCAATTTTGCAATAGAGAGCAAATTTTACAGTTGTAAAATCGTGGACAAATAATAAAATGACTGTATTACTGTACTGTATGTACTGTACTGTGCCTTAAGAATGAATGTCGAAACTCTTTTATATCGCGTCGGTCGCAAACAGTAAGCGGGCACCGTAGTTACATGTGCAATGTCGACTATTTAAAGAATGGTCGGGGTGAAAAGTAGCCGTGCCTTTTCAGATTTTTCTTTTTAATTTGTGCTAATTTAGAAACAGTGTTTATATTTTAATAATCTGTAGTGCAAAACATAAATACAATCATACAATCATTGAAATGAAAGAGCGTTTGCCAAATTTTGCGTTTTGTATTCCATCATACACTCAATTTTTTGAAAAGCGTCTTCTGACAGAATTTATGAGGTGATTCACACAAACATTGTTTTTTCTAATAGTTTGATGAGCTATTTTTATACCTTAATAAACTGTCGTTCTTTAACAGTTAACTTTTCTTTTCTTCATTTTGATGTAGTTACCTGGAATTTTTAAGCGTAGAAGTCTTCCTGACTACTTTATAATCCAGTTAATTAATGTAGCTAAGATAATTGGTAAGATGAAATTCTTAATAATTTTTAAGAAAAAAAAACCGACTTCAATGGGGGTAGCCGGTGAAGGATTATTGTAGATGGTGCACTTAGATTCCATACAATGAAATAACTTGCTTAAAAAACGCAGCGGAGAGGGCAAATCGCCAAACGTGAACTATGCGTCGTTGAAGAGTTCCGTTCTGTTCATCATCAGCAGTTCCACTTCATCAAATGTCACTCTTTTGAATGAAAATGCTTGATTTGTTGATAAAAATACAAAAATCACTATTTGTAAGCCCTTAAGATTTGAGGAGTTCCCTCGATTCTTCATGGATCCCATCATCAGAACTTGAGCTTGACGAACATTTGTTCTGACAATTAAACTTGCTAAACAAACACAGCGAAGAGGACGAATCGCCAAACGTGAACTATGCGTCGTTGAAGAGTTCCGTTCTGATCATCATCAGCAGTTCTACTTCATCAAATGTCACTGTTTTGAATGAAAATGATGGTTTTGTTGATAAAAATATAAAAATCACTATATGTATGCCTTTAAGATTTGAGGAGTTCCCTCGATTCCTCATGGATCCCATCATCAGAACTGCGTTTTGACAAAAACGGGACCAATCTGTATATATATACTTACAATCAAAAAAAGAATTTTCAAAATCGGTTCAGACATGACGGAGTTATGGAGTAACAAACATAAAAAAAAAAAAAAAAAAAAAAAAAAAAAAAAAAAAAAAAAAAAAAAAAAAAAAACATACACGCCGAATTGAGAACCTCCTCTTTTCAAATCTTGAAGTCGGTTAAAAACATAAAACGATTTGTGTAAATGGAAATACAACTGTAGGAAATTGTAGCAGTTGTTGAGTTAAGATTGTCAAATTATGTTGTCCAAAAAGATACAAAGAACCTTTGTTGGAATAAAAACGCGAAAACTTATATTATGCTCACACATTTTAATATGATTGCATTTTTAGGGTTCCGTAGTCAACTAGGAACCCTTATAGTTTCGCCATGTCTGCCCGTCCGTCCGTCCGTCCGTCCGCGGATAATCTCAGTGACCGTTAGCACTAGAAAGCTGAAATTTGGTACTAATATGTATATCAATCACGCCGACAAAGTGGTAAAATAAAAAGTGGAAATTATTTTTTTATTAGGGTACCTCCCCTATACGTAAAGTGGGGAGTGATTTTTTTTTTCATATCAACCCTAACGTGTGATATATTATTGGATAGGTATTTAAAAATGAATAGGGGTTTCCTAAAATCATTTTTCGATAATGTAAATATTTTCGGAAATAATCGCTCCAGAAGTTAAAAAAATATGCGTCCCCCCCCCTCTAACTTTTGAACCATAAGTTTTAAAAATATGAAAAAAATCTCAAAAGTAGAACTTTATAAAAACTTTCTAGGAAAATTATTTTGAACTTGATAGGATGAATAGTTTTTGAAAAAAAAATACAAAATAATTTCTGAACTAAGTTTGTAATTTAACCGTATAAGCAGGTGTTTATTGTACCTGTAATTTCTACAAAATTACAATGAAATGACGTGCTTTCAAATAAAGTAAAAACGGTGAAAATCGGTTCACGCAATAAAGAATTATCCCATAAAAATCATCTTCCATACTTTATGCTCGCGCGCTAGTTTACTTAATTTGCCGATAGATGTCGCTGTACGTGGAACGCTCATATCATATCCTACATGGCGGTGTTATTTTAACTCTTAAGTGGGGACACTTACTGTGACGGACGGAAAACTACGGAACCCTACAGTGAGCGTGGCCCGACACGCTCTTGGCCGGTTTTATTTTATAGTATGTATGTACGGATTAATAAAATAAAAATACTGCTTCAAAATTAGCACTAAATTAAAAAATATGCCGGAGAGTACAAGGCTACTTTATTTTAGGACCACTCCTTAAATTAAATAAAAAAGAAACGGTTAGATTAAAAATTGGGTGGGCCACGCAATAAGCAGTCTAAATGAGCTCGTTTATAGAACTGAATGCCTTTTGTCCAAATATGAACTCTGTTCCTTAAGGATTCTGCAGTTCAATGGAAAAATACTTATTGGAAATAAGAAGTACCCATTCATTCAATCCAATAAGAGCTCGAAGCCACCTAAGGCACCGGTTAAACTGAAAGTTGCATCGTAAACTATAGGTACTATCGGGTTCAGAATTGCATGGCCAATTTATGAATGAATTCATTGATAAATTGACCATGCAATTTTGAACCTGATGGTACATACAGTTAGCAACCAAGAAAAGTAATTCCCCCTGCATATAAATTCTATGCAGGCGTGCATACCGATGGCATACCGTGTTCGTTTCGTACCATTCCATCAGAGCGATGTTTACGCACGCTGCGGTGTTCTTTTGGAGGAGTACTTCTGGCTTAAGTAAGTATAGGTACTTACTTACAGTAGGCTGTATACCTGGCTATAAAGAAGCCGAGTTTTGGCCAAGGATAGTCCATGACTTTGGTTGCGTTTTGGTGTTAGGTAATCAAAAACTTAATCATAGAAATTTCAAACGAATAGCGTCATATCGTAACGAACGACGCACAAGTCAACTAGGGGAATATCAACGTGTTGTACAGTCGAGGACAAAGAGATGTATACACTTTTGGACCTTATTGCGTTGTAATAAGGTCCAAAAGTGTATACATCTCTTTGTCCTCGACTGTACTCACGGTATTTACTTACTATTAAAGATTTTACTGACACTACTGCTTGACGTTTTGCACTTCCATGATTGCTACAAATATCAGGAAAAGTCCGAAAGAAATGAACATGCTTTATACAAGTACAAACATGAACGGAAACTCTGAATAAAGAAGAGTTACTTACAAACTATACAAATACAAAATAGCGAGATAGCGCTCCGCATGTGTATAGCGCTGTCACGTTTGCACACACACCGTCGCCGCATCTGGTTGCGGCAACAGTGTGATAATCGCCTTAGACATACGATACGAGTAGTTACATCGGATACATTTATAGATTATCAATACTGCGCAAAAAATCAGAATGGCTGAAACATTGTCACAATGTCATACGATAAACCCCAAAGATAAAAAAGCAAAGGTTATTTCTATTTTTGTAACTGCAATCAAGTGCAAGGTTGCGATGCTTCACCTTATCGTATTGTTACCTACCATAATTGACCTGATAAATAAAATCTATATCGATATATTATTTACTCATATAAAACAAAGTCGTGTCGGTTACACCATTTATGGCTCAAGAATGGCTGAACCGGTTTTCAAGATTTTTGACTTGTTGGATTTATCTCCGCCCTGAATAGAAGAATAATAATTAAAACTTTGGGGGAAAAAAAATCGTTGATGGTACTAAGTTCGCTGGGTCAGTTTAACCATAAAAATATTCTTCCAGCTAACGTGTTCTCATTTATACATTGAACAATCTTTTCTGGCATAAGGATTGTCCAAATTTGAAGCGAATTTGTGTTTTGAGTATATTGTTCACTGGTATGGTGTTGGTGTGTACGAGCGACAGCGGCGGATCTAGGACTTTTTTGAGGCGGGGCAAAATCTAAAAAATGCCGCCCCCCATCCCTGCATATATTTGATATGTATTCTATTTATGCCTTAATTTTTCTCTATCATATAATTTCGACCAACAGACGCCTTCCTATTAGTCAAAGATAGGCCTAATTAACAGAAAAAACGCCACAACGACCGGTCTAGCGTTGCTCTTTCTGTGCTAAGCCCTATTTTTTTTTCAAATACATACACGGATGTGTAAGTCATATATTTTAATTAGGATAACTTAGTTATACGGCAAATACGGAAACATTTCGCTCTATCTAAACCTTTTCTGCGCCCCCGTGCGTCGTAGTCGTAGCTATGGACCGGGCAGCCACAGTATGATCCCTTACCTCGAGGAGCAGTTTGGAACCTTATTTATCGAAAAGTAAAAGTTTAATAGGTCACAAATCATATGGTCGGACAGCCCTCAGCCTGGTCCGTTCCGTTTTTGAACACTTTTAGTGGTGCAATTTTTGGCGTGTTTTTACCTCATCGAGTAGCAGGATGAAACTGACCTTATTTGATAGCTAAAATGATGCTCCTTCAATATTTTTTGGTCGGATAGCCTTCAGCCTGGTCCGTTCCGTTTTCAGTCAATTTTAGTGGTGAAATTTTTGGGTGGTTTTTACCTCATCGAGTAGCAGGATGAAACTGACCTTATTTGATAGCTAAAATGATGCTCCTTCAATATTTTTTGGTCGGATAGCCTTCAGCCTGGTCCGTTCCGTTTTCAGTCAATTTTAGTGGTGAAATTTTTGGGTTGTTTTTACCTCATCGAGTAGCAGGATGAAACTAACCTTATTTGATAGCTAAAATGATGCTCTTTCAATATTTTTTGGTCGGATAGCCCTCAGCCTGGTCCGTTTCGTTTTCGGTTCGGACACTTTTACCTCATCAAGTAACAGGATAAATCCAACCTCATTTGATAGCAGAGAGTTCTAAACCAGGAGAGGCCTTAGGTATCATTTCCCCTCTGTCAAAAGTATTGGCAGGAAAATCCAGATTGTATTTAACTTCATGGTACATATATGAAAACTAATTCAATAATCGATGTCACGCACTTTCGTCATCGCTGTCAATGGATAACAAGCTCCGTGAAAATGCTCTTATGCGCTGTTTTTGGATGTAAAAAATATTATATTTCGTCTAGTTTACAAAAAGATGAAATACCATTTCAGATGTAAGTAAAGTTTTACTTTATTTATCATTAATTTCGTAATAAAAGATTTAACCTTCATCAAAAATCAAGCTTCGTTTACAGAATCGATTCAAAGACAATCGTTTTCTTTCTGGTAGGCTGGCGTTTCGTTTACGGGCAGTAACTATTTGACGTTTGACACTTCTCCATATTTAACGCGCTTAAGGATTGCTGTCTTCTATATTTTGTTTGAAAATACAATCAAAAATGATCCTTGGCTTTTTTGTTTGACTTTTGCAAAGACTGCATCCAATAATTAACCATATGTTTACATTTGTACAGTCGACTATCTATTGCTCCATTTAGTGTTATGAAGTATAAAAAGAATATGTCAAATACACAAAACAGAAAAAACTATAGAAACGTAACGTATGCGCGGCGCGTGTGGCAAAGGTAAGAGTAGCAACTCAAACCCTGACCACAGATAGCAGTCAGTTCGTCACGGACGGCACGAGCGGTTAAGCGAGACTGATGTGCATTGAAAAGTATAGAAAAATATACAAATATGCCTTATTGTGCTATTTTAGAGTACAAAAACGAGAGCCGGAGGACAAATCTTGCCCATGGTGGCATTGCATACCATCGTTAAGTCTTATTTTCATTATTTTTTAAATATTTATTACATATTTAGTTTTGCGGAAAACATTTCTTAATACGTTATAGAAACTTCAACTGTATCTTAAAGAAATAAGGTCGATATCTATTTAGCATAACACTAAAGAACTTTCTCGAATGTCTCAATTATCCTCCGCTACTCAAGCCAGTGCGAGGAAAATGTTAGAAAAAACTTGTCGATATCGATATTAATATATACGTAATGGTTTTTGATTGATGTTAACATTATGTGTTCCTAATAATTTATCTCTAACACTCACTGCATTTCAATAATTAAATAATTTGAAAAGAAAAAACGTACCAATAATAATAGTGTTGAATTTCCGTGCGTAAGTACCGTAATTCATTTATTTACTATGTCTGTACGTATTTATTATTATTGTCATTCATTTATTACGTAAGACGATTCAGGGGAATAAACTTGGAAATTGACCATGTCTTACTTCTACTTACGATAGGAGGTTTTTTTATTATTATTCTTGTTTTTTCTTACATAAAGATGTCAAAAAGTGGCAAAAATTATCTTACGGATAATATATAAATATAAATGAACGCCTTCTTGTATACTAAAACCTTCTTCAGAATGTAACAAATACTTTTTTGAAAACCGCGTCAAAATCGGTTCGGCAAAACACGAGATAATCGTGAACAAACGGACATACATACAAACATACAGGTCAGATTGAGAACCTTCTTTTTTTTAAGTCGGATAAAAACGAAAAATCTTGAGTTGTGTTTGTGCCGGTGAGTAGGATTGCCAAAGAAAGAGCTGTAACAGGACGAGGGATCCTCTCGTTTCTTTAGTCGTCAACACAATGAAACTCCTTTTTGTAAAGGGTCGGCAACGCGCATGTGACACCTCTGGAGTTGCAGGCATCCAAAGGCTCCGGAAGCTCCATATTACCATCCGGCGGACCGTATGCTTGTTTTCCTTCATCGTGGTATTAAAAAACGACAGTAGAACTTATTTATGATACATAACCTTTTTGAACAAACAAGTTTATGCTACTTATATTATAAAAAAAAATATTTCACACGTCATGTCGCAAGTCGCCACTATGTATTGTTGTATGTATTGATAAAAAAATAAGTACCTAATTTACTTGGAAAACTATACTTATTATTATTTATGACACCGACTCTTCTTGTATTGCATCCTACGACGCAAAGCCCTACCTCCATGTTATCTCGCTTACTCTTACTAAGACCACGCAAGTGTAAGGGAGAAAGAATATAGACGAAGATTTTGATATTTGTGACATCTGTTGTCGAGTTGCTGAACTGGAAATACCATAGGTCAAGCTATTCGACGCTAGATGACGCTACTTTGTATGAAATAAGTATTACGAATACAATTTCGACTATGTGGAATTAATCATAAAGTTCAAATTATATAACCGGTCATGGCTCATATTACTTTTTAAACAAGGTAATTTAGCCAATCATCTTAAAGATACTGATGTGTTTGTGTTTAAAGTAGTGTGCGTTTTGGCGACACTGGTTCTCGTACTAATCACGACGTAAGCCGCTTCTACTGTTTTTTCTGTTTTGTGGTCAAATATGTTTGATGTTTTCAAGTCAAATGTACATCTTTGTCGGTTGTCAATAAAGCGTTGCTGCCATAAAAATTCATTTAGAAATAAACTGTATTAACCACCGACAATGATGTACCTTTGAAAACATCACATGCGTGCTACCTCGCTCCCCTCAGATTTTGGCAGACTTTTTTGTTTGGAAAGATGAGGCGAAGCGTACTCCATTTATAGAGCTTTATGTTTGATAGTTAACGTGATACTCTTTCAATATTTTTTGGTCGGACAGCCCTCAGCCTGGTGGGCTGAATTTTTGGGGTGCTTTTTCCGTCTGGAGCCCAAATTTATAAAAAAATTTAAATTTTTAAAATTTATTTTTAATAATATATTATTAAAATTTGGTGTGTGAATGGCTTTTATAACTCGCCATATATTGGAGCATAAGAATTATTTTTAGAAACATTTTTTTAAGGGGGCACTCGATGAGGTAAATGATAGGGCCGCCCGGTCCATTACGCGGATTCAGTGTAGTGAGCCTTCCTATAAATACGTGCACACAATGATACAAGTTACGCATCAAACAGTAAAAGTTGCTTTTCACCACTCCACCTCGGAAACGCGCTCTTTATCCCTTGAAAACGAATGGGGAAACATGCATTTTATCCACATGTGGGGAAAGTAATTTGGTACAAGTTTTGAGTTGTTTTTTTACGTTATCTGGCAGTATGAACTTTAAGGTAATGATTTTGAATTATATAATTTTGAAAGCATTCATTTGGTTTCGATTTTTTATAGCTTACATTTTTCCTGAGATGGTGTGGTGAAAATTTTTGTATTATACTCGGCAGCAAAGTTTGTTCAACCTCTCTTACCTTGAGGCCCTCGTAGGCTAAAAATTAAATTTTTTGAACAACTAGCTACGTTCGTGGCTCAAATTTGAAATCTTTCGCTAGCTCGGCTCAACTTTGCCCCCTTGTATAATAATAGTACATTACTTACCTAGGGCTGTAAAAAAAAGAAAGCCCGAAATCGCAGGTATTTGGGACCCGAGCCGCAGGCGAGGGTTGTAAATATGCGATAGAGGGCTTTCTTTTTTACTGCCCGTGGTGAGTACACAATTTTACGTCCCCACCTGGCCATAATGCGAGTTTTACCGTAAGCGTAGCGAGCGGTAAAACTCACATTATGGCCAGGTGTGACGTAATAGTACATTACTTACCAAGGACTGTAAAAGTAAGAAAGCCCGAAATCGCATTGTGACCCGAGCGACGGTTGTAAATATGCGATAGAGGGCTTTCTTTTTTACTGCCCGTGGCGTGTACACAATTTTACGTCTCCACCTAGCCATAATGGGAGTTTTACCGTACGCGTAGCGTGCAGTAAAACTCACATTATGGCCAGGTGTGACGTAAAAAACTATTATCTATGGTATCAGTGCAAATTCGAGCAGGCTTTATTCACATGTTTTATTTGGCTATCATAGTTTCCCTTTCCCTTAAAATCATTGTAGTAAGTCATGACACTCATGACTAATGTAGAGTTCCGTAGCTGCGGGCCCGTCACATTATTTACACCTCCATTCATAGTAGTTTTTTAGGATATTTGCCATGTATATGATTTCAAGCTCACATGGTCATTCACATTATAAATATTATTCGGCATAAACGGCTAAACACCCCTCTACGACCGATAGTGAGTCAGATTGACTCACCGACTTACGAATTGGCTAAACACGTAGCTGGAGTCCTGCAGCCTCTAGTGGGTAAGTCATCATCTTTCGTGAAGGACTCCCGACATTTTGTAGAAATACTACGTGTGAATAATGTGAAGGATAACGAAGTGATGGTGAGTTTTGACGTAGAATCACTGTTCACAAATGTACCAATAGCTGACTGCATTGAGGTCATCAAACGTAGAATTGAGGATGCCAATATTGCCGTGGAATATGCCGATCTGGTGCGTCATTGCCTCACCACTAACTACTTCATTTACCAGGGGGAGTACTACCTTCAAATAGACGGCATGGCAATGGGCAGTCCTGTAGCTCCAGTGGTAGCCAACCTCTGGATGGAGCATTTTGAAAATAGAGCCATTGCTACCGCTCCGAAGGCTGTGAGACTTTGGAGACGTTATGTGGATGACATATTTTGTATAGTGAAGGGAGACGAGGGTGATATTCAAAATTACGTGGCACATTTGAACGGCATTCACGGGAAAATGCGGTTTACTTACGAAATGGAGAGGGACAGAAGTATTGCATTCCTTGACGTAAAAGTTGGGGTTCGGGATGACGGTTCTCTTAGTCACTCTGTATACAGAAAGCCCACTCACACGGATCGTTACCTTCATGCTAACTCGCATCACCACCCTCGCCAACTGTACTCTGTAGTGACGTCACTTACCGACCGTGCATACAACCTATGCGATGAGGAGCATTTAAATAAGGAACTGACACATTTAAGGGACGTCCTACAGAGGAATGGTTATAATGGGCGGATAAGGCCACCTCGACACGCCGATACCCCTAAGCGCCTGAACTATAAAGTGGAGCGACAACCGGCGTACTTACCATATATAAAGGGTGTGACAGATAAGGTTGCTAATATTTTAAAGAAGTTCTCTGTCACTACTGTCTTCACCCCTTATAGAAAACTGTCCCAATATTTACGCACACCAGAAGACAGTTTCCCACTTGAACGTCCAGGTGTTTATAAAATAGACTGTAGCTGTGGTAGCTCTTACATCGGTCAAACGAAGCGCACAATCTCATGCCGTATAAAGGAACACATCCTAGCGTACAGGAACAATGATCCTCGGAAGTCGGCGATCGCGGAACACCTACTGGAGGCGGGAACAAATCATTGGATTGAGTTACATAACCCTCAGATACTTTCGACCGAAAGGCACTACATACCCAGGATGGTCAAAGAGGCCATTGAAAATTTTTAAATATAAGAATTTTAACCGGGAGGATGGGTTTCGTCTATCAAGTGTCTGGTATCCAGTGATCCGGAAGTTCTCTAATCCAAAATATACTGTTTCGCAAAAAAACGCGCGAGTTGACACTGTAAGTGTTGTGTGTCGCAATCGTGATCGAGTTACAAGTGAGAACGCGGACAGTAGTAGTAGCAGTGACAATGGACGAAAAAAGCGAACTCGAAAGAGGGTAGATCGCTACGGTGTGTGGGTAGACCACTAAAACTCGCTCAACGTTAGTTACTCCGTGATGATGGTGCATGCAACTGCGCCGAAATATCGGGTGCTCATAAACTCAAATATACATGGTAAATATCCCGTTTCGAATAATATTTATAATATTTGCCATGTGATTACAACTTTTGCGATAACTTAAACACGGCTTAATCGATTCTATTCATCATCATTCATTGAAAACTCTTATTTGGACTCACATCCATGAATTTTCCATATTTTTTTGTCCCAGGGTTCAAAGTTAGATTTATGAAACTATTGATTTTATCCAATACTTGATTTAGAAGACCACTATTCTTTTTAAAGGACCAAACTATATTGTACTATATTTTTAAATTACTGAGGAATAGATATTAAGTAACTTAAAAAGCACAAGATACGATATAATTTTAAACAAAAAAGAACCGACTTCACTTAGCCTCCACCTTTCCAAAAGCAAATGCTCGAGCTGCTGTAAAAAAATCTCCCTAGTTATGCTCTAAAAAAAGTTCCCTCGATTTCTCCAGGATCCCATCATCAGATCCTGACCTGGTTACAATGGGACCAACTGTGAAGTATGCTCTTTCAAACAAAAAAAGAATTTTTCAAATCGGTCCATCCGTCTTCGAATTATCGGTGAACATACATAAAAAAATTAGCAAAAACAAAGATCCCGACGAATTGATAACCTCCTCCTTCGAAATCTTGAAGTCGGTTGAAAATACTTACCTAGTAAGAGTACTTCATGAGTAGGAGGGATTGGTGAGCAGGTTTTTGACATAAACAGATTTTTTGACAAAAACAGGTGTTTTGAAGATGTTTGAAACAACACACGGCCCTGAGAGATACCGATGAAGGAGTTACCAAATATACCTTCATCTTTTTCACATACAAGTTCGTGTGTACACGATGCCGCTGCCACGCAGTCATCGCGCCCTCGCCGTAGGTACCCCTGCGCTGTGTATACGATATGCGTAAAGACGGCCACCGCGCCGCCGCCGCGAGCTTTTGTTTCTCGCATACACAGCGCAGAGGGGCGACGGCGCGGTGGCGGGCTTTACGCGACTCGTATACACAGCGCAGAGGTACGGCGGCGGCGCGGGGGCGGCATCGTCGACACGCGCCCTAACCGCCCTCAAATGAGAGCGCGTTTCATTTCCCGCGGGCGAGTGTGGTTGTTGACCTGCGCCTACGCGCCCCGCGAATGGACACCTGTCTCAGTGGTCCAGGTTGCGTTGATGATGAGCGATAATGAGACGTGTATTCGTCTGCCAAGAAGTTCGAATTTGCCGCCCCCTGAATTTGCCGCCCGGGGCATGGGCCCCGGTCTGTCCCCCCCCCCCTAGATCCGGCTCTGACGAGCGACGTTTTGAAGGCCATAACGGGAAATCGTTAAATTTTCTATAATACTACGAGGGCACTTGCACTTCTCATTGCGATGCCACTCGTTTTCACCTAACAATAAGAAAGGTATCAATGAATGAAAATGAAAGCCGTCTTTATTGCAAGATTGTGGTACATACATTCACAGTGGTGAAGATGTTACAATTTTTTTAAGAACACATAATCTACCCAACAGAACATGCAGTAGGTTTATTTACATTATACGTAAACTACAGCAAGTACTTGGTAATAGAGTAAAAGTACATGATATTTTTACATGTCCCTAGATAAAATTAGTGTTATAATTTTTCGGTAAACTTAATTTCAAATCAAAATATTCCTTTAAACAGTAAAAATATTACATAGTTATGAGTAGTTTCCTGAAAGACATTTTAAATTTAGTTCCTGTCATCTTTTTGATGTAATTAGGCAAGTTATTGTATATTTTAATGCTATTATAATACATCCCTTTGTTAACGTCCAGTCCGGAATTTGTAAATTTAGCAAATACTTACTTACTTCTAACATGTCTATTTGTTTGTTTATATGGAATTCAAAGGGGCTGTTATTAAAAAAATACAGCATTGAAAAATATAAATACCTGTAACAGTAAGCAAACCTACGAAATCTAAAGATTTTTATATTATACATCTCTTTTGTAGGATGAAAGTTGACGGCACATCTACAGAATTTCCTCAGTAAATGATACCATAGTTAAGGATAGAATACACATAGCCATAGTATGCTGAAATAGTTGTTTTTCTGCTTGCTACGTTTACGAGGACTTGCAGTCCGTAATAAAATCTCCTAATTTTATTGTTAACAACGTCAATATATTATTTCCAGTTCAGGTGAGTAATGATTATGAACCTATAAATTTGTAAAATGATACTACCTCGAATTTGGGTCCCTCAAGATTATGGAACGGTTGCCATCATATTGTACTTTAATTTCTAGATTTTACTCATCTGGTATATTTTACACCACTGAAACTGTTATGCTCCTAAAATGACTTTTTTGTCAATTACTGATATTCAAAATTATATTAAAGTGAGTCCAGGCGGCTACTCACTAACAGGGTATCAACTCATATAACCTAGTTATTTCTCCAAGATGTAGCACTTAATGCCTAAGCAATTTAGCAAAAATAACAGACTGTGTATATTAGGTACACATTGCTCGTTTCTTTCGAAATACACACGGCACATCTTCCAGCACTTTAAGTCCGGGACCGTAACCTGCGGCTCCCCTAACACTGAATTATTAAAGCGCCATCCTTGGAGTTGCATCGACAGAATTAAAAACTTACCCAGTTACTCCATATTTCTCTTAGCTGTTGTGGCTTGGCAGACACTTCGGGATGATCTCGAATAGTTGAACTTTTCTTTAGAAAAAATAAGAAATTACAACTTCACTGGTTAGCGATGACGAGGTCTTATTGCTAGCCAGACCATTGCGAGGCTAGTGTTGCCGGTTGTGTTACAAGTTAAGCTTTATAAGGCGGGGTCCTGGTTGCTTTTTCTTGTAATATTGTTTTGTGTATCAAGTCTTCCTTGATCGGGTGCGTTTGCTTCGTACTCTTAAGGCACAGCCAAATTGGCGCGAGCTTAATGCACTGATTTCTTATATAACCTACCTACCATCTCCCTACTTAGTTTTGAATTTTTAAGACGTTTCCTAATTTTCAGACAAACGCACGACAGTCGACACGTGAGCTTCGACTCGTATTAAGTATTGCCTTTTTTGTTTTTATATTGACTGTGTTGTTTACCTGTGAACAAAAAAATACAATTAAAGAAAATCGTTTTAATAAACGAATTATTACGATAGATAGCAAACAACTAAATAACAGCCAGTCAAATTCAAATAAATAAGGTACCGGTATGTATTATATAGTAATTCATCCTTAATCGTCTTATCGTGTAAACAAACGTATATTAATTAAGACGTAATGTCAATTATTTTTTAGGGCTGAGTGACACCCGCCATATCGTTCAAAATTCACCATTTAACGATTTGTCTCGTGACGTTTAGGCAGATCATGAACTTCCTAGGCATATCACGAAACGCCGCCATTTCATGATTTGGCCAAGTAGCACCCGCCAGTGACGTTTAGGCAAATCATGAAATTCCTAGGCATATATAGTAGGCATATGTAGGAACTTTTTAGGTTAGTTCAAAGTAGTTTCAGACAGACTCTAAGGCAGGTCGGTGTAGGTACGACGACGAGCGAAGCGAGGAGGAGTGTTAGGTAGAACTGCGACCCTACAGCGCGCGAGCCGAGCGAGCGAAGCGAGCGTGCCGCGGCAGCGGCCGGCGAAGCGCCAGAACCTAACACTATCACACTTCCCCCCTCTCCTCCCCCCCCCCACAACGCTGATTGTGTCATGGTGGTGTAAAATTTTATATGGAACTTTTGATTATTTTTTATCTCGCAAACCAAGCGTTTCCGCAACTTATAATTTGGTGAGGAGTTGTCTTTTGGCTAGTAGAAGCTACAAAAAAAATATGAAGCCTGAACTCGATGTCACATATTGTACAGTCCTTCCGTAATTAATTAATCAATCAATTATTGAATGAATACTTTATTTATCAACAAAATACTAACCTCTAAAATACGCGCAGACGTCACGCGCAGACGTCCATGGTTTTTTCACGTTGTGCACAGAATCCGTGTGATTCACATAAAAAGAATTGGTGTTCAAAAGCTTCTTTTGCACTTCCATTTTGAATGCAATCACTATTTTCGGTACAAAAATCATGAACGCGGTAAACAAACATGGCTGCCTTCGCATACGCAGCGCCACCAGTGGCCAAGAAATAAACTATTTTACGATGTGCCCGCTATAGAGCTAGGAATATCGACGAATGCGTTGCTCTAATCGATCTGCCGTATTGTTTATCAGGTACATCGTGATATGCCTGGCCAACTTTTAGGCATATCATGAAATGGCGGCGTTTCATGATATGCCTAGGAATATCGTGATCTGGCGGATTTTACGATCGGCCGCCGACATATATACCTGTGGGATAAAATAACTGTAGCTATTTGTAGCTTTAACTACCTAAGTTTAAATTTCCGAACGCTGTATACTTAGTGCACGCGGTGTTTCGAGTTCGAGAATAGACAACAGTCTATTAGCTTTGCGGTTTACGGTCCACACAGGGGTCATTCCTATTCCATTTGCCTACCGAACGCAAACGGATCGTTTGATTAGCCGGAAAATATTACTAAATCTAATATTAATTGCTAGTTAAAATACCCCTGCTGTTGAAACGTGGTTTACTACTTTACGCTATATGAAACCTAAAAGCAGGCCACCGATGTCTTAGGACGCTTTAAGGATTTGGCTGGTCTTCGGAAAGACTTTCGTCTTCCTTTGACATATAACGCTAGACAACACACTTAAATTGTATGGTAGTAACAATAAAGATTTATATAGAACCATGTCACGGGAGTACCACACCTTAGCAACACACGGCAATAGCAATACCGGGCCAGCACTCACTTTTCGTCGAACCGTTTGGCTGTAACCGCGCACACGTACACTCTCGGCTAATATATGACGAACCGTTTTAGTTACCGATTCAATCCGGCAAGTGTATTCGATACCATAAACAAGCTGCGGTACAAGACGGCGATGTATTTTTTTCAATATTAAATATTAAAGGGCGGGAAACTCGCCTCGCCCATAAACTTTGCCCGCGATGCATCACCTGGGTCCGACAATCTTATTTTATTGGCTAGTAGAGAGACCTACGTATCGCTGTAACTAAAATACGTTATCTGTTACACTTGATTTAATTCAATCGTGAAGTTGCTGTCGGCTTTCCACGGCTGAGCGCCATTTGTCACGTTTATTAATTGTTTCTTTTTTAATGTAGAGCATGTAGAGTATGTTTTATATTATAAGCAAACGCACGTATTTTTTTTGTTTCTTGGACTTGATGAATCTCATTTCATTATTCTAAGATGTTAGGGTTTATCGACATGATATCTGTCTGTCAATATCAATCGCGTTAACAAGTGACCGGGTGTGAATGTGTGTGAACGAACATACTCGTATGTCAGGGTGATAACTTCGTTCGTCCCCCTGACGCCCTCTGGTTTATCGATAAAAACAACTACACTAAGATTTCGGATCTTAACTTAGGCATCCAAACTAAAGCTTAGATCTTTCTCGTTTTTAAATTAAATTCGATTTATACAAGTATACTTAATTGTATGGTAGTATACACATAGTTAGTATATTTTTCCACCAATACAGTTGCTTTAACTTTATATTTTTCTATGATGGCTAGCATAACTTTCCAATAAACATACTCGAAAATACTTAGTGCCCATAATTTTAAATAATATACCAGATAAATTGAGGTCCTGCCAAGATGTATCAAAGGTTGTGTATAAAAAAAGGCTGAAAAAATCACTTATGCTTATACTCGAACAGAACACCTGATTAAAACACCAACCGATTGCCTTATACATAACCTTAAGTCGTTTTTTTTTTGCACATGATATGTTACCGTAGAACGTAGGTATATAACGCACATATACACTCGGGGGCAGTGAAAACGGGTCGCCTTGTATAGGAATACCGATACAAGGTGACCCGTTTTTCATAGACCGTGAGTATAATAGAATCATATAATCAGTTTGTTACTACCGAGCGACATCCATTCCATGTTATCCAACAAGCAACGTAAAATATGTGTAACTAGAGTTCGTTATAAAATAGTCTACTATAGTTAAGTGTAATAGAACTTGTTATCTCCATTAGTCATCAGTCTGTTACGTAGGTATCTACAACTGTATATTACCTCTAATGTGTGTAAATGTAAAATATTATTACCAATGCCTAACATAAGAAAAACATAGCGGCCGCACGGCGAGTGCCTGCTTACTCTATTTGCAAATACCTACCTGTTATTGCAAATTGAGTAAACAGACACTCCCACAGCCACATAAGTACGTACCTAAATTAATAGTACAATGGTGTAGGGTAAAATAAGTTTTCTGCCAACAAACTGCTGTGCAGTTTGGCAGATAGGTGAAATTGATTAAATGTATCTCTTTTTGTGAAAATAAAGAAAAAAAAAAAAAAAAATTCCATGGACCACTATCTCCATCTCTATCGCTCGTGCTCAATCCGGTTGACTTGACAGGGGCACAAACAATTTTTGAATTTCGATATCATCGGTAACCCCTTATTCTCACAAACGGCTGGTCACATTTTATACGGGAAAGAATCGCCGTAGAATCTCAGCAACTTCCCTTAAAGGTCCCTTAAGCTCTATAAGCCAAAAACAATTGTCCCCGAAGACCCAAGGAGCCAATTGCCCTACGTTACCCTCCGAGGAGTTCCGTACAAATGAGGCGATTCCTAAATCGCAATATGTAGGAGGGTTTACAGCTATTTCGAACCGTGTACTCGAACTGTGTTGCTTAAGTGAGTCGAATTCTTAGGTGACCAGGAGTGCGATTTTTGAATCTCACCAAGTGACTAATTCTCACCGATGTGAGTGATTTACTATCGGAAATCACTCACATCGGTGAGAATTAGTCACTTGGTGAGATTCAAAAATCGCACTCCAGTAGTTATAACTAAACTAGGATTTATAATGCTGGGGGTTTAACGGTTCAGTTAGGCATTATCCTTTAGCCTAATTATTAATAAGGCAGACTGCATAAAGGTAAAAGCGACGGTTTGCAAATATTTAGATTTGTCGTAGGCGTATATGCTCCGTGGAAAATGCGGCTCTTCAAAACTGGTCTGGTCTGACTGAGCAGCCGAGTTGCTTGCGATACGCAAAGAGAATCTCGGCAAAGCGTGCGGGTTGCGCGAGCTCATTTGGGTCTCGTTTTAGAGAACTGTAGGCAGTAGGCATTACTTTCGTCGGACATGATTAGGCACCTACTATGCTACTATGCGTGTAGACTGAATGATGTTATTAACGCGATTCAGTTTGGATATGGATTTAATATGCATGCTACCGCTTTTATTTTAAAAGTTTTTAGTTTGACGGAACCTGTTGCGGATTTGGTTATTGGTTTGTATCAGACAAAAGTCTGGTGAGGATTTACGATTGTAGCCACCTGAAGAAGCCTGAGTTACGGATATTTATAAATTGTTCAATTGATGGGTCTTTTTCTTCGGGATATTTTATTATTAAACTATAGGTAGTACTACCGATAACGGTCACTGAGATTATCCGCGGACGGACGGACAGACATGGCGAAACTATAATAGTTGACTACGGAACCCTAAAAATGGACATGTTCTTATTTGTATATGTAGGTAGGTACGTTCGTGACTAAGTAGTAAGTATGACATATTTTAAAAGATTGTGTCTGAACTGAAAATAAATAGTTAGTAAGTACTCTACCAGTTCTAGACCTCAAGCTTGGTAAGTAGGGTTATTATTAACTCGGCTACAGGGGCCCGTATTATTAGGTATATGCCAATAAAGTAATCTTCAAGTTATTTTTATTTTATTTTTATTGTATACAACTAGGTAGGTACCTATTTGATTTAATCAGTTTATAACCCCAGCAGATTATCCATTACTAGGTATTTACCTGATTTATATCTGATGTGTTCAACGCGCCGAACGGCATCTAGCAAAAAGCATACGTTATTTCACGTAAAACGCATTGAAACACTGACATACTCGTATGTCAGTGTTTCAATACGTTCGACGTGAAATAATATGTATAGAAATTTCACTTTATTACAATGGTATAAGGTGCAAAATGTAACATATCTTCCAGGTTAACTATAAAAAGCAAAACTACCGCAGTGCGAAATCAAAAGGTCGTATATTTAAAAGAATGTAATAATCTCTTACGGCCTTTTAACAATAAACGTGAACATTGAAATCGCATCGCAGCATTTGCTTTTCGCTCGGCGTTCATGTATGCTTTTTGATAGACGCGACTAACAAGGACACAAAACATAAAATACAGTAGTTCATTCAGCCAATTTTTTATTATTAGAATAGTGGAAATATAGGTACATATAACTACATGTAGGCACCTACTACTACGAGTATAATCCTCGTGGAATTTCTGGTTTAATAACATTTTCATTTAAGACGGATCATTTTATCAGTGTTTTAACGGGTTCACAGTCTCGAAGCAGTGTGCAGCCTTCTTTCGACCCGGCCCAAATAGTACGGTCAGCTGCAGAGAAATAGACCCCCCCCTGCATACAAAGTTAGTATGCAGGGGGGTCCTTTTCTCTGCAGCTGACTATACCACACCTGTTTTTATCAAGCATTTTAAATTAAGTTGCCATTGCAGGCCTGTGTAATTTGATTGGTTATCTAAATGTAGAATCATGAATAAATATAATACGCAATAAAAAATATTATTTATCGAAATAAAAACTGCATTATCTACATGACTACCGCCGTGAGGTACATGCGCCGCTTGAACATACCAGTGAAGCCACCCATGAGGGGCATGAGGCACATGTCCCTCATCGGAGTGCGAGCCTGTTAATTTATTCATAACGATAACAATGTTTCTGAATTTCGTATCAAAAATTTAAACATAATTTTCTGATCATTCATTAAACTAACTATATAAAATACCTATTAAAAATACTAAAATTACACTACTTACTGCTAAACAATTAGCATTAGCATAAGGCATTGTTTGTGTGTTTATCACAGTTACTTGTTCCTGAGTTATGGATGTTTTATATGTATATAAGTATTGATATATCTATCAATGAAATATATCGTCGTCTAGTACCCATAACCAGAGCTCGGAATAGGTAGTGCCTATTTACCTAAACTTCGCAGGAGGACCTAACTAAGAGTGGTTACAACCACCAAAAAAAATTTTTTTTTTTTTGAACGCGATATTTCCCGGGATTAATAAGAGTACATAATTGAAATAAAGTCACACTCGGGGTCAAATTAATAATAAAATGCTATTATTGCATTAAACTATTGAATTTTACTAATAAATTGACCCCAAGTGTGAATTAGTGTAGATTATGTACTCTTATTAATCCCGGGAATAATATTTTTTGGTGGTTGTAACCACTCTTAGTTTTCACTTATCGGTGTTAGTGTTACACGTGCATGTTCCGAGTCTACTTTAAAGTGGAAGACAAACATAACTTCATTGTTATTGCGGTAACGGCTCTGGATACCCCGTGAAAGGGGTTCAAACCAACTACAACAGCTCAATATACGCTCAACTTAAAACCTCGCGTTTGAGTAGCGGCATGCATACAGATATGCAGTTGACGCAGTATGAGGGCTGCAGAAGCTGCAGTACGGATACTCTTTATTCTTTTTCATTGTTCACACACAAAATATAATACATTAGAAAACATGATAGACGAAGAGCTAGCCACCTCAGATATGACACAATAATGAGAGCAACGAAACCCTTCTAGTCAGTTGGCTATACTATTGTACATATGAAGGGTACACGGAAAGAACATGTCTAGTCACATTGACAACATTTTGAGTTATAGCGCTTTTAAAATTCGGAACGATTTAATTAACCATACTATTTTCGTTACTAGATGCTTTTTATGAGTTAAGAAGTGGATAATGTAATGTAAAGTGGACGTTAAAATTTACATCTGTACCAGAGGTTGTTACTAAATAGTTCATTGCAAGCTCTACATTTTGATATAAAAATCTCATTTTACAGAAAAAGTGACTCGTCATGTTCTTTCCGTGTACCCTTCATATATTTCTAGACCTGAGATCTGGACATCTGGCAGCTGTAAAGTAGTGGAGGTCAAAGAATGCAAACCATTTCAAAAAAACAAATCCTAGAGGTCTGGGTTCGATGCAGTATTATGAGAATTTAAGTAAATAATTAGATTATATCATTGCCAAAAGTTTCTGTAGTGCCAAATGACGTATGTGTAATGTACATAATTCATAGTTTGTTGCTTACTGTTTTTGTTTCCGTAATAATTTGTAATGTATCTGTTCTAATGTTAAAAAATAGGCCCTGTCCTTTATAACTGGGACAACTTCGGCAGTTTTTAAGGGTAGTACTATTTTCCAATTAAAAAATTTTGCTAGTCTGTCACTCTGACCTCCACCCATTAAAAGCTGCCAGATGCCCGAGTCTAGCAATAAGGATAGTATAGCAATCTTACTAGACTGGTTTCGCTGCTCTCGTTATTGTGTCTTATCTGACTTGGCCAGCTCTTAGTCCATAAAATGATTGATAGGCTAAATAAAGGTGATATTTTCGATATATAAAGCATACCTACTTTTCCAGTCTTTGCGTAGTGGAGCCGATGCAAAAGAAAAAATATGAGTAGGAGGTAGGTGGGAGAGAATCTCACGGTCACGGACCTTAATTGTTAGTGTTAGGGTTTACTTTACATTGGACGTTTCATAGAGTAAGTATTAATACAAAAGAAAGTAGCTTGGACGTACATAGCCGCGCGAATTTATCCTAAGGTAATTTAGAATTAATCTTGTAGCTAATAATTATTGTAGATGTGTATTTAATTTCTAGGATAGAAAACCGGTAATAAGTTGTTCAAAAAAGACCGTTATATCTGTTATTTACTGGTATTTGTCATATAAACTTAAACCTGCCTATTTTAGCATACATACTCGTATTTTTATAGTATTAAATAACCTGTAAAAAATTAATTAACCTTCCATTACTTGGCTGTACTAATACTAATATTGGCCGCCGCTGAAAATTATAACTTTTGTATTGTTCAAAAAAATAATTAATATAAATAAAATAAATATTATGGGGCAATCTTACTCACATCGACCTAGACTCACGGTAAGCTCAATTTGGCTTGTGTTATGGGCAGAGCTCGGAATAGGTCGTGCCTATTTACCTAAACTTCGCAGGAGGACCTAACTAAGAGTGGTTACAACCACCAAAAAATATTATTCCCGGGATTAATAAGAGTACATAATCTACACTAATTCACACTTGGGGTCAATTTATTAGTAAAATTCAATAGTTTAATGCAATAATAGCATTTTATTATTAATTTGACCCCGAGTGTGACTTTATTTCAATTATGTACTCTTATTAATCCCGGGAAATATCGCGTTCAAAAAAAATAAATAATATTTTTTGGTGGTTGTAACCACTCTTAGTTAGGTCCTCCTGCGAAGTTTAGGTAAATAGGCACTACCTATTCCGAGCTCTGCCCATAACACAAGCCAAATTGAGCTTACCGTGAGTCTAGGTCGATGTGAGTAAGATTGCCCCATAATATTTATTTTATTTATATTAATTATTTTTTTGAACAATACAAAAGTTATAATTTTCAGCGGCGGCCAATATTAGTATTAGTACAGCCAAGTAATGGAAGGTTAATTAATTTTTTACAGGTTATTTAATACTATAAAAATACGAGTATGTATGCTAAAATAGGCAGGTTTAAGTTTATATGACAAATACCAGTAAATAACAGATATAACGGTCTTTTTTGAACAACTTATTACCGGTTTTCTATCCTAGAAATTAAATACACATCTACAATAATTATTAGCTACAAGATTAATTCTAAATTACCTTAGGATAAATTCGCGCGGCTATGTACGTCCAAGCTACTTTCTTTTGTATTAATACTTACTCTATGAAACGTCCAATGTAAAGTAAACCCTAACACTAACAATTAAGGTCCGTGACCGTGAGATTCTCTCCCACCTACCTCCTACTCATATTTTTTCTTTTGCATCGGCTCCACTACGCAAAGACTGGAAAAGTAGGTATGCTTTATATATCGAAAATATCACCTTTATTTAGCCTATCAATCATTTTATGGACTAAGAGCTGGCCAAGTCAGATAAGACACAATAATGAGAGCAGCGAAACCAGTCTAGTAAGATTGCTATACTATCCTTATTGCTAGACTCGGGCATCTGGCAGCTTTTAATGGGTGGAGGTCAGAGTGACAGACTAGCAAAATTTTTTAATTGGAAAATAGTACTACCCTTAAAAACTGCCGAAGTTGTCCCAGTTATAAAGGACAGGGCCTATTTTTTAACATTAGAACAGATACATTACAAATTATTACGGAAACAAAAACAGTAAGCAACAAACTATGAATTATGTACATTACACATACGTCATTTGGCACTACAGAAACTTTTGGCAATGATATAATCTAATTATTTACTTAATTTCTCATAATACTGCATCGAACCCAGACCTCTAGGATTTGTTTTTTTGAAATGGTTTGCATTCTTTGACCTCCACTACTTTACAGCTGCCAGATGTCCAGATCTCAGGTCTAGAAATATATGAAGGGTACACGGAAAGAACATGACGAGTCACTTTTTCTGTAAAATGAGATTTTTATATCAAAATGTAGAGCTTGCAATGAACTATTTAGTAACAACCTCTGGTACAGATGTAAATTTTAACGTCCACTTTACATTACATTATCCACTTCTTAACTCATAAAAAGCATCTAGTAACGAAAATAGTATGGTTAATTAAATCGTTCCGAATTTTAAAAGCGCTATAACTCAAAATGTTGTCAATGTGACTAGACATGTTCTTTCCGTGTACCCTTCATATGTACAATAGTATAGCCAACTGACTAGAAGGGTTTCGTTGCTCTCATTATTGTGTCATATCTGAGGTGGCTAGCTCTTCGTCTATCATGTTTTCTAATGTATTATATTTTGTGTGTGAACAATGAAAAAGAATAAAGAGTATCCGTACTGCAGCTTCTGCAGCCCTCATACTGCGTCAACTGCATATCTGTATGCATGCCGCTACTCAAACGCGAGGTTTTAAGTTGAGCGTATATTGAGCTGTTGTAGTTGGTTTGAACTCGTTCACGGGGTATCCAGAGCCGTTACCGCAATAACAATGAAGTTATGTTTGTCTTCCACTTTAAAGTAGACTCGGAACATGCACGTGTAACACTAACACCGATAAGTGAAAACGCTTTTTACCCAACGACGGGGAAGCCAGAAGAAAGGGTTATGATTGTAGCAGTCTATGTATGAATGTATGTCTGTTTGTATTTACGTATGTTCTACCGTAGCGCTAAAACTATTCATCCTGTTTTGATGAATAATGTGTCAATCGATTTATTATTATAGCCTGGGTAACTAAGGCTACATTCAACATGTTTTTTTTTCGTAGTCGGGTTTGCTTGTTAAAATAAGAGTAGCGGTCGTAACCTGGTCTAGCAAAAAAGCTTTGATCCGTTGACCGCCATATCCCTAAAGTCCCTAACTAGCTAATCGGTACGGAAAACAGTTCTGTTCCACCTAGGACATAGTTGTAGGTCATCCACTTTTTCTCGAAAGCCACTGGTTCTTTAAAAATTCAAATTCAAAAAATTCAATATTTTTATTCTTTAAAATATTGCAATATTCATCAGTTTTTACAAATAAGGTATATAATTACAATTTGGGTATCAGTAGCCCTCACACTAGGTCGAGCCTGTGTCGTGAGGACTGTAGAACATTACAGGTGGTTTAACAATATAGGGTGATGCGAAGAATACAGGTCATGCAAGAGTTAACAATGAAAAAAAAAACCGTTAAACTATGCTAAACTACTCTAAAGCTAGATCCTAAACTAAACTATACATTGAATATTCTGTAAGTATGCCACTTTTACCATTTTTCGTGACCAATCGAATCAAGTTATTATAATTATGATTTCATACTAGAGTGAGTCACTTAAAAAAAGGAGAAACAGGAATTTGGCCCCTAAAAGTAAATATTTGCGATTTCGGTTTAGGTTTATTTTATTTATTTATTTAAACTTTATTGCACAGTATAAAATATACAGTTACTAAAGGCGGACTTAATGCCGTAAGGCATTCTCTACCAGAGAACCTTTAGGCCAAACAGAGAAGCATCATTGGTGCAGGGTATGTAAAAAACACAGAACTAATAACTAAAATAGCAAAAAGGTTATCTTATATAAATAAGCATTTAAATAAATATATATTCATAAGATATAAAATATACAAAGATAGTAGTTACACATATACGTAATAAATACAAATAAATAATTATATATAAATAAATTACCTGCTACTGAATTTACGTACTATGAAGAGTTATCAAAAAGATACTTGCGGAGCTTGCGCTTGTTTGAGCTTGACGTATGCTGAGGGGAAGAGCATTCCAAAGGCGGATGGCATGTATGGTAAACGAATTGGACATGGAAGGTTTATTGTTTTAGTCATCAGTAATATCATAGACGTCATAGCGCCTTACTTAGCCTTAATTTATAATAATTCAGTTTCACAAGGCGTTTTTCCAGATCTTATGAAATGTAGTAAAGTCATACCTCTTTTTAAATCGGGTGATTCTAGTGATCTGAATAACTTCCGGCCGATATCAATACTTCCTGTACTAAGTAAAGTCTTTGAAAAGCTAATGTTAAATGATCTACTGGGCCACTTCAACAGACATGGATTGCTTACAACCAATCAGTTTGGTTTCACAAAGGGACGTTCCACAACCGATGCTGCTGCGGTACTCATCAAACATATTTTCATTGCCTGGGAAAAACATTACGATGCAATTGGTATATTCTGTGATCTTTCTAAAGCATTTGATTGTGTAGATCATACAACCCTCATTCTTAAATTAGAACATTATGGTTTGTCAGAAAATGCCTTGAATCTCATGTCTTCATATCTTAGCAACAGAACACAAACAGTTGTTGTAAATAAAACCCAGTCTAAAGGGACTTTAGTAAAATTAGGAGTGCCACAGGGTTCTATTTTGGGCCCATTCCTGTTTTTGGTTTATATAAATGATTTACCTTGTGTAGTACAAAACCTTTGTGATATCGTTCTGTTTGCCGATGATACATCTTTAATTTTCAAAGTTGACCGGCAATCTACCGATTTTACTGTAATCAATAACACACTAGCTGCTGTACTGAACTGGTTTACTATTAACAATTTGCTACTTAATGCTAAGAAAACCAAATGTATTAGATTTGTTTTGCCAAACGTTGCACCGGTGGACACTAAGATTCTCCTGAATGGTGAATGTTTAGAGATAGTAGATAAAGCAGTGTTCCTTGGTTCGACGTTGGACAAAAATCTACAATGGAGTCCTCATATAAGAATACTCGCTTTTCGATTAAGCTCGGCCGCTCATGCCGTTAGGAGAATTAGACAATTAAGGAATATTGACACAGCTCGCTTAGTTTATCACAGTTATTTTCATAGTGTAATGTCATATGGTATTCTGGTTTGGGGAAAAGCAGCTGACATACAGACTATATTTGTTTTACAAAAAAGAGCCATCCGCTTTCTGTATAACTTAAAGGCAGGTGCATCAGTTAGAGAACTATTTAAAGAAATTAATATTTTAACTGTTGCTTCCCATTATATCTATGACAATATTATTTATGTTGTAAAGAATATACATACATTCAAAAACATTTCTGACATCCACAGCTATAACACTAGAAATAAAAACAAGCTTGCTATCAGAAGTAGTCGTATCCGCAAGGCATATAAGTCATTTTTTGGTCAAGGTATTCACATTTATAACAAGTTACCCGTCGATGCTTTAAATTTATCATTTCCCGCTCTTAAGAAATATTTGAAAAAAAGTTTAATGTCAAAGGGTTATTACAGGGTCGAGGACTATATGACGGACAAACATGCATGGCCCAAACCAGAAACTACTACAAAATCATCTAAGATTTAGAGGACACAGTTCAGATAGGAAAGCATATCAAACGTTTTGTGAAGCAATCAGATTTGGATTTTATTATTATTATTTTATTTTAATTAAACAATACGTACATTGTATATCTCTCAAGCTGTTTTGATATGTCTTCTTATAGAACTACGCATTATTGTGTATCTTTAAGATATAATATTACTGTATTACTGTTTTGAAAAAATAAGTCCCGCCAGGTTTCTTGCCGGTCATAAATAATACTTCTCGGGTCAGAGGTGTAGGGTTAGAACCGGTGGTAATTTTTCTTTTTCTCTCTGACGTTCATAAGTGCATTGTAATGTGCCTAAATTGAAGAATAAATATCTTTTATCTTTTATCTTTTCATTCAACAATATTCGAGCATTTTATGATAAGTATGTAGGCTATTTTTGTCTAAATCAACTACGAGTATCAAATGGTAATTATAGCTAATCCTATTGTCAAATTTAAGTTAGCTACAAAGCTTGTAAAGCGATAATGAATCTACGTTGTACCTTGGACATCTAGTATTTGTTGTACCTTGAACATATTCTAAAAAATCACATGGGTGGAATGTTTTTTTAATGTATGGTTTTGCGTTGGTTCCATCATCATCATCATCCATGCGTGCGATTTCGTACTACATCATATATAATCATATTTTTAAGCTTCAAAACGTATTAATAAGTGTCTTCTCAATTACAAAATATTTCTAACAATTAGATCGCTTTATTTTATGCATATGTATAAAAACGGACAAAATACCAAACAGCCTACCCTAAGGAATGTAGATGAATGTACAGGGTACATCAGGGGTGTTGTACCTTGAACGCAATTACCTTTTTCTCTACATCCTATAGGTATATGTAATAGCCACAGTCTAAGAACTTTATGAGTCTCAAAGCCTGAAGCGCCATCTGAACGAGACCAACCCAAAGCTATGGCGAATTTCGTGAAAATTTTCTTATTTTCAATAAACTCCTCTCCATACTCCGTTGGCAGGTTGTCGTTTTACTAATATTGTAAGCGACTTCGACTTCTTTAAATAGTAAACGATTAAATAAAAATAATTGATTTATCCAAGGTGAACAGTGTTTAGTTGACGCGATAGGTGCTTATTAAACCTTGGAGTGCTAAACTGCAACCACGAGTTACTATACTCAGTTTCTTTTACTGATAAGACATAATATATATTACATTAAGTACCTATAAATATAACACAATCGACCTAGTTTAGTTTCATTTGACAACGGGCAGTACAACAAATTAAATAATTGTTAAAGAGTATTCTATAATCAAATTACTGTACTACTTATACGGCTAACGGCTACCTAATTGTGCAAAATGACGAAGTCTTCAAAACATTTCGCAATGTACATAAGACCTTGTATGTTTCAAAGCAATTTTACCGATAAGGTAGTGATTTATCGATTCATCATTGATAATATTTCAATCTAAATACATATTAATAACAATCTTGTTTTGTTACTAGTGAAAACCTAATTATAACCAAACAAATCATTTTTCATTTTCATCATAATATCCATTTTTATCGAAGATTTTATCTGAAGGAATAAATACTTAAAATTGTTAACGAATTATAAAATACCACGTAAACGGAGAATAGTGTGCTCTTATCGATGTAGGAACGAATTGCTTACATGCCTGAATGCCTGTGTAGCATGTATTTCAGGGTTCGGTTTATTGAAATGTACTATGCCGTAAAGTGGCGTAAAAAGGGAGCTGAATGCTTATTATATTTATGAAATTTGAACTAAAAATAACTGATTTGTTTTAGAGAAAAAACAGAGCTCTTTGGTAGAATACTTTAAAAGATCCATTAAGGATTAAACTAGATCTCTTTCGTGTTATGATTAGGGTATCGACATTAAATTTGATCAGACAGACATTTATGTACAGACAATCCAGCTTAATACACAGCTCAGAGTTAAGCATAAGCTTGAAGAGTAAATAGCACAATAAAAGATCTTAACAAATAATGGAAACAATAATTAAAAAGTGTTCGGAGAAGTATCTTAGTAGGATAAATCGTATTATTAATCCGGATTATGTTTGAAAAATAAACATAATAGCAACGAATATTTAGCTACCTGGACTCCCACTTGTTTATAGGAAAACAGTCTATTTATTATATTCTGTGAAATTTCTTTTATATATTCTTATATTCTGTTTAGTATATTCTACTTAAGGTTTCACGGTATTGCTGAAGGAATTATTTGTCTGGAGAAATGCGGCTCTTAGCGGATTGTTATTTGCGTTACGTCAGACATTTTTTGCTCTACGTGCCTTCTATACGCGTGCTAGGATAACGAAAACCAACAGTTTCAGCAGAAAAAGATTTAGCATATACGATTAGTATTTTTAAGAAAAAAACATTATTAATACCACCCTATATAATAGCCTCTCACTGCTAGACAAAGCCCTGAAGTGGATTGAAGATCTCACACACAAATTTAAAGTTTCTTCGAAGTTGTCTATTGGTTTCCTAACGATATTTTCCATCGCCAAATAATAACTGCTAAAAATCAAAATAGTTTTGCTCATATGACACACATACTGTTTTTCACACTAAATACTATTTTCACTTTTCATGCTCGTAAAGTTCGACTTTAAGTCGCACGGGGACGACATAAAATCGCTTTTTAAGCTCTAAGTGCATAAAGTATTTTTTTATTCTAAAACTAAGACAATGAGGCTCAACAGCCAAACACAGTGAAAATATCTTGCAAATTTAATTGAAACAATAAAATTTCGTAGAATACTGAAAATCGTTGTTTTATTTTTTTCTTAACAGCTTTTATTCTTACTATAACTATTTTAATTACATGTTTTCTATAATTAAATTAATGAAATGAGATTAAATATTAGTTGATAATAGTTTAAAAATGCCCCGAAATGTTTTTGTGACTTGCAGAAAACAAGTATCTATTTCTAAACTTTAAATTCACATGTTGGAAATAAAAAAATCATTAAAAAGTTAATTGGACAGAACCATATTTATTTTCATTGTAATATTTTTGTTACATCCTGAAAATGCTTTACGATTAACGATAAATAATTTCCTCGCAATTGTAGTAAAAAGTAGAGTGTAAAACTCGCAAGCTCGCTCGGATGGATAAACGCCTCGCGTAAAATGGTGCATTTTATGCGCTTGATGTACAATCTACTATTTTACACCACCCAGTCGTATACGGGCTTTTTCTTCCCTGCTAGGAGGAAACAAAGTGGCACTTTTCTGTTCGAGGACATTTGTTTTTTTTTTCAGCCAGTCCGTCATTACAGACAAATTTCTTATTAATTTAATAGATTCATTATGACCAAGAAGTACACTAATCAAATATAATGTTAAAATAAATATGATTCAACGATAAAAAATATATTTTCCTCTAAGGTGGTGTGAAAAGAAATGATGATGCGTCACATAGGAGCAAAACTATTTTTAACCTTGGGCATTAACACTTGAATCCCTCGCTACGCTCTGGATTCTATTATAGACTCCATCGCTTCGTTTGGAATTCAATACACGCCCTTGCCGTAAATATTTTTTTGATCCCTTGTTAATTACCTTAATACTTGAATTAAGACTATGTATGTAGACCGAACTACAAGCACATACTTTTCGATTTAGTCGGATGGCCTAATTTGAACACTCGTAGAAAAAGTATTGTATATAATTTTATTAATTAGTGACATTACTAATTAAGCATTTCAATGTCGTACCCTAACAAACTAAATACGGTACTGGGCTTAAAAGCTATTCGTTATGCCACGATTGTATAGAATACTATTGGTACCTTAGATATAAGTTGTCAAATTATTGTCTATCCCACATGCATTCATAATTCTGACTGATACATACATGTATCAAGACATGTATAAAATTTCTTCTACATCGTTTCTGAGCTGCATTATAGTTACAGTTAAAATTACATGGTTGTAGGACTTTCCACCGAAGTTTTTGAGATCCTTTTGGCCCACCAAAAACACATCCTCAATCACAGCCGACTCATGCGTGACTGTGTAGTTAGATACGCGATAATCAATTTGCCAGTGTTGCTAACAATATGATTAGCTATTAAACACAGATTTTTGTGATATTTCGCTCGTATTGAAATGTGACGCGTTGGGCAAAGTCATGTTGAAAAGGCAAAGTAGTATTCCTCAATAAGATTTTAGACAGGACTTATGTTTGGGTCATCAAAACAATGTTCTCTGCGGTATTTTAAAGCTCATGGCATTTTACAAGTAGAATTTTATTCCTTGTTTGTATTGGGACACGTCAGAGTTCGCTTATCGCAGCAGACCAACACCACACCGAATCAATAGGCTACGGACACGGGTAAAAGGCGAACATAATTAAAGTGCGACATTTTTTTTAAATTGTAAACTGGCCAGCTATTCCCCCTTCGTGACCTAGGCTATATACCTAAATCAATGTCTTTAGGGGCAATACATATACATTCTTTAGACTTTGTTACCTACACTTAGGTGCAAAACTGTCCCAATAATAGCATCTTAGTAGAATGTGGAGAAGTTGATGTCGACCAAGGGGAGGGGCACATGATTAATACATAAAGTACTCCTTGATTTTTTTTACAAATTAGCGTAACATATGATGAACCTGGCATTTACGGTTTTTTTGTAATTTAGAATCGAAAAGTAGAAAAAAACACTTTTTTATTTTTTCCAATATTTTTATTTCCTCCTACGTTAACTCCGAATAGGGTACCATACATAATTAAGAAATTCTGCCTCTATAAAATCATCATGAAATTGTTTTAATGGGGCATATTTTTCAAGTTACTTTTAGGTGACTTATAGTTCGGTGCAAAAGTGTACCATTAAAAACAGCCATAGAAAGTGTCTGTTAGTTCAATGTTAAAGACGACTGTTACTCTGCCATAACTACAAAACTATGTTCATGATTCAAACAGTTGATACCTCATTTTATAGAGGCTGAATTTCTTAATTTTGTATGGTTCCGGAGTTTCCATAGGTCCTCCTATGGAAACTCCGGAACTAAAAATATTCGACAAAATAAAAATGTGTTTTTTTTTCTATTTTCCGATTTCAAATTACAAAATAACCGTAAATTCTAAGTATATCATATGTAAGGCCGATTTGTAGGAAAAGTTAAAGAGCACTGTTATGTATTAATCATGTGCCCCTCTCGTTGATCGACATCAACTTCTCCACATTCTACTAAGATGCTACTATTGGGACAGTTTTGCACCTAAATGTATGTCTTATATTTAACCTACAAGGAGTTAAATATACTGGATATCTTCTGTTAAGCGAGTGTGCTCTATTAGGAGACCTTATTCCTAAAATGCGCGAATTTCGCGAAATGTTAATTTTCTTCGAAAGGTAGGGCGAAAATTCTTAGTGTTTTAAATCAACTATTAAAGCATACAATAGTTAATGTTTTATCTAAACAGCTAAAGGAGTAATTATTACATTTTAACGAGTAAAATATGCTCCAGGTAGAGATCTATAAATCACACCTCACAGAACAAGCTCTGTAAGAAAGAATTGTGTTTTTGGGTACTAGTTAAAAAAGTCCGCCTCGAACTGAGATCTCGCGATTTACTTGCAAACGAGTTGACCAATATAACAAAACCCTTATGAAGATTGTTTTTTGCCTTCTAGCTCTATAACCCCTGCTTTTATGAGATCCTGTTCGTATATACGAACTCTCAAATTATATGTATTTTACAGCTTCAAGGGACCGCAGAGACTTACATAGAAGTATTTGGTTTTAATTTTAAACTTCAAACTTTTGCAGGTCGATCGGTATTCTGTGCAAATATATGAAACTATTAGAGAATTAATGGTATTATTTAGTTTTGTCGTATTGTATGAAGGTAAGGAGGAGGTTCTCAATTCGTCGGAATCTTTATTTCTGCCATTTTTTTTATATGTTTACCGATTACCTATTCGAAGACGGCTAGACCGAGTTGAAAAATATTTTTTTGTTCGAAAGAGTATAGTTCACAGTTCGTTCCATTGTCATCGGGTCAGGATCTGATGATGGGATCCTGAAGAAATCGAGGGAACTCTTTAATTATTAGCAATTTGAATACTTTTTACAGCAGCTCGAGCATTTGCTTTTGGAAAGGTGGAGACTAAGTGAAGTCGGTTCTTTTTTGTTTAAAATTATTTTTAATTAGGACTTGTTACTAAGGGCAGAGACTATACATATAATTATAATATGTATGTATAGTCTCTGCTTAGGGTATGAATACATATTAAACAAAACGAGAAAGTGTTTAATTGCATTTACAGTCCGTAAATAAATAAATTAAAAATATTTATTTCAGACTAAAAAGTAAACCATACATGGTTAGTAAACATTAAAATCAAGAACATAAAGAACAATTTGCACGAGTTTGTTTTGTGACGGAATTATTTGAACCACAGTCAACGTTACATCGTATTTCTATATTTCATAGGAAAATCCTTCAATACCGAGTATATTCTACTGTAATGATTGGTTCATTACCGTTTGCTAAATTTGGAAATTGAAATATATGCACCTTCGTGTAATCAAATTGCCTCGTATGATTTATCCTTTTGTCAGAATGTTTTACCACTGCAGTGCATCAGGAATGTTTGCAGAGGCTCTAACGGATTGTTTTTATACAATAGTCCGTAAACGTCGCTTTCCTGATGCACAGGGTGTGGAACAGGACCAACGTCCAACAGCTTCCTGAAAGTTATTGCAGAGAGATGGGACAACCCTATATTATTTTTCTGGGTACAAAAGCATACAACGTGTAATTGCATCGCTCCCAAAATATTATTATAGGATCATTATGTGTTAATATTAGTTTTAGTTTGTTTAATTTTATTATTTTCTTTAATTACTGTTTACGTGCTTGGCGTCATTCCTAGAGCAGCTAAAGGCCCCCTCTAAGTCCCGAAAACCACAAAAAACGGTTTACTAACCAACTAATATATATCACATGTATACTAACGCAAATATGGATTGTTGTTAAAATCTGAAATAAATATTATTCCTTCATTTCATGAACGTCATATTTTCATACAAACTCGACATGTATTGCTGGTATTTTCGCACTTTGCGCTTGTAAAGTTGTTGGATATATAGTTAACGTAATCGGACTCTAGTAAGACATGTATATGTAGCAGTAACATATTAAATATTATGTATGAACTATAAACAGACAAAAATGTGCATTTATATACCTATGTGTGTATACTTACACAAAACTGCATTCTTAGTGTTAAAAGTCCGAGGTCACCCCAGTTGCCTGCTATCTGATTAAATGCATTATTAAACATCAAAATGGAGTTCACACATTAAAAATCTCACAACTTGAATGTTATCTAGAAACAGACAGGACTCGTTCCCAAGATGCTTTGAATGGCTTTAAAACAATGGAATTCAAATTTACACGAAAATTATATGAAACAGATAGCTGTTTTACATGCCTATGTTATTGTCCACATTAAGACTTTCAAATTTTTTATAAGGTCATCCAGTGGCCAATCTCATGAAATGTCTGTCCTTTGGTTTAGTTTCCTTTGAAATATCTGTATATAAATGGCACTAGAAATTCGCTCAATTCGAATTCTTCGTCGTTTACGTCTTTGAAGTTGGCATCGCCGAGCACAGTTAACTCCTGCAACATTGCCTACGATTCTTAACTTTGCCTGGGTTAAAAAACATATTTAGTGTCATTTACAAAACAGTTGTTTGTATATTATTCCTCAGACGGGTAAGAGGCGGATATTAAGAGTTTTTCTAGTCAGGCAAAGTTAAGCATCGTAGGCAATGTTGCAGGACTTGCACTATTCGGTTTACACATTACGTCTACTACGCGAATAACGAAATGAGAATTGTCTGTCTCTATTTCAATCGCGTAATTTTGAAATTAGAACTGTGTGGTAGGTTAGGGGTCGAACCAATTCACTAGGAATGTTTTTCGTGGCGGACCACGCTCGTTTAACCGATTTGTTACGCCGCGCGCCGCCGCGCCGGGTAAAAGAACCAGCCGCCTCGTGTTTACCCAATTAATTATCTCTCTGATCCGTCCACATTCGGAACTTAATTTTCTTTCATGGGAAGTTTCTCATTAAATTTCTATCGGTGTCCGCTCAACACAAATGCAAAGTAATCAAAATTGTTAATGAAACCAGCGCGACCGCAATTGGTGCGGCGGGCGAGGAAGAGCCTTTAGCTCTACGGTCTCTGTGTGGAAAAACATACGACTCGGATAGGATAGAATATAAATTATTGATACATGTTATACGACCTCTTTATTCGTTTTACAAAGACAATGCAATTATAATTTTATAAAAATGCAGCGATAATTACTTTAGGATTAATAACTAGTACATTATTGTCGAGGAGGTGAAGTAGCACATTGATGGCTGAGTATTACGTTTAAACGGACGACTTTAGGAGTCCGTTTAATTTAATACGAAGCCAGCAATGGCCCTTCGCGCCGAGTATATAGTGATTTATTCAAAAATAATGCAAAACAGCCAACGTTGATGAACAACAATATTGACATAAATAATATATTCAGGATAACTTCTAGGTTAAAAGAATGACCACTACCGCGAGCATCGAATTTCGATTTGAATCCTATAATTATCTCCATCTCCATCGCTTCTCATTAGAGAGACAGACTGTGAGAGACAGATTTATTCGAAACTAAAATTTTCTATGTTCGCGGTACACGCTCAGCTTTGCCGCCTTTATAACTTTTTATCAACCGACTTCAAGATTTCGAAGGAGGAGGTTATCAATTCGTCGGGATCTTTGTTTTTGCTATTTTTTTTTATGTATGTTCACCGATTATTCGACGACGGCTCGACCGATTTCGAAAATTATTTTTTTGTTTGAAAGTTGGTCCCATAGTGACCAGGTCAGGATCTGATGCTGGGATCCTGGAGAAATCGAGGGAACTCTTCAACTATTATAGGCACAACTATAGTGATTTGAGTATTTTTTACAACAGCTCGTGCATTTGCTTCTGGAAAGGTGGATGAAGTGAAGTCGGTTCTTTTTTGTTTAAAATTATTAAAAAGTTTGAAGTGTATTTTTCTTCTGAATTTACCGTAAGCTATTTGAGATAAGATAACTAAAAAGTCGCGGTACCAACATTATAAAATAAATAACAAATACCGATGTTGTGTTTTGGCTGTTTAGGACCTTTGCCTTTATTTTTGTATGGCCGTTGAACTTTTTAAAAAGTTTGTACCTCGACAAAAATGGAATTTGTATGCAACATTTATGTCGCGAAATCGCGTAACTTTTTAATTTTTATTTGACCATAAACTAGGAACTTCGCCGCCTAGTTTTTAACCGTAAAAGTCAACCTTGCCGGACATTTAAAAAAAAAGTATTTTGAGGGTGCCAATTAGTCACATCGAACGATAATAGCTTACGATGTGAAAGCCTTGCAACCACCAATACATTAAAGTGAATGGAGCTTAAGTTTCAGTCACCAGCGAGTACGAGTACCTAATGTACCTCGTATGTGCGGTGTTACGTCTGTGTGGATATACGTCGCTACAATATTGCCATAAATTGGTACCACACTGATGTTATACTATTAAGTTATATGTCATCCTTGTTACACTGTGTTTTATAATATAAGTATACTTAACATCAATGTGGGACCACCATTATCCTACTCTTTCCTAATTTAGTCCCTACCTAGTTGGTTACTAAGTTCTGTTACTAGAGTTTTCCCTAAATAAATAGGAATAGGTAGCAACATTTTTATTATTCATGTATATAATTTAAAAGCTTATTTAATAGTCAATAGATTACAATAATTGAAATGAAAATTATTGTCGCAGATTTTCATAATTCTTTATAATACTCGGAAAAAGGTGTAAAAAATATACGTCAAAATTACACTCCTTGTTCATGTTGATTTTAAATCCTATTTATTTTTAATCATGTTTAAGACGCATCAGTCTTGCACAATTCGGTAGCTATATAATTTAGCTTCAATTTGATATATGTATTGTCCACGGGGGTCTGTTCGATAAAATACTAGACTACACGTTGCAAGTCTGCTTGTTCCATAACAGTCTAAATCTATGTCTTTTCGTGCAAAACTTAAAAATAGGCAATGTTTCAAATGGGAATATATGTGAGATAAAATAGCAAGAAAACTAAATGGTGGTCACGAAATTACCTATAATAATCAGGTTTCTTACAAACAAGCAATGGAACCTGCTAAACAAAGGTGCAATATTCATGTGATACACTTTTGTAAAGTATAATTTTCATAAATTTACCGCGTGTTTGCGTCTTCCGGCAATCTTGACCTTTAAAAGGATTTCCAATAAATTTTCCACGTGATTTGTATATTATATACCATATTATGTTCATTAGAAATTAATCTATTAAATCATTGCTTAAATTTTTTATTTTAATGTTTATTTTATATTTTATCAGTCAGAAACCTGGTAACAGAACTTAGTAACCGACTAGGTATAGCCGCTCTAGCAGAGTACTGCACCCGATACGCTTGACACTTCGCAGTTTTCAAGTAGGTACTTACCTATGAGGCGTATATCGACTTAATGGATCTTACAACTTGGAAATAAGTTGCTTAACTAAGCATCTCATTTAACCGGCCACAGAGTGATAATCGCGCCATCAAAGTTACCGACGGCGATATAAGCTCGTCAAACTTATAATTGTTGAATATACTCGTACGATTAAAATTAAACCCTAGCACAACAGCAGAGTTGTCGGTAGAGATGGGTTGCAGGTATTTATCCAATCTACACGCCCGGATAAATACCTATTTACCCGGTAATTACACGGGTAATCTACCCGGCGATTTGGGTAGATACGGATCTACCCAAATCGTCGGGTAGATTAGTTTTTGACGTGATAACGTCTTTAAAATCGTTTTAGTCGGGTGACATGTTCAGAAACTTGTGTCACACCAAAACCTCACGAGCGCGATCGCAGGTATAACGAGAGAGAGACGGACCGATCTCCCGTCTCATCTCGAGCGCTGCCAGTCATTCCGTGAAACTTGTCACGCGGAATCCTCACGAGCGGTTAGACGTTATCACGTAAACATCTCGATCGTAAACCTACTTTACAAACAACCAATTTTTTTTTATTAAACATGTCGTTTTGGGTTATTATATTTTATTAGTTATAACAAAAATAAATAATTCTTTAAAAATCATAGTTAAGTATATGAATGCAATGTTTATATAAATTCGTCAGTTTCAATACTAAATGTCACGTAGCCATCTTATTTTCTGGTTTTGGGAATACTAACATACATATGTTCCCACTACATTCGAGTTTTGGGTGAAGGGGGTGAGGGGTGAGGTTGAGGGGAGGAGGTAAAATGTGATTTTTGCATATTTCTTTGATTCCATCGTTCGTATCAAAAAGTTGTGTGTGTAGAAATTAAAGCTGGCAATATTTCCTACAAAAATCCTATATTTTTTGGGTTAAAACTGACTGTTTTCTACTTATGTGCCTTCAAAACTGAGATAATTTCAATATCTTTTAAATTAATATCTACCGGTATCTTTTTTATATTAAAAAGCAATTTAGACATTTTTAAGACTCGGCAAATTTTTTTTTACGATTTTTATAATTTGTCTCGTGCGAGCCTTGCGTCAAAATCTTATTTTTCTTTATAAAACAATTTCAGTGGATATTTTCTATAGAATAACCTAAAGATTAACTAAAATCATTATTATTTTAATCACTATATAAGTTAAAAAAAAAACGAAATTACCCGCTTACCGTGGGTAGGTAAATATCGGGTAAATACCGGGTGTTAACCCGGGTAGTTACTAGTTACCCATCTCTAGTTGTCGGAGTCGGTGGCCGAACTTAGAACTAACGTTACTTGTAAACTTGACAGGAGTTTTAGGCGCCGAGTGTCTCGATCTCGATTGAAGGAGCTCGGTATTCACGCTGTTCAGAGCAACCAGTTAGCCGATTAGCAACACTTTTAGGCGGTTTTCACACACCTGACGTTTCCGAATGCCGCGACGGTGTGCGAACGAGATAACTCTATGCTAGACTTGTGCGCCGCGCCGGCGTGGCGTAGGCCAAAAATTTTAGAAATCGGCAAACAATTGCCAACGCCAATGGCCTACGAAGCATAGTATAACAGTCATGGTGAATACTTAACAGCGTATATTAATAATTTAAACCATAAAAACATCTATACATTGACATAGCTAGGGTTTGGTCAATTCTTTCTGTTACGGGAGATTAATAAACTGTATATACACCGTGGGCCCATATAACTAGACAGATTTTAACAGTGTATTCCTGATCATATTTAGATACTAAAATGTCCTATAAACTTTTCTGGAATATGCGTAGTTTCAGAGTTAATAGCAATTTAAAAAAAATACACTTTTTATTATAACTCATCACAAAATGCCTTTCTAATGGCGTTGTTGCCACTATTGGACATATTTTACACGTCCTTATTGACAGATATCAAAGTGACAAGGAAAACTTTGCAGAAACAAAATTTTTACAAAAAAAAATTTACCAATTTGTTTTAGGCGACAATTTTAATAATAACATTAGCTTTTCATGTGCAATAAACATTCAAAAAATGGAAAAAAAAACGAAAAAAATATATTTGTTTTTGGCGAAATTGAACCTAAAGTCACATAATATTTTTTCCTTCTTTTGGTCTTAGAAATTCGTGGTTAGGATCTGTCGGGTTATTCCAGCCCACGGTGTATATTGATATAATTGTATGAGATGTACTGTATTTACGAAGATTCTGTTTGCACTAAAAGTGGTTTACTAATTTGGGTTAGAAATTTAAAATTGTATTAAAGACGTGATCTTGACGGGAACTTCCTCCGCCTCCACCCTGCCCCGGTCACAACACACCCATTACTTGCTTCACGAAATAGCGGCACCACGTTTCTATTCGCGAAACATCTTCTAATTCAGATAAAGCAGGATAAAGTAGGTAGCTATCAGGTTTCCTGAGGTTATGACCAATCCAATGCCATTTCCGTGATTGGATCTGCTTCTGTATGACTGTTTACCTGGTGACCCATTATAGCTAAGCGATTTGCCGTAAGCATTTGTCCACAAAAACTTACACTTTATGACATTTAATATTCGTGGATAAATCGGGTTTCACATCTTCTATTTAAGGCAGAAGAGTTCCACACCGATCCGAATAAGTTATTGCAGGTCTGATTGGTTTCTGCGCACCTAGGTGACTGTTTCCAGTATTCCACTAATTATACATAAAATACTGCTCAAATATCAGAACTTTCCTACTTGACCGACCTAGTTCCCTTTGATCGGAATAGAAATGAAATCAGCGGTGGTTTCGTGCATTTCCGTATCACTATACTATATGAATATGCTACCACTATGTATTGTTCCTTAACAGTGACTGCTACTAGATCTTCCCCTTCCAAAATAGAACACGAGTATTTCCGTATTTTAATTTTTATTTCTGTCAGAATAAATGACCTGACTTAAAATCAAGACTGTTGACAAAGCCCATTTTTTAGCACAAGTTGCGATTTTTGAATTTGTGGCATTTCATGAATTAAGTACCTTAATGCTGTTTCAAATTAATTTAAAGGAGAGTTTTTGGCGTGTACTCACCATGCATTTTGTAGTCCCGCCATACTTTTCGGTGGCAGGGTTGATCCTTAATGCCAAAACCAGGCTAAAACGGTATTTTTAGACCCACTGCGAGTCATGAAAATGATTTTAATAAATCACAATCGTGAAAATCAACGACGTAAATGCTAATTCCGAAAAGAAGACTAGGCTAAGGTGCACTAGAAAAACACCCTTAAATATGTAGACGACATTAAAGATTTGTTTTAAGTCCCCTGTTTCAAAAAAATTGCTTGATTTTAGCATATTTTTATGTGAATCATTATACAACGTAAAGTGACCTTGACGTCGGCGTGGCGCAACCACGCCGCCAAAAATTCTCGGCGCGCCGCCGCCGTGGTTTTTTATGGCGGCGCACACGTCTACTCTATGCATGTCTATAGCACTGTCACGCTTGCACAGCGTCGGCGCATCCGGTTGCGGCGCCAATGTGATAATCGCCTTAGTACTAATATTAATGGTGATAACGAGCTTGATGCACGACGCGACGCTACGCTAAACTTTGTAACCCTACCGCGTTGAGGGACGTCTCGTCTTAGGGAGCGTGAGCATCCACCAGGGCTGACTGACGTAAGGGCCCATTTACACATTGATTAGTGTTTAGTGCGAGTTCATACAATTGCTACTTGTGTTTAGTAACAAATGTATGAACTCGCACTTAACACTAATCAATGTGTAAATAGGCCTTAATGGAGCGGTGTGTGAAGAATTCGTTCAGAATTCGATTATCTAGGTTTTTCTGTATTGTTATTGTGTTCGAAGTAGTTAGATGGTGGCGAGTTGCTGGTATGATGTGATCTTCTTACCAGAAAGCTCGGGTACCTACGAGAAGTTATCTCTAGCTCATCAATAACCTCATACACTGGTAGCATACGTGATCTAATATTACGCATGGCTGATATGGATCTCGAGGATACTCTTATACTGGTCTTAGTCAGAAACAGGAATATAAACCCCTTGTATCGTGACACGTAACCCCGTAAATATTGTTATGGGCGGTTCGTCACTGCATATTGAAGGACACATTTCCCAGGCCTGGGTACTGCGTTATTGCGTTTTGAACTCTAAGTGTACACAACGAGGTGTATATCTCTTTGACAGAGCATATGTAAGGATTTGGAAGAAAATACTCTGTCCTAACATTGGATGCATATTACCTACGTACTATGCATTAGGTACCTATAGCACGGGGCCTTGGTCTTTTCATAAAACATGGATGCTACATACCAATGCAAGGTCCATGCATACATATTATGAGCCAATACTTCAATTTTAAGACTTGAGGGTTATGCATATTTGTGAATTTTTAGCTGACGTAACCAAACGTAACTGATGTTTTCTTAAAACCTATTTGTTCTTACGTTTCGACTCATACATATATTGAAAACAAAAACAAAACAGACAAGTGATATCTAGACACGCGGCAGCGTGTCAAGCCAAGTTCAAGCAAAGGAACTGGCTAGCCAGCGCCAAGTGTATATTTACACGAACCACTTGGTGCCACTTTTGACCGTTCACTCAAAACCTCTTTAACGTAAACACATAAAACTACGTGTGTTTAATTATATCCATAAGGACATCTAGAAGCCCAAATTTCATGAAGCTAGCTCAAACGGTTATAAAGATATGAAGGTCAAAAAGTCGTAAATTTTAGCACTGACTGACTGACATATAGTACCTAAACCTAACCTACTTCCAGATGACCTAGAAGGATGAAATTTGGAATCCAGCTCGGTAATTGTGTGTAAGCGTAGGAAAAACTCTACCCCCATACAATTTTTTTATTTTTATTGTATCGTTGGAACCGTTACAAGCAGATATTTGAAACTATCCCAATATATGTATTATTATATTTGCTATATAACAGAAATATAAAAATAAAGTTGAGTCAAAAAAAGAGTGGTGTCCCCATACAAAAAACTTGTAATACACGCTAAACGACCGGCCAACGGTGTGTCGTCGGCGGCGCGCTGCACCACATAATTATACACAGAACACAAATAAAGAGAATGTAGACAATAGCATAAAAAAGAAAACCATGCAGCGGAAACGCAAGAAAAAACATTAAATCTCAATACCTGCCTAGTTTTCTTTACAAAAAGTAATGATATCCCACCAAAAACATAAATGTAAAAAAGAGAGCCAAGTTCAATACAAAAATTATGCTTGGCTGTGGGCTTCGCCGCAAAAAGAATGGAGATCTAAATGAGTGCCAAGTTCTATGCAAAATCCAAATATGTATTTATAGGAACAAAATAACATTATGAAGAAGTATTAAACTCTATTTCTTTGCTTTATTGGATACCTATAACAATTGCTGTTATTTAAAATGTGAGATCTTAAAGTAGGTTAGATTTGACTTGGCCAGTTTTTATCAGAATTAAAAATATATATATATATATATATATATATATGTTGAATAACTTTATAAAATGACTGATGTAATGAAAACTGCCCAAGTCTACTGGTTTTTACTCGCTACTTGTATTACCACAACAAGAACCATATTTTTTTATTCATAACACAGTCAAGACTTTGAGCAATAGTTGCCTAATTATTTTGACAAAAAGGGGACTTAATCGCGTACACTTACTTTTTAATGAAAATCGTGTAAGTTTAAATCAGTACAATAGTTGCCTAACACTAACCATCACAAGTACAGTATAGATACACCTAACACATTTAATTAGAGACCGGTCGGACCGTTCAGTTATGCAAAAATCGTGGCGCATCACACATTTTAGCGGAATTCAGCTATCATAGTCAAAAGTCAGCCGGAAGTCGGATATTTGTCTATGGTAGCGAATTTTGTACGAGTATGGAGCCCATAGACAATTTCAGCCGGATTTCTGTCTTCCGGCTGATTTTTCTCTATGGTAGGTAGCTGAATTCCGCTAAGACTCCAATAAAACGTCCGGTTGCCGATACGGCTGCCTGATTCGGTTACCCGGCCGAACGACACCCGGTTTACGTATTTTCACCTGACGTTAGGTTTTAAAACCGCACGGCGTAAAACCGTGTGGGCGGGGCTCTGGTATATTTGGTATGAGATATGCGTATTCAGGCGTACTGATACGGTCACCGTGTCCGGCGACCTGACATGCAAAACGGACGTTTAATTTGACCCTTAGCGTTATCACAAAAAATATCTTATTAGAGGCTTATATTTAGGTATAGTCACCAAAACTATAGGGCCTGGAAGGATGAAAAACATTTACCTAGCACTTATTTATGCAGTTTATGTTACAAATAAATACATAATGTAAATTCATATCGCTTAAGTTTTCCATAGCACAGGCTAATTTCATTGCTTGTTCAATCGTATTACTCGAATTAGGCTATCAAACTATTTAGATACTGCGGCTTAGAAACCAAACGCCATCTTGAAAGTTAATAATATCAATAGTTTCCATCAAAATACTACTAAACGCTGAATACCAGTACCAAAGTACTACTCAATTTCAATAGTTTACATATTATGTTATTTATAATTGGTATTCCAAACGATTTCTAAGGACATACGCCGAATGTGTAAGCGCCTTTCGAATAGAAACTTCGTTTATAACATTAAGTTGCCTATAAAGAGCTTGTCTGTGTACAGTGTACGGCCTTTCACTTTACGCGGGTATCACACTGATTGGAGATCCGCGCGTTGGTCTGATGTGTGAGCGAGACAACGCTACGTACGTATTGTTAACGATAAGAACGATGTCCTATTCGCACACCGGCCAGAGCGACATACGGATTCGTATTCAATGTGAATAGGGTCCGTCCGGGTTTCCCCGAATTTGTCCTAGTTTGGAGGCCGTCCGGGGTGTTTTAAAAATGTGATTTACGCCAAATGTCCGGGTTTTTTAAATTCAATGTCCGGGTTCGGTGAATTTAGAGATGACAGCCCTATGTGAAGACTGCACTTTAACCACGGAAAAGCTTATGTGGAATATGATTTCTTCAATTGTTTTTCGTAGTTTCAAGGCTACAGATATTAATTGTCAATAAATTATTTTTAGGTTTTCAAAGCACTTTAAATATTGCTTTCCACCTGCAGATCCGCCTTGGCTCCAGTAGAGGATCATCGTAACGGGTAGTACTACTAGTTATTCTGTGGGAACGGATCGAAACAAGGCGCGCGAAGTTCGTTCTAAATTACGTCAGTGGCCCGCTATAATTAATAAATGTATTAAGTAAGTTGTTATTTTGAAAATTCGTCTTATTTAATTGGAAAATGTCTCAGCGGTGTGCGGCATAATAGTGAACTTAAACAGATACTTCGAAGAACACTAGATGCTCGTTGAACAAAACAACGCAATTACTTCATTCAAAGCACCAAAGTTTTAAAAACTTTTACTTCAAGTGCTGAGCCATACCACCTGCTTTCTCCTCATGGCGCAAACGGGTAAGATTCATATTGCATAATAATCGTTTCGAACGGAAATGTGCTCATGTGGTCAAGTGATTTAGATAAAGTGGGGCCAGATACGCTACCGCGTTTGATGATTTTGTAGTTTTGTTTAAATGGCATTCTTCCGTACGTATGTAATGTTTTCATTATGAAATTGTTACGTGAGCTTTAATTAAGAGATTATATTAAAACTTTAGAATATCTGTTTAATTGCGCACAAAAAATAACAAATTAGGGATATTCTCAACCTCATAACTCGAAAAACATTAACCTTTTTTGTTCACTAGTTGTGTAAAATAATCATGACGAACAATTTTACATTATTGACGCAAACTGCATTCAACGTTGTTATCTAACCGTCGAAATTCACATGATTTGCCGTCAAGTCTGCCATTTCCGTCGTATGTGTACATGTACTTACATGTGTGCACTTTGTGGGATACTAAAAAAGCGTGAAGTAGTTTAAGAGCAATCAAACGCCTTTTAATAATAGGCACCGCTTGTAAATTACATTCAGGCGTTTTAACTGCTTACACTTCGTATCGTGATCGATGTACTACGGCTCATAATTCAGTAAAAAAATGAAAAGGTTTTGTGCACAAATTCTCCAGAAACAACAAAATAAATAAATATATTTATTCACGTAAAACCAATTAACTACACTCACGTTATTCACGTTTACCAGCATCCAATTTTTTATTCCCCTTTTCTAAATCGAAATAAATCGCGTTTACATAAAAATCTTAGTGATAAAGACTAAACTAAAGACTTTTTTGGCTCAGCATGGCAGAATTGTTTCAAGGCATGTTTTTAAACTCTCATACCATTGTGAGTAGTGTGACCAGGTTTTATGAGTTTTCCGGAAAAGTACTGCGTTTGATTTTAAACAATGGTAGTGAAAGGTGGTTCTTAAGTACATGTAATTGCCTACACCGCCACGGTTTCTCACTATTTAACCGACCGTACAACAAAACAATATGTAAGTACCCTAGTTCAGATGAGATGAAGCAACAGATACTCTTCCTAAAGCCGTGAAATTGTATGAAATTAAATGATGTAAAACGCTAAGCAAGTACATACACAGTAACATTATTAAATTAGTGAAATCGAACGTTACAGTATTCTGCTTCTCTGGTAAATAATTATAAATATTATAATGAAATTCTATGACCGTCGTAATTTCACTGACAATCAAGTAGTATAATTTTACGAAAACATATTTTAAAACGATAAAGTACTTACGCTAATACATAGGTACTTTGGTCATGGTTCACGGTATCTACCTACAGCGAGTTACAAAATTGTATAGACACTTAATTATTCATTTATTCAGATTTGTGTACCTACAACTGTAAATAACTAAGAACATTTATGAACAAAACCCCAAATTAAACGATAAAAAAACTAAGTTATTTTCTCTTTCGAAATCGATTCCGCGGATCGACTACGACCCAACAGATATAAATTCATTACGTATATTATGCTTGGCATCGGTTATAAAATGTAAGAAAAATTTACTGCAAGACGTAAAAACCTTAAAAATATCTGACCTTTTCATGTTTACCATTTTTAACTAAGCCCACTGGCCTAACGGAGCGGAGACGGCTCGTAAACAAATCACTTCCACAAAACTAAAAAGCACTAACTGGCAAAACAATAAAAAAGCAATTTCAATCTTAAACCGATGTTCATTGGGCTTAAAATGCCAGTAGGTTAAAGTGTTAGATCGCTATTTAGAGATTAAACAACAAATGCAACATGCATAGAGTTTCGTACGAGCAGTGCACATGTATCCTAAGGGAGTTGGCCCGTTGAAAACAAAATAGTTTCCCAAGACTTTCGAATTTAAGCCACATGTTTGCAGATGCTAGTATAGACTTGAAATAAAACAGAGAAATGATGAAAGGTCCACTGTTACCCTACAAAACAAAACTATAGATTGGTATCAGTGCCAAAAACAGGTACAAGGATACATATGTGTAATATTTTTGTCTGGCCGTAGAAAGGCGGATGCATACTCTTCAACCTTCAGGCCCGTTTACGAAATAAAGTAGAATGTCAGTATTTGTCAAAATACCACTAGCTTTCATTGAGCACATCAGAACCAGGACATTATGCGAGCTCAGAATTGGCCAATATTTCCTTATTGCTTATTGGATTGTGCGTGGGTGTTGTCAGCTCGGGATGAAAATGCAGTTCATATATGCATGCACTTATGAATTTAAAAAGTACCACATCACAAATCAAAGAAAAAAGTGAGGTTAAATCTAGGCACACGGCATTGAGTCAGCCAAGTTCGCAGAGCAAAGAGGCGACACACCATAAAAAATATACATGAAACATGTAAGAAAACATTAAAAACTCCTCTAGTCCTATAAACATCTTACAAATACTTAAAATATAGCTAACACATAATCTCCGACATTTTTGGTATAACTACTGTCTCGTGCCATCACTACAACGGCCGACGCTCCGACGCACCCGCCCAGGTAAACGTATTCAGTAAAGTTTACGTGGTGAATTTCAATGTCAATAAAATATTCCTTTTTTTCTACTTGAGTTGAATTAAGTCATTGTTGACCGAACTACTAGCTCATACTTTTGGATGGAGCCTTCATAATATTTAATAAGAACATCGCTGACGATGGTTTAATGAATTTTCATACAATATTTTTAACACGTTCGGGGAGGTGGACATCGTCCTCCTCCCCGACCGCCGGCATAATGCACGGGAGATAGAGGTTACTAAATTGTATAGAAACAGCAGGTCTCAAGGCGTTTGTCGAACTCAATTCTTACCGGCTTGCCGATTTTGAGCACTCGTAGAAAAGTATTTTATACAATTACTACATAGTATAAAACAAAGTCGCTTTCCGCTGTCTGTTGTGAAGGTTAATATGTATAATACATGCTTATTAGAAGTGAAACACTGATAATTTTAGCGGTTTCTAATGTGATTTCGTAAATAAACACTTTTATTTTGCGCTTACATTGCAAACGCTAGCTGGACCCTACGAGATAGAATAGATCAAAATAATGTATTTACTACACTATTGTACACCTTAAAAAGTTCTACAAAAAAGTCCCGAGCGAAGCCGGGGCGGGTCGCTAGTAGTACATAATTAAGCTTTTACTCGACTGAAGAGCTCATTATGTCACGATTGTATAAAATACTATTTTCATTTATACAAAAAAACTCTACATCCTAATTGTGTGGCATATACATACGCCAAGCAAATTGGACTTCTTACCTCTAGCTTAGCTTATTGCTGTATAAAGAAATTGCTAAAGATTAAACTCGTTAATTATTAAAGGACATCTCTCTTGCTTGTTAGTTTTAGCTCATTTTAATACCCGGTCTCAAATTGAGAAATGTTTTTGGAAGAAATGTTTTGGTGTTTTTTCTTATTCCTGGTTCCAGTCCAGATTTTGTATAGAAAAAGAGTAAAGACAGAAAGAGGAGTATCGTAAACTTCATTACATCCAATATAAACTTACGACACTTTTCGTTCCACACAAACTCTACCTACGTCTCACCGTATAATTATATTGCAAAAACCCTAAAGAAAATCCGAATAATTATCGCCGTCCACCTCTTCCTTCCCCTTGGAAGGCCAAAAAATTTGGCAGCATTCTACAAAATAAAGATTAAAAAATATTTTCCACGAACATTATTATGAACAAAACAGCGTTTGCCAGAAACGACGTAAGTGTCTGGTACATATGTAGATATGATATGCTCTATTGCTGATACTATTCCTTGTGTTGTGGCATTGAAGGTACCCTTTGTATCCATTAACTATGCGTGTTTTCTATATTTATGTATCTACCTAAGTATTTAATAAAGAAGATCCTACACACTTTTTCAGGATCAAACGATACTTATTAAGTAAATGCGTCCAAGCAAGACAAAAACAAACAAGAGGTTCTCAAAACGTACATACTTGGCAGAGGGATAGAAAAATCTTGAGAAAACGAAGAAAAACTAAGTGAAAATCCAACAGCTAAAACAAATCCTCACTTCACACGCAAACTGCGCTGAATAATTGATTCCTCTTAATAGCATACAAGGTTTCTTCATTACAAAAGAAGTTAGTGATTGAAAAAAACAGACAAAGGCTCTTTGTTTCAACAAAAAACAACATGTGAGGAGGTTTAAAAGCAGAGGCAGGGCTACTGTCGTTTTCAACCGACTTCAAGATTTTAAAGGAGGGAGGAGGTTCTCAATTCGTCGTGATCTTTGTTGTTGTTGCTTTTTATTTTGCTATTTTTTTTATATGTTCACCGATTATTCGAAGACGGCTAGCTGTTTGAAAGGTTAATTAGTTACTTGGGTTGGTCCTATTGTCATCAGGTCAGGATCTCAAGATGGGATCCTGTAGAAATCGAGAGAACTCTTCGAATATTATAGGCACACCTATAGTGAGTTGAGTAGGTATTTTTACAAGTAGCTCGGGCATTTATTTGCTTTTGGAAAATTTTTGTAGCCTAAGTGACTTAGCAGGTTCTTTTTTCTTTAAAATTATCGCTAATAAAGATATTTCAATATTGGTAAAGCTATGCCCTTCAAGGTAGGCGGTCTTATGATTTAAAATTTTTGTTCCAGGATTCTAGGACTTACGACCACTTAAAAAAATCGACTTAATATTTTTTAACTTCTAACCTAAGCTTGTTGAACAGAGACAGTGTTGGTTTGATCTTTTTAACTCGGTTAACGTGAAAATAACCTACAAAGGATTTATTGGCTGCATTGCGTTGCAGAAAAGGAAACAATCAGAAAACCATTCCGGTCCCGGTTACAGCTAGGTGCATACTTAATTGGCATCATTTTCAGTGGAATGCGTTAACATGCTAGTTTCTAGAAGCATACTTACTCATATTATATTCATATTTTTGTTAATGTTTTTCGTTTTAATTTACCTACCTCGTTTAAAAACGGGTTTGCCTACTTGTTAATAATTACATACAACGGTGTAAACCTGCTAGTTGATTTTAAATACCGTGAGACTATGGTGGGTGCAGTACCTACTTGCAGATTTTTTTTTAAATCTCGAATATTTTTTCTTACTTTTATGTTTCTGGCTTTCCCATCGTCGGTGGAAGTTTTTTAAAGCTTTCAATCCTACGGGTATATTACGTGGTTGGTTGTAAGAATGTCAGTTATTTAAATAGGTAGAGTCGCTAATGCCGCATATTAGATCTTTGAGTTTACTTACTACCCAGTAGAATATAACCGTAAAGGAAGAAGAATACTGAAAATCGTTACAAAAAAATAATGAAACAAAATGAAGCGTCGCGAACTAAGAGCTAATAAGTTTTTATTAATTCCTGGAAGTTCTGAATAGGTTAAAGTTGTTTGTTGGAGCCCGCCTACAGTTGGAATTATTTAGCCGCTGTTATTAAACGATGTGTTCCCTTCGTACAGCCAGTCATAAACATCCATACACTTATTCCCCTTATTTCAAAGGCATAAGGCGAAAATGGGTATACATGCTTATGAACTTGTCTGTACAAGAGTTTTAAACTTTGAGATAATCACACGTTGCCGCATCTTCTTAAATTGTAGCAATTTAGACGTAGGTACCATGCTGCTTGCACGGAGAAATTTAACTTAAACTTTACTCTTACTTTATTTATACAAATTCCGAAATTAGACGAAATACTGTGTTTATGAAATTGCATAGGTATGCTGACGCGAGTTTACATTGGAAATGTACGTCGTAGGTAAATCAGTACTTAAGGCGTAATTTGGACTATTGTAGGAAACTGTGCAGATTTTTTTTATTTTAACTCCCAACGCAAGAATATTTGTGTTCTAAGTTTGACCGCTACGGTGTGTGTGTAGTGTAACTACACTCGCGATCAAAAAAATCGACTCAAGCAAATATTTTTGACTTTTGGTCGTTTTTCCGGAAAGCGGGAAATATTTTAGTAAAACTTTGAATGCAATTTTATTACGAATTTATTCAGCTATAAAAAACAGTAAAAAACAACGATCTCGCTTGCGTAGTTTTTAGGTTATTGCAGTTTTTGTACAAAATGGCATTTTGCATGGCCATGATATGCAGGAGTTGTGCCCCCTTGAGACCAATAAAAACCGGTGTAACCGGTTATTTCTTATCATTCGCTTATCAGAAGTTGACCAGTGCACATCTCCTCGCAATTTTTCACCTGAATCACCTTGGAAAAATGGATAGCACCGAAGCTGAAGCCGCCGGAGTCGTCGCCTTGGTGAATCGAGGATTCTCGCAGCGTTCTGTTGCTGAGCAGCTGAATTTAAGCCAGTCTGCTGTCTCCAGAGTTTACCGTCGGTTTCGTCGGTTTAGAACCTTGAAACGGAAACAAGGATCTGGCCGTCAGCGGTGCACATCGGAGAGGGAAGACCGCTTCATCGTCACCTCCATTCTTCGTAATCGCCACCGTACCGCTGTTGCCATCCAGCGAGACCTGATGCGGAACCGGTTTGTGCCTGTTAGCACCCCAACAGTTCGGCGGAGACTCAAGGAAGCCACCTTACCCCAAGAAGACCTGCTACTGGGCCCAAACTGACTCAGAGACATCGGGACGCTCGGAAGGAATTCGTGGCGACCTACGAAAATTGGACCTACGAACAATGGAGCCGCGTACTCTTTAGCGATGAGTGCAGAGTGTGTCTCCATGGCAGCGACATAAGAGGACGGGTGTACCGAAGACCTGGAGAGAGGTTCGCCCAGTGTTGCTTCGCTGAAACAGTCGCCTACGGTGGAGGTTCCGTCATGATGTGGGCGGGGATTTTCATGGAGAGGCGGACCGAGCTGGTTTTTGTTGATGGCGGGGGTCGAGGCGGTGGTTTGAATGCAGACAGGTACATCACCGATATCCTGCAAGACCATGTCGTCCCCTACGCCGGGTTCTTTGACGAGGGGTTCCATTTAATGCAAGACAATGCCCCTTGTCATACCACCCGCGTCACAAAGGAGTACCTTGACGCAGTTGGCATCCCGACTCTGAAGTGGCCACCTCTGAGTCCCGATTTAAATCCTATCGAGCACTTGTGGGATTACCTGAAACGCAAGTTCCGAGCTCGCGATCCCGCTCCGGAGACAATTTTGGCCCTGAAAGAAGCTTTGGTCGAAGAGTGGAAAGCATGCCCCCAGGATACCATCAGGAAGCTGATAAGGTCAATGAAGAGATGCGTGGCATGTGTGAAAAAGGTTTATGGTGGTAATGGTAACACCAGGTATTAAAGATAAAAATAAATTGTTATTCGTTCATGAAAATGTTTTTTTCTTTCGTTGTTAAGGTCATTTTTGCACCCAAATTTTACACCTCCTTGGTATGATCGCTTGTTTTTCATGAACTGAAATTTTTCGCCTGAACAACATGCTCGTATTGAAAGCTTACACTGTTAGCTCTAAAATGGTACAGTTGCTTTTTTGATCTCATGATTGGTTCCGGAGATATTAAACGATTAAATTAAAAATTAGTTTGAGTCGATTTTTTTGATCTCGAGTGTAGTGTATGAGGCACCAGTTCTTAAACGGGTGAACCGATTTGATTGCAATATTTTTTATTGGTAAGCAGATTTCTTAGAAATGGTTTTTAATCAAAATTGGGTTAGCCGTTTATGAGTTGTTTTTTTTTTAATTTTTCAATTATGATGAAGTTGTAATTAAGTTTTTTCTGTAGTTCTCATCCGGTAGCTTGAACTGTAAGTATCTTACCCTTTTTTTTCACATCTACTTTTTCTTCGAGAACAAGATAATTCTCTGTATTCGAGTCATTTTTTAAGGGCACGTCACCAAATCGCCGTTGCTACTAGCCCGAACATATAAAGTCATTGTCTACTGTTATCTAAGTGCGTATCAACATCCACCTCCTAATATAATGTATATAGTTAGCTCATAATAAAATGATTATAATCATTATCATCATCTATAGATGTTGTTACAGGTCCCGGGACAGGGGCCAGACCAAAGTTTGGTTGCGAGCGATTTTTGCGTTTTTTTAATTAATTTAACGGCTAACGAGGAATAATCTGTTAAAATTAGGTTTGTCGTATAGGTACCTACTTTCCATTCCAAAAACTAAATAGGGGCTTAACTCCCGGTATCATAAATTACAATTCTATTGCCTCATTATTTAATATAATTAACATTATGACATAGTGCCTTACGTGTAACTTATAATCTTATCCGAAATGAGACGTAGTTTTCTTAACCGTGTGAATGGCACCCATATTAATAGAGCTATTGACCAATATATCTTTTCGCTAATATGTTTCATGCCTTGGTTTAAGAATCTACTACGTAGTTCACACGCCATACTCATACTCGTATCGCTAAATCATATTTTAATATGTATCTTTAACGTGAGAGGGCCAGTACCTATGTATATACACTTAGCTTATAGAACCGGGCAACAACTATGTGAAACTGGCTTAACATGGTAACATAAATCTGGCTAGGGCAGTTTCACAGTCACGTCGTAGGTACCTATCGCGGACCTCGTATAATTTACTGTAAGAATCAACTATCCAAGTGGTGAACTCGTGATGTTCCAACTGTCAGGAATTGATATCTAAAATAGAATATGCTTACGCCCATTGAATTCGGATATATAGTAGAGATACAGTTTCAAACAAGATTTACCGAAAATATGGCTCGTGAAAATTTGTAACCGGCCAGTGTTATACCGTAATAAGACTGTCAGAGAAACTGCTGTAAGAACGACTTGTACAGCAGTTTCTCCGACAGTCTTATTACGTCTGTCTTATGCTGTACGAGTCGTTCTTACGCAATATTGTGTGCGCATTATTTTGGGCTAATTGTGTACCTATCTCGTTCTTTCTACATACTTATTCGTGATTACGCCGAAGAAATTGCAATTATTCATTGAAAAATATTGGCCGAGAAAATGATGATGTTTCCTTATTATTTTGCTATAAAAATAAGTATCAGGTAAGTAGGTATGAAGAATGACTTTATTATAATATTTTAACATACCTAAGTACTCAACATTTTGTAAATAATGATAGGTAATTGAGCTTTTAGGTAATTTGCAAGGGTATTACCTAGTGTCTTACTAAAGCCAATAAGTGGCATGTCAGTTGGCTCTACTATTATCGATCGCTTTTGGTGTACCTACCTAGTAGGTACTTGAAATAAAAGGCAAATATCGACCAATCAGGCTATTTTCTTAATTTAAATAAACGAAGATAATTAGTTAGGTAAGTTTATGTAGGTACTACAAGATCATACTCAATAGAGTAACGTGGGGTCTTTTGTTACAATCGGGACTTCAGAACTAAACTAAGTGTGGTAGTTTTTTCTCTCTTTCTGACGTTCATAAGTGCATTGTGTTGTGCCTAAATTGAAGAATAAATATCTTTTATCTTTAAGTACCTACCTATAAAAAATTGTAAATACTTAGAAATCATTTGATTTCAATATTGCAAATATTTTGATCGCAACCTCATAGACCGAAGTAATAGTTACCAGTTAGTACCTAGTAGAGTAGTTAGGTACCTAGTAGATCTACGCGTTATATAAAATTATACAGAAATTGAACAGCCGAAAAACACACGTTAATTTAATTTTAGCGCAGCACAAGTGCTAAGGGGTAATCTATACATATTTATCAGCCGATTTATCTAAATTAAAGACCTTGTGATTACTAAAACGATTTCATTAGTGCTTAACTTAATGGGTTTTTAACGAACAAACAAATTCAATACTGTCGCATTTGCAAATTTCGACTAAGTAGGCACTTAAACTTGGTTGCAGCATGGATAAACTAAATATACAGTCTAAATATACAGAACTATCGCGAATAGTGCAATAGTAATTACATTACAGCAGTAAATTAACATGAATAGCTAGCACCGAAATAAAGCATAAAGTAGGTTAAAGTTTTTTACTGTCCGTGATGTGATAATGAAATTGTTGTACGCTATGACTAGCGGTCGGCGTACAATGACTTATCACTAACCGGAATTCGGCGTGGCTTCTATTTTAAGGCCATTTTGGTTACCTGGAGTCAAACTTGTGGCCGTCGTCGAGGGTACCGGTGTAGTGCATGGTCAACGTATCGCCGTTCTTAGACTTCGTGGTGCAGCCCTCTGGTACGTAGACGTTCTCGACCTTCAGTTCGGTGACCTCGGGGCCCGCGAACGTGGCACCTGCCAGCGCCAATACGGCGAACACATAGCGGAGAGCCATGACGAAACTTACGAAAAGTTCTAGAGGAAGCGAGGTGCGTGCGAACGTGAGTACGAACACGAAACAACTGAATCGCGCGCCGTGGATAACTTGAATAAAGTTTGCAGTCGCTGTGTAGATATCTGAGTTCTCTACTCGCTCGCGCCGTACTTATCTCCTTTGCGCTAGCGAGACAGATATGTTTTTGTCGGATGCTACTCGAAGTGGTTACGCGTCTCCGTTCGGAGTTTGCCACGCGAACGATGACGCGATCCTACGCGCCATCGCGCCCCACTTTCCAACAGCAACGTGGTAAACTTCTGCCGTCATAAAATCATGATCATTAACAAATTTTGACATACATCGGTACTAACTTGTAAATACTTGATAGAGATAATCGAATTAATTATTGCTGCATGGGGCGATTTGCGTGTCCCTGGGGTCATTTATAATATAACAAACAGAAATACCTTATAAGTGCCTATTAGACAGGTATGTTGTATGGCCCATATTATTATATGCTTTGTATATATTAATTCGCGTGATAAAAATATTATTAACCAGATTTTTATATAAGAAATTAATATGCAGTAGGTTAGGTACGGTATACCTAGGTACAAGTTGTAAGTACTTGCCGAATTTTTATTAATTAAATAATATACGGTTTTTTTTTCACAATACGTAAGTAAATTAAAACTTAAGATTACCTAAATATTAAAAAAACCGGCCAAGTGCGTGTCGGACCACGCATAAATAGGAGGGTTCCATAGGAAGAAGTTTTTTGGAAATACTTAATTCAAAAATGGCTAAACCGATAATGTTCAAAACAATTTTCGTAGAAAGAATATGATAACGCGCATTTTCTAATTTTTTTTCATAGTTACGATAGTTACGAGGCTGGCAACCCCTTTTCACGCCGAGGTACGAGTATGTATAGTGCTTTTCTCAAACTAAACATGCAGAGAGTTCTAAACCAGGAGAGGCCTTAGGTATCATTTCCCCTCTGTCAAAAGTATTGGCAGGAAAATCTAGTACATCTATAAAAACTATTTCAATAATCGATGTCACGCACTTTCGTCATCGCTGTCGATGGATAACAAGCTCCGTGAAAATGCCCTTATGCGCTGTTTTTGGATGTAAAAAATGTTATATTTCGTCTAGTTTACAAAAAGATGAAATACCATTTCAGATGTAAGTAAAGTTTTACTTTATTTATCATTACTTTCGTAATAAAAGATTTAACCTAAATCGGAAATCAAGCTTCGTTTACAGAATCGATTCAAAGACAATCGTTTTCTTTGTGACGGGCAGTAAATATTTGACGTTTGACATTTCTCCATATTTAACGCGCTTAAGGATTGCCGTCTTATATATTTTATTTGAAAATACAATCAAAAATGATCCTTGGCTTTTTTGTTTCACATTTGCAAAGACTGCATCCAATAATGAACCATATGTTAACGTATGTACAGTCGACTATCTATTGCTCCATTTAGTGTTATGAAGTATAAAAATAATATGTCAAATATGTTTTGTGTTTTCAAGTCAAAGGTACATCTTTGTCGGTTGTCAATAAAGCGTTGCTGCCCACAGACCTAAAATTGCGCTTTGCTAAAAGACAGACGAAGTGCGCAAAAGAGAAACCAACACGTATATGAACATTCCGCGAGTGCGAAAGAGATACATGATCAGTCTCCTAGCAGGACGACTTTTGACATCACTCGTTACACTTAAACACCTGCGTCGGGAGTGCTCATATTTAATCTTGAAAAATATAATATTATCCGCTGTTCATTTACCTGAAATGAAACAAAAGAAGAATGGTGTCGTGTTGCGTCCCGGATTGCACAACTACACAAATAAAAAACCCAGGCAATCACTCGTTTCACAGGTAAATATGATATTCCGATCGTTGTTATGAAACCATATTTTATCAAATTAGCCAAATAAATCATGTAAATAACCGTTTGATACCATTAAATATTAATGTCTCTTTTACTGCATGTGAATATTTTATCATAATAGTTAATATTAAAGATTATTTTGTGTAAAAATCAAAATTGTCATTTTACGCTAGGGTTTGACAAAATATCGTAGGGACATAATATCGATAACTGTTCGATATGAAAATTATAATTATAGCTTCGAAAGAATTATAATAAATAATAAATCTCGTATTAACATTATGTCATTCCGCTTACTTTTATCTATGAAAGCTAAATTCCACTCTTAAGTGTGTGCTGCGCCTACCACTTCGACTTCCACCCAACTTCCACTCCACCAAGATTGCATTGATGCAAGACTACATTTGCATGCGATTTTATTAGCGTCACAATTAATAACGCTATAATAAAGAAGTATGTAAAAAACAAACTATCACGTGTATAAACACTCCACAAGTGCGAGAGAAAAAAATGACAAATCTAAAGGCGTGCCGACATCTTAATTTCTGTAAAATAACATGAACCCGCTTTTTAACAGATCATATTTAATCGTGTGAAATATAAAGTAATTCTGAATAAATATATTTTAGTTTTCTAGAATTTTAATATGCCGTTTAGTGTAAAACATGAATATAAATTTAACGTTGCAACTTATCGATAATAAAGTCAAATATCGATAGATAATTGACCTGTTGTACTTGGCACCACTATTTTTTACGCTCACATAGACAATTTACCCACACTCTAGCATTTCAGTTTTTGTCGCACTTTTGATATTTGTCAAACCATCTGTCTATACTAGATCTGTGTTGCTGCCATAAAAATTCATTTAGAAATAAACAGTATTAACAACCGACAATGATGTACCTTTGACTTGAAAACATCACATGCGTGCTACCTCGCCCCCCTCAGATTTTGGCAGACTTTTTTGTTTGGCAAGATGATGCGAAGCGTACTCCATTTATAGAGCTTTATGTAAACATGCAATGAAATCAACAAGATAAATTTAAAAAAAATCGGATATAGACAAGGCAATACTGTACTCGTAAACTTGTATTAACTAATAATATAATGTACGTTGTATGTACTTCAAACACCTACGTTCTCAGGTTTTTATGTAAAATGATAGGTACAATAAGTTCAATGAGCCCCAAACGTACAACCAAAATTTGCATTAATTTCCAGAAAACATGTTAAACCAACGTTCCCTCTATTTCGACTAAGTATATAAGTTCATCTTGTTATTAATTAATTATCCTATCAACAAACTAAAACAAAAACATTAATTACTTTAATTAGACTTACCACGCCATCAAAAAGGTGTGTAAAAACATTACGTTATGAAGTCTGGATTGGCATTGGAATATAAATTCTGACTTTGCATTTCATTGTCACTGAACTGGTTAAATAATGTTTTTCTTTTTTTTTATACTACGACGGTGGCAAACAAGCATACGGCCTGCCTGATGGTAAGCAGCTACCGTAACCTATGGACGCCTATAACTCCACAGGAGTCACATGCGCGTTGCCAACCCTTTACAAAAAGGAGGATTCACTGTGTTGACGGCTAAAGGAACAAGAGGGTCCCTCATCGTCAACACACTGGGTCCTCTTTGAGCTCTTTGGCAACCTTACTCACCAGCAGGAACACAACACTATGAGTAGGGTCTAGTGCTATTTGGCTATTAATGTACAGAATAGTTTTACCTAAATTTTAAAGTACTTGCATTTGAACCACATCTAGACCTATTTCACTTTTTTATGTACCTATAACCAAATTATTATAGATTAAAATAAATCGACATTATAATTCACAATAATATATGCAACATAATAAAATATTGAGAATGTTTTTAACTTTTCCACTAAAATAATGTTTTTTCTCAATATCTGCGCTGTTCTCTCGAACAGCAACAGGTTGCACTTATTCTACAATGAGCTAAAATTAAGAAGAAAAATGTACATGGTGACTGAATAAATGCAGAACGTTACAAATATTGTCTTTGTTTATGCATTATATAGGAAATAGTCATAAGAATCAGAACCCTCCGAATTTATTTCGTAACTATAGAGATTCCAATTCTTAATTTCAGCTTGTGTAATAGAATTGCTGCTAATCTTTTAGCCCGATAACCAACCTTTCACGAAAAAAAAATAGCTGTTCGTTTAGGAATTATAGGAATTTGTTAATAATGTGTTATTTGTTATTTTCATGTCGATTTTATATAGAAACGAAATTGCAAAACATATCACATTAGTTATTGTTTTTTTAATAGGCATAAGTAGTGGCAGAATGTCAAACGAACCAAAAAGTAAATATCGCTTACAGCTTTAACTGGCTGAACGCCATGATCATGATCCTGTGCCACAAACATATGTGGAATGCACAGATCTAGTATAGACAGATGGTTTGACAAATATCAAAAGTGCGACAAAAACTGAAATGCTAGAGTGTGGGTAAATTGTCTATGTGAGCGTAAAAAATAGTGGTGCCAAGTACAACAGGTCAATTATCTATCGATATTTGACTTTATTATCGATAAGTTGCAACGTTAAATTTATATTCATGTTTTACACTAAACGGCATATTAAAATTCTAGAAAACTAAAATATATTTATTCAGAATTACTTTATATTTCACACGATTAAATATGATCTGTTAAAAAGCGGGTTCATGTTATTTTACAGAAATTAAGATGTCGGCACGCCTTTAGATTTGTCATTTTTTTCTCTCGCACTTGTGGAGTGTTTATACACGTGATAGTTTGTTTTTTACATACTTCTTTATTATAGCGTTATTAATTGTGACGCTAATAAAATCGCATGCAAATGTAGTCTTGCATCAATGCAATCTTGGTGGAGTGGAAGTTGGGTGGAAGTCGAAGTGGTAGGCGCAGCACACACTTAAGAGTGGAATTTAGCTTTCATAGATAAAAGTAAGCGGAATGACATAATGTTAATACGAGATTTATTATTTATTATAATTCTTTCGAAGCTATAATTATAATTTTCATATCGAACAGTTATCGATATTATGTCCCTACGATATTTTGTCAAACCCTAGCGTAAAATGACAATTTTGATTTTTACACAAAATAATCTTTAATATTAACTATTATGATAAAATATTCACATGCAGTAAAAGAGACATTAATATTTAATGGTATCAAACGGTTATTTACATGATTTATTTGGCTAATTTGATAAAATATGGTTTCAAAAACAACGATCGGAATATCATATTTACCTGTGAAACGAGTGATTGCCTGGGTTTTTTATTTGTGTAGTTGTGCAATCCGGGACGCAACACGACACCATTCTTCTTTTGTTTCATTTCAGGTAAATGAACAGCGGATAATATTATATTTTTCAAGATTAAATATGAGCACTCCCGACGCAGGTGTTTAAGTGTAACGAGTGATGTCAAAAGTCGTCCTGCTAGGAGACTGATCATGTATCTCTTTCGCACTCGCGGAATGTTCATATACGTGTTGGTTTCTCTTTTGCGCACTTCGTCTGTCTTTTAGCAAAGCGCAATTTTAGGTCTGTGGTGGAATGGAAATTAAAAAACCGGCCAAGAGCGTGTCGGGCCACGCTCACTGTAGGGTTCCGTAGTTTTCCGTCCGTCACAGTAAGTGTCCCCACTTAAGAGTTAATAACACCGCCATGTAGGATATGATATGAGAGTTCCATGTACAGCGACATCTATCGGCAAATTGAGTAAACTATTGCGCGCGAGCATAAAGTATGGAAGATGATTTTTATGGGATAATTCTTTATTGCGTGAACCGATTTTCACCGTTTTTACTTTATTTGAAAGCACGTCATTTCATTGTAATTTTGTAGAAATTACAGGTACAATAAACACCTGCTTATACGGTTAAATTACAAACTTAGTTCAGAAATTATTTTGTATTTTTTTTTCAAAAACTATTCATCCTATCAAGTTCAAAATAATTTTCCAAGAAAGTTTTTATAAAGTTCTACATTTGAGATTTTTTTCATATTTTTAAAACTTATGGTTCAAAAGTTAGAGGGGGGGGGGGGACGCATATTCTTTTACTTCTGGAGCGATTATTTCCGAAAATATTTACATTATCGAAAAATGATTTTAGGAAACCCCAATTCATTTTTAAATACCTATCCAATAATATATCTCACGTTAGGGTTGAAATGAAAAAAAAAATCACTCCCCACTTTACGTATAGGGGAGGTACCCTAATAAAATAAAAATTTTCACTTTTTATTTTACCACTTTGTCGGCGTGATTGATATACATATTAGTACCAAATTTCAGCTTTCTAGTGCTAACGGTCACTGAGATTATCCGCGGACGGACGGACGGACGGACGGGCAGACATGGCGAAACTATAAGGGTTCCTAGTTGACTACGGAACCCTAAAAAAAGAGGCACTTAGGCCTAGGCCTCCAAATTTGTATGAAATTCCATCATCGACCTCTCGCCTAGCCGCACCTAAAACGCACTTCGCAGACTATTATAAGGAACATAACATCTAGACACACGGCAGTGTGTCCGCCAAGTTCGAGCAAAAAAAAGCGACACACCGGCCGTGGGTTATATTACACGAACCATTTCGGGCTAATTTCGACCACCCTATAACTCAAAACATATTTTATCTACGCATATGAAATTTCGAGTGTCTCTTGACATCCCCTTAATTGTCTAGAATACAAAATTTCATTATTCTACCTATAGCAGTTCTTGAGATATTGACGTCAGAAAATCGCTATTTTTACTATACACTCACTGACTCACTGACTCACAGACTCATCAAAAACCTAGACCACTTCCAATGGTCGTACTGACTTGAAATTTGTCATGGAGATAGGTCTTAAGGTCAAAGTAAAGGGAAAAATCTGAAAACGGCCAAGTGTGAGTCAGTTTTAAAAATAGCGAAGGTGTAACTTTGTTCTACTATGAAGTCATAATGAACTAAATGGGTCTATCTTCCAATGGTCGTACCGACCTGAAATTTGGCTCGAAGGTTTGTCTTTAGGTCGAAATAAAGTAAAAATCTGAAAACGGCCAAGTGTGAGTCAGTTTCGAAAACAACGAATGTGTAATTTTGTTCTACTATAAGTAGGTATGGAGTGGAAATGAGATAAGACTTATTTAAATTTAGATACATACCAATTTAGGACAATACATGTTTGTCTTAAAGACAAGAACAATAAAATTGTTCACCACTCTGTGTGTGTCTGTTGCGGGAACCGAACCCAAGATTTACGAAGTACAAAGCAGGTCACTATGTACACTAGGTGCGCTAAATCAGTCAAACAAAAATGAAAAGACTATTTTTTCTCGCATAGTCTAAATAATTTCTAATTTTACAACTAATAAAATGGCAGATTCAAGAACATGGAACATCATATATACTCTAAGATGGAATTATATATACTACTGCCCATCTCACCCTCCGATACGCCACGGGATGAGATGGGATGGTGCACTTCTAGGGCTACATATTAGGCCACCAATTATAATACCTACTGGTAGGTAGGTATTACCAAGTTATTAATTGTCTATGTAGGTAGCGTACTTACAAACAGAATAAAGTACGTTATTGATGTATGTAATTATATGTAAGTAGGTACATTTTATAGGTGTAGGGAGCCAGTTTATTTGTAAAAATCACCTATAAATAAATAGTAAAATAGAATTCGACGCTTAGTATAAAGGGTATAGTATAAAGTACATACCTAAGTGGAATGAGACATTTCCTAAAGCAAAAGTTATAAAAAAATAATAAAGAACCTACACCTAACAAAAATAAATGAAATCCCATCAAAAACATAAATGTGAAAGGCTGCCAAGTTCGATACTATGGGAATGCTTCGCCTATAAAAGAAGTGAGATCTGAATAAGTACCAAGTTCCATAAAAATACCTCAAATCATAAATAGTTATAGGAATGCACACTTGATTTCCAGCAGTTTTTAAGGTACATTTTGAATAAGTATCACGTTACATAGAAATACCTAAAATTATAATAGTCAGAGAAACGCACACCGGTTTTTTTAGCAGTTTCCTGATAACATTTATTATTTTCAGTACTTTTTAATGATGTAACTTGGCAAGTTTTAATAGAAAATTATATACTTGACACATTGCAGTCCAAAGGTGTGTGGTGTGTGAAAACTTGCCAAGTAACATCATTAAAAAGTACTGAAAATGATAAATGTTATCAGGAAACTGCTAAAAAAACCGGTGTGCGTTTCTCTGACTATTATAATTTTAGGTATTTCTATGTAACGTGATACTTATTCAAAATGTACCTTAAAAACTGCTGGAAATCAAGTGTGCATTCCTATAACTATTTATGATTTGAGGTATTTTTATGGAACTTGGTACTTATTCAGATCTCACTTCTTTTATAGACGAAGCATTCCCATAGTATCGAACTTGGCAGCCTTTCACATTTATGTTTTTGATGGGATCAATATTTCATTGTACGTTTGAGGAAATACTTTATTGTACAACAAAGAAAACTACAAGAGAAAGAATACATAACATTTGTACAAATGTGGACTTATCCCTTAAGGGATCTCTTGCAGTCAACCTTTGAGCTTTTGTCATGTCGTAGTAAGGTAGGTACAGTCAGCTGCAGAAGTTATTATGTACCTAAGCGAGTGAGGTCGAGGTGTTGATACCTAATAATCTGACCAACACATTTTATAATAAATGCCACGACGTGGCCAACAAGCATACGGCCCACCTGGTGATAAGTAGCCCAGTGTTTTTCCTGTGGAATTTTGGGGTTGCCGTACTTGCCGTGTTTCGAGTCGTAATTTGTCGTATCTGCGGAAAATGCCGAAAAAAATTATGAAATACGGGAACGGGACTGCTGCCGTATGTCGTAATTCTGACTGTAACCGCAACAACACTGTAGTAGCCGTTGGGCGCCTGCAACTCCAGAGATATCTCATGTGCGTTGCCGACCCTTTAATGTGTTGACAACTAAATTGACAAGAGGGACCGCCGTTGCCTTCAATACACTGCATCCTCGTTAAGCTCTGCACAATTTTTTTAGTGACGACTGACGAGTCCATCCATGTAGATGAGATCCCATAACCTGATGGTTAATCTATAATCGAGATGATTCTCGATTATAAAATAGCAGTACTTTTGATTTCAATAGCGATGATAGAAAAGTATAAAACAAACATTTATGCCCAAATATATTAAATTTGATTTATGCGTATCATTTATACCCCAGCTGAAACGTAAACGCTTTCGTTGCACTCGCTAGGTCAATTAATAGGATAACTCTCTTCACCGGGTAACATGTAGATTTGTAACATCGAAGCTCTGTCTGTAAGCACATTGAATTTACAAAATTCCACGATATCCGACTGAGAAATACCTACGATACGTAGAGAAAATCCGGACATACGAAATTATTTATGCCCAAGCTGAAACGTAGACGCTTTCATTGCACTCTGTCAATTAGCAGGATGACTGTATTCGCCGGAGAGATAATATGTAGGTAGGTAGATTTTTTACACTGCAATTATGTCAGCAGGCATCCACGATAACTGGGCTAAGTGCAGTATCCGGTAACCGGGTGGTTTTGGCTTCTTCTTTTGCCTCCCCCTATTACAATTACTGGTGAAAACGAGGTATTTACCATGTAGGTAACTATATTTGTATTATTTAACGGCCTCCTAGCCCAGTCGGTAGTGGCCCTGCCTACAAAGCAGGAGGTCCCGGGTTCGAATCCTGGTAAGGGCATTTATATTTGTGGGTTTAGCACAGACATTTGTACCTAATTTATCGATGTTTTCTGTGTATTTAAGTATTATATGTATCGTCGTCTTAGTACCTACAACACAAGCCTTATTGTGCTTACTGTGGGACTAGCTAGGTCGTTTGTGTAAGATAAAGTATACTTATTATTATTATTGTTATTGAATATAAATAACTAGATTGGCAACTACCTACTTAAAAACACTAGACTATATTTCAGGGTAACAATAGCAATTTTATATCTTATTTTTCCGTATTTAAACAGGAGTGACGTCAATAATTAAATATAATTTTTTTAGGAGCGTTTTCTACGTCATGTAGCTATTGTTGCAAACGTCAGATATTGACGCTTATTTTTATTTATTTTTGTTTCTCCATAACTCCGTCATGTCTGAACCGATTTTGGAAATTCTTCTTTTGATAGTAAGTATACATAATGGATTTTCTTTTTGGGTCAGTGAGGGCAGCTACCAGATCCTTTTTAATTAATGAAGATTGGCGGTCAACATACGGTAATGTACAAAAAAGCCATTATTATTTAAAAAGTCTTTTTCCATACGTTTAATGGCGAAAAAGTGAAATTTGTTGCTGTTAGTGTAAAGCAGTATATGGTCCTTAAACGTAACAGAACAGAACTGATTGGCGAGATAGAAAAATCTACTACTAAACGTTTTATTAAATTTGTGGCTTTTTGTAGATTACCGTAAGTTTGCCCCTAGGAAAATACGGATAGGAATGGAACGGAATCGATTGCCATAAATTTGCATACAAATTGTATGGGAAATTTTTTCCTCGATTTGTAGCTTTCCTGTATAGGAATATAATCGAGAGAAGATCTTCTATGACCATTTTCGCGTAGTAGCACGGGATCTAGTAGTAGCTGCCCTCACTGACCCAAAAAGAAAATCCACCTGTGTACATACAGACAGATTGTTCCCGTTTTTGTCAAAACGCAGTTATTATATACTTAGTGATTTTTGTGTTTTTATCAATAAATCAATTATTTTCATTCAAAAAAGCGACATTTGATGAAGTGGAACGTCTGATGATGATCAGAACGGAACTCTTTCAACGACGCCTTCGCGTTTAGTGATTTATTGTCATCTTCGCTGTGTTTGTTAACCAAGCTAGATTTTCAAGACAATTTTTAGTTAAGCTCGAGTTCTGATGATGGGATCCATAAGGAATCGAGGGAACTCCTCAAATGTTAAAGCCACACATATAGTGATTTTAGTATTTTCATCAACAAATCAAGCATTTACATTTAAAGGAGTGATATTTGACGAAGTAGAACTGCTGATGATGATCTCTTCAACGACGCATAGCGTTTGCCGATTTGTCCTCTTCGTACGGAACCCTAAAAAGTCATTATTGTTGTACAGTCGCCATCAAATATATCGGAGCGCTCAAGGTACTCAAAAATATATGGACATGCACTTTATCGTCTTGACAATAGGCAGAGGCGTTGTTCAGATATTTGTGACCACCTTGGCCGATCCGATATCTGATGGCAACTGGACGAAAATTCCCAGGAGGCCTATTCGAAGTACATTTATTCTGGAATTAGTTTGATTTTAATTTGATATTGAAAAGTAACGTGTGTAACGCAAAAAGAGGGGTGTTAAAAGTTTGGCCGCGTTTAAATGCGTTTTTATTATTTGGAAGTATTATCCTGGCGCCCTAGGCAAGAGACAGAAATGGCGCCCTATTTAAGAGAAGAAGAGTGTGTAGATTAGTTCCTAATTTTTTTCCTTAATAATTTTTGTTTCATTCGCGCTTTTCCCCATTTTTAGGGTTCCGTAGTCAACTAGGAACCCTTATAGTTTCGCCATTTCCGTCTGTCCACCCTATAGCTCATCAGTGACCGTTAGCACTAGAAAGCTGAAATTTGGTATATGTGCATTAATCATGCCGACAAAGTGGGGGTGGTTTGTTTTTCGCTCCAGCCCTATCGTGTTTGGTATCATTGGATAGGTCTTTCAAAAAGAATAGAGGTCTTTTCAAACATTTTTTGGATAAAACTAATAGTTTCGTAAATAATAGCTCTGAAAGTTCAAAAAAGGGCGTGCCCCCCCATCTAACTTTTGAAACGTAAGTCCTAATTATTTGAAAAAAAATCATAGAAGTGAGCCCTGATAAGTAGTTTAAATAAAAACTATATTGAATAAAATCGGTCAAGGCGTTTTTTATTTATAGTGAAAGGACGTAAGTGCCGGATAGTAAAATGATGCCATCGCCGCCAAATATCCCGTAATAAACGACCTTTTGAACGGATGTATTGTAACAGGCCAGCAACTGCGGAACCATACACTGAGCAGGGCCCGACGTGCTCTTGGCCGGTTTTTTATTTTTGTATGCGATTGTGTTACCATTAACTTTTTTCTTCGGACGTATTATTTTAACTCCTTTTTGTTTTCTATGCATTGAATCTGCTAGTCCGTATGATCCTCGTGTCATCGTTAATAAAATGAGTCGCTTCTGGTCGCAGTTCACCGAACACACTCATTCTCGCTTCTCTCGTCGTCGCACCTATCTTGACTCTATCACATCATACGAACTAGGGACAAATTACTCGCAAAAATACGTCTAGTAACTAAAACTAGTAGAAAATTACTTTCTACTCGTTTTTATTGCTAGACGTATTAGCGTCAGAAGATAAAAACGTAATGAAAACCCGATCGCATAGGAAAATAAAAAAACCAGCCAAGAGCATGTCAAGCCATGCTGAGGGTAGAGTTCCGTAGTTGCCGGCCTGTTACAATACATCCGTTCAAAAGTCGTTTATTAAGGGATATTTGGCGACGCTTAAGTCATTTTACTATCCGGCGCTCACGTCCTTTCACTATGCGTTTTTGAGTGATAACTCAAAAACGGCTGAACCGTTTTTATTCAATATAGTTTTCGTTTTAAGTACTTAGCAGGCCTCACTTTTATGATTTTTTTCAAATAATTTGGACTCACGTTTCAAAAGTTAGATGGGGGGACGCCCTTTTTTGAACTTTCAGAGCTCTTATTTACGAAACTATTAGTTTTATCCAAAAAATGTTTGACAAGACCTCTATTCTTTCTATCCAATGATACCCAACACGATAAAATCACCCCCACTTCATGTGTACGGGAGGTACCCTAATAAAGTTTTTATTATATCACTTTGTCGGCCTGAATAATGCACATATTCATACCAAATTTCAGCTTTCTAGTGCGAACGGTCACTGAGCTAGACCGCGGACAGACGGGCAGATGGACGGCCGGACATAGCGAAACTATAAGGGTTCCTAGTTGACTAAGGAACCCTAACAATGGGGAAAACGTGAATGGAACAAAAAATACTTTGGATTTTTTTTTGGGTACGTACCTAATGCAAGCCCCCTGCTAAAGGCGCTTTGCTTCCTCCTAGGACGAATATGTATACAGAGTCATCATTGCAATGTCATAATCATCCTCCTAGCTTTAGTCCCTGCTTTTTGCCACGGCTCATTTGAACCTGGGATCCGTTTGGCAATCTAATCTCATGAATTGGCGTAGGCACTAGTTTTTACGAATGCGACTGCCATCCTGACCGTTCAACCCAGAGCGGAAACTAGGCCTTATTGGGATTAGCTCCGGGTTTCTCAAGATGTTTTCCTTCAACGAAAATTTACTGGTAAATATCAAATTATATTTCGTACGTAAGTTCCGAAAAACTCGGGGTATGCACCCGAGACCTTTGGATTGAAAGTCTAACGTCTTACCACCAGACTACCAGCGCTTTTTAAGCATCAAAGTGGCGACATCGCCATCAACGAGGGCTACGAGGAGTTATGACTGAGTCGCAAATGTAATTTTTTTTATTAATTCTGAACTAGGTGAAATCCAGAAAAGTTTATAGATTTTTTTAGGCTCTTAATTATCGGGACTTAATTAAACAAACATCTAATTTAGGAATAAAGGAGATCGTCAATTCTGGGCCACATGATATAAACCGTATACAGTTTGTATTTAAATGTAAAATAAATACTCATTTTATTACTAAAGTAGACAAAATATTACAAAAAAATGAAACGGCAATTAGAAATACTAAATAAATAAACATTATGTTGATTTTTCCACGATTAAAATACAGCAAGACAAGTCGTTAACATCCTTATGGCATTGACATAAAGTTTAACTTCACCCTGGCCTGAAACGGATTGTTTTTTTGGTTTGACACTGTCATTGTCTACCGTTACATAATCTGCGTTTTGATACTGTTCGGTAAGTTAGAACATTGTAATATTAAAATAGTATCTAAGCCTACGAATACGGAAGTTTAAATTAGAAATCGACTGTATAAAAACGCCTAAAGATTGAAAATCTTTAGCAAAATACAGGAACTATAAATACGATCAAAATATGACTTTTTATTATTTCATCGTGATTCCCGTTTTGTTTTTAAGTCCGCTTTTGTACTTTTTTTACATTAATATATAAATCATAGGCAAGCACGCTTTCAAATATTGTCCTTGTCAGATTCAAGTTTTAAATGCATGGTTTTTCAATTTTCCCATTATATTTCGCAATATTTTTACCACCGTCCTGATCTAGAAAAAATCGTTTTTAAAGGCTAGAAACATTCCTAAACGGTCCTAAATAATCTGGGCCAGATCACCTAACAAAAATTGAGGATCTCCTTTGAAAAACTGACACGCTTCTGTCTCATCTCGACGTATACAACGTGAAACCGAAATATCGCAAAACCAATTGTCTGTTTAGATTTTAGAATTGAGAGTAGAATTGATTACCTACCCACATTTTTTTGCTTTATTTTTCGTTAACCAATTCTGAAAATAATCGTATATATGCTGCTTAATTTAACTAAGAGATACTGCACTCACTACTGCAATACTGCCAGCAGGCTGGCGGTGGCTGGTGACACTGTCGCCAAATCAAAAATATTTTTGTAGAAAAGTGTTTTGTGTGTTAATAAGTTTTTTTTCGATGCCGCCGGTTGGCGCCCCCCTAATGCGTGCGCCCTAGGCGATCGCCTAGTTTGCCTATATGGACGGGCCGGCCCTGGTAATTTACTTACATAAATAATTGGTCTGCTATCGTCTACCCCCGTTGCCCAACTGCCCTAATTAAGGTACTTTACTTACAGGGTTTCATGCCCTTCACTTCACCAACAATACAGGACCAACTTACCTGTACGTATCCGTCAGAACGTAAAAGAACGTAATAAAAACATTGTTTTCTACCCAAACTATGAGGAATAGAAAATACAGATGGCACTGTAATCTTTAAAACAAACCATCAATTGGGATATATGTATATGTCAAATCCATACACCATAAGAAACATCACAAACAAGTAACTGTCTCGTAAGGGACTGATTCGAAAATGACCATTTATATGTAATACTTTTATTTAAGGCTGTTGTTGTCCTGAAAATCAATAAAGAAATAAAAAGGAATAAAAACATTGCTTAGGTTTTTTTTTTCTATTGAGCTGTATGTTGGAAATATACATAGTATAATTGAATTTTTGATAGGTAGGTAGTTAGGTATCCCTAAAAAAATAGATCGGTTAACTTACTTGTAGTACTTTGGTATATTATTCTCTCCTTTTATCAACCGACTTCAAGATTTCGAAGGAGGAGGTTCTCAATTCGTTGGGATCTTTGTTTTTGCTATTTTTTTTTTATGTATGTTCACCGATTATTCGAAGACGGCTGGACCGATTTGGAAAATTCTTTTTTTGTTTGAAAGAGTATACTTCACAGTTGGTCCCATTGTAACCAGGTCAGGATCTGATGATGGGATCCTGGAGAAATCGAGGGAACTCTTCAACTATTATAGGCACACCTATAGTGATTGAGTATTTTTTACAGCAGCTCGAGCATTTGGTGTTGGAAAGGTGGATGCGTAGTGAAGTCGGTTCTTTTTTGTTTAAAATTATTTAAGTCTAGATAGTAAAAGTAGAACCCTAAAAGGGTTCCCTAAGTAATGTTATTTTTATGTACACTTGTCTTACATGTACCTTTTGTTACCAATTCTTCATCTCGCTCAAAACTTCGCATAACATCCAAAAAGTAACGATCTTTCGCAACCGCGACCGATGAAGATTACGGCAGCCGCGGAGTAATAAAAAGTTGTCGAAATGCCGGCAGAGATGGTGACAGAGCGTGGTGTAAAATAAAGCCGCGCCAGAAGACTAATATTTGAATAATAGAGGAGGCTTCGTTGTGTCCTCGCAGCTGGCGCTGGCGTCGCAGAAGGCGTGGCGCTTTGACCGCGGAAATGGGGCGGGGGTCCTGTATAAACGATCTAGCTTCTATACAGCAAATTATAAGCTCAGACTGTAATCCAATCCTAACAGCAGCATTGTCCGAGGATAGGTAAGTGAAGTGATATAATTAATTGGTTCTAAACAAACAAAATCCTCGAAACGTATCCTCGCTCATCTCTTGTGGAAACGCAGCCTAAATGAGTATAAACACGCAAAGCGAAGCCCGCGACTGTTTAAATCTGGGGGCACGGCAGTGCCCCCGCCAAGTCGAGCACTCTAATTCTGTTGTCGATAAAGCTAGGAGGCTGAAATTTCCGTGACCAAGAGGCCAAGATTCACTTTGGGTCGCTGAGCCAACGGAGTAAGTAAGAGGCCATAACACAATGAAGATATATTCCCAAAATCATTGAATTTCAACATATACTTAAGAAGAATTATTGCAAGTTAAAATTCCTTAATTTTGTCACTGACTCACTGATCATGATCATCATATATCTAAGGTACTTCTAGTAGTCCCACAAGCTCCAAATTTTGAACACTTTTACTGTTTAGGCTATAAAGCCACTGAAAATTAAAACATACCGCAAATGCAGTCAGGTTGTCTAGTTTTATAAAGCGCACAGTTAACATTGTAATCCCATATATATATATGCGGTAGCAAAGTAATTTTTTCTGTTGCTAAAATTTTAGCTTTTTAACACTACATAATTAGATAGGATAGATTCCTTATACTGTGGTCTTTATTTATTTTTCACGTTTTATCTTGCACAGTTAGTTGTCCATTTAGGAGCTCCAATTTCACATTAAATATACACTGCAAAATTATGTACATATACTGTACCTAACTATGCAAGTTAATCTTATAATTATACCAGTAACACCCCACCGGCCTATCCCACAAAACTTTACAAGTGTACAACTGGTAAGAGGGCATTCCCGATTTCCGCTATCAGTCCTTCCGTACCCGCTTACTCTAAAAGCTGGTCCATAAAATTACAGGCACTAACGCCTCTCTCACTTATAACAACTTTTATGGAATCGTAAATTGTTTAGAAGTAGGTTCTGCGAGTCGCTGGCAGCACCTTAGAGTGAACGTGAATGAACGTCGTCTTAAGCTAACTGCAGCGTTCAAGTAATGCGCCGGATATTAACCCCTTCCTTACTGATATAAATATACTCGTATTTGTTTTATCAGATCTCACATGCCAACAGTGTTAAAAAGTTTAACGGCTATGTGACGGCAATGTATTTCCTAATAAAGTCTAGTTGCGGATGTACGGTCAGCCCAGCCCCAGCCCGCTCTCTAGCTCGGTTTCACTAAGGTATACCTATGATGTAAAGATAGGACTGTTGTAAAAATGGGATGCTTTGCTCTTGTAAAAGTGATCACCTTGCATTTTGATTTGGTAACATCCACACTCACCCTCACCTGATATAATCTAATCACTTTAGTAGAAGCTAATAAGTACGGTATCCATGTATAGGATATATAATTCGAACAACTTCGTAGCATAAATAATAAACATCTATTAGGTTTACGAGCGTTTCCTTGCTTTTATTTCTGAAATTCCGTCTTGCCAGTGACACTTGCTTCAAAAGATTTTAAAAACCACATTTATTTCTTCGTGCAACAAAATCAAACTTGATTCAGCTTACGATCAAAACTCACTCTATTTCCTCGGATTAAAGCTTAGATTTGCACGAATGTGAAAGCTGTCATAAGAGGTTGAGTATTTAGGTTTGTTTTGCTAGCTAAAGTGTAATTAGATGAAGGTTGCGACGGCGCCGGGACTGGGGAGCGCTAATATCTCGCCGAACTGACACAGCATCAGAAGCTGCCATGTTTTTAGCTTATTTCGTTACTTGTGAATTACGTAACACAAAATCATTCTGTAATTCTTTTCTAGTACATCGGAAACAAAAAGTCTTACCAATTATGTTCTTCTAATATCTTTGTAATCTTTGTTTATTAGGTATGTATATAGGGTGGGGCCTGTAACTAAAGCAAAAAATTAAAACGTAGATTCTAGTCCTCAAACTAGACAACTTTTGTGTAGCAACTTTTTAAAATCATAAAGTTTTTAGATTGTTATTTTTTCAAACAAAGTAAATAGTATTTTCAATGTACTTAAAACTCCGTCTAATTGACATCGCCTGTCAGTCTAGTCACTCTACAGACATAATCAATTTCATAGTACATTGCGTGTTCGAATTAACTTTAAAATGTAATAAAATTCAAACCGCAAGTTTTTTTTCAAAGTCGTCAAACAAACTTTGCGTAGTTTGAGGAGAAGAATGTACATTTTAATTTTTTGCTTTAGTTACAGGCCCCACCGTGTATATGTAGGTATGGTATATACTTTAAGTTAGATACCTATGTTATGCCAGTAATTTACTGTATTTAGTTAATTACTGTTAAAGCCAAAAATAAGATGAAGTATACAGAAGTAGTACATAATATGTTACCTATCTTATTACATCATATTATATTAAATCACATAAGTGCACCTTGATGTTCTAAATCGCCGTCGTTTCATAATCCTCGTAGCTCAAACAAAATTCAAAAACCCGCAAACAAATGCGAAAGGCGGCGTGAAAAATGCCCTTCTCCGGTCCGTGAGCTCAGTAGAGGAAGACATCTTTACACGCTTGGCGTTCCAAACGGACGCAGAGTCAAACGCTCATAGAATTAATTCCTGTTTCATATCCTGTATTTTAAATTGTAAGCCTGAATGCAAGACTGCAATTCCTTTAGATGCAATCTTAGTACCCACCTATTAGTACCTATTTAGCAGTTTATTTTATGGGATTTCTTAATTTTTTATGCATCAATCTATTACAGTCGACGTTAAAGATGTACAGTCGAGGACAAAGAGATGTATACACTTTTGGACCTTATTACAACGCAATAAGGTCAAAAAGTGTATACATCTCTTTGTCCTCGACTGTACTTATTTACGATTTTGCACCTTACTTGTTATAAGGTCCAACACTGTAAACATATGTTCGACGTCGACTTTACTACTTAAATATAAAGCGTATGTTGTAGTTCCCTAAGTGTGGTACGAGATCATACGAGTTCCATTTATCGAACCGACAATTCCGACATTTTAATACAGCTACAGAGTACGAGTACATTGATTTTTGTAAAAGCACGTCAGAGTTTCAATCGCTGATTGTCAATTCCATCATACGCATCCGGCACCGAATCTCTATGTAAGGAATCTGTTTAGGAACTGAAGAACCCAGTTGCATTGATTACCTGAGCGTGGAACTCGCGCTCGGCAGCTAAGCGATCGGAATATTCGGAACACACGGCGACGACACGACGAGGTCTTTAGTTACAATTGCCAGGCTTCTATCGAGTCGAGTCAAACCAATAGTAAACTTTTTAAACATAATATAAGGCTAATATTTATTTTAACGGTGTATCAAAAAAGAAATAACCATACCCAAGTAGCACACAAGAGTTAAAATAAGCGCTAAAAGAGCGGTATAAGGGATGTTTGTATCGGCTAAGCCTGCACAAGCAAGCTCCATATTAGCGATATAGAAGTTCTATATCGCCAAAAAGGGCCCAGTTTATACAGGCTTAAGCGTCATATATCGCTAGAGTTGCTTTAATAAGAGCTTAAGCGATACAACAGAGAAATGGCTAAGAGATATAATGGCGCGTGAAGAGCGGTACTAAGAGCTAAAGGAGTTATAATGGCGCGTGAAGAGCGGTAGTAAGAGAGCTAAAGGAGTTACAATGGCGCGTGAAGAGCGATCGTAAGAGCTAAATAAGAATAAGAGTTATAAGACACCTCTATGCCCCTCTTATAGAGGTTTAAGCGGTACTGTCACTCTAATATACAACTTAAAGGATTTTCTATCTCCTATTGATTTGAAATTAGTGATATAAACATCCTAAATTGTATATAATAAAATGTAAAAACATTCTACAAAGTGTGCGGTGTCATAAGTTGTGATGTGCATGGCGCACATCACAACATGGTGGTTAAAAAATAATTATATTATACATATAGCAGTCCTAAAGTATGTTTTTTTGCTTGATTACTTGAATTATTAGTGCGAACATCAGTTTACTGTCAAAGTATACCGTAATCTAGTTATATTTTTCACGCGCCCCTCGAAATCGTAAAATCTGCATTGTAAAAATATATTGAAGTGTATTGTAAATAATTTTACATGATTTTTAAAGTGGGGCATTCCACTCATACAATAGTATGTTATCAGTGTTTGTATTTGATTGAATAACATACTAGTGTATTGTAAAATTAAAAGTAATCTTGAAATAGTTCACACATGTCAGACAGAGCCTTGTGATAAGATTATAAATCCATTATATGTAAATTCAAAGTGTGTATGTTGGAAATTATAGTGTATTATATAAGAAAAGTAATATATTAAATCTACATGAATACAAAATTCATCAAAATAGCAATGGCGACTTGTTAGAACAGCTTTAAGCATCTACTATCGCTACTACTTATAACTGTGTTAGCGGTAGTAATCGCTATTGTAGAGCCTAAGGATCTACTATAGCGATAGTAACTGCTTTAAGCATCTACTATAGCGATAGTAATCGCTATTTGAGAGGCTAAGGATCTACTATAGCTATAGTTATCGCTATTGTAGAGCATTAGGATTTAAGAAGAGGTTAAAAACTCCTTTACTCACATAAGAGAGAAAAATGCAGGCTATAGTTCTAAATAGGCGTCATTATTCCCAGATATACCACTTTAAGAGATAGTAAGGAGTTATAATACTCTACTATGGTAAGGTGGTAAAAAAGATTTCAATATCTCTATCCCAAGTTGGCTGTATAGCAGCTGAATAATAGAATACGATTACGCTTAAATCTGAATATAAAAGCTGAATAATAGCTGTATACGAGCTTATTCAGCTTTTATACCTCTTAAATGGGCACAAATTATACAGCCTTAAGTTCACATAGCTGCTTAAGAGCGTTGTAGCAGAAATTTAACAGAGTTATAAGGGGTAATAGGAGTTATAAGAGCGGAATACTGACTGTCTAAGAGACCTCTAATAACCCTTTATTCAGAAAATATATGTCAAATGTCTCCTAATACCGGGCGAGGCTGACATTGGTCTGAATAAAATAATAATAAAACATAATTTGGTGTGCGATTTGGCACCGCCGGTAGTATTGCGAAACATATATTACACGTAAATCGTACGCGCGCCGCCATATCACGCTGTGTTAATTTATTCGGATCATTATATGTTCTCTTATATGTATTAATCCGAGAAAGATGTGTGGGAATGCAAGTTTACTGACATTATTTATATATATTATCTAAGAAAATTTTAGTGCGCCACGAAAATACTCGGTTTATAATTAAGTTATATGCTATAAATGAGATGTGGGAAAATTTTGACAAAACAATTTCAAGTAATTTTAAATAATTATTACATAAAAAGTTACTATTACGATATTAGGAAGTACAAATTAATGCATACATTCATAATTTATGCACAAAGATTATAGAATTCGGAAAAGTAAATCAAAATATTTATAGGTTATACACATAAAATGGTGGCTGATGTTAAACAGCAAAGTTGACCGTTACATGTCTTATAAGCAGCATATGGCTGTTTAATGATTATTCGTGTACTGTTAAGCAGCTTAAATCTGAATAGAATTCAACATATGAACCTGTATGTAGCTGTAAGCTGTTTACTTTATGTTTAATTCCTCGCACTCTCACCTTTAACTTAAATGTGACTATTAAACAGGCGTTATACAGACATTTTTTTTTTTTTTTTTTTTATACCACGACGGTGGCAAACAAGCATACGGCCCGCCTGATGGTAAGCAGCTACCGTAACCTATGGACGCCTGCAACTCCAAAGGAGTCACATGCGCGTTGCCGACCCTTTACAAAAAGGAGGATTCACTGTGTTGACGACTAAAGGAACAAGAAGGTCCCTCATCGTCAACACACTGGGTCTTCTTTGAGCTCTTTGGCAACCTTACTCACCAGCAGGAACACAACACTATGAGTAGGGTCTAGTGCTATTTGGCTGTGGTTTTCTGTAACATTTTAGGGAGCCGCAATTTTGCAAGTAAAGCCATTGCATTGGCTATCTTATACTTCAGAATTGTCTAAGTTACAGTAAAATATAAATACGCGCGTCAGTTTAGTATCCCCATGCAGCAAATGGTAGACTACGACTTATTACGGTACCACATATGCTATGTTACTAAGATAATATCTGATTAAAGATACTTAAATGAACCACTATGAAGTAAAATACGTTAATTCGATACACTACTGAACCGCTAAATAGCTATGAGACATCTTCTGAACGTTTAAACAACCGCTATATGCGGACAGTATCAACGGCAGTATAAAGGCTGCTTAGCGGTAAACATGTTCAGCTTTAAGCTGTATTATGCGCCATATTATGTTCCATTATACGTCTATTGGCTGCATAGTAGTTCATTTGTGCTCACAATTACCTTGTTAAACAGCACTTGGCATAATTTTACCCACTAAACAGACTTTATTACGGTTAAAGTATTTGAAAACGTTTAAAGCTGTATACAGTCGTAGCAAATTCACCTTTATAGCACCTTTTGCGTATTAATGTTAGTTTTCTCGACCGTAATGCAGCTCTTAATCAGCCCTAAGCTATTTAATTATCACTGACAGCTATTATGCAGCTTTAGGACCGCGAGTGTGTCCTTATAACTGTCTTAATACGCGCAGAGCTCTATATAAATCTATATGTGAGTAGTTATACAGCCATCTGTGCTACTTGGGATTGTACCGCTTTAAACTACGTATGAACACTAGTAACTCTTTAAGTGCTATAACGCAGGCTTATAAGTCTGTTGTAACGCTTTAGATTGTATAGAGTTATATGGGATCCTTATACCTCTCTTATGCAGCTGATGTAAGTATAAAAGCGCTGTAATACTCTCTTATACCGTCAAAGCCGTTACTTTGAGTATTGTATCGCGATTATACCACCTTAGCCTTTTTGAAGTTATTTATATCCCTTATATACAGCTTAAGGAGTATACAAACTCTATTAAACCGCTGTTGTACAACCTTTAAGCGGTATAATGTCTGCTTATACCGCTAGTGTGCTACTTGGGTAACCTAACTGAATGATGCCGCCACTTGCATTTTGTTTTTTTACCCGACTGCCGAGAAAAGGGAAAGTTATGTTTTTTCGATACACAAGAGTTCACGAGACTATCCTTTTTGGCCGATTTATAATATTTCTTTTCTCATAAAATAATTACAAGGTGTACAGTCTCTGGCAATAGTATCTTCGTACACGAAGGCCGCAAAAATATGTGACACTCTCTTATTTGTAGGGCCATAGGAGCGTGTCACATGTTTTTGCGGCGTTCGTGTAGGAAGATACTATTGCCGGTGACTGTACAAGACCAAAAGGTAAGGTTTGACGTCGGTGAAGTATATATCTCGTACGTAAGTAATAAATTTTCTATCAAATTGAAATAATTTCCGTAGAGATCGAATGGCGCACTGGGTCAGCGCCGGTGCGGTGTGTATATTCATGTCAGTCTATAATATAGTGTACAAAAAAATGCGATGATAACGTTTCTTTTGAGGGTACCTTTTCCTTTCCCTATTTATGGGAAAAGTGTAGTGCGGAACGGCCCCTAATTATGTATGTGTTTTCGTTCTAGAGTAGGCACAAATACCTACCCATGAAGGCACTTCATTTAACCGACCTACTTTTCATGTTTTATGTGATATGATACTTGAAATTTATGCTTCTTGCTTTTCCTCTGTTATCTTACCACAGAGTTCAACAAGAACTATTTCTGAGTTGGAATGAGTTTGCCAGTTGCCACGTAGTAGCTCTTTACGTTTTATAGAGTTTGTCCGGAAACAGAAGTGTCGTGGTTTATATGGGAGCTCATACATTGTACGACACTTCTCTTTCCGGACAGACTCTATCAAGCTTTTGCCCTTTGACGGTGACTACTTTATGCTAGTTGAGGGCATAGTGCAAAATAAAAGTTGCTGATGAACAATATGTATCACCACGGAGTGTGAGCGGGTTTGTTGGAGTTAGGTATAGTAATTACTGCTAGTTCACACATGGGATCCATATTTGTTTGAGCTTGCACATCGCTATAGTACCGACAAGAACAGATAAAGTACGTAACTTTAATCACATATTTTCAGATGTGTAATTAAAACAAGTATACTTTTCGAGAAAATTCGTAAATATGAATTATGATACGCTTTACCGTATTACGGAACGAAAATCGGGTGTTATTATCTCCTTCGATTTTTTTGAATTTTTATAAATACGAGTATGTGTATAGTGCGACAGAGTTGATCAATTTTTTTGTTTATTTTTCTTGGTAAACTAACCACCATAGTACATCGTTTTTAGGGTTCCGTAGTCAACTAGGAGCCTTATTATAGGTATATATTATCATATTAGGTACTTAACGTAGGCTTATATATTATTAGGTACTTAACGGGGTTTTTATATGGATTTGACATACGTTTTAAAATAACTTCGTGAAAAAATAAAGTACTTTTATTTTTATGTAGGTATTCTTGCCGTACCTATAGGGAACAAGATGTAAGTTTATAAAACAAATTTATGAAATGGACGAAACACCTCTTTCCTTGGAAGAAAGTGAGATGCCGCAAGCCGTGTGGTTCAAGTAACGAAATACTAGCGAAGTTATGGGTATCACTTGCCACTGCGGAAGACAGTAGGATGTTACACTCACGTCACTTTAGTGACTTGTACTAAAGTGACGTGATTGATGTACCTTATGTGACTGCTTTCCGCTCTGATCCCTGAAGCCTGCAATCCATGGCAAGAACTTCAGTGTGTGCTGTGAGAGTTTAGAGGACACAGTGAGTGTGGTTTGTTTATCGTCGCTCATGTCGGATGAACCGAATGCGCTGCAAAGCACGGTAGCAGCACCGGCGCAAGATCACCCTCAACAAGCTTTGTCAGAGCGGGCGACACGAGCTGCGCGACGAGCGGGACGCAGGCCAGTCGGCAACGCGTCGTGCAACAGCGCGCAACGGGCCTGTTCAAAATAGCACTCTTAGTGCTTGAAGAGGGAGACCTAAGCTCTCCGAAACATGTCGCGCGAAGTGACGTGAGTCTAACCGTTATATTTTATAGTGATAGTATGTCTCACGAAACTTTAAAAATAACAGTAGGATGTGATAAGATATCCGTCGCTCTCGAACTTGTAAAAATGTAATGCACATCCATACCTACGTGTGACAACCCTGGCTGCCAGCAGGCGCAAAATCGTTGCACTTGTGGTGATTACAACTATATAAGCCATATTTATTATACAGTAGTTAGTAACTTAAATAATAATATGTAACTGGTCTAGGTCTCATACTACGCATACGCAAAAATAAGTAAAGGTATCCTTCTGTTCCCGATGGTTTAGAGAACTTATTTCGCCCAAAAGCGATCGAGATCCCGGTATAGGTACGATTGTCTATAGTTTTGGACTGTTAATTGTCGCCTATTTTCTTAACTTTCGAGAAATGCGATTTGTAATTAAGTAATAAGCATTTTAAGAAGTCTAAGTAGATTTTTAAGAAAAGTTTTTATCTTTGCCTGAGCCATTTCTGTTCGGTGCGTTTAGTTTAGGCCGAACTTCAATCACTTTACCCACCCTTCCTGTATGGGCAACAAACTAAATACGAACGCACTGGCTAGGACGGTTCGCAAAAACAAGTCAATTGCGGGCTTGTAGCCCTTTCTCTATGTATAAAATAGGTAACATATCTACACTTTTTAAACCTACTAAGTATAATCTAATCTAAACCGGTTTTACTTGGTCAATGAATAAAGTTCCAAAGATAGTATTTGTAAATAACCACCGTTGGCTGAACCATGGCTGGACATTGGTCGTGGATGGTAGCATTTCCTGCCAATGACCTGCGGTCAGAGGTTAGACAGACTAAGGAAACTTATTTAGAAATAGAGACCAATCTGGATACTTTAATATTCTATGAAACATAATAAGAAAGCAGACTTCGCAGAGATGGATTTATATTGTGCATTTAGACGGATCTAATGTACTATCTACCTAGCAAACTATACAAAAGATGAAAGGTAAGATTAAAAAGTGTAATTCATCATTTATTAACTCAGTACCTATACTACAGTCATTTTACGGGCGGCTAGTATGGGGAATTGGAAATAATTAATAATAGCTAATATTTTTAGTGTAACGGATATATCATGATACAAGTATTATTTACGCAATGAAATCCTACAAAATATCGTTATTCGCTAACCGCCACAAATATGTACACACATATTACAAGCGTTTTTCTTGTAGGATTTTAATGGATATATCGTTTCTAAGTCATTTAAAAGGTGTAAGAACAAACTACCAATTATTACTATTTGTTTCGAACGAATTAGGATATATATCGCCCGCGCCGTAGAGTTTGTCATTTATGTGGTCTTACATGGACACGGCTTCTTGTTTTTCGCTTTAAACAGAAAGAAGACTTAAATGTAGTCATATTTACGAATAAAAATATAGTCTGGCCAGCCAACGAACGCAGTAGCAATGTACATCAAACAAAAATATAGCAACACTCTAGGGCGAATCGAAAAGCAGCATTGCTCCATAGAAAAGCAGCAATGGAGATCGAACAAAATGGCCACGCCCTGTGCTTCCGTAGGTACATCAGTCATGTGTCAGTGAAGTTGTGGAGAATTTGAACTGTGGAGAAATTGTATAAAATAATTTGATAACTCTGAGTCTGATACATGATATACCTATTATTAATATTATTATGTACGACTTGTATGAATTAGAATGTGCGAAGAAATTGAAATAACCAACATCTAAACAGAAACAGGGCAGAAGATCGGAGGTGGAAATTACAATAATTACAAAAATACAATAGTTAAGTGTTGAAACCCAGCATCCTAAACAAACATTGATTACTAAAATCATAAGGCGGTCGAGGAAAACGAGCATTTCTACTAGAAAATACAACTTTACAGCTTAGAATGGAATAAGTTTACATAGCTGCATAACGCATATTACTCCTAATTATTATGATTTCCTTTCATTGTTTTAATACTGTTTTTAGGTACTTACCTCTTGTACGAAGTGTATCATTCATTATTTAATTAATAAAACATGTGAGATTTTGATGTTTATTTATTGTACACATTGCTGAGGTATATCAAGGGAAAACATTACAAAGACTTGTTAAAATATCGGAAGGTAGCGGAGTGCTTGTAGGTAGGTAGTGTAGGTAGCACTTGTTAAACCTGATTTTTACCGCTTTAATTCGACAATATTGAGCACCAAACGTCCTTGGACTTCATTTGGCACCAGTTTTCACTTTAATTATCCGATTTACACTGAAAGAAAGAATTTCAAATGATAATTCAATACAAAACTCTGCATAACCCCAAAGCCACATTTATCACTCAAAATACTTGCATAAGGTATTTAAGGTACACTACCTATATTAATATCCTAGCTGAGCTTTCTTAGTAAGTACATTAATTTATTGAACAGTGGTGGAGTGAGTGGTGGCCATGGCAGATATTACATTAATAAGTAAATAATAAAAAACGCAATCTGAAACTTTAAAATGAAAGTAAACAAAACTAACTTTTTTAAATTTAAAATGTTACATGCCACAGATAAAACACAAATTATGTACAATTATCGAATTATTCAAAGGCAGGTGTTGCCAACCCGCGATTTTTCAAATTTGCCGCGCTTTTCTACTGACAGAAATGGTTTGCCAGACTATAATTGATATTATTGTAAATAAAAATATACATTTTTTTTATATATTTTTTTTTACCTATTTAACTACTTCCGGGTGAAAAGTTGGTATATATTATCTATAAATATTCCATAAGAATGAATAATAAAAAAATCAGGCTATTATAAATTAATGTTAGACGCAACCGTATCTTTACTGTACTACTCTAACTTTACGTAGCCAATACCTGTGACCTTGACAGATTGTCCTTCGGCGTCCGTGATCTCGATTACTAGCCCTCCATCAATTCTAGTCTCAGTATCTTATATCGGGCACCTTTTTAGCTAGGTGATAAAATAACCTGACTTACGGACACAGATAACCTCAACCACTAGATAGATCATAAGTACGCTCCCGTACTAATTTAGTATGAGAGCACGACCGCTTATTTCATTCGAGTTAACGTTTTTGATCATTTCATTACTCATATACACGCACATACATACACACATACACACACACTACACACACACACACACTAACACACATCAAAGTGCACTCCCGTACAGATAAGCTAGTTTTATATTTTGTTTAAAAAGTTCAATCTTCCCTTTGCTTATGCTCATGGCACTTATTATTTCCACTTGTTATTGCATGTTAGTTATATTTTTGTGGTCATCTATTATTGGCTTTTTCTCTGTTATTTAAGTTTTGTATTATTTGTTGTATAGCTGTTGATGCCCCAAATAAATAAATAAATAAAAATTAAATTAAATTAAAAATATCCACAAAAATCAAGTTATAGAGACTAACCTGGATTGTTATGCTACGAAATGGTGAAGAATACTATTGAGATGTGCTGTTCCAATCGTAGAAATGAACGAATTAAATTGCGCTTATGTGTGGTGCCCCGTGCTCCTTGTAAAAGCTTAATGATGAGTAGTACGGACAACACTCTCTGTACCTGTGTATATAGAAATAGGTGTAGGTATCATCTAGGTACGTATACGTCAAGGATGTTATCATCCTTGGGTACACGGCGACTGATTATAGCGCATCCGGACTGGAGCGCGTCAGTCCCACTCGTACGGTTGCTGGGTTTACCGCGGAAAATTCACGCCATTACACAGTATCTGCCGTTGCAGTTCTATAAGGACTTACGGTGTAGTCATCATCATTCATTCATTTAAGATAAATTTTGCGTATTGCGTGTCTAATTTATACATTAAATTATTAAGGCTAACACTAGATTAAGATTTTTTGTTTGTTTGTTACAAACACTCTGTAGATACTCTGGTTTGTCCGAAATAAAGAAATTGTATTTATTTTTATTTAACGTTTTTATTTAAATTAAAACTAGAGGCAGCCAAGAGGCAGTCTTATCGCTAGAGAGCGAAAGCCCATTGTTTAAGCAATTTTTTATTGTGGTTATGATTAGGCTTTATAAATGTCTGATAGATGCATGCACTACCTAAATATATATAAGTAGGTACTTAGTATACAATTTCGTACTGGCTATTCTCAATCCGTATAAAATGAACAAATGCATTTTTCCACTTCACTGCGCTAATCAATGTTAAGCATAACAATAAAATACCACTCCTCGATTTTATTCTGAACTCAGTCCATTTCAGAGCAGACTCGGCGCCGGTTGCTGTTGGATTGAAATTTGAAATTACAACGCATCTGTTTTTAAATAATGGACAATATGAGCTTCGTCGTAGATGAGGCGTTGCCAGTCGTCGGCGACGTGAAGGTTGAACATGTGCCGAGTTGCGTGGCGGTTTACACGAGTGGCGGTACCGCTTGTGGAGCTCATTGCAATGGGGGTGCTGTCATACCCATCTACGGATTGTGAGTACATACCTATTTTCTTGTCAGAGTCGTCGATTGTAAAATTACAATTGTAAACAAAGATTGATTTTATCGTTCCTTACTTTCAAAAGATAAAAGGGGAACACTAAGTCGTATGTCTTCCTGTCCGCTTGTTAAAAAGGTGTCGGTTACGTGGTTATTAATCTCTACCTAGAGCTACAAATCTAGAATTTCAGTCGTAAGTATTGTAAAGATTCAATCATCTTTATGATGTGATATGCCTTATAGTAGACGGTGTACGAGCCCAATTTCAAAGAAAAACCACAAATCGATGTACAGTTCAGTCATTTGGCACACGCATAGGTCAAAATATTTTTTTCAACACACCTGCTCGTAACGAGGTTCTTATTCCACCGCTTTTATGCTCATAATCCTAGATATTAAACACGCGTGCATTTCACAATAATTATCCAACTAGTGGAATAATTTAATAATCCGATCAAGTGACGTTTGTACTCTAGTACCAAGTTGTACGTACGCAGACGAATCGTTGTAATTTAGTCGGGTATTACCTTTACTTTTTTTTAACTCTTTATGAGTTTACATTCTAAAAAAGTAAAAAAAAAGTAAATATATTAAAAATATACACATTTACGATAGAATATAAATTATACAATCCTGATTGTGAATACGAATCATTTCAACTTATTATATTACTCGTAATACACAATAAATTACGTTTTAAACACGAATTGTCTGTTTTAATGTTGGCTGTTTGGCATTATACGTCCGCGCCTTTGCCTCAAGCTGCACGCACATCCAAAAAAGAAAATTGCGCGCCATTCATAAGTTAACCTCAATCATTGTTTATTTGTTAGATTTTTCTCATCGTGTTTTATTAATTTAAACAAATTATATTTTCAATGAATAAGAAGACAACTTTGGCGTTTATTTACCCTGTGGATATATTTAAAAATTGTGATACATATTATAGTAAAATGTCATCATAAAAATCTAGTGAGCAATACGTAAGAAATAAATACTATAATTTATTACACAATAAATGTGAAGTCTTTAATTTTATGAAATGATTTGAAAAAGAGTTCCAGATACTCAATAACATCACAAAAAAGGTTAGTTAAATTTAATTATCTTAGGTTCGTAAGTACCTGTATCCTGTAAACCTTCTGACAATTAATGTATTTATCAAAAGTTATGAATTATACTATTCTGTTATTTCCTCGCAAGTGTGTTGAAAAACGTCGTATGAAACGCGTGTGCTTGATCAATACATAAGCTCAGCTTCCTTATGCGCACTCACGTGCGTTCGTGCGCACAAAATCGCTTCGTATGTAATGATCAACTTAGCACACATGTATCATAATGTACTATTTGACCTGCAGTTCTTAAAAAAACAATCCTTTAGTAATGAGTCATTTTTTTTGTATGGAACAACCTTTTTTTTTCAGAAACCTATCGCGTGTGTATATGAATGGGATTTGTAATAGAATAAAAAATATATACCACATAATTACATTTTAACCATAAAAAAAAATTTGAACATAAATAATTTTCATAACATACTCAGTATCGCCTCTTCCACATACGATTAGGCTGATTTTTTTGTACAATATGTATAGCACAAATGATACGTCATATCCTCATATCTAACCCCAATAAAGCAATAAAAATACCATGGTTACCATAAATAATTACTTAAATATACTTATTTAATCTCACCTTAAATACTACAGTATATGTACCTATGCCGTGTCCGTTCCGAAATCTCGTAAAACAAAATAAGTATGTACCTGTTTACAAACATTTTAGACGGAGAGCTAGCCACGTCATATATGACACAATAATGAGAGCTACGAAACCCCTCTAGTCAGTTTGCTATCTATGCTCATTTTTAGATCTGGACATCTGGCAGCTGTAAAGTGGTGGAGGTCAAAGAATGCAAACCACTTCAAGAAAACCAATCCTAGAGTTCTGGTTTTGATGCAAAATTATGAGAAATTATGATAGGATCTGGGATGCAATTTCCCGGGGTTCAAGTCCGTTATCTTAACATGGATATGACTTACAATCCCACGAGTCTATTTGTTACCTACCTCTGTAAAAAGGTAAATAACTTTTAATTTTAAGTAGTTTACACTGTAAAATTAACAAAATATGTAATAAAAACAAACAACGTAAAAAGCAATTTTTACAAATTTTTATAGTGCTGTATAGAAGAACTTGCATGTCTTATCTTTTATGGTATTTTTATCTGTTGACCAGGGTATACAGGTAAACAAAATGATTATTATTACTATTTTATTAACCTTTATTATTAATTATTAACAATAGCCCATTTCCCAAAATCCCGGAAAATCCTGAGTCACAAGTGTCACAACCATGTTCAGCATAACGTTTGAGGTCGTTCACCCCAAACTGCATCCTAGATCCGATCACTGGAAATTATACAGTGTGTAAATTTTATACGGGCGTATATTGTACTGGCGATTAGTATTGGACCTAGGGAACCTATTTACATTTATTTCTTTATGAAAATAAGGATATATTTTTTCATACATAATAATTCAGCCCGTAATGTATTGCATCCATGACAATTAACTTACCGATGCGTCATGTCAGTTATGTCAGTTTTAAATCAGTTGGATAGCGTACATTGGTGCCCGGTAGGACTTTAAAAAATCGTTACACATAATTAATAACACTATTTAACAAAATGATTATACTATATGAGTCCTATTGCTGGATACTATAGGTGGATAAAGTATACGCCCGTATAAAATTTACAGGCTGTATAAATACGTGGGGCACTAGGAAAGTTTTGAGATACTTCAAATTTAAAAAAGGAACGGCACTGGTTTATACTTATTTTTAAAGATTATTTATTCAGCATTCAAACATAGACAACCATTTGATGAATCATTTCCAAATTTAAAAAATACGGTTATTTTTTAATACAATTCCGCGGTAATTTTTCGTCAACCATGGATTTTTCGCGAGAACATTTCCGTGCGATGATTTTGTACGACTATAAGTTTGGGTTGAATGAAAGTGAAGGCGGAGAGCGTTTAGTTTCAGCATTTGCGGACTGTGCACCGTCGCGTGCAACCGTTTTCAGATGGACCCGGGGTATGTCCTTAAACGGACCCGGGGTATGTCCTTAAACTACGTCCGGACTTGGGTATGTCCTTAAACTACGTCCGGACTTGGGTATGTCCTTAAACTACGCCAAAAAGAGAGGTATGGGCATTGCGAATGGCATCTCGCTAAGTGTGGTAGGGCACGTTCAGCGAATGTCATCTCGCTCAAATCTGGTGCAGAGCCCGACTGGGGAAGTACCTCCACCTTACAGAAAACCACAGCCAAATAGCACTAGACCCTACTCATAGTGTTGTGTTCCTGCTGGTGAGTAAGGTTGCCAAAGAGCTCAAAGAGGAGCCAATATGTTGACGATGAGGGATCTTCTTGTTCCTTTAGCCGTCAACACAGTGAATCCTCCTTTTTGTAAAGGGTCGGCAACGCGCATGTGACTCCTTTGGAGTTGCAGGCGTCCATAGGTTACGGTAGCTGCTTACCATCAGGCGGGCCGTATGTTTGTTTGCCACCGTCGTGGTATTAAAAAAAAAAAAAAAGATGAAAAAAAAAAAATAAGATGGTTTACCCAATTCAAACGTGGAGACTTCTCCTTGAATGACGATGAAAGAAGTGGTCGTCCAGCTACTTCAGTTTTTTTTTTATACCACGACGGTGGCAAACAAGCATACGGCCCGCCTGATGGTAAGCAGCTACCGTAACCTATGGACGCCTGCAACTCCAACGGAGTCACATGCGCGTTGCCGACCCTTTACAAAAAAGGAGGATTCACTGTGTTGACGGCTAAAGGAACAAAGAAGGTCGCTCATCGTCAACACACTGGGTCCTCTTTGAGCTCTTTGGAAACCTTACTCACCAGCAGGAACACAACACTATGAGTAGGGTCTAGTGCTATTTGGCTGTGGTTTTCTGTAAGGTGGAGGTACTTCCCCAGTCGGGCTCTGCTTCAGATTTGAGCGAGATGACATTCACTGAACGTGCCCTACCACACTAAGCGAGATGCCATTCGCAGTGCCCATACCACTCTTTTTGGCATAGTTTAAGGACATACCCAAGTCCGGACGTAGTTTAAGGACATACCCCGGGTCCACAAAAACATCACAGAAGAAAACATCTTAGCTGTAAAAAAAATTATAAAGGAAGATCCAAAAGTGACTTATAAACAAATAAATAGAAGAGGTTCTGAAGATTTCATCGCCGGCCATTAATTATATTTTACACAACCGGCTTGGTGTCAGGAAACTATGTTCACGATGGGTGCCTCACGCTATATATGCTCAAAAAATTTAACCAGGGTAAGGGACGGACCATCTGTAATATTATTACTGGAGATGAGAGTTGGATTTACCAATACGATCCACCAACTAAGCTGCAATCGACAGTTTGGGTGTTTCCTGACGATGAACCTCCAACAAAGGTGAAACCCGGGCGAAGTGTCCGAAAAAAAATGGTGGCCACATTTTTTTCCGCAAGTGGTCATGTAGCTACAATTTCTTTGGATGACCAAAATACTATGAATGCTCAGTGGTATACTGAAGTGTGCTTTCCGGCTGTGTTTAAAAATTTGATTGAAAAACGACCTAAATCTGGTTTGAGGGGGCTATTTCTGCATCATGACAATGCGTCGCCACACAAGGCCATTCTCACCAAAGACTTTTTGAAGCTTACGGCTATCGAAGAGTTGTGTCATCCTCGTGTCTCATGATTTAGCTCCTTGCGATTTCTTTCTCTTCCCGAAAATCAAACTCGGACATAACACGCGATTCAATAGTCCCAAGGATGTAGGGCATGCAATATCGGACGATTCTCAATACCGGTATTGAATCCGATATTAGGGCTCAATACCGGAATTCCGGTATTAATACCGGTATTGGAGATGACCATTGAAAAACGTTATTGAAACGCTAAAATCAGTTAAAAACTCAATCAACCTTAACAGTTAATCGTATTTTGTTGTATTTATTAGCTGCAACTTGTTAATATTCATTTTATATAAGTACAGTCATCTTGATCGATGATTTTTGGTCTTTTTAATTTGTGATCCAGCAACTGGGTACATATTTTATATAATTTCATATTCCCGTACTAATTTAAAGTATGAGAGCGCGACCGTTTATTTCAGCTGAGTTAACGTTTTTGATCATTACTCATGTCAATTAAAAATATCCAGGAAAATCAAGTTACAGGGGTTAACCTGGATAGTTATACTACAAAATGGTGTAGAATACTATTGAGATGTGCTGTTCGAATAGTAGAAATTTACGAATTAAATTGAGCTTATGTGTGGTGACCTCGTGCTCCTTGTAAAAGCTTAATGGTGAGTAGTCGGTCTACTATGTTTCTCAAAACATAAGCAATCTTAACACATTCATTGCCACCCAGCCAAACAAGACATCCGCGCCAGGCCACAAAAATTTCGTCATATAAAGCTGTAGTACCACGATCCCGACTATCGGGTCGTCCGGCCTGGGAACGAAATCATCAAATACCCGATTGTCGGGTTCTCGGCCCTGAATGTGTTAAGATAATATTTTTTTTCGAAAAAGCTAATGTTATTATTTTGTGATATTACAACTTCCCAAAAAACAAAAGCTTATCGTTTGAGTTCTATTAACATAATTTAAAACTTAGATAGTTTTTGCTTGTTTGTAGGTAGGGGACTACCTATCCAGTATTAAAAATATATAAATATTATTCGATAGCGGACATTCAACAGAACCGTAAACTAACATTTTCAGATGTAAGTTTCGCACGCCTTTGACCTAAACAAACAGATATCATCGGTGAATCTGTCATTACATAGTTAACAAAACTATTCAAATCTTGTTTACTTCAAGCTTCGATTGATTACTTCAGTATGAGAAAACACATTAAATAGGTATAAGTACCTATCTAATGTGTTTTCTTATTAAGATAAGTAGTACAAGTACGTGCAAGGGTCTACGACATTTTCTTACTGATATTTTAACTGTGTTTTTTCTACGGATAATGATACAATTCGCTGTACAAAAATAAATTCTGTAAAATGTTATCAACGGATTTTCTCATTTTACTTGTCGTAGTACTCGTAGTTAAATTCCAAAACATCTTAGGTTAATTTGATAAAAATCGTCAATCAATCGAAATAATATGGGGCTGATTTTGTATCAATTTAAATGTCCCTGCGGAACTAATGAGCCAGCCATATTTAAACTGAACAAACAAAGATTAAAGAAGATAAATAGTGCAGTAGGTACATGCAAAATAATAATTACTTATAATATTAGACTCAATATCTGCAAATTTGTACTTTTACCTGTTAATGTAATCAAATTTATATAAAATTTTACGAAAACTTTCCAATACCGGGATTCCGATATTTCGATATTGGTCCTTAACAATACCGGTATTGAAATATCGTAAATATTGGTCCGAGATTCCGGTATTTCGAGATTCCGGAATTCCGGTCCGGTATTCATGCCCTACGAGGATGCTCGGAATGCCTACTTGCAGGCCGTAGAAGACCTTCCTAAAGAAGAGTACCGGGAATGCTACAAATCATGGTTTAGGCGGATGAACCGTTGCATAGAAGCTAACGGAGAGTATTTTGAGAAACTGTAATAAAAAATATTTCAATACCTTAGTAGTTTTTTTGTATCTCAAAACTTTCGTAGTGACCTAAGGTAATTAGATTATATCATTGCCTAAAGTTTCTTTATGGGGAAAGTAGTGCCTAACGACGTATAATGTAATTCATAGTTTGTCGCCTACTGTTTATGTTTCCGTAATAATACGCAATGTTTTTTGTTCTTATGTTAAAATTTAGGCCCCGTTCTTTATAACTGAGACAACTTCAGTAGTTTTAAAATGGCTATTAGACATGGCAATTTGTAGGGCCCAACCTGTTGTGTTGGGAGACGTGTAACAGGAGGTTGGGCCCGTAGGGAGCTGAAGGAGGGTGAGGGAGAGGCAGGGTACACAACAGGTTGGGCCCTACAAATTGCCATGTCTAATAGCTGTTTTACCAATTTAGATATATAAATTTTGCTAGTATGTCACTCTGACTTCCACCCATTAAAAGCTGCCAGAAGTGCCAGATGCCCGGATCTAGCAATAAGGATAGTATAACAATCTAACCAGACGGGTTTTGATGCTCTCATTATTGTGTCATATCTGACGTGGCAACCTCTTAGTCAATTTTGGGAAATGCTTAAAGTAACTAAAATAATCATCAATAGCGTCATCTATCATCATAGAGTATTACTACTATTTCAATGTCAAGCCTAGAATCCAGTCCTATTCACCGGTTGCAGAGCCATCTGTGATATTGTTTTGTAAACTAGCATTTGTAGGTTGTGATTCTTAATGATACCGGAAGAGGGCGTTATGAAGCAGTTCATAAATAAAATTCTTAGATAAAAAGCAATAGAATACGTTTGTTAAATTCACATGCATTTTTAATACGAAATTCGTAGCATATTTTATAAAAAGCTGCTTGATGTTTACAGTTGTGCGATTCTTCCAAAGACATACTAGCCATAGATAGGTCATGGCTGTCATGGTAATAACAATACGAAGATCGAACGGGATGGTCTTATTACACTTACAATAGGTACGACAGAGAAGGTGCCATTATCGTTGTTCCTTGTCATAGTCTCACCTTTTTTTGTTACCCTCCACGCAATTACTTATAGCAGTGGAGGGTCACAAACAGAAATACTTCGCGATTTCTTCAAGAATTTCTGTGTTTACTAACAGAATACCTGATATTTTTCTAAGACAGTTGTGTCGGCTAAGGACAACAATGGTAAATTGTTTTGTTTTCTGCTGTAGAAGTGATTTTATCGTCAGCTATGTCTATCCCTTACGGTAGTACGTAATGTAATGTAAAGTAAAAACTCTTTATTGTACAAAAACTAGTCAAAAACAATACAATAATAGGAAAACGTAAGAGTACAAAGTCGAACTTATCCCTTTCAGGGATCCCTTCCAGTTAAGCTACGTATGTGCGGTCTCTAGTTAAGTTATTGCTTTGATTCTTCAGTTCCTATTTTACCTTGTCTATGGGGAAGGCTGGTGAAACTTATTGTAGATAGAGCTGTTCCAGAAAGAGACAAAAGAAAAAGAATAATGGTCCTTAACAATGAACGGCAACGATCTACAGTCAAAAGGCTTTTCTTAAACCGGTATTAGACATTGCAATTTGTAGGGCCCAATCTGCTGTGTACCCTGCCTGTCCCAACCCTCCTTCAGCTCCCTAAGGGTCCTACCTCTTATTACACCTCCCAACCTGACAGATTGGGCAGGACAAGTGGAACTGTTTTTCACTGCGCAATCCCCAGAGCGCGTAAGAAGTTTGGGTGTCGGGGCCATAAACCATACCTTCTACCATCCATAGTCGGGGCACTGCCGATCGCCCTAGATCGGGATTCTTAAACTGGTTAGACATTGCAATTTGTAGGGCCCTTTGATGTGCGGAAAAAACCTACAAAAGCCCGAACACAGTTCGTGTTCGCCCGAATCATTCGCGATAACAGCGTACTGCGTGGCTACACATGTCGCGTCAGGTCGAATATTCGCCGAATACCGTAAGTGTGGCCGTAGCATCAGGGAGAGGCAGGGTAACAGATTGTGCCCTACAAATTGCAATGTCTAATACCGGTTTTACTTCCTAGGTGTCATTACACCTACCAATCTGACAGGTTGAACCTTACAAAATTACAAATTGTAATGTCTAACACCGGTTTTAAGCTGTCAGAAGTGACAAATCAAACAATCTTCAGTTTTCTACTTTTTACTGTTTATGGTTTTCAAAGAAAACTTTTGAAACGAGCACGAGCTCAAAATAGATCGTTATTTTGTTTTGTTGTTGATTATTGTACATTTGTAACTAAAGTTCGACAGTGTTTTGTTAATCGTAAGTATTCCATTGATATTGAACCACTGCATCCTTATCTTGCATTATTTATTGCGATTTGCGATGTTATTTCATGAACATATCATGAAAATAGAGTGTGCGTTTATTCAACGCTGCAGTACCAAGATTACGAAATTCTCAATTTAACGTACATTATCAACGTGCAACTTGCCATTTATGTTTTAAGTACCCTCTTCCCGGGTTCTAGATTGAAAAATTGACGTAATAAAGCACGCATGCGCTTTCAGTACGTCGCGAAGTGAGCTATCAGCCGCAGTCTCATGAACAGAAGTACACTCAGGCAGGTACTATTTAGTCGTTAGCACTGGTCGGAGACAGTGTAGAGTGACTAGAGCGCGGCCCGGACCCCGGCGGCGGCGAAATAATTTTCCAGACTTCAAGACCACCGACGTTCCAACACACACTGCCAGGTAAGATTAGAATTTCGCAAATAAAAATTTAAGAATTTTAGAAGTTTCGCACGACAGCTGTTTCACATGTTATACTAACCTCTACAAATCTGATTTCTAAACTTATATACTCGTAGATGTCATATACAAAGGAAAAAGTGACCTAGGCCTCTAGTGCCCAGGGCGGTGACATCTATATAAGCTTAGAATTTATACAGTAGTGTGTCTGCTTAAAATAAATGAATCAAAATATTTATTAAAATAATTTGATTTGTTCTTCAGTTGTATGTGGTTTCGTTGGCAAAATTTAAGCGAAAGTATGTGTATTTTTATGTTATTTTAATCTTCATGTTAAGGTATCTGTTTACTGATTGATCCAATTGGCATTGTTGTTTGTTTATCATATGTATAACTTTTAAAGAGTTAATTTTTATAAATAAGGCATACTCTGAAAAAATGCAGCATGAGTTTCTATATCAGTCAGTAGACATGGTACACTCATTTTACTAAGCAATTTTTAGGTTTATAATAATTAACTTTCATAGACATGCCTAATCCTTTGTACCTATAATGTTACATCAGATTGTACGAGTACTCTTGTAAGTCCTAAGTGCTCTTTATGTTTTAAGAGCATTTTATATAATAAATGTATTTTCTTCAGTGAATATGTTTGCCTGCGGACTTACAAGCTTTATATTTGTATAATCTGATTTCCTCACTAACGGTACACCAGCACCACCGGCATGGCCTTAGCATGTTTTTTCTTTGCTTCACCATTTACAGGCTTATGTTTTTCTTTTGGGTGTATATAGCATGCCCCGCCGTCTGCTGAGCGAGGGTTCATACTCGTCGCTGGACCCCATCTACAAGGGCACCACCTTGCCTAACATTAAGGATGGTAAAATAAAGAAAGTCCTAAAGATGTCTAAGGCCAAGAAGAGATTAAATTTTAACGAGATTATGTTCAGTCAGTTTGATAATGTGAATGAAGATGCGAAGTGAGTATGTAGCTACATGCATGACGCATGGCAGGCTTCCACACATGCATGGACACTGCTTCATCTATTCACGTCATTGTTGTAATGCCCGCAAACCAGTCTTATGCCTTGGCTAATCACAAGACCTAACAAATACAAAGGATAGTGTCATCATAAGACGGGTTTGAGGATCTAGCTAGGATATGGGTTAACTGATATCATCACTCAGTATCATTAATAAGAACAGTGTTTGTTTTGCTACCCTTTTGAGTAATTATGAATTTCAACTCTTTGCAAAGCCCACCTTTTGCAGTTCATTACTTTAACTCCTGTTACGTAACATCTTGTTTTGGTAGAGTTTTTTGTTGTTTCAAGTTAATAGACTTAAATTGCGATGGTCAAATGTCGAATATAAATGAATCCATTATTTGTATCATGTAGCTTTTATATTACTTTCTCAATATTACTCTACCTGCCTTGCTCTATTTATTATATATGTTATTGCAAAAGCAACCCATTTGAATTGAAGTCTAACTTGTCCCACAATGTTAATTGATTGATATATTGTGTCCAACATCCCTATACATTAGATTTATATCAGGGCAAGGTTATCTCAGAGTTAGGCCCTACCGTAACCACTACTTTTGTATAAACCTCTGTCATAATAGAATCAGAGATAACTTTTGCTTCACAATCTGTGTATGAGACATCATTCTCGTATATACACTATTCATGCAGTCAACAACCAAAGTGGGTAAGCGGGTAAGATGTTCAATATCATATTGACACACCATAGAATTAAAAATAATAGAACTACAGACACAAACAAAATGTCACCTTAAATATGGCATGACGATTCCGGTTAAATTCAGAAAACCTGTGGATGCTATCTCGAGTATGGACTAGTATAACTTGACCTTCATACTCGTAGCATCACGCAAATTCAGTAGTCTTGCCACCACTGTTTTTTTTAACGAAGCGCATTGTCGGTCCTTTGTGACTATCAATTTCCTTAGGACGATCGGCTGTGTACGGCAAAAGTCGGCCTGCGCGACGTCTTTAACTGCCACCTTTTGTGTGCTGATCGTGTTTCTCGATATTATGGTAGTCAACGCCAAAAATATGTTTTCACTCTTAAACCTTACTCCTTTGTAATAAGGTTCAAAAATGTATACCAATTTTCGGAGTTGAGAGTACATTAATGTGACGTGCTCATGTTGTCTACAAGGTTTTGCCAAGATCAAATTGATTGATGCACCTGCTTAGCAACTTCTGCTGCTGACTGTACGTGTGTCTTGGGAATGAAACAAATTGGTATACAGTCAGTCTCCCACTAGTCGTCAGCGTTTAGGCGGTAGTAGTAATATTTTTTTTTTACCAAGAAAAACATACATAATATAAATGCATATTTTCGCCAAACCGTAGAACAGTTTGTTGGCGGATTACAAAGAATTAGGAACTAATTATAGGAATTTAGTGGATTACAAAGGAACACCTTCATTATTAATGGTACTGTCTGCTTTTTACGAACTTGGTCGAATAGCGTTTCGATTTATCGATTATGCAAACTAGTGCCAAGAAATGGTTAGGTCAAGGGTATAAATGATTATACGTATAACTAAATAGGTAACCACCGGATATCCGATGTGGCCAGCTCTCCGTCTATAAATAGAAACGGGTAACTCACGTCTTTTAAGTCGTCCTATCTATTATCGATCCTAGTTAATTAACATCACAGACCTGAAATTATAAAATAAATGATACTTATCGTTAAATTAAATATGTAATATAATACCTATTAGTATTATTTATTTACGTCCGATGTTTACGTACTATGCCGATCTGGGGTAGCTGAAAAGTTTTAAGAATAGCTTAGACTTGGCTAGGCTAAGGATTAAGTGTCACCACATTTTGTCTCCTCTTTCACCTCATGTGGCTGCACACAACCACACATCCGGTCGGATTTCATGCGAAAAGTTTTTTTTATCAACCGACTTCAAGATTTCGAAGGAGGAGGTTCTCAATTCGTCCGGATCTTTGTTTTTGCTATTATGTATTTTCACCAATTATTCGAAGTCGGCTGGACCGATTTGGAAAAATCTTTTTTTGTTCGAAAGAGTATACTTCACAGTTCGTTCCATTGTCATCGGGTCAGGATCTGATGATGGGATCCTGGAGAAATCGAGGGAACTCTTCAACTATTATAGGCACACCTATAGTGATTTAAGTATTTTTTACAGCAGCTCGAGCATTTTGTAAAGGTGGACGCTAAGTGAAGTCGGTTCTTTTTTGCTGAAAATTATACTTACACAACATCTTGCTGAACCATCTTTAGACTAAATGGGATCTTTTGAGTGTGCGTGCATAGGCTGAAATATTATTTATACCTTTGACTGACTGATACCTATAATGTACAAATACATTTATCGCATTTGCGTACGCGTTAACGCTATAATTCCAAGGTTGAACAGACGGCCTCGCTCATAGGTTTCTTATATAACTTTAGGTATTCATTAACAATGGATATGTTTACATTTCTGACTCTCTACAAGTCGACTCGACTCGACTCTCTACACGAATTACAAACGTTAAAATGAAAGTCCCATTACATACATAGAGATACTGCTAACCGTTACAATAATTGAAAACAATCTCTAGTTCAAATATTTTTTTGCAACTGAAACGAATGAGGGTTGAATTGAAATATTTACTCCTATTCCATTTACAAGCGTTGTTTGTTTTTCGTACTTGATATTATTGTCGTATTGGATAACATTTTAGGTGATATTCATATCAATCGGGAGACCGATTGGCAAACTACAAGATATGTATTAAGTATTATTTTAATAGGTATGGGCAAAAATAATTAAATAAGTAACATTGTTACCTACTTCGCTGTGCGTACAATTACTTTTGAAATCTGTGAGCATGAAGTCCTCTGTTCTCCTAGGTCTGTTTCTAATACGTATTATTTAGTTGGGTAATTGTCATGCATGTAACAACAGTTCGTCATCAAATTAATTTATTAGTTAGGTTAGCAAGTTTCTGAACCTGGGAGTTGTGTTGATCAGGGTTCGAAATTAGCAAGATATGTATCCCCGGTATGGATTTTTTTCTATTATAGTTCAACTACTAATGTAGAAATTTACGCGAGATATATTTTTTGTACATTTCGCATTTACTAATTTTGGGTCAGTATCAAATCGATAATTATCAATATAACTATCATTGATAATTATCCTTTCAAACCCTGGTGTTGATATTTATTGGGAGTATTATAGATTCGCCTAGCTATCAGGCCTGAACCAAAGAAAATAGTTATAGGTATTACAACAAAGTTTTCTTACGACCTTGTATATTAAAAAAATGATTATTGTGTCACAAGGGAGCTAAATTAAATATTTACGGCGAGGGCTTGCATTGAATCCCAAACGAAGCGATGAAGTCGATAATAGAATCCCGAGGGATTCAAGTCTTTGCGCCCAAGGTGAAAATAGTTTTGCTCCTACTTATGTGACACATACTGATTTTCACACCACCTTAGAAAATAAAAAATGTTATTGTTGAATCATAATTACTTTAACTTTATATGTGCCTAGTGTGTTTCCTGATTATAATGAATCGATTAGTTTAATTAGAAATTTGTTTGGAAGTACGGACTGGCTGACAAAAAAAAACAATGACTTAGAAAAGAAAAGTGCCACTTTGTTCCCTGGGTGGTGTGAAAAAAGTATTTAGTGTGAAAAAGCCCGTATACGAATAGGTGGTGTGAAAACAATATTATAGAATCACATTTTTTCTTACTCGCTAACCTTTCTAATTATGTCATCAATCATAATCATTCGGAATTCCGTTAGCGCAATAGAATTGTTTAATCAAAGTTGAAGTATATTTAGTTAATGATTAATAATTACGCTTTGGTGATGGTAGAACAAAGAATTGTTTTCACGTGCTAAGGTACATTAATTCTATACACAATAAAAGCAATTGTCGGTGTAAATAATAGTCCCACCATCACCAAGTCTTGTTCATGACTTACGAAACACAAACACAATTATTTTCGTAGGATTGGGTGCTACTAAAATATTATAATTATATGGGTACATATGAAAATGTATAAAGTCAAGATACATACGGTTGGAAGATATAATTTTCAAATACCTAAAATCTAAAAACATAACGCTTAGAAAGAATACCGATGAGAATTCGTAATGTCCGTTTACCATAAACGTTGAAACACGTAAGATCATAATGCATACGTTTAAAATCCATAATTATGGAAAGCATACCTGTCATAATGAATACGTTTAAAATCCATACGTTCAAAAGTAATAACAATTGACATATTTTTTTTCCATAACAGTCGAAATACATACCTACTTAATCTGTGTAATATATGTTTCATTGTTCAGGTATAAGATATTACTAACGTAGGATAAGTTTAATAATAAAAGTTGTACTTACTAACATGAAAAGTTTCCGAAGCAAATAAATATTTAATTTAATTTAATCGTTATGTAGAAATCTAGCAGCTTTTTCTCATATCCGGAATTATAGTGCCTCTATCTTAGGCATAACTTTTTTTGTAATAATTCTATGTTGCATAATAGTTAGTTTACTCTTAGTTAAATTACTTTTCGTTCCACGCATAAGCTTCATTGATCAAAGTAACGTATGGTACAAAATTATTTTGCATAATTTTGCTTGTAATAATAAAGTATCGCATATTTTTTATGGCATAGTGAAGCTTCGCATACCTAACCTAATAACCAACTTTTAGCAGCCTTTTGAGTTGGTTGAGAGTCACAATTATGTCTTAACCTAACCCACTTTATTTGTAGTCGTTCGGGTTGGTCGAGGGTCATAGTTCTAACCTAAAGATCTTACTGACAACTGTTCGGGTCGGTTTCGGCCCTCAACTTGAGGGTCACTTTTCTCACCTAACCTAACCCACTTTTTTAGCAGCCGTTTGGGTTGATTGAGGTCTGAGGATAGGGATTAACCGAAATAAAACGAAAAAATAATAAGATAATAGATGCAATAATGAGAGGCGTTCGGGTTATTTGAGGGTCACAGTTTTAACTGTACCAACTTCACTGATAGCCAATTGGTTCGGGTTATTTGAGGGTCACAGTTCTAAACTTACCAACTTTACTGATAGCCATTCGGTTCGGGTTGATTGATGGTCACAGTTCTGACACTAACCTACTGTACTGAGATGTGGATTACAATAGTACCCCTTTTGGCGCTCTCTTTACAATTTCTGAATAGTAAGAACCAATAACATTTAGGCCGTTATATATATCGATTTTTATTTATTTCAAGTTTAGTGTTTCTTTACTTATACCAAAAAACCAGGACAATCAATGATTATGAATACTAGCTGTTATATATTTTAACCATTATGTATTCCAAAATTAGGCGATCAGTACATGACAAATAGATTTTTGTATTTTGATACAGTATGTGTTTTGAATTTAGGTATTTTGACCGTATGAATTCTAACCGTATGTATTTTAAGTTTATCCATTTTTATATGTACCCAATTATATTTATCAATCTTTATTCCACATCACAGAACAGTTATCAGTAAAAAAATTAAACGAACGAAGGGAAAAGAGTTCTCAGGCCGTGATCAGGGGTTGCTGGATGTATAGCGTCTTCTATAGTAACGTTGCTATCTTTTTATACGTGATGCTGTTCGCTGCGTCCGCGTCCGACATGATGTGCAGATAATGCTAGAAGAAAACTAAGTATCGCCATCACTACGTCACAGACACTACTTTGATTCTAAAACTTTAAATTTTGGAACAATTTTAACTAACTTAGTGGATCCACCCACCTTGGGATGGCAGGGTCAGGTTTAGATTCACCAAGGTTGCAGAGTATGCAGAATCCACTAAGCTTACTTATTTAGTTAATATTATCACAAAAAATTAATGAATCAAAATGGTGTCTGTGACCTAGTGATGGCAATACCTTGTTTTCTTTTACCATGGTGCAGACCACAGCCTAAACTGACGGTCCCGTGGTAGCGATTTTCCGTATTTGTATATATCTGATGGAAACCACAATTCATTTTTATAATATAGATAAGTCACGGTTCGTTAAAATACTTAATATTAGAAAATCATCAAAAGATCTCTTCGTTTATTTGGATTGTACTGCTGACTTCTACATAAACAATAATATTGTCAAATTCATATTTAAACTATCGAAAGGAATTTGGGATGGGGCTTGTGTTACAGTTTAACGTTTCGTATGTAATGGACGTAGATGAGATTGGAATCACCTCATGCATACATCGAGTAAGCTATCGTACAATGCACTATTTCAGAGCGAATATCCTCACGAAGGAAGAAAGCAAGGAGGAGAAAATGCCCACCACCAACGCTGAAGAAGCCGCTCTGCTGGGGTAAGTACCTCAAGATACGAAAGCCTCAAGGTTGCAATATCACGTTAAAATGTATCTACGCCTACATGTTCAGTCCCGGTCGTGAAAAAAAACGCTATCAGAGCGTATTTTTATATGGTAGTCTAATTTTTGCGAAACAATGAGTATCGAAATGCATATTTTTACGTGATACTGTAGACACCTGCTACGCCGTAACGTAACCGTAGAGTAAGTGTATCGGGAAATGGATTATAGAACCTACTGAGCGCAGCATGTGTGTCAAGCGCACTGAAAGATTAAATTTCTTTCGGTGCGCAGGACTAGGCGTAAGCTTTTATTTCCCCACTACGCGTACGTTTGTATTGTAATTGTTTGTAGATGCATTATATAGCATGTATTATGTCATGCGCACTAAAATATTTATAGTAGCTACTTCAATGTCCTTAATAGGGAGCAACGTTACAAGAATTAAAAAGGCATTATATCATAGAAAAGTACCGTAATATGTGTATACAAAAAATAAACCTCGTTGTGGCTGCGATATAAATGTTTGCGCTCTCGGCGTCCGACCGCTAAAAGGCTATAGACTTAACATCCCTATTTTATATAGGCCCGCATTATTTCTTTGTACCTACTTAATGCGTAAACGTACAATAGTAGTTTTTCTACTCCAGCACTTCTATATGCCAATTAAATGACTGATAGTGGTATCTAAAACTACATAATTTAAGTGAAGGCGCTAAAGTCTATTTGTCTATAGGTACTTTCTATAACTGCTAGCAGTCACACAATAGTACATTACTTACCTAGGGCTGTAAAAAAAAGAAAGCCCGAAATCGCAGGTATTTGGGACCCGAGCCGCAGGCGAGGGTTGTAAATATGCGATAGAGGGCTTTCTTTTTTACTGCCCGTGGTGAGTACACAATTTTACGTCCCCACCTGGCCATAATGCGAGTTTTACCGTAAGCGTAGCGAGCGGTAAAACTCGCATTATGGCCAGGTGTGACGTAAAACATATTGTGCAACTGTTTTTGTTTTTTTAATACACTGACTTCCAGGTGCCATGTCTAAAAAGGGTTCGTTCTTGTTTACAATATAAATTATATTTTTATACTTGAAATTATTTTTGCACAAACTATGATAAAAACATTATCATGTCTTTTTTAAAGTATTAATATCTTAAATAATTTAGTTTTCATATTTATGAAAAGCATAATAGTACTTTAATGTAAGCTTTTGCATTGAGAGTTACTTGAACGAAGCCATATTTTTTTGCAATTGAAAACCAACTCGTGGTCTGTCTATGACATTTAGTCAAAAAGTTAATATTTAAAAAGTTTCAACACAATGTACGGCTTAATTTTTGTATTTAAACTCGTATATTATGTTAATATCAAGAAGTTTATGTTAATTTTCATAAAATAAGTGACAAGAAAACTTCACAGTGAATATCCGAAGACTTCGGCACAAAAGTAAGTTATTAGTTGATAGAAAAATCTTAAAACAAAATTGATTTATGTACTCGTGATACTTAAGAACTTTAAAATTATTTATTAATTACGTTTTTGCTACTGTCGTAGAAAAAGTTTCGTGTGCAACGGTACATAATTAGGTACCTGTTGCACAAAATACTATTATCTAACTGTTACGTAATAAGGCCTAATTACGTACAGTTGCATACACTGCTCTACACTCATATTATATATATTAAATTAAGTGCTCGGAAACCATAGAATGACCGCCATTGCACCGCCATGGCCAACTCGATTGTGCCGGCGGTCGGGAAGGCGCGTGTCGGCGGCCGCGCGGGCGCGTGCCGTTGGTCAGGAAGGAGCACAGGATTTACATTATGTTATCAAAACTCATAGCACATCAATATTTGAGCATGTAAAGTTAAAATTACGTTACTGCCACAGATAAAAAGCTTATCACAGTAAAATCGGTTGTGGTACCTAATGCTAGCCATTGCCTACCGTTTTTGAACACGTTTTAGAGGACTTACAGTGTGAGTGTAGATAAAACATTTTGTAGTACGGTCACGTCTGAAAATATGGATACATTTAATGTGACAAAAACATGTATCCACGTCTTTACTCCTTGGTAATAGAGTCGTGGATACATATATTTGTCACATTAAATGTATCCATATTTTCAGACGTGACTGTACAAATCTATCATTGTGTTCAGTTAGTTCGAAATTTGTGACAATGCCTAATCGGAAGTTAGGCTTGTAGTGGACCGTCTGTATACTCCGACTTTGCTAATTATATATAAAGCCTGACCAGAAATATATGATCATGTGCCATGTTGCGGTATTTCATTGGAACTAATTTCTTACACTGGCAATAATTTTAATGACAGAATGATATGCATGTGTGAGTGCATGTGATAGGCTGTCACTGTCATTGATGCGGTTTACTTAAATGATAATAAAGTGTTGAATACTAAATAATAAACGACAGAAAATTCCCAAACTTATTAATAGTCAAGAGCGGAACATTGTAGATAGTGTATATAATAAACTGCTTTAAGTAATACGCTCGGGAAATGAAACTTTTTCGCTGTAAAACATTTTCAAATTAACATCAAAGCTGACAGGTAAACAAATCAAGATGTCACCATACCATAGAGAACTGAACAGTTGCCATATAAATGAGAGTAATAGCGCCCTCTTGACAATAATCATATATTTCTGGTCAGGCTTTAGTATGTTTTGAATTAGGTATGTGTCAATGAGACACATACATTGAGTATGGATATATAATTTTTGAAAAGCAAGTGTACTTAATTATTTTAGGTAGTAACCTAGCTTGAACATAAACACTTAGCAATTATGGATTCTGTCAATCTAGGTGGCTTGTAGTAGCCCTTGAAAAATGTATACGCTATATTCGTTTTCTTTACCTCGAGGCTGTTATTAATACGTAAGTTTTCGAACCAGAGTTGGACAAAAATTTACGTGATTGAAACTAAAGTTAAAAATGAGAACGTTACTCTTAATCATATGAACATGATTACGAATTCAATCATGAGCTTTTTAATCCGATTGAGCACCAACATGAGTAAATCATGTCCATTTTTAGTTTCAATCGTGATTAGTTAAGGTGATTATATTAGTAAGACAACGAACGATTTAAATGATATGATTAGATTTTGCGTACCTAATAGCTGCATCACTTTTTTCCCTGGCGGAACAGAGGCGGTACCTAGGTAAGTATGAGTTAGTAAAACAAAGTGTATCAATATCGAACATTTCTACATATTTAGTATCTAGTTCAATATGTGAAATTCAGAACAAACGCCTTATTCTAGTAATAATATAAATCAACTTAAGAACATTGCCATCATACATTCGTCAATCATATGCAACAAATCATGATTATCGTTTCTTTAGTTTCAATCAGCGCCCGTCGTTAATCATTTACTCTTAGCGAAATTACTTGACTGTTTACCTTACTTATTATTGAATCAGCGATTATTTAATTAGCGATGATTAGTAATCAAATCACCAATTTCAATCAAGTGTGCCCAACTCTGTTTCGAACGAATGGAGCGTTAGCAAAGTTTCTTACAGACAACTTTTGATACAACGGAACTGTCAGCTGTATGTGAATCGCTTCCGCTCCGTATATTCAACAACAGAAGTGAGCTTTGCGGGTAATAGGTTCAAATAATATTCACAAGACTTTACTGGTAAGATAATAAAACCGTGTAAAAATAATTTTCTGCTGCTGCTGAAGTGCTAACTCAGCGATAGGAATAACTTAAACAACCGCGAGTTACTTATATATACAAATGAGTACCAATCTCTTCTATTTCCAAACTCAAACTTGTTATTAGTTCGGGTACTAATAGTCAAAGCAAATAGGTTCAGGTAACTGTGTCAGCCCCCACGTCAAACAATTATTTAATCAAAGAGTTCACCCCGGTTCAACTAAATATAGCTGAGTTTCACCGCGCTATTAGTAACACGAGGTTTGTGTTGTGAGAATTCGATTTGACGTCCGAGTGCGTGCCATGAACTTCGTACACTCGGTCGCAGGTAGGTAGGCAGGTACGTGTGAAGTGTTTAATTTGATCAACATACGCTCGTATTTTCATAAATAAACGTTTTGTTGCTACTTCTGCTGCGGACTGTACGACTGAGTTATCACGGAATAAAAAAAGCATTTGACACATGATAAAATATTATTAATGATATTCGTTTTCACTGAAATATAAGAAATGAACGGATATTTTTTACTAAAAATGAATGTAAATAATAAGTTATTGACTACACGAGGTTTGTGTTGTGAGAATTCGATTTGACGTCCGAGTGCGTGCCATGAACTTCGTACACTCGGCCGCAGGTAGGTAGGCAGGTACGTGTGAAGTGTTTAATTTGATCAACATACGCTCGTATTTTCATAAATAAACGTTTTGTTGCTACTTCTGCTGCGGACTGTACGACTGAGTTATCATGGAATAAAAAAAGCATTTGACACATGATAAAATATTATTAATGAAATTCGTTTTCACTGAAATATAAGAAATGAACGGATATTTTTTACTAAAAATGAATGTAAATAATAAGTTATTGTGGCTAAGCTGACAATGAAACCATGGTTGTTCCTTAAAAGTGCGTGGTTGCAAAACAATGAAGCTAAATGCGTTTGTTTACAACATTTCAATGTATGACTAGTGCAATAGATGACATCTAGGCGGGCTTAGATACTCGTAGGTTCTCTACATTACTAGGACGATGGTATTTCAAATTGGTTATACATTTTATTACCCCGAAAAAAATATAATCAATGTGGCCGCTTATGTATAGGTATGTATTTCTCCAAGAATCTTGGCACGACATTATTGTTAAGGGAATAAGAGCGTGTGAAGGTCATTATGAACACCTCACCCGCTCTGCTACTTCTGATGCTGACTGTGCTCGGATATTTAAAACCTATTTTCGCTCCAATGGACGTGAACTGGTGTACAGTCACCGGCAATAGTATCTTCATACACGAAGGCCGCAAAAATATGTGACACGCTCTTATTTGTAGGGCCATAAGAGCGTGTCACGTATGTTTGCGGCCTTCTTGTAGGAAGATAATACTATTGCCGGTGACTGTACGTGTGATTGTTACGTTTCTTCGGGTTACTATGTATTAATGTATGTAATTGTAGGTTGTACAGCCTCGTCAAGTCTTTGCTGTGAATTAATTATTAGACGCTGTCTGGTCTGTTATAGGCCTGTCTACAAAAATCTACGTGACAAGTAAATTGTTTCGGTGGTGTTCTTTAGACGTCTGAAAGTAGGCTGCAACGATTAATACATTTATTATAATTCATAACACTACGATTATTTAGAGACATTCGACCCACCAGTGACTTTATAGTGGCAGAAAATAATTATTATCATGGATGATATAAACATGGATTGACAAAGTCTATAATAAATCGGGTTCCCGTATTTCAGAATAGGGAACTATCGCCCTCTATCGTTTCACAAACGCAGAAGGTCTGAATTTCATACATTTCGTTTGGCTATTAACGCCGCCAAAATAACCCAACTCCAGACTCGATACATATATGGCACTTAACTGCGGCACAACAGATATATAGCCTGAAGTTCGGAGGAATGCGGTTTAAAACAAAAAACGTTAAACTTCTGTTTATATTATTGCTATGATTTATAGTGGAGTTTTAACAGCATTCCTATTCCAAATTTAGAATATCCTGCTAGATGGACTATTCGACCTATTTCCGTGATATTCACGTGCTCGCGTGTTTGGGGTTTGTTAACCTTTTCACGAGAACCCGCGTAGGCGCTGGCGCTGACAGTGACATAGCCACTTTTTACAAAATTGTTTAAAACAGTAAAATTTTCCTTGCGGTACTGTCGTGTTTGACAAAATAGCCAAAGGCGACAATACGTTATTTATTACGTTATTCCTTGTGTTTCTATGCTTTGATCTTTAATGAAATTTGATGTAAACATACTACCCAACTTAATTATCATCAGGTCACTACGTTTAGCCTATTATCCTTATGTTTATTTTTGTTTTATGTTTGGCGTTAAAAGGGTGACCTGAAGACCACTTTGTATACTGTGAAGCTTGTATGTTACTATCATAGTAGAGGTAACGGTAAGAGGTAAGGTTCGTCGTCCAAAACGGACAAGTAGTTCGTATACGACTGACTCGAACTACGAATAATAAGTAGTTACTACGTGCGCCCTATCTTTACCATTGCCCCGAAGAGCCATTTTTACGTACGCTCAGTTAATGTTTTTCCCTGACGAAAGACGGCCAAGTCTGACTACGCCTTGTTTACAACATCAAAAAAGGTAAATATGTTTATAAAGACTCGCCCTGACAGGAATAACCGTTGTAAAGGTGAATTATGTCTTGTTAGTATTCAAGGTGTAAAAAAATGCTGGCAATCCATTTAAGGCCATAATTGGTGTCGTATTTCTAATTATGAAACACTAAGAAAAAAAATGGTTTTGTATTAAATGAGGTGCTTATTTAAATGTTTGTACAGGAATGATTACATTTTAAGTACTTGGCAATGTAGCTCATTTTTAGTGGCATTTAGAACATGTTTAGCAATAGTAAATGTTTGTGTTCAGAATTACAAACGCGCATTATCTTAGTTGTCATAACCAGTTAACCCAAATAAAACTACAATAGAGCGATTTTACCAGGATGCTTTACGAATCCAAAGTGGAGCACTCTGTGTAATTCTCATAAACACCATTAGGTACATGTCTTATGGATTTCTTAAATATAAATAGTACCTATTTCGGTACAACCGATATGAATCGATCGAAATCGAATCGCAAGGCCACTCGGCCTTGCGATAAGTCGATTATGTCCTTAAAATTCCGTCATTAATGTTATTGTAAATTTTTTTTAAGATTCCGAATTAGTACGAGCGGTTGTATTTAAAAAAAACTTACTATAAGTACCTACCCGTTTCAAGTTCACCTGTGAAGTATTACACACACTAAACTATTTTGCTTATAAATACGCCAAATTATTCTCGAGTTAAATTTGCCTGTCCTTAATTCTGGAATTTATAAACAGAAGCGCGGTTGAATAGTTTGGAATCAATCGAACCGTATAGACTAAGGTTGATTTAAAACTTTTACTGTAACTAAATAAATCATTCAGCTGAGGAAATGCTTCAACTTAGAGTTCTGGCTTCTGTTTTGTTTATGTGTTATCCTCCGAAATTGAATTGATATAAATCCTTCTACTACACTGTTCCCTCGATAACTCTAATCCCAATCGAAATACCAAACACTTCATCTTAGAGAGATTAACTATGTTCTATTGAGGGTTCCGACTAAAAGAGATTTTAGAGGTTCTTTATAACCGTAATCTACATCATAGTCACACGTTAATTTCCACCTCATTAACTTCGGTAACTTGTTACGAACAGTCGCTATCGCGCAAGCATTTTTATGGTTCAAATGCTATTCGCAATTCTCTTTAATTGACAGTATTTGTATCGAACTACCATTGTTAAATCCCCTCTAAAACAGGGGGACCCTGACAACTATCAGGTTACACCATCCGAACTCTGGCACAGTTTATATAGAATTACACGTTTTATTTATTTTCAACTCAATATCCTTGCTTTAAGGTGTGATTTTAAATGCAGAACCAGTCGTTTCAATCATGACTCTGTCCACGTACTGACTATCTTTTCACAATCCGACTAGAGTATCGATTGGAAATGAATACCTTATGGACGATAGTAGTCTGAGAAAAAAGCTTAATTTGTAGAATGATTATAATCAGTGCACGTACAGCAAAATATATGGTAACTTAATGCGATCTCTCGTTTGGCATACCTAATAAAGATCTATAAATTACCTATAATTACACTAGCGCTTGCCCGTGACTTCAAACGCGCCTACGGAAAATCAAACATTCAATTTGAGCACATCTGTTCCCCATGTTCTCCCCCGTAAGGGAGGATATCCATGATAAAAACTATCACCATACCTTATTTCATATTACCTACTCGGTTAAGCGGTTTAAGCGTGAATAGGTTACAAACACAGAAATACTTGCGTTTTTAAAATATTAGTAGGAAAAGGGATACTGCCTCCGCATAGTCAGACTGCATCAGACCGTATAGCATTACAAACTTAAGGTTTTATTTTCGCTTATTGTGGACAGTTAACATACGTTCTCATACATTTGGTCTAGATATCTAGAAAACTCGATACAGTACAAGTAGTACAAACCTGGTGACACCTCCACATTATATTGATTTATGTTGGTTGAAGAGTCATAACCGCATTATTTAATGACGTCGATCTAACTCCCTTGCTACAAGTAGGTATAAAAACGACATAAGTATACTTCGGATATATATATATATATAAGTGCCTATAATCAAATCAACATGGCTGCGGTGTTTTAATGACAGCCCTGGCTCGGAAACCGGTATTTGCTCCATACTAAAATGGGTACCTATGCAGACGTTTAGTGATATGATATGTAATAATTACAGATGGGTTATGCACACTCTAAAAGCGAAGCACTTAAAATGAGTGAATTCAAACAATTGTCTTTAGTAGTGCATCAGCCAGCGAGAAATACGGACATGCTCATGAGCTCCCGTCACCTGCGTGAGAAAGAGACAAACTTTAATCTTCTAACAACGAGAGTGACAAAGATGTAATGATACATAGATAAACATAATATAATCATTTCTCGGTCATTAAATAAATTTGGAAGTAGTGATGGATGCGTGAAGCAGCAGACCGGGCTCTGTGGCGTACCTTGGGAGAGGCCTACGTCCAGCAGTGGACTGCAACTGGCTGATGATGATGATGATGATGATTTAGTTCGATGAATCGAAAAATCGTATAATATGAAGTCATTGCCTAAATACAATATTGAGTTCTACGTAAAAACCATAAAATAATTAAATTATTTTGCGAAAACCGGTTCCAAGCCCTGGTGACGGCTCTCTGCTACTACTTTCTGGCATGTCCATATCCCACATGCCACATACTCGTATTCCATCGATACTTAGGTTACAACAAAATGGACTAGGTATACAGGGTGACTGGTAATTCGTCGTATTCCTTCAAGGGGGTTATTCTACAGCTTATTTGGAGTGATTTAAGTCCAGTCAAGCAGGGGTCAAAACTCATTGGTTTTTGAGTTATTCAAGATTTTAGATTTTTTTAATAAATACCCGCTTTTTGACCTAAAACTAGTATTTTTTTAAAACTACTTATTTTTCAAATAAAAAAAAAGATTTTCCGAATAGCCAATGAATCACTGATTACGTAAAATAATAAAAAAAGTACAAAACATATCAAAATTTTGCAAATAAAAGCATCTGAAGTCAGAAGTTTTTGTTTTTTTTTTCAAATCTCGTTACATTTTAAGGCATAACTAAAAAAAAAGTAATGACACTTCGCGTACAAATTAAAGAATGTATTTCCTCAGTTCATACGCTTTCTAAAAAGGTATAATTTATGACATTTTATGCTCATTTTTTACAATTAATAATAATAATACCAGAGCAGGTACAGGACTTAGCGTACTTGACTTTACTTGTTTGTGTCGTTATAAACTCGCCGAAGGCATACTTTGTCTCCAGTTTCTTATCTTCTGAGACTTTAAGTTGCCCGGGGTGATACTTTGGTAAATAATTAAGTAGGGGAATAAGAAAAATACAGTTTCATTATTAAATAAATCTTAAAAAGGAAAAATTATAAATCTTGCTCGAACTGTTTGCTCTGCCTGCGTATGCAAGAACGAAGCCTTCTTCGTACTTCAGTGATTGTCACTCGCCTCGAAAGCCCGTCTTTCATCGTCTGTGCAGCTGCTAGGATGTTTTGCCGTAGGTCTTCTACGTCACGTATCGGTCTGTCGTAGACCAACGCCTTCATGTGACCCCAGATGTAGAAATCACACGGAGTTAAATCTGGGCTCCTGGCTGGCCAAGGGGTTGGGCCACCTCGACCAATCCATCTTCTTGGGTAGTTTTCATCCATCCACTGCCGCACACCCCGGTAAAAGTGAGCACGGCAGCCATCGTGCTGATAAATCATGTTAATTCTTGTCGCAAGCGGCACATCTTCCAGTAGCGTCGGTAGCTCATCCCTCAAAAAAGTTTCATACGCAATGCCGGTTAATCGAGCTGGCAGAAAAAAAGGTCCGATTAAATTATCGTGCACGATTCCCATCCACACGTTCAAAGAAAATCTTTGTTGGTGAGCTCCTTCGTTTGATTTCTTTGGGTTTTGACCTTTGGGAGCCCAAAAGTGCAGATTGTGGTAATCTGTTATCCCGTCACGGTCGAAATTAGATTCGTCTGTCCACAAAATTCTCTTTAGGTATTCGGGATCTTCGATATCAGCATTAATTAAAAATCTGCAGAAATCCATCCCTCTTGCTGGGTCTCCCTCTTCAATAGCGTGTACTGGAGTCTAATGATACGGATACTGTCGAGCTGAGAAACCACACCTTCCACTGAGACATACCGAGCCGGTTAGCCATAATTCTCGTCGAAGTAGTACCGTCTGCCCGGAAAAAGTGCAAGATTTCTTCTTCTTCAGCAGGATCGTATTGTTGAGGTCTTCCAGCATCAGCTTGACGGCGTTTAACTGATCCTGTTTCCCGAATAAGACGGTACGATGAACCAAACACGCTTACGCGAGGTAAACGGCGGTTAGGGTAACGAAGTTGGTACTCCCTTCTAGCTGCAGCGGCGTCACCATCACAGAGTCCGTAACAATAAATGATATCTGCGTATTCTTCAAATTCGTAAGTAGCCATTTGAGAAAAAACTTAATTATCAATATCGTCCGAATTGGAAAGAAAGTTGAAAGTAACTAACTGATTAATTACTACGTGACCTATTTAAACCTGGTTAGTCTCACCCCCACCCCATGAGAAGCATCGCCACCCAATAAAATTAAGATAAGATAAGGAACAGAAGGCGAAAAACCCGCCGTAAGAATTAAAGTGACACAAACAAACTAATTAAAGTAATTTAACTTCATTAGCTCATTAGCTAATGACCCTTAATCAGTTTGTTTCTTTCACCAAAGGCAATCTGCAGTGCCTACTACCTCAAGGAATAAGATAAGATAAGAAACTGGAGACAAAGTATGCCTTCGGCGAGTTTAAAACGACACAAACAAGTAAAGTCAAGTACGCTAAGTCCTGTACCTGCTCTGGTATTATTATTATTAATTGTAAAAAATGAGCATAAAATGTCATAAATTGTACCTTTTTAGAAAGCTTATGAACTGAGGAAATAAATTATGTAATTTGTACGCGAAGTGTTATTACTTTTTTTTTAGTTATGCCTTAAAATGTAACAAGATTTGAAAAAAAAAACAAAAACTTCTGACTTCAGATGCTTTTATTTGCAAAATTTTGATATGTTTTGTACTTTTTTTATTATTTTACGTAATCAGTGATTCATTGGCTATTCGGAAAATCTTTTTTTTTATTTGAAAAATACGTAGTTTAAAAAAAAATACTAGTTTTAGGTCAAAAAGCGGGTATTTCTTAAAAAATCTAAAATCTTGAATAACTTGAAAACCAATGAGTTTTGACCCCTGCTTGACTGGACTTAAATCACTCCAAATAAGCTGTAGAATAACCCCCTTGAACGAATACGACGAATTACCAGTCACCCTGTATTTTATAAGTATTACAGGGCCTCAATTCGACATGGCATAACTGACAGTAGCTAGCGAGACAACTATGGGATCACACTTTTGCGACAGTTGATATTTGGGGTGGAATCACTCAAGAGTGACATCTAAAATGGTGGCCATAGCCATAGACAAAACGCTCTAGCGAGACCTACTGACAGATTGACAGTTAGGTCAGTTAGGTGTGGACAGATGGATTTCACTCTATCACCTAGCGAGACAAGTGTGAGAGCCACGTCTCGCAGTTTGGCATGTCGAATCGCGGCCCAGGGTTACTAAACTCGTGTTATACATGAGCAAATCCATCCTTTTGTATAAATAAAGAAAAGTTGTTGCAACAGTTGGTTAAGTTTTAGTCCAGTTAGTTCAATATGAAATCGGTCGTGCTGCTTCGTTATTGACACCAAGCAGCTAATCGCGTTAACATAACATCATACATACATACATAGTAAAATGTATTCTGTTGCCAGCGCTTCGCGAGCATGAGCGAGTCGAGTGGGTATCCAAGTAACTATGAAGTGTTACCCCCTTATTTACAATTAGTTTATGTTTTGTCTATTTCTAACAAACACACAGAGACGTTTATGAATAAGGGAGTGAACACACAAAAGTCGAGTCCTCGACTTGGTAGAGAATTCGAATGTCATTCCTGTATTTTATGTAGACAGAGACACAGATAATTTCACAACAAATAACTCAAAATGTCTGTAAACAATTGGCGTAACAATGACAATTCACTAGTCCGACGTGTATCTCGCTATTTTCGCTCCAGTTTTAACAAATAACATAGATAAGCATTAGAAATTTAGAACTAACTGAATTAAGGTTGGCAGTAAACAGTGAAATACTCCTACAAGACTACACTGTAAAGATGTTCTATTTATTTGTATCCAGATATTCCAGATAGCAATTTAGATACTATTACTCCATACAAAAAAGAATAGGTATAAATATAAGTATAGGTATAAGTACAAATCGCGGGAAATTAAAATAATTAATTTATGGTATGAGTATTTTAAAAGGATTTTAGACAGTAACTATGACATTAAGGAAGGACGGGTTTATGTATATACTTCTAGTTCGTAAGTTTGAGAGTTAATTAGTTTTTTCTCAATGACATTCACTGGGTCATTTACCTTATATATACCATATAATTATTGTTTTTGAAATGATTCCATACGTAGGTATTAACTGCCAAGAAAATAAACCAAACTTTTCCAAACTAATCCTTAATCAGATTCCAATTTCACATCCTGTTCAATGGTACGCATTTGACGCAATTAACCTTTCCGCTAAAAATAAACCCGCTCTAGAATCGCTTACTTGTATAAAATAACTCAACAGTCCCGACATTTTAGTCTTTACACATTCGTATAAGCCTAAACACAGTCAGTAAAGGCCTATGTTCGCTTTAACTCCATTGTACTTTCACTCTTTCACGAAGTATCCCCATTATTCGGTACATCGGAAAATAAGCACGTAGCTACGAGAACCTTGGAGTTCTTCAAAAGGAATAAATAAGAATTACAAAACATATTTTCTTTCATTGCTCGCTCTTTGTTTAGGGTGACGGATATGTGGGGCAAAACGTGTCTTCGTACATTTTGACAGATCATTAGGTGTGTATTTTGGGATTCCGAGAGTTTTTGGGATTGAGAATTTGTATCAATACACACTAAGGGTGGGTTGCACCACGCATGCGTAACGTACGTAACTAACGAACTGATCAACGTTAAATATGGCGATGGAGCTGTCATCCCATAGAAAACGATGAAATGTTTTAACGATGACTTTGACGTGAACAGACGCTTTGGTGCAACCGGCCCTAAATCTATTCTATACTTAAAGTTGATTGTCGCTAACAGATATATCTCATATATCAGAACCCCTATTAACGCCTTGTTATTAGAGGCGTGTACAAATCTTTCTAAGCACGTTTGCTGCTACAATATATCTGATGGCAAGTTTTATAGAATCGCGTGGCTTCGTGGGCTTCATTTTTTAACGAAAGGCCCTGCTTGAACTTTTTACCCAGATATTTTTGAAATAAACTTCATATTCGGAACCATGACTCAAACCTACGGCCTCCAATTAAAAGACTCCTGTCAAAACTAGGGCATGCTCCCGGCTCCAATTTTGTTAAACCGGAACAGACATTTTTAGGTTCTTTCATACAAAACCACTGTCGTAAGCATGGTTCAGTTTTAGTTAAAACAACTCAATTTAGTACAAATCATTTTTCAGGCCATTTAACTATAATTTGATGAATATTGCCTACTAATTTCAGTAAGCCGCCTATAATTGTATCAGACGGGTAGTATTGCATATTAGTGCGCTTACATAACTCGGGTATTCTAATCCGTATGCAAATTATAACCTAATAACCTACTAACATAATTATGTTTGTGTATAATCATCGGATAGCTCAATCATCCAATAATTTCCTCTAAGATATGTATTTGTAACTATAAATTTAAAAATCCTCTGATAAAATTAAAATAGCACCATATTAGCGAACTCCCGCTACCTGTCTAAGAGCTCAAAGAGGACCCAGTGTGTTGACGATGAGGGACCCTCTTGTTCCTTTAGCCGTCAACACAGTGAATCCTACTTTTTGTAAAGGGTCGGCAACGCGCATGTGACTCCTGTGGAGTTACAGGCGTCCATAGGTTACGGTAGCTGCTTACCATCAGGCAGGCCGTATGCTTGTTTGCCACCGTCGTAGTATTAAAAAAAAAAACCGTCTTATAGGTACCTAAACAACACTTATTTTGAAAATAGATGTCATATACTTCAGAAAAAGTGACCAAACCCTCCGGTGTCCGAGGCCAGATTTGAACTGGCGTCTTCAGCTTTCGCGGCTGACGTCCTGACCCCTAGACCACCCGGTCACGGCGGAACTTGACAAATTTTCTCATGTATATGCAATCTCTGAATTTGAAACGGCTAGGCGCCGTTGACCATACTCTAAGGGCATGCGCAGTACGTGCTTGCACCTCCTATCCGAACCACTTACGTGATTCTGGTATAGCGAGAGAGATGGTGCTGCCATCTATGAATCTTGAGGCAAATCAAATTATTTTGTTCAATATTTTTTGATTTGCAATTTTTTAAGTAGTTACACTACTATATATAAACTGAAAATAGATGTCATATACTTCAGAAAAAGTGACCAAACCCTCCGGTGTCCGAGGCCAGATTTGAACTGGCGTCTTCAGCTTTCGCGGCTGACGTCCTGACCCCTAGACCACCCGGTCACGGCGGAACTTGACAAATTTTCTCATGTATATGCAATCTCTGAATTTGAAACGGCTAGGCGCCGTTGACCATACTCTAAGGGCATGCGCAGTACGTGCTTGCACCTCCTATCCGAACCACTTACGTGATTCTGGTATAGCGAGAGAGATGGTGCTGCCATCTATGAATCTTGAGGCAAATCAAATTATTTTGTTCAATATTTTTTGATTTGCAATTTTTTAAGTAGTTACACTACTATATATAAACTGAAAATAGATGTCATATACTTCAGAAAAAGTGACCAAACCCTCCGGTGTCCGAGGCCAGATTTGAACTGGCGTCTTCAGCTTTCGCGGCTGACGTCCTGACCCCTAGACCACCCGGTCACGGCGGAACTTGACAAATTTTCTCATGTATATGCAATCTCTGAATTTGAAACGGCTAGGCGCCGTTGACCATACTCTAAGGGCATGCGCAGTACGTGCTTGCACCTCCTATCCGAACCACTTACGTGATTCTGGTATAGCGAGAGAGATGGTGCTGCCATCTATGAATCTTGAGGCAAATCAAATTATTTTGTTCAATATTTTTTGATTTGCAATTTTTTAAGTAGTTACACTACTATATATAAACTGAAAATAGATGTCATATACTTCAGAAAAAGTGACCAAACCCTCCGGTGTCCGAGGCCAGATTTGAACTGGCGTCTTCAGCTTTCGCGGCTGACGTCCTGACCCCTAGACCACCCGGTCACGGCGGAACTTGACAAATTTTCTCATGTATATGCAATCTCTGAATTTGAAACGGCTAGGCGCCGTTGACCATACTCTAAGGGCATGCCGTGTAACTACTTAAAAAATTGCAAATCAAAAAATATTGAACAAAATAATTTGATTTGCCTCAACATTCATAGATGGCAGCACCATCTCTCTCGCTATACCAGAATCACGTAAGTGGTTCGGATAGGAGGTGCAAGCACGTACTGCGCATGCCCTTAGAGTATGGTCAACGGCGCCTAGCCGTTTCAAATTCAGAGATTGCATATACATGAGAAAATTTGTCAAGTTCCGCCGTGACCGGGTGGTCTAGGGGTCAGGACGTCAGCCGCGAAAGCTGAAGACGCCAGTTCAAATCTGGCCTCGGACACCGGAGGGTTTGGTCACTTTTTCTGAAGTATATGACATCTATTTTCAGTTTATATATAGTAGTGTAACTACTTAAAAAATTGCAAATCAAAAAATATTGAACAAAATAATTTGATTTGCCTCAAGATTCATAGATGGCAGCACCATCTCTCTCGCTATACCAGAATCACGTAAGTGGTTCGGATAGGAGGTGCAAGCACGTACTGCGCATGCCCTTAGAGTATGGTCAACGGCGCCTAGCCGTTTCAAATTCAGAGATTGCGTATACATGAGAAAATTTGTCAAGTTCCGCCGTGACCGGGTGGTCTAGGGGTCAGGACGTCAGCCGCGAAAGCTGAAGACGCCAGTTCAAATCTGGCCTCGGACACCGGAGGGTTTGGTCACTTTTTCTGAAGTATATGACATCTATTTTCAGTTTATATATAGTAGTGTAACTACTTAAAAAATTGCAAATCAAAAAATATTGAACAAAATAATTTGATTTGCCTCAAGATTTAACACTTATTTTGCTTAAAGTTTTATGATTACGTATATACATAGTCAGCAGCTGAAAAAGGATCATTGAGTAGTAGCAAGTAGTTAGGTCAACAATTTCCAGTTTTAAGTTTCCGTCGCTTTGATGAAGTAAAACGACTTTCGTTTGAAGAAACTATTTTCGAGGTTCGCAAGATGCACTTCATGTCAAACTCACATCACTTTTTGTACGTTCGGAAGCCGCGCCAAATGTATTTAAGTAGTCACAAGTACTTGCCCTCGTACTGACTCAGAATCGTCTAGACGAAATTATTACCCAGCTCTAACAAAATAACTATTGGCCAATAACCGCGTCTGGTAGTGAATGAGTATCCAGTTTATTGAGGGCAGTTTATCGTCCATAAAATGTATTCGGTGTACATATAGAAGCTATTTAATTTGGTAAACTTCAGCCCAGTATAACACGTTGGTAATTTCTTTGGTGGGTACATATCCGTATTGTTCAATTGGCCGATGCTTGCGAATGTTACTAGATTATGACGACAATAAACTTGATAAATTCGCCTAATTATTACTTTTTTATTGGTCATAACTAGGGTCCTTAAGGTAACACAGGTTGAGAATGATGAGATCAACTTATGATGAGTATTATGACCGCGTTGGGTGTAATTCTGGGAAAGAGCTACGCTTAGCAATGGGCGTTTAGGTGGTCTTCACATTGGATGCGGGGTTACGCACTTTTCGGTATGTTTGTTGCGCCAGATAGCTAAGTAGGTACAGTACCTGTTTATTTGACATTCCTTTACTTCGTAAATTGATAGATGCCCGTTGAGTAGATACAGTGTAATTTAGCTGACAGAAGTGTTTCACGTGTAAATTGAGTTAATTTTCAGGCAAAACAATGGTATAAGCGGCGGATACCCTCTGGCTTTGTTTACGAAAACAATAACTTTGTGAACAAATCCATCCCCAGGGGAGTGAACCCATAATTCCTTTGTTTATAACTCTTTACAGCAATTCATACAGATAGGTACTTTAAATTGAATGATGGTTCAAGCGTTCTACTAAAGATGTGCTACTGAGGTACGATATTGACATTTCGAGTTGATTTTCGAATATTCGATCGAGTGAACTTTGTTTTAGGGAATTTTAAACGACAACATCGTTAAGAAAACAAGTTAAGTTTTGTGCACACAAATATAGTTAAGGGCTATACAGGTGCCTCCGGACTGAACGAATGCACCGTTCGTGCGTTGAGTGCACGCTGAACTCATAACTCATAGAACCGTCGCAAGCTGCTAACGCGTGAATGAATACCTTTAGAATTCGCGCGCAATGCTCAAGTGATGCATTTGGTCACTTTGGGCGCATATTTGTATTACCTAGAAGAGGTATATGTCACGACTTAGGTACATAATGTATATACATATAAGGAAATGGGAACAATGGGTTGAATGTTCTCTATGTAACACAAAGAGCTCCTAAACCAACACAATTATGATCCAAACAACGTCTAAAGAAGGTATTTTTTACTTATATACTTAGGTCCACAGGTTAGGTAGGTTGTACACGGGGTCGTGGATATGTTAATATCGATAGTGACTTGTGTAAACTTTAGGGAAACACGTGTTGAAGGGCTCTGAGCTCATGTGGCCCCCATGAGAATACGAATATGTGTAGGCTGAATTTAATTATGGTAATAGCGTCTAGAAAGGTTTTTCAACGTTTCATTCAGGAACCTTTTGACCTTACTATGTAGACACATTTCGTAAAATTGCGATGAACGGGTGTCCGTTCAGGCAGTTGGCAGGTTTCCAGAGTAAATAACAATTTTCCATTACCATAGGTAGCAATTAGTATGCATATTCATAAAATTGGAGGCAATGAAATCGCAATTTCAACAAATGTTAAATATACTCAAAATACGAGTAGACTCTGTAGAACTGTTGAGTGTGTAAAATTACAACGATCATAGGAAATGGATAATGGTTTTAATGAAGTTTGTCGTGTGCTTTATGATGTTTCATGGTCGTCATGAATTTGCGTCGGAAAGCAAAGACAATTCCTTTTTATGAAATTGAATATTGATGGGCTCGTTGCGTAAGCGTCCTAAATCTTAGCATCCCTAAGATCCGAGTGCTAGGACGTGCTTGGTAAATTCGTTTCCAAATGGAAAGTGCCGAAGTTGCCCCAGCCTCTAGTTGGCCCTTCGCCAAGACACCCGGTCGATCGTGCAGAGCTCGTACCTACTCGAGCCGCTTTCCGACACGACCTTATTTCCAAATTGTTTGTGATAATTTTGTTTTTACTTAGCAATTAAGTCTTATGTCAGTAATAGATACCGGTCGCCGATGTAATTTCCGGGCAAATTAATGAAGTTTACTTACCTTTTATTTGATAACGCTGGTGTGTATTTACCTGGAGGCAAGTTGAGGTTAGAGGTTACGTATGTGATGGCAAGCTTATGTTTCGTTATAACTGCTACGTTGCTGAATGGAAATAGTGTAAAAAACACTCAAGTTAATTCAGTCAAGCGAGCTCATCTTATTATAGGTTAATAATCTGGGTATTAGACGTCTTGGTCTTTGTGTTAGTGTAGAGGTATACGAGAGCACTTAGCGCTTCGGTATAACGAGTCAACACTACTTATAGTAAGCCGATTAAAGCCAATAGGGCAAAGGAAGGCAGAAATCGTTACCTACCCTGTCAACTGTCAAGCATTTGCTTTTTAGACAGTTGGTCGTTTCTTCGTCAATATTATGCACTTGAGTAAAACCTAATACCTATAATATTGTATGCTTGGTAAGCTTGGCTCCACCTGACGCAAAAACAAATTTTTACGGTTGCACTCGCGAAGTACGACAACATCGGATTTTTGTTAGTGACGTCTGTGCGTTGGGAGCGGTGTCTAGCTATCTACCTCCTGACGACGTGTGACGTAAACGTAACGCCTCTCATTTTATGGAACGCAAGTTGGTACGTTCTTCCGCTTGTTCATTATTTTTATTTTAATCATATGGCAAATTGTTGCAGCGTAATAACAGTATAGGTTAGGAGCAGATTGTATTTATGAGTGTAAGTTGTAGAACTCGGAGAATAAATACTATATTATAATGACTGGAGTTTGGTTATGATTATAATAGAACGTAAGCCAGGAACAAATTTCGTTGATCATCACGTCCCAGGCGATAACTTGTGAAGTGGTTAAGGGCGATGTATAATGAAGCCTCGTGAAGGTCAGCTGCCTCTCCGTTGGTGGGTCGAGGAACGGCAGTCATTTAATCAATTTAAAAAAATGGTCATTGCTTCCCGATTAAAACTTTGTCACATGATAGTTTATATCCTATTATAAATTTAAAGTTATCAGTCGGCTGTATCGCAGTGATAAGACCATCTCTGGTTACGTCAACACACTATCTTCAGGGCATCAGCTGACGGCAACATACAGCCGCCTGACGATTTATCATGTTTGTAAGAGCATATAAACTATCATCTGACAAATTTTCAATCGTGACGCGATGACCGTTTTTTTTATAATGGTTAAATGGCTGCCGTTCCTCAACCCACCAACGGAGCGGCAGCTGACCTTCACGAGGCCTCCTTATACATCGCCCACATACATTACCCACTTCACAAGTTATCGCCTGGGACGCGATTGGTCATGAAATTTTTTGTTGGCTTACGGTTCATAAGTTTGTCGAGCTAGGTAGTTACCATCAGATCCGTCAAGGTTATCTAGATTTCAGTCTTTCCAGATTAGACAGTCTCTTGTATTCTGCTGTTTCACACCGCACTCGCAAAGTAGAGTTTATCTTCCCTCCCTATTTGTATGTGATAGAATAGCCGACTGTCCAGTTTTCAGTATGTATAAGCCACACCAATGTTCGTGAGGAAGGTCAAACCCCTTTTGATGTTACTTTCAGGTCTATTGTCTATATTAATTGGGCGGTTCGCTCTGCTGTGACAACAAACCATTCTGATTTTTAAACGATTTGTAGCTATAGGCAAGGGTTACTTTCAGGTCTATTAATTGGGCGGTTCGCTCTGTTGGGACAACAAACCATTCTGATTTTTAAACGATTTGTAGCTATAGGCAAGGATAACAAGACTCATAGTAGAGGCGAAACGAAAATTTATCCTTACTTGTTTATCATGTAAACAAACTTGTGTCAATCTAGACATAGAAATGTCATTTATTTTTGAGGATATTCGGTGGTTACTTCGATTATTGAAGAAAATGTTATTAGTAACGATATTTATCAGTGGTTACTTGGCTGAATTAAATAAGTACTTTACTTTGTGAGTTTCTTTAAGTATATAACAACATTTTAAGTGATAATCCCAGAAAATAGTGTGATAACGTCTTTGATAAGTGTTTGTTTACATGATAAGACAAGTAATAATGAATTCTGTATAATGATTTCTGTACTTTACATAATACATATGTATCATTATTGTTGGTAGGTAGAGGTACAGGTACACGTACATAGGAACCCGTCCTTCGGAAGATTCGTTCTCCTTGAGTAATATTTTTTTTGCGCAATGCATGTCAGCCAACGTTCGCTCTCTATCGCTCAAAATCATTCAGTGTATTTATCTTACCTAAGAATGCAAACCTTTATTATTGCCTTCTTGTGTGTGTAGCAAGCCGATATATTATCGTCTGGATTATGATCGAGCGTTCCGACCCAGTTGCAAGGAACGCTAGGGCACACCCTGAATGGCGTATTACATTGGTAATCCAATCACACATATGTCATTTTTACCGAGCGATTCAGTTACTGTCGGAGACGTCGCGACCCTTCGCTCTAATTGAATTAAAACCTACAAATAATTAAATTAACAGTGGATAAAAGCGACGTTGAATAAGCTATAGAGCAATTTATTTAAAATTTGCTGGCGTCAGTTATCAAACAACTACGATTAACAAACGAATCATTGTAACTGACTTTGTTTATGCTTCTTGTAGTAGTTTCCGACCGAAGCTTCGGTTTCGGCCATAAAAACATATTTCGGCTCAAGGTTCAGTTTTGCCGTTTTTTGTTTTGCAGATTATTCGAAGACAGCTGGACCGATTTGGAAAATTATTTTTTTGTTTGAAAGAGTATACTTCACAATTGGTCCCATTGTACCCAGATCTGATGATGGGATCCTGGAGAAATCGAGGGAACTCTGCAACTATTATAGGCACACCTATAGTGATTTGAGTATTTTTTACAGCAGCTCGAGCATTTGCTTTTGGAAAGGTGGAGGCTAGGTGAAGTCGGTTCTTTCTTGTTTAAAAATTTGGAAGATTGATTATGTTATACTGATCAAATTGTAATATAATTTATTAATTTCATCTAACATTTAAATCGAGTTCATGCAAGGGACCGCTTAGGGAACTGCATCGGTCTACGCTGAAAGTATTTTTATTCAAGCTGGGATTTAAAAATTATACACGAAAAAATCGGATATAAATATTAGATGGATATTAAAAAAATACTGATCAAGGAACTAAAATAGTCCAGGCAATCTCGCGAGTCGGTTATATGGGGAAACTAGCTTTTGCCCGCGGCTTCGCTCGCGTTAAATTCGGGGTAACACGGTTCCCCTTTCCTGATTTAAAACACAGAAGAGAACTCGGTGCAGAATATACCGCACACAAATAGTCCGCATACCAATTTTTAGCTTTCTACCTTGAAAATTGCGGAATGCTCCATACAAACTTCCACCCCCCATTTTAGGGAAGTGGGGGGTTAGAAAGAGACAAAAAGTAGCCTATGTCACTCTCCATCCCTTCAACTATCTCCACTTAAAAATCACGTCAATTCGTCGCCCCGTTTTGCCGTGAAAGACGGACAAACAAATAAACACACACATACACTTTCCCATTTATAATCCACTAGCTTTTGCTCGCGGCTTCGCTCGCGTTAAATTCGGGGTAACACGGTTCCCCTTTGCCCTCCGTAATGCTCCATACAAACTTCCACCCCCCATTTTAGGGAAGTGGGGGGTTAGAAAGAGACAAAAAGAAGCCTATGTCACTCTCTATCCCTTCAACTATCTCCACTTAAAAAATCACGTCAATTCGTCGCCCCGTTTTGCCGTGAAAGACGAACAAACAAACAAACACACACACTTTCCCATTTATAATATTAGTATGGATACTGATGTATGGATGTCAACAACATTAATGTCTCGTTCGATGAAACTGCAGAGATATTAGTATAATATAACTAATGACCTTAATTTAAATTAAGTACCAAGTTTCAAACCAAACTGTCAGTTTTTTATTTTGTTTTCTGATCGTAATTAATAATTATACTCTGAAAATAAATTAATACATCTTCTGAGTTTAAAATAGTGTGAGACATTTTATTGTTAATTTTAACGTAGCAGCTTTTGATAGTGCTAAAAATACTAAAGAAGAAACTGTCGTAAGATGCGAATACACGGTCGATTTATGATAGGTACTTTAAAAACCGGCCAAGTGCGTGTCGGACCACGCATAGGAGGGTTCCGTACCTTCAATGGAATAAGAACCAAACTAATACCAAAAGGTCGTATCTGATGCCTATGGAAGAAGTTTTTTGAAGATAACTCAATAATGGCTGAACCGATAATGTTCAAAACAATTTTCGCAGAAAGTATATGATAAGGCGCATCTCTTCAAATTTTTTCATATTTTTTGAACTTACGGTTCAAAAGTTACGGGGTGGGGTACACAACTTTTCTGACTTTCGAAACGATTATTTCAGAAAATATTCACTTAATCACAAAATAGTCAAAGAAACCTCAATGTTATTTTGAAAGACCTATCGATTGATGTGTCACATGTTGATATATTTTTTTTTTTTAATTTAGTTACCTGTATGGAGCGCCCCCCTAAAAATTTTTATTTCAAATTTAACTACATAACTAAGTAGCTGCATACAAAATACACCTTATGTGTAAATTTTATTCAGATACGTCGTATAGTTTCCGAGTAAAATGCCTGTGACATACGGACGGACAGACAGACAAACAGACATGACGAATCCATAAGGGTTCCGTTTTTTGCCATATGGCTACGGAACCCTAAAAAGAGGAGTAAAAGGTAATTTTATGAATGCGTGGCACGCATCATATAAAATTAGAGCTATGTAAAATCTTACAATCTGAAAGGAAATAAAGGATCAAAATACGCCTTACGCCGAATAATTCCAAATATTGCATGGAGTTGTGTAAAACTGCAACAGTAAGTAATATTCGTTATAAATGTTATAATATATTGTATGCAGAATTAGGAACCGTTACATATTCTTATTATATCAGTTAAAACTTACTTAACTTTTTTTCTTGTATACCACCTACACAAGTAACAAAGCGTTATTGACATCTAACTCAACGATTTTAACACGTCTAGAAAAGTTTCGGTTTCGGCCAAAACTGAAGCAAGAGCCGAACCTTTGGTTACGGTTTCGGTTTCGGCAAAAAAACGTTTCGGTCGGACACTACTTGTAAGATTTAAATGTTAGTGTATAGAAATGTTGTCGTTGTTAACTTCGTACCTAATTCGTTTAGTTGGATTGACTGTTACCTGATAAAAAAAAAAGGTTGAGCAAGTTATATTTCCTTAATCGTCGTCAAATGCAACCATGACTTTTCAAGTTTTCATTAAGGTTGGGGCTGCGCTTGCTGTTAGCACTTTTGTTTAGTTTCGTAAACTGTCACTGTCACTGCGGCAAGTGAGGAAATCGCTGTCATTGACATGGAATGGTTGCGTTCATGAATAACGTAAATTAAGTGTGTGTTTGTTTTTCATGTTCTCGTTTTGTGTAGTTTTTGTGGTTTTGAGTAATATTGTGTGTTATCTGTCGTGGCATCACCGAATGGGCCCTACGGAAGACCAGCGCCGGTTTTTAAGCTGGCATTATGCTGAGTTGGGTCCATTTTGTGATGCACGTTCATTGTTTGTTTTCATTGTTATTGTCTCTCAGGGGGCGTCCATTAATCGCGTCATACGTTTTTGACTTGATTTAGACCCTCCCCCTCCCCCATGGTGATCTTTGGTGATATTTCAGGACCCCTCCCCCCCTCTTCCAATATGACGTGTAATTTTTTGCTAACTAAAGTAAGTACAGTTTTCTAACACGTGAAAACGTAACGTACGTACACGTGAAGGGTAAAAAAATGAAACTTCATGTATGCACATCTCACTATTTTCATTAAAATAATATTTAAGTAATAGAAAAAACCGGCCAAGTGCGTATGGTAGGGTTTCGTACCTACTATCGAAAAAGTAATATCAAAAGGTCGTATCTGCCTATGAAAAACGTTTTTTGGAGATAACTTAATAATTCCTAAACCGATAAATATACATACGAACGGAGGGACGGACAGACGGACATAACGAAACTATAAGGGTTGCGTTTTTGCCATTTTGGCTACGGAACCCTAAAAACCTACTGTGAAGAAAATAATATTTCAAATGCCACTAAAATTTATTTACAATCATAGTGCATCTCATAAGAGTCATAACAATTAGTCCCAAGACGTAAAAAACCTTGTCGTGGAGGAGTTCCATTCTGGTCTTCACAAGCAGTTTCAATTTCACTAAATAGCACTATTCAAATGCAATTGTTTGGTTTTTAGATTTAAAAAAATCGCTATACGTCTCCTTATAAAGTTTCAGGAGTTCCCTTGATTTCTTATGGATCCCGTCATTAGAATTTGATTTTGATAAAAATGAGATCAATCTAAGTGACCCCGTTCATAAAACATAGCGACGCCTCGCCCGCTCAACTAAACGCAGAAGTCCAACTGCGAGGCAAATTTTACTCCGGTTTTCACAGATTGGTTAATGTAAAAGTTGAAAATTTTTATTTTATTGAAATACAGTATAGCACGAAGGAACAAAAAAATTACACGTGATACGAGTCCAGACCCCCCCCCCCCTTCCTGTGGTGATCATTGGTGATTTTTTCTTGACCCCCCCCCCCCCTATACAATATGACGCGATTAATGGACGCCCCCTCAATGTTCATGTAAGCGTCATAAATAAGTGTTTTTATTCTTATTCTTAAATGCACCATTTGATATATTTTGCGTTTATACAATAGAGATCCAAAGAATCCCTATTTAATTAATGGCCGTTGGTATTTGTACCAATTAAGATGGTCTGCACCTTTAGAATAGTTTGGTTGAAAAATTCTTAATTTAAAAGAACGAGTTTAAAAGTTTAATCATGCTATTTTTTAATATTGTTAGGGTTGTAGGGTATTAACTTTGCTTTGTTGCTTCAAATTTAAATAAGTAATCTGTTTAGTAACAAGTGAAGCGCAGCGGTATCACATCATAATCATAGTTAAATTATATTATAAGTTATAACTCACGTATTTATTTAATTTTTTAATTTTTGTGGTTTCTAACATTCTCAACTTAGATATAAATCCTAACTTGGCGTCGAAATATAATTCCATTTTTATTCGCGATTGGTCAAACTAGAAAAATGAAAAAGAATGTTCGAGTCTCGTGCATTAAAAACATGGAATTAATTTCTTCTGTCTAGACTGTGCATTTATCTTTCTAACAGGTATCTTTTAGTTTTAATACGATAAGGCTTACTAAAAAAAATATTACTCCTAAAGATGAATCCCGCGTTAAGCATAAACATACACCATGTGTGATACTTTACCGAGTTTATTACGTCCTTTTATAGGTACGATAACTCCGAATATCACCTCAATAAAGGTCCGTGTTAAAGCGTAGGTAATAGTCAATATTTGGTAAGATTCATTACAGGTGCTCATCTAGACCTTTCCTCATGATACATATGGTTTTACAGAGGAGCAGAGCATCGTCGGCAGCTTTATACATACCTATATGTATATACATGAATCCAACAGCACAGGCATCTTGTTGTAAAAAGTGGATTGGACTAGAGTCCCCACGTGTTAATAGTCTTATTAGACTAACAATACTTTTATTAGATTGTATACATATTTTGAAATATCGTTTCTTTTTAAATTGCTTAAGGGGAACAATTTTTTTATTGTTTATTTCACTAGCAAGCCGTTCAATTCTTCGGAATAATTCCTTTTTACAAAAGTATCATTTCTACTTGCTCGCTCACGTTTTTTTCGAAACCGCTCCAAGTGTACACATGCGCAAAACGCGGCGTGGGATGGGTTTCAAGCCGAATTAAAATTCGCATTCCAATTAACGTTAGGGGTTTAGCGCTGAACGATAAAGGCGCGGCTCGGATTGGCAGCCTTTGAACCCGCGTTGAAGACCAATCAAGGCATACCGGTCCTGGCACAATGAGGCTGCACCGTACTATAATCTCAATTTCTATGACTATTACCTGCTTTGTTCCTTCTCGGTGAGGTCTAATACGTTGAACGTTCAAAGGATTTGGCTGTCTCGCGTATCTAACTACCATGCAAATCCCATTTCACTCATACTTAAAGCTTAAGAACTTGTCAGAGAATACAGCTGCTTACCTGGGAAGGGCAAAATTTTAACTTTTACTTTTGTGCATAATCAATTTTGTAGTAAAGTTTACACCGTGTAATTTATGTTATATCCAGTGACATGTACTCGTATTTAAGCCAAACGAGAAATAAATAAACTCACATACATACTCACTTTTTGAGATTGAGGGAATGACCACTCAACGCTCAATTGTGAATGTGTGCGTGTCGCGCGCAAATACGAAAACAAGTCCGATTATCATTGAATTGTCTCAGCTGCGCGTAATCCGTAATTATTTCATAGATCATGGTTAATCTGATACAACTTTCCCACTTTACCAGCTTTGATCAACACTAATTAACTCCGAGATTAGCCTTACAACACAACTTCATATTCCTTACAAATTGTTTCCTCTTTAATATTTACTTCAAGAAATAACATTTGTCCGAAACCACTTGCACGTTGCTAATTGGCTTGTTCTACGAGGGTGGTTTGATAAGTCAGTGACTTTTTGCAGAAAAAAAAATCTTTTTGACCTTTTATAATTTTATTTCTCTACATAATCTCCTTTCAACTCCATACACTTCATCCAACGATGTTCCAGCTTTTTCAACCCCTCCAAAAAATATTTTTTATCAAACCCTGAAAAATATGCTTCAGTTTCAGCTATGACTTCCTCATTTGATGAAAATCTTCTCCCACCGAGCCATTTCTTCATGTTTGGGAATAAAAAAAAATCACATGGGGCCAAATCTGGAGAATAAGGTGGGTGGGGCAGTATTTCATAACGCAATTCTACTAATTTGGCTGTTGCGACTGCCGACGAGTGTGCAGGGGCATTGTCGTGGTGAAAAAGGATTTTCTTCTTTGCCAGATGTGGCCGTTTTTTCACTACTTCTGCGTTGAATTTTTCCAACAATGTAGCATAATAAGGGCCATTTATTGTTTTACCTTTCTCCAAATAATCTATATAAATAACCCCTTGGCTGTCCCAAAAAACAGTGGCCATTACCTTTCCTGCCGAATTAACGGTTTTCGCTTTCTTTGGGGCCCGTTCGTTAGCAGAAGTCCACTGTTTTGACTGATTTTTCGTCTCTGGCGTATAATGGTGGATCCACGTTTCATCTACCGTCACAAAACGACGTAAAAATTCATTGGGATTACGCTTGAATATGGCTAAGCATTGCTCGGAAGTTGTTTCACGAAGTCGTTTTTGATCGGCTGTCAGCAAACGCGGCACCCATCTTGCGGAAAGCTTTTTCATATTCAAAATATTATGCAAGATATGAAAAACTCGTTCAGATGAAATGTGTACAGTCTCAGCTATCTCACGAATCTTAACTCGACGGTCATCCAAAACAATATCGTGAACTTTATTCACGACATCATCAGTGGTGACTTCAATTGGCCTACCAGAGCGTTCTGCGTCATTGGTAGTGGTACGCCCAGAACGAAATTCTGTAAACCACTTATGTACCATTCCATGAGAAGGAGCAGATTCCCCATAATATTTTTTTAAACAGTTTTCAGTCTCTTTAATAGTTTTTCCACGTAAAAAGTAATGTTTAATTAACACACGAAATTCGCTTTTCTCCATTTTCCAACAATTTTCCGACCGTATTTGACATATGCCTCAATAACTTTTTTATTTTCCCACCTTTTTAAAAAAAAAAAAAACTGCCAGCTACCAAGGAGTTCAGAATCGTAATTAAAAAGTTTATATGTTAAAATGATTTTTGTTTTACTTAAAGTCACCGAGTTATCAAACCGCCCTCGTAATTCAGAAAATGGCTTTAACGCAAAGGTTGGAATTCTGCCATTCACATTGATTGCAGTTGAACTCGAAAACGATTACGTTTTAAGTCCGCGATGCACGAAGACAGAGAACATCGAAGCGGGAATATCGCGCGGCTATCAAAGCTCTAATACTTAGTTGGGTTTTGCTTTTTATAATACAACCTACGTCTTAGAAATCTTAGAATGCTTTAAGGGAAATATCTACAAGTATTTACAGCTATTTTGTGTCAAATTACTTTAATGCTCTTAGTAATATATGTATAAGTATATACATACAAGCTAATACTCATAGTAAGTAAATTTATAACTAACTAACAATTAATTCAATGGTCGGATTTATTCACCTGAAACATGATTTCATAGAATAGATATTTAGTAAATGTTTACTCATATTTTGCAAACGAAGATGTGAAATCTACCCCGCTAAGCAAGGATAAAACTATTGGCTAATAGAGCTGTGTTTCTTGAGTTAAATCCAGGTTTGTTAGTGGCTGTACCTAGGTTCGTCTTGCCTTCACCGCTGACCTAACCTGCTTAGCGGACTGCTTGCAAGCTGAGACAAGCGATTTTGCGATCTTAGTCGCCTTTAACGGACCTTGATCTGTAGTTTGTTCACGGACTAACGAGCATGTCCACCCGCAAAAGGAAATACCGACTAAAATATAAAAATCTAAATTATCAAAATTAACTATGTACAGTTGCCATCAAATATATCGGAGCGGCCAAGGTGCTGAAGAATATCTGAACATGCACTTTATCGCCTTGACAATAGAGGCGTTGTTCTGATATTTGTGACCACCTTGGCCGCTCCGATATATCTGATGGCGACTGTACTTACCTGTTGGCGTGTGAATTCGAGAAATACTTGCTTGTGTTATATTTATCTTGGGTCTGGGTGATAGATGCTGGCGACAGAGGCCACTGGAGTCCACCCTACACTGCGGTCAGGCTGGGACGGAAGCGCTTATCATCGCCGAAAACGTTAAGCCGGAAACTTGCACCCTGGAATTGACATATCCATCTTTAAGTCCACGTATTAATTAGCCGCTCGGTATGAACCCCAACGATGTCGCTAAGCTAGCAGCAAGGGAGTAGCGGCAAGTATGTGGCGCGTGTTCATAACCAGAAAGGAGTAACAAAATGTAAAAGCAGAGCGGCAAGATTATAAAACTTCGGTGGAAAAAAAATACATTTATTAAATTGTTAAATAAATTTATACAAAGCTCTGTACTAATGCAGAAGTAAGATGAAATAAAATCGCATAACCCGCTGGGCCAAATGTATTGGCTGCCATTTTATAACGGGACTTTAGCCGCCACGGTGCAGCGTCTACGTGCAATAGCTTGTTAAATACCCTGTAATGCATGTTAGGCATGTGAGAAGGCACAATGAACACCTTGAAAAAGCACATAGCGCAATTAATAAGTAGCACTTCTTAAAACTAAGTAACGTTTCAAAATCAACACTTACCCTTATAAAAAAAATATGTTTAATCAGTTGTTGTTGTTAAAACAATTCGTAGCATAGCTACTACAAAGTACCTACCCATATCCATGAGCATTCATAAAGACTTGCTGACGAACACACAACCTCTATTAAGTCGAGTAAAAGAAACCTGGGGTGATTTTTGGGATTCGAGCGCTCGAATATGACATTTAAAACTCTGAATAAAACTAAGAAATGATGTGTTAAAAATAACAGCGATAGTAATTTAAAATCATGATTATTTATACTATTAATTTCATGTGTAAATAATGGCGAAAAACTTTTGTGTGCGATTATATTCGAGGTTAAATTCTTTGAATTCGAGCGCTCGATTGTCAAAAATCGCACCCCTGGTGTTTAAGATGTTTTGAAAAAGTATGAAATCCCTTTTATGTTTAATATGATTGATTTTATAACTGACTCTTCTAGTATTGTAAGTAAGTACCTACCTATTTAAATAAATATACAGTCATCTGCAACAGTATCTTGCACAATGAAAGCTACAAAAATATGTAACACGTCTTTATGGCCCTAAAAATTAAAGTTTGTGCTGGATATTTTAAGCGGCCTTCGTTATTGAAGATATTATTGCAGGTGACTGTACCTTACAGCGACCTTTTTCGCCTAGTTTAAATCTACGTACAAAATTCGAAGTGAAACTAAAACAGTCTTCCCAAAGCAAACCTTATAACAGAACCGTTACTTTAGGATCTCTGTATCTGGTTGTCAAGATCGGAAGTCCGATCCTTTTACGTGAACCTGATATCGCTTTTAACCCGGTTCTTTACTTGGTTCCATTTGCTTCCGCTAATGTCGACCCGCGGTCCTCAGAGATTTAATTATCTCCGCTGAGGTTGGATACACTTTGTCTATTGACAACATATTTTATAATTGTCCATCATGGCTGAAAAGAAATACCTAAATTATTTGGAGAAATACATTTTTTATTAGATTGGTTACGGTACCGTATGGACGGGGAGGATCACCTTGTATGGTATTTTTAAACAAAGTGACCAGTTTTAATTACCACTAAGTATGCACTTTTAGGAATCAAATATAATTTCTCTAGCAGGGTAAAATATGCATTTAATAATATAAAACATCAAACGTCATTGTTTGTTCCGTTCTTTCATATCTCGTACCAAAGGGAAATTACAAATGAATAGTTTTAGTATTTACAAGATCTCAAGGTATACCTTATTCTAAAATGTGAAACATTTTTAACCAAGTTATAGCTGAAAATCGTCTTTTGCCTTTGTTTCTTGACGCTTCCACGGATGCCCTTTGTTGCTTACCTGCTGGAGAGACTTTGGGAAATTAAGTACCAAGTCATTCTTCATTCATTAACCTATTGTTTTTTAAAGCACCGTTTTTGTTTGTGTTTATTATTCCAGCAAAGGCCCTAAGGGATTTTAAAGTGCTTCAGATCAAAAGCGGCTGAAAAATGCTCCGCAATAAATGTATAGGAATGCATTACACTACGTACAACAACATACCTAACCCCTTTATTCATAAACGTCTCTCAGGCCTCAATTAGTTAATTCATGTTTTGTCCTTATCTGTTACTTTGACAGTAGTGTTTGTTAGAAAAAGACAAAACATACATTAACTAATTGACACCTGAGAGACATTTATGCTCCACTCTAAAGAACGACCGTAGAGACTGTTAACAAACCTGTCACTACCGTTCAATTATTGTTATCCAAAAAAGACTAAATATTCAGCTCTACCTACATATATTCGATACAAAGTGTGAAATTACTTTGCAGGTGCATTAGCATATAGAGCGAATCGGTCACCGGTCAGCCCTCTAGTAACGAACGAACAGACATATAAGTTAGAGCTCATAGAAGTTACAGGTTAAAGAAGAATTACATGACAGTAAAATCACAGCTTAAGTTATAGTTCCATTAAAAGTCTGAAAGAATGTGAACAATAAAATATGACGTTTTCAAGCTAAAGGTACATCATTGTCGGTTGTTAATAGAGCGTATTTCTAAAAGATTTTTTATGGCAGCAGCGACATGAAAATGACAGAAATGACGTGATTTACTCGTAGTCATCCGGCCAAGGACTTATTCCATAGCCACAAAATGTTGCACCTTATTGGCCGAATGACGCTTTTTTCGCTCCACATGGAATACAGCTCCGGTAGCACCATTAACGAAAGTCTTTTTAAATCTAATTTAGTAAACGTTATCACGAAGTACGTTTACATCCAGCCCTTAGGTGTTTCCTAAGAAATATTTGCATAAATAATGAAATGGCCGCGACTACCACAGAGGAGGTAAATATGAGGTAAATACATAAAAGCAAAGTAGGAAAGGACTTAATTTAAAATGTCGCCGAGGCGTTTGTTAGAATGCCCACTATTCTGGTCCTACAAATAATTAACGACTTAGTAATTTAAGTCTATTTTTTTACTTGTCTGTGGTTGCATCTATTTAGCTAATGAAAGTGACGACTGAATGTATTGAGTACTTAATAAAAATACCCTAAAACATACCCCAGTAGGTATAACTTAGTTACAAACACTTTCACTAACTATATAGAGAGGTATATTGTTTTCTATTACATAGTCTTCGATAGTTAGCCGTTGTAGATCTTAATTAAAACCATTTATGACAAATATGTGACTGTGTAACTCATGTGAAATACCGCGCGTGTGTATTTTGTAAAGTTTGATGATTATGAGAGCCAACGTTATTTTTTGTATTAAGCAGAACGTTACGTGCTTTTATTTTATTTATTACGTGCTAACGATAACACAATGTTTATAAATAAAGGAAAAGTAGAAAAATCCACGTGTATGTGTGTGTGTGTGTGTTGTGGATTTTTCAAATTTTCCTTTATTAATTTATTACAAAGTCGAAAAAAAAGATATTTTCCCATTGAGTTAGAATATATAGTAGAGGTACAGTCTCCAACAAGATTTACCGAAAATATGGCTCGTGAAAATTTGTATCTCATAAAAACATTACATGTACAAAAATGCCAGTCTCACAACGCAGTTCTCCTACTGCAAAAAGTATTGAGATCTAATAAAAAACCAAGCCGGTGTGTTGGAGTTTACTAACACCATGTCATTGTGATCCTTTGAATATTAGGTGTCTATATTTTTATGATAAATAAAATATCCAGGCATTTACATTAGATCTCAATACTTATTGCAGTAGGAGGAGTTTCCGAGACTGGCATTTTTTTTATTGTAATGTTTTTGATGGGATCTCATTCCTTTTTGTAAGTACCTATACTATCTAATTATGCAGTGTAAAAAAAGAGCTAAATTTTAGCAACAGAAAAAATAACTTTGTTATCGCATATATTTATATGAGAACAATGTTACGGCGGCCGTGCCTTTGTTGTTTGTTTTGCTCGACGATCCGGCCAGTGTTATACTGTAAAAGACTGTCAGAGAAACAGCTGTACGAGTCGTTCTTACAGCACTTTTGTGGGGGCATTTTATTGGGCTGTTTGCTTATCCCGTTCTTTATTACATATCGGTGTATTTTCCAGATCGTATGATCGTCGTCATGTCGTATTTAATGTGATCGCTCATAGTGCCACGGAATAATAACCACGCACATATTACTAGATTGTAAAACAGAAGTAAAATACAAGGAAAGTTAACTGACTTTAACTGCGAAAAATGCATATAATCCTAGAATACATGGCTCAATGACCCCGTTCGCGTCACTATTACTAATAGGTCTGCATAAAAATAAATACCGTCTCGTGGCTGTTATTTCTTAAAAGCTATTTAAAAAAGAAGTTTGGTAAAAAAACGCTAGCTATTTTATTCTATTTATAACAAATTTGTCTGTATGTATCGTACTGATTGACTTTTAAAGGAATCATACTAACGATATATGTCTCCCCAGCGTGGCGCCGATGGACAGCATGGACGATATCGAACTCAAGAACATCCAGCTACAGTTCCCGAGCGCCCGCTGCTTCGGCGAAGCGGGCTGCACTGAAGTCCGCGTCCGCACCGACCGTGGGGACATCCTCGTGGCCGTACAGGGTGACCGCAACAAGCCCGCCATCTTCACCTACCATGATCTCGGCCTCAACTGTAAGTGTCTTGAATATTTTTAATTTAGACTACATTGAATTGACGAACATCTAGCTAACAGTTCCCGAGCGCCCGCTGTTTGGTCGAAGCCCGTTACACTGAAGTCCGCCCTCGCATGAAGCGCGGGGGTAATCTTAATCTTATCTACATCAATAAAGTAAAAAACATCTATTTATACAAACTGTAGGTGTTCTGTTAGGCTACGATATACATATATACCTACAACTCAACATCTTTTTGGTACATTTTTGGTGCACGTATGTACGTCGTCGTTCTACTCGTATACGAACCTAAACTTTACATTCATATAATTATTTTACATGTTTTTTTTTAAAGTGGGGCATTCCACTCATACAATAGTATGTTATTCAATCAAACATGTTGTTTTACATTCATAGCGAAATTTTTTTACTCACATAGCTATTAATTAATTTAACTATATTAAACTGAAAAACTTTAAGTGAAAGTGGCATTTAGCAATTAAAACTTTTACGCCAACACATTTTAATACAGCATCCCATAGACTCCACTTAGTGTAATGGTAAATAATAAATGGACACCTTTTGTCATATTAAAGTGCAATACTGCTGCAGTAAAGTAAAAATGGCAACTTTTAATTAACTTTCCTGCCCAAAATGTCGCCATAAGCGACCCTATGATGTATTCATAGTGAAGTCCTGGGTCACCCTGCACTAGTCGTACGCATTTTTGGCAAATACAGCTACCATACGCGGACTGAATAAAATCTACTTAAACAAAATTGTTTTCCTCCAAATTTCAGGCTGTAGTGGATTTTGTTTTCTTTATTAGGTGCTGCAGCGCCATCTGTTGAATGGAGCTTGAGTTATTTTGACAGAGTTAAATTGCCATATAGTATGGAACTGAAACTTACTGTGGTTTTGATGCGTTAGATGGCTCTATGCATATGCACACTCAATTGTATAAAAAATATCAGAACACCGTCGCGCCATTTGCAGTAAACCACCTGTGTAAATACAAAGTACACCGTTGCAAATGTATATCTGATGGCATAGGTACATAAATAATTAGAACTTTCGAGTTACAACGTTGTACATGTTTTATGGTCCACGCGTCTTGTCGTTATTGCGAGTCGCGACGTCCAGGGAAATCTGATTCCGCTTACATGATTAAATCGAAATATGCTGCAACATGCCCTCTGAGCTCTGTGGCTCGATTCGAGGAAATATGGTATACCTACTTACATCATACTATTTAGGGTATTTGGACACAGACTTACGTATAAAATATTAAGAGCACATTTAAATTGATGGAGACTGTGGCGCTCACTTAACGCGTTGGACATATTAGTTAGGTTTTTCACACACAGTGCCTAGAAAATACCACATTTTAAAACGTGCAGCGTGTTCATCGCGTTTTGGTCCCGCCTCCACTCAGTTTGCCAGAGCTAATCTGACAACGACGTGCCTCTAAAACAACCCAAGTTGCCTGAACAATTCTAATGACAATGGATTAAATAAATCTCACAAGTTGCAACGTCGCCATTGCGTGTCGTTAAATCCGCGGGAGGCTGCAAAGTAGGAGGAACTCGGATGGGAAGTACCTAAGCCTAAGGTCACATTGTTCTAAATATGTGTCTACGGGATGCTGTATACATACACACACATATGTACTATCGGGTTCAGAATTGCATGGCCAATTTATGAATGAATTCATTGATAAATTGACCATGCAATTTTGAACCTGATGGTACGTAACATAACGTTGTCCTACCATACTAATATTATAGACGCAAATGTTACTCGGCTATACTCTGATCATTAACAGATTCAAACATTAATACTAGATAAAAACATGTTAAAAATGTTGAAAAAAATCTTGGTCGTTTATTTACTAAGCTCAACTGTTTACTAGAAAACTCTTAAACGGATTATTCCGTCCCAGAGTCAATGTGCTGAAAGCTGTGGTTCATTCGAACAGATTCCATTAAAAGAAGATTTACCTAAGAGATAAAGATTTATCCCGAGTCTGGTAGAAATTACAACGGTGTTCAACAAAATTCTGTTGTTCCGACAACATCGATTGAATATAATACCTAGGCTACTTTCTACTAATCTTACTGTGAAACTGTAATTCAATGTGAAATCCTATAACACGCTCATAAAAACAAGTTGTCAATAGTGTGAAAACAAATACTTGGTTATAACGGGTGATAACAAAAAAAAACGGCCAAGTGCGAGTCGGACTCGCGCACCGAGGTTTCCGTACATACCTGTAGGTATATAGGGGTAGTAACTTTAAAATTATTAAAAAAAAAATATTATATGATATAACTAAAAATTTACTGTTTTCGCAATTTTTCCTTTATCTGTGCTATAAGAAGTTGCTTCGTACCAAATTTCAAGATTCTGGGTTCACGGGAAGTAGGTACCCTGTAGGTTTTGATTCCCTTGCGAGTTTCGAAATTTTCGGAAGTTTGTGGCATAAATGGCTGTATCATTTCTTTGCGTTGGCTTAGAAGTTTGATTTTTTCAATTCAATTCATTTCAATCATTTATTCATAAAATGTACGTTTTACACGTCAATACAGTTTTTATATTAAAGTATATTACTAAATTAAGATTACAAATAAGTAAATTAGATATGGTATTATTAACTTTTGTTTTTACATAATCATCTATTTAGGCACCTGAGTATTTGATATAAGTTTCAGCTTGATACCTCCACGCGTTCCTGAGAAAAAGGGTCTTGACAGACGAACGGACGGACAACAAAGTGATCCTATAAGGGTTCCGTTTTTTCCTTTCGAGGTACGGAACCCTAAAAATGAGAATTCTTTCAGAGGCGAAAAAAAATCTCCTATACCTTTTTTCAGTTTTGTATGTTCTTAGGCAATTTACACATATAATAATAGTTATTTACAACCAGATACCTAAAGCAAAATTTGTGTGGCGAGGTGGAACAGACCCGAAAGTCACAAATGAGTACCTAGGTGAGTTGTGTAGTATTGTAGAGGAGTGACAACATGGACACCATGTACCACATTCCCCTATAGAAAGAAAGATTAGGGCCTTATCACACTTGCGCGATTTGAAAGCGATTTATATACAAAACTCGTACGCGGCGAACTCGCGGCGTGTTCGCTCCCATACAAAACTCGCTCGCAAATCGCAAGTGTGATAACGCTCTTAGGCAAGAGCAAATCAAAAATAATAGTCAAAAACGGCACTGAACCTAAGACTCTCGAATAAATTTTACGATGACATTCATTACAACACGAAACAGGCAATCATGAATCGATCGACTCTTTCATTAGAAAAACGTAGGTACTGTAGGTAGGTACTTTTTTGCCAGGTAACTCAACAAGGGCTCAAACTATTAGAGTAAAAGCGAACCGTAACAAAGGCTTTGTTTGCCTAATGCACGATATCTCGATGAATGCACGTCCACTTTTAGATATGTATGCCAGCTCCGAATTTAACTGTCCTTTTGAAAATAGGTCACACTATGCCCTATTTTCCTCTCAGCAATATATGCTTTTACAATGAATATACGCCGTTTGCAGCCATGGCCCACGTCTCGTTTTAATTGGACACCAGTTACATCATATCAGTGTCATTTTCCACATGTAGGTAAATGCGTTTTTGAAGCTTTTTGTCATATGTAGATATACTTTGTTAAAACGATCATAAAAAGGTACCGTTGTGGTGGTGTAACTAAAAACAATGTGTGCACATTTATTTCATTAATAATTGAACCTAAGATAATAATGTAATTTTCACTTCTCATGCTCGTAAAGTTGAACTTTAAGTCGTGCGTGGACGACATAAAATCGCATTTTAAGCTTTAGGGCATAAAGTAAAATTTTCTTCTAAGACTAAGAATGTGGCTCAGCAGCCAAACAGAGTCAAAATATATTGCACAATTGAATTGAGCAGTAAAATTTCGTAGAATACTGAAACTTGTTATTTTATTATATTCTTGCTATAATTATTTAAATAATTAAATAAATGAAATCGAATAAAATAGGAGTTGATAATAGTTTAGAAATGCCCCGAAATGTTTTTATGACTTGGCAGAAAACAAGTATCTGTCTAAATTCACATGTTGAAAATAAAAAAAAAACATTAAAAAATTAATTGGTGGGAACCATATTTGTTTTCATTGTAATATTTTTAGTACAGTACGCGAACAGTTTTGAGCTTCGATAACTCACAAGTGCGATTTTCTTTTTTAGTTAGAGAATATGATATAATTACTTATAGTAAAAAATATTTTCTAACAGTTTTTGATGTCGCGCTAGGTATTATATAGATATTTGTTAATAACAGCAAGAAAAGATTATAAAAGATATATTTTCCTTTACCATACCATCGCATTCATCTATTTCAACTAGGGCTCGCGGTCGACTCCGGGTTTCGGGTACCCGTTTCCAAGATCCGTTTCTGAGTAACACTACGAACACGGTTTTCTGGCCCGTTTCCCACGTGTAATAAAGAAACGTGTAATTAAGATCCGTTTCCACGAGTAAACGGGTAGCCGAAGCAACGTTCCTTAAATACACGCGGATCTCGAAACGTCCTTGACGAGTGGCAGAGATACGAGTCGAGACGTTTAAGAGCTACTAATGAATACATGTGGTAGCTTAGGGAATTTTAGTCATGTTCAATCTTATTGCGAGTTCATAGAGTAGAAATTTAGTTAACGGTTAATTTGAACGAACCTTTTTTCAACGCAGGTAGAAGTACGGGTTTGTTTTCAATAGATAAAGGATGAATTACCTATATTAAAATACTAATTCTGCCGTTTTAGCAATATAAATATTACTTCGTTATACTCAATACTTATTTCATTGAATTAATAGTGTCTCCGTTCTTTAAAAGAAAGGTTTAGGTAATTATTATTTTTATACTACGACGGTGGCAAACAAGCATACGGCCCGCCTGATGGTAAGCAGCTACCGTAGCCTATGGATGCCTGCAACTAATTAGGTGTCACATGCGCGTTGCCGACCCTTTACAATAAGGAGGATTTACTGTGTTGACGGCTAAAGGAACAAGATGGTCCCTCGTCCGCAACACACTGGGTCCTATTTGAGCTCTTTGTATTAGTTGTTTATTGATAAAAAAACACTATATTTGATTAAAATTAGATAGTGGCCTGCGGCGGCGGTTAGGTCGGTTTGGTTAGGTATCCGGGTAATCCGGGCAAGAAAAATAATTTGAAACTTACAGTGCACAGCAGCTGTAGTATATCATTTGGACATTTTATCCCCGATTTATTTACCCTAGTACAACGAACGGTTCTCTAAATTAACGCTGAAAATTGTGTTGCCGATTATCAGTTCCCAACAAACTTTTCGCGTAATTTCACATCGCGGAATAATCATGCGCCAACTTATCAAAAGATTTTGTTTTATTTCTCTCAGTTACCTACTGTAGGTTTGGCCCGTTTTTATAAAGTCACTTTTCTAAATGCCGCCTTTCGAGTATAGAATGGTTTAGTTTGCGTAATATTCATTTCGTAAGGATGCCATTTTCACTGTGGGCAAATTATATACAGGTAGTTATTATTATTTTAATACAATAGTTTATTCATGAGACTTATTGCTTAGGATATTTTTTATATTAAAAAGTCGATTCTGGCACTCGCCGGCCGTTACGGCGGCACGCTCGCTTCGCTCGCTCGGCTTAGTGCGCTGTTTGCTCACGGTAGATCTAATACGCTCCTCTTCGCTTCGCTCGCCGTCGCACCTATTTAACTGGAGTCCGTCACATATGAGATTTATGTTGTTTTTTACTTACTAACGAAACGTTATTCTTTTAATAGTTGCTTGGCCTAGTGATAGATTTGACAAATGATAAGTACCTATCCCAAAAGTTTTGAGTCATTATAATAATCAGCTTTAAAACAATTCTACCAAATGAAACGTTATCATACAAAACATTTCTAATAGTTAGTTGTTAAAGTGAATCATCAGCGAAATTTTGGTTAGCAAGTGAAATTAGCCAAAAAAAGTTCGGCGATAAGGCAGAACACTACAACGAACATGTCCTATTATGAATTCATTACTACCATTTACTAATAAATTGTGTTGAATACAATTAATTGATTTACGGTGTCATTAAAGGTACAACTTACTATTTTAAACTTATGAGCATCAGAAGTAACAGAACGGTCCTTTTTAAAATTATCAACCATTTGTTTCCATTTTGAATCATTTTATATCTGAAAACAGCTAATTTATTATTTTGGACACTAAATTATGTCACTATATACTCGTACATTATAAATGATGTACTCATAACATGGTTATCCATTATTACTAAATACACTCAACATTATCTTGATTTGTATTAGTAGTCAATAAATAGGTATTGATGCTACTTACCAGTTAAATTGGTTTTTTTTACAATTTTTTTATATTCTTCTGGGTAGCTCGTTGACATGCAATCATAACAATTTTATAACAACAAAAACCAACAAAACAAAAAAAAACTATTAACAAAACAACTAACACTATTTACAAATGGTAAGATTAACTCGGGAAGACTGTAGTATCCAACTGACCGACTAAGTGGAAAACTGAAGCCATACTAAAACTCAATAGGATATTCTATATTCTTACGCATGTTTTTTTTTAATTATATTGAAAGTTCCTTCTACCTATAAGTATCACAGTAAAATTAGGCCGCGTGGCGTCAAAACAAAAGGAAACATTTATACTCTGAACAATTTGAACTGAACTCATCCACTTAATGTCTTATCTTTTGTGTGTAAACCGCAGGGGCGCGTGCCACTATGAAAAAAATGGTTTAGCCACGTGTTAGCGTTTATTGAATTTCTACTATATGGACCACGCAATAAGATTCAATATGAACTAATACGAAAAAAGCTCTAAGTTCTATACGGTTGCACCCAATACAAGCGATTCAAATGCTCTAGCACCAGCGTAACTCGACACCGAGATCCGAAACAAACGTGCGTAATTGGTGATCGCGCTTGCACTGGTATTCCGAGCGCACGGCTAGTTAGCGATAAGGAGGCAATTGTAATTTTCCCGAACGGGCAGGTAAAACAGGGTTGGATTCTGATTAAAACATTTGAGTGGATGTACGATTTACAAATATTTAATATATTAAATATATACCTATACATATATAATAGATTTTAATAAATATTGGGTATGTTAAAATTATAATCAGACATATAAATAATCAACTATTTTAAAATTGCTTTCTTAATTTTACAGCTTAGACTTACTTTAACCTATAGCAATTTATGTACTGAGAATAACTCAATTCAAATATAAATAATATGAATCTACATTATAGTTGTGTTTTTTATCATAATTTGAGAGATATAAAGAGAATATAAAAATATATATATTTATAGTACATATTAGTCAACACAAATAATCATATTAATCTTTTCATCATATTAGCATATATAGCGGCAGAAACGTTTACTCGACCATGGTTTTGCTAGTTGGGTTATTATAAAACCTTAGAGTGGTGGGCACTGCCAGTTTATACTTATTTCTAGTATTAAAATTATGTATATCACAGTTCTTTCTAAAATTAACAATGTTTCTATGTACATACACAATATTTTCATAGATATATTGACTATGCACTGTCATTATATTAATGTCCTTAAACATATCTCTAACTGAGGCTCTATATTCTCTTAATAATAAATTATTTAAACATTGCTGTCTTAATTTTATACAATGTGATAGTTATAAAAATACTTTAAAGGTAATTGATAAACACGTGGTATAAGTACCTGTTTATTTCTGAATGTTATCTACCGTAATTTTCCCTTACCTATACCTAACCTCAATCATGAAAGAGGGAGCGAGATACCAATAAAAAAATCTACCTGGTCTGTTATCAATTTCTGAGACACATTTGGTTATGACAGTTTTGAGTCTAGTGTTTGACTGGCTTTCGCTTGCTCAATACATGTTTTATTTCCCGATTCATGGTGCTCTTTTACGCAACTTGGCTACGTTTTACCGGATATTCCTTGCTTTCGATTGGATTTAGTACCTTGCGATTTAACGACCCCAGGCTGTGTCTATTGAATTATCATAAAAAGCACAACTATAATGTAGATTCATATTATTTATATTTGAATTGAGTTAATCTCAGTACATAATTTGCTATAGGTAAAAGTAAGTCTAAGCTGTAAAGTTAAGAAAGCAATTTTAAAATAGTTGATTATTTATATGTCTGATTATAATTTTAACATACCCAATATTTATTCAAATCTATTATATATGTATATATTTCATATATTAAATATTTGTAAATCGTACATCCATCCAAATGTTTTAATCAGAATCCAACCCTGTTCTACCTACCCGTTTGGGAAAATTACAATTGCCTCCTAATCGCTAACTAGCCGTGCGCTCGGAATACCAGTGCAAGCGCGATCTCCAATTACGCACATTTGTTTCGGATCTCTGTGTTTAGTTACGCTGGTTCTAGAGCATTTGGATCGCTTGTACTGGGTGCAACCGTATAGAACTTAGAGCTTTTTTCGTATTAGTTCATATTGAATCTTATTGCGTGGTTCATATAGTAGAAATTCAATAAACGCTAATATGTAGCCAAACCATTTTTTTCATAGTGGCACGCGCGCCTGCGGTTTACACACAAAAGATAAGACACTAAGTGGATGAGTTCAGTTCATATTGTTTAGAGTATACAAGAGAGCTTAAAATAGGTGGCCATTATGATTTGGAAATCTACACGTTTGCACCAAAGGGTGTCGTAAAATCTGCATTTTATTTTATTACCTGAACGCTAATCTCAAAGTGACCCAAGTCAACTCGCAGTTTACCTGTTTTAGGATCTAAGCTTAATTGAATAAGTTATATTATCGCGGGATAACCAAAGTAGCATAAGTAATATTGGTTCTTTGTTAAAAACACCTGTGCATGGTACTTTGATAAGGCCTCTTAAATTGGTGGTTAGTTTTTTTTTCCGCTGCCGCGTATCTCATGGTAGTGAATACCAAGGACGAGATAAAACTAACAGTTCAATTGATGATGATGATGATTTTATAAACTCTTAATATAGTATAATAATGAATACCTAAGATATTTGTAAAAGTTTCTAGTTTCATTGCTGTGGAGTCCACAACAATGAAACTAGAAACTTTTACATCATTGTATACAAGATGATTCACGAGACGTGAGCAGAAACAACCCTACACAATTAATAAGTACACGCTAATGAATCAGCCGCCATCGCCATCATGTTTAAGTGAAACAATAACGCCTTTCTATTTTTTCACCTTTTTGTTACTTATAAATTTTATTATCTGTAATCATAGTCACCTTACACAAACAAACCAATAAAGATAAAACCTCTTTAAGAATTATGACAGAACACTTTGATTATGAAAAAATTTTTTAAATTAAGTGAGATACGACGTTTCCAAAGTAACCAGACATCAATTTTACACCATAGAAATCTAAAGTATAAGGAGAAATGGCATGACAGCAAAAACACTGTCCCTAAATCCTGATCAACTTGATCAGAAAACTCGATCACAATGTCAGTAACATGACAACCGGTGCAGTATACATTTAATACAAACATAAAATCACTGTTTTCGCCTTTGTTACTTGTACAAATCGCAGTACAACTATTAATTCTGTGGTGTCAATTATCAAATATAAAGCTAATATTGATATGTTTTTGCCAGAAAAATAATTTAAAATAATAAAAAAAAAAAACGTTTTCCTATGCAAGCTGTCAAAATGGCATCCATTGCTTGATTTGTGTGCTTATTTCTTTATTTCTTAGATGTTTACCAAGCAGACGCTCAATGGACAGCGAACTTGTGATATTTGACATTAAGTCACAAAATTGAAATAATACGTCAAAATGAATTTGCACTAGTGCCGCGGATCAGTCGATATTCTTAATTTTATCTTATCGATATTTTTACGAAGACGTGCATGCAATAAGTATTCGAATAAGTAGTAGGTATATTGTTAATTTATAACTATCGATTGATTGACATACTTGAATATTAAACGTTAGTTTGATCGTAATTTTTTCATATTTGGGGTCGTCCAGAAATCCTGTGTTCATTTTTGTACCCTTACACGCTAAGCAAGTCTAATGTCGTTTCTACTGTATTGCGTATATGTTCAAGATGCTATCTCAGAAAAACAGGCATCGTAAAAATCTGCTTATGACTTAATATCAAAAAATAGAGCGGATTATTTGAGCTGATTAAATTTTTGAGTAAAATCGTTGCTTTTGGCTTTCCCACTTTGAAAAAAAATTACACGTGATATCTTCTCTGTCCCCCCCCCCCCCCCATCGTGATCATTCGGGATATTTTTCTTACAAGCGAGTTCATTTTAAAATGAACTCGCTTGTAAGAAAAATATGATATGTTCATTTTAAAATGAACTCGCTTCTCAAAACACTAGACTTTATTCTAAAACACTATAAAAATGTAATAAGAAAGTTCAATAGTAACCCTTATTTGCATCGGTTCTAACTGCTTCGGACCCGTTCGAGCCGGTATTAAGTACCCGTGTACCCGTAGGAACGTTTAGAAACGTTCCCATGGAAACGTTTCCTGGAGACGTTTCCGAATCCCGGCGGGTTCGTGTAAGCCGGCTCCTTAGCACCGTCGGTCTTAAGTACACGGGTATTCGTCTCCGCGTGTAACACGTGTAGCGGGAGCTCTAATTTCAACACCATCTGTCATTTTATAACAGTTTGGTCAATAGATTATGTGTGCATAATCGAAAACAATTTGTCAAAATATAAGTGACCTTGAATTCTAAACGAATTACAAATGGCTAAGACGACATATAAAAAAAAGGGTAATGAGTCCAAGGTACAACACCCTGATATATAACCTTGGACTATCACCGATATTCCTTAAGGCCGTCCCTGTTTGGAGAATGAAAACATTATTATGTTCAGCTATTCATATATGATATGATTCATGATTATTTATGATGAAATGAATTCGCCAGCATTACATGCTGTAACGTACTTAATGTGGTAGAATGAACGCGAAACTAATACATTAAAGGAACATTCCCCTCACCTGTATTTTTTTAGACTATGTCCAAGGTAGATTCTTTAATACTTTATAAGCTTCGTGACTAAACTTAAATTTGACAAAAGTGTTGGCTATAATTACCATTCGGTAGTTGATATAGACAAAATAGCGTACATATCATAAATAATTATTGCTTGAATATTGTTGGATGACGGAACAATAAGCCCAAAACTAAATCCAAATAATGTTTACTTTTAGGGGCTAAATTCGTGTTTTCCCGTGTTTTAATTAACTTACTTTACTATGACAAAACATTACTAACTTTATTGGATCGTTCACAAAAAAGGGTAAAAGTGGCATACACAATATTTTAAAAGAACCAGTGGATTTCGAGAAAAAGCCGATTGACCAAACTACAACATGGTAGAACAGTTTCCCCTATTCTATTTAAAATTAAGTTTCATTGAACTGTTAATTCAAGGACTCAAAATAAGGCGGCTTGAATAGTTGAACTTTTTAATAAAGATTTTTAATGAAATTAAGCGGTAGCATCATACGGCTGCCGAGTTGACAGAGCCGAGTATTGTGATGAGAAAAGTTGACCGTTTATTACGGTCCCCTTCCGAAATCTTGGGAAATCTTTTAGTGCGGTCCAATGGTCAGGACCAAGGTTCTTACCAATTGTACTCGTATCTCGATATAAGATTTTTACCTCCATGTAACCTAGGCTCCAAGGCGCAAATACTAGTATCCATACAAAATATTGTCAAAAATGAGAACTCATTATTAGTTAATAATCAAAAGGCTGTAAATTAATTTAAAGTTAGGATTCTTCTAATTTCAGCCTTGATCGGATTCGTTTAGACTTCTTTAGATCGTAATAGTGTCCACAGGAATACAACTTTGTATACAGCATGGTTCAAAAATACTGGCGATCCGTTTAAGGGCATAATTGGTATCGTATTTCGACTGGGAAAAAGTAGGAGGAAAATTTAAGCTTGTGTAATATAATATGGAATACACAAAAGATAGACATGTCGGTTATTCCGGTTTGCGAGATATTTTCTACATACAAAGAGAATTTCAAATTAAGCGTAAACGTTAGTAACTATAATAAATATGTATGATGTAATAATGGTCTACATAGGTAGAGTAATTCATAGCATTCAGTAAACAACATACCTATGAGTCAAATATGCAGGATATTTGATAATGGGCTCAGCACAGTAGACCGCTTGGGTCACCACGGCCTAGCATGCCCAAGAAGCGCTGGTCGCCTATCCCGCCACGCCTGTCTTAACGACATTATCCGTCGGGCTCTAGTCAGCGTCAACGTGCCAGCCACACTGGAGCCTAATGGCCTGGCGCGTGACGATGGCAAAAGGCCCGACGGGTTGACCCTTGTGCCGCGGCTTCAGGAAAGGCCTTTAATCTGGGACGCAACATGCGTGGACACCTTAGCACCTTCCCACCTTAACACGACATCTTTGAAAGCTGGCAGTGCAGCCGCGGCCGCCGAAGCCGCAAAGCGCCGCAAATACGCAACTCTAGGCGAGAGACACGTATTTGCGGCGTTTGCCGTGGAGCCATTAGGGCCATGGGGGCCAGAGGCTCTTAATCTATTCAAAAAGCTGTCCTATATGCTCATTCGCTCCACCGGTGACCAGAGGGCTGGCTCGTTCCTCGCTCAGCGCATTGGCATTGCCATTCAGCGAGGTAACGCAGCCAGCCTTATGGACACCTTGCCAGATAGCAGTGACATAAGGGACATTTGTACATATAGTTTAAGCACCGTAGGCTGGGCTAGGTAATTAGTATTAATTAGTGTAATTTTTTATATATATATTGTTGATTGTCCCTCGTTTTGTTCTCAATAAATAATATCTTGTAAAATGATATGGAATAATCCATGACACACTGCAATACGTAGTAGCTACTTATTTAAGTTACTGCGAATACACAACGTAGGTAATTCTCAGTTCCATGTGGTACAGTTTTTGAAGAGTTATGGAAAGCTTACACGCGATTTCCTCATGCACTTAAAAGGCGTATCCCGCCGCGATACGTAGGTTATTTAACTTGTACAATATTACTGATGTGTTGTGCCTTTAGCCATTGCTTGGCGTAGGCCGCGCCGGCTGACGTGGGACGCAGAGCATAGCGTTACGTTCTAGTTAAATAAATGTTACTATCTTCCCATACTCCATTAAACGGATTTTGTAACTACCTGTGGCAAATAGTGTGTATCTTGCTCCTCGATTGTATTTTCTTAATTTATCAATTTTAATTTTAATTTATACATGTATGGCTTGTGTGAGTTTTTTTTTATACGCGTAATTTTATTATGGTTTAGTTGATTTGCATTTGCAATACCTACGTATTTTTTATTATTTTCAATGGTTTCGGCTCTACAAAGGTTGTCTGGAAGAGATCGCTTTTAGCGATAAGACGCCAATTGTTTTACCTTTGCTTTTACTGTTTGTAACTGGTATTTTATGTGTTTCTTTATTTTGAGGTGTGCAATAATAGTAGTTTATGCAACAGTTGTATAAGAGGGGTCAAAGAAGGTGAGTGGCGTGGGTAACAATTTGAGCCGTAGGCGCAGCCGGAGGAGTTTTTTGACCTACTTATACGACGTTGCATATAATACTTTTTCTACTCCTGTACTTTTATCTGTCATTTATACATTCGTTAACACCTTTATAAGAACATATATAATACACTCGATGAAAAGTCTATCTAGTCTATTCCCCAAAATAACACTTGTTCTATAAAAGCGCCAAAATAGTATCGCGGAATCGCGTGCAAACACGGCTATTAATATAAAATAAATTACTGCCAACCTAAGAAACCTAAATAAACGCAGCGTTTTTAGAAAAAAAAACTTTAAAAAAGAAAAAATTATAAGAACCACAGACCTACTTCGTAGTTTTTTACGTTTCCCGTTCGTTTGTTGGGGCGAATTGCAAACTTTGAAAGTAATTTAGGTATTTTTACTAATCTCTGTAGCTCTTTAATAAATTATTAATAATAATTGATCAAATAACGACGGTATTTGTGTTAGTAATGTTAGTATTATTGAAAAATAGTGTTTTAAAAGGTAAAACTTAAATGATTGTTGATTATGTTGACAAAATAACTGCGATATCCATGAAGATTTCAATTTCGCATTTTATGTAAAAGTAAGTGTATTCGTAGAAAAAGTATTGTATGCAACGTCGTATAAGTAGGTAAAAAAATGTTCGTGGCGTTTTTCTTAACAATTTTCGCCTACGGCTCCAATTGTTACCCACGCTACTCACCTTTTTTGACCCCTCTTATACAACTGTTGCATAAACTACTATTTTCTACGACTACACTTAGATTTACATAAAATTTAAAATTAAACACTTCATGGATATTGCAGTTATTTTGTCAACATAATGAACAATAATTTAAATTTCACCTTTTAAAACACTGTATTTCAAGAATACTACTAACACAAACACACACAGTCGTTATTTAATCGTAAATATCGTAATCAATTACGAGTATCAAAGAGCGACAGGGGTCTAAAAAAAAAATGGGACACGTTAAAACTACAAAGTATGTCATTTTTTCTTTTTTAAAGTTTTTTTTTTCTAAAAACGCTGCGTTTATTTAGGTTTCTTAGGTTGGCAGTAATTTATTTTCTTCTAAGTCGTGGCTGCACGCGATTCTATTTTGGCGCATTTATAGAACAAGTCCTGTTTTGGGGAATAGACTAGATGGACTTTTCTTCGAGTATATTATCTATGTTCTGTATAGGTGATGACGAATGTATAAATGACGGATAAAAGTACGGGAGTAGAAAAAGAGTATTTATTATGTTTATGTTATGTTAAGGAAGGTGACGCCGTGCACTGCGTACAGCGTCATACAACAACGCTAATCATACTCTGCGCGAAGAATGTTTATGACCAAACCAACTTCGAAAACAAAACAATACAAACAATAATATTTTATTCGAAAATTCTGGGTGCGTTTGGTTATAAATGTTATAATAAAAGATGGTTAATGTGACTTACGCGTTCGCTTAAATATGGCTATCAGTGGCGGGCGTCCATAGAATAGAACTCGATTCCCACAGGCTTGCCTAGTTCTAAAAAAAAAAAAAAACAAGTGACACCAGCTCCGGCTTGCCCAACTCATTTGGTCGACACACCGCCACTGACGGCTGTAGTACATTGTTTGAGAAGCTGGAAAACCGCCTAAGGCACTGGTCCCACCGCGAGCGAGTAAGCTATGAGCTATCGGCTATTTTCTAGTCCAAGAAACGAACAAAAGATAATCGCTTCCGTGTAAATAAAAGAGAGAGATATATGTTTATAGTTCATCGCTGGCTGTTCACACTGCGATGAACTATAAATACATATCTCTCTCTTTTATTTACACGGGAGCGATTATCTTTTGTTCGTTTCTTGGGCTAGAAAATAGCCGATAGCTCATAGTTAGTCGCCCGCGGTGGGACCAGTGCCTAAGGATGGAAGAGTGAGTTCTAACAAGTCCATCTTTAGCGTTTTCGGCCGAAGTATATGTACCTGTAGTATGCTACATAGTGCTTTTCACGACTACTATGAGGGAATATATAGCAGATCTAGTAAAAATATCTAATAGAAGCGAAACCCTCCTCCAGCACCACGTGCTGGTGCTCGGAGAGGAGACCTGGACAATTTACTTTCTACGCTACGATTGGTCGAATGTCCATGTACGTTAAAGTTTTACACATATGTAATTAAGGCAAATAACAACATGAACAGCAGTTAGTTTATTTTATTTCTAGTTTTAAAAACAAAAACTCCAAACCTTAAAAAAACTTATCGGCTTTATTTTCTCAAAATGGTGGTTATGTGGGTTAACACATTATTGCTTAGCAGCATCGATATGTTTTGCATATCTGCTACTTGTACTATAAAATATATACTCGTTAGCAATGATACAGCGATGTAACCTTTCGTTCACTCTCTGTGAAAGTTTCACTGTAGCTGAAAGCGCTGTTGCGCAGATGTTTACGTAACTTAAATGTGACGTCATCGCTGAACAGACTCGCGTATTTAGTATTCTTACATTTAACTACAATTAAATAGGTAGTGTATTACAGTACCGCGATTAGAACAGGATTGAGATAGCTGTCAATCCATATTAATTTTGATGTATCATCAGTACCGTGAAACTGTACAACTTTGCCTTTTCGCATGACTTTTCCCAACGCGTCACATTTGAATAGCAGCGAAATATCATAAAACTAGTAACACTTACGTATTAATCTGTGTTTTATAGCTAATCATATTGTTGGTAACACTGGCAAATAGATTGTCGCGTATCTAACTTCAATCACGGACTGAAGTGACGGACTGTGATTGTGGATGTGTTATTTGGCGGGCTAAAAAGACCTCAAATACTTCGGTGGTATATCGGCGTAGGAAAATCCTACAGCTATGTAATTTTAACTCTTTCTATAATGCAGCTAAGAAACGACGTAGAGGAAATTGTAACATTATATCTCTGTTATTTTCGTTATTATGGTAGTGAGCAATGTCATAAACGTATTTGCGTATCACTTTTTACGACTTTACCTACCACAATTCTACCTCTATGTTTTTATCTTATTTTATTTTCTTTATTGAGGAAAACAAACAGCATATAACATAGATAAAGTTAATACAAATAGGTAGATCATAAGCCAGCAAAGTTTTCACTAATATGTTAGTACTCGTACTTAAGGTAAATATGCACACAGTTTAAAACAAAAAAATAAAGAAGTTATTAAATTTATATAAAGAGTTTAAAACATTAACTATAATTTATCAATAGTTGTCAATAGTTTATGTATGTATATAATTCACTTCAGGGGAGGCATTTTCCATAAAACGTTATTGTACATTGTGAAATGCGAGAGGAATGCAAATCAAAATACTTACAATAATCATCGACATAATATTTATTTATTGATTTATAATATACAGGTTGGTCCAAACCTTGACGTCAAAAAATTTTTTTTAGATGCCTCTCGTCGTAGGCTATCAGAATATACCCCATGTATATTAGCCGATTTTTCGTAGTTTTCGAGTTATGATTTTTGAAATTTTTAACCTTTGTTAAGTAGTTCCGGGTGAAGTAACAAATTTATTTAAAAAAAACTATTGAACATTTTTGATTTTTTTGTTTTTAGGGTTCCGTAGTCAACTAGGAACCCTTATAGTTTCGCCATGTCTGCCCGTCCGTCCGTCCGTCCGTCCGTCCGCGGATAATCTCAGTGACCGTTAGCACTAGAAAGCTGAAATTTGGTACCAATATGTATATCAATCACGCCGACAAAGTGGTAAAATAAAAAGTGGAACAAAATGTTTTATTAGGGTACCTCCCCTATACGTAAAGTGGGGGGTGATTTTTTTTTTCGTTTCAACCCTAACGTGTGATATATTGTTGGATAGGTATTTAAAAATGAATAGGGGTTTACTAAAATCATGTTTTGATAATGTAAATATTTTCGGAAATAATCGCTTCAGAAGTAAAAAAAAATGTGTCCCCCCCCCTCTAACTTTTGAACCATAACTTTTAAAAATATGAAAAAAATCTCGAAAGTAGAACTTTATAAAAACTTTCTAGGAAAATTATTTTGAACCTGATAGGTTGAATAGTTTTTGAAAAAAAAATACAAAATAATTTCTGAAGTAAGTTTGTAATTTAACCATATAAGCAGGTGTTTATTGTACCTGTAATTTCTACAAAATCACAATGAAATGACGTGCTTTCAAATAAAGTAAAAACGGTGAAAATCGGTTCACGCAATAAAGAATTATCCCATAAAAATCATCTTCCATACTATAAGCTCGCGCGCAATAGTTTACTTAATTTGCCGATAGATGTCGCTGTACGTGGAACGCTCATATCATATCCTACATGGCGGTGTTATTTTAACTCTTAAATGGGGACACTTACTGTGACGGACGGAAAACTACGGAACCCTACACTGAGCGTGGCCCGACACGCTCTTGGCCGGTTTTTTCTTTATGTATTATGACGTCAAGGTTTGGAGCAAAACTCGTGTGAAAACACTGAAAACACGAACAAAGGAGATCGTACATTTTTGTTAGGTGATCTGGCCCAGATTATTTAGGACCGTTTAGGAATGTTTTAAAAAATCGTCATAATTTCTAGATCAGGACGGTGGTAAAAATATTGCGAAATCTAATGGGAAAATTGAAAAATCATGCATTTCAAAACTTGAATCTGACAAGGACAATATTTGAAAGCGTGCTTGCCTATGATTTATATATTAATGTAAAAAAAAGTACCGATTTTTTAAAGATAATGTAACAAAAGCGGACTTAAAAACAAAACGGGAATCATGATGAAATAATAAAAAGTCATATTTTGATCGTATTTATAGTTCCTGTATTTTGGTAAACAAAGACGCCTGTCAAACCATCGTTGATACTATTAACTGAATATTCCTAACACCTATTGCGAAGGGATAAGGTTTACCACCGTTAAGTGCCGATACCACTAGTATCTGACATTGCAAAATTGAAAAAAAGTTGCGTTTCGTTATCGAAGGAGCATGATATTATGCCATTTATGAAACCCACTTTTAATATTCAAATCAAACTCCGATCAAAAATGCAAAAATACGCATTTTCAATCTTTAGGCGTATACAGTCGATTTCTAATTTAAACTTCCGTATTCGTAGGCTTAGATAGTATTTTAATATTACAATGTTCTAACTTACCGAACAGTATCAAAACACAGATTGTGTAACGGTAGCAGAGAGTTCTAAACCAGGAGAGGCCCTGAGTATCATTTCCCCTCTGTCAAAAGTATTGGCGGAAAATCTAGTACATCTATAAAAACTATTTCAATAATCGATGTCACGCCATTTTCGTCATCGCTGTCGATGGATAACAAGCTCCGTGAAAATGCCCTTATGCGCTGTTTTTGGATGTAAAAAAATGTTATATTTCATCTAGTTTACAAAAAGATGAAATACCATTTCAGATGTAAGTACAGTTTTACTTTATTTACCATTACTTTCGTAATAAAAGATTTAACCTAAATCGAAAATCAAGCTTCGTTTACAGGATCGATTCAAAGACAATCGTTTTCTTTCTGACGGGCAGTAACTATTTGACGTTTGACACTTCTCCATATTTAATGCGCTTAAGGATTGCTGTCTTCTATATTTTGTTTGAAAATACAATCAAAAATGATCCTTGGCTTTTTTGTTTGACATTTGCAAAAACTGCATCCAATAATGAACCATATGTTAACACTTGTACAGTCGACTATCTATTGCTCCATTTAGTGTTATGAAGTATAAAAATAATATGTCAAATATGTTTGGTGTTTTCAAGTCAAAGGTACATCTTTGTCGGTTGTCAATAAAGCGTTGCTGCCATAAAAATTCATTTAGAAATAAACTGTATTAACAACCGACAATGATGTACCTTTGACTTGAAAACTTCACATGCGTGCTACCTCGCCCCCCTCAGATTTTGGCAGACTTTTTTGTTTGGAAAGATGAGGCGAAGCGTACTCCATTTATAGAGCTTTATGAACGGTAGACATTGACAGTGTCAAACCAAAAAAACAATCCGTTTCAGGCCAGGGTGAAGTTAAACTTTATGTCAATGCCATAAGGACGTTAACGACTTGTCTTGCTGTATTTTAGTCGCGGAAAAATCAACATAATGTTAATTTATTTAGTATTTCTAATTCCCGTTTCATTTTTTTGTAATATTTTGTCTACTTTAGTAATAAAATGAGTCTTTCTTTTACATTGAAGTACAAACTGTGTACGGTTTATATCAGGTGGCCCAGAATTGACGATCTCCTTTTCACGTTTCTCACACGCTTTTCACAAAACTAAAATGCCTTATGTCTTGTTAACCAATCAAGTACCCGTTCTTTAAGCATATTTTTTTTGTGTTAACCTTAATTCCGCGAAGGTTTCATGCCATTTCACCAATACCGTGTTGCCGTGTTGTGAGTAGTCAAAATAAGTTTGACAATTAATGTTAATTGGGAAGTAGATACTCAAATAAAATAACGGAAGCCAGATCAGTAATATATTAATATTTATGCGTAACTTGTTAATCGCTTATAAGAAATATTGTCATTTTTGTTTTGGCTCCTGCACCAATACATGCCGCAAGCCTAGATAAAACTGATATTTTCATAACATGACAATTTCAACTTACGAGTTTGACATGACATTAGGGCACCACGATGATTATCTCCACCCCCTTTGGCACAACTGTTGTTCCAGGTTTTGAGCGGTGATTACAGTTCCTTACATATTATTCTTCCAAGACAATAAATACCTTTAATTATTTATCAATATTAGATTTTTGCTTATATTGAATGTTTTCTATAAGGACAAAAGTTTGTTTCTTTATTCATTTATCTCCATTTAATGTGTATTAACAAGTGTAGCATGCCGAAAGAATGCCAGCTACATCTCACGGCGTCCCTTGGGACTATCCGCGCGGTTAGTTTGTTTACCGGCCAAGTTGCGCGAGTCAGGGTAGATTAGATCGTGGTTCGTCTACTTATAGATTGGTGGCGCCGATATCAAAATATGATCACCATATCATGTGTCCTTTTTTATTTTGAAACAAGCTGACGACTAAGAAAAGAGGATATTCGCATCAATTTTAAATTCAAATTTTGTAGGAGTTTGGAATAGTTTTTGTTTTAGTCAAGAAGACAGGTAGATTGTGAACCTCGAGCTGTGCAGTTGTCATAATCCATTTTCGACATCCCATTTTTTTTAAATCTGAGTTTGATTTTTTTTTGGGCGTGATTGGAATTAGTATTTTGTGATATCCAACGCCAAGTGCGTGCGTGTACCGCGTCGGAGGGGCGTCAAGCGTTTGCGACCGGACCTGCGATACTGTCCAACGCAGATATTGGATATCGCCTGTCGGGGTTAGGATACAGCCGCCAGCCGCTTTCAAAGGACTTGAGCCCGCATTTTACGTGGCTCACCAGGTGAAACCGGCGTATCGCCCTGGAATACGGCCGCCAGTCGCCTCTAAAGGACTCGAGCCCGCATTGCGCGTGGCTCACCAGGTGAAACCGGAGTGTCGCTCTAGGATACGGCCGCCAGTCGCCTCCGAAGGACTTGAGCCCGCATTACGCGTGGTTCACCAGGTGAAAGCGGCGTGTCGCTCCGTGCAGTGTTCTAGAGTTTAATTGGGGACTTCGCATTTTATTTGCCGTGCTTTAGTTCTATATTGTTGTTACCATTCTTACATATCTGCGATACGCATTTTTAGATTAACCCTAAATCCCCAAAATTGTTATTGTGGGTTATCCCTAAGAGATAGACATATACCATTGCGGACTTTTTTGTTAAGGTGTACAATACTGTAGTACATTATTTTGATCTATCTCGTAGGATTCAGCCAGCATTTGCAATGTCAGCGAAAAAAATGAGTTTATCTACACTCACATTGTAAGTCTTCTAAAACGTGTTCAAAAATGGTAGGCAATGGCTAGCATTACCACAACCGATTTTACTATGATAAGCTTTTTATCTGTGGCAGTAACGTAATTTTAACTTTACATGCTCATATATTGATACGTTATGAGTTTCATATTCCGAACACCGAATTTGATAACATAATGTAAATCCTGTCCTCCTTCCCGACCAACGGCACGCGCCCGCGCGAGTTGGCCATGGCGGTGCAACGGCGGTCATTATATGGTTTCCTACACTTCATTTAGGATATACACCGTGGGCCCATAAAACTAGACAGATTTTAACAGTGTATTCCTGATCACATTTAGATACGAAAATGTTTTATAAACTTTTCTGGAATACGCCTAGTTTCAGAATTAATACCAATTTAAAAAAAATACTTTTTTTATTATAACTCATCACAAAACGCCTTTCTAATGGCGTTGTTGCCACTATTGGACATAGTTTACACGTCCTTATTGACAGATATCACAGTGACAAGGAAAACTTTGCAGTAACTAAATTTTTTCAAAAAAAAATGTACCAATTTGTTTTAGGCGATAATTTTATTAATAACATTTGCTTTTCATGTGCAATAAACATTCAAAAAATGGAAAAAAAAAACGAATAAAAAAAATTTTTTTTTGGTGAAATTGACCTAAAGTTACATAATATTTTTTCCTTCTTTTGGTCTTAGAAATTCGTGGTTAAGATCTGTTGGGTTATTCCAGCCCACGGTGTATAATATGAGTGTAGATAAAGCAGTGTATGCAACTGTACGTAATTAGGAATATGCATGATTTTTTTGGAAGACGTCATTCGATGCTATTTCCCTGTAGATTCAAATGTCTCTCATAAACCTACTATCTATGATAGCCCTGAAACGTCAAAAATGTGAAAATACGTTAGGCGTCTGCGCCGCGAGTCAAAACGCCCCATACAAAAAGTGTGCGGATTGTGACGTCACCGTTCACAAAGTTGCAGAAAACTGTTTGGAAGGAACAAGTTTTTGTAAAATTTTTGTAATTTTAGGCACGAAAAAATGCGTTTAGCTATATAGTTGTCGTACATTTTTTTTCTTGTTAGGACATAAGTAATCGAACTGAAGTTTCGAAAATACATTTGATGTATAAAAAAAAATGCCTAAAATTTTACGTTTTCAAACCGCAATATCTTTAACAAACTGTTACAAATTATTACGGATTTCCACTTATTTATATTAGTTTGGGGTTGTTGAACGTGTTTATGCAACAGATTCAATTAAATATTTTTCATGCATGTTCTCTATTAGGCCTTAAAACGTAACAGTTTCATAAACTACTATTATTTACGACATCACATTAGAAACCTAAAAAAATATCAGTGTTTCTCTACTACTATTTGTATTATGCATGTATTATACATTTAAACCTCTTGAATCACTCTATCTATTAAAAAAAACCGCATTAAAATCCGTTGCGTAGTTTTAAAGATCTAAATATACATAGGGACAGACAGCGGAAAGCGACTTTGTTTTATACTATGTAGTGATTTATATAACAGTAACCTAATATTGATCATATTATGATCTTATACTGTTAACTTGTACCTAGACACAGTAAAATTATGGTAAAGCGTCGGTATGGAACTCCGAATGCTGGTGATATAATAAAATTTCCTTTTAGTGTAGATTTTCCGTAATTTTATGTAGTGGAAAAGGCACGGCAGTCCGTGCCTCCAGATGTACTCCAACGTAGGTAGGCGGATGTGGTCCTTTTTAAGAGAGTCACACGGCTAATATAGAATGAATTATTAAGTATGTATGTGTAGTAGCAATAAGTCCACTAAAAGGCCTGTGTGTAAACCTCTCTCATCCTAATGTGATGTCCTACTCATGAATAGAAAATGTAATATTTTCGCACTAAGGTGTATTATGACCGTCTTCAAACCAAGATGAGTTACTTACACTTTTATTTTAGGGTTTCGTAGCTAACATAGATATAACGGAACTCTTATGGTTTAGTTATATCCGCGCGTCAGTTTCTCTATGTCGCAAAATAATATATTATGGAGCCGCGATAAGAATAGTATTAGATGTGACATATTGACCATACATTTATGTTAAAGTTAATATGGATAGACAGCTATTTAAATCATATTCTAATCACGATTTAGTATACTAAAGGATTATGATAGTATTACCTACTTAGACCAAATTCTATCAATATTGAACGCGTAATAAATAGTAGATTGTTAACCAACAGTTGAAAGTGACCCATTTCACCTGAGATATGGGTGATTTCACCCGAGTTAAACACTCTGCTTTTCATTTCAACTATGAGGAAAGTATAATACTACACGCACGTTTTATAAAACAGGTATATAAAGAATAATCTATAAAAATGTAAAGTAAAATTTGAACAATTTGAAAAAGACAAATTCAATGTTTTGCCGGTGTTCGGAGAGGAGGGCATCCGGGTGGGCACCGGCTCAATCCACACGCAGCTAATCATAACAATTAAAGAAAAAATACTTTCCACCCTAGGGATGAAAAAGCAATTTTCCACCCAAAGTTTGATTTTTTGCACTAGTATTTTTTACTTTTCCAGCTTGTATAACGCGCCATCCTTTAACGTCGGCCCGGCCGAACGATACTCGCGGATAGGACGAATCCATTATGCAAAAAGTATGGACTGTATGTGTTAACATAACCTCATAGTGACCAATTTTCGTTTTTTTCAATCAATGACATTCTCGGGGCTCGTAAAGAATGACACATTTCGCCATTTTATCGAAATGTACTATTTTCCAATTGTTCAATGTAACTGATAAATGTTTTCTTTGTTTTCCCCAAGCGTTAGTTTACTTTTCGTCAAGTCGTTAGTTTACTTTTCGTCAAGTACTCAGGTTTTAGAAGATTAGATATGAATTTGGACCCGGGTATGTCCTTAAACTACGTCCAAAAAAGAGGTATGGGTAGGGCACAGCACAGCGAATGTCATCTCGCTCTAATCTGGAGCAGAGCCGGACTGGGGAAGTATCTCCACCTTACAGAAAACCACAGTCAAATAGCACTAGACCCTACTCATAGTGTTGTGTTCCTGCTGGTGAGTAAGGTTGCCAAAGAGCTCAAAGAAGACCCAGTGTGTTGACGATGAGGGACCGTCATGTTCCTTTAGCCGTCAACATAGTGAATCCTCCCTTTTGTAAAGGGTCGACAACGCGCATGTGACACCTCTGGAGTTGCAGGCGTACATAGGCTACGTTAACTGCTTACCATCAGGCGGACCGTATACTTGTTTGCCACCGCCGTGGTATAAAAAAAAATAATGGTGTGTTCTACATATACGAGTATCACCCGACTATCTGAAGTTACCCAAATTGACTGTAACTATTATTTCCGACGCAGATCTATGACTTTGGAACTAACCTAATCTAAAGTTACTTACATAGTTAAACCGCAACGTTAGATACTGAGTAAGACATCCTATATATATTCAAGATTGATGACGCCAATGATTTCCTTTTAACACTTAAAACATAGTACTTTAGAAAATAATAATTTTACGACGAAATTCTGTTAAGCTTTAGCGAAGAACGGAATAGTGAGACTTAATTGCCATGTCTATCAAGGTAACTTAATAGAAATAAAAAATCCTTCTTTAATGTCTTCGTGTATTGATGTAAAATAACCAATCCTCAACCTAACTCCTTGTGGATATTTTGTGAACTATGTAGGTTTGGCCGTAAAAAAGTCTTCAATTCTTCATACACTTTCCGCACCAGGAACCCGCTAAGCGGGCTCTCTATGTGTAGCGAGATCCGCTACAAACGAGAAAACGCTAGAACCGGCTACGCACGTAACGCTTAACGAACACGGTATGGAAAGTGCTAATTGGAGTTATCTTCTTAAGCTAAATAAAGTTCTTAAGACATATTATAGGTACGATTATCGTACAAACACAAGCTAATGTCGTTCTCATTAACTGACAAATACTATAAAAAGTACAATATCTATTACAAAAATATCAGACATGCTTTCGTATCATCACTTAAAATAGGTTTTTTAAAAGCACCTTCGTAAACAAGAACTTCCGTTACATCCGTTCGTGAGTGCCATGGCAGTATCGCAATAGAAACACGTCCTCTGTTAAAACTTTCTTTTGTAGTTTATTCAATGTTCTTTTTATTCGATCCTAAATCGATCGCGCGGACAAGACGAGACTTAAGCACGCTACTCAACACATCTCCAGTTTAATATGTGTCCCGACGAGAAATGCGTCTTTAAGTGATTTAATAAATCCGCGGGTTTTTATTTTAGGTCTTGTGATTCGACATTGTATGATCTCCGGCCCTCGTAAATAGAGACGTTCGGGTGAAACAACATCGTGTCGGGGTTGGTTGGTCTGGCGACATGAAAGGTTCGTAGTACCAATAAAAATACGAACTTTTTTAGGTGTACGTTTTACGGTTTGTTTTACGTGCATCCGAAATAGTAGTCAATCTGGCAGATACAGAACGAATTAATTAACTTTTGTTTTGTTTATAAAATAATTTATAATGTAAATTTATAATATACCTATGCATTCTTCATTAAAAACACCATTAGTAATAATGGTGAATGACTGAATGTGTATTCAGTGCCACCCAGTGCTACGAGAGCCCGTAGCCCGTAGCCACGCATTCGTCGCATGTAGCTCGTAGTAGCTACGAACAGAGAACCCGACATCCTGGTAGTCGGCGCTGAGTGTGTTACAAACAAGTAAAAGTTAAACTAGAAATAAAATTGTAATATGACTCGTTCAATGATGCTTCGTCACGCTTGCTTAGCCGGAGTGCTACGCTACGAGCGCTACGCCAAGTTCCCCAAGAGCTACGCTGTGGGTGCATAACATAGTCAAGTTCCAGCAGTGTACTACTAACTGAGTTAGATTTCTTTAAGGTAGACTCTAATAGGAGTGTACTTTGCTTTAATTTTTCTCATTGAAATAGCAACATATTAGGTTTAAACTTTCACTTGTATGAAAATCAATACCTTTACCCGATTCCAATGCTCTTGAAGTCTGGACTATGTAATATTAAATTGAGTTAAACTAAAAATAAAATTGCATTACGACTGTCGCCGTTGAATGACGCTTCCCCGCGCTTAGTTAGCCGGAGTGCTACGCTACGAGCGCTACGCCGAATGCCTCAAGAGCTACGCCGTGGGTGCATAACATAGTCAAGTTCGAGCAAAGTATTAAAAACGTGCAGTCATATTCATAAAACTGAGTTTCATTTTGCGTCTTAACCGGCGGAACCGATATTGATAAAACATGGCCAAAATATCATGTCTCTTAGATAACCTGCTTTTAAACAAAAACAAAATCGCTATCTAAACGGTTCACCTGTTTAAAAAAGAGTGGCACAGACAGATTCACAGATACAGGGTCAAACTTACAATATAACACCCCTCTTCTCGCATCTGAGGTTAAATAGGATGGTTAGGCACAAACGATTATCAATTACATTTTAGATTTGACAAATGAATAATGCCACTAAGGTTTAGCGGCGTATTATTGTCCATAACCTATACATAATATAGATCTACCATTTAACTAAGGCGAACATGCCATGTAAACATGCCAATTTACACGCGATCATAACTTCGCCATTTAAAGTCATTTCGTTGTAACTATAACAACAAAGGAAAGCTTTTAACTAGCCTGACATGTTTGACCGCGTATTACCACAGGAACTTTAATAATGCACTAGGCGCATTGCCATGTGTCGGTAAGACTCTTATAAATTCGCGTGGTCTCTTGGAGCCCTCTCGGCCGCTTAAATTGACTACAAGAAGGCCGATTCAGTGTCTGACTCATAGCTGGGGAGAATACACAGTAACAGTTATGAATAAATAAATAATTAGATATTTACATACCTAGTCCATATCCAAAGGCATTACCAAAAACAAACCTACTTACTATATACAGTATGTAGATGTAAACCCACTCCCATCGAGATTAAACCCAGGCAACAACCAACAAAGGCAACCAAGGCAGGCAACTAACTAAAAAACTTACTCGTCAAATATCATTTTGAAATGTAAATACAGTGTAGGTGCTTACATTCTTGAATAAGACGGTATCAAAAATACAGGTAGACATGTTCGAGCGTCTTAAATAGAAGCTAGGTCACACATTGCAGATGCAGATATTCAAGTTTTGTCCCAGCATCTGCGAACATGAGACAGATGAAAAGAGCTATTCACATGCAACAGAGGCGCCCTAGATCTTACGACAAAAATAACGACCTCATTGAGAAGATACAATACAATACAAATACTCTTTATTGAGCACCTCAAAAAGAAAACCAGTACAGAAAATGCATAAAGTCAGAATAGAGGTAAACAACAGGCGGTCTTATCGCTAAAAAACGATTTCTCCCAGACAACCTTTAGGTAGGTTTAGGTTTAGAAGATAATGAGTGTTGTGCTTTTGTAAAAAATACTTGTACGAAAAAAACTTATGTTGTTAGCAAGTTAAATAAGTTATAATCAGAGATCGGATGGATCGAAATCCCGAAACCGTCATACATTGACGCTCATCAGTCCGGTATTTGGTTATAATACTTACATTTGTAATGATCATTTGGTGAATGAATTTGAAATATAATTTGATATTTGATTACATAGACAATGAATATAACATTACATTACAATCGGCATCTCAAGTATTAATCAGCACCTTGACACGAAAAGAAGAATATACAATTCATTAATTAAATAATCTTTGGAGATCTACAAGTTTTACCCTCAATAAATTGCTACTTCAGGCTGTAATGGTAATTAAAATTATTATAAATTAAATCTTCTACATTTGCTAGGTCGTCCAGTGTTAAAAATCAAACCGTAGTCTACTGCTACTACTAACGAATTCGATATATTTAAGGTAGACGACATACACTCAGATAGGAGTGTACTTTGGTTTGATTGTTCTCATTTAAATAGTTATAAAAATGTTATGTTTAGACTTTCACTTTTATGAAAATCAAAACCTCTACTCAATTCCACTGCTCTTGAAGTCTGGTGTATATAATTTTACTCACTATAATATTGCCAGAGGAGAACCATAATTAGAGCCCGTTGATGGAAGCGGCGAAGTTCGCGCCTTCACCTCCGGAAGCGGTCGGCGCGCGGCGCGAGGGAATACAAATGAAATAACTCACCTAATACCTAATTACTAGAATTACTTCTGATGAAGAAATTACATATCGGTTTACAAAGCTGGCTAGTATGAAATGTGGACTGTGGCGGAATTGTTATTCAACTTTTAGTTTAATGATTTATTTACATTATGGGGATCCAACACCTATCAAAACAAAATAGAACTAATTAATAAGAGATGGAAAGCAATTACATGCAGGATCACACTTACAGCTACAAACTATTTTATTAGCTAACTATGTTATGTTAATTACTACTACTATTTTATTAGCTAACTATGTTATGTTAATTACTACTATTTTATGTTAACTATTATTTTATTATCTTTGTTTAATAGCAAATATTAGCAGCAAGCAGCAATCAGATTTAACAAATGTATAAATCGAAAGCTATATTAACATGATTAAAGAGAAACTCATTATATGATCTCGCTGCCCTTTTCTTTATGTTGTCATCGCATAACTGGCGCAAAAGATAGCGGTCGAGAAGTCTAGATAGTTTGTCTAAGACGATACCTAGTTCAGTAAGCAATACTAGGTAACACTAGCCAAGCAGTCTCGAGATTAAGTATGTATCATCAATATAGAAACTTGCTTAAACTTTTCAATGTTTGTCTTTTGTATTCCCTTTACATGAGGTAGCACACCTGAAGCGGATTACACATTTCTTAGTTTAAACACTGCTGGGAAAACAAAAACCGTTCTATTCTTTTGCATGTATTCCAACTTTCTCAGTAAAACTATTCTTAATATAAAAAGTGTCGAATATCAAAAGCATTTACGTTACGTATACATATTATTTTCAGACCATTACGCCAAAAATGTGTTTTCTTCCCAAGAAAGCTTTTTTACGCGTCTCGCGTTTATTCTAAATCTAGTACGGTAACTTCACACCATTTGGCTTAAGATTTGCGTAAGCGCATAACACGACACAAATGCTACATGCATGTTTGCAGCCCTACAACTACACCTAAACTATCAAGACAAGTACCTAGTTGGTTACTAAGTTCTGTTATGCTAGGGCTACACTAACGGGAAACGCAGTTGATTATCGCGCGCGTTAACGGAGAGAAGCACTATATTGTTTGCACATGAACGAGCGAGATGAAACACGATGATCAACGGCGTTTCCCTGTAGTGTGGCCCCAGCATTACTAGAGTTTTCACTAAATAAATATAAATAGGTAGCAATATTTTTATTATTCGTGTAGTTATATAATTTAAAAGCTTTTTAGGGTTCCGTAGCCAAAATTGCAAAAACTGAACCCTTATAGTTTCGTCATGTCCGTCTGTCCGTCCGTATATCACAGCCATTTTACTCGGAAACTATAAGACGTATCTTAATAAAATTTAGGGATAAGGTGTATTTTGCATGCCGCTATTTAGTTATATAGTAAAATTTTAGAAAAATATTTTTTTTGTTGAAGCGCTCCATACATGCAACTACTTTTTTTATGTTGTACATCAATAGATAGGTCTTTAAAAATAACATTGAGGTTTCTTTGAACATTTTGTGATTAAGTAAATAATCGCTTCGAAAGTCAGCAGAACCACAGATTATATAATAGTTCTTACGAAGCAGAACTGTAACTTTTGAACCGTAAATCCAAAAAATATGAAAAAAATTGAGAAGATACGCCTTATTACATATTTTCTACGAAAATTGTTTTGAACATTATCGGTTCAGCCATTTTTGAGTTATCTCCAAAAACTTCTTCCGTAGGCATCAGATACGACCTTTTGGTATTAGTATGGTTCTTATACCATTGAAGGTACGGAACCCTCCATTATGCGTGGTCCGACACGCACTTAGCCGGTTTTTAGGGTTCCGTAGCCAAATGGCAAAAAACGGAACCCTTATGGATTCGTCATGTCTGTCTGTCTGTCTGTCCGTCCGTATGTCACAGGCATTTTACTCGGAAACTATACGACGTATCTGAATAAAATTTACACATAAGGTGTATTTTGTATGCAGCTACTTAGTTATGTAGTTAAATTTGAAAAAAAATATATTTTTAGGGGGGCGCTCCATACAGGTAACTAAATTTAAAAAAAAAATTATAACCAAATATCAACATGTGACACATCAATCGATAGGTCTTTCAAAATAACATTGAGGTTTCTTTGACTATTTTGTGATTAAGTGAATATTTTCTGAAATAATCGCTTCGAAAGTCAGAAAAGTTGTGTAGCCCCCCCCGTAACTTTTGAACCGTAAGTTCAAAAAATATGAAAAAAATTAATCTGATGCGCCTTATCATATACTTTCTACGAAAATTGTTTTGAACATTATCGGTTCAGCCATTTTTGAGTTATCTCCAAAAAACTTCTTCCATAGGCTTCAGATACGACCTTTTGGTATTAGTTTGGTTCTTATTCCATTGAAGGTACGGAACCCTCCTATGCGTGGTCCGACACGCACTTGGCCGGTTTTTTTTAATAGTCATTAGATTACAATATATTGAAATTAAAATTATTGTCATAGTTTTTCAGAATTTTATATAATACTCTGAAAAAGGCGTAAAAAATACGTCAAAATTACGCTTCTTGTTCATGTTCATGTTGTTTTACATCCTATTTATTTTTAACCATGTTTAAGACTCATCCGTCTTGCACAATTCGATAGCTATATTCTTTAGCCTCAATTTGATATATTGTATAAATACTAGACTACACGTTGCAAGCCTGCTACAAGCAGTCTAAATCCTATGCCTTTTATGCAAACCTTAAAAATATGCAATGTTATAAATAGGAATATCTGTAGCATAAACTCGCAAGAACACTAAATAGTGGTTACAAAATTGCCTCTTATAAACAAATTTCATACAAACAAGCATTTCATTGATGCACAAGGATTTCAAAAAAAAAACCCTATTGATTTGTATATTATCATACCATATTGTGTTCATTAGAAATTAAGCTATTAAATAATTACATACATGTAATTTTTATTCTATATTTTATCAGTCAGAAACAAGGCAACTAACTTAGTAACCAACTAGGTAATGGCGTCCGACAGCACACCCTGTGATATTTCGTTCCGAATTTGTTTCGATCGGTCTGCCTCAACGCGTTAATACATGGAATTCCACTTTTATGCGCGCAGTAAATGGGTTTCAGGTGTTCACACTTTGTTTTCTAAATTTTCACTTTTACACACTCCAAGGCCAAGTTCGCGAATTTAAATACTTTTGTCAAGTGCAGGTATTAGTTATTGGACCCTGGGTATGTCCTTAAACTACGTCCGGACTTGGGTATGTCCTTAAACTACGCCAAAAAGAGAGGTATGGGCACTGCGAATGGCATCTCGCTAAGTGTGGTAGGGCACGTTCAGCGAATATCATCTCGCTCAAATCTGGAGCAGAACCCGACTGGGGAAGTACCTCCACCTTACAGAAAACCACAGCCAAATAGCACTAGACCCTACTCATAGTGTTGTGTTCCTGCTGGTGAGTAAGGTTGCCAAAGAGCTCAAAGAGGACCCAGAGTGTTGACGATGAGGGACCTTCTTGTTCCTTTAGCCGTCAACACAGTGAATCCTCCTTTTTGTAAAGGGTCGGCAACGTGCATGTGACTCCTTTAGAGTTGCAGGCGTCCATAGGTTACGGTAGCTGCTTACCATCAGGCGGGCCGCATGCTTGTTTGCCACCGTCGTGGTATAAAAATAAAATAGGTATTTGGTAACTATAAATAAAACTACATCTGCTCAGAAATCATACTCGTACGTGATGTGTTAGGCTCCGTGTCTCTTTGTTGACATAAGGCAAACGTGCTAGTGCTCGACACGCTAATGCCCACTAGTTGACGCCCTGCTGTGATCTTTATTTCGAATGCCATAAGCTTAAATATGATATGAGCATTCGGACATTTACCATACCTATTTAACAGTGTATCTGTAAATAAATCTTTTTTACCAGAAAATTATTAAACAAATGCAAAACAATTCAAAGTGGGTGCAGTTTGCGCGTTACCGCACCGGCGATCAAAGCACGCAAACGTTCGTACACAAAACCACCACAAGCTGGTATTTGAGGTGTAATAAGCCGTCTAGCGCCAGAGTTGTGGTTATGATGGCCATGCACTAATTAATGCGGATTTATGGGCCGCCCTGCGTCGCTGCAATAAGTTTCGGGCTATACTTATACTGTAGTCGGTCTAAGCCTAGAGTGCCAAGCCACGCGTTTATTCAACCCTGATATAACGGCTTAAAAGTACTTTATCTGAACTTTTCAAATATCCCGCAGCAGCTTAAATTTTCGCTGGTTTCTGCAGAATTTCAGCAGCGATTTTATATTAATCCGATTACCGCACTATAGATAAGTAGCAAGCTTTTACTAAACATAAATAGCAATTCTAATAAAACGGTACTAACTGCCGGCCAGTCCAGCCACAAATTGATGGAAACTTCAGAACTTTTTAATTGACATTCCACCTGCCGTGCAAGACATTCAAGTATTGCCTGTTACCTACTGAGATAGTGTACGTACCCAGTCAAGTATACATTCAGCTATTTCTGAGGTCGATTGTATGACACAAACTTTCAACTGAAGTTTCCTTACTATTGACTCCTTGTCGACAACTAGTTATCTTATTGCAGAGATCTGCGTCAAGCCATACTTCAACGACGTAGTTTCAAAAAACTGTACAAGACTGCAACATGGACCAAATAATACGTGGACAGACAATTCGCATTCCCATAATTCAGGCAAACGCAATAGCACCATTTTTCGTATCACATAAGAGTTCAAACTAAGTAGCCGATTGAGCGGCGTCAACCGAATGCGCGATCGGCGAGGCGTTCATGGTAATCAAATGGGAGTGATCAGAGTGAACGCTGCTCTAATCCCTTGGAAGCATGACGCAGGCCGCGGCGCTTGTCACGTCGGTTGGTCGCCGCCGAGGCCGTACTGTAAGGCAGTTCCATGCGTTTTGTTCTTTCTTCGGTTTTCAGTTTGATTCAGCATGTCCGAAACACAAAGAACTCTCAGCATTGTCAACTAGTATATAGCCAGTTTCCTTGTTGCAGATATCTGCTTCCAGCCGTTCTTCAACTTCGTGGACATGCGCGCTCTGCTAGAAAACTTCTGCGTGTACCATATCAATGCGCCCGGACAGGAGGAGGGCGCGCAGAGCTTGCCGGAGGAGTGAGTACATTCTTTATCTATAAATCGCTATCAAAACCTGTGGAAACTTACATAATATTTATTCAGTAAACGTGCAATGAAATACTGTCGTTATGTTTGTTGCTTATGTACATATGTACCGTCTCAAGCAACTTCAGGTTTGATCTGCAAAGCAACTTGATTTTTTTTGCAAAGGCAAACATTAACACATTTAACGCAATACCCTTGTTACAGTAAATCTATGTGTAGGATTTTTTGATAACGTATAAAATAACACCGAATGGAGGTGGAAATAGCAAGACATCGTTAATAAGATTAAACCTTAGATACATCATTTGAGTTTAATAACAAAAACAAAACTTTATTGTAACACTAATTTATTTGAATACTGGTAAATACTCAAATTAATTAATGCAAACGTGAGCTGCAAGCGAAACTACTCCCATAGTTCTGATCAAATAGAAAATTCCCGTTGTTATGCCATTTGGACTATTAAAAGCGCTATAAAAGAAATATTTCCTAGCTTAATCGTAACGTTTATAAAGCACGTACCTTTGTATTGGTTTTCGATTATCCCAAGATCTCTAATGTTAAATTTCCTCTCTGATCAAAATCTGACTGCCTCCTATACCTAGGTAAACTACCTTACTAAACATATGAGTAGGTACGAGTGCATAAAACTTGAGAAGCGCCCTTTAAGAAGAGGCCTTGCGCGTTGGAGGGTCTGCCATCTTTTATGGTCTAAATCGAAAATTAAAACTATTCCACCCCAATAGACAGTGCTCCAACATTTGACTCGCGTGCCCTTGCACGTTGTAGGTCCTGCCATCTAGTGGACTAGTTTGACTAATTTGATCTGTCATTTGCAGTGATCGGAATTGGTAGTGCCATTTCGCGGGACTTCGGTGCGTAAGCTTATTATGGATATAACCCCAGGATTTGAACTGAAAATTTTAAAGCTTGTGTTTGGTTTAAAAAATGTTTTAAAGAACTGCGGGCCTAACATATGAAAAATGTGGTTTCAGTTAAATGCCCTAAAATTTTGATATATTATAGATTTAAATGCCCTGAACAAAAGTCTCTATAGGTGCTTTGACATAGGTGATTGACAGTAGAAAATATTGATAAAAATATGGTTTGCTACTATAATTTCAAAGAAAGTAAAGGAATAAAAGATGTTAACTAAATAACTAATAATTTAATAATGTTCATTTATTTATTTCAATATCCATTCTCCTAGAAACTAAGAATTCCCAAGGAGGGTTGATGTCAGGCAGGCGGCCGATCGTAAAATGTATGCCAAATCTTATACACCATGGGCACGACAGATGATAGTATATACGACAATGCTAGGGCGTACCCTGCAGGCGACGCGCAGGCGCAGCACCCGGCGGCTGCTAGAAATAGACGAGGGTTGCTGCACCAAGGACGGGGGCAGCGTAAGAAGCTAGTCCGGGAAGTAAGAATGAGGATAGAAAGTTGGAATATAGGTACGATGACTGGAAGAGGAAGGGAGTTAGCGGATGTTTTAGAAAAGAGGCGGATAAACGTAGCTTGACTGCAGGAGACGAAGTGGAAGGGACAGAAAGCAAGAGAAATAGGGGCGGATTATAAGTTTTATTATTGTGGAAGCGATGATAAAAGGAATGGCGTGGGTGTAGTGTTAGACAAGGTGATGGATGTAAAGAGAGTGAATGATAGAGTGATTGTCGTTAAATTGTTGATTGAAAATTTGATGTTTAATGTAGTTAGTGTGTATGCACCGCAGAGTGGATGTGATGATAATCTGAAGGAAAAATTTTGGGAGGATTTTGATGCTGTGATAACGGCAATACCAGAATGTAAGGAGATTTACATTGGAGGCGATTTTAATGGACATTTGGGAAGAATGAGTGACGGATATGAAAGGGTACATGGGGGTTACGGTTACGGAATCAGTAACCAAGAGGGAGAAGCTCTCCTGGAAGCGGCTTTAGCCTTCGACTTAGACATAGTAAACACCTGGTACCAAAAGAGAGAACAACATCTTATCTCATACCGTAGTGGCCAATATTCTACGCAGATAGATTATTTTCTGATAAAAAGGAGCAAAATTAATTCGGCTAGACTGCAAAATAATACCTGAGAGAGTAATAATAAGTGAGAGTTTAGTTTCCCAGCATAGGTTACTGATTCTAGATTTGTGCCTTAAAGTAAAACGTTTGCCAAGGAAATCTAAGCCTCCGCCTAGAACGAAATGGAATAGACTGAGTGACAGGGAGTTAGCTGAAGAATTCCGAAAAAGGGCAGTCGATAAGATGATAGAAATGAGTGATATGTCGGAGATTAGAGTGAATGATTGCTGGAATAAGATGGCAGTGTGTATAAGGAATAAAGTGAGGGATGTCTTTGGAGAAACAAAAGGGAAAGGGAAGATTGATAAGGATACATGGTGGTGGAACGAAGACTTGCGATTGATTTTGAAAGAAAAGAAGAATGCTTTTAAAGAATGGAAAAGTTTGGAATACGGAAATAAAAGAGATCAAGGAAGTAAGAAGTCAGCTTATCTAACCAGTAAGAAGAAGGCAAGGAAAGCAGTTGCATTCGCAAGGGCCAAAGTACAGGATAAGCTGTACGATTATAGCTCGAGAGCGGGAGAGGAATGCAAGAGATGTAAATTACATGAAATGTATGAGAGACGACGCGGGAAAGATTTTGACGGATGACGTAAAGATAAAAGAACGCTGGAAGAGCTATTTTAATAAACTTATGAATGAGGAAAATGACTGGAACGGAGTGATAGAAAATGCTAGGAGTAACTTTGGCATGGTCAAAGAGGTGACTGTAGCGGAAGTGAAGAGTGCAGTACAGAGTATAAAAGAGGCGATCCCTGATGAGTGGTGCACAACAGTTCACTGGTGCCCGTTTTTAAGAATAAGGGTGGTACAGGATTGCAACAACTATCGAGGAATAAAGCTCCTGTCGCATAGTATGAAGATATGGGAAAAAGTGATAGCGGGACGAATGAGAGAGGAAAGTGAGGTAACACAGAATCAATTTGGGTTTATGCCGGGCCGGGGAACCACGGATGCCATATTTGCGCTTCGCCAGCTGAGCGAGAAGCCTGTACGCTTGCGCAAAAGAATTTGCACATGGTGTTTGTGGACCTGGAAAAGGCATACGATACGGTTCCCCGTAAGGTTCTGTGGTGGTCTATGAGAGAAAAAGGGCTGCCGAAGAAGTATGTGCGGCTTGTTCAGGCGATGTATGATAGAGCTAGTACGAACGTCCGGTCTGAAGCTGGAATCACCGACAATTTCAATGTGGCTGTAAGTTTACACCAGGGATCGGCTTTGAGCCCTTATTTATTCCTCCTGGTTATGGATGCTCTGACATCGTGCATATACAGGAGGAAGCACCCTGGTGTATGCTGTTTGCTGATGACATTGTGATTGTAGGAGAAAATGCACTTGAGGTCCAGAGCAGGCTGGGAAAATGGCAATAAAAGTTGGAAAGTGTTGGACTGAAAATAAGTAGAACCAAAACTGAACACATGTTCTGTGACTTTGGTGGTCTATCCAGCTTTTCCCCCATTGCCTTATATGGTGTATTCCTACCAGTTTGCTCCGAATTCCGGTACCTTGGGTCATTAATGCAAGGCGACGGCAACATCGACCGTGATGTAAGGAATAGGATAAATGCGGGATGGATGAAATGGCGGCAGGTCTCTGGAGTAACGTGCGATCCGCGCATGCCCTTTAAACTTAAGGGCAAAATATACAAAACGATCGTGAGGCCTGTCTTAATGTATGGATCAGAATGCTGGGCGACGAAAGTGACAGACGAAAGAAGAATGCATGCTGCGGAAATGAGAATGCTGAGATGGATGTGTGGAGTGACAAGTAAGGATCGGATTAAGAATGAGTATATAAGGGGAAGCTTGAAAGTAGCACCAATAACAGAGAAAGTGAAGGGTGGTCGGTTAGCATGGTTCGGGCATGTCATGAGGAGGGATGAATGTAATATAGGCAAAAGAATGTTAGATATGAAAGTGGATGGGCGAAGAGCTATGGGTAGGCCAAGAAAACGATGGATGGATTGTGTAAACGAGGACATGAGGAAGAAAGGAGTGAGTGAGGAGATGACGGGAGATAGAGGAGAATGGAAGAAGAAGACATGTTGTGCTGACCCCACATAACGTGGGAGAAGGGTAGGGAGAAGAAGAAATTTAATTATGTTCATTTAATATAGTGATGTTGATGTTTTATTGTATTATTGTTAATTGTAACTGTTAATCGAAAGTAATTTTAAATGAATGATGTATTTATAATGACAAAAAAATTTTACTTTTGCGTTTTGAAGAAAAATTTCTATGAGAAATACGAGTCTTATCCATGTTCTGTACAATGTTTAAGGTCCTTCACCCGAAATGGCACTACCTATTCCGATCACTGGTCATTTGCACTTCGCGTCAATAAACAGGGGCGTCCTGTGCTGCTCTCTTCAGTTCACGCACCTTCCCTTACTATACTATGTACTATGTACTATAGACCAAAGAGTATTTATTTAGCTAATCTCTGGCCCCTTATAGACTAGAAATAAACGTCATTTTATATGGAAACCAGTATATTTGACTAATAATTGTCTTAGCTGTCAGGTATCTGTGTGCTTATACCGTCGGTCGATACTTTTATAGATATTTTGATGAGAGAATCTGAATAATCATTATAATCAATCAGCAGTAATATTACGTAGGAACTAACTGTAACAATGGCTTGTACAAATGTAATAATGCGTATTTTTGGATTATTTGTCATGATATATCTACTTCATCCACTTACATAAAGTTATTTTATTACTTAGAAACTGATAAATCACTGATAGACAACCCTCAGTTCAAACCGAAAATAAAACCTAGAAATATGACACGAGTTTCATAGAATTCGCCTCTGAATCGTACTTGCCGCCAATCAATGTTTTACATCACTATTGCCTCCTTTGTACTGCATTTTTGAATGAATATTAATATTATTATTAATTTATCTAATTGTAAAATTTGTGCTTGTAACTGTATGAGGTGTGCAATAAAGAGTATTTATTATTATTATTATTATTATTATTATTATTCTAGTTAGTTATTTTTGGTAAAATACGCTTGTATATGTTACTATTCCGTATTTTCTTTAGTAATCGCACTAATTTATGGCACAAAATGGTGTTTCGAACCCATTTTATGATAGTGTTAACTCCGCAAATCTCAAATTGACACTGACGCTAACGGGGCGCAAAGCGCAAGAGTGATGGAAGCTTCTTAGGTCAAACATCTTGTCTAGTCCTACCGCTCAACCATGCTCATTGCTGATCTGTGCTGTATACCTAATATTTAACTTATCTTTTTAGGCTATTATAGTACAAGGAATTCGCACCTACTCGTAATAATTTAATGAATATAATAATAAAAAACATGAATAGAAATATCACGTAGATTCCTTTTATTTTTGTATTTTATTCACACGAGGACATTAAACTTCGTTTATTTATGAAAATTGAAGCAGAGCCTCACACGAGGTATGAGCGACTTTTACGTTACACGTCTAAGGATTACTGCCACTGGCTGATAATTTAATTAGGGTCTTTAATCCTCTTTCTGGAATAAGAAGTTTAATACGTGGTAATTTGTTTGTACAATACGTGGCATAGCATTCTGTAGATAGGATTCCCATGATTGAAATCTAATAAAAAATTAAGGCTACAGTATATTTTTAAGAAATTCAAATTTGGGAGATTACTACGATTACAGGTAAAAAATACATTGATGGGAACATGTTAAATGCTAGTAACTGCTTGCTACCCATTTTTAACCCCCGACGCAAAAAGAGAGGGGTGTTATAAGTTTAACGTGTCTGTCTGTGTATCTGTCTGTGGTATCGTAGCTCCCAAACGGATTAACTGATTTTCGTTTAGTTTTTTTGTATCATAGATAATTTTATCCCGAGTGTTCTTAGCCATGTTTCATGAAAATCTGTTCAGCCGTTTGAAGATCATCAGCTCTTTTCTAGTTGATGACGGGATCTGACTAACTTCCATATGTCCTATCGATTCGAAATGTGGTAGTACCGTGTTACTTCAATGATATTGAAAGTTAAAAAAATATAGTAACCAACTCTGCCAACTCTGTCTCTCGAGATGTAGGTAATACCTACTTTAAAAAGGACAAAATAAAAATAAAATTTAAAATTTAAAAACCCCGACACAAAAAATAAACTCTAAAAACTAACAAATAATATTTTGAACCTACTACAATTATTATCGTCACATATATTATGTAAGTTCAAATATTTATATTTTCCAAGCGTCGTCGCGTTGTTGGACCGCTAAGTGAGAAAAACAGGTGTAGTATTTTTCCAACACTGATATTTCTCACTTAGCGGTTAAAGTAGGTATTACTTACATCTTAAGAGACAGAGTTGACCTTACCATACTTTTTTAACTTTCAATATTATTGAAGTAACACGGTTCTAAATTTCGAATCGATCAGACATAAGGAAGTTAGTCAGATGCCCTTATCAACTAGAAAAGAGCTGATGATCTTCAAACGGCTGAACAGATTTTCATGAAACATGGCTATAAGAACACTTGGGATAAAATTATCTCAGACAAAAAAAAACTAAACGAAGATTGGTTCATCCGTTTGGGAGCTACGATACCACAGACAAATACACAGACAGACACGTTAAACTTATAACCATTTTTGTAGCTCTTTTTCGAATTTTTTTTTTTTTATATCATGCATACATAAGAGCTAATTAGATGTTGAAAGTGAGTTTTTGTGAGTTATGTTGTGTGAGTTTATGCGAAATTCTCCACCATCACGAAACTCTCAACTAAATACGATATTCCCCAATAAAACTAGCTAAGTGCTTTCAAGACGCACTTCCCTACTACGTGACCATCCACTCGCGGTTCCAGTCACAGATAAACGCGACGTAAAGTTTACTTTATATCACTTACTTTAAGTCCCTTAGGTTAACAGGAAATATTCCACTTTACGACGACGGGCTTCCGAGAGCTTTTAATATGAACACCATTAAAAAGACATAGGTATATTTATTTTAAAAATAGACGGGATGTTTTGGACCCATTCTGTAAAGATCGGTCGAAAATTTCAACCAGCAGGGTCGAATAGAGAAACAGAGGCTGCCTTTGTCTAACAATGGCTAATTTAAAGAATATGAATAAGGAGTCATCGTATTCTGTTCTATAATTGTAAAATAACCAGATGCTGACTAATCGAGGGTATATCCCGTTGCGAAAATCTAATTTAATTATGAAAATAAAAAGACAATGTCTGTAATACTGTTATTATTATTATATGGAGCCTGTCGTGTTCCACTGCTGGGCAAAGGCCTCCCCCAAATCTTTCCACCGATCCCTATGCTGTGCTGTGCCTGACCACTCCTTCAAAAAGGAGTCTAGTTCATCCCGCCATCGCCTGCGGGGTTTGCCGCATCCCCGATTTGAGTTTTCGGGCTCCCACTGTGTAGTGATTTTGCCCCACAACTCATTCGGCATCCGGCAGACGTGGCCAGCCCAGTCCCACTTTAATTTCGCCGCTTTCCGAGCTACATCGGATAAACTTGACATCGGATAAGCATAAACTTACATTATTCAAGTATGAGTATGAATTTTTTCTAATCTGAAAAGAAAGAAAGCTATGGATAGGGAAGAATGGAACCCTTTAGAGGAGGCCTATGTCGGATGGCAAGACAACTTCTGAACTTAAAGATACATATACTCATTTACATTAATGGAAAAAAAAAATATTAATGGAAAATAATAAATAAATCATTGGATCTTTATATTTATAAGTGTCAAATAGAGGCTGTAATAATAATAATGTATTTTATTGTGCTTAGTAGGTAGGCTTACGCAAGCTATGTAAATACATAACCTACAAAAATGTCACCGTAATGATTATTATAGAAAGTTATACTTTGTCATTAACGATTCAGCCCGCGTACTAAGCGGACGGGAAGATTCGGTCTTAATTTCAGGAGGCCTCTCGTTATACTATTGAATACCTACTAAAAACCCTAAAAACTGGCACTAACTTTAGCTACATACCTTCAAACAACGTGTCTTGTTGCAACTCAGTTTGATCAATTTTGATAATCGGTCTGAAATACGAAAGTTTTGGTTGTTTCAGATGGCATAGCAATAAGTTGCTTTATCTCTTTTTTCAGTCAAATATTTTTATATCGAAGCATCCACAATTTCCATTGGACAATATGAATAGATTCTGGCTACGCTATCTTGGCCCTGAGATTTGTTTATTTTTTTTTAAATAGCAACTGTTTTTTGAATGTCAAGTGTGTCAGTGGTTTGTTATTTGATGTGACATCTAGCAAAATATTACGATTTTATTATTGTTTTCATATAAATCCTTGACGAAATTAAAAGGAATCGCGTCAGCTACTTATTATTTTATGATTCAGGTAGTATGAAGAAAAATCAGACGAGTAGAAAGTGATTATGATACAAAATTAACGAACTTAAGAAAGGCATCAGATATCGTACACTCTGTGATAATTCTGATATTTGATAAAATGCAATATAAAGTAAAAATTCCAGAATGTACTTTTTCGACTTATTTTCATTTTCTGAAGCAACTAATATGGAGCTATAAAAAAAAAGTAAGAAAAAATATTAATTGTTCAAGTATCATTATTGCTTTTCACCTTATACACTGTATTGCAATACTCAATTTTTTTGCCGCGTTTTTTCAAGGACAAGCTAGCGTAGCCAGAGTGTAATTAAATGATAAACATATAACATTAAATTAAGACATAAAATTTTAGTTAGGTTTGTTATTTGTCTTACACGGCAGGTTTAGTCACTGACATGGTATGATTTAATCATGGGTTTAATTAGCTAAGCAAAACAAAGAAGAAACAATTTTGGTGTATTCAATATGCTCATATATGTTTTGTAGTTTTAACCGCAAAACAGACACAGTGCATGTTTAAATTGTCATGAACGGTTGGCGACACCTACATACCTTTACTTATTCAATCTGTTACCTTCAATGCAATTCGACACAGCCATTATCGAGCCGCTGTAGCATAGACAATGCAACCCATAATGACATTCGTTCATCAACTGGATGGATTGTATAATCAATCAGCCCCAAGCTCAAAGCAAGTATCTCTAGAGTTGAAACACGCGTTTTCCCGAGAAGGGCTGTATACACGCAACGCGACTAATTTTAAAACACGTTTCAAGACTGCTGTTATCATACCGTAACTAGCCTACATAATTTAGTCGGTTTCTTTGTTGCCCTTCAAAAAGCGCTGGAGGATAACAAACGTTTGTATTGTACTTAGGGCTTTTTGGAAGTAAGCAATAATTACAATATGAGACTATGACAAGGATTAACGATAAAAGCGCCTCTGTCATACCTATTCAAAGTTTAGTAAGACCTTCCCGTTCAATCTTCGTATTATTATTACCATGACAGGTCTATAGGTGTAAGTCTATAATCCCACATGTCGAGCTTTTTGCCCGATCCATTCTATTATTTGGTAATTTGGAAAATACGAAGAATAGATTTGGTAGATAATAAATTACATAAAATACTTAATAAAAAACGTGCTGATTTTGTGTAATAAAAACTCAATACATTAGTGTGTATAAAATATTTTTTTCTTTGATTATTTACTCCAATTAGCGACGTATTATTCAACGTCAAATATTTTATTTTTGCAAACAATGCCGGCTGCAATGCGCCGGTTTCCCGGCGTGAACAGCGCTATTTTCGCCCGATCTAGGTCTCAGGCCCGAGTTCTGAAAGGCTGGAAAAAGGTTCTTTACCTAACAAAGGAAAGGTTATGATAAGTTAGACAAAAGACAGCGTTGGCGCAAGTTTTATACTTGAATTATCTTAGTAGTATTTCACTCTAGAGACAGCCGCCGATGTTTTTCCTAAAAGGTGATCGGTTACAGACAACCTTTTCCAGGCAATCAATCGTCTAACTAATAAAAGACATGATACAAATGCGCAACGCGTCATCAAACAGAAAATCTACTTTCACTTACAATAGGAAACAAAGCAGTCCCTTGAGAGTACAGGCCAAAACATATTTTATATATTCTCCTCACAGAGTAATTCGTATAATGAAAGCTATCTAAACCATCCCAGTAATAGCCGAATCATGCTGGCCCCTACCGGGAATCTCCGTCATTTCACAGATGACTTCAGATCCCATTCTGTCATGTCACGTAATGGATAAATGAAGATGAAACATACCCAAGCAATTTAGGGGTGGATTTTTCTATGTCCGCGTGTATATGTCATTCTAGTGATAACAACCTCAATTGAGAAGCGTACTACTTTTTTAGTCATTCGCTAAAATTAATTGGACACTTATAGGAAAATGTCCATGCCGTTGATAACAGATATGTATGTATTCAGTCTATTCAATGTAATTTATAATCAAATTAAGTTTAAAAGTTCCTTTAATCCTCTATACGAGCATAACATAAAACTTGTAAGTTGATCAGTAGAATTCTCAAGTACAATACCGGTACCTCGTAATTAGTCGGTAATTCGCTGAGACTAAACATCAATTGAAGTGAGTCAACATTTCTTCACAGATCGATTGATTGAATCCAATTTGACATTTTAAGTATCGGTCCCTTGTAGCACGGAGCAATTAGATAAGTCAGATTCCTTTATTTGCGCTCAGTGGGAGCCATACGATTATTTACAAATATTCAGTTGGTAGTGCTCCGTGATTCATGTCTATGCTACGCGGAATGTGTGGCGTTTTATTCATGTTATCTCATCTGCATATGCCAACACATTCTCGTATAATGGTAGAATTGGCCTAAGCTGTGTTAGCATAGTTATAAAATTGCACGCTCATGAGGTTAAAAAACTCAAGAATAAGCTGGATATCTCGTTTTCTATTGTATTATCTACCGCCGAATTAATTTAATAATTAAATTGAACGTATTTATTTAGGTCAGGGATCGTTACCGCTATTATTATAAATCAAAATGGTTTACGTGATATTCTGAAATGTAATTTAGGTAAACGTAATGAACTATCAGATTATCCGAAAAATATTCAAAATTATTCAATAACAACCGAGATACCGAATATGAATATCGGTTAATTTGTATGAAAATAATAGCGGTATTCGATCCCTGATTTAGGTACATACTTCCCATACTTAAAGATAATTCATATATTATTTTGCAATTCTGGAAAAAGCATGTCGTTCCCAAGCAGTACCTACACACTACAGTCCTTACTGTAGTCTAAAATAGGTTTATATATGTTCTAAATTATGGTCCGGGTCTGACCTATTTAAGATAAATTTTCCAATCGCTTAAATATGAAATATTGATTAAACCGTCGATGACAGTGGGTAACAAATGGGTACTCGTTCTCGAAATACGGCGCGCTCGATGAGGCATCGAAAAAATCTGTCAAAATCTTAATTGGGCGCGGTCAATCAATTAAAAGATAAAAAGATAAAAGATATTTATTTTTCAATTTAGGCACATTACAATGCACTTATGAACGTCAGAGAGAGAAAAAAACTACCTCCGGTTCTAACCCTACACCTCTGACCCGAGAAGTATTATTTATGACCGGCAAGAAACTCGGCGGGACTTATTTTTTCAAAACAGTAATATAGTAATATTATATCTTAAAGATACACAATAATGCGTAGTTCTATAAGAAGGCATATCAAAACAGCTTGAGAGACATACAATGTACGTATTGTTTAATTAAAATAAAATAATAATAATAAAATCCAAATCTGATTGCTTCACAAAACGTTTGATATGCTTTCCTATCTGAACTGTGTCCTCTAAATGTTAGATGATTTTGTAGTATTTCTGGTTTGGGCCATGCATCTTTGTCCGTTATATAGTCCTCGACCCTGTAATAACCCTTTGACATTAAACTTTTTTTCAAATATTTCTTAAGAGCGGGAAATGATAAATTTAAAGCATCGACGGGTAACTTGTTATAAATGTGAATACCCTGACCAAAAAATTACTTATATGCTTTGCGGATACGACTACTTCTGATAGCAAGCTTGTTTTTATTTCTAGTGTTATAGCTGTGGATGTCAGATTTTTTTTTGAATGTATGTATATTCTTTACAACAAAAATAATATTGTCATAGATATATTGGGAAGCAACAGTTAAAATATTAATTTCTTTAAATAGCTCTAACTGATGCACCTGCCTTTAAGTTATACAGAAAGCGGATGGCTCTTTTTTGTAAAACAAATATAGTCTGTATGTCAGCTGCTTTGCCCCAAACCAGAATACCATATGACATTACACTATGAAAATAACTGTGATAAACTAAGCGAGCTGTGTCAATATTCGTTAATTGTCTAATTCTCCTAACGGCATGAGCGGCCGAGCTTAATCGAAGAGCGAGTTTTCTTATATGAGGACTCCATTGTAGATTTTTGTCCAACGTCGAACCAAGGAACACTGCTTTATCTACTATCTCTAAACATTCACCATTCAGGAGAATCTTAGTGTCCACCGGTGCAACGTTTGGCAAAACAAATCTAATACATTTGGTTTTCTTAGCATTAAGTAGCAAATTGTTAATAGTAAACCAGTTCAGTACAGCAGCTAGTGTGGTATTGATTACAGTAAAATCGGTAGATTGCCGGTCAACTTCGAAAATTAAAGATGTATCATCGGCAAACAGAACGATATCACAAAGGTTTTGTACTACACAAGGTAAATCATTTATATAAACCAAAAACAGGAATGGGCCCAAAATAGAACCCTGTGGCACTCCTAATTTTCCTGAAGTCCCTTTAGACTGGGTTTTATTTACAACAACTGTTTGTGTTCTGTTGCTAAGATATGAAGACATGAGATTCAAGGCATTTTCTGACAAACCATAATGTTCTAATTTAAGAATGAGGGTTGTATGATCTACAATTAAAAAGAGACTATTAGCGAGAGCCATAACAAAGATACCGTTTTATAATAATTAATTGAGCCATTTATCCAGGGAAATTCTCAATGAATAAATAATAAATAATGTAGGTTGTAGGTAATGCAGGTACCTACACAATTTGCTCTTCAGAATTCAGATGTTCACCCTGCCGTTTGTTATAACGTTATGAATACTGTCGTTACTACTTACAAATCTTTTATCTAGAATTGAGTTGAAATGCGACAGTTACCATCTTTATTTTTTTATATTAAGAGTCCGGTATCGATTTGAAAACGAAAATCGCTAATAATGAAATAACACAAATTAATTGCAATTCATAAGATAGCTTGAAGTCTTGTTATTGCAAAAAAATACTTTTGGTCCACATTTGTTATTATTTCACACCCTAAAACTTAATCCTTGCAGAGCTTGTTTAGTGAGGATGTTGATTCGTGCAAACTTGTCACTTGATTTTTTATTATTATTTGTCATGCCCTCCATTACGTTTTATATTATCTAATTAAAGCATATAGAGGGTTGCGAGGTGAAACCCGATAAGTAGAAATATTTTTTGATTTAAATAAGCACCTAACGTATGTCAGCTTATTGTTCTATTTTCCAATAAATCTAATAGCTCGAGTTATCGGGTTTCACCTCGCAACCCTCGTAATAATGTTCATTTCTACATTAAAATTTTTATGAAATACTTTAATACATTCCCAAAAACACCACCTAAACTTATTAAAATTGTTCTAGGTAAACATACTCTTGCTTAAAAAATATTTAAGAAAATGAAAAAAACTGTTCCACTTATTCCTTAAACGACTCATTTTCCAACGTATTTATATATTTTTCTCAAACATGCTCGGAAATGTTCCTGTTACGTTAGTAATTAGAGACCAGTAGGGACTCTATTCTAAGGCAGGTTCAGCGCGACGTACGTAAAGGATTTTCATACAACATTAAATCACTCAGCCAGTAACTGAAGCACTAAACAAGTAATTTTATTTCCTTACATGTTTGAGAAAAGCACTATACATGCTTCGACCGTAATCAGCTTACCTGGCTTCGTATTGTAGCCGTCCTCGTCTTCGACTCGGACGGCTACTAAATACTCAGCCAGGAAAGCTTACTTACTGGTCTCTGCAGTAATGTACTATTACATACTAGTTTAACATCATTTTAATCAATAAAAATCTTACTATTTTCACCTCTCGAAGCAAAAATCACGAAAAAGCTGTGAGATTCAGGTGAATTATTTTATATTATATTATTTATAAATGTGACATAAAATCAATAAATTGTTCCACTTATACAGTTAAAAAGAAACAATCTTCCAATATATGTATACAAACGAATAGTAGTATTATTTGTTACTGTATAATAGTATCGAAAAGTTGAGCGAAATCGAAAAAAACTTTACCGGACTCTTAATGAGTGCTTTTGTAGTTCTATATCATAATACTGTATGATGATTGATGATATTCTAGGTATAAGAAGTGTCAAAGTCAACTACATACTATTAAAAAGAATAAAAAGGTCCACAATGATGTGAATAAATTCTTCTGTAAAGAGGCTCGTAAAAAAAAGATAAAATATATTTATTCTTCAATTTAGGCACCTTACAATGCACTTATGAACGTCAGATATAAAAAAACTACCACCGGTTCTAACCCTACACCTCTGACCCAAGAAGTATTATGACCGGCAAGAAACTCGGCGGGACTTATTTTTTCAAAACGGTAATACAGTAATATTATATCTTAAAGATACACAACAATGCGTACAATTGCAAGTTTACTTGCGGCAAGTAGGGACGCAGCTATAGTTCAGAATGAGAGATGAATATCACTAGGTATTTCATTCTAGTATATAGCAGAGTCCCTGTAGCAAGTAACCTTGCAAGTGTAAACCGGCCTTTACAAATCATTTATAAAATATACTAAATCAATGCGATACAGTCGCGACGTTAAGAGAGAACATTAAAGTGTTTGTAATTGTCATGTATAAGAGTATTTACGTGCATGTTAATTTTATTGCTTTCCGACTTCTTTGCTTAGAAAATAAAATCTTCTTTGGCTTACAAAGACTTGGCAACCGATTGGGTTATATTGGGTTATATATTCTCGTTACTTATCAACTTTCAACTTAAACATCTGAAATATGCACGAAATTTGGAGACGGGCCTCTAAGGCGGCTTTCACACTGCAGAGGTTTCCACATGCGGCGCCGGTGCGCGAGCGAGATAGCGCTCTGCATGTATATAGCGCTGTCATGCTTGCACACCGTCGCCGCATCCGGTTGCGGCGCCAGTGTGATACTCGCCTAATAGAGATAAATGGACTGTTCGATAGCAGCTAATACAATGTAAGAATTGTAAGGGGTTACTTTTATAGTGGGATGAGCTTCCAGCCACAGTGTTCCTACAGTTCGGAGTACTTTAATAATTGAGTGTATAGGTTTTTAAACGGTTAGCAACGCGGTTGTGACAGCTATTTCACGCATCCATATACCACAGCGGTTACGCTTGTTTATGCTTGTTTGCCACCATAGTAGTTTAAAGATAGTCAATTTAAGTAAATTAAGTTATTGTACTCTTATTATTAACATAAGTCGATGTAATGTGGAACTCTTTTTGTCACAGCACTTGTAAGTTTGAAAGTAATTCCATACGTGTCGTCTACGTAGTTACGAAAAGCGTAATAGTTTAACACAAACTACAAACTTTCATGCTTTTTCATTCCAACGAAACAGTGATGTGGCTGCTTATTTATAGCCTAAGTAGTTGACAAAGTTAATACATGATAATATGATACTCTATATGCAGATTAATACGACTGAACTACGACTAAATAATGTTTAATACCTTTGTCATGCAGGCATAAATGGAAATAATGCTTACAGAAAATGAAATAGTTTATTGAACCCGCAAACATTATGCAACTTAGGTACTTAGATTTATACAACGTGGATTTTCTTTTTGGGTCAATGAGGTCAGCTACAAGATCCCGTGCTGCTACGCGAAAATGGTCTTATAAGATCTGCCGTCGATTTCAAATTAATTAAGATTGGCGTTTACAGATTTTGAAAAAAAACATTCAGGTTGCGCGATAAAGGCAATTTTTGACAATTTTTTTTTTTCAAAAAGTGAAATTTGTTGCTGTTACTGTAATGACTTCATACAGTAACTATTATGGTTTGGAATGGGATCGATCGGCTTTAAAAAAAAAGTTTGTCAAAAATGACTTTTTTCTCGCAACCTGTATGTTTTTCCAAAATCAGTAAACGCCAATCTTCATGAATTAAAGATTGAGGGAAGGTTTCCTAAGACCATTTTCGCATAGCAGCACGGGATCTGGTAGCTTCCCGCACTGACCCAAAAAAAAACCACCTGTATATTCATTTAAATTTAAGTTTAGCGCACTGCTATTGAACGATTATGTTTTATTTCTAGCTAGAATACCACCGAGCTAACGATCTCAATAGTAGTCTCATGAACAATACAATCCAGCCCAGTTCCGAGTTTAACAGACGGTGTACCCTTATTTTGTCGACAACCTTTTCATCAAATATTATTACATCGACAACGATTCATCGAAACTTTAGTACCAGTAATATTGTTTGGCGTTATTTTATTTCAACTACTATTTACTTTAATTTATCTTACTACGTAGAAATACTATTCTAGGAATATTACTTAATCGCTAATTTGTTTCAAATTATCTTAATTGGCACAACTACAAAACATTGCAATTCATTTCATTTCATTTATTCCTTTATAAAACATAGTTTTACAATAGTATATACAATGTCAATTTCTTCGACGTATTACTTTAATACAATTTTATATGTCCTACTGCACATTTATACTACTGCACATTTACACTACTGCATATTTACTGTTGCCAGAAGTGGGTTAGGTTAGAACTGCGTCCCCCAAGAAAACGAACTGTTGCCTGAAGTGGGTTAGGTTAGAACTGCGACCCCCAAGAAAACGAACTGTTGCCAGAAGTGGGTTAGGTTAGGTTAGAACTGCGTCCCGCAAGAAAACGAATTGTTGCCAGAAGTGGGTTAGGTTAGGTTAGAACTGCAACCCCCAAGAAAACGAACTGTTGCCAAAAGTGGGTTAGGTTAGGTTAGAACTGCGTCCCCCAAGAAAACGAACTGTTGCCAGAAGTGGGTTAGGTTAGAACTGCGATCCCCAAGAAAACTAACTGTTGCCAGAAGTGGGTTAGGTTAGGTTAGAACTGCGACCCCCAAGAAAACGAAGTGTGGCCAGAAAAGCCACACATGATCAGATAAACAATTTCACATCTGAAACTACCCACATAGCTATAATCGCGCAGAGTGAGCCGACTGACGTGATTGCGTTTAGTTTCGATAACGAAATATTACCAATTGAAATAATTTTATGTGGAATAAATATTATTACATGTAAAAAAAAAATAATTAAAAAACCCGAAATGAAAAGCCATGACATGAATTTTATTGAAATAAGTCAACTACCAATTAAAAGACCACGGTTCAAATTACCTAGTAACGAGTCCTCGACGCAATGACTTGTCGATGAAATGAAAATACTTGAAACGTTGTCTTTGAAATAATATTCGATTAAATGTCTGTCGGCAATTCAATGGTAAACCTTAACAGACCTATAAAGGAAGCGGCGTAACGAGCCAGACGCGTCTTTAACGCGTCTAGCCGGTATATAATGATATTAATGATACACCGTCTAGCTAGATACTTTTTTTTTTTTAATACCACGACGGTGGCAAACAAGCATACGGCCCGCCTGATGGTAAGCAGTTACCGTATCCTATGGACGCCTGCAACCCCAAAGGACTCACATGCGCGTTGCCTACCCTTTAAGAACCTATACACTCCTTTTTTGAAGAACCTCATACTGTAGCCCGCTGGGAAAACCTCGGCAGGGAGTTCATTCCACAGTCGCAGCGTTCGTGGGAGGAAATTCCTCTCAAACCGTACAGTGCGCGACCCATTAGGCTCCAGGGTGTGAGGATGAACAATCTGCCGGCGGCGAGCGATGCGGTGATAAAAAGCTGCCGTGGGCATACTCTATTTAGATTACAAATCTATCCTTAACGGTTTTTATTTTCGGAACGAAGTTCCTTTATCGGACGGTTCGCGGAAAAAATGTCACGTGACCGTCACGAATACCCGACACAAGCAAGCCATACGATTGAGAAACATGTAAAATGAAATGTAAAGTGAAAATGTGAAGAGAACTGAAGTGAGGTGAGGTGAAGTGAAGTGTCAAAAGTGTCCATAGTGTCCATATACCATAGTATGCATTTAACATTTAATATAAATATTTTTTTTAAAAGAGAAAAAATAATGAAATAAAGTTGAATTACATCAATTAAAGTAAATTGTAATAAAATAATATAACTTCGTTCCAACCGAGTGTCACGACACTCACGCATTTTTATTTGTACAAACCTTTATTGTAACGATGAGAATTGATGTAAAGTAAACGCTATAAGAATAGATTTAGATGTGTGGGTCATATATATGTTATTGTATGGTAGAGAGAAGAATCGGATCGCAGCATGAAACGGATCAAGTTAAACATTTGTGTGCGGGAAGGTCAACTCCAACGCTGGACGATGATTAGCCGTCTGTGGCTACCCGTGACCTTCTGAATTTGACTAAAATACTTCTTGATCTTACCCTACGATTCGTTTGGCATCTTTTTCCTGTAGAAATAGCAAAGTTATGATACTTATGATGTTCCTACACTGATGTTATAATAGTATTTTATGCTACAGTTGTATAAGAGAGTTCAAAAAGACGAGTGGCGTGAGGCACGATGTGAGCCGTTAGACAAACATCCTAAAGGTAGACGCCCCGTGGATTTTTTGACGCAGTTATACAACGTTGCATACAATACTTTTTCTATGACTACTTTTACATAAAATATAAAATTGAAGAAATCAATTTTCGCTCACCTTTTTTTGTATTGCATATATTTAAACAACAATAATTTAAGTTTCACCCTAAGAAATATATAACTAAAACTTTAATTTTCAAATCAAAATTCGATTATCTGTGTCTTTTTCACTCAAATGAGTAGAGAGAGATGGAGATCTCTCTCTGAACAAGCGTGTCTCAGAAACGTAAAATCGGCAGAGGGTGTCTTCTTTAGTTTTTTTTAAGTTTTTTATTTGGTTGTTTACACGAAATAACGTCATACTGCTAAAACGATACGTCGCGTGACCAATGCGATTTTAAGGAAAAGATTATAGACTTGTCTTTAGATCAATTTATGCATGTTCTTATCTATGTCATCATGTTCATGAATGTATAAGTGTTGTGCGTTATTTTATTAAAAAAACAGTCTTGTTGAAAGTTGGTTCCAGATGCTAATGAATAATGATTCATCTGCGTCTAACATAAATTTATAAAAAAAGTTAATTTAGTTTGCCGTAGTTCGCCGTATTATTTTGAAAAAGATTTAACTTCAAGGTTGGTTCAGATAAATCGGAGGGGTATTTTATTTTGTTATAAAATATCGTAAGTTCACAGTTGTATTTTTCTTTTTGTGTGCAGAGAACCCTAGAAGAATTACAAATCTAAAAACTTGGGGAGCTTTTTGTTGCTCGTCCCGTAGCGGGATTAAATATAATACGAGTTTCCTAAGTAGCGCGCAACGCAAGTAATCCAGAGTTTAACTAAATCGAGGGTAGTTAATCCAAGCAGCCTAACTTTTTACATTCAAGGTCGATGCTTAGTTAACATTATTGTGTTCAGGGCATTTAAATTAGTGCGACAAAGCTTGTTGTCAGAAAGGTCAATCAGCTACGTCTAACCTGCGGCGCAACACATTTAGTTCCAGTCTATGTTCGTTAGGCTATTTTTTATAACTATAAAGTACTAATTCTTCTAAATATTTATTACACAAGATTAATTAAGCAAGGTAAAGTAATAAAAATAACACTAACCGTCATACTCATTTATAAAATGTTTTTGGTTATGCCTGGCCAGAATATGCACAATGCCCAAAGCGAATGCCAATAGGGCTGCAATGAACGGTCGGAGAGAACGCAATACCCGCCGGGCATCTCCGGTAGCCCGCCGACTTATTGCGTTCCGATGCGTTCATTATGTTATGACGTTAATCCAGGTTTACTCAGCTTGATTATTGTTTTTGTGATGATTATAATACAAGTATTTGGATTATTTTTGTAGATATATTAATACAGATCTATGTGTAGATTTGGTGTAAACGTCATATTTGTATTACAGTTTTGTTGATAATAGGTTCAGCGCCAGCAGTCTTGATTTTTCTAAAACGACAGAAAACATGACACTAGTGAAGTGAGTTTATATTCATATGAAAAATCAACTACCTACATATACGTCCATAGTAATGCACTAATAATTTCCAGTCGACTATGATTGCTATATCAGTAGGTAGATGTACCTATATTGTTTGCCCGGAGACAATGGTTTCAATTTTATGAAGTTGTCCCTCGGTTTACAAGTAATTCAAACAACCATATTGTAACTGAAACGATTAATTTAACGGACTACCTTGTGTCGGATTCTAATTTTAAAATACATTAACAATACAATAAGAACACAACCTATCTCAAACATAACTCCAACACACAACAAACAGTCAACCAATATTGAAGTTGTGTTGGAGTTGCGTTGGAATATTTCTCAAGCAAATTCCGATATTACTGATTCAGATGTTTATGCCGTAGCTGTATTGCGTTGTTAATGCATTGGAGTTGTATTGAAGTTGGATCGTGTCTATACGTGTTTTAAAGTTAGAATACGGCCCCTTTTACAAATAGTTGTAAGTTCAAGTGTTGTTTGAATAATAAAATTCGTCGGCATCCTGATCTAGAAATGATGAGGATTTTGGATGCGTATTCATGTGTATACGCTCCTGTTACTTTTTTTTTTTTCATTTATTAAGGAGCTTTTTCGATAAACGGATATGTCGCCCTCCTGATTACTTGTTACAGACATGCAAAAAATTACCTGCACGTGGTGTTGGTTGACCTCGCAAAACTATACGAGCGAGTCCCCCGAGAGGTTTTGTGGTGGGCGACGAAAGAGAAAAATATGCCTGGGAAATATGTGGAGCTAATTTGGTCCATGTATAACCGATGTTGTACTAGCGTCCGGTCAGCTGACATCATCGACAAATTTGGTGTCATTGTAGGATTGCACCAGGGATCCGCATTAAGCCCCTAGTACTTCTTCCTGCTTATTATGGACGCACCGTCGTCGGACATTCAGGTGGAGGCATCTTGCTGAATGCTTTTTGCAGATGACATTTTTCTTCTCGGTGAAGACGGACTGGAGAATGTTGGCTTGAACATCAGCAGATTCGGTTTTGCTGTCAATGGCGTTACGTTACCGGTCTGCTCCGACTTTAGGTATCTCGGTACGCTCGTATAGTGCGATGGCGATATTGACCGTGACGTTAAAAACCGAAGTAGCTCAGGATGGATGAAATTACGACAGGTCACTGGAACGATTTGCGACGCCCGATGACCCGTCGATTGAAGGGCAAAAATATAAATCCGTCATAAGACATGTCGTCATGTATCGATCTGAATGTTGGATGAAAAGAGATTGCATGTGGCGGAGATGAGAATGTTCAGATGGATGTGTGGAGTGACGAGAATGGATCGGATAAGGAATTAATATATATATAATAGGAAGTTTGAAAGTTACTCCCATAGTCGATAAATTGAGAGCAAACCATCTAGCTTGGTACGAGCAGGTAAAGCGGAGGGATGAGACTCATGTGACGAGGAAGTATTAGGAATGAATGTGGAGGGATGTAAGAGGAGAAGAAAAACCACGGAAAAGATGTGCGGACTGTGTGAGAGACGACATTTAAAGGCAGGGCGTGAAAAACGAGGTGACGCTGACGGGTGACAGAGAGGTTTGGAAGAAAAAAAACATGTTGCGCCCCCAAATAAATGGGATAAGGGCAAGCCAATCATGATGATGATGATATGCTCCTGATTGATCTGGGTCAAATCGCCTAACAAAATCGAAGATCATTGATAATACATATTACTAATATTCGGTCTTGGGTTCGGATTCCAAGAAATTTATGGTTATTTCATCCTTAGAATCTTGAGGAGAAAAGTGTCAAATTTTATACCTAGTATTTTGGTGACTTTCCATTTCGCTATTTCCAAACAAGTACCCAAAGAAAAGTAGCGTTAGTGAATTCGATAATGCTGTGACACTTTTATTGCTGCCCCAGTTGCACGGTTGCCCACAGCTGAACTCATAGTGTTGTATGAGTTCTAGTGTAGGTCTAGTGCTATTTGGCTGTTTTCTGTAAGTTACTTCTCCAGTCTGCTTCAGGTTTGAGCAAGATGAGCTGTCTCCTACCACACTTAGCGAGATCACTTCGCAGTTCACTTACCTCTGTTCTAGACGTAGTTTAAGGACATACCCGGGTTCAAAACTAACAAGTAGCAATAACAAAAACCGGCCAAGAGCGTGTCGGGCCACGCTCACTGTAGGGTTCCGTAGTTTTCCGTCCGTCACAGTAAGTGTCCCCACTTAAGAGTTAAAATAACACCGCCATGTAGGATATGATATGAGCGTTCCACGTACAGCGACATCTATCGGCAAATTAAGTAAACTAGCGCGCGAGCATAAAGTATGGAAGATGATTTTTATGGGATAATTCTTTATTGCGTGAACCGATTTTCACCGTTTTTACTTTATTTGAAAGCACGTCATTTCATTGTAATTTTGTAGAAATTACAGGTACAATAAACACCTGCTTATACGGTTAAATTACAAACTTAGTTCAGAAATTATTTTGTATTTTTTTTTCAAAAACTATTCATCCTATCAAGTTCAAAATAATTTTCCTAGAAAGTTTTTATAAAGTTCTACTTTTGAGATTTTTTTCATATTTTTAAAACTTATGGTTCAAAAGTTAGAGGGGGGGGGGGGGCGCATATTTTTTTACTGCTGGAGCGATTATTTCCGAAAATATTTACATTATCGAAAAATGATTTTAGGAAACCCCTATTCATTTTTAAATACCTATCCAATAATATATCACACGTTAGGGTTGAAATGAAAAAAAAAATCACTCCCCACTTTACGTATAGGGGAGGTACCCTAATAAAAAAATAATTTCCACTTTTTATTTTACCACTTTGTCGGCGTGATTGATATACATATTAGTACCAAATTTCAGCTTTCTAGTGCTAACGGTCACTGAGATTATCCGCGGACGGACGGACGGACGGACGGGCAGACATGGCGAAACTATAAGGGTTCCTAGTTGACTACGGAACCCTAAAAAACGGAAACCGAAGATCTCTTGTACTTAAAACAATTTAAAAAAGCGGTCAACTACAAAACTAAATATGATAACTGAGAAATGCCAATGCTGAAATTCGGTATTCTATTTTTTTATAAAGTAAAAGGAAATGGCAAGTCAGACTGCGGTAGGCCTGGCCTATTGACATTTCAATATTTCAAGCGCACAAAATTAATCCGGAGAGAACCTCTAACTTTTCTTTGCTCAAAGAGTTATAAAACGGATGTCAAGATGCGATTGTAAGCGCATTAAAACATTGTACATTCCTCTTAACTCCTAATAACGTTCAAATTTTAACGAGTAGTTTTTTAGCCGGCTGTGAAATGCTTAATAGGAGACTATTGTCTCCTACATACATTCCGTTACATTCCGTCCCTTTTGAAGCGCGAGAGAAAGAGAAAGAAACACTGTTACGATTATTACGGGAGCTCAGTGGAAATTCTGCAAAATGATGAACAAAAAACACTTCGTATAAAATAATGAAGTTTTTAGTATTAGTGTATTGGGATTTTTTTCTTAATTACAGACGTATAAGTCATGTAACTAAAGACAGAAAAAAAGCTAATTGTAAGACGTAACTTCGGAATTATTTTCTATCAAGCCGATTTCGTCCAATCGTGTATCGAACTTAACAAAGTTCTTGAAAATATAATGTTATTTTTTTTATACTTTCCCAAAACAAATAGTTTTGCTAAAAACTGTTTAAATAAATAAAGTTACTGCCTTAGATTTCTCTTCTTTCTATTTTAGCCATTTCTGTGAGAGTGATGTTAGGAAGGGTATATTGAATATCACTTCTAACGCCGTTGGTGTTGACTGTGTTAGCCGAAATATGATACTCCCTCTCCTTGATTTGTTTGTTCCTATTATCACCGGTATTCTGAATTTTTCCATTTCATCAAGTACTTTTCCCAGTCTGTGGAAGGATGCCAATATTATTCCTTTACCCAAAAAATCCAACCCCAGTTCCTTCTCTGACTATCGCCCCATCTCCATTCTTCCTTTCCTACCCAAAGTCCTCGAACGGCTAGTGCATCAGCAACTAATTTCCTTCCTGAATAGAAATGACCTCCTAAACCCATTTCAATCTGGTTTTCGTCCGGGCCATAGTACTACCTCGGCTCTTGTCAAGGTTACCGATGACATCCGTTTGGGTATGAATGACCAGAAGCTTACAGTTCTTGCACTTCTAGATTTCAGTAATGCCTTTAACACGGTCGATTTTGACATTTTGCTCGCGTTCTTACAGTCTCTTAACATATCGGCTGCAGCGATTGACTGGTTCCGCAGCTATTTGGTTAGTCGTCGGCAAAGAATTAAACTAGATTCTTCGTGTTCTTCCTGGTGCAGCACATCAGCTGGTGTTCCACAGGGTGGTGTGCTGTCTCCTCTTTTATTTTCTATCTTCATTAATTCCATAACTCTTGATCTCTCCTCTTCGTATCACCTCTATGCCGACGACCTTCAAATATATTCGCAGGGTATGCATAAGCGATCTCAATTCAGTTATAGAAGCCACGAATCTTGATCTGCTCCGCATATCAAATTGGAGTCCAAATTACGCACATCAGCTGGTGTTCCACAGGGTGGTGTGCTGTCTCCTCTTTTATTTTCTATCTTCATTAATTCCATAACTCTTGATCTCTCCTCTTCGTATCACCTCTATGCCGACGACCTTCAAATATATTCGCAGGGTATGCATAGCGATCTCAATTCAGTTATAGAAGCCACGAATCTTGATCTGCTCCGCATATCAAATTGGAGTCAAAATTACGGTTTAAAAGTAAACCCCCTAAAGTCACAGGTAATTGTGATGGGTAGCGCTAAACAAATCTCCAAAATTGACTTTCTCAGGCTCCCTCCGATAGTCTTCGATGGTATCCAAATTCCTTTTTCCAACCAAGTGAAAAATCTTGGCGTAATCATGGATCGTTGTCTATCATGGGTGCCTCAGGTGAGTGAAGTGAGCAGGAAGATGTTTGCTGCCATAGGGTCTCTCAGACGGCTCCGGAATTTCCTGCCAAATGCTACTAAAATTGCGCTTGCTCAGTCGTTACTTCTCCCCATTCTTGATTATGCAGATATCTCCTATTTAGACCTAACCGAGGAGCAACTTAATAAGCTTGAGCGTATTCAAAATCCCTGCATTCGGTTCATTTTCGGATTACGCAAATTCGACCATGTTTCTAGTTTTCGTTCTCAACTCAAATGGCTCCCTATCCGTCACCGCCGTAACTCTCACATACTCGTACTTTCTTTACTCTTTTCTATACTTTTTAACCCTGCAACTCCCCGCTACCTCAAAGAGCGTTTCTCTTATCTTAATTCTATTAGATCCTCTCAAAAATTGCTCCTAAAAGTGCCATCTTCATCTTCCAAATTTTATAATTGCTCATTTACGTTCCAGGCCGTTCGTTTGTGGAATTCTCTCCCTCTCAACATTAAACGCGCGTAATCTATTGGTAGCTTTAAATCGCAACTTAAGGAATACTATTTATCTCTTCCTTAGGTTTTTAAGTTGACACTGTTGTTTCTTATTGTGTGTATTATATATGTATATATGTACGTATATGTATGTTTATTTTGTATTTATTTAAGTATGTATATTCATATGAATGTGCTGTGTTATCTATTTCGTCTCTTTTGTTTCTATGCACCACCTACTGCTTATTGTTTTTCTCTAGTCTCCACTACCCAAAGGTTGTCTGGAAGAAATCGCTCATTAGCGATAAGACCGCCCGTTGTTACCTCTACCTAAATTTATCTAATTGTAAAATTTGTGCTTGTAACTGTATGAGGTGTGCAATAAAGAGTATTTATTATTATTATTATTATTAAAGTTACTTAATTTTAAGGCTATTATCAGCCTCTTTAAACTGCAAAAACGATGAAATTACGATTTTTTTAATAATTTCATCATTATTCCTATTTCAGTTTCATGTCGGATTTTTTAGATTTTCTTTAAAGCAACCCTTATATTGTGAATTTAAACTTTCGTGAGCTATACTAACACTTCATACACTCACACTCGCCTCGCCTAGCACTGCCACTGGAGACCTAAGCTCACCAAAACGTGTCGCGCGTAATCAGTAATCACCTAATCACTAAATACAATACAAGTGAGCACAGCCGTATGAACTGAATATGCCTGAGCTGGTATCCAGGTGCTCCCGCCTAAAGGTGACAGAAGTACTCCATGTGGGGTCTGACTTGCGACTTGTATAGAAGCAGTTTCTGCCCCGGAGTAAAGTATTTCCTCGCTCTATTGAGCACACCTAGCTTTTTGGATGCCAGCTTGGCCTTCCCTTCAAAGTGACTACGGAATTGGACGTCACTGGAAATGTCGACACCGAGGATCCCAATACTCCCTGACATTGTAAGGGATGTGCATTCGAACTGAGGGGCCAAATGGTAAATGATGGGGATGGGATGAGGGGGGGGTAAATGATGTTTTCTTAGCGGTGAACGCGCAGACTTGTGTTTTTGTGGGGTTAAATCGGACTAAGTTGTCCTGACCCCACACCGAGACTCGAAAAAGAGTATTCTCGATATCGGACACAAGTTTTTTACGAGTCTACCACAAGTACCACAACGGAACGAGGGATATTGGCACGGCCCGTGTCACAGGCATCCCCAGTACTGTCGTCTGCATAACAATGAATGTCTTATTTATTATTCTTAAATTGTTTAAAAATACTCTTTAAATTTAATGATTTTATAACCGTTCTGATCTAGAAGTTATGAGGGTTTTTTCAATGTAAATGTTCATATGTATACGCTCCTGATTGAAGTGGACCAAACCGCCTTACAAAATTGAAGATCTTTGATAAGATAATAGTACTAGTAATCGATGTTTGGTTTGAAGTGGAGCTTCTGTACAACATATTTTCTTTAGCCGCCTCGTTCCACCCCGCGCCCTCGCTTAACGCGGGACACGCTAAATGCAAATTATAAATACCTATAAAAAAAGAACCCGAACGGCTCACTATTACCTGTAGTTATGTTATTACAGGCATATAACGTATCCACGCCCTTGCTTTCAGTTTTTAAATAACTAAACTGTTGGTTTTGGCAGAGTGGGTGTTTCAGGGACGGTGTTTCCTTTGTTTTGGAAAGTTCATGTCATCGCATATATTGTAACTTGGTCATAGTACCTATTCAATGTGAACGATCGCAGTGCACAATGTGACAAGAAAGGAACTGCGAAGGGCTCTTGCCAATATCAAATTTCAAAATATTTGACGTAACTGAACTCGGTGAACTGTCAAAATAGTGTATCAGCGAGAGACATTTCATTCATATAAGCAAGGAGACAAAAGATTGGGACCCCGCCTCAACAGTTGGCGCTACAATTATGCATACAGCGAATAAGTATGATGTTATGAAATCTGCTACAAAGTTTCCTGCAGTCATTAGATGACATGAAGAGCAGTCATTTAGGTAGACTCTTTTACACGTACAAATCAATAAAAAGATCGGCATGAAAACAAAAGACAAGCGCTTGTCAATTTCCCGCCGCTTGTTAAGCCCATGTTAAGCCGCACAACGCAAGACAGGCGAGCACACTAGTTTTTTTTTTCACGAAGTCCTGCCCCCAATCACGTATTTCAGTTCACGCTCTCCACTAGTAGACGGAGAACTGGCTACGTCATATATGACACAATAATGAGAGCAATGGAATCCTTGTACTTAGTTTGCTATACTATGCTTATATCTAGACCCAAACATCTGGCAGCCGTTCATTGGTGGTGGTCAAGGAATGCAAACGACTTCAAGAATACAAATCCTAGAGTTCATGGTTTAATGCAATATGATAAGAAATTATGCAAATAATTAGACCCTTGCTAAAAGTTTATGTTGGATGAAAATAGTGCCAAACGACGTAAAATGTTTTTGTGGCCACAATAATACACAATGTTCGTTGTTGTAATGTTAAAATCTAGCAATAGGGATATAATAGCAATCGAACTAGATGGGTTTTTTACTCTCGTTGTTTCATATCTGACGTGGCCAGCTCTTAGTCTATAGTAGTCTCTATACAGCCTGTTTCATGAAAGCTTGTACCAATGTACCCTTTTAACAAAGTGAAGTCTCTTTTATTACAAAAGATTTGTCAAAAAGTTGTGTTTTATTTCATTAGAAATAATTGATAAGAATACTGGTTAGATTGTTATTAATAATAACTTATTATTGTCCCAGTCATGTAATTATATAATACTTAATAACATAAGGTAAAATAAGAAATGTATAATGTGTATATCACAGATCTAAATATACATAGATCACGCAAATGCATCTACTTCGCGTGTCGGAACTCGGAGTAGGTCTCCGAGTTGGCCGTCGCTACTGACATTCCGCGCGCGTCTGTTGTGGTAGCTGGTTGTCCGTGAAAATTAAGAAAATGCCTTTTTGCATGGTATTAAAGTGCAATAGCCCAAAAATTGGAAGCACCCAAACGCAAGGACATTTTTCCTATCACACGTAAGTTATTTTCAAATTATATTATGCGTAAATTCATTTTAAATCGATTTTTTAAGTATGCCGAGGTGTGCTTCCAAGACTGTACCTAAGTAACTATAGATTATCGGTAAGTAAACTATATTCACATTACATTGCCGCGTTTGCTTTGAGCGTTTAATCTGACGTTGTGTGTTAAGAGACGATGAATGTCAGAACAAGCGATACTGTCGCGCATCACTTGGAGTTCGTGGTACAAAGGAACTTATCATTCGTCTGTCATATCTAGCAACTAGTGTTGTTCATTCTACAACATTATTTCGATGATCGATTTAAATCGATATCGGACAGACAAATGATATTTACCATTTTAAAAACGCCAATTTAGTAGTTATTGATACAAACAAGCTCGAAATATGTCCTAATTTTACACGACATCTTTAATAATGGAGGGTAATATCTTCGGGTTCTTCATGTATGTGACATGTTTATCCTTTGAATGTATAATACGTTTATAAATTTCTATTGTGCTTAAGAAACACTTACTTTTTTTAGTTTCCCACACGATCCTATCACAAAAGAAAAATGGATTGCGGCCACGGGACGGAAAGACTGGTTCCCGACTAAGCATAGTACTATTTGTTCTAAACACTTTGAAAAAAGCAGTTTCATTGAAGGGAAGAAGTTGAGATTGTTGAAAAAAACGGCGTATCCCACTATTAATATACTAAAACACATTGACAATGAGGTTAGTGAATAGATTTAATGTTTAACAGTGTTTTTATTATTACCGTATAAAATATCTGATATAATAAGGTCTGTCCACGATAAAAAGTGGTCAGCATTTAATAAAAAAATAAAATAAAATAAAAGACAACTGACATCTGTCACTTTGATTGTTAGATAGCGGGAAGAATAAACTATCGTTTAGGGCTATTTGGAGTTTATAAATTCGTAACATTTATAAAATGTCGTCTAGCCAACTGGACATCCGAAAAAAGATCGTGTACACCTACAACCAAAATGTTGGTATATCGCAAGGAAAGTTAGCCAAATGATTAAAAGTTCCGAAGTCAACCGTGCAAAAGGTATTGGCTAATTATCAGTCCAGATTGTCTGTTTCAAGAAAAGGTGGTTCGGGTAGAAAACGCGGTCCTGCTGATAAAACTAAGGCAAAAAAAGTAATCGAGCATTTTAAGAAGAATCCAACTCTCTCTGTCCGCGACGTCGCCAGAAAATGTAAGGTATCGAAATCGTATGTCCAAAAAATCAAGCAGCGTGCAGGTTTACGATCGTACAAGGCAACTACAGTTCCTAATCGCGATGCTACAAAGGATAAATTATGTAAAACCCGGGCTCGAAAGTTGTATACAAAATATTTGACGAAGTTTGGTTGTATTTTGATGGACGACGAAACATACGTAAAAGCAGATTTTAAGCAATTACCAGGTTTGCAGTTCTATGTGGCAAATCAAAGAGGGAATGCCGATAAAAAATTTACAACAAAAAAACTTGATAAATTTGCAAAAAAATTCCTTGTCTGGCAAGCCATCTGTACATGTGGTCAAAAAAGCAAATCGTTTGTTACTACGGGTACGATTAACCAATCCATTTACACGAAAGAGTGTTTGAAAAAACGTTTATTGCCGTTTATAAGAAACCACACCGAGCCTGTCATATTCTGGCCTGATTTAGCGTCCTCACACTATGCCAAATCTGTTTTAGAATGGTACACTGAAAATAATATCTCCTTTGTGCCGAAATTAGCAAATCCACCAAACTGCCCAGAACTCCGGCCGGTAGAGCATTATTGGGCAATAATGAAAAGAAAATTGAAAAATAGTGGTAAAATTGCTACAAATGAGCAACAGTTCAAAAGAATGTGGGATACGACATGTAAAAAGGTGACCGAAAGTGATGTACAGAGATTGATGGAAGGAGTCCGAAGCAAAGTCAGGGCATTTTACCAGTGTTAATTTGTGAAACAAGAGGTTTATTAATTTTAAAGAACACTAATAAAACTTTAATTTAAATAGCCCATGAAATTGTTATTCTTAGTTTTTTTTCTAATTTGTCGTTATAACACCGACCACTTTTTTTCGTGGACAGGCTTTATACTAATTTTATTTGTGCTTTACATAATAAAGATACGCCACAACACCCTTCATCATTGTCAAGTTTCAGCTTGGCCCAAAAATGTTTGGATGTTCGGAGGATGTCCGGATTTCTGTTCTCGCCTAGACTTTGCATTTTCAGCCGATTCTCATAAAATCTTGTGAACTATATACAATTTTTCGAAATAAAAAAAATGGAGAGATATGGAGGTAGAAAACTAAAAAAATTACAAATTTCAACCATTTCAAAACAAAGCGAGGTCTACAGCTCACAGAGCTAATAGTTTTACTAGTTTTATTTTTAAAATGTAACTCAAATATCCTTTATTTAATAATTCCGTTTAATATCATTCGTCTGTCTACATCACTCGTCTGTCTATATCATTCGTCTGTCAGAAAATCGACGTCATTCATGTGAATCGATTAGTGATTTTTAGGTTATCTCCGTCTTTGTCGCTTGAACTAGCAAGTGCAACAGAGAGGGAGATACACGAACGGAGTTCGTTTTCGTTTCGCGGTAGGCCCTCTGACCGCACACACACGGAATTTTCGTTTGGGTTCCGAACGGAATAATGTCAAAAAGTGTCTCTGTCTCTGTCTGTCATATGGAAACCGTACCGAAATTCCGTGCATCTGCGGCCAGGCTGAAGTCGAGTCGAGTCAAGTCGAGCCGAACGGCGCGTGCGGCGGCGGCGTCACCTTTGAATCGATTTTGTGCGGACAACGGGGAATTCACATCACTAAATCGCCCTTGTGACGTCACAGTAGGTAGAAAAAAAGTGACACGGTTGGTTTTCATATAGATTGAGGTGCTTAAGTTATCTATGTATATTTAGATCTGTGGTGTATATTGAACACATCAACTAAATGAAGAAGAACCTTTAAAAGATAGCTTCGCGCAAAATAAAATTAAAATCCGTTTGGAGTCAGGGTTCACATAGAACTCTAGGATTCTAAAGTTCACAAAGAGCTCTGTGTTACGGCTTTTACGCTTATAAATTTACGGCGGCCCCTTCACCTAACCGATCCTTGCTCTCCAGGCCCCGTTAATTTTTACGTTATGAAAAACGTAATAATTACTTCTGGACTAGCGCATAAATATTTTTCAGGAAACGTGCTGAACCTCATTTGCAACCCAGTCTCGTAACATTTTATAATCTGCGGCGGTCAGATGCTTTTGATTGCGCGGAACTTTGTGTTTTACTACTGTTTCTACTGCCACTGTTGCATGTTTGAAAGAGAAAGTTTCAACGATGTACCCATGAAATTATCCATATTTTTATATGTAGGTACCTACTTTTCTTTGCTAGTTTCGCTCTCGTATATTTCTCTTTTTTTTTTTTAAATACCTCTAGTAATGTGGTTAGTGGTCAATCACCATCATGTACATCATGCGCAATGGTAGCTAAGTACCAAATTTAATAAGCTCGATGAGTACGTACTCATCGACATAATACATTCTTCCGCCGTCCACTTCTACTATCCGTTTGACGTTGTTTGTTAAGCTTATAGTCTTTGACATATCCATAATTAATCCAACCCCGAGACTTGCTCTGCTAAGTTCTTTCAGCATGACACCGAGCTCTGTATCGAGCCCATAGGGTCTCAAAAAGAAGCACCCGAATCAGGATAAGAAATCCAATGTCGCGATTCTGTGAATAACACTCGACGACGGCGTGTATTGATTTTTTAACGACGCTCCGGCTGTAATACCCTTCGAATTATGCCGCCTTACCTCCGTTACTCTTTTTTAATATGCCTGCACGACCGGCCTCTCGGAGGGTTCCCGTGGGGAAAATTATCTATAATTTTGCTGAAGGAAGGACCGTTTACTTTAGTTGAAAGCTAATGACAGATTTGGAGGAGAAAGATTTTTTTTGGTAAAAGAAAACACTTATTTAGATAAAGATTTTTGACATCTAGGGATTCTAGGGCAATTAATACTCTTATCGGTACATCTGACAATCATCGTCTATCTATATCTTAATTCATACTTCGAATAGCTAAACAACAGAGTCATCAATGTTTATCGTTTACTTCTTTTAATAAAGGATTGTTCCGTGACTTGCTTTGGTTGCAAAATGCATAAGATTAATTTGCTTGAAAGAAAATGTGTTATTCATATACTTTTTCAAATAATTGTTATGTATTATTAACGACAGTATCCCCACATTGCGATACATTAAAACTATAAGCCTTGTTTTAAACAAAATTATATAATAGTAATACAAGGTATAACTAAAATGCTGTCGATTCGTTTAAGGGCATAATTTGGTACCAATGGTACCGTATTCTAATTATTATTTTTCACGCGAAAAATAAATTTGGTTTTGTATGGAGGGTCGGCCGGCTAGGATTACGTGTCGTGTCTACACCAACAAATAGTAGTTTTCGATACAAGTGCGAGAAGTATGTCATATTGCACGAGTACCGAGGTTACTTGGCCCGAGCCGAGAGGCGAGGGTCAAGACTCGGGACGAGTGAAAATGACACTTCTGCACGTGTGTCGAACAACGTTTTTTAATACAATTGCGAAAAAACTACAATGAAATAATAGTAGATTGTTTGACAAGGGTCTAAAGTAGGCCATATTACCACCAGGTGGTTATTTTCCCGACCGAAGTGAGGGAAAATAGTTCGAGTGGTAATATAAGAAGAATTTAATTCACTGTATTTTATATGGTGATTTGATGAAAAATACCTACTCTATATGTAAAATACTTAAGAAGTACCTTTCTAATGGTGGCACCACACTTCGCCTATGCAGACAAATATTCGTGTTGCGTCTCTTTCTTATTCTATACAACAAGAAAGAGACGCAACACGAATATTCGTCCGCATAGGCGAAGTGTGGTTGCAGCATTACATAAATGTATTTGTGTCATAATTTTGTTAAATATACCATTTGGCAGCCAGCGCTTACACTTTTATTGCTCCAACACAATATTGAACCTGTGCATCGAACGACGCAAGCGGCGGTCTCAAAATGTTCCTTTAACAAAATAATGGTAAGGCAAATTGAATGTCCTCAAGTTGCAAATTCGGATAAACAACTTTAACAGGTAATTCTGAATTGGATGAATGGAATTTTCAAGGACATTTATTAACAAGTTTTGGAGCTAAATGATAAAGGGACTTTCCACCATCCACCGGCCAAACCAACGCTACCTGTCGCGCGAATGTGCTACGTGCTGGACAAACAATCACTCAAGATGATGCACGCTGTTGCTTTATACCAGACCAGATCAGTAAATCACATCCATATCACATCTATGATACCAGCAGTTGTGACGTAAGCTTGTTCAAAATGACAGTTGCCACCGTTTTTATCGTCCGCCCTTGTGATAATTTTAACCACCTTGTCACGTTATGCGCTGCCATAAAAAGGCTGCTGTAGATGTCAATTAAATAAACTATAGGAACGGCGTCAGTAATTGAGTCCGTGACGTCTTGGCAATCTATAAACGCCCGAGTGGAGTCACTGACACAAAGTATCGCAATTTATTCGAAATAATAAGAAAACAATTGTTAATGTACCTAAGTTATAGACAGGACTCAGTTGAGTGTAACAAGTGTTATCTATTAGATTTGTTTCGAAGCTGTCACTGACGCGTTCAATATTTTCAGTTTTAGAGCTAGTTTTTGCGAGAAGCTTAGTAAATTCTTAGTAAATTTATGGTGCCTACTTTGAATTAATAGTTGCATATTATTTTATAAATATACTTTAGTATAGTTTTTAGGACAAACATTGTCCTGTAATAGGTGTTTAGAACTTTCAATATTTTGGTAACTATGACATCAAGGAAGAATTTAATTGGTTATATGTACAATCGCGTATTCTTCTAGTTCGAAAGTTTGATATATATTTATTATATATTTAATTAGTTTTTTGCGTACCATATCAGAATTGAGTCCTTATAGTCCTTATATTTAGTGTTATTCACTGGTTTGTTTCCTTAAAGACTACAGATTTAGGTGTAGGTACACGCATAAATACTATAGGTACCTTCTTTCTATTAGGTATTTATTCGATTAGTTCACGACAGGTTATGGCTATAAATATGACGCGTACCTCCCTAATAACGATATATTCGGATTATTATACCGCAATTATAAGTCATCCTCAGTCATACTAAGTATAAGCACAGTGTAGCTCACTATAGAGTGCTAATTAATACTCCTTTTCCGGGTAGGAGAAAGGAGCCGCGCAATTTTCATACAAACTCCTTATTTTGAGGGGTGTCAAATTTTGAAAAACCAACTTAGTGAAATGTGAATTTGCGAATGTATGTAAAAACAGTTTTGACTTTAGATTCGTTTTAAGGGGCCTCAGATATCGATTTTCAACATGATCGGGTTAAAAATAAAATAAACAAATTTCGCCATGTCCGTCTGTCTGTCCGCGGCCTAGCTCAGTGATCGATATTAGAATGTTGAAATTTGGTATGAGTATGTGTATTAATCACGCCGACAAAACGGTTAACAAAAATCTAAAAATAAGTGGTGTCGTTGGATATACTTTCAAAAAGAAGAAGAAAGAAGGGTCTTGTAAAACAATTTTTGAATAAAACTCATACTTTCGTAAATAATAGCTTCGAAAGTTTAAAGAAGTGCGTCGGAGTTAAATTTAGAACCGTGGGTCGAAAATTTTGGAAAATTACTGGAAGTGAGGCCTGATAAGTACTTTCAACTAAAACTATATCGAATAAAATCGGTTGAGCCGTTTTTGAGTTACAACTCAAAAACGCATAGTAAAAGGACGTAAGTACCACATAGTAATATGATGTAAGCGCTGTAAAAATATCTCTTAATAAACGACCTTTTGAGCGGATGTATTGTAACAGGCTAGCAACTAGAGAACCCTCCACCGAGCATGGCCTGGCATGCTCTTGGCCGAATTTTGACTTTAGATTCGTAATAAGAGGTCTTGCGGATCCTCAGATATCGATTTTCAAAGTGATCAAAAATAAATAAACAGAAAAAATAACACTGCGGCCATTAGTGTTAATTTTTAACATGATAATCACAGAATTTCCAGATGGTGCCTCTGTTTCCAGTTCAAATTCGATCAATATGGTTAAATATTTATTTTATGTGTGATCACAAAAACTAGTTAAAAATTTATAAATCAACTAACAAAATTTTTGATTCACTGAGCTGTCGGCCGAGACAAGAGACGGTTCGGTTCTAAAAAGTTAGCCGATTGTATATAAAGGCATTATTAAGAATCAGTATATGAGCACGAAGTCTCCCATGAGTAATCAAGTAATAATATAACGGATATTTCAGCTTTTTTTATGTTACAGATTAGATGAACAGGTACGCATAACCTAACCACTTGGCTAACGTTTTCACTGAAAACTTTCACATAATAAATTTTATTACTTTATAGCATTTTATCAGATAATAATTTAATGTAATTATATCGTTATCGAAGGATATATAAGGCGCAGCGTGGGTAGACCCCCCGCAAGGTGGACTGATGACCTGGTGAAGGTCGCGGGAGTCCGCTGGATGCGGGTGGCGCAGGACCGGTCATTGTGGCACTCTTTGGGGGAGGCCTATGTCCAGCAGTGGATGTCTTTCGGCTGATATGATGACGATGAAGATGATGATATCGTTATCGTACTTTCCTTTCGAAATTGATAACTGTGTATTTTTTTAAATATAAGTTTCAATATCTTATAAACCGAGAAACTGTACAAATCTAAATTACTTACAGAGAATGTAGCAACATTGGATCAAAAACCGGCCAAGAGCGTGTCGGGCCACGCTCAGTGTAGGGTTCCGTAGTTTTCCGTCCGTCACAGTAAGTGTCCCCACTTAAGAGTTAATAACACCGCCATGTAGGATATGATTTGAGAGTTCCACGTACAGCGACATCTATCGGCAAATTAAGTAAACTATTGCGCGCGAGCTTAAAGTATGGAAGATGATTTTTATGGGATAATTCTTTATTGCGTGAACCGATTTTCACCGTTTTTACTTTATTTGAAAGCACGTCATTTCATTGTAATTTTGTAGAAATTACAGGTACAATAAACACCTGCTTATATGGTTAAATTACAAACTTAGTTCAGAAATTATTTTGTAATTTTTTTTCAAAAACTATTCATCCTATCAAATTCAAAATAATTTTCCTAGAAAGATTTTATAAAGTTCTACTTTTGAAATTTTTTTCATATTTTTAAAACTTATGGTTCAAAAGTTAGAGGGGGGGGGACGCATATTTTTTTACTTCTGGAGCGATTATTTCCAAAAGTATTTACATTATCGAAAAATGATTTTAGTAAACCCCTATTCATTTTTAAATACCTATCCAACAATATATCACACGTTAGGGTTGAAATGAAAAAAAAAATCACTCCCCACTTTACATATAGGGGAGGTACCCTAATAAAAAAAATTTTTCCACTTTTTATTTTACCACTTTGTCGGCGTGATTGATATACATATTAGTACCAAATTTCAGCTTTCTAGTGCTAACGGTCACTGAGATTATCCGCGGACGGACGGACGGACGGACGGGCAGACATGGCGAAACTATAAGGGTTCCTAGTTGACTACGGAACCCTAAAAACGACTAAACTACGTGATAAATAGTATCAGGCCGTATGCGAACTTTACCGTACGACCAAAAAGTTGAACACGCCGATTACATCCCAACTATACATAGGCTCACTCATGTGTCTCCTTTGTTCAATATAACTGGGTCAGTTTTCAATTAGAACCAGACGGTCACGAGGGGACGTGACGTTAGCGCTTCCACAACGCACCACACACTATACTTACGTTACTAGTATCTACATATTACTCGTCAATGACCTGCAAACAAGACATTCTTGTTAGCTTGCTACCGTTAAACAAAGTGATATATAGATAGATTGCTTTATTATTGGAAAAGTATACATTAATTTATACAGTGCCCTGCAAAACAGTTTCCAGAGTTTGTCTGCAAGTGGTGTGAAACATTTCCAATTTGGGCCGAATACACGAAATGAAAAACAGATGTCATAGACGTAGCCACGTCAGATATGACACAATCATGTGACCCACGAAACCGCTCTAGTCAGTTTGCTATACTATGCTTATTTCTAGATCTGGACATCTGGCAGCTGTAAAGCGGTAGAGGTCAAAGAATGAACCACTTCAAGAAAACACATCCTTGTTCTGGGTTGGATGCAATATTATTAGAAATTATATAAATAATTAGATTATATAATTGCCAATAGTTTCCTTTGGGGCAAGTAGTGCCAAACGACGTATAATGTAATTCATAGTTTGTCGCCTAGTGTTTTTGTTTCCTCCATACGCAATGTTTTTTGTTCTTATGTTAAAATATAGGCATTCTCGCACTGATCTGATGGACGCATTGCCTAATCGCACGACGGTAGCACGGCAGCAGCGGATGAAGGCCTTGATGATTTTTAAATATCTGGCATTTTGACGAGCCAAACGAGGCTTCGACGCCATAGGAACGTTTGGATAATATTTTAGTTGTCAGTTACCTACGCGACTATACAGCCCATTATAATTTCCAGCAGTTCATTTCATATCTACATCAGCGGAATATACGATTTACAGTCTTCTCGTGTCCGAGTAGCGTCTGAGAGTAAAATTATATATGGCACCGTAAAATTGTAATACCGTTAGATTACAATCTATCTGGCGAAAATTGTCGAAAGATTGCAGCGAGCGCAAAAACCGACTTTTTTGAAAACCACTTTAGTTTCTCACTGACGCCTGTGTTTGATTGCTTAGTCTATGGACACTTAACGAGCTACTGTAAGACCGACCTATCAGCGCGCGAGCAGCTGTACGTTACACAATATGACGGTTTCACTTCGATAGATTATAATAATCAACGGTAGTAATGCGTTAAATCGTAAACAATATTTTCGGTTCACAATCTTACGATAGTTGAGAATCTCGCGGGATAGATTATAATCTAACGGTATTTACAATTTTACGGGGACATACAAATATATAAGAACCGTAGCTTATTCTATCAGAAGTAATTCTTAAGACGTAACAGCGTAATGAAACCAGCAAACGTCTTTGGACTTACATAATTAGTCCCGGCTAATATAAGCTGTTAAACTGCAAATTAGGTTTACAAGAAAAGTAGACTCTCTCTGCGAACTCTTATAAGGTTCAAATAAAAGTAACTAAGCTCTTCCACAATCCGGTTTGTGGCGGATTTCAACTAGCCTAGATTTTGTCCCGACTACAAATTAGAGGTAAATCAATATCGGCTAAAAGGGTGGCAATATTATCGCCACAACAAACACACACTTAACTAAGTTGCCTGTGGTTAGTAGTAACTTTATCGACGACGGTTAAAACGGGTAAATATACCTAGGTATGTAATATACAAGTGGAACAAAAATGCTGGTGATCCGTTTAAGGGCATAATTGGTATCGTATTTTAAATCACAAATAAATGTTTACAACCGACTTCAAGATTTCGAAGGAGGAGGTTATCAATTCGTCGGGATCTTTGTTTTCGCTATTTTTATTTTATTTTTATGTATGTTCACCGATTATTCGAAGACGGCTGGACCGATTTGGAAAATTCTTTTTTTGTTTGAAAGCGTATACTTCACAGTTGGTCCCATTGTAACCATGTCAGGATCTGATGATGGGATCCTGGAGAAATCGAGGGAACTCTTCAACTATTATAGGCACACCTATGGTGATTTGAGTATTTTTTACAGCAGATCGAACATTTGGTGTTGGAAAGGTGGATGCTTAGTGAAGTCGGTTCGTTTTTGTTTAAAATTATTTTAATACAATTGCTCAAAAAGTTTAGTTTATGTAGCTGCAAATCGTGCGTAAAGTTTGATTTTACGCACGATTTGCAGATCAGAATTTTAAATAAATGAGTTTTATGCCAGACCTGCTTATAAATGACCCACCTGAACTACGCGCGATTGGGCATAAAGGAGTATTATGCGAGACCCAATAGTATTACTTGAACAACGCGCGATTGAATGAAGCTGTCTTTCATACACTGACAGAATATAAATGTAATTTTATTTCATTGTAGTTTTTTCGCAATATTAAGAAACGTTGTTCGACACACGTGCGGAAGTGTCATTTTCACTCGTCCAGAGTCTTGACCCTCGCCTCTCGGCTCGAGTCAAGTAACCTCGGTACTCGTGCAAAATGACATACTTGTCGCACTTGTATCGAAAACTACTATTATTCTCATTCTTAAATATGAAAAAGTAAGAAAAAAAAATCACGCCAAAAAAATTGGTTTGTTCGTATTTTAAATCATAAATACTTAAATGTTTTTATTCTTATTCTTAAATATGAAAAAATAAGAAAAAAAATATTCACGCCAAAAAAAATTGGTTTGTATGGAGGGTTGGCTAGCTGGGCCGACGGTCCCATGTAAATACGATTTTTTCTTAGTCGCAACACGCTACCAATTATGATTCCGGTTCGCTACAATCAAAAATCATAATGCACTTAAACAGATCACCAGTATTTTAGTTACATCCTGTGGATTCATTTATGAAACAGGTAGGTATGACCCTTTCTTTTAAAATCTCCGGGTACATTACCTAAAGTGAAGCTGAATATAATTTGTCTTTCCACTTTCTGCAGTAAACTCCACAATTATCCGCGGTTTGAGGATGCCTGTAATCTTTCCAACTTTCACATACAGGCATGTCAAACTTCGCCACATGAATAGTTGCAGTTTGCCTTCACCTTTCGTGAGACGTGCCAAAATTCGGTGGAAATTTCTGGCAACCCTAGTACGGAAATGTTACCTTCCGAATGGTTTCTTGCGAATATAATCCAGTGGCCTAAATACTCATAACTCTCATAAGTCTGTGCCTGTTTTAAAAAGTCTCTCAACTCGTTATAGTTAAGTGTTAACAAATCAAGTTTACGAGAATCGATTAAGAAATGGTAAAGCAAAACGGCCGGGCATTCAGACATACGAAAGCATTACTTTTCCAAGCTGAAACGAGGACAATTAGATTTAGAGTTACTTAGTGCAAAATTTTGAATACCTACGAGCTCATGATCCTAATGGCCCATAAGTTGAACTGTCGGTAAACAGGTAATAATCCAGAGGTATGCTCAGTGGGGGGCTCAATGAAATGAGGGATCGTTCTCTATTAAGGTGACGGGATACGCATACACGTAATATTGAAGTGTATTTGTACTAGTTTTGTGATGAAATCAAAGCACTTGGAAACCTGGATGTGGCATGATCTGAAGGGACATATAGGTTTCATTTCATGTGTTAGTTAAATGGTTTTCCCCTGTATGCCTATCATTAGGTATTTATATACAGGGCATGTGCCGCTACGCGAAAATGGTCTTAGAAGACCTCTCCTACGCGCGACATACACAGCCTTAAGATTGTATATATTTAAAAACAACATTAAATATGCTTCCTTTCGAATTTATTTTATTTCAAAGAAATAATATTTACTAACTATATGACCTTCTTAAAAAAATACTGTTGAATATGGATATTGACAATTTTAATATCAGAAATGAACACTGCATGTCATGATACCACACAACATCTAGCAGCCATAACCAGAGAGAAATAACATATTGTACGGGACTCCTGATTGACTATAGCTACAGGTATACTAGCGCCATCTGGCCATACCGTTGGAAGTTGCCTTCCCCATTGTGCTAAGCTAAATAAAGTCTTCATTTGTTTGCTCCTCTGTTGCTAGGACTGCAATGGACTGCAATTATAAATATTCCATTCCATAATCAAAGTAATACTATCCTTTTCGCTCATACTAAATTGACGAAGGATAGTAAATATGAAAGTAAAGTTATATTCAGTAGAGTTAGCTTGGATCAATATTATGCGCTAGTTGCCAAAACGTGCTATGGCTCGTACCGCAGTCCATGCATAGTAATTAGATTGCCGTATACAAATATGTGCTTACTTAATAAGTACTTGCTTGTACAGCCAGCAGCAGAAGTAGCTAAGCGGGAGAGGTGTTCAAAATGAGCTTGACACGACTTTATTGTGAAGGTAATAAGAGCGTGTGGAGGATTTTGAACACCTCACCCGTTAAGCTACTTCTGCTGCTGATTGTACTTACAGCCACTAAGTATTTGAGGGTGAGGTTAAAGCTTAAGTAATCGCTCTTCTCTTCCATGTAGCAGAGAGGATTAGAATATCGAATGCTAAGGTGATATTTAGTTTTTATTTAGATAACATGTTTAATCCTGACTACTTATAATTAAGTTTTATGGAGGTCATACGTACAGAGTGTCAACATTTTTTGATGTTTTATTAAACTAGATACAAGGTAGGTGCGCGTAAATCAGGCTAAAAATTAGCGTTAGCCTGTGTTTCCATCAGAGATGAGCGAGGGTGCGTTGCGAGGAATGTGTTTGTTAAGCACCAATAGAATCACTTCATTTGTTTCTCCTCGCACAGCGCAGCTCTAGGATTGGTTCTTAAAAAACACATTCCTCGTAACGCATCCTCGCTCATCTCTGGTAGAAACGCACTCTTAGAAGCCATCCTTGACAGATTATTATTATATATATTTAGGCGAAGAAACAATAAGGCAGCGTCCTTATACTCCTTATACATCGAAAACTTAAAGCAAGTTGCTTATATTTTTACATTTCCGTAAGGTTTTGTTACAGGAAATTAACAAATTCATGCGCTGTTCCCAGCAAATATTGACTAATGAGAAATTCGTCGAAAACGTGGTATTCATCCCAATTAGCCTGGATAGACGGAAACGTTCGGCAGCCGCGGGGCTTTGATTGGGGTCGCTAATGGACGAGATAATAAATGTTGACGGATGGGATTTATGATCCAAAACGATGCGTTCACACTGGACTATTTTTGGTTCCGTACGTCAAAGGAAAAATACTGAACCCTTGTAGCGTGGATACCTCCTCGTAAAGTAAAAAACAGCAACCTGAAGATACGGCCAATTGAGCTTGAGCCTTATTTTCGTTAGAAAAGCTAACTTTGCAGGGGAAACAAAATCTTTAGGATACTATTCATAGACCTAGAATAGAACCATTAAATTTGGCAAGAAGGAAAGTCTTAAAGTACAAGGAAAAAAGTACGAATTTGTTGTTCCATCACAAAAAAAAATTACGAGTACTAAATTATTTGCAGTTGGTAAACTAATCGCGACCTATGTCGATGTATCGAGACAACTCTTTTTCAACGGCAAAGTAAAAATTTTCCTTGAATCCAAATGTTCTTTTCGTAATATTCGGTGATCGTTAAAATTGTGCGATATACGGTACCCTAAGGGCGCTAATCCGGAACGGAACGAAAATAGGGAACCATGCATAATTAAGAAATTCAGCCTCTATAAAATAAGGTATCAACTGTTTAAATCACAAACATAGTTTTGTAGTTATGGCAGAGTAAAAGTCGTCTTGAACATTGAACTAACAAACACTTTCTATGGCTGTTTTTAATGGTACACTTTTGCACCGAACTATAAGCCACCTAAAAGTAACTTGAAAAATATGCCCCATTAAAGCAATTGCATGATGATTTTATAGAGGCAGAATTTCTTAATTATGTATGGTTCCCTATTTGGAGTTTCCATAAGAGGAACTAGAAATATTCGAAAAAATAAAAATGTGTTTTTTTCTACTTTTCGATTCTAAATTACAAAATAACCGTAAATTCTAAGTATATCATATGTAAGGCTGATTTGTAGGAAATTTTAAATAGTACTGGTATGTATTAATCATGTGCCCCTCTCCTCGATCGACATCCACTTCTCCACATTCTACTAAGATGCTACTATTGGGACAGTTTTGCACCTAACTGTATTTGTGCAACAAGAGAAGAAAGTTCATATTTACTTCGTATGCTCATTTTGAATCCTGAGCAAGCGAAAGATACTATAATATAATTCCAATTTAGAATCTTGAGCGTGGAGAGGGACTCAAAAGCACAAGATGTCAATAACTTTATTCTCGTGTTGCACAGTAAGTATACTATTTTTCACCACAGCAGTGAGAACACAGAAAAATACAACCTGAGCGATGCTTAATCCTTCTTCGTCACTTTCTTCACTCCAATTTTTATATATATTGTTAAGTTAATAACACAAAAAAATCATCGAAATAAATTAAATATGTTTAATATAGCTACCGCCATTCTGACATTGACAACTACTTTTTATTTGCGTTTGGTTAGTGTTTAATCACAATACGACAAGTAGGTAATAATTTTTTCACGTGATAATCTTTGAATTATTCCGTTTATACTTTGAAATATGGTACGTAAATTATTTTAATTTTAGTATAGTTAAACATTAAAAAAATTGAAATCTGAATACATAATAATATAAAAAATAAAGTTATAAATTAGTAAGTACTAGTTAGTGCGCGTTTCAGAACGTTTCGTTCAGACTCTGTTTCAGGGCTCTGAGTCTGCTATCGAAAGTTCAGTATTAGTGCAGGAAAAATAGCATATTTTGGAGGAAAAATATAAACATCAATGAAACTTTGTTTATTAACTTTATCTTGGCACTAGAAATAAGGATTTGCCCAGTCCTATCCAAATTTAGGGGTAGATCCTCATTCCTATTGCCAAGATAAAGTTATAAAGCAAAGTTTCATTGATGTACACATTTTGTCGCCAAAATGGGATTATTATTATTACTTTACCTGTGTTATCTTCTTCTACCTAGCGTTATCCCGGCTATTGCCAGGGTCCGCTTTCCTGCTCGCTTTCCTCCACTTTGCGCGGTCCTGGGCATCTTCTTTTACGAGCCCGTTTTCGCTCATGTCGGCCTCCACGACATTCAGCCAGCGCTTCTTTGGTCTTCCGCGACCGCGTCGAGGACCGTCCAGGGCTAGATCAAGGCATACGTTCCCTATGTAGTCTGCTGGCCTGCGAGAGATGTGACCGAACCAACGAAGACGACATTCTTGGAGCTTCTCCGCTACGTCACGAACTGCGAGGCTGCCGCGTATGTACTCGTTACGATTGCGATCAGCACGTGTAACGCCGCACATCCACCGCAGCACCTTCATTTCTGTAACGCTGTTACCTGTGTTATATACGAATTAAAATTAAATTAAATTGAATGACGTTGAAATTATTATTATTTAATTAAAAACACGTTTACATCACATTACTGTGTAACTAATGCGCCATGAAACTTATATTCTAAAAAAATTATAACAACAACAATATTTTCGTAATTAGATATTTTTATGTGTAAAAAAAAAAGATTTATTAGCCTTAATAAATAGTAGTTGTTATAGTTCCTTGCAAGCTCTACATTTTGTGATAAAAAAACATTGACTTACCTTCCATCACGAAACATATTTATGTTTTATAAATATCCACCCCATGTAATGTACGCTTGATCTGTTATATCTGTCCATTTATCGAGCCGCAATACAAATAACATGGTTTTCGCATTCACCCTTCATCTCGGATCACAACTATCCGTAACACACGATACGATATCACACGATTTGTATTCAGTGTTTCTTTGTTTGCCGCGCTTTTTGACTTACGCCGTCGAAAGTGTTTGATATTTATGCCAATTTGAAACGCTAAGTTAATCCAAGTTTAGTACATTGATATCTGATTTTATACTCCAAATGGCTCGCCAAGCACGTATGATTAAGTTTGGTCTAAGTTGGCTAATTTAACATACGTACCCACCTACCAACTTAATCAGTTGATAGTTAGTAGCTAATTTAACGTGTAACGAGCTTAACTGAGTAGTCTAACGAGTTCAGTTGACCGGTTGTTTGTTAATTTCAAAGCTGTCCGTTTTCGGATTGTCCAGAGTGGATGGAGGATAAGCCTAATGGGCAAATTGCATTTTTTGTAAGTTTGGAATGTTTTTTTGTAGATCGACAAAAATGCTACAGGTTTTCCTACTTTAATGGAGAAGTGCGAGTGCTTAAATTTGCCGTAGACTTAATAAGTACACAAGTGCCTATTCCAGTAGTTTAAAATAATATTACTTATTAGCATGTTCCGTTTGTGGGATTTTAGTATCGGTATCCTCGTGTGTTTAGTCTACACTTATTTGCCAAGCACAAACAATATTCCTTTGCAAGAATTTCCTTGACAAGCTTTCTTCAGCGTCCTCCTGATGGTTCACACAAGGTATGTAAAATATATATATAGGTATGTAAGTTTATGAATATCTATCTATACATATAATAAAGCTGAAGAGGGTCGAAAGTCTGTAACTGGAAGATAATCGAAAAAAAGTTGGCTGGGGATACTTAGAATCGATAAAAGAACACGTTACAACAATTTTTAGAATTTTTGTCTGTTTGTCTGTTTATCTGTTTGTCTGTTTATTTGACCGCGCATCACGTGAAAACGGCTGAACGGATTTTGATGAAATTTTGTATAGAGATAGTTTGAGTCCCGGGAAAGGATAATATATAGTTTTAATCCCGAAAATCAACCCTGGTGGGGGTGAAAATGGGGTTGAAAGTTTGTATGGAGAATTTTTAACCGCTGAAACGATTTCGATAGAAATGAGTGTGGAGATAATTTGAGTCTCGAGAAACGTCATAGGATAGTTTTCAAACCCTTGTGGGGTGAAAAGGGGGTTGAAAGTTGGTATGAGGATTTTTTTACCGCTGAACTGATTTAAATGGAATTGTGTATAGAGATAGTATTGGTCTCGAGAAAGGACAAAGGATAGTTTTTACCCCAAAATCAACCCTAAAGGGGTGAAAAGGGAGTTGGAAATTTGTATAGGGAATTATTAACCGCAGAATCGATTTAGATAAAATTTGGTATGGAGATAATTTGAGCTCTGGAAAAGGAAATAAAATAGTTTTATCCCGGAAATTATCCCTTAAGCGGATGCAAAAAGTTTACATGGGGAAGACACAACTTTTTTTTTAATGAAAATTTAATTTATTGTTCTATAAGTCAACTTTAGTTTTAAGTCTGTTTTTTAATTTTAAAGAAATCTTATATTATTAGTACTTAATAGCCAGCATAATTTTAGTATAATATTTTAGGATTTATAATTTTAGGTTATGTAGCCAGTGTTATGTACAGTCGAGGACAAAGAGATGTATACACTTTTGGACCTTATTGCGTTGTAATAAGGTCCAAAAGTGTATACATCTTTTTGTCCTCGACTGTACTCCATAATTGTCGTATATATCAGTTGTTATTACCATTTAGTATAAGTTTTAATATATATGATGTGGATGTACTTTAATAAATAAAATAAATAAAAAACAACCAATAACCGCTGTACATATTTAGATGAAATTTGGTATTGAAATAATTTGTAATTTTTTGGTCAAGGTATTCATATTTATAACATGTTACCCGTCGATGCTTTAAATTTACCTTTACCCGCTCTTAAGAAATATTTGAAAATGTCATGAATGTCAAAGGGTTATTCCAGGTTCGAGGACTATATATGAGGGACAATGATGCATGGCCCAAACCAAAAAACTACTACAAAATCATCTAACATTTATAGGACACCGTTTAGGTAGGAAAACATATCAAACGTTTTGTGAAGCAGTCAGATTAGGATTTATTTTTCTTTATAATTAAGCAATGGGTACATTATCTGTCTCTCAAGCTGTTTTGATATGTCTTCTTGAAGAACTACGCATTATTTTGTATCTTTAAGATCTAATAATGTATTACTTACTGTTTTGAAAAAAATAAGTCCCTTCGAGTTTCTTTTCGGTCATAAATGTCATAATAATTTTTGGGCCAGAGGTGTATGTAGGGTTAGAACCGGTGGTAGTTTTGGAACGAAGTTCCTTATCGGACGGTTCGCGGATGGAAGGCTAGGCGAAAAAAAGTGACGAAAAAGCGTCACGTCACGAAAACGCGACACCCATACGATTGAGAAACATGTAAAATGGAATGAAATAAAAAAAATATAAAATAGAAAGTGAAGTGAAGTGTAGTGAAAAGTTAAAGTGGCAAAGTGATAAAAGTGAAAAAACTGAAAAAAGTCGGGAACCTAAAAGTAAACAATGGCAAAATTTTCCAAAAATTTCAAAAATTTCAAAAATTACAAAAAATTACAAAAATTACAAAAATTTCAAAAATTTTAATAATTTCAAAACTTTAATAAATTTCATAAATTTCAAAAATTTCAAAAAAATACGAAAAAAAAAAAATTCTAAAAAAAATTAAATTAAATAGCAAAACTTCGTTCCAATTGCGTGTTCCACGACACTCACGTATTTTATTTTTCTCTGACGTTAATTAGTGCAGTGTAATGTGCTTACATTGAAGAATAAATATTTTGATTTATCTGTGACAGTGTGATAAAAACGTATGAAAATTCATTACCCCCGACCGCCGGCACAAGCGCCCACCCCCCCCCCCCCTGGATTTTTAATATGTGTGTAGGTAAAGCAGTGTATGCTTCTGTACATAATTAGGCCTTATTACGTAACAGTTACATAAACTACTATTTATCTCTTTTTAGGGTTCCGTAGTCAACTCTGAATAAGTACCAAGTTCCATAAAAATACCTCAAATCATAAATAGTTATAGGAATGCACACTTGATTTCCAGCAGTTTTTAAGGTACATTTTGAATAAGTATCACGTTACATAGAAATACCTAAAATTATAATAGTCAGAGAAACGCACACCGGTTTTTTTAGCAGTTTCCTGATAACATTTATTATTTTCAGTACTTTTTAATGATGTTACTTGGCAAGTTTTCACACACCACACACCTTTTCAATGCAATGAATCGACACCTTTGGACTGCAATGTGTCAAGTATATAATTTTCTATTAAAACTTGCCAAGTTACATCATTAAAAAGTACTGAAAATAATAAATGTTATCAGGAAACTGCTAAAAAAACCGGTGTGCGTTTCTCTGACTATTATAATTTTAGGTATTTCTATGTAACGTGATACTTATTCAAAATGTACCTTAAAAACTGCTGGAAACCAAGTGTGCATTCCTATAACTATTTATGATTTGAGGTATTTTTATGGAACTTGGTACTTATTCAGATCTCACTTCTTTTATAGGTGAAGCATTTCCATACCCAAGTAGCACAGATAGCTGTCTAACTACTCACATATAGATTTATATAGAGCTCTGCGCGTATTAAGACATTTATAAGGACACACTCGAGGTCCTAAAGCTGCATAATAGTTGTCAGTGATAATTAAATAGCTTAGGGCTGATTAAGAGCTGCATTACGGTCGAGAAAACTAACATTAATACGCAAAAGGTGCTATAAAGGTGAATTTGCTACGACTGTATACAGCTTTAAACGTTTTCAAATACTTTAACCGTAATAAGGTCTGTTTAGTGGGTAAAATTATGCCAAGTGCTGTTTAACAAGGTAATTGTGAACTTCTATTACGCTGACTTAATAAGGGAGCACAAATGAACTACTATGCAGCCAATAGACGTATAATGGAACAAAATATGGCGCATAATACAGCTTAAAGCTGAACATGTTTACAGCTAAGCAGCCTTTATACTGCCGTTGATACTGTCCGCATATAGCGGTTGTTTAAACGTTCAGAAGATGTCTCATAGCTGTTTAGCGGTTCAGTAGTGTATCGAATTAACGTCTTTTACTTCATAGTGGTTCATTTAAGTATCTTTAATCAGATATTATCTTAGTAACATAGGATATGTGGTACCTTAATAAGTCGTAGTCTGCCATTTGCTGCATGGGGATACTAAACTGACGCGCGTATTTATATTTTACTATAACTGACAATTCTGAAGTATAAGATAACCAATGCAATGGCTTTTACTTGCAAAATTGCGGCTCCCTAAAATGTCCGTATAACGCCTGTTTAATAGTCACATTTAAGTTAAAGGTGAGAGTGCGAGGAATTAAACGTAAAGTAAACAGCTTACAGCTCCATACAGGTTCATATGTTGAATTCTATTCAGATTTAGGCTGTTTAACAATACACGAATAATCATTAAACAGCATTATGCTGCTTATTAGACATGTAACGGTCAACGTCGCTGTTTAACATCAGCCACCATTTTATGTGTATAACCTATAAATATTTTGATTTACTTTTCCGAATTCTATAATCTTTGTGCATAAATTATGAACGTATGCATTAATTTGTAGTTCCTAATATCGTAATAGTAACTTTTTATGTAATAATTACTTAAAATTACTTGAAATTGTTTGGTAAAAATTTTCCCATATCTTATTTATAGCATATAACTTAATTATAAACTGAGTATTTTCGTGGGGCACTAATATTTTCTTAGATAATATATATATATAATGTCAGTAAACTTGCATTCCCATACATCTTTCTCGGATTAATACATATAAGAGAACATATAATGATCCGAATAAATTAACACAGTGTGATATGGCGGCGCGCGTACGATTTAAGTGTAACATATGTTTCGAAATACTACCGGCGGTGCCAAATCGCACACCAAATTATGTTTTATTATTCTTTTATTCAGACCAATATCAGCCTCCCCCGGTATTAGGAGACATTTGAGATATATTTTCTGAATAAAGGGTCATTAGAGGTCTCTTAGACAGTCAGTATTACGCTCTTATAACTCCTATTAACCCTTATAACTCTGTTAAATTTCTGCTACAACGCTCTTAAGCAGCTATGTGAACTTAAGGCTGTATAATTTGTGCCCATTTAAGAGGTATAAAAGCTGTATAAGCTCGTATACAGCTATTATGCAGCTTTTATATTCAGCTTTAAGCGTAATCGTATTCTATTATTCAGCTGCTATACAGCCAAGTGTGCTATTTGGGTAGTATCGAACTTGGCAGCCTTTCACATTTATGTTTTTGATGGGATTTCATTTATTTTTGTTAGGTGTAGGTTCTTTATTTTATTTTTTTCACTTTTGCTTTAGGAAATGTCTCATTCCACTTAGGTATGTACTTTATACTATAACCCTTTATACTAAGCGTCTAATTCTATTTTACTATTTATTTATAGGTGATTTTTACAAATAAACTGGCTCCCTACACCTATAAAATGTACCTACTTACATATAATTACATACATCAATAACGTACTTTATTCTGTTTGTAAGTACGCTACCTACATATATAATTAATAACTTGGTAATACCTACCTACCAGTAGGTATTATAATTGGTGGCCTATTATGTAGCCCTAGAAGTGCACCATCCCATCTCATCCCGTGGCGTATCGGAGGGTGAGATGGGCAGTAGTATATATAATTCCATCTTAGAGTACGAGGGCGGTTTGATAACTCGGTGACTTTAAGTAAAACAAAAATCATTTTAACATATAAACTTTTTAATTACGATTCTGAACTCCTTGGTAGCTGGCAGTTTTTTTTTTTTAAAAAAAGGTGGGAAAATAAAAAAGTTATTGAGGCATATGTCAAATACGGTCGGAAAATTGTTGGAAAATGGAGAAAAGCGAATTTCGTGTGTTAATTAAACATTACTTTTTACGTGGAAAAACTATTAAAGAGACTGAAAACTGTTTAAAAAAATATTATGGGGAATCTGCTCCTTCTCATGGAATGGTACATAAGTGGTTTACAGAATTTCGTTCTGGGCGTACCACTACCAATGACGCAGAACGCTCTGGTAGGCCAATTGAAGTCACCACTGATGATGTCGTGAATAAAGTTCACGATATTGTTTTGGATGACCGTCGAGTTAAGATTCGTGAGATAGCTGAGACTGTACACATTTCATCTGAACGAGTTTTTCATATCTTGCATAATATTTTGAATATGAAAAAGCTTTCCGCAAGATGGGTGCCGCGTTTGCTGACAGCCGATCAAAAACGACTTCGTGAAACAACTTCCGAGCAATGCTTAGCCAAATTCAAGCGTAATCCCAATGAATTTTTACGTCGTTTTGTGACGGTAGATGAAACGTGGATCCACCATTATACGCCAGAGACGAAAAATCAGTCAAAACAGTGGACTTCTGCTAACGAACGGGCCCCAAAGAAAGCGAAAACCGTTAATTCGGCAGGAAAGGTAATGGCCACTGTTTTTTGGGACAGCCAAGGGGTTATTTATATAGATTATTTGGAGAAAGGTAAAACAATAAATGGCCCTTATTATGCTACATTGTTGGAAAAATTCAACGCAGAAGTAGTGAAAAAACGGCCACATCTGGCAAAGAAGAAAATCCTTTTTCACCACGACAATGCCCCTGCACACTCGTCGGCAGTCGCAACAGCCAAATTAGTAGAATTGCGTTATGAAATACTGCCCCACCCACCTTATTCTCCAGATTTGGCCCCATGTGATTTTTTTTTATTCCCAAACATGAAGAAATGGCTCGGTGGGAGAAGATTTTCATCAAATGAGGAAGTCATAGCTGAAACTGAAGCATATTTTTCAGGGTTTGATAAAAAATATTTTTTGGAGGGGTTGAAAAAGCTGGAACATCGTTGGATGAAGTGTATGGAGTTGAAAGGAGATTATGTAGAGAAATAAAATTATAAAAGGTCAAAAAGATTTTTTTTTCTGCAAAAAGTCACTGACTTATCAAACCACCCTCGTATATATGATTTCCATGTTCTTGAATCTGCGATTTTAGTAGTTGTAAAATTACACACACAGAATGGTGAACAATTTTATTGTTCTTGTCTTTAAGACAAACATGTATTGTCTTAAATTGGTATATATCTAAATTTAAATAAGTCTTATCTCATTTCCACTCCATACCTACTTATAGTAGAACAAAATTACACATTCGTTGTTTTCGAAACCGACTCACACTTGGCCGTTTTCAGATTTTTACTTTATTTCGACCTAAAGACAAACCTTCGAGACAAATTTCAGGTCGGCGAACGGCGACGACCATTGGAAGATAGACCCATTTAGTTCATTATGACTTCATAGTAGAACAAAGTTACACCTTCGCTATTTTTAAAACTGACTTACACTTGGCCGTTTTCAGATTTTTCCCTTTACTTTGACCTTAAGACCTATCTCCATGCCAAATTTCAAGTCAGTACGACCATTGGAAGTGGTCTAGGTTTTTGATGAGTCAGTGAGTGAGTGTATAGTAAAAATAGCGATTTTCTGACGTCAATATCTCAAGAACTGCTATAGGTAGAATAATGAAATTTTGTATTCTAGACAATTAAGGGGATGTCAACAGACACTCGAAATTTCATATGCGTAGATAAAATATGTTTTGAGTTATAGGGTGGTCGAAATTGGCCCGAAATGGTTCGTGAAAGGGGTGAAAAGGGAGTTGGAAATTTGTATAGGGAATTATTAACCGCAGAATCGATTTAGATAAAATTTGGTATGGAGATAATTTGAGCTCTGGAAAAGGAAATAAAATAGTTTTATCCCGGAAATTATCCCTTAAGCGGATGCAAAAAGTTTACATGGGGAAGACACAACTTTTTTTTTAATGAAAATTTAATTTATTGTTCTATAAGTCAACTTTAGTTTTAAGTCTGTTTTTTAATTTTAAAGAAATCTTATATTATTAGTACTTAATAGCCAGCATAATTTTAGTATAATATTTTAGGATTTATAATTTTAGGTTATGTAGCCAGTGTTATGTACAGTCGAGGACAAAGAGATGTATACACTTTTGGACCTTATTGCGTTGTAATAAGGTCCAAAAGTGTATACATCTTTTTGTCCTCGACTGTACTCCATAATTGTCGTATATATCAGTTGTTATTACCATTTAGTATAAGTTTTAATATATATGATGTGGATGTACTTTAATAAATAAAATAAATAAAAAACAACCAATAACCGCTGTACATATTTAGATGAAATTTGGTATTGAAATAATTTGTAATTTTTTGGTCAAGGTATTCATATTTATAACATGTTACCCGTCGATGCTTTAAATTTACCTTTACCCGCTCTTAAGAAATATTTGAAAATGTCATGAATGTCAAAGGGTTATTCCAGGTTCGAGGACTATATATGAGGGACAATGATGCATGGCCCAAACCAAAAAACTACTACAAAATCATCTAACATTTATAGGACACCGTTTAGGTAGGAAAACATATCAAACGTTTTGTGAAGCAGTCAGATTAGGATTTATTTTTCTTTATAATTAAGCAATGGGTACATTATCTGTCTCTCAAGCTGTTTTGATATGTCTTCTTGAAGAACTACGCATTATTTTGTATCTTTAAGATCTAATAATGTATTACTTACTGTTTTGAAAAAAATAAGTCCCTTCGAGTTTCTTTTCGGTCATAAATGTCATAATAATTTTTGGGCCAGAGGTGTATGTAGGGTTAGAACCGGTGGTAGTTTTGGAACGAAGTTCCTTATCGGACGGTTCGCGGATGGAAGGCTAGGCGAAAAAAAGTGACGAAAAAGCGTCACGTCACGAAAACGCGACACCCATACGATTGAGAAACATGTAAAATGGAATGAAATAAAAAAAATATAAAATAGAAAGTGAAGTGAAGTGTAGTGAAAAGTTAAAGTGGCAAAGTGATAAAAGTGAAAAAACTGAAAAAAGTCGGGAACCTAAAAGTAAACAATGGCAAAATTTTCCAAAAATTTCAAAAATTTCAAAAATTACAAAAAATTACAAAAATTACAAAAATTTCAAAAATTTTAATAATTTCAAAACTTTAATAAATTTCATAAATTTCAAAAATTTCAAAAAAATACGAAAAAAAAAAAATTCTAAAAAAAATTAAATTAAATAGCAAAACTTCGTTCCAATTGCGTGTTCCACGACACTCACGTATTTTATTTTTCTCTGACGTTAATTAGTGCAGTGTAATGTGCTTACATTGAAGAATAAATATTTTGATTTATCTGTGACAGTGTGATAAAAACGTATGAAAATTCATTACCCCCGACCGCCGGCACAAGCGCCCACCCCCCCCCCCCCTGGATTTTTAATATGTGTGTAGGTAAAGCAGTGTATGCTTCTGTACATAATTAGGCCTTATTACGTAACAGTTACATAAACTACTATTTATCTCTTTTTAGGGTTCCGTAGTCAACTCTGAATAAGTACCAAGTTCCATAAAAATACCTCAAATCATAAATAGTTATAGGAATGCACACTTGATTTCCAGCAGTTTTTAAGGTACATTTTGAATAAGTATCACGTTACATAGAAATACCTAAAATTATAATAGTCAGAGAAACGCACACCGGTTTTTTTAGCAGTTTCCTGATAACATTTATTATTTTCAGTACTTTTTAATGATGTTACTTGGCAAGTTTTCACACACCACACACCTTTTCAATGCAATGAATCGACACCTTTGGACTGCAATGTGTCAAGTATATAATTTTCTATTAAAACTTGCCAAGTTACATCATTAAAAAGTACTGAAAATAATAAATGTTATCAGGAAACTGCTAAAAAAACCGGTGTGCGTTTCTCTGACTATTATAATTTTAGGTATTTCTATGTAACGTGATACTTATTCAAAATGTACCTTAAAAACTGCTGGAAACCAAGTGTGCATTCCTATAACTATTTATGATTTGAGGTATTTTTATGGAACTTGGTACTTATTCAGATCTCACTTCTTTTATAGGTGAAGCATTTCCATACCCAAGTAGCACAGATAGCTGTCTAACTACTCACATATAGATTTATATAGAGCTCTGCGCGTATTAAGACATTTATAAGGACACACTCGAGGTCCTAAAGCTGCATAATAGTTGTCAGTGATAATTAAATAGCTTAGGGCTGATTAAGAGCTGCATTACGGTCGAGAAAACTAACATTAATACGCAAAAGGTGCTATAAAGGTGAATTTGCTACGACTGTATACAGCTTTAAACGTTTTCAAATACTTTAACCGTAATAAGGTCTGTTTAGTGGGTAAAATTATGCCAAGTGCTGTTTAACAAGGTAATTGTGAACTTCTATTACGCTGACTTAATAAGGGAGCACAAATGAACTACTATGCAGCCAATAGACGTATAATGGAACAAAATATGGCGCATAATACAGCTTAAAGCTGAACATGTTTACAGCTAAGCAGCCTTTATACTGCCGTTGATACTGTCCGCATATAGCGGTTGTTTAAACGTTCAGAAGATGTCTCATAGCTGTTTAGCGGTTCAGTAGTGTATCGAATTAACGTCTTTTACTTCATAGTGGTTCATTTAAGTATCTTTAATCAGATATTATCTTAGTAACATAGGATATGTGGTACCTTAATAAGTCGTAGTCTGCCATTTGCTGCATGGGGATACTAAACTGACGCGCGTATTTATATTTTACTATAACTGACAATTCTGAAGTATAAGATAACCAATGCAATGGCTTTTACTTGCAAAATTGCGGCTCCCTAAAATGTCCGTATAACGCCTGTTTAATAGTCACATTTAAGTTAAAGGTGAGAGTGCGAGGAATTAAACGTAAAGTAAACAGCTTACAGCTCCATACAGGTTCATATGTTGAATTCTATTCAGATTTAGGCAGGCTGTTTAACAATACACGAATAATCATTAAACAGCATTATGCTGCTTATTAGACATGTAACGGTCAACGTCGCTGTTTAACATCAGCCACCATTTTATGTGTATAACCTATAAATATTTTGATTTACTTTTCCGAATTCTATAATCTTTGTGCATAAATTATGAACGTATGCATTAATTTGTAGTTCCTAATATCGTAATAGTAACTTTTTATGTAATAATTACTTAAAATTACTTGAAATTGTTTGGTAAAAATTTTCCCATATCTTATTTATAGCATATAACTTAATTATAAACTGAGTATTTTCGTGGGGCACTAATATTTTCTTAGATAATATATATATATAATGTCAGTAAACTTGCATTCCCATACATCTTTCTCGGATTAATACATATAAGAGAACATATAATGATCCGAATAAATTAACACAGTGTGATATGGCGGCGCGCGTACGATTTAAGTGTAACATATGTTTCGAAATACTACCGGCGGTGCCAAATCGCACACCAAATTATGTTTTATTATTCTTTTATTCAGACCAATATCAGCCTCCCCCGGTATTAGGAGACATTTGAGATATATTTCTGAATAAAGGGTCATTAGAGGTCTCTTAGACAGTCAGTATTACGCTCTTATAACTCCTATTAACCCTTATAACTCTGTTAAATTTCTGCTACAACGCTCTTAAGCAGCTATGTGAACTTAAGGCTGTATAATTTGTGCCCATTTAAGAGGTATAAAAGCTGTATAAGCTCGTATACAGCTATTATGCAGCTTTTATATTCAGCTTTAAGCGTAATCGTATTCTATTATTCAGCTGCTATACAGCCAAGTGTGCTATTTGGGTAGTATCGAACTTGGCAGCCTTTCACATTTATGTTTTTGATGGGATTTCATTTATTTTTGTTAGGTGTAGGTTCTTTATTTTATTTTTTTCACTTTTGCTTTAGGAAATGTCTCATTCCACTTAGGTATGTACTTTATACTATAACCCTTTATACTAAGCGTCTAATTCTATTTTACTATTTATTTATAGGTGATTTTTACAAATAAACTGGCTCCCTACACCTATAAAATGTACCTACTTACATATAATTACATACATCAATAACGTACTTTATTCTGTTTGTAAGTACGCTACCTACATATATAATTAATAACTTGGTAATACCTACCTACCAGTAGGTATTATAATTGGTGGCCTATTATGTAGCCCTAGAAGTGCACCATCCCATCTCATCCCGTGGCGTATCGGAGGGTGAGATGGGCAGTAGTATATATAATTCCATCTTAGAGTACGAGGGCGGTTTGATAACTCGGTGACTTTAAGTAAAACAAAAATCATTTTAACATATAAACTTTTTAATTACGATTCTGAACTCCTTGGTAGCTGGCAGTTTTTTTTTTTTAAAAAAGGTGGGAAAATAAAAAGTTATTGAGGCATATGTCAAATACGGTCGGAAAATTGTTGGAAAATGGAGAAAAGCGAATTTCGTGTGTTAATTAAACATTACTTTTTACGTGGAAAAACTATTAAAGAGACTGAAAACTGTTTAAAAAAATATTATGGGGAATCTGCTCCTTCTCATGGAATGGTACATAAGTGGTTTACAGAATTTCGTTCTGGGCGTACCACTACCAATGACGCAGAACGCTCTGGTAGGCCAATTGAAGTCACCACTGATGATGTCGTGAATAAAGTTCACGATATTGTTTTGGATGACCGTCGAGTTAAGATTCGTGAGATAGCTGAGACTGTACACATTTCATCTGAACGAGTTTTTCATATCTTGCATAATATTTTGAATATGAAAAAGCTTTCCGCAAGATGGGTGCCGCGTTTGCTGACAGCCGATCAAAAACGACTTCGTGAAACAACTTCCGAGCAATGCTTAGCCAAATTCAAGCGTAATCCCAATGAATTTTTACGTCGTTTTGTGACGGTAGATGAAACGTGGATCCACCATTATACGCCAGAGACGAAAAATCAGTCAAAACAGTGGACTTCTGCTAACGAACGGGCCCCAAAGAAAGCGAAAACCGTTAATTCGGCAGGAAAGGTAATGGCCACTGTTTTTTGGGACAGCCAAGGGGTTATTTATATAGATTATTTGGAGAAAGGTAAAACAATAAATGGCCCTTATTATGCTACATTGTTGGAAAAATTCAACGCAGAAGTAGTGAAAAAACGGCCACATCTGGCAAAGAAGAAAATCCTTTTTCACCACGACAATGCCCCTGCACACTCGTCGGCAGTCGCAACAGCCAAATTAGTAGAATTGCGTTATGAAATACTGCCCCACCCACCTTATTCTCCAGATTTGGCCCCATGTGATTTTTTTTTATTCCCAAACATGAAGAAATGGCTCGGTGGGAGAAGATTTTCATCAAATGAGGAAGTCATAGCTGAAACTGAAGCATATTTTTCAGGGTTTGATAAAAAATATTTTTTGGAGGGGTTGAAAAAGCTGGAACATCGTTGGATGAAGTGTATGGAGTTGAAAGGAGATTATGTAGAGAAATAAAATTATAAAAGGTCAAAAAGATTTTTTTTTCTGCAAAAAGTCACTGACTTATCAAACCAACCTCGTATATATGATTTCCATGTTCTTGAATCTGCGATTTTAGTAGTTGTAAAATTACACACACAGAATGGTGAACAATTTTATTGTTCTTGTCTTTAAGACAAACATGTATTGTCTTAAATTGGTATATATCTAAATTTAAATAAGTCTTATCTCATTTCCACTCCATACCTACTTATAGTAGAACAAAATTACACATTCGTTGTTTTCGAAACCGACTCACACTTGGCCGTTTTCAGATTTTTACTTTATTTCGACCTAAAGACAAACCTTCGAGACAAATTTCAGGTCGGCGAACGGCGACGACCATTGGAAGATAGACCCATTTAGTTCATTATGACTTCATAGTAGAACAAAGTTACACCTTCGCTATTTTTAAAACTGACTTACACTTGGCCGTTTTCAGATTTTTCCCTTTACTTTGACCTTAAGACCTATCTCCATGCCAAATTTCAAGTCAGTACGACCATTGGAAGTGGTCTAGGTTTTTGATGAGTCAGTGAGTGAGTGTATAGTAAAAATAGCGATTTTCTGACGTCAATATCTCAAGAACTGCTATAGGTAGAATAATGAAATTTTGTATTCTAGACAATTAAGGGGATGTCAACAGACACTCGAAATTTCATATGCGTAGATAAAATATGTTTTGAGTTATAGGGTGGTCGAAATTGGCCCGAAATGGTTCGTGAAAGGGGTGAAAAGGGAGTTGGAAATTTGTATAGGGAATTATTAACCGCAGAATCGATTTAGATAAAATTTGGTATGGAGATAATTTGAGCTCTGGAAAAGGAAATAAAATAGTTTTATCCCGGAAATTATCCCTTAAGCGGATGCAAAAAGTTTACATGGGGAAGACACAACTTTTTTTTTAATGAAAATTTAATTTATTGTTCTATAAGTCAACTTTAGTTTTAAGTCTGTTTTTTAATTTTAAAGAAATCTTATATTATTAGTACTTAATAGCCAGCATAATTTTAGTATAATATTTTAGGATTTATAATTTTAGGTTATGTAGCCAGTGTTATGTACAGTCGAGGACAAAGAGATGTATACACTTTTGGACCTTATTGCGTTGTAATAAGGTCCAAAAGTGTATACATCTTTTTGTCCTCGACTGTACTCCATAATTGTCGTATATATCAGTTGTTATTACCATTTAGTATAAGTTTTAATATATATGATGTGGATGTACTTTAATAAATAAAATAAATAAAAAACAACCAATAACCGCTGTACATATTTAGATGAAATTTGGTATTGAAATAATTTGTAATTTTTTGGTCAAGGTATTCATATTTATAACATGTTACCCGTCGATGCTTTAAATTTACCTTTACCCGCTCTTAAGAAATATTTGAAAATGTCATGAATGTCAAAGGGTTATTCCAGGTTCGAGGACTATATATGAGGGACAATGATGCATGGCCCAAACCAAAAAACTACTACAAAATCATCTAACATTTATAGGACACCGTTTAGGTAGGAAAACATATCAAACGTTTTGTGAAGCAGTCAGATTAGGATTTATTTTTCTTTATAATTAAGCAATGGGTACATTATCTGTCTCTCAAGCTGTTTTGATATGTCTTCTTGAAGAACTACGCATTATTTTGTATCTTTAAGATCTAATAATGTATTACTTACTGTTTTGAAAAAAATAAGTCCCTTCGAGTTTCTTTTCGGTCATAAATGTCATAATAATTTTTGGGCCAGAGGTGTATGTAGGGTTAGAACCGGTGGTAGTTTTGGAACGAAGTTCCTTATCGGACGGTTCGCGGATGGAAGGCTAGGCGAAAAAAAGTGACGAAAAAGCGTCACGTCACGAAAACGCGACACCCATACGATTGAGAAACATGTAAAATGGAATGAAATAAAAAAAATATAAAATAGAAAGTGAAGTGAAGTGTAGTGAAAAGTTAAAGTGGCAAAGTGATAAAAGTGAAAAAACTGAAAAAAGTCGGGAACCTAAAAGTAAACAATGGCAAAATTTTCCAAAAATTTCAAAAATTTCAAAAATTACAAAAAATTACAAAAATTACAAAAATTTCAAAAATTTTAATAATTTCAAAACTTTAATAAATTTCATAAATTTCAAAAATTTCAAAAAAATACGAAAAAAAAAAAATTCTAAAAAAAATTAAATTAAATAGCAAAACTTCGTTCCAATTGCGTGTTCCACGACACTCACGTATTTTATTTTTCTCTGACGTTAATTAGTGCAGTGTAATGTGCTTACATTGAAGAATAAATATTTTGATTTATCTGTGACAGTGTGATAAAAACGTATGAAAATTCATTACCCCCGACCGCCGCCACAAGCGCCCACCCCCCCCCCCCCCCTGGATTTTTAATATGTGTGTAGGTAAAGCAGTGTATGCTTCTGTACATAATTAGGCCTTATTACGTAACAGTTACATAAACTACTATTTATCTCTTTTTAGGGTTCCGTAGTCAACTCTGAATAAGTACCAAGTTCCATAAAAATACCTCAAATCATAAATAGTTATAGGAATGCACACTTGATTTCCAGCAGTTTTTAAGGTACATTTTGAATAAGTATCACGTTACATAGAAATACCTAAAATTATAATAGTCAGAGAAACGCACACCGGTTTTTTTAGCAGTTTCCTGATAACATTTATTATTTTCAGTACTTTTTAATGATGTTACTTGGCAAGTTTTCACACACCACACACCTTTTCAATGCAATGAATCGACACCTTTGGACTGCAATGTGTCAAGTATATAATTTTCTATTAAAACTTGCCAAGTTACATCATTAAAAAGTACTGAAAATAATAAATGTTATCAGGAAACTGCTAAAAAAACCGGTGTGCGTTTCTCTGACTATTATAATTTTAGGTATTTCTATGTAACGTGATACTTATTCAAAATGTACCTTAAAAACTGCTGGAAACCAAGTGTGCATTCCTATAACTATTTATGATTTGAGGTATTTTTATGGAACTTGGTACTTATTCAGATCTCACTTCTTTTATAGGTGAAGCATTTCCATACCCAAGTAGCACAGATAGCTGTCTAACTACTCACATATAGATTTATATAGAGCTCTGCGCGTATTAAGACATTTATAAGGACACACTCGAGGTCCTAAAGCTGCATAATAGTTGTCAGTGATAATTAAATAGCTTAGGGCTGATTAAGAGCTGCATTACGGTCGAGAAAACTAACATTAATACGCAAAAGGTGCTATAAAGGTGAATTTGCTACGACTGTATACAGCTTTAAACGTTTTCAAATACTTTAACCGTAATAAGGTCTGTTTAGTGGGTAAAATTATGCCAAGTGCTGTTTAACAAGGTAATTGTGAACTTCTATTACGCTGACTTAATAAGGGAGCACAAATGAACTACTATGCAGCCAATAGACGTATAATGGAACAAAATATGGCGCATAATACAGCTTAAAGCTGAACATGTTTACAGCTAAGCAGCCTTTATACTGCCGTTGATACTGTCCGCATATAGCGGTTGTTTAAACGTTCAGAAGATGTCTCATAGCTGTTTAGCGGTTCAGTAGTGTATCGAATTAACGTCTTTTACTTCATAGTGGTTCATTTAAGTATCTTTAATCAGATATTATCTTAGTAACATAGGATATGTGGTACCTTAATAAGTCGTAGTCTGCCATTTGCTGCATGGGGATACTAAACTGACGCGCGTATTTATATTTTACTATAACTGACAATTCTGAAGTATAAGATAACCAATGCAATGGCTTTTACTTGCAAAATTGCGGCTCCCTAAAATGTCCGTATAACGCCTGTTTAATAGTCACATTTAAGTTAAAGGTGAGAGTGCGAGGAATTAAACGTAAAGTAAACAGCTTACAGCTCCATACAGGTTCATATGTTGAATTCTATTCAGATTTAGGCTGTTTAACAATACACGAATAATCATTAAACAGCATTATGCTGCTTATTAGACATGTAACGGTCAACGTCGCTGTTTAACATCAGCCACCATTTTATGTGTATAACCTATAAATATTTTGATTTACTTTTCCGAATTCTATAATCTTTGTGCATAAATTATGAACGTATGCATTAATTTGTAGTTCCTAATATCGTAATAGTAACTTTTTATGTAATAATTACTTAAAATTACTTGAAATTGTTTGGTAAAAATTTTCCCATATCTTATTTATAGCATATAACTTAATTATAAACTGAGTATTTTCGTGGGGCACTAATATTTTCTTAGATAATATATATATATAATGTCAGTAAACTTGCATTCCCATACATCTTTCTCGGATTAATACATATAAGAGAACATATAATGATCCGAATAAATTAACACAGTGTGATATGGCGGCGCGCGTACGATTTAAGTGTAACATATGTTTCGAAATACTACCGGCGGTGCCAAATCGCACACCAAATTATGTTTTATTATTCTTTTATTCAGACCAATATCAGCCTCCCCCGGTATTAGGAGACATTTGAGATATATTTTCTGAATAAAGGGTCATTAGAGGTCTCTTAGACAGTCAGTATTACGCTCTTATAACTCCTATTAACCCTTATAACTCTGTTAAATTTCTGCTACAACGCTCTTAAGCAGCTATGTGAACTTAAGGCTGTATAATTTGTGCCCATTTAAGAGGTATAAAAGCTGTATAAGCTCGTATACAGCTATTATGCAGCTTTTATATTCAGCTTTAAGCGTAATCGTATTCTATTATTCAGCTGCTATACAGCCAAGTGTGCTATTTGGGTAGTATCGAACTTGGCAGCCTTTCACATTTATGTTTTTGATGGGATTTCATTTATTTTTGTTAGGTGTAGGTTCTTTATTTTATTTTTTTCACTTTTGCTTTAGGAAATGTCTCATTCCACTTAGGTATGTACTTTATACTATAACCCTTTATACTAAGCGTCTAATTCTATTTTACTATTTATTTATAGGTGATTTTTACAAATAAACTGGCTCCCTACACCTATAAAATGTACCTACTTACATATAATTACATACATCAATAACGTACTTTATTCTGTTTGTAAGTACGCTACCTACATATATAATTAATAACTTGGTAATACCTACCTACCAGTAGGTATTATAATTGGTGGCCTATTATGTAGCCCTAGAAGTGCACCATCCCATCTCATCCCGTGGCGTATCGGAGGGTGAGATGGGCAGTAGTATATATAATTCCATCTTAGAGTACGAGGGCGGTTTGATAACTCGGTGACTTTAAGTAAAACAAAAATCATTTTAACATATAAACTTTTTAATTACGATTCTGAACTCCTTGGTAGCTGGCAGTTTTTTTTTTTTAAAAAAAGGTGGGAAAATAAAAAAGTTATTGAGGCATATGTCAAATACGGTCGGAAAATTGTTGGAAAATGGAGAAAAGCGAATTTCGTGTGTTAATTAAACATTACTTTTTACGTGGAAAAACTATTAAAGAGACTGAAAACTGTTTAAAAAAATATTATGGGGAATCTGCTCCTTCTCATGGAATGGTACATAAGTGGTTTACAGAATTTCGTTCTGGGCGTACCACTACCAATGACGCAGAACGCTCTGGTAGGCCAATTGAAGTCACCACTGATGATGTCGTGAATAAAGTTCACGATATTGTTTTGGATGACCGTCGAGTTAAGATTCGTGAGATAGCTGAGACTGTACACATTTCATCTGAACGAGTTTTTCATATCTTGCATAATATTTTGAATATGAAAAAGCTTTCCGCAAGATGGGTGCCGCGTTTGCTGACAGCCGATCAAAAACGACTTCGTGAAACAACTTCCGAGCAATGCTTAGCCAAATTCAAGCGTAATCCCAATGAATTTTTACGTCGTTTTGTGACGGTAGATGAAACGTGGATCCACCATTATACGCCAGAGACGAAAAATCAGTCAAAACAGTGGACTTCTGCTAACGAACGGGCCCCAAAGAAAGCGAAAACCGTTAATTCGGCAGGAAAGGTAATGGCCACTGTTTTTTGGGACAGCCAAGGGGTTATTTATATAGATTATTTGGAGAAAGGTAAAACAATAAATGGCCCTTATTATGCTACATTGTTGGAAAAATTCAACGCAGAAGTAGTGAAAAAACGGCCACATCTGGCAAAGAAGAAAATCCTTTTTCACCACGACAATGCCCCTGCACACTCGTCGGCAGTCGCAACAGCCAAATTAGTAGAATTGCGTTATGAAATACTGCCCCACCCACCTTATTCTCCAGATTTGGCCCCATGTGATTTTTTTTTATTCCCAAACATGAAGAAATGGCTCGGTGGGAGAAGATTTTCATCAAATGAGGAAGTCATAGCTGAAACTGAAGCATATTTTTCAGGGTTTGATAAAAAATATTTTTTGGAGGGGTTGAAAAAGCTGGAACATCGTTGGATGAAGTGTATGGAGTTGAAAGGAGATTATGTAGAGAAATAAAATTATAAAAGGTCAAAAAGATTTTTTTTTCTGCAAAAAGTCACTGACTTATCAAACCACCCTCGTATATATGATTTCCATGTTCTTGAATCTGCGATTTTAGTAGTTGTAAAATTACACACACAGAATGGTGAACAATTTTATTGTTCTTGTCTTTAAGACAAACATGTATTGTCTTAAATTGGTATATATCTAAATTTAAATAAGTCTTATCTCATTTCCACTCCATACCTACTTATAGTAGAACAAAATTACACATTCGTTGTTTTCGAAACCGACTCACACTTGGCCGTTTTCAGATTTTTACTTTATTTCGACCTAAAGACAAACCTTCGAGACAAATTTCAGGTCGGCGAACGGCGACGACCATTGGAAGATAGACCCATTTAGTTCATTATGACTTCATAGTAGAACAAAGTTACACCTTCGCTATTTTTAAAACTGACTTACACTTGGCCGTTTTCAGATTTTTCCCTTTACTTTGACCTTAAGACCTATCTCCATGCCAAATTTCAAGTCAGTACGACCATTGGAAGTGGTCTAGGTTTTTGATGAGTCAGTGAGTGAGTGTATAGTAAAAATAGCGATTTTCTGACGTCAATATCTCAAGAACTGCTATAGGTAGAATAATGAAATTTTGTATTCTAGACAATTAAGGGGATGTCAACAGACACTCGAAATTTCATATGCGTAGATAAAATATGTTTTGAGTTATAGGGTGGTCGAAATTGGCCCGAAATGGTTCGTGAAAGGGGTGAAAAGGGAGTTGGAAATTTGTATAGGGAATTATTAACCGCAGAATCGATTTAGATAAAATTTGGTATGGAGATAATTTGAGCTCTGGAAAAGGAAATAAAATAGTTTTATCCCGGAAATTATCCCTTAAGCGGATGCAAAAAGTTTACATGGGGAAGACACAACTTTTTTTTTAATGAAAATTTAATTTATTGTTCTATAAGTCAACTTTAGTTTTAAGTCTGTTTTTTAATTTTAAAGAAATCTTATATTATTAGTACTTAATAGCCAGCATAATTTTAGTATAATATTTTAGGATTTATAATTTTAGGTTATGTAGCCAGTGTTATGTACAGTCGAGGACAAAGAGATGTATACACTTTTGGACCTTATTGCGTTGTAATAAGGTCCAAAAGTGTATACATCTTTTTGTCCTCGACTGTACTCCATAATTGTCGTATATATCAGTTGTTATTACCATTTAGTATAAGTTTTAATATATATGATGTGGATGTACTTTAATAAATAAAATAAATAAAAAACAACCAATAACCGCTGTACATATTTAGATGAAATTTGGTATTGAAATAATTTGTAATTTTTTGGTCAAGGTATTCATATTTATAACATGTTACCCGTCGATGCTTTAAATTTACCTTTACCCGCTCTTAAGAAATATTTGAAAATGTCATGAATGTCAAAGGGTTATTCCAGGTTCGAGGACTATATATGAGGGACAATGATGCATGGCCCAAACCAAAAAACTACTACAAAATCATCTAACATTTATAGGACACCGTTTAGGTAGGAAAACATATCAAACGTTTTGTGAAGCAGTCAGATTAGGATTTATTTTTCTTTATAATTAAGCAATGGGTACATTATCTGTCTCTCAAGCTGTTTTGATATGTCTTCTTGAAGAACTACGCATTATTTTGTATCTTTAAGATCTAATAATGTATTACTTACTGTTTTGAAAAAAATAAGTCCCTTCGAGTTTCTTTTCGGTCATAAATGTCATAATAATTTTTGGGCCAGAGGTGTATGTAGGGTTAGAACCGGTGGTAGTTTTGGAACGAAGTTCCTTATCGGACGGTTCGCGGATGGAAGGCTAGGCGAAAAAAAGTGACGAAAAAGCGTCACGTCACGAAAACGCGACACCCATACGATTGAGAAACATGTAAAATGGAATGAAATAAAAAAAATATAAAATAGAAAGTGAAGTGAAGTGTAGTGAAAAGTTAAAGTGGCAAAGTGATAAAAGTGAAAAAACTGAAAAAAGTCGGGAACCTAAAAGTAAACAATGGCAAAATTTTCCAAAAATTTCAAAAATTTCAAAAATTACAAAAAATTACAAAAATTACAAAAATTTCAAAAATTTTAATAATTTCAAAACTTTAATAAATTTCATAAATTTCAAAAATTTCAAAAAAATACGAAAAAAAAAAAATTCTAAAAAAAATTAAATTAAATAGCAAAACTTCGTTCCAATTGCGTGTTCCACGACACTCACGTATTTTATTTTTCTCTGACGTTAATTAGTGCAGTGTAATGTGCTTACATTGAAGAATAAATATTTTGATTTATCTGTGACAGTGTGATAAAAACGTATGAAAATTCATTACCCCCGACCGCCGGCACAAGCGCCCACCCCCCCCCCCCCTGGATTTTTAATATGTGTGTAGGTAAAGCAGTGTATGCTTCTGTACATAATTAGGCCTTATTACGTAACAGTTACATAAACTACTATTTATCTCTTTTTAGGGTTCCGTAGTCAACTCTGAATAAGTACCAAGTTCCATAAAAATACCTCAAATCATAAATAGTTATAGGAATGCACACTTGATTTCCAGCAGTTTTTAAGGTACATTTTGAATAAGTATCACGTTACATAGAAATACCTAAAATTATAATAGTCAGAGAAACGCACACCGGTTTTTTTAGCAGTTTCCTGATAACATTTATTATTTTCAGTACTTTTTAATGATGTTACTTGGCAAGTTTTCACACACCACACACCTTTTCAATGCAATGAATCGACACCTTTGGACTGCAATGTGTCAAGTATATAATTTTCTATTAAAACTTGCCAAGTTACATCATTAAAAAGTACTGAAAATAATAAATGTTATCAGGAAACTGCTAAAAAAACCGGTGTGCGTTTCTCTGACTATTATAATTTTAGGTATTTCTATGTAACGTGATACTTATTCAAAATGTACCTTAAAAACTGCTGGAAACCAAGTGTGCATTCCTATAACTATTTATGATTTGAGGTATTTTTATGGAACTTGGTACTTATTCAGATCTCACTTCTTTTATAGGTGAAGCATTTCCATACCCAAGTAGCACAGATAGCTGTCTAACTACTCACATATAGATTTATATAGAGCTCTGCGCGTATTAAGACATTTATAAGGACACACTCGAGGTCCTAAAGCTGCATAATAGTTGTCAGTGATAATTAAATAGCTTAGGGCTGATTAAGAGCTGCATTACGGTCGAGAAAACTAACATTAATACGCAAAAGGTGCTATAAAGGTGAATTTGCTACGACTGTATACAGCTTTAAACGTTTTCAAATACTTTAACCGTAATAAGGTCTGTTTAGTGGGTAAAATTATGCCAAGTGCTGTTTAACAAGGTAATTGTGAACTTCTATTACGCTGACTTAATAAGGGAGCACAAATGAACTACTATGCAGCCAATAGACGTATAATGGAACAAAATATGGCGCATAATACAGCTTAAAGCTGAACATGTTTACAGCTAAGCAGCCTTTATACTGCCGTTGATACTGTCCGCATATAGCGGTTGTTTAAACGTTCAGAAGATGTCTCATAGCTGTTTAGCGGTTCAGTAGTGTATCGAATTAACGTCTTTTACTTCATAGTGGTTCATTTAAGTATCTTTAATCAGATATTATCTTAGTAACATAGGATATGTGGTACCTTAATAAGTCGTAGTCTGCCATTTGCTGCATGGGGATACTAAACTGACGCGCGTATTTATATTTTACTATAACTGACAATTCTGAAGTATAAGATAACCAATGCAATGGCTTTTACTTGCAAAATTGCGGCTCCCTAAAATGTCCGTATAACGCCTGTTTAATAGTCACATTTAAGTTAAAGGTGAGAGTGCGAGGAATTAAACGTAAAGTAAACAGCTTACAGCTCCATACAGGTTCATATGTTGAATTCTATTCAGATTTAGGCTGTTTAACAATACACGAATAATCATTAAACAGCATTATGCTGCTTATTAGACATGTAACGGTCAACGTCGCTGTTTAACATCAGCCACCATTTTATGTGTATAACCTATAAATATTTTGATTTACTTTTCCGAATTCTATAATCTTTGTGCATAAATTATGAACGTATGCATTAATTTGTAGTTCCTAATATCGTAATAGTAACTTTTTATGTAATAATTACTTAAAATTACTTGAAATTGTTTGGTAAAAATTTTCCCATATCTTATTTATAGCATATAACTTAATTATAAACTGAGTATTTTCGTGGGGCACTAATATTTTCTTAGATAATATATATATATAATGTCAGTAAACTTGCATTCCCATACATCTTTCTCGGATTAATACATATAAGAGAACATATAATGATCCGAATAAATTAACACAGTGTGATATGGCGGCGCGCGTACGATTTAAGTGTAACATATGTTTCGAAATACTACCGGCGGTGCCAAATCGCACACCAAATTATGTTTTATTATTCTTTTATTCAGACCAATATCAGCCTCCCCCGGTATTAGGAGACATTTGAGATATATTTTCTGAATAAAGGGTCATTAGAGGTCTCTTAGACAGTCAGTATTACGCTCTTATAACTCCTATTAACCCTTATAACTCTGTTAAATTTCTGCTACAACGCTCTTAAGCAGCTATGTGAACTTAAGGCTGTATAATTTGTGCCCATTTAAGAGGTATAAAAGCTGTATAAGCTCGTATACAGCTATTATGCAGCTTTTATATTCAGCTTTAAGCGTAATCGTATTCTATTATTCAGCTGCTATACAGCCAAGTGTGCTATTTGGGTAGTATCGAACTTGGCAGCCTTTCACATTTATGTTTTTGATGGGATTTCATTTATTTTTGTTAGGTGTAGGTTCTTTATTTTATTTTTTTCACTTTTGCTTTAGGAAATGTCTCATTCCACTTAGGTATGTACTTTATACTATAACCCTTTATACTAAGCGTCTAATTCTATTTTACTATTTATTTATAGGTGATTTTTACAAATAAACTGGCTCCCTACACCTATAAAATGTACCTACTTACATATAATTACATACATCAATAACGTACTTTATTCTGTTTGTAAGTACGCTACCTACATATATAATTAATAACTTGGTAATACCTACCTACCAGTAGGTATTATAATTGGTGGCCTATTATGTAGCCCTAGAAGTGCACCATCCCATCTCATCCCGTGGCGTATCGGAGGGTGAGATGGGCAGTAGTATATATAATTCCATCTTAGAGTACGAGTATATATGATTTCCATGTTCTTGAATCTGCGATTTTATTAGTTGTAAAATTACACACACAGAATGGTGAACAATTTTATTGTTCTTGTCTTTAAGACAAACATGTATTGTCTTAAATTGGTATATATCTAAATTTAAATAAGTCTTATCTCATTTCCACTCCATACCTACTTATAGTAGAACAAAATTACACATTCGTTGTTTTCGAAACCGACTCACACTTGGCCGTTTTCAGATTTTTACTTTATTTCGACCTAAAGACAAACCTTCGAGACAAATTTCAGGTCGGCGAACGGCGACGACCATTGGAAGATAGACCCATTTAGTTCATTATGACTTCATAGTAGAACAAAGTTACACCTTCGCTATTTTTAAAACTGACTTACACTTGGCCGTTTTCAGATTTTTCCCTTTACTTTGACCTTAAGACCTATCTCCATGCCAAATTTCAAGTCAGTACGACCATTGGAAGTGGTCTAGGTTTTTGATGAGTCAGTGAGTGAGTGTATAGTAAAAATAGCGATTTTCTGACGTCAATATCTCAAGAACTGCTATAGGTAGAATAATGAAATTTTGTATTCTAGACAATTAAGGGGATGTCAACAGACACTCGAAATTTCATATGCGTAGATAAAATATGTTTTGAGTTATAGGGTGGTCGAAATTGGCCCGAAATGGTTCGTGTAATATAACCCACGGCCGGTGTGTCGCTTTTTTTTGCTCGAACTTGGCGGACACACTGCCGTGTGTCTAGATTAGGACTACTGTCCTCTGGCGTCATCTGTCAACTTTACTTCAAGTTCCGCCTCCAGGGTAGCGGGAGAGAAATTAGGGGTGAATTAGCCGCTTACTGACTCAGAGCGAATTCCACGCGGGCGGAGCCGCGGGCACAGCTAGTATCTTAATATGTATCTATTCCTGGTTTTTTTTTATTAATAGCTCTGTCATATTTAATGGACCCTGCACCTACTTAACCATTCTCTTTAGCCCATTGGTTGACTGATAGAGAATGCCTTATGGCATTGAGTCCGCCATTTGTACCATCTTGTGTTGTGCAATAAAGATTAAATAAATAAATATTCTGCCGACTGCGACTACAAGTCAGTTTAAACACATAGGTTAATAATAGTCCGCTGAACGTGTCGTTGTCGCTTGTCGCATGTTATATTATAGTATACGTAATGTTGATTCAAGTGTCCCCTCACACTACTCGGTACACAGTAGTAAGTTACAGAACAAATACGGGCGCGGCAAGCTGTCAGCTTTACGTATTCATCGCCATCGCTCCCGCCTGTCTTTTCTGAAATACCACCAGCGGTGCCTGAACACTTAGGCCGCGGACTCGATGCACGCGACTGATGGCGCGATGTGACCGTGACAAAGCGCTGTCGGTGTTTCTGCTGTCCGTGTGACTGATGAAATCAGTGTCTGAACAAGTACGTCAACATCAAAAGTACGGTCCCTAATTATTCACGATAGATTAGGTAAGAAGGTACAGTCACCGGCAATAGTATCTTCCTACACGAAGGCCGCAAAAATATGTGACACGTTCTTATTTGTAGGGCCATAAGAGCGTGTCACATATTTTTGCGGCCGTCGTGTAGGAAGATACCATTGCCGGTGACTGTACAATATGTACATAGAAGTTAAAGGTAACAATTGAAACCAACTTGTACAGTACACTACACCAATACTACAGCACAGTAAACTAGCCTATAACCATATGTAGAGTAGGTAAACAGCGTGGAGGTACTCGAGCGATTTAGAATACTCGCTGTCATTTCCATTTGAAATGTTCCAGAAATGATTCCGATAAATAAGGTTTTCCTCATGCCGGTTGATGTCAACAGTATGAAGGCGGCGGGGGAGGGGGGCCTATCACTCGAACGTATCCAGCGGCCGTAGCGTGAGCGCAGCAAAACCTTAATACATACGCAACAGAGTTGAAACGTATTGTAGATACTGTTAACTCGGCCCTGACCGAAATTCACGAGTCAAAGTTGAAGGTTTACCCAAGGGCTCCAACGATTTCGGCGGAAGGACGAATTGCGTCTAGCGCTCTGCGGTCTCAGGAGCTTATCCTTCTTATTTTCATCCAAACTCATTATGCATTAATACATCTTTTAAAGCTTTTATATACATTCTTTGGTAGTGACATTTCAAAGGCATAAAGGCATCTAAATTAGTTATAATTTCTGACTTATACTTATTTTTGTGGTTGTAGAATGTTGATATTTTTTCATTATTCAGTTCAGGATCAATTCAACCCATGAAAAATCATTGTAAGCATTTTAACAGGATTATTTACGTACTCCGGAATACCGGCACCCGTCACCTGGCTCGTTTTTCTATAATAACTATTAAGACTTTTATAAAATATTAATCTAGGAATATACAATCTAGGATCAACACTTTATGTCTGATGTTGACGTTGATATGACACTATTTCGATAAGTATTAATCACTTTTTTGTGAAATGCTTGCCCTTTGGTATACATAAATTTTATTTCGTTGCACAACGGTCGTGAAATGGGTCACGTCCGCTGCATTCCTTCAGATGGTCGCATTACAGGGCAGCGAAGCCACAAATGACCATTGCACGCGGCACATGTCCCGGTGCACGGGAATCGACTGCCGGGGGCATTAGCCAGCAATGGGGGCACAGTTACAGGCTACTTCAAAAATATGGAGAGGGTATTTATTCGCTTTAACGAGTGCGAAAATTATAGACGAGATGCGTAAAATTGATGTTTTTGGTCTCCTTATTTTATTTACCAATATTTGTAGCCTGCAAGAAGAAAGCTGTGTGTTAATAGGTAGTGAGTGTAATATATAAATAGTATTAAGTATACTGTTTTATTTATACTTATCTATTTATTTCGTACTTGTTGCTTTACTTTGTTTGGCAACATTTCTATGCTGGCCACCCATCGTTGCTTGTTTGTATGTTATTGTTATTACACCTTGTACAAAACCTCTTTACAAGAAACGTACGTATCAGTCACCCAAAGTGTTTCTTTTGTAGGTGAATAACTGCATTAATAGAACACAGGCGCGTCTAGCCGGCGCCGTCTGTGCCCTACTACCGTTCAATGGGGTTGTATCCATCATGAAACGACCGTACGTTTGCGCCCATTGGTTAATATACATAATCGCCTACCAATTATGTATGCCTCCACTGCGGACGCTTACTAGCCAGAGTCTCCCAAGTCTTTGTCTACGAGCTCTCTACAACACAACTTTATGTCGCACGTAAATAAATACGAGTATATTCCAAATGTGATAACAGTATCTACTGTTATCACAGTTGGATTATACTACTTATAGTATAGGTAATATACCGGTAAATTGATGACTTAGTTTAACTCTTTTAAGTAATCATGCTATAGAAATTCGTATCGGACCATTATTTAAAAATAGTTTAGCCATAACGAAGGTAATAAGTAGTTAGTCAGTGACCTATTGAATAAAAATATATATATGTATATTATGAATCTTACACAAATCGACCTAGTCCCACAGTAAGCTCAATAAAGCTTGTGTTATGGGTACTAGACGACGATATATAAATTAAAAAAATATTGATAGGATAAATACTTAAATAGGGTAAACCAGGGTGTAATTGCCCACTGACAGTGATTGCCCGCTTTTAAAAAAAACATTATCGAATGTTAGCTTTGGATCGTTCTAGTTGGATTAGAATTCGCTAGATGGTGCTGTAATTTGATGTTTAGTAGATTTAAAATTGACAACTGGCAACACTAAAAAAAACAGTAATGGCGAATTTTGTCTAGATGGGTGAAAGTGTTACTCAAACAGGTAAACATTTTAACAGTTTTCTTAAGAACTTACTTTCTTAATGGTTATTTTTGTGTGTTGATTATTTGATATTCAGCTTCTATTGCATGAATGTGATAAAATTAAATGTATTTACATCGTTTTTAATGTAAATCTGTGTTCAATTTTGAATCCTAACGGTCATTTTAGCTGTGGGCAATCACTGAACCAAAATTTGAATATTTTTAGTTATTGCCCACCCTTTTTTTAGTAATTGCCATGTGGTAATGACTATAGTTATTGCCCGGGCAATAGCTGTCGTGGTAGATTATTGGTCAAAGTGTTGCGAACATCACCTATTAAAAATACCTAAATAAAAATTCGAACAAAATTCCAGAACATGAAGATTCTATAATAAACGTCAATGGTGAGACCGTAAACACTAAGGAAACAGATACAATACAATTAAAGGAAATAATGGCCACCAACAAACTGAACATTTTAAGCAACAACCCGAACCCATACCAAAGAGATTAAAAAAAGAAGTAAACGTAAAAATTAAGGACAAGAAAGAAATTGAGCAATTACCAGCGTCTAAAAAGATAACTATTTTTAAGTAACGTTGTAATAAAGCCTGGTAATAATAGTCTTTGCGGAGTTTGTCATACTAATGTGAAAAAAAGTCAACTGACTTTTTATTATTATTTTATTTATTGGAAAACCAACAGCACATACAACATGTTGACAACAGATATAGAAATTGGAGGCCAATTATAGGTTCTCACAGATAGAAACCTTATAGAAATTAAGTTCACTAAATATTAATATAGTGTACAAATATGCGAAGACTTAGCAAGTACATACATCATTAATAGCAAGTAAAAACAAACAATTAAAAAAAAAAGTAATGAAGACAACAATCATGAAAAATCGTGAAAAACGAATTAGACTTGCAGTGCTTGTTCAAAAATCTTTCATGTGCGTTGCATTCCTCGAAACCATAAGGAACATATACCCGACAGCACCGATTTGACTTTATTTTTATGCCATAACTGTTTTATGGTAGATGATTCTGACTCTGGTGATTCTGACTCATCATCATCAGCGAAAGAATTATTTGATGCTGTTATGAAAGCTAAACGCAACCCTTTTTAGGGTTCCGTAGTCAACTAGGAACCCTTATAGTTTCGCCATGTCTGCCCGTCCGTCCGTCCGTCCGTCCGCGGATAATCTCAGTGACCGTTAGCACTAGAAAGCTGAAATTTGGTACTAATATGTATATCAATCACGCCGACAAAGTGGTAAAATAAAAAGTGAAAATTTTTTTTTTATTAGGGTACCTCCCCTATACGTAAAGTGGGGAGTGATTTTTTTTTTCATTTCAACCCTAACGTGTGATATATTATTGGATAGGTATTTAAAAATGAATTGGGGTTTCCTAAAATCATTTTTCGATAATGTAAATATTTTCGGAAATAATCGCTCCAGAAGTAAAAAAATATGCGTCCCCCCCCCCTCTAACTTTTGAACCATAAGTTTTAAAAATATGAAAAAAATCCAAAAGTAGAACTTTATAAAAACTTTCTTGGAAAATTATTTTGAACTTGATAGGATGAATAGTTTTTGAAAAAAAAATACAAAATAATTTCTGAACTAAGTTTGTAATTTAACCGTATAAGCAGGTGTTTATTGTACCTGTAATTTCTACAAAATTACAATGAAATGACGTGCTTTCAAATAAAGTAAAAACGGTGAAAATCGGTTCACGCAATAAAGAATTATCCCATAAAAATCATCTTCCATACTTTATGCTCGCGCGCAATAGTTTACTCAATTTGCCGATAGATGTCGCTGTACATGGAACTCTCATATCATATCCTACATGGCGGTGTTATTAACTCTTAAGTGGGGACACTTACTGTGACGGACGGAAAACTACGGAACCCTACAGTGAGCGTGGCCCGACACGCTCTTGTTAATTTATTGAAAACTATTCTGTTACGTTTGAGTTTAATGTTTTGTTTTTAATGTTTATTTATGTTTAAAGTCAATTCAGACGACTGACGTCAGACAAAGACTTTGATTTATGATTTTAAGGTATTGGGCAATTACTGTGCTGTGATGTTGGCAATTACTGTAGGCTATGGGCAATGACTGTACTTTTTAGATGATTTTAATTTCGTTGCATTATTTCCTATGTTATGTAAGTTTTAATTAAAAACTGTTGATATTCTATAGGAGAGTTTATTAGGTCATAAGAAAATAGTAATAAAAAGTTGGTACCTATCATATTTTCTTTTTTATTGCATGTCAATGTGTTTGAAATCCTTAAGTGGGCAATAGCTATATGGTTTACCCTAAATAGAAAATAAAAAAAATAATAAATAAATATTATAGGACAACCTTACACAAACCGACCTAGTCCCACAGTAAGCTCAATAAGGCTTGTGTTGTGGGTACTAGACGACGATATATATAATAAATAGATATAGATAAATACTTAAAAACATAGAAAACAACCATAACTCAGTTACAAATATCTGTGATAAACACACAAATATATGCCCTTACCAGGATTCGAACCCGGGACCTCCTGCTTCGTAGGCAATGTCACTACCGACTAGGCTAGGAGGCCTATAACCCTTTAACCGCCATAGTCTCATATATGAGACACAATGACAACGTAAATGACACTTTCGTAAATTAAGACAGAATTCAAATTGATAGTTCAGTTTTTTGACGTACAACGGTTAACGTTTGACGTACCTGTTAATATTTTTTGATATAAGGCCTGATCCGTTTGAAATTTGCCAAATTCAAAGTACATTTTCTTGAAATATTTTCTAGCATACCTACATAATATCATTAATATCATGTCACAAAAAGATGAAACCTCAAGTGTATGGTAAAGCTCGATCTCTGTAAAACTAAGTGAAGATCGGACACAAAGGGCCAGTAGGTAGTAATGGTAGTATAAAATAATTTAAAGATGGGGTTGCATTTACAAATGTCCGTACACTATCGCCTCGCACTCGTGTTTACCTTGCGTTTGAATAATTCGTGTTGGAAGGAATGGAGCCAGCGGAATCGTTGGTACCGCAGTGTTATGTAACTCTCGCTCGATATGGGTTACCTACGTAGGTGGCCGTCTGGCCTGGCCATGCCTCTTTAAGGCATAGAAAATCGTTCGCCATTTGAATTAGCTTTTGCTGTATCTACTTGCTACTAATATCTGTTTTAATAACCATGACGTGACAATCGTTCCTACGTGCACAATTTGGTTATAATACTCGTATAAAGTTTGAATTCATTTGCCGCAGTATTATGTAACTTGGTCGATGGAGTACCTACGACTACAGTTGTCGGGCTCGTATCGAACTTACTCGTTTGTGTAAATAACAATGTATCGAACAAATACTAGCTACCTTTTCTGAACTGAGAATTATTTTTGAAAACTTGCCAAGTAACATCATTAAAAAGTACTGAAAATAATAAATGTTATCAGGAAACTGCTAAAAAAACCGGTGTGCGTTTCTCTGACTATTATAATTTTAGGTATTTCTATGTAAAGTGATACTTATTCAAAATGTACCTTAAAAACTGCTGGAAATCAAGTGTGCATTCCTATAACTATTTATGATTTGAGGTATTTTTATGGAACTTGGTACTTATTCAGATCTCACTTCTTTTATAGGCGAAGCATTCCCATAGTATCGAACTTGGCAGCCTTTCACATTTATGTTTTTGATGGGTCCTACTTACAGCAAAATCCTTCCATAGTAAATGAAAGATGAATGAAGTAGCAATAAAGATCGTCAACTAGATATTGTTTGGTGTTTCTCATTTATCTCCACGAAAACCCGTAGCTATACGAGCCGTCATGTCTTTGCTATTGAGCTGTCCTTATCTACTACTTATCTTACCGGCTTAACGCTTACCTGGTTAGATCCTTAAATGTCCGAGGTTTGCCAAGCTACGTTTTTATATTTGTATCTTGCATGATTAAAGTAATTGGTACGTATAACTTATAAAATTAAATTAGTTTTATAGGCAGACACGCGTTAGTTGTTGCACTCTTAGCTACTAAAGAGAAAATAAATTACCTTCATTTAACTTGTGATAACATTACAGTAGCATCAAAATGTTTTGATGGCTTTAGTAGTGTACATGCTTTTGCAGCTGACTGTGCCCCGAGCGTTTCCCATATTCTTTAATGATAGTGCCACGCCCAACGCCCATATAAAAACGAACATTCTAACAATAGCTTTAGTTTCCATATGTTGCACCTTATTCCATTGCCTTAACACACGATGTACTTACTGTTCATTGTAATTTTGTTCTCGTTGTAGAAGTTTATACTCCTTAAATGGATAAAGGAAAAGAAATATGTACATTATCTACAAGTATCTATATCATTGCTCCAAATGCCTTATAACGAGGTACAGTTTTATTTACGAGTATATCATGTATGTCACCCAATGTTAAATTAGCCCAGTTCAAACAGTGTAAAGAAATTTATTAATATGAACCATGACATAGTAAATTGTCAAGAGCAAAATGACTGAACGAAACGAAGGATTCCTATGCGTAGAGTGAGTGACTAAAGCGTTTTAGTGTTATAAGGAAAGGCATACATTTAATTAAAAGTAGTCCACACTATCTAAAAAGCAATGGAATGGCTGAAAGTGCAGTCCATATAAGTAAAAATATCCTACCGACAACGCCATGTTTTAAATTATACTATTTATACCATTATAATTTGTTCCAAAGACTTAATTCGCTTGTTTAGGATATTTCAACAAGTAATCAATTGAAGAAAACATTTTGGTCGCTTTTAGCTAGAATAAGAACCTTACACAAGAGATACCTTATTAACCACAGATAAGAACAAAGCAATTAGTTTACATGAGTAGAAACGGAATTTAACAGGGATAGAATTTAATTTAATTAATCTTACCTCTATTTACTTATTTACTGGTGCTTTGTTTGTTCCAGCTACATCTACCCGACCATGGACGAGCTGGCCAACCAGCTCAACTACGTGCTGGGGCACTTTGGCATCAAATCGTTCATCGGCTTCGGCGTGGGCGCCGGCGCGAACATTCTCGCGCGCTTCGCTCTTGCCTATCCGCAGAAGGTACTGTTACACATTACTAATAGATTTGTATTTCTTGATGCAGTATAGGGACGCTTTGCCGGAAGGCAGGCAGGCTGTCAATGGTTAGTTGCGCTCATTCAGCCCAATTCCCTGGAGTTGGAACTGATGTGTTTGGAAAAAGGTTATGCCATTTCTTATTTTTATATTAGTCCACAACTATACTACCATACTTCTATGGGTTGTCTAAGAAACCTTAGAGAAAGAATCGTACGTAAGACGCTCAAACATGGAGAAAACTTGCAGGACCGCAGTCTGAACTATATTCTAATAAAACTTCTGACCCGTCGTAAACCTATTTCCAAGACGATGACTAACTTTTCTATGAATTCAAAAGGCATGTAATCCTTTGTTTGTTCCGAGTTGCTTATTTCAATTCAGTATTATGATTATTATTCCCAACTGTAATAAAACTTTGCATACCTACAAACTTAAGTAGTAAAAATGTCATATTTCCGGAGATATTTTGTCTTATGACGATAACTCATGTCTTTTTTCATTTGAGTGAGTAATCACGATCCGCAGATCTAATTTACGAATACTAGAACTCGAGACTTGATATCGACTTGATACTGTGTCTTCGCTACCTGGCAACCATATTGCTATTTTTGAAACGGGGGCGACGTGTATGTTTGAATGTTTGTGTGTGAATGTTTTTTATCTATTTTTTTATTATAGACTCTTACTCACGTATTCGTTGCAGGTGGACGCGCTGGCTCTGATCAACTGCACGTCCAACCAGTCGGGCTGGATCGAGTGGGCCTACCAGAAGATGAACACCCGTTCGCTGCGCTCCCGCGGCATGACGCAGAACGTACTGGACTATCTCATGTGGCATCACTTCGGAAAGGTAACACCATATGTAAATGAATATGCCAAAACAATGCTAAATACTGTAGCCGCAAAGTCTGCTCATTCTGTAACTAACATTTGACGGTACATAGTGAGTACGAGTACCCAACCGAATACTTTATTGCAATTTTTCTCGGTTTATAAAACCAACAAAAAGCATTTCTTACATCCACAAGTTCGATACAATAATATGATTTTATATGAATAAATCCGACTACGTATTTCACTCAATGTAAACTTATTATCTTGAATTTCATTTGTTTGACTCCTTTGCGGTGGCAACCCGTCTCGATCGTGGAATTCGATCTGACAGATTCCCTTCATTGCGCAGTCTGGAAGTTATTGCTTTTTGCCGCTAATTTCATATAACAATGCGGTAAATGTGGTCAAACCCGAATTTGCTGTCTAAAGAGCCTAATCTGTCAAAGCTTGGAGATTAGAGCCCTGATTTTAGGTTAATTATATACCTATGTTAATTGTGCTAATATGTGTTTGCCTAGCTGTGTTAAACTTGGCCTTTGCGGATTTTATAAAACCTTTTTTGCGCGGTGTGCTAATGCGAATGCATGTTTATTACATTTTAATGGTGGAATTGATGTACGAGTATGACTATGACTAGGAACTGTTTGTATTATATTTACTCGGTCTTCATAAGGCGATCCCTTCTTTTCACCTACTTATTCTGTTTTAAAAGGGTCACTATTCAACTAGCGACGTACCTAAATGGTTACTCAATCTGATAATCTCATGAGACTTCATGAAGTTTGATAGAAATGTGAAGTAAAGTAAAAAAAGTTATAGACGGAGAGCTAACCACGTCAGATATGACACAATAATGACAGCAACGAAACCCGTCTAGTAAGATTGCAATACTATCCTTATTACTAGATCCGGGCAGCTGGAAGCTTTTAATGGGTGGAGGTCAGAGTAACAGACTAGCAAAATTTTCCATTTGGAAAAAAGTAGTACCAAAATAGGTAAAAACTGCGAAAGTTGCTTCATTTATTTATAGGACGGGGCCTATATTTTAACAATAGAACAAAAAACATTGCGTATTATTACGGAAACAGAAACAGTAGGCGACAAACTTTCTCCAATGAGAAGTTTTGGCTATGATATAATCTAATTATTTATATAATTTCTCATAATACTGCATCAAAACCAAAACTCTAGCATTTGTATTCTTAAAGTGGTTTTCTTTGACCTCCACCACTTTACAGCTGCCAGCTTTACAGATGTCCGGATCTAGAAATAAGCATTGTATAGCAAACTAACGAGAGTGGTTTCGTCGCTCTCATTATATTATTGTGTCATATCTGACGTGGCTAGCTCTCCGACTATTATGTTAAAATTTTATTAAGATACTTCTAATAGTTTCCGAGTAAAATGGCTGTGGCATACGGACGGGCGGACAGACGGACGGACATGACGAAACCTTATAAGGGTTCAGTTTTTGCCAATTTGTCTACGGAAGTCTAATAAAATTGTCTATTGTTTAAAACATATTGAAAATACTATAATTTGTTTTGTTTTATTTTTACTCTCGAAATGCTCTCAAAATGAAAGCGCTACTCAACAGCTATTGCTATATAAAAAACGCGGCTCTGATGATAGGATCCATGAGGAATCGAGATCTTAAAGGCATATATGTAGTGATTTTTGTGTTTTTATCAAAATATTAAGCATTTTCATTCAAAAAAGTGACATTTGATGAAGTGGAACTGCTAATGATGATCAGAACGGCACTCTTCAACGAGGCATAGTTCACGTTTGGCGATTTGTCCTCTTCGCTGTTTGTTAAGCAAGTTAGATTTTCAAGACAAATGTTTGTCAAGCTCGAGTTCTAATAATGGGATGCATGAGGAATCGAGAGAACTTCTCAAATGTGAAATGCATACCTAGAGTGATTTTAGTATTTTCATCGACAAATCAAGCATTTACATATAAATAAGTGATAATTGATGTAGTGGAACTGCTGATGATGATTAGAACGGAACTCTTCAACGACGCATTCACGTTTGGCGATTTGTCCTATTCGCTGTGTTTGTTAAGCAAGTTATTTAATTTTAAGGATCTACATTAATCTTTCACCCGCCTCCCCCATTGAAGTCGGTTTTATCTATTAAATATCATTACAATCGTGAGTGTTACCTAACGTTACATAAATACCATTACTCGTCTAAAATGTTCCATATTATATAACATACACCTAACTAAATATAATATAAATACTTGGATTCGAAAATGGAAGCTAAGGCCGTATTATAAAGCCGTAAACAGGTATCGTAAATACCTGTTTAGTAGTGATTTAATAGAGAGAAAGTGGTTTAGTAGAGATGATTAGAAAAAGCTGTTGTAGGACTTCGTTCGTTGAGTACAGTAATACCTAGTTCATTTCCGACGCCACCGCTGCGTTATCCGGATTGGAGTTTGTCCATGCCGGATATTACTCTCTTATTTAAGCCGAGATGTGACTAGGTTATCTACGAGCGCAACATTTTCAACATGTGCATTGAAATTTTAACTGCCTACCGGATGATATCAGATTGCTTCAGGCAAATGTATTTAAGGCTAAATTAAATGATTGGCTCTTGGAAAAATGTTTTATCGGGTTAGTTGCTTTCTTGAACAATATTGGTTAAGATAGAAATTAAGGTTATGTTCTTAGTATTAATAATACGATTAATTTATTTTTGGCATTTAAATTTATGCATAAAACTAAATATTTGAATCTTAAAAATAGTTACACTATTGTCTTCGGCTTAGCACCTGTAAAAATAGTTATAAGTGTGGAAATAAAATAAAATAAATTTGCACGCCTTTATTGGCGGAATACTGTAACACCATAATGACTGTATTGTATTCTAGCAAATAAATGAATAATATAATAATACTACTATAGCTTCGGCGACGATAAATAAACAATTTGTTTGCACATTTGGTCGATAATCACTTGATGTAATGTGTTTTTTCGTTCACAATTTTATTTCGACTAGCTCCATATGACTATAGACATTTAATTTGTAAACTTTTTGCGTCCCTATCCCGTCGGGGTTATAAAAACAGCCTCTGCAACTGCAACGTTAACACAAGTGTGCCGCAGTATCTCGCGGGTGAGATAGACATCGGTCACTTACATAATGTTATTGGTCAGAAAAAGACATGTATATCTCGCCCGTGAGATACTGTCGCTGCATGCTAACCGTGCAGTTGCGAATTTCAGCTTAGTTTAAATTAGAGTGTGAAAACTTGTTAGCTTGTATTTTTTATATCGAATGCTATATTATTTCGTACATTTATCCGTACTGTGGTTCTATAGGTACTGCACTATGCCCCTTTCCAAACCTACAATAATTGTAAATTCGTTATTTCCAGTTCCCTGAGGAGCGAAACCACGACCTGACGCAGATGTACCGCATGCACTTCAACCGTAACGTCAACCCGACCAATCTGTCGCTGTTCATGGACGCGTACCTGCGCCGTACCGACCTTGGCATCTCGCGCGACACGGAGACCATAAAGGCGCCCGTGCTGAACATCACCGGGGCCCTCTCGCCGCATGTGGAGGACACGGTCACCTTCAATGGCCGGCTACACCCTGTCAACTCCACCTGGATGAAGGTATGACCGATACGTTCACTTTAGCATGGAGAAAAAAGTAAGATTAGAGTGATTAAACTGATTTGCCGACGGAAATTTTCCAAAATAGAGAATTTTTTTACATAAGAAAATTTCTTTCTCACTTTTTTACATGTTAATTGAAACTTTTCATTTATTAATTAGTTATACTTCTCTGAAATTTTCTAGAAAATTCCTAGAACATTTTCAATTTCGACAAAATTAGGTATGACTTTCGGCATCTGTCGACACTCAGAATAAAGGGGTGTGATGAACATTAGTGAGATTCAAACGTATTTATTCAATGAAATACTTTTGTCTCTGAAACTAAAAGGTAACTCGTTAAAATTCTTCGGGATGTCCCTCGATTTACACTTTTAATTGTGATTGTAATATTGAATTCATACAAAGAATTATGCAAAAGTTGTACAAAAAATGACTCCTAATTCAGATTCAGATTCATGCTGACTGATATCGTCTGTTTTATTTTATTAGTGCTCCTCATACAACCACTGTTATTGAAGAGAACCGAGCGATTGCTGACTCTAATGCTGTTTTCAACCGACCTCAAAATTTCCAAGGAGGAAGTTTTCAATTCGTTGGGATCTTTGTTTCTGCAGATTTTTTTATGTACCTACAAAGATTATTAGAATACGGCTGGATTTGGCGACTATACTAGACAGTTGGTCCCATTGTCACCAGGGCAGGATCTGATAATGGGATCCCGGAAATATCGAGGGAACTCTTCAAACATTATAGGCACACCTAATTTGAGCATTTTTAACAGTTGCCCGGGCATTTCCTTTTAGAAAGGTGGAGTAGGCTAAGTTAAGTCTGTTCTTTTTTGTTTAAAATTATATATGAGTACAATGGAATGTTAATAGTAAACCTATCGTTCCAGATATCGGACTGCGGCATGGTGCTTGAGGAGCAGCCGGCCAAGATCTCTGAGGCCTTCCGCCTCTTCCTGCAGGGCGAGGGCTACGGTAAGTAAACCGGACCGTTCCAGACAAACACCACATCGATTAAACATAAGAGCTAACACAAATAGGCCACGTCCTTCAGCCTTGATATAAAAATACTAATTTTCTGCCAATTATATTAGATAATCAAAAAAAAATTGTGAGAACCCGTGTTATTGCTAGTATAGCATTGTCATGTAAATTACGGAAATATACCAAATTTCAGCTCAATCAGACACCGGGAAGTAGTTGCAATTTTAAATGTAACATACCAAAAGCACATAAATATCAAGAGTTCAAGCTAAATAAAAGCGGGTAAAAATATTTGATACGTTTTTTTATGACGTCCTAAAATGTGTAGCACAGTTAATCAATGTTCGTTTAATCAATAAAAGAAAAAAATAGGTAGTTGAGATTTGTTTTTTATAATCTTACAGACGAACTAATCATTTTTGGAACAGAGGTAAACTTGCAATTTCTGTGATACTTTTGATATGTATCCTAACACAAGTAAGAGCGCGATTGACTCGAGAACATGGTAGTCGTATACTGACACTTGTTTAGATGAAAGTTGATAAAATAGAGTCCTTTCTCACATACGAAATCGAGAAAAAATATGGTTGTTTCGTCACTTCCGTCCGCTAGATGAAACGCACCATACATATAGCGGCGACTGGGTTGTCGGCTCAAAGCTCAAGCTTGCACATGTACACATAAACGGTTTATATGTATGTGACCATGATAACGAAATGACGGAAATATAATCTCATTTTACCGATTGTGTTAGCTCTTTTGCAAAAGGTTTATTTTAGATAAATATAATGTTCATATGAACTTTAATATTTATAGATGTTCATTAATTATTGCCAAGGTAATCCCAATGCTTGTACCTTTGGAGTGATCTGAAATATGTGAAACTAATATTGTATTTATACTATGTCTTAAGTAATTAAAAATTATGCTTACTACTTATACAAAACCTATATTTCCACGCTCGAAGTAATATAAGGTGTTACTTTATTAGATACTTTACTTTAAAACAATTAACTTTAAATATAAATTAAGAAATCTTTCCATATATTTTTTTGTTTTCATTTACCGAACAAAAAATTAATTATAATTTCGTCTAAAAATAATCACCATGTGCATTTAACTGACAAGACGTTTAACACTATCTGTCATGTCACTCATGTCAACAAATTTATTTGCAAACGACACAATCAGACGGCAAATATTTAACCATGGATTTATATGAAGTGGATCGAATACTTCGGTCACAAAGTGAGGCCGAAAGAGAAGGTTATCTAGGGGACTGTGTCTTGTTTTGACTAAGGAGGTAATGACGTCATCAGACAATCAAAATGTCAATATGTGTCAAATGTGACAATTTTGTAACGAATGCGAGTGAGACACCACCCCCTACTATTATGATCCCTATCGGACCGTTTTTACTACTTTTTACGAGTCACCTATGAACGACTGTTTTACTCGGTAATAAGGTTCAACTGTGGTTAGGGAAAAAGTGTAAGAATTAGATCCACTTCATATAAATCCATGCAAATAACATGACATTGACAATCAAGTATTTGATTTCACGACGTGAAGTGGCCTGTTACAGTTAGGTGTTAGGTAAAAGAGGTACATCGTAAAATCTATAATGTTTCATACTTAAATATACTCCAGGAACCGAGTACTATCAGCTGTACAAATATCTGCAACTAATAAATTAACACCTTATATACATAAAAAATCACTTTCGTTTTGACGTTATGTAAGTTTAGATATTATGAAATCATAAAAATATATTTTAGTATATACAAAGTCAAACGAACACGTGATGGCATGATTTTGAGGAATAAATATTATTTTAGAATATTGTAACATAATATGTAATCTCTGTGAAAAATTAACGCCAATTAAGTGAACACCAAAGCCAATGTTCACAATATCATGCGAAAAATCTGATGAGGTTTATTAAAACTACTGTGTTGCCAAATACTCGTGCCACGGATACTGCCGAGCATTTATATTCAAGCCCTCAATAACGGGTCTTCTAAGGGTCTTCAGTGTCTTCACCGCGGGCGCGTGCATAACCTATTCTAAAACCTTAAAAATATTTGTTTATAACTTATAACCCTTCGTCTCCTCTTCCGTCCTATTGACATCGCTATCAAATTATAATTGTATTTTATGATGTATTTCCCCTTCGCGATATTTTTATATATTTTTTTACATTTATGCACGCGACTGTATTTTGGAGTATTTTTAGAATTAAAAAAATGTGTACCAAATGTGTGAATGTATTCTAGTCATTTACTCATTGTTATATAACTAATAGCATAATCACTATGATTAATATTAAAATTGTGAAAGAAATGACTGCTTTTAGTGCTTTTAATGTGTAATTCACTATAATCGACATATTGACAATAACATGAACATTGTCATGCTCTTTAGTGCACCGGCTAGCTTTGCATTTCAACGAATATACTCTAGAAAACACCCACGCCCCGCTCGATAGATGCAGCCACTGGAACCGAACCACTACGTCATCTTTCATAACAACATAACACCACGGCCTTAAAAAAACTGAGTTACAAATTTACTAAATAACTAAGTAGGTAGTATAGTTAACAATTTTTTGCATCTGTGTAGCCGCGTCATCTCGTCGTCTAATCGTTGTTTATTCACAAATTTCTTCTTAGCATGTATACATTTTTTAAATATTGTGTTACATATTAGATTTGTTTATCGACAATTTTATGGCTAACGTCCGACATTAAATTATAAAAAATCATTTAGTGTTGTCAATATTTATTTTACCCGTTTATTTCGTTTACATTCTTTATCCATGTTCTGTTGAGTCGTGTATCTAAAATAGAATCAAAACCTACTTTAAAAATTTACTTAATGGTTTAGGATGTATAACTTGTTTACAAAAAATATGTTCTGAACCATTTGTTTTTTTTTTGTTAATAACGTTTGAGCCTGGATATTGCATTTTGCGGCCGTCCTCATCCGGTATGTACTCGTATTAGTGGGAGAGCTTTGCGCCATTTATTTGGAAATGCTTGGCTTCCTCTTTTACTTTTACTGTTGTGTGCGCAATTTAGTAGATTTTAAAAAGCTAGTCTGTCTAGAAATGTGAATAGCTAGTGTATTAGCGTAAGGAAGTTACGGAAGAAAAATAAAGGTCGATTTTACTGTAGGGTAGACGATCATGTAAATGTCTTACTGTCTATTTTAACACAAAAACCTAAGACATACTTCTTGGAAATCAAAACCTATACAAACTTATTGTTCGATATCAAGTGCATGTTCTTATCAAGTACCACTTACTGTATTTTATTAGAAACATTGTTTGTAGTCCTTATTTCACATAAATTATTCATCAGCTATCGCAGGATGACTATGTAAAACAGCAACTGCAACTAAAATAACAATTTGTTGTACTGATTAAGAATCCATTTTTATGTTAGTGACGCCACTAACCAGTGATCTTTTAACTTTCACTTAAACATTAAAAGCATACTTATTAATTCTGTACTTGATTTTACTAGTCATTCTATGCTAAGTGTTAGTGGCTAAAGAATTCTAAGTAATTATGATTATGTAGAAAATAGTTCTACGTAGTCTTACACTGATTAGTTTAGTTTACTGATTTGTTTTCTCTAGCCGCAACACAACTAGAGCACGTATTATTTTTCATTATATTTATTTTGTTTTTATTTTTCACCACGGTAGGTGTTGTTCAACTGCAAAAAATAAGCACGCCGTGCCATACAGAATCCCAGCGGGGAGCTGTGACCGCCTAGGGCTTTCGTAGATAAAGTAAGTCACCCCTTTTTTTCTTTATTGTAGTTTTTAACATGCGAAACCAATTATATTCGTTGAGAAAATGTAACACGCAAAGGCAAAATCAGCTTAATGAAAATCATGTTCCCACAAATATTATTATTTTCGCATGTAAAATACTGGTATACTCCTGTAATGCTTGAATGTGTTTCTTATTATGATTTATGATATATTAATGTTTACTATGACACGGTGATTTGTTTTGTGAAATCCTTTATTATCGCTACTATCAATGTTTTTCTTTACATCTTAATCAGAACACGCTTTTTTTTCCTTGACCACTAAGATGTTAGTTAACAGTTTGTCTACTCAAGATAAACCCCATATTATTAAATATTTAGTGGATGATTATTAAATGGCACAAATAGTGATAATTAGTAGATATTACGGTATCTAAGTAAGTCTGTTGTGTCACATAGTGCCATGGAATAGCCAATGTAGAGTTATATTTAATAAAAGATATGTTAAAGTAAAATCGCAGCAGATTATTTGTGATAAATGTTCAAGATGGTTGTAACGACTGTATGTGTACATTATAGCGTCGCGCGTCGCGGGTCGCGGTGTTCGCGTGGTGTCATGTAGATACTACAGTTCTAAAAAGACTTCAACTATTTAGGATAGGTCAATATCATTAGACGCCCCGGTTTAATAGTTTAGAAAAAATAATTTTAATTCATGATAATGATTTCTTCTTGGAATTTTAAACAATATTAAGTTTTATTTATAATATAGCTCTCGAGATATATGATAATGATTTCTTCTTGGAATTTTAAACAATATTAAGTTTTATTTATAATATAGCTCTCGAGATATTATATTACTCAGTATTATATGCGATCACATCTATTTTTTTGTGCTTCATGTCTATATCGTGTTTAAATTAAATATTGTGTCTTATTTATGTACTTTCTACAATATTATGTACTGTAAATAACGACCGACAATATAATTTTACTGAGATTGCTACGCTTGCCCATTTTTGTGGAAGTGAAAACAAAATTAACTGTAAAATGCTGGTTTGAAATCACATCTAAAATAAATTCTTGTCTGTTGTCGAAATTTTATAACATATGTTTTTTTTATATGTCTACCATTCAACTGAGGTGTTTGGTAAAGTCTCACACTGCCCTTTATTCGACATGACCGTGCAACTTATTTACCAATTGTCTCAGTTAAATAGCATTGATTATCGTTCAAATGTGATATGAAGTATGCGACGCTAGGAGAGTTTTGGTCCTGGCCTTAGAATTAACTATATTTGTGTTACAGTGGCGCCCCTGTCGCCGACTAAGATCGTGCTTTTCCGGCGCCTTTCGGACGTGGAGCGGCGTCGCCCGTGCCGCCACTCGCCCGTCATCCGGATCACCGAGAACCCCATCTCGGAAGCTATCGTCTGCTAAACACCTACCGATTGCCACGCTGGTGCGACCTTTAATACCGTCGACAAAAAGGTTATGGTAGGCTGATGATATTAGTGTCTATGGTATAATCTTATTAACCATATGATCAATTCACGTGGTTTTTATCCACGAGATGTGTGAACACGCACTGTATTTCCGCCTGAAGCGCAAGCCTGCCGTGGTACGCTTCGATCGTGTTACGCTTCGATCGTGTTATTTAAAATAGCGTCGCACTAGCGTGTCCTTCGCCTACCTAAATATAATTTAAGCGCATACACTCAATTCTTGTGTACACAAAGTAACATATTTTTGAAGACAAAGTTTAATCTTACTGATGGGTAAACCGACTTTTTAAACTTGTTTACTCTGGCCCCGTTGTCTGAGGGACATTTTCATCATAATGGAGGGACGTAACCATAGCAACGAGGGGCAATAAAAAGTTGATTGACTCGGATACAAAAATCTTGTAGTTATAACGCGATTGTTTTAAAAGGGGTTTCAAGTAATAGTAAGTGTATCTATATCTTTACGTGTGAAAAAGGGACACTACTCCTAAGTAATAGTAACACTACTAACTTCTACTAATGTATTCTTAAAGTTGTTGCCGATTTAGATTATATAAAAAATTAACTGCGTTAGCCAGACACTTAAATAAATAATTTCTCGAAATATACACATATGTACAAGCTTGAGCATGTTAAGAATAACACCAAGTCTCCTTACAACAACGTTCACTTTCAGACATTTATAATATATGTTCTATGTTGAGTGTATGCGTTTGAAGAAGTAGCGGAAGTATTATTGTGGATTTCATTTCCTACCGCTTGATATTTAATTTACCACAAAAAAAGCTTTAAAACTATTAAGTTACTGCGTGAATGTGATTACGAGCGTTGTTCATTGATGATTATTTATATTTTATCTGTTAATTAAGAATAACAAGTACAGTAATTTATTTAAATAATAATGACCGGGAGACGTTTAATAAAGTTTGTAAGGGCGTAGCGTCACAATCAAATTGTGAGCATAAAGTTTACGGAACCAAAGAATTATGTAAGCGTATCTTGCGAGGGCAGTGGAATGTAAGTTTTCCGGAAAAATGGTAAAAAAGGGTCCGCGCACCACCGGGTACTTACTCTTTTATGTTCAAGGCGCACTTTTAATGTACCTTTTTAAGACATTTTTAATACTTACTGGATACATAAGAATACACATCTATACATCCATGACGTAGTTTCGGGGAGGTATAACTTTACAGTTCTAATTGTTTTGTGCCGTTCGGAATAAATATTAGTTAAATCACAAAATGACGAGAGAAACAACCGATTTTCGTTGTCTGATTGTGTGTGCGTGACTAAAGACGTTACACGTGTGTGTTATCAACCGACTTCAAGATTTCGAAGGAGGTTATCAATTCGTCGGGATCTTTGTGTTTGCTTTTATTTTTTATTTTTTTATGTATGTTCACCGATTATTCGAAGACGGCTGGACCGATTTGGAAAATTCTTTTTTTGTTTGAAAGCGTATACTTCACAGTTGGTCCCATTGTAACCATGTCAGGATTTGATGATGGGATCCTGGAGAAATCGAGGGAACTCTTCAACTATTATAGGCACACCTATGGTGATTTGAGTATTTTTTACAGCAGATCGAACATTTGGTGTCGGAAAGGTGGATGGATGTTTAGTGAAGTCGGTTCTTTTTTGTTTAAAATTATATTTACTTGTAAATGAATAGCGGTTGTCTCTTTCGGCGTAGTGTGGTTAGAGTGAGAGGAACGTCGGAGGTTCGCTAGAGCCTCGTTGGGTGCTAAGTTAAGACCAAGATAGATTTTCGAGAACGATTATTTTACATAAAAGCATTTTGGAAGATTTTTTGCTTATGTATAACGATTAGATATATGTAAATCAAGTTTTAAATATATTTTGTATGCGTTTATTTCAGCTTAATCGAAGTGTTGTGATCAATTGTCTGAAACATTATTTCTTTGTTTTAGTTAAGTTATCAGTATTAATTGTGAGTAAGATAGTTTTAGTTGTCTGATTACAGAAATCACTCGCTGCTTTTAATAAGTGTAGTGTTGGAATATATAGGGGAAACTGCTTGTTTCATTACAATCGATATCATTATGTTAAATATTTAAGTGTGTTGATCCGACGTAGAATCTCCGCCACGTTTGAGCCGGAAGAGGCGTTTAACTAACTTTTACTATTAGATCATTATAAAATAAAAATACTCGTTAATTGTATCTGGCATAATATATTGTATGTTTTTTGTGTTAAGTAAGTTAATCGCCATCATACGGAATTGAGCGCGAGCATTTCTCTTCGTAGTTAGGTTAGTACTTGATCTGTAGCTGGATCGAACTAGGACCTGTTCCGGCCGAGGGGATCGTTCCCACCCGTCACCAGTCGTGTAAAGGTGGAGGTGACAGGTGGGAACAATCGTTGCGCGGCCTGCTCCACTATGTGCTTTGGAGTATGGCGATATTTTTACCTAAATCTTATTTTTCTGGTAGCAATCTTTCCATTCTCAAAATTTACCGAAGTTTATTTTCATTCTATCTTTTTTTACCAAATGCGGTATTTCCATTCTCATATTTTACCGATATTTTTTCTTGACAATAGTTTAGCTTCTCTTCTATTATTTTTCGAATATATTTTTTTTATGCTTTATTTTTCCTTGGAGCACTTTTTTATTAATTTGGTGAAATCAGAGAAATGGGATATATCTATGGGTGAAATCTATAAGTTCCGTCAAAAGTGTAAAAGAAGTCAAAGACGAGCTGTCATTGTTTTTTAATTTTATGTCCTAGTTTCATGACCTTAATCCAAACTTTTTTTTATTATACTGGCCTTATAAGTCAATTTATAGAAGTTTTTATTTCCTTAAACAGTGAAAAAAATTGTCTTAGCAGAAACACGAGATGTCTCAGCTAAAAAGTAAAACCAAATATGATAATAAATAAACTATTCTTATTTCATAACGAATATATTTTTATTTAATTGAATATTAAATTGAATATTTTGCTTAAACCACATAGTGTGGCTTAAGCAAATATTTTCGTTATTGATACAAAAAAAAAAAAAATTACGAGACAATCTTACACAAATCAACCTAGTCCCACGGTAAGCTTAATAAGGCTTGTGTTGTGGGTACTATATGACTATATATATAATAGGTAGATACATATAAATACTTAAATGCATATGTGACATCCATAACTCAGGAACAAATATTCGTGATAAACACACAAATAAATGCCCTGACCAGGATTCGAACCCGGGACCTCTAGCTTTGTAGGCAGAGTCACTACCCACTGGGCTACGGAGGCCGTTAAACATAGTACAAATATACAAACATAGTACATAATACAAATATAGTAAATACAAAATTAAAACAAAATCGGGAAAAGCATGTGTATTAGTACCAGCAAAACAAAAAAAAAACACAAATTGTGTAGTCATAACTTAAAACTTAACTCAAATTAACTCTTAAATTCAATCTTTCGTCATAGACGTAGCAAAAACGAGAATAGCATCTTCCTTGACTCACAATACATCCACCCTTAAATAATGAACTATTAATATTTTAAACTTGATAATAAATCAATGGTTTTCTTCATGTTGTTTTTACCTTCTAAATAATAATGTAAAATTTGTTGTATCTTCAAATCTTTTACAATATATTGGTTTTTCCTTCGACGAAATGTGTCAAGACGTACTTCGTTTTGCAGTACAGTAAAATTGGCTGTTTCTGCTTCAGCCTTCAATTCCGAAAGACATAACAACAGATTAGACTTTTTTTGAAGTATTTTGTTTATCTTCTTGTGCCAGCTCTCGGTCACGTTGTTGGTTCGGTGTCTAGCATCGAAGCAGGATAAAATATTTAGCATTTTTACTTTGATCCATTGGGACTGCATGTATGCGTTAAACTCGTCAATCTGCGAAATTCTTGGCGATTCTGATAAAATAGTCAGCCACGCTTCATGAATTTTTAAAGGCGGAAAATGTGCCAAGGCGACACATTTCGCTATGTAATTGTTTCCTTCGCGAGTCTGAGTGATACCAAAGATATCGCCGTTGGCAATAACTGCTTGAGAGTAATGGAAAAAACAACCTTTTATTTCGGCATCAGGGTAAATTTCTTTTGCGGCATTTATTGCTCCCATTTCAAAATCTACTTTTATCAATTTTGGTTTGAAGTTTGGAATATGGTTCTTAATGGAGCTCATCATTCGAGTATAGGTATCTTGTAATTTATTTGGTAGCAATGCGAAGATGCAAGGTACCGTCTTTGTCAATTCTAATGTAGATCCTATGTCAGCATGAAATGTATACAGCTGAGCGTATGGTTCAGGCACAACTTTAAATGTGCCATCTGAAAAATATGTGCTACAATTTTGGATCCACTCCTTTGCCTTGGAAGTAACAAAAATTAAAATGTCATCTTCCTGGACACACAGCCAGTCTTCGGCTAAACTTTCGGGAATAGTAGCACCGTCACTTAATTCTACTGAGGCAACATTACGGCGAGCTCTGTATAACATATCTTTTTTCTTGTAGAATGGCGGCAACTTATCTGCGTACTCGTCGTGCATATACTGCCGCATTTCATCTTTATAAAGTTGTGGAACAGGCTTATAACTTGTTGTGACTGTGTGTTTTAATTTGATTATGCTTTGTTCGATGTCTATTGACTGATAGTCCGGCATACAACTATGCTCTTTTTCTCTGATAACTTGCCTTAGTTCTGAATCTAGCACTATCAAACCACTGCAGACTCCAGTTTTGTGGCAACTCCAAACCGTCGTGCGAGATTTTTCATTCAACCTTTTGAAATAGTGTCTTCGGCCCGATTTAAACAAAATCTTCCCCCCGTGACTACTGTCCATAAAATGGAAATTAGACGATGCCTCGTCGTCAGAATGCATGTTAAAATATTAATTGAATTATAATGATATTACTTTTATCACTGACTGAAGTAATTGTCAATGTCAATGTTGCAAAAAGGCCTGAACGCTAGTAAATAGTTCCAGTACTTCATGCATAATCCAATCTAAAGTGGTTGTTGACGAAGTATTTTCGATAAGATAATTCTTACCTAAGTTTTAGAAACTGTAAAACCAAGTTAAGTTATACACCTAGTGCTAAAATAATTACAAATAGGACTGGCAAGAAGGCACCCTAAAATAAATATAACACTGGGAAACATTACGAACAGAAACGTTGCTTTTAAGAACAAAAGATAATGGGAAATTATAAATTCGGATATATTAAGATTAGGAAATTATGAGAATGGGATTTTTACTACTGAAAAAAAAAAGAAATCGGGAAATAAAATACAGAAAAAAAAACGATTGGTAAATTTTACGAATGGAAAGATTGCAATCGGAAAAAAAGATTTTGGCAAAAATATCGCCATACTCTTCCCACCCGTCACCAGTCGTGTAAAGGTGGAGGTGACAGGTGGGAACAATCGTTGCGCGGCCTGCTCCACTATGTGCTTTGGAGTATGGCGATATTTTTACCTAAATCTTATTTTTCTGGTAGCAATCTTTCCATTCTCAAAATTTACCGAAGTTTATTTTCATTCTATCTTTTTTTACCAAATGCGGTATTTCCATTCTCATATTTTACCGATATTTTTTCTTGACAATAGTTTAGCTTCTCTTCTATTATTTTTCGAATATATTTTTTTTATGCTTTATTTTTCCTTGGAGCACTTTTTTATTAATTTGGTGAAATCAGAGAAATGGGATATATCTATGGGTGAAATCTATAAGTTCCGTCAAAAGTGTAAAAGAAGTCAAAGACGAGCTGTCATTGTTTTTTAATTTTATGTCCTAGTTTCATGACCTTAATCCAAACTTTTTTTTATTATACTGGCCTTATAAGTCAATTTATAGAAGTTTTTATTTCCTTAAACAGTGAAAAAAATTGTCTTAGCAGAAACACGAGATGTCTCAGCTAAAAAGTAAAACCAAATATGATAATAAATAAACTATTCTTATTTCATAACGAATATATTTTTATTTAATTGAATATTAAATTGAATATTTTGCTTAAACCACATAGTGTGGCTTAAGCAAATATTTTCGTTATTGATACAAAAAAAAAAAAAATTACGAGACAATCTTACACAAATCAACCTAGTCCCACGGTAAGCTTAATAAGGCTTGTGTTGTGGGTACTATATGACTATATATATAATAGGTAGATACATATAAATACTTAAATGCATATGTGACATCCATAACTCAGGAACAAATATTCGTGATAAACACACAAATAAATGCCCTGACCAGGATTCGAACCCGGGACCTCTAGCTTTGTAGGCAGAGTCACTACCCACTGGGCTACGGAGGCCGTTAAACATAGTACAAATATACAAACATAGTACATAATACAAATATAGTAAATACAAAATTAAAACAAAATCGGGAAAAGCATGTGTATTAGTACCAGCAAAACAAAAAAAAAACACAAATTGTGTAGTCATAACTTAAAACTTAACTCAAATTAACTCTTAAATTCAATCTTTCGTCATAGACGTAGCAAAAACGAGAATAGCATCTTCCTTGACTCACAATACATCCACCCTTAAATAATGAACTATTAATATTTTAAACTTGATAATAAATCAATGGTTTTCTTCATGTTGTTTTTACCTTCTAAATAATAATGTAAAATTTGTTGTATCTTCAAATCTTTTACAATATATTGGTTTTTCCTTCGACGAAATGTGTCAAGACGTACTTCGTTTTGCAGTACAGTAAAATTGGCTGTTTCTGCTTCAGCCTTCAATTCCGAAAGACATAACAACAGATTAGACTTTTTTTGAAGTATTTTGTTTATCTTCTTGTGCCAGCTCTCGGTCACGTTGTTGGTTCGGTGTCTAGCATCGAAGCAGGATAAAATATTTAGCATTTTTACTTTGATCCATTGGGACTGCATGTATGCGTTAAACTCGTCAATCTGCGAAATTCTTGGCGATTCTGATAAAATAGTCAGCCACGCTTCATGAATTTTTAAAGGCGGAAAATGTGCCAAGGCGACACATTTCGCTATGTAATTGTTTCCTTCGCGAGTCTGAGTGATACCAAAGATATCGCCGTTGGCAATAACTGCTTGAGAGTAATGGAAAAAACAACCTTTTATTTCGGCATCAGGGTAAATTTCTTTTGCGGCATTTATTGCTCCCATTTCAAAATCTACTTTTATCAATTTTGGTTTGAAGTTTGGAATATGGTTCTTAATGGAGCTCATCATTCGAGTATAGGTATCTTGTAATTTATTTGGTAGCAATGCGAAGATGCAAGGTACCGTCTTTGTCAATTCTAATGTAGATCCTATGTCAGCATGAAATGTATACAGCTGAGCGTATGGTTCAGGCACAACTTTAAATGTGCCATCTGAAAAATATGTGCTACAATTTTGGATCCACTCCTTTGCCTTGGAAGTAACAAAAATTAAAATGTCATCTTCCTGGACACACAGCCAGTCTTCGGCTAAACTTTCGGGAATAGTAGCACCGTCACTTAATTCTACTGAGGCAACATTACGGCGAGCTCTGTATAACATATCTTTTTTCTTGTAGAATGGCGGCAACTTATCTGCGTACTCGTCGTGCATATACTGCCGCATTTCATCTTTATAAAGTTGTGGAACAGGCTTATAACTTGTTGTGACTGTGTGTTTTAATTTGATTATGCTTTGTTCGATGTCTATTGACTGATAGTCCGGCATACAACTATGCTCTTTTTCTCTGATAACTTGCCTTAGTTCTGAATCTAGCACTATCAAACCACTGCAGACTCCAGTTTTGTGGCAACTCCAAACCGTCGTGCGAGATTTTTCATTCAACCTTTTGAAATAGTGTCTTCGGCCCGATTTAAACAAAATCTTCCCCCCGTGACTACTGTCCATAAAATGGAAATTAGACGATGCCTCGTCGTCTGAATGCATGTTAAAATATTAATTGAATTATAATGATATTACTTTTATCACTGACTGAAGTAATTGTCAATGTCAATGTTGCAAAAAGGCCTGAACGCTAGTAAATAGTTCCAGTACTTCATGCATAATCCAATCTAAAGTGGTTGTTGACGAAGTATTTTCGATAAGATAATTCTTACCTAAGTTTTAGAAACTGTAAAACCAAGTTAAGTTATACACCTAGTGCTAAAATAATTACAAATAGGACTGGCAAGAAGGCACCCTAAAATAAATATAACACTGGGAAACATTACGAACAGAAACGTTGCTTTTAAGAACAAAAGATAATGGGAAATTATAAATTCGGATATATTAAGATTAGGAAATTATGAGAATGGGATTTTTACTACTGAAAAAAAAAAGAAATCGGGAAATAAAATACAGAAAAAAAAACGATTGGTAAATTTTACGAATGGAAAGATTGCAATCGGAAAAAAAGATTTTGGCAAAAATATCGCCATACTCTTCCCACCCGTCACCAGTCGTGTAAAGGTGGAGGTGACAGGTGGGAACAATCGTTGCGCGGCCTGCTCCACTATGTGCTTTGGAGTATGGCGATATTTTTACCTAAATCTTATTTTTCTGGTAGCAATCTTTCCATTCTCAAAATTTACCGAAGTTTATTTTCATTCTATCTTTTTTTACCAAATGCGGTATTTCCATTCTCATATTTTACCGATATTTTTTCTTGACAATAGTTTAGCTTCTCTTCTATTATTTTTCGAATATATTTTTTTTATGCTTTATTTTTCCTTGGAGCACTTTTTTATTAATTTGGTGAAATCAGAGAAATGGGATATATCTATGGGTGAAATCTATAAGTTCCGTCAAAAGTGTAAAAGAAGTCAAAGACGAGCTGTCATTGTTTTTTAATTTTATGTCCTAGTTTCATGACCTTAATCCAAACTTTTTTTTATTATACTGGCCTTATAAGTCAATTTATAGAAGTTTTTATTTCCTTAAACAGTGAAAAAAATTGTCTTAGCAGAAACACGAGATGTCTCAGCTAAAAAGTAAAACCAAATATGATAATAAATAAACTATTCTTATTTCATAACGAATATATTTTTATTTAATTGAATATTAAATTGAATATTTTGCTTAAACCACATAGTGTGGCTTAAGCAAATATTTTCGTTATTGATACAAAAAAAAAAAAAATTACGAGACAATCTTACACAAATCAACCTAGTCCCACGGTAAGCTTAATAAGGCTTGTGTTGTGGGTACTATATGACTATATATATAATAGGTAGATACATATAAATACTTAAATGCATATGTGACATCCATAACTCAGGAACAAATATTCGTGATAAACACACAAATAAATGCCCTGACCAGGATTCGAACCCGGGACCTCTAGCTTTGTAGGCAGAGTCACTACCCACTGGGCTACGGAGGCCGTTAAACATAGTACAAATATACAAACATAGTACATAATACAAATATAGTAAATACAAAATTAAAACAAAATCGGGAAAAGCATGTGTATTAGTACCAGCAAAACAAAAAAAAAACACAAATTGTGTAGTCATAACTTAAAACTTAACTCAAATTAACTCTTAAATTCAATCTTTCGTCATAGACGTAGCAAAAACGAGAATAGCATCTTCCTTGACTCACAATACATCCACCCTTAAATAATGAACTATTAATATTTTAAACTTGATAATAAATCAATGGTTTTCTTCATGTTGTTTTTACCTTCTAAATAATAATGTAAAATTTGTTGTATCTTCAAATCTTTTACAATATATTGGTTTTTCCTTCGACGAAATGTGTCAAGACGTACTTCGTTTTGCAGTACAGTAAAATTGGCTGTTTCTGCTTCAGCCTTCAATTCCGAAAGACATAACAACAGATTAGACTTTTTTTGAAGTATTTTGTTTATCTTCTTGTGCCAGCTCTCGGTCACGTTGTTGGTTCGGTGTCTAGCATCGAAGCAGGATAAAATATTTAGCATTTTTACTTTGATCCATTGGGACTGCATGTATGCGTTAAACTCGTCAATCTGCGAAATTCTTGGCGATTCTGATAAAATAGTCAGCCACGCTTCATGAATTTTTAAAGGCGGAAAATGTGCCAAGGCGACACATTTCGCTATGTAATTGTTTCCTTCGCGAGTCTGAGTGATACCAAAGATATCGCCGTTGGCAATAACTGCTTGAGAGTAATGGAAAAAACAACCTTTTATTTCGGCATCAGGGTAAATTTCTTTTGCGGCATTTATTGCTCCCATTTCAAAATCTACTTTTATCAATTTTGGTTTGAAGTTTGGAATATGGTTCTTAATGGAGCTCATCATTCGAGTATAGGTATCTTGTAATTTATTTGGTAGCAATGCGAAGATGCAAGGTACCGTCTTTGTCAATTCTAATGTAGATCCTATGTCAGCATGAAATGTATACAGCTGAGCGTATGGTTCAGGCACAACTTTAAATGTGCCATCTGAAAAATATGTGCTACAATTTTGGATCCACTCCTTTGCCTTGGAAGTAACAAAAATTAAAATGTCATCTTCCTGGACACACAGCCAGTCTTCGGCTAAACTTTCGGGAATAGTAGCACCGTCACTTAATTCTACTGAGGCAACATTACGGCGAGCTCTGTATAACATATCTTTTTTCTTGTAGAATGGCGGCAACTTATCTGCGTACTCGTCGTGCATATACTGCCGCATTTCATCTTTATAAAGTTGTGGAACAGGCTTATAACTTGTTGTGACTGTGTGTTTTAATTTGATTATGCTTTGTTCGATGTCTATTGACTGATAGTCCGGCATACAACTATGCTCTTTTTCTCTGATAACTTGCCTTAGTTCTGAATCTAGCACTATCAAACCACTGCAGACTCCAGTTTTGTGGCAACTCCAAACCGTCGTGCGAGATTTTTCATTCAACCTTTTGAAATAGTGTCTTCGGCCCGATTTAAACAAAATCTTCCCCCCGTGACTACTGTCCATAAAATGGAAATTAGACGATGCCTCGTCGTCTGAATGCATGTTAAAATATTAATTGAATTATAATGATATTACTTTTATCACTGACTGAAGTAATTGTCAATGTCAATGTTGCAAAAAGGCCTGAACGCTAGTAAATAGTTCCAGTACTTCATGCATAATCCAATCTAAAGTGGTTGTTGACGAAGTATTTTCGATAAGATAATTCTTACCTAAGTTTTAGAAACTGTAAAACCAAGTTAAGTTATACACCTAGTGCTAAAATAATTACAAATAGGACTGGCAAGAAGGCACCCTAAAATAAATATAACACTGGGAAACATTACGAACAGAAACGTTGCTTTTAAGAACAAAAGATAATGGGAAATTATAAATTCGGATATATTAAGATTAGGAAATTATGAGAATGGGATTTTTACTACTGAAAAAAAAAAGAAATCGGGAAATAAAATACAGAAAAAAAAACGATTGGTAAATTTTACGAATGGAAAGATTGCAATCGGAAAAAAAGATTTTGGCAAAAATATCGCCATACTCTTCCCACCCGTCACCAGTCGTGTAAAGGTGGAGGTGACAGGTGGGAACAATCGTTGCGCGGCCTGCTCCACTATGTGCTTTGGAGTATGGCGATATTTTTACCTAAATCTTATTTTTCTGGTAGCAATCTTTCCATTCTCAAAATTTACCGAAGTTTATTTTCATTCTATCTTTTTTTACCAAATGCGGTATTTCCATTCTCATATTTTACCGATATTTTTTCTTGACAATAGTTTAGCTTCTCTTCTATTATTTTTCGAATATATTTTTTTTATGCTTTATTTTTCCTTGGAGCACTTTTTTATTAATTTGGTGAAATCAGAGAAATGGGATATATCTATGGGTGAAATCTATAAGTTCCGTCAAAAGTGTAAAAGAAGTCAAAGACGAGCTGTCATTGTTTTTTAATTTTATGTCCTAGTTTCATGACCTTAATCCAAACTTTTTTTTATTATACTGGCCTTATAAGTCAATTTATAGAAGTTTTTATTTCCTTAAACAGTGAAAAAAATTGTCTTAGCAGAAACACGAGATGTCTCAGCTAAAAAGTAAAACCAAATATGATAATAAATAAACTATTCTTATTTCATAACGAATATATTTTTATTTAATTGAATATTAAATTGAATATTTTGCTTAAACCACATAGTGTGGCTTAAGCAAATATTTTCGTTATTGATACAAAAAAAAAAAAAATTACGAGACAATCTTACACAAATCAACCTAGTCCCACGGTAAGCTTAATAAGGCTTGTGTTGTGGGTACTATATGACTATATATATAATAGGTAGATACATATAAATACTTAAATGCATATGTGACATCCATAACTCAGGAACAAATATTCGTGATAAACACACAAATAAATGCCCTGACCAGGATTCGAACCCGGGACCTCTAGCTTTGTAGGCAGAGTCACTACCCACTGGGCTACGGAGGCCGTTAAACATAGTACAAATATACAAACATAGTACATAATACAAATATAGTAAATACAAAATTAAAACAAAATCGGGAAAAGCATGTGTATTAGTACCAGCAAAACAAAAAAAAAACACAAATTGTGTAGTCATAACTTAAAACTTAACTCAAATTAACTCTTAAATTCAATCTTTCGTCATAGACGTAGCAAAAACGAGAATAGCATCTTCCTTGACTCACAATACATCCACCCTTAAATAATGAACTATTAATATTTTAAACTTGATAATAAATCAATGGTTTTCTTCATGTTGTTTTTACCTTCTAAATAATAATGTAAAATTTGTTGTATCTTCAAATCTTTTACAATATATTGGTTTTTCCTTCGACGAAATGTGTCAAGACGTACTTCGTTTTGCAGTACAGTAAAATTGGCTGTTTCTGCTTCAGCCTTCAATTCCGAAAGACATAACAACAGATTAGACTTTTTTTGAAGTATTTTGTTTATCTTCTTGTGCCAGCTCTCGGTCACGTTGTTGGTTCGGTGTCTAGCATCGAAGCAGGATAAAATATTTAGCATTTTTACTTTGATCCATTGGGACTGCATGTATGCGTTAAACTCGTCAATCTGCGAAATTCTTGGCGATTCTGATAAAATAGTCAGCCACGCTTCATGAATTTTTAAAGGCGGAAAATGTGCCAAGGCGACACATTTCGCTATGTAATTGTTTCCTTCGCGAGTCTGAGTGATACCAAAGATATCGCCGTTGGCAATAACTGCTTGAGAGTAATGGAAAAAACAACCTTTTATTTCGGCATCAGGGTAAATTTCTTTTGCGGCATTTATTGCTCCCATTTCAAAATCTACTTTTATCAATTTTGGTTTGAAGTTTGGAATATGGTTCTTAATGGAGCTCATCATTCGAGTATAGGTATCTTGTAATTTATTTGGTAGCAATGCGAAGATGCAAGGTACCGTCTTTGTCAATTCTAATGTAGATCCTATGTCAGCATGAAATGTATACAGCTGAGCGTATGGTTCAGGCACAACTTTAAATGTGCCATCTGAAAAATATGTGCTACAATTTTGGATCCACTCCTTTGCCTTGGAAGTAACAAAAATTAAAATGTCATCTTCCTGGACACACAGCCAGTCTTCGGCTAAACTTTCGGGAATAGTAGCACCGTCACTTAATTCTACTGAGGCAACATTACGGCGAGCTCTGTATAACATATCTTTTTTCTTGTAGAATGGCGGCAACTTATCTGCGTACTCGTCGTGCATATACTGCCGCATTTCATCTTTATAAAGTTGTGGAACAGGCTTATAACTTGTTGTGACTGTGTGTTTTAATTTGATTATGCTTTGTTCGATGTCTATTGACTGATAGTCCGGCATACAACTATGCTCTTTTTCTCTGATAACTTGCCTTAGTTCTGAATCTAGCACTATCAAACCACTGCAGACTCCAGTTTTGTGGCAACTCCAAACCGTCGTGCGAGATTTTTCATTCAACCTTTTGAAATAGTGTCTTCGGCCCGATTTAAACAAAATCTTCCCCCCGTGACTACTGTCCATAAAATGGAAATTAGACGATGCCTCGTCGTCTGAATGCATGTTAAAATATTAATTGAATTATAATGATATTACTTTTATCACTGACTGAAGTAATTGTCAATGTCAATGTTGCAAAAAGGCCTGAACGCTAGTAAATAGTTCCAGTACTTCATGCATAATCCAATCTAAAGTGGTTGTTGACGAAGTATTTTCGATAAGATAATTCTTACCTAAGTTTTAGAAACTGTAAAACCAAGTTAAGTTATACACCTAGTGCTAAAATAATTACAAATAGGACTGGCAAGAAGGCACCCTAAAATAAATATAACACTGGGAAACATTACGAACAGAAACGTTGCTTTTAAGAACAAAAGATAATGGGAAATTATAAATTCGGATATATTAAGATTAGGAAATTATGAGAATGGGATTTTTACTACTGAAAAAAAAAAGAAATCGGGAAATAAAATACAGAAAAAAAAACGATTGGTAAATTTTACGAATGGAAAGATTGCAATCGGAAAAAAAGATTTTGGCAAAAATATCGCCATACTCGTGCTTTGTAGAGGTACAATGGATAATAAAAGTTTTATGATTTCTAGATTTTGACCAAATTACCTTTTAAACTAATCAGTCTATCGTGAGGTTATAAATATTCGTACCACGAAGTGGAATAGACTCCAAACAGGTAATTCGCCGCCAGCTTTTAAAGCTTTGACAATAATTAAAATTTTGCCGGAAATAACTATAATTTTTAGTTACCAAATCGATCATTCAAATCATGACAATAAAACATGCCTGACTCTCAAAATCCCCCATGGAATTGATTACCTATCGAAATATTAGTTCTTATGTACGATTCCCACCGAATGGACGGAATCGGCGTGAGTTTTACTAGAATCGAAGGAAATTGAACCTTTCATGTAAGGAATTACGTTCAATGTTTCAATGACGTCAACGCGCTACGCGAAGTGCTCGCGACCTTTACTGCTGCCATTAGAAAATGTACGTTTCATACTACTGTGTAGAAGGTTCAATTTCCTTTACAGCTAGTGAAATGCGCGCCGATTCCGTCCATTCGGTGGGAATCGTACATTACCTATGTCGAATTTAACGCCATAGTGCGCGTGATATGATACTGACATCGATCTTCTTTGCTTCATATATAGGTAGTTACACATTAAAAGAGCGGGTAGTGCGCAGACTTTTTTGAAACCTTTAAACAATTAGTTTACGATGATACTCAGTGTTAGGTAATATAATAGGCGGATTAACTGTTTGGAGCTCACACAATAAAATGCTGTTTTAGAATTCCTTTTAAATCACTTCTCGAAATGTCAACAACTGTGTTGTAAATTGTGTGAATTTATTATGGTTCTAATAAAAGTGATTTTACAAGGAGATTAACGTTTTATTCTAATTATAGTGACATTCCGTCGTGACGCTTTTGATTCCCGCTATTAGCCCATACAGGCGTGCCGTATGCTTGTGTGTAATACATAAATAATAATAAACCATATAGGTACTTAGGGGATTCACTTTTATAGTTTTCAATCGTCTGTTCCTACTATATTAAAGGAAATGGGACTGATTGTAATTAAAACAAAAAATAATTTCAAAACTTTTTATTTGTTAGAAAAAAATATACACTTATAATTATCTCAAAATATTTCCTTCTTAAGTTCCATAACTCCAAGACGTTGAAACATTGGCCATCAGACATAGATCAGAATTTGTAATCTAGCGGACATAGGATACGAAAATATGCATCTAGGTGCGTCCGGCACGGTAGAAACTTGCGAACAGTATATCTCATACTAGCAAGAGGGGCATGATGTTAATAATTTATACATCTATTTCAGTTTTCATAAGTTGAATCATTTACTGAACGTATAAAAAATTATTATCGTGTAAGACCTAACATCTCATTTATATACATCATTTTCAATCAAACATTTTCATTTTCAATCATACATTTTCATTAACTTTCATTTATACCATTCTAAAATAAGTTGTAATCTCAGCCGCCACAGACAGAGCATGGCTCAGTCGTGAACGCACGTATAATTTCTCTGTAATACGTGTGTACTTTCTTGACTCGCCGGACGGTTTCGTCGGTGACGAGTGAGCGTGACAGTTCATTACATCTGCCAAGTTAAAAACGAACCGGACGCACCATTACCCCATCTGGACCTCCGGCACAAATGTTTTTATCGCGAAGACATTTCTTTCAATCTTATAAATTAGTTTATTATTACTAGTCTTCTAAAAACAATGTGCTAGAGGTCTCTCAACATTGGGCATCAGGATTTGATGCAGGCGGTACAATATTGTGGCAAGAAATATAGGTATGGTTTCAAATTGAGCTAGAGTGCCTCTTTTGTGCAGCGGTTATTGTAATTAATAGTTTACTTATTGCTACTTTTATCAATAAGGAGCTCGTTAGATCCTTAACCGCCGCTATAGAGGATATCTTAATATAATAAAAGGGACCCAGAGTACACATACAATTTATCGTCGCCTGACTAAACGCCTTGTATAAATTTCTACATAACCATTTTCTATACGCATTGATTTGATCGCGGTAGTACAAGGCTCTCAGCAGGCGACCTTATATATTGACCATTTAGTTCCTTAGTAACATGCCTACTTACAAAACGCATATTATTATGTGGTGGATGTGGTACGGAATGATAACAATGTTTAAATATTTTTTCTCGAATCCAGTTAAAGTGATTCACTAAAACAACTTTCCGTGGATAAAAATTGCGAGTGAGTTATGCAGAATCTCGTCACAATTGTGGCATGGAATGTCTACAAGTGGATGTTAGCAAGGAACTAAATTACTTCTAACAACTAAGTTATCATTGTTCTTGGTATTACCTCATTGTTCATTGTTTTTGGGCCCCGCCAAGCGATACGTACAAATTCAGATCTACATGGCATATCATTAACGTTAGAATGCTATTCGCATTATACCTTGCGCAAGAAGGGCCTTGCGGGTGTTTCCACTGGTATCGACGTAAACAACGGATTCGATGGCAGCGGAGTTTGCGCTTACTCGTACATGTACAGCACATACTTACGTATCATGTAATAATAAATATTATGCCAAGTTCATTAGGCAGAGCATAACGTTTTTCCACCGGGAAAACTCGGATCCCAACCTGACTACGACGACACCCGAAGTGTCAATCAATTATTGTATTCAATTATGACATTTTAATTTTCATGAATATGGATTTTTATTATTTTGTGTCAAATGTGAAAGAGTAAATATAAAATATCGAAGTGCCTATACGATGGGTTCTGAAGCTAAATGAGAGAGCACAAGCGTACTAAAATAAATACTAACTTTTCCGATAAAATACGATGGAAATATATTATGCACTACATCTGTAACATGTTTTGGTCGAATGTAAACGCTTCATATTTATCACCTCAAGGGTGCATTCTCGTATTGGGATATCCTGCTAAAAGTTTCATATCCGATGACACGTGCGAGTGAAGACCCGTTCTCAAGCCGACAAGAATTCAACCGCATAGAAGCGACACCTACCCAGTTAGCGTTATCACACTTAAGGTGACCTTGGTTAAATTTAAGGGTTGTCCCCAATTCGTAGTAACATCGTTATCTTCTGAAATTTAACTATGTTAATTAAGAGCATCGCTTCTATACTTCGATTGATAACTTTTTAATGTTTACGCTCATTTCTGACGCAAAACCTCATGTAAACTTTTTACGTTAGAGACGCAAACACACTGCCTCCCTGCAAAGTGTCGCTCTCTTGTTGTTAGTATGGAATGTTTGTTGCGTTTTGTTCAGGCGGCTGTTCATTGTTCAACCTAGGCGAGTTCATAACTGGACCGACATACGTCAGCAGCACCAAATAAACAGCAAATCCATTTTAAAATTTTAACATGTGATGTATAATTGTTTTTTATTTTATTTAGTGTAGCACAAAACTGTAGATAGCAAATTATTAATTGACACTTTCTTCGAATTATAATAAAGCTAGTATTTGATACGGCCCTGTCAGTAATAATCTTAGACCCTGTTTACTTCATCGGGTATCAATTTACTGACAATGTTGATAATATAATATAGCGTACTACTCAAGAGCGATCAAAACCGATACACGTTGCATAGAAGTTTACATTGCCCTTTAGTAGATTATGAGATCATTTATGAAGCCTAGACGCAGTGTGACACATCATAATATAAATATACTGGATGTTTCGGTGTTGCTGGTGCTATAACAATATCGCAACGACAAATTTATCTTTGCCGGTGGCAAAACACGGGACATATGATGTCGACCAATAATAGAACTGCTCACAACGGTAAAGCTAATTTTGTAGTCCAGTTTGAGATTTTATTGTCGTTTCGTAGTACATCCGGTGACACATTCGGTCTAGTTTCCGGACCTTCGCACAGAAGCCTCTGCCAATGTAATGCGACGGAGTAATCCTTCAACAACTAGGTGACATATTTAATCTTTAAATAAATGAATAACCTTGTAAACAATGGATAACCTTGTAACCACCGACAGGGCACCTTAGGCTGGTCCAGAAAATGAATAAATAGGTTTAGTAAAAGCCCTCTGGTTTTCGAGATAATTTCACTTTTCTATTTTCTTCAATCAGAATTAATTTCTAATATTCTGATATTAGTTATCTTTTTTTGTAAAGGTGTTAATGGGAAACCGACTAACGGAGCGGCAGCTGACCTTCATGAGGCTTCATTGTACATCGCCCTTAACCACTTCACAAGTTATCGCCTGGGACGCTATTGGTCATGCATGAAGTTTGTTCGTGGCTTACGGTCTATTCTGAAGTTATAATTTCATAAAAGAGCGCTCTCCACTGTTCAACTATTCTTTTGAGTTCAAAACTAAGTAAAAATCAGTGATTATTTCAATTAAAATCACTATAACAAATGCAAAAAACTTTTTAAATTTAAAGGTGCTGATCGACCGGTCCAAATTGATCCGAAATAAACTAATATTTTCAAATTATACATAATATTGTATTTTCGTCATATATCTAAAAAAAATACAATTCAAGGATAGTTTACTTTATTTTTATTGAATTTTTCCTTATTTTTAATTGAATTTATGTAAAAAAATACATTTTCTGGACCGGTGTAAAATGCCCTGTCTGTGATTAGAATGTTATCCATTAATTACCGGACACCCAGTATATACTAATCAATGGAAAACGTGTTAAAAGAAATCATGTACAATCAATGGTGAATATGTTCGGATACGGATGAAAACTAAAGCCGGTTGTCCATAATCCCCTCAATGTAAAGATTATCCAATTCAGTCAAAACTGACAGTTAAACGAAAGATATACTGGTATCTGTGTAGGTACGAGTATATCTTTCGTTTAATTGCAAAAAAACTCGTTTGAATTTGAACTTCGACACAATAATAGTCGAAAATTAGGTATGAGACTGAGAATTACTTTAAAGAGTATAGATTGACCCCCTTATTCATAAACGGCCACTAAAGTTAAGAGATCGCTGATAATCGTTTGTCCCTTACCCTCATATAGTTGGACGGAAAGGGACAAACGATTATCAGAGGCCTCTTTACTTTAGTAGACGTTTATGAATAAGGGGGTGAATGTTTACTCTGTAACGCAACTCGCTTCAGGCTTGGACTCGACGCACCCGGCCGGCGGTGCAAACTGCGTATAATAAAGTAATGAAAACATTGTCCAGTATATATTTGGGAAACATGTGTGGCTAAAACCATTATATAATGGAGTCTTTCGCTTCAACCGTTACGCAATACATTGACAGAGCGTCAGTACGTGTGACATTTTATTAGAAAAATATGTTAATTTAATATTGCACGGTGAACACAGTGGTCGCGAACGACAGCCGTATTTGTACTGTTATTAAAGCATCAACTTTTAATAAATCTATTTTGCCTTTGCCCAGGAGTGGGCCACAAAAAAGGCGATTTTTGTCATTCTTTTAATATAGCGTAAAATATTAATTTTAGCTCCTGATAAAGAAATGTTCTTTGTCAGAGTTTGATTATTGAGCCACTTAGAACCAACCTTGTCACAGCGACGATAATCAAGTTATTGAAAAAGTAGCTCGAAATTTAGACGTACTTTCATGTCAAAACACGGTATTTCCATGGCGTTAAATTAATGTTCTTATAAGTAGTAAAAACTGGTACTCACTGTTTCTATTTTGCAACTAAAACAAAATAGAAAAAAATATGTTTAAAGTTGCATTCAATGAATACAGGATTTCCTTCAGCTTTATCTTATTAACATAATACAATCAAATGTAAATATGTTTTCGTAGCTTTTTCCCGCGTTTCGGATAATTTTATTAAGCGCGAACAAGATTAATTCATGTGGCGAGTTCTTTAATCATCTGATTCATTCCGTAAATCTGAGAGATCCTTAAAAACTATAAGTAATTCTTTTAGGATTTTACCGAAACTCAAACACACTAAACTCTGTGACTCGACCAAGTAACGTGGTTCTTGTATATCCCTTCAAATACCTAAAAGAACGGACTCCATTTAATAATCAGCCGAGAACCACCAGGTCCTCATTACGTTAATTAGTTAATTACCAATACTTCGACAGTCAGTCCTTGTTGCATAAAACGCGACCAAATAAAATGTTCACCCAACATTTCCTCATGTGTTGTGAGATCTGTGGCTGTTAGTTGGAGGAGAGGTGCGAGTCGGAGGCGGCCTGGGTCACCTCCTCGAACGACTGCTCGAGACAGTGCTTCAGCTCCGCGTACGACACCACGAGCATGCTCTGCTCGTCGCGCGACATCAGCTCCACCTGTAAGGCACATATTACTTAGTGGATTATTATTATTATTTGTATCTCCTTTGAGAATCACGGGCCTTTATATCCCGGTCTTTTGGTAGGCTTGCGTGGGGATACAGATCCAACACGCAGAGGCCCCTTGGAGAAATTTGCTATATTATACACCTGCTAGAACCCATTCACGGGTACATTAATAGATACCCGTGAACCGGTTCCAGCAGGCGTTATGGCTATTGTAAATAAAATGGACAGAGTAATGGGCTATGGTATTGAAGTTAGGCTGGTCAAAGATTAGGCTATTGTAAAGAGGTCCGGACACCTGCCATAACAATTTTATTACATGTTATCGAGGCAGGCGGTGACTCGCCGCCGACTAGATGGGCCCCTGAAACTGCCGTCGCAAAAACGACCAGGAGCAACATCGGTGTGAGCGGCTCAGGGTGTGGAGAGGTGTACACCGCTTTCTGCCAGTGACTGTAGGAAGCCCAGCCACTGTACCAACTCGCGACTTATGCAAATTTCACTTCCACCCAGCGAGCATATAGCTCTGACGGCTCCTCTCTGGACGGCCAACTAAGGCAAGCCAGAGCCGAGAGTCCTGCGGGTCCCCTTGGGGTCCACTCCGACCGACGAAGACACGCCGGAGACGGAGACCCTGACCGACTCTCTGGAGCACTCGGGTCCGCGGGGTCGTCACTCCCCGACAGCTCGCCACAAGCTGCCCTACGGGCTTATTATTATTATTATTATTGTGAGCCTATACTGTCCCATTGCTGGGCAAAGGCCTCCCCCACTCTTTCCAATTATCCCGGTCTTGTGCAGTCTCTGGCCATTTTTTCAAATAGGAGTCAAGCTCATATCTATTTGTAATAACGGGACTTAACCGCGTATATATTTCTAAAAATTACCTTCGAAGGTAATTTTTAGAAATATATACGCGGTTAAGTCCCGTTATTACAAATAGATATGTGTAAAAACCGTGAAAGTTTAAAAAAGGAGTCAAGCTCGTCTCGCCACCGCCGGCGGGGTCTGCCGGATCCTCGATTTGAGCTGTCGGGTTGCCACTCAGTGGCGATCTTGGCCCACAAGTCATTCGGCATGCGACAGACATGTCCAGCCCAGTCCCACTTTAACTTAGCCGCCTTCCGAGTTACGTCAACTATTTGACTTTTGGAGCGCAGCGTAGTGTTCCGGATGCGATCCATTAGTTTTGCACCTAATATGCTGCGCTCCAGCTCGTTGGCACCCCCTACTTAGTGGATAGCCTATAAATATCCTGGATAAAAAAAACTTTTAATTAGTCCGATTAATAGTTAACAAAAAAGATTCAGCGTTTTTTTTGACAATAAAGCAAAAAATTACAAGATTTGTCGAAGTTAGGTAATGGACGTTATGCTACGTCGCGCTAATAAGTATAACAGGGAGTGAAGTTACGCGGAACTATATATCTATTATTTATATTTAATAGTCAAAGAAAAACGGGAAATTACTATGTTTGTCCGTCTGTCAAGACCCTTTATCTCAGGAACGCGTGGAGGTAGTGCAAGGGCAAAGTCAAGGTTTGTTCTTCAACCCAATTTTTCTTTTCGTCACAACAAAGTTCGGTGATTGTAAAAATTGTTTGATGTACGGAGCCCACAGGGCGCGAGTCCGACTCGCACTTAAAGCCCTGTTACATTTGTCCTAGTTAGCCTCCTAAATGATTTAGTCACTAAATTTAGTCAAGTAAATTTACTATGAAAAAAATTAGGATCCTAATTAGGATGTTAGAACACAAAAAAAAATGTAACAGGACTTTTAGTCGGTTTTTATTATATTATAAGACACAAGCCTAATATCTAGCAGTACTTTATTTTATTTTATTGAAATAGGACCAGTAACAAATTACAAACTAATACAATACAGGTTAACATTCTTACAGTTATGTCTAAATTTGTAACTTAACAACAACTGTTCACAACATTTGTTACTTTACAGTTAAGATGCACAAGATACAACAATAGAAAAAGTGAGAAAAAAAGTTACATTATTATGTTGCGATACTTAAATTATTCACTAATGACAAGAGTCACAGCGGCTTCAAAAGCTTGAGGGGACATTGAGAATATATCACATTGGGAACAAATATCATTATACAAACGACTATTTACAATAAAATTCCCTTAAATATAAAAAACGCTCCCTCCTCTCGTGGGTTTATTTTGAAACTAAAATCTTTCTTAATCCAAAAGGCCTATTATTCTGTAACTGAATTTCTTCTTGAAGAGCTGTAAAATGTATGTATGTTAATTTTTGTTTATTGTAAAATCACTATAACTTGCTGAATGTAAGTATTATTCTTGTTTTTTATCCAATGTAAATATTGACACCGATCTAATTTGTAATTTGACAATGTATGTTTAATACAAAATAAATAAATGAATGAATGTATGTATACTGACCCGGTTGTTGGTGCCCGCGTCCAGCTGGTTGAGGCAGTGCGAGAGGTGCGCGTAGTCGAGCCACGGCCGCCCGTCCGCGCCCACCGAGTGGAACACGTAGTCGCGGAACAGCTTCAGCATGTAGCGGTCGCCGGTCTCCGACCAGGCCGGGTCCATGTTCAGTCTGGATACAAATACGAATCATTTCAAACAAATAATCGGTGAACATACATAAAACAAAATAGCAAAAACAAATATACCGACGAATTGATAACCTCCTCCTTCGAAATCTTGAAATCGGTTGAAAAGAACCGACTTCACTAAGCATCCACCTTTCCAACACCAAATGCTCGATCTGCTGTAAAAAATACTCAAATCACCATAGGTGTGCCTATAATAGTTGAAGAGTTCCCTCGATTTCTCCAGGATCCCATCATCAGATCCTGACATGGTTACAATGGGACCAACTGTGAAGTATACGCTTTCAAACAAAAAAAGAATTTTCCAAATCGGTCCAGCCGTCTTCGAATAATCGGTGAACATACATAAAAAAATAAAAAATAAAAGCAAACACAAAGATCCCGACGAATTGATAACCTCCTTCGAAATCTTGAAGTCGGTTGAAAAAGTTTTAAAATCTATAACGCGACTACGGAAACAAACATGTTCAAGTTAACATGTAGTCTATGTTATCCGGGCTATAATAAAATAACGAATCAATTCATACTTTAAAAATCTGATGAATAGTTTAGCTTAAGCGCTACAAAGTAAAGGAACATACATACGAGTAGATATGTAGACTGCTAAAATCATAACCGTTCTTTTGGCTTCGTCGTAGTCGGGTAAAAAAAGGGTTGCCGGTTGGTGCAACTGGTCTTTAGTAAGACATAGTGAATGCAATATTGAAGAGAACTGACTCTGGCCGCTCGTTGTCGACGCCCAACTTGATCAGTAATCCTCGAAGGCTCAATCTATCAGTGTCTCCCGTGTTCACTATCATATTGTAGCATAAAATGGACGGAGCCCAGAGGAATAGCGCCGCCTGTTGGCGTGAATGGAATAAGGGTATAATTTTGAACAAAAAAGAACCGACTTCACTAAACATCCACCTTTCCAAAAGCAAATGCTCGAGCTGCTGTAAAAAATACTCAAATCACTATAGGTGTGCCTATAATAGTTGAACAGTTCCCTCGATTTCTCCAGGATCCCATCATCAGATCCTGACCTGGTTACAATGGGACCAACTGTGAAGTATACGCTTTCAAACAAAAAACAATTTTCCAAATCGGTTCAGCCGTCTTCGAATAATCGGTGAACATACATAAAAAAAAAATAGCAATAACAAAGATCCCGACGAATTGATAACCTCCTCCTTCGAAATCTTGAAGTCGGTTGAAAATGGACGGAGCCTAGAGGAATGGCGCCGCCTGTTGGCGTGAATGGAATGAGAGTAAGACTAGTGTTTGTGTACTGACTCTGGCCGCTCGTTGACGACGCCCAACTTGATCAGTATGCGCAGGCAGACGACCGTTGCCGATCTGCCGCGGAAGCTGATCCTCGCAGGCTCAATCTATCAGTGGGTGTTCACCATCAAATTGTAGCATAAAATGGACGTGGCCTAAAGGAATAGCGCCGCTTGTTGGCGTGAATGGAATGAGAGTAAGACTAGTGTTTGTGTACTGACTCGGGCCGCTCGTTGACGACGCCCAACTTGATCAGTATGCGCAGCAGACGACCGTTGTCGATCTCCCGCGCCAGCTGATCCTCGAAGGCGTCTGCTCGTCGCTCCATGGCCTCGACCTATCGCCAAGTTCAATTGTTTAGTACTAGGTTATAGTGCAGGTTTTACAAATAAATACGCGATTTATTTTTTATTTTAGATACGAGGTATTTAGGGACAACATTCTTTAGGAACTTAGACTCATGTAGCAAAATGTAGTAAGACGTAAATAGAGCTACTGACTTCATAATTATTTACAGCACCATCTCTCTCGCAATACCAGAATCCCGTAAGTGATTCTGATGAGCAAGGAGGTGCGAGCACTTACTGCATGCTCTTAGAGCATGGTAAATGGCGCCTAGCCGTTTCAAATTCAGAGATTGCATATACTAGAGAAAATTCGACGGGTCACTTTTTCTGAAGTATATGACATCTACGTATTTCCGTTTACAATTTATATGTGTTACTACTTTAAGAAAAATTACAAATCAGAAAACATTCAACAGAATAATTGTATTAGCTCAAAACTTGTTACAATTTGTTGAATTAATTTAGCTCATAGTCATAGACTAATAACCCAAGACGCCGCATAGCCGGGCGAACCCCGCTGCCACGCATACAGTGGCTTCACTCGACGGTGTGAGAGAGAAAGTTGTCTTTCCTTTCAGTCCTGTATGTAACATCGCTTGCTTGCGGCATTAAAACGCATTATTGTTGTATTTAATTGTGATGCAGAAACACTATAACATCTGGTCTGCAAAATTTTGGCATTTAATTTCACTGGTAAACCGTTTTTTATCTTAATTACCTATTAAAATTTGTCCGGAAAGAGAAGTGTCGTAGTTTATAAGGAAGCTCATACATTCTACGACACTTGTCTTTCCGGACTCTAAATATAATGGTAATTATTGGATGTGACAGTAAACAAGTGTGTTACCATGGCAGCCATTAATGTTTGTCTCTCTCTTATGCACCACGGAACAATCGCGCGTTCCCTGTCTAGCGTTGCCTGCCACTGCATATAATGATTTAGTGATGTGACACGTTTTTATTCAGTTATTATCGACAATAACATGTTATCTCTAACATTATCAAATAATGTTCCAGTTATATAATATGGAGCAAAATTATTAAAAATACGGCCTAAATTACTTCAATGTGCTGACGGAGTAATGATTTTCACAATTTTTTTGCAAACCATTGAGTTAGAATATAGAGTTACAGTCTCAAAGAAGTTTCACCGAAAATATGGCATGGCTCGTGAAAATTTGTAACCGGTCTGTTTTGTCAATGACTAAAGCCTAATAAAACTGACCCAGAAACGAGTCGTTCTTAAAACACTTTCGTGGGGAAGTTTTTTAGGCTGATTGTGTGTCCCGTTCTTTAAATTACATATCAGTAGTCCAAACATAAATACTTGACATATCATCGATATAAATTGAGAATTTATAGATCGCGTCACATCACTAGCGACCAGCTGTGCATTTTATTTTGACGTTCAGGTGTCACTGATTTCATCAATGACAGCGCGGCAATCGCTCGGTTCCCCTCCCGCACCCCTCGGTTTTGGCAGCTTTGGTTTCAAAGAAATAACGCGCTAAGCGGAGTATAGAGATATTTAGTATATGATTTAGCTCTTAATTTTTGGGTAGAGAAAAATCAGAGACGTTTTTTTAAGAAGACACATCAGTTTATGAAATAAAACAACGTATAGTGTGAATGTACCTGTGTGTAGAATCTGGCTCCAATCATGGGCATGAGATCCGTGACCGACCGTCGGGCGGGCGACGTCGACAGCAAGTACCTAGTTCATAGCCAAGGGCCGAGTTATACAACCACTCAAGGGAGACCACACTCGTCTCAAGTATGGTAGCAGTCTTGAGCGTTATACAAGGATGATCAAGACATGGATGGACAATGCCTATACAAAATCGCGTTCCACGAACCTTCAGGCTATACGTCTGTTTTCGGTACTGAGTGCAACAGCGCCATCTGTTGAGTCTGGAGTCGAGTTATTCTGTCAGCGTTAATCGCCGAATAAAATGTTAGAAACTAGAATTTATTTATTTAATCTTAATTGCACAAAATAAGATGGTACAAATGGCGGACTTAATGCCATAAGGCATTCTCTACCAGTCAACCAATGGGCTTAACAGAAAGGTTAAGTAGGAATTTAGTGTTTGTAGTGACCGATAGATGACGCTAGTGCTTTAGCCTGAAATAAGGGAACGCGATTTTGTATAGGCATTGTCAATCCATGTCTTAATCATCCTTGGCGTTATATTATATTGTGATTTCTAAGGCAGTGTGCAACTATTGTCGTGTAAAGAAATACACATCAATATTTGATTTATTTAGTTTTTAAGTACAGTAGCGACCAAAAGTATTTTGACAATAGCAAAAACTTCCATATTATATACGACATATTAGTTATCTCAAATTAATTCTTGTTAAGGTAATTAATGGGTTTAAATCTTCGTAAAACAGGTAAAAAAATTAGTTCATTGAATTAAAATATCAATTTACTGGTTCAGAAATATTTTGACAGGGGTTGCAGAATTTAAATATTTTGTAAGTAATTACAGCTGGAGACGTCTCTTAACATGCCAAAACATACAGATAGTGGAGTACGGGAACGCCTTTTTAACCTATAATAATGACATAAATCACAAGTACGATTTTATTTTGTGACCTGTTAGAATACGTTAAGTACTAATAATAAAAAATATTTTCTAACAATTGTTAGCATTGCGCTAGGTATAATACATGTATTTATTTGCTACACATAGAAAAGATTATGTAAGTTTTATTTTTCTCCACCAGGCTATCGATTTTTACTATTGCAACATAACTTCACATTTTATAACGGTTCTGTCAAGAGCATATGTCGTCTTAGCCATTTTTAATTCGTTTAGAATTCAAGGTCACTTATATTTTGACAAATTGTTTTCGATTATGCTTACATAATCTATTGGCCAAACTGTTATAAAATAACAGATGATGTTTAAATAGTTGAATGCAACAGTATGGTGAAGGAAAATATACCTTGTATAATATTTTCTTGTTGTTATTAACAAATATATATATAATACCTAGCGCGACGTCAAAAACTGTTAGAAAATATTTTTTACTATAAGTAATCATATCATATTCTCTAACTAAAAAATAAAATCGCACTTGTGAGTTATCGAAGCTCCAAACCGTTCGCGTACTGTACTAAGAATATTCGAAAGATTTCAAGCAAGCCTTATATGGCTGCACTTAAGAAGGGTGAGGATTCGCCAAATTTGGATGTATCACGGCAAATTATCGTCTAAAGAAAATTTTACGTGGTATAGAAACTGCCTAGACCAATTAGTAAACATCCACTTCAAAAAACAAGTTTAATTGTGTTTATTTATACGGGTTATGTGCAGGGATCGGAAACTCATACTTAAACTTCGGGCTCAGTACATACGCCGCGTCGATGTTGACTAGTATGGAGGCGGACTCAATTTAATTTTACTAATCAATTTCCCGGGATATCCCGAAATACCGAAAATTAGAATAACAGCCATACAAATGTATTAAAGTATTTAAATAGACTATTTTAGTTGTTCCTATGATCAAAATACCTATAATGAATGAAGCCCTTAAACGGACTAACACGTGTCTTTTTGATACATTCTGTATGTCGTTAAAACGGCTTGTATGTTGACGAAATTAGCTAAAAAAGGCATAACCCAACGACAATTGATACGTATTAACCATTTTCTGATGTTGCATACAATCCCGGGATCCCGGGATTTAAATAATAAAAAATATTATTTTTAAGAAGCCAACTCCATACTTTTCCGGAATTTTGCTAGTTGTAGGTATAATAGCTCCCGAGTTTCCGATCCCTGGTTATGTGTCGCGAAGACCAATTTAGCTAATCCAACCTCCTCTTTAAATGAAGAATCTCAGTCCTATCTCTTTTATCTTTAACGAAACATGTATAAGTAAAAAGATCCGATCATACAGTATGAGGTTTTTGAGGTCGGCGGAGTAGGTGCGCGCGACCAGGTCCATGGAGGCCGGCAGGTTGTCGCAGTGCACCGTGCGGCACGCCAGCGCCAGCGCGAGCCGACCGAGCGCCGTGAGGTCTTCTTGTTGAGCCTGGTGACAAACCTTCATTTGATACCCAACAAGACAGAAAACGGAGTCAATATTTAAGATTTTTTTAATTTATTATATAATGTGCCATATTAGTTTTTTGACGCTATTTTTTTAAGTGTTCTCTTATGCCTTCTATTTAAGGCCGGAAGTTATAGCATTTTTGCTGTAATGCGGCCTCAATACATCGTTACATAGTTAAACTGGCAGAGAGTGTCACGGCGGGTCTTTTTCTACTAACTTATAACCGCAAAAGGGAACCAGGCGCAGGATTTGAAATTATAAATCGATATCGCAATAAATATTTAGTTTACTGCAATATTTTTTGAAAATGAGAACAGTAATGTATTACGTATACACTAATTTGACACATCATCAATTGTGACGTTTAAAAAGAAAGTAATCATGTAAGTAGAGATAAGTGTCGTAAAATTTTAATGAAACATGAAATTATGTTTATTATGGTCTATACTAAGTATACTAACAGAAATACACGCTGTAGATAGTTATAAATAATGCGTTATTTAATTTGCAGGTAACTTTTAAACTTCCCATAACGTAATGACAATGTACGATTCTAATACGTACGATTTAAACATTAATCGGCCCTCTAGCCTAGTAGGTAGTTACCCTGCCTATGAAACAAGAGGTCCCTGGTTCCAATCCTAGTCAGGGCATTTATTTGTGTTTATAACGAATTTTTTTTTTTATACTACCACGGTGGCAAACAAGCATACGGCCTGCCTGATGGTAAGCAGCTTCCGTAACCTATGGACGCCTGTAACTCCATAGGTGTCACATGCGCGTTGCCGACCCTTTACAAAAAAGGAGGATTCACTGTGTTGACGGCTAAAGGAACAAGAGGGTCCCTCATCGTCAACACACTGGGTCCTCTTTGAGCTCTTTGGCAACCTTACTCACCAGCAGGAACACAACACTATGAGTAGGGTCTAGTGCTATTTGGCTGTGGTTTTCTGTAAGGTGGAGGTACTTCCCCAGTCGGCCTCTGCTCCAGATTTGAGCGAGATGACATTCACTGAACGTGCCCTACCACACTAAGCGAGATGCCATTCGCAGTGCCCATACCTCTCTCTTTGGCATAGTTTAAGGACATACCCAAGTCCGGGCGTAGTTTAAGGACATACCCCGGGTCCAATATTTGTTCCTAAGTTAGGGATATTTTCTATGTATTTAAGTATTTATTCATATCTATTATACACGGTGAATCTGAGTAACCCGAAAGATTTTAACAATTAATTCCTGAGGTCATAAGGAGTAATAAATGTTATATGAATTTAGGTCAATTTCGCGAAAAATATTTATTTTTTTGCTTTTTTATTTGTTTTTTTAATGCTTTTGAACAAAAACATTAATGTTATTGTTAAAACTGTCGATTAAAATAAATTAGTACATTTTTTTTCATAAAAAACAGTTTACGTAAAGTATTCCTTGGCACTTTGATATCTGTCAATAAGAATGTCTAGACTAAAGGGTAAAATCGCCACCAAAAAAGCGTTTTGCACTGAGTCACAATAAAAATGTTTTTTTATTTAATTGGTAGTAACTCTGAAACTAGGCCAATTCCAGAAAAGTTTATACGACATTTTAGTGTCCAATTATGATCAGGAATTTATGGTTAAAATCGGTCGGGTTACTCAGATTTACCGTGTATCCACCTAGTACCCACAACACAAGTTGTTGAGCTTGCTGTGGGACGTATATTTCAAAAATTATTTCGAGATATATTTTTCAAGAAACGCTTCAACTTTACCGACATGGCGAAAACTTACAAGTGCCCGAATTTACCTTTGCTCTCCTTCGTGCCCGGTTGCCACACACACTCCACTTCCTCAGTCTCCAGACCCGCAGTGTTTCACACGCTCCCTCTTCCTGAGTCCCCAGTGCGCGCCCCGTGTGCGGCCGCCATACACACCTCCTCAGACCCCAAGGTTACGGACTCCGTGTCGGAACAGTACCTGTCCCACGTCGTTAGTTTTGGAGTGCAGGCCACTCGCACTCTGCACTGGTTCATCTCCACTTCAGTGGGGTCCAGCGTTGCCCCTGTTTGCCCCGTGCCCGGCTGACACACACCTCCTCAGACCCCAAGGTCACGGACTCCGTGTCGGAACAGTACCTGTCCCACGTCGTTAGTTTTGGAGTGCAGGCCACTCGCACTCTGCACTGGTTCATCTCCACTTCAGTGGGGTCCAGCGTTACCCCTGTTTGCCCCGTGCCCGGCTGACACACACCTCCTCAGACCCCAAGGTCACGGACTCCGTGTCGGAACAGTACCTGTCCCACGTCGTTAGTTTTGGAGTGCAGGCCACTCGCACTCTGCACTGGTTCATCTCCACTTCAGTGGGGTCCAGCGTTGCCCCTGTTTGCCCCGTGCCCGGCTGACACACACCTCCTCAGACCCCAAGGTCACGGACTCCGTGTCGGAACAGTACCTGTCCCACGTCGTTAGTTTTGGAGTGCAGGCCACTCGCACTCTGCACTGGTTCATCTCCACTTCAGTGGGGTCCAGCGTTACCCCTGTTTGCCCCGTGCCCGGCTGACACACACCTCCTCAGACCCCAAGGTCACGGACTCCGTGTCGGAACAGTACCTGTCCCACGTCGTTAGTTTTGGAGTGCAGGCCACTCGCACTCTGCACTGGTTCATCTCCACTTCAGTGGGGTCCAGCGTTGCCCCTGTTTGCCCCGTGCCCGGCTGACACACACCTCCTCAGACCCCAAGGTCACGGACTCCGTGTCGGAACAGTACCTGTCCCACGTCGTTAGTTTTGGAGTGCAGGCCACTCGCACTCTGCACTGGTTCATCTCCACTTCAGTGGGGTCCAGCGTTGCCCCTGTTTGCCCCGTGCCCGGCTGACACACACCTCCTCAGACCCCAAGGTCACGGACTCCGTGTCGGAACAGTACCTGTCCCACGTCGTTGTTGTTGGTGTGCAGCGCGTCCGCGGCCCCGCACCACGCCACGCGCACTCTGCACCCGTTCATCACCACCTTGGTGGGGTCCAGCGTTCTAGAACAAACCAAGTCGTTATATTGCTTGTCAGGTCGTAATACTGACATGTAAGTACTAGAGCCAAGCAGTAGTGGTTCAGGTCCGGTTGCACCACGCACCATTAACGAACTGGTCAACGTTAAATATGGCGGCGCAGCTGTCATTCCATAGAGAACTGTAATTTTTTTATACCAGGGAATTTTAACGGTGACGTTGATAAAAGCTAGTTGCACCAAAGGGTGCAACTAGCTTTGTTGTATCGGACATATGACTTTCCATCGGGAGTTCGTCGGTCCGAATCTCGGTTAGTACTGAAAAGTTAAGTATTTTATGTTTTCGGAACTTATTTACAGTCAGCAGCTCAATTAGTAAAGCGGATGAGGTGTGAGATGTCATGCACATGCTTTATTCGTGCCAAGATCATTCTGAAACCTCAAAAACCTACTTCTGCTGCTAGCTTCTTACCACTACCTTTTGAAGCGTAAGGAATCCTGCAAACATGCACAAAGAAGTTTAAAAAGTCAAAATTGGAATACAAATACCTGCAAGCTAATCCAGCGGTGTGTATCGCGCGCAGGGCGGCCGTTAGCTGCACTAACAGGCTCCAAAGCACCGCTTCTGGTAGCAATGCGCCGCACGCCACTGCACGGAGCATGGCATTTTTCTACGAACAAAGAATTTATTTTTAAAGTTGGTCCACTACATTGTTTGATACTACTTACAGATGAATTTGCTAATGCTTAGCCTCTGAACGCCAAGAACACCTCAAGATGTCATCAATAGTTGTGACCACAGCCCCAAAACCGCCTTTAAATATTATGGCCAGAGAGAACTTTTAGTGACAGGACTGAAAATGTCATAGGGACTTCCCAACGATATTAATTTATAAAAAAAGCCTTATGACAGTTACAGATTTAAAATAAAATGTTTATATACTTTCAATTTAGTGATTAGTATCTCCTTTTAAGCTTTAATATAGCCTGTGTCAGGAGGAACCGCTCTTCCTTTGCTAAAGAATTGCTAACGAAATCGTTTTAGCAAAATAAAGTAAAAATAGTATCAACTTTTTTTTATGAAGCACGTTAAGGTTAATTGTTTACTTATCGCTTATTAACTATTTACCTACAAGCTCAAAGGTGTTTTTTTAAGGTTACTTAGTAAGTAAATTTAATGTACATTAGAGAATTCACAAATCCGAGCGGCCATGTGTCATTTTCTATACATAAACATCTGCTGATTTTTGCGGGGGATGGGAACGTCAAATGTATCGTCACATCAATCCATACAATAAATAGGACCACTGGTCATTTGTTTTCGGAAGAGGGGAACGCCTGTCAATGGCCGCTCCGGTTGGTTGAATTCTCTAAGTATATAGTCATCATGAACAAAGGAAAGCTGTAAAAAATATAAACCTATTTCATAAATTCCTAACGCAGGTAGCAATAGTTGCAATTACCTGACCTGGCGGGTAATTGCAACTAATGAGGGTTTCCGCGATCGAGTTTTTCACTAGATGGCAGCACCGTGGCGACAGGTCTAGCTGTCACAATCCACCAATCATGTTTAACCATGTATTTTTTGATTGGTAGATTTTGACAGCTACTGCCAAAAAGACCTGTCGTCACGGTGCTGCCATCTAGTGAAAATCTCAATCGCGGAAACCCTCATTGCTTGTTTTACTTTTTTTTCTAAGGGTACTGCTACTGTCAAGTTTCAAAAGCATGTCTTAGCACTTTATCTACCAGTTAAGCTTATTTGAAAATTGTGAAACGCCAACGATGGCTTTATTCGTCAGATAAGTGGCAAGTAGCTTATTCAGGACTTTACTAGGACATTGTGAAACAGGTTCTTAGTCTGGTAAATGTACCTACACCCATAACTTGGGAGATTTATCGAAAAAAAATGAATTAAGATAACATGCAAAGGTGTAAATCCCAATAAAACATCAATCTTAATAATCCCGTGTGTTGTGTGGGTGTGTGGTGTGCGTGTGGGTGTGTGGTGTGTGTGTGTGTGCGCATAAGTATTAATGGGTAAGAAATTCTTCAGTTTCCTCATATGGTTTCGTTTTAGGCCAGTTATGTTTTACATATTATTATGATTATGAAAATGTTATATATTATTATACAATACTAGCCTTTTCCCGCGGCTTCGCCCGCGTACTATAAGTACTCAAAAAGGATACGATACCCATGTTGATTTTCAGACTTTGTGACCACATTTGCCCCTTTTAGGGATTGAATATTCATAAAACCTGAAACACGTGTTTACTCATTTATCGTTAGGAATACTCCTGTGAAGTTTCGAATAAAATAGTATAACAAATCTTGATTCGCCATACAATCTTTGGACCCCCATTTTACCCCCTTAGGGTGAATTTTGAAAAATCCTTTCTTAGTGCATCCCTAGACCTTATAAGGAACCTTCGTGCCAAATTTGGAATCTCTAGAACCAGCGGTTTGGGCTGTGCGTTGATATGTCAGTCAGTCAGTCAGTCAGTCAATCAGTCAGTCAGTCAGTTTCTTCTTTTATATATTTAGATACAGCATAAAGTTCTTATAAATCGCTAAAGAAAACGGTTTTCATTGTTGGTTTAGTTGTGAAAATTATACTATTCAAAAAATATTTTCATTACATAACGTCGTAACATACAGGTTAATTTATACTTTACCTGGTGAACTTGAAATGTCACTTTGAAACTGTTATCGATAAATTTGATATCCGAAGGAAGTCCCTAGTTAAGTATTTAAAACAAAAACTTCTATCTGGTTTGGCGTACACTGTTAAAGTATTAACCTTCATAATTTCAAGCGACAAATATGACGTCTGGTGTTCAAAGTGTTAATGGCGTTAATGATTAACGTCTGTCAATTTTAAAATACCGTTAATAATCATCGTCAATCATCTTTTGTTTTAATAATTGTGCCTGTTAGAATCAGACAAAATTTATCAGAGATTTGTTAAGCTTTAAAATTAAGGCTTAAATGTGTGTATTGTATCGCTTGACTTCCGATTTAAAGGACATTTACGGCATATCCTTCAGCAAGAAATTACCAGCAAAACATTCCAGTAGACTAATTTAGTCAACTAGACGCTTGTAGTGGAAGGCCGAGCTGCCGCCTGTCCACTGTATGGTACCACTCGTACCGGGTGTGTGTAGAGCCGAGCCGCGTTTGGGTTAGAGCTGGTGGGTCGTGGAAGATGTTCCCCTCTCCGGGAGCCGAGCTGCCACCAATGGGGTATTTGGTACCGGTCACGCCGAGTGTCTCCTGTATTGTACCACTCGTACCTGGTGTGTGTAGGGCCGAGCCGCGTTTGGGTTAGAACTGGAGGGGTCGTGGAAGATGTTCCCCTCGCCGGGACCCGAGCTGCCACCAAAGGGGTATTTGGTACCGGTCACGCCGAGTGTCTCCTGTATTGTACCACTCGTACCTGGTGTGTGTAGGGCCGGGGCGCGTCCGGGTCAGAGCTGAACGGGTCGTGGAAGGTGTTCCCCTCGCCGGGAGCCGAGCTGCCACCAATGGGGTATTTGGTACCGGTCACGCCGAGTGTCTCCTGTATTGTACCACTCGTACCTGGTGTGTGTAGGGCCGAGCCGCGTTTGGGTTAGAACTGGAGGGGTCGTGGAAGATGTTCCCCTCGCCGGGACCCGAGCTGCCACCAAAGGGGTATTTGGTACCGGTCACGCCGAGTGTCTCCTGTATTGTACCACTCGTACCTGGTGTGTGTAGGGCCGGGGCGCGTCCGGGTCAGAGCTGAACGGGTCGTGGAAGGTGTTCCCCTCGCCGGGAGCCGAGCTGCCGCCGGAGAGGTACTTGTTCATCACGGTCACGCAAGCCGGGTGGTAGTCGTATACTAACACCATTGCTGTGAAATAATGACTCCAAGTTGTTAATGAATAAAAAAAAAGAATTTTCATCTATATGTCACGAAGTTGTTACATTACCTCGTACTGTTGAGAAGATATATGCATAGTATTGAAATACAAGAAACGAACTAATTTGTGTTTTTCTTTTGTAATTAGTGAACTGTGATTTAGACCTATCAGCGCGAGTTGCCTGTCTTAAAAGTTATAATATTTAAAAAAAAACTGTGTTACTCTAATAAAATTCATACTGTTTCTGTCTCTATTGCGCTCATCAAATTTAACATGCCTTGGTGTCTCTTTCTAATATCCCAGTGTAGCGTCAACTCACAGTGGTCGCCGAACGCCTTGGTGGTGAAGCACTCGTGCAGCCGCACCACGTTGGGGTGGTCGATGTTCTTCCACATCTCGAGCCGCTTGGTGGCCACGTTGGAGTACGAGTGCAGTCGGCGCAGCGCGTAGTGATCGCCGCTCTGGCGGTGCGTGGCGCGGTATGAGGAGGCGAGAGAGTGCCCCGTGCACTCGATCGGCGTTAATGAGGAGTACATTTCGACGTTTTCTGGTAAGTCTGAGAGGAAATATGTTGACGAAACACCGGACTTAAACGCGTACATATACATTTATTATTTTCCTGATGTTTTGAGCGTGCCACGACGCAATTAAGTCCCGTGTTTTATCAAAATAATGAGTGAAAATTGTGTGAGTTTAAATCAGTAAGATGTTAGATGGTTGAAAAATTGTATCCAAAGTAAGATGTTTTATGCGACGGTGGCAACATTAATATATGTCGGCAATCGGTGGATATTACAGTAAAAAGACGATTTTGAACGGACCCAGCCAATAACGCGTCTTAAGAGGGAAAGTGGAGACTGTTCTGCAGGACCTCAAGTTGCAGGGACTGATATAAGTAGTCGTATTATGCGAGAAATCGTATTTACGTGATCGTATTAAGCGGGTTCTACTGTATTAATATCTGTCGAGCCGATTTCAATACTTCAATTAATGAGGTATAGCTATCGCCAGGAGAGATGAAGCACTCAACAACATGTCATATAATGACAGCGGGATTTTGAAATGAATATTCTTTTTTCGTACAGATAGCAAGTTCAACAGTGAACTACAAGATTGATACAAAGTTGACAATGTTCCTTTTAGGTCATACTTTAGGATTTATTTCGGATAATATATATCATTTATATAAAACACCATTTTTTTTTGTTTCCAATGATAATCGCAACTTCCTCTGTTTCAATTAGTTTTATTTAAATGAAGAGGTATCTGATTAATAAATAAAGGTTTGATATTAGCCAAGACTATAAATAATAGAGACAGCCACAGTCTAAAAACTTTTTGAGCCTGGACGTCTGAAGCGCCATCTGGACGAGAGAGACCCAAAGATACAAAAATAGTAGGAGGAAATGACATTGCGCTGCAGCGCCATCTAGTAACGAGTAGCGTCACTACGGTATGCTTAGACTGTAGCTGTCTATATTATTTATAGTCTCTGATATTAGTATACTGTTTGTTCTGCCTTATTTTCGAAAATATATCGTGCTTTAAATTACATTTACATTCACTTCACTCATTCATTCCATTCATTTACTTTTTTGCATTCAGTACGCAATGTTGTTGCTGTGTGCGTCATCATTCACCTCAACTTTCCCGGCGATACCTATAGTAACAATCGCGTTTTGAAATGTTACCTGAACATAGGCTACATTATTTGCCAACTTGCAAAAAAAAATAAGTTTCTAGACTTTTCATTGAACTGTATAAATACGATAAGCAGTCGTTACAAAACGGTCAATATGTCAAGCTCTATCAATACAGAGAGCCCGCCTAGCGGGTGCTTGGTGCGGAAAGTATTAAAGTAGTATACGCCAGGTTTTAGAATATCGCCGAGATGACAGCTCATCTGTCATCGGACCGAACTGTCAAGAGAGATTCCCGCACCAGGATAATCGGTTGAGCTCTAGATGCCTGCGGTGTCTTTAGAATTGTTTTTTTTTTGTTTTTTGCTCATTTACGTAGTTAAGTGTATAATATTGATAGCTAAGCGTGCGGTGACCTAACGAACAAGTGTGCACCTAATGAAAAATTAGTCTCAAAACGCACGTAACCACCCTTTAGTTGAACAAACGGTTATCCGAGGTCTCGGCCACCCACATTTTTATAGGGAGCCTCTACCGAACAACGTTGCCTGTATTTTATTAAAAATGAATAAAAGAATGATTAACGTTTAACGTCGACATTGGCAAAATTCCTATTGCTCTGTGCAAAGCCATTAAAAAAAAACCCGCACCATCTTTAGCGTAGCTCTAAACATTGTCGTGTATTAAACTTAGAAATAAATCGAATATCCAAGACATATTTTACTGTAAATAATAGGTAGGAATGGTAAGTGAATCAGTGGAGCTGCCAACTTACCAGGGAACTGACGCAGGTCTGTCTGCAGGAACACCTCTTCGTTCCGCTGGTAGATTTCCTGGCGGATGGTCTCCGGCATGTAGAACGTTGTCGCGAGGCCTACAGTCATACATGTGCTTGATTATCGTGAATAGGAAAGATGACACATGTTGAATTATGCAATAAAATTTAGTTAGGTAGAAATCTCCTACCTACAATTCGGACATCATAAAAATTTCATACTATAAAATAATTTATTAATTTCATCAAACATTTAAATCACGAGCTCATGCAAGGGACTGCCCGAGGAATTGCTTCGGCGTACGCTAAAAACTATTGTCATGCACGCTGGGATTTCATAATACATTATTGTCGAGGAGGTGAAGTAGCACATTGATGGCTGAGTATTACGTTTAAACGGACGACTTTAGGAGTCCGTTTAATTTAATACGAAGCCAGCAATGACCCTTCACGCCGAGTCCAATATAGTGCATTATTCAAAAATAATGCAAAACAGCCAACGTTGATGAACAACAAAAAATATTGACATAAATAATATATTCAGGATAACTTCTAGGTTAAAAGAATGACCACTACCGCGAGCATCGAATTTCGATTCGAATCCTATAATTATCTCCATCTCCATCGCTTCTCATTTTGAGTGAGAGAGACAGATTTATTCGAAACTACAATTTCCTATGTTCGCGGTACACGCTCAGCTTGCCGCCTTTATATCTTTTTATTAAAAAGTTTGAAGTGTATTTTTCTTCTGAATTTACCGTAAGCTATTTGAGATAACAAAAAAATCGGTACCTACATTATAAATAACAAATACCGAGGTTGTGTTTTGGCTGTTTAGGACCTTTGCCTTTCTTTTTGTATGGCTGTTGAACTTTTTAAAAAGTTTGTACCTCTATAAAAATGGAATTTGTATGCAACATTTATGCCGCGAAATCGAGGCTGCAATTTCCGTAACTTTTTAATTTTTATTTGACCGTAAACTAGGCACTTTGCCGCCTAGTTTATAACCGTAAAAGTCAACCTTGCCGGACATTTTTTAATAAAATAAATTATACACGAGGAAATAGATTTTTTCTACTCCGGTACTTTTATCTGTCAATTATATGGTCCCGCAAACGAATATAAAAGCGACATGCTTTTATGCAATTTCAAAAAAGTCTATCTAGTCTATTCTTCATAAAGACCCTCTAGGGTTATTATGTGATATAATGCAACTGCTAACAGAGGTGCCCTGTGAACCCAACAATTTTTTTTTTCTACTCCCGTTATCTATCATTTATACATTCGTCATCATCTATATACTCGAAGAAACACATAGATAATATACTCGAAGAAAAGTCTATCTAGTTTGTGGAATACCACAAAAAAAACTGTTAAATAAAAGCGCCAAAATAGAATCGCATGCAGTCACAACTTTAGAAGAAAATAAATTACTGCCAACCTAAGAAACCTAAATAAACGTAGCGTTTTTAAAAAAAAAACTTTAAAAAAGAAAAAATGAAAAGAACCACAGACATACTTTGTAGTTTTTACGTTTGCCATTCGTTTGTGGTGGCAAACTGCAAACTTTGAAAATATTATATTTTACTAATCTCTGTCGCTCTTTGATAATTGATTTAATAACGACGATGTGTGTTTGTGTTAGTTGATTAATTCTTGAAATACAGTGTTTTAAAAGGTGAAACTTAAATTATTGTTGATTATGTTGACAAAATAACTGCAATATCCATGAAGTGTTCGATTTCGCATTTTTTGTAAAACTATGTGTAGTCGTAGAAAAAGTATTGTATGCAACGTCGTATAAGTAGGTCAAAAAATGTTCGTGGCGTTTTTCTTAACAATTTTCGCCTACGTCTCAAATTGTTACCCACGCCACTCACCTTTTTTGACCCCTCTTATACAACTGTTGCATAAAATACTATAAAATATTAGACAATATTTAAAAAGTACTGATTGTGGAACTAAAACAGTCCAGGCAATCTGTCTTATCCAAGTAACTATGCTGGGGTATAGCAATATAACGAATACCTAACACGTCTTTATTTAAAAAAACTTGGCCAACTTTCGTAAAACACTTTTTTTTTCGTAACTAATTCCTTTAAGAGTCCGGTAACGATCTCAAAACTAAAATCGCTCATAATGACTGATTACGCACATGAATTGCATTTGATAAGATAATTTGAAGTCTCGTTATTGCAAAAAAGTTTTTTGGGTCTACATATATTAATATTTAATACCCTAAAACTGAATTCTTACAGAGCTTGTTTAGTGCGGATGTTGATTCGTGCAATCTTGTCGCTTGATTTTTTTATTTTTGTATGGCTCCTAATATATTTTATATTATCTGATGTAGCATTACGCTACGTATCGTACGACATCTGTCGACTTTCTTTAGAACTTCTGAACTTCTGTGTCTAAGGCTAGGTCACGGTTGATATATAAAAAAGCGTACATTGTGATTCACGGCATTACAGGTAGATGGCGCTTATATCAGTCCGTATTTTGTAATACGTCTGGCAGTTATAAAATTGAGATAAGACTCGCGCTAATTTTGAATGTGAATTTTGAGGTATTCCAGATTGTCAAAAGAAAAAAGTTGATTTTTGATGGAGTCTGTGAGAGCGCCGTGAGATTTTGAAAGAAAAAGAGATAATCTGGATTTGTTCTGGTCTTTTTTGCCATAATTTGCTTAGCTGCATCGTGATAAAGTGCGATTTATTTCAAACATTGTATGGCAAGTGCTATTGTTGCATTGTTGGAGCAGAAATAAAACCGAAACCCTTGCCGGGCGAAGAGGCCCAATATAAATTATTTAGCAAGTGCTATACCCTGAAACCGCCTGATTCCGGAAGGCCCTTGTGAGTGCCGGGCCGGCGGGACAGTCTGCAGCTGCCGCGATTTCCGCGGGTTTCTTCGCCACATCATCGGAGAGTTAGAGTCCGCATCCAGCGGGCTCTCGCAAGTGAGAAAAGGAGTTCAGCGAGCTATTGGGTCCGCCGTATCAAAGCGGACACTGGCCCACGAACTCTTTTTTAATTTAAGCAACAGCTTTTGCATCCTGCTTTCGAGAACATCAAATTATTTATATTTTTGTTAAAAAAACGTTACAAATCGGATTCCTTTTTTGTATCCAGTATTTTTGTGCCATAATAGTTTTTTTTGTTGTTTTGCTAAATTTCCCCAAATTCCAATTGCCTCGTTTGACGGGCGTATAAAGACCTGGCTCTTTAATTTAGGCTACGTTCAGCCAGCGCATCATCTGTCACCATCCATATCACCCGCCTCATTAACCCATTATTTTTCCTGCAGCCAAATTATTACTAGCCGAGTCTTTATTTTTACTTACCGGTTTTGCTAACTATTGAATTTGTAATGTCCTTGTTTAGGTACAGTTGTCTTCATTTTTAAGTGAAGTGCTAATATTAAATATTTTTAATTATTGTAATTTAATTACATTCTGGTCACTAGGGAGGTTGTTGAATGTGAAAGTGAAATAGGTACAGTTCTCTTCATTTTTAAGTGAAGTGCTAAATTTAAATATTTTTGTTATTGTAATTTAATTGCATTCTGACCACTAGGGAACATATTGAATGTGAAATACCCTTATTTAGATGCCGTTATTGTGATTTTTACGTGAAATGCTAAATTTTAAATAATTGATATTTTTTGCTAATATTAAATATTTTTACTTTGTCGTCAAAATTAAACGTATTAATGCAATTAAGAAGTGTTTTACTGCACTGATTAAAGCATGAAGTACAGGTTATTTCTGCATTTTTATTTTTGTGAAATACTGTAATACCTTCCCAAAAATATCACCTAAACTTCGGCAATTTTTCATAAAATTGCTCTAACTAAACATACTCTCCTTTAAAAAATATATATGAAAATGAATAAAACTGTTCCACTTATTCCACAGACGACTCATTTTCCAGCGTATTTATGTATTTTACGTACTAGTATAATTTAATTCTAATCAATAAAAACCTTACTCATTTCACCTCTCCAAGCAAAAATAGCAATATAGGTGAATTACTTATAAATAAAACAATAAAATAAAAAAGCGTTTCACTTATACAATTTAAAAAGACACGCACTTTAAAAATATGTATACTTTTCGGGTAGGTGAATAAAACGAACCACGTCACTGTTCACATATTTTATTAGAAAAAATAGAATTAAAAGTAATTTGGATAATTTGAAACAATAAAATTGATGGTTAAATAATATAGTTTACCTACCAGTAGTATTCAAGCATTTCTCCAGGAAGTTACATTGATTTTTGCACTTTCACCTACTTCAACTGTCAACATCAACACACTATGTCGGACATCAACTCAATTCAAGGATCAATTGCGGAGCTCACTGAAACCTTCAATGCAAGGATGGCTGAGATGCAGAGTAATTTGGACAAAGCGGGCTCAAGCAACCCTGGGAGCAGTATTGAGGCAGTAGCGGCGGACTTCACTAGCTTCAAAGCATTTGTTTTGAACTCTCTCAATATACTCCAGAAGCAGGTGGAGCTCATCGCTCAACAGGTCGATGAAATAGAAATGCGATCTCGACGCAAGATGCTGGTCATCCATGGTGTTCCGGAGGCTGACAAAGAGGACACAACGGCCCTTGTAGTTGAACAGCTCAAAGCTGTTAAGGCTGACGTGGCTGCAAATGACATAAGACGCAGCCACCGACTTGGCCGTCGCAGAGGCAGCAAACCCAGGGCTATTGTGGTGAAGTTCTGTGAGACTGCCGTCCGTGATAAAGTGTGGTTTGGTAAGGTGGCATTGAAAGGCTCCAGCGTAACGATAGCCGAGTTCTTGACCAAATCACGTCAGCAGACCTTCATGGCAGCTCGGGAGCGGTTTGGCGTCAGAATATGTTGGACCTGGGACGGCGTTGTTCATGTCTTGGATGCGAGCGACGTGCGCAGGCGTGTGGTGAGCCTTGCAGAGCTTAAGGCGATTTCGGATGCGCCAGAGCAGCCTGTGACTCCGTCCCCAAGCGTAGATGCTCCTCCCAAGGCAGATAATTGCAGCAAAGCCGAGAAACCGGAGAAACAGATAAAGCCCAGACGTGCGGCTGCCAAATTGAAGCCTTAGTATGTACATAGTGTAGCTTTCTTCTGTATTTGTTCGGGTTATACTGCTTGACGCTTTTCTATTTCGACTTGTAATCACTGTTATTTGTTGTATACCCTCTTTAATAGTCTCCCGTAAATATTATAAATTAATTTCAATAACTTCATTGCGAACTTTAAATGTCACTTTGCCAAGTTCCAACTGACATTGACAGTTTGACATGTGTGCTGACGGATGGCAGGTATAGTGTTGCCAACTGTTAAATTGCGGTCCGCTTTACCAAGTTAAATATTTCCTTATTAAATTACGTTCCGTTTTTCTTAGTTAATTATTTCCTTAGTTTTGTGATTTAACTTAATGCCTGTCGAATCTGAAGCCAACATGTATTTTTAAATTGAACTTCCGTTTCTTTATAAGTGTATTTCTTTCTTTATTTGCTGCTGGCGGGTAGATTGTGGAGTTTTTGTTTAGTTTTTACTGTATATATTTTTATATTTATTGAATATTAGTATACACTTATTATATACTTATTATATTTTTAACTTTATATATATTTTTCAGATGCCTTTCAGTGATAACAGTGATCAGTATTTATCTTTTTCCTCCTTAGATAGTGTAAGTGAAGACAGTTTCCATAGTTTGCCTCCTTCGCTTCACGACTTTCTGGAATCTCAGTTTAATGATGTACCTAAAAATTTCAACGTTGTGCATTTAAATGCGCAAAGTATTCCTGCACATTACAGCGATATGTTACTCTCTTTTGACATTAAGAACATTCATGCTATTTTAATTTCCGAATCGTGGCTCAGACCAGCTTTGCCTTCAACGTCTTACTCTTTACCTGGTTTCAATTTAATTCGGCACGACCGCCTTGGAAGAGGTGGCGGTGGAGTTGCGATTTACCTTCGTTCTTACATCCCCTATTCAATTGTTAATGTATCTGCCAGTTCTTCTACTTCTGATGCCGCAGAGTATATGTTTCTCGACGTTTCCCTCTCTCATTCCAAACTTTTACTTGGCGTTTTTTATTCCCCCTCCCTTCACGTTAATTACTTTGATTCTCTTGAGAAACTTCTCGAAGACCTTATGCCTTCTTATAATCATCACATTCTTATGGGAGATCTAAATACGTGTCTTCTGAAGGATGACAGTCGATCCCGGCGCCTCAAATCCCTGGTAGATGCATGCAATCTAACTATTCTCCCTTCAGACGCCACACACTATTTTCCAAATTGCTCGCCTTCTCTTCTTGATTTAACTTTAGTTTCTTCGACTTCTCATGTGTCTAAATTTGGACAATACTCCGCGGATGCCTTCTCAAATCATGATCTGCTCTATCTCTCTTACAAAATTCGTCCTCCCAAATCTAAATCAAAAATTCTTTTGCAGCGCAATTTTAGTGGATTAAATGTGGAAAAGCTTCGAGATGACGCTTTAACAATCGATTGGAGCAGTATCGCTCGAGCGGGTTCGGTAGACGATCAAGTTTCTCTCTTTAATTCGCTCCTCATACAACTTTATGACGCTCATGCTCCTGTTCGTGCAATAAAAGTCAAGCATCTCCCTGCTCCTTGGCTCACTGAGGATATTAAAGCCCTTATAGAGAGGAAGAATCAATCTAAATCTAAGTATAAGGCTAACAACTCTGAGAAAAATAAACTTAAATATCATACCCTGCGCAATCGCTGTAGCACTATATGTCGAGATGCTCAGAGGCGTCATATTCACAGTTCTGTTGAAGATGGAAATCCAGCCAAAGTGTGGAAATTTTTGAAAGGTCTCGGAGTTGGCAAATCTCAACAGGCAACCAATTTAAACAATATTAGCGTTGACCAGCTTAACCAGCATTTTTCATCGTCCACCTGTTTCAGTGGTCCTAAGAAATCTAACTCACTTCATCATCTTTCATCACTTCCTGCCTTAGATTTCTCTTCTTTCTATTTTAGCCCTTTCTGTGAGAGTGATGTTAGGAAGGGTATATTGAATATCACTTCTAACGCCGTTGGTGTTGACTGTGTTAGCCGAAATATGATACTCCCTCTCCTTGATTTGTTTGTTCCTATTATCACCGGTATTCTGAATTTTTCCATTTCATCAAGTACTTTTCCCAGTCTGTGGAAGGATGCCAATATTATTCCTTTACCCAAAAAATCCAACCCCAGTTCCTTCTCTGACTATCGCCCCATCTCCATTCTTCCTTTCCTATCCAAAGTCCTCGAACGGCTAGTGCATCAGCAACTAACTTCCTTCCTGAATAGAAATGACCTCCTAAACCCATTTCAATCTGGTTTTCGTCCGGGCCACAGTACTACCTTGTCAAGGTTACCGATGACATCCGTTTGGGTATGAATGACCAGAAGCTTACAGTTCTTGCACTTCTAGATTTCAGTAATGCCTTTAACACGGTCGATTTTGACATTTTGCTCGCGTTCTTACAGTCTCTTAACATATCGGCTGCAGCGATTGACTGGTTCCGCAGCTATTTGGTTGGTCGTCGGCAAAGAATAAAACTAGATTCTTCGTGTTCTTCCTGGTGCAGCACATCAGCTGGTGTTCCACAGGGTGGTGTGCTGTCTCCTCTTTTATTTTCTATCTTCATTAATTCCATAACTCTTGATCTCTCCTCTTCGTATCACCTCTATGCCGACGACCTTCAAATATATTCGCAGGGTATGCATAAGCGATCTCAATTCAGTTATAGAAGCCACGAATCTTGATCTGCTCCGCATATCAAATTGGAGTCAAAATTACGGTTTAAAAGTAAACCCCCTAAAGTCACAGGTAATTGTGATGGGTAGCGCTAAACAAATCTCCAAAATTGACTTTCTCAGGCTCCCTCCGATAGTCTTCGATGGTATCCAAATTCCTTTTTCCAACCAAGTGAAAAATCTTGGCGTAATCATGGATCGTTGTCTATCATGGGTTCCTCAGGTGAGTGAAGTGAGCAGGAAGATGTTTGCTGCCATAGGGTCTCTCAGACGGCTCCGGAATTTCCTGCCAATTGCTACTAAAATTGCGCTTGCTCAGTCGTTACTTCTCCCCATTCTTGATTATGCAGATATCTCCTATTTAGACCTAACCGAGGAGCAACTTAATAAGCTTGAGCGTATTCAAAATGCCTACATTCGGTACATTTTCGGATTACGCAAATTCGACCATGTTTCTAGTTTTCGTTCTCAACTCAAATGGCTCCCTATCCGTCACCGCCGTAACTCTCAAATACTTTCTTTACTCTTTTCTATACTTTTTAACCCTGCAACTCCCCGCTACCTCAAAGAGCGTTTCTCTTATCTTAATTCTATTAGATCCTCTCAAAAATTGCTCCTAAAAGTGCCATCTTCATCTTCCAAATTTTATAATTGCTCATTTACGTTCCAGGCCGTTCGTTTGTGGAATTCTCTCCCTCTCAACATAAAACGCGCGCAACCTATTGGTAGCTTTAAATCGCAACTTAAGGAATACTATTTATCTCTTCCTTAGGTTTTTAAGTTGGCACTGTTGTTTCTTACTGTGTGTATTATATATGTATATATGTACGTATATGTATGTTTATTTTGTATTTATTTAAGTATGTATATTCATATGAATGTGCTGTGTTATCTATTTCGTCTCTTTTGTTTCTATGCACCACCTACTGCTTATTGTTTTTCTCTAGTCTCCACTACCCAAAGGTTGTCTGGAAGAAATCGCTCATTAGCGATAAGACCGCCTGTTGTTACCTCTACCTAAATTTATCTAATTGTAAAATTTGTGCTTGTAACTGTATGAGGTGTGCAATAAAGAGTATTTATTATTATTATTATTATTTATTATACAAACTAATAGAAGTTTCGTTAGTTACTGCAAAATAGTATTAAAAAGTTGAGCGAAATTGAAAAACAAGTTTACCGGACTCTTAACCGTAGATTTACTACCTATTGTTAACTCAACAAAACTGTCACTTTTTTTTTTCTTATCGTAATTTAACAAAAAATACATTTTCTAAGTTTAAAATCGTGCGAATTATTTTATTGCTAATTTTAGGACCTGTTTCACAATGTCCAAGTAATGTCCTGAATAAGCTACTTGCCACTTATCTGACGAATAAAGTCATCGTTGGTGTTTCACAGTCTTCAAATAAGCTTAACTGGTAGATAAAGTGCTAAGTTTTGCAGGTAGTTTTATCTGGCAGTTAATTTATTTGGTAATTAGCTATCCAATACTTTACTTGGACACTGTGAAACAGGCCTTTAGCGTAGCAGATCCTAAACTGCTAATAAATACCAAAAAAAACCGCTCATCTGACAGATGCGAATACACGGTCGATTTGTAAAACTTTAAAAAGTAAAATTTTAATTTTAGTGTTATATGTAGTCAGTAAACATTCATTAATCATTAAACTTTTTTTTCACCAATGTGCTCGGAAATGTTCACCTTACTGTAGTAAAATTAGTACGTGAAGTAGGTCATTAATTATTTACTAATACAAATTAAAAAAAATAAAAATCATTATTGTCCTGTTTTAGCGGACGACAAGTTGTACTAATGTTAATGTATTGTTTTTTACCTTTTAAACATTTCATTATAATTTCAAACAGCCAATTACTTAAGCCACATCTACACCGTCTGAACGGCAGTCCCTTCAAACTATAGGATAGAGCGAGATAGTGAGATCAAAAGCCTTGGTTGTCTCGTTCTGTGTCATAGCTTGCAGGACCACCGCGTCTGATTGTGTGAATATTATACAGTGTGTAAAACCAATACGAGCAAAGAATTAAACCAGATAAAGGATTCATTAGTGTAATCATTAATTATGAAGTTTCTTAAAGTCACGCTTATGTCAGTTATTACTCAGTAACAAATAAATAAAGCATTACGGAGCAGCAGTAGTACATTACTACAAACATGATTGAAGTAAACTAGTAACAGTCAATGTCAACGAGCGTCCAACTTGATGGTTATAACTCAAAAACGACTCTACCGATTTTATTTAATATAGTTTTCATTGAAAGTACTTATTAACGGCTACCCTTTTTATAGTTTCGGAGCTATTAACTATTTATGAAACTGTTAGATTTATCCAAAAAATATTTTAGAAAACCCCTATTCTTTTTGATAGACCCCAAGCAAGGACCCCAGGCGATTGAGTTGTCACCCCCATTTCATGTGCACGGGAGGTACCCTAAAAATAATATTTTCAATTTTTATTTTACCACTTTGACGGCGCAATTCATACACATATTCATATCAAATTTCAGTTTTCTAGTAAATACTAACGGTCACAGAGCTAGACCGCGGACAGACATGGCGACAACCCTATAAATCCGTCATAATGCCTATTATGTTTATCATAAAAAAAACAATAGTTATTGAATCGCGCAGTATTACTGAGATACATACATAGGTCATTTGAATAGATATAACTTTATGCAAAGCATGGGAAATTCTCCACCTGAACAAACTGCAGGTGCAAGGCCACTCCACAATGCCGGTAATATATCATTGCAGTTGACTACCGGTTAACTAAGTGTTAACTTTTTTGCATTGAGAGACTGAGATAAAGTTTCCCAGTGGACGGCTAGTAATAGCAGTCTTAGTGTTGGATAAGATGCGAGTCTATTCAGTTTATTAGACTACAGTCATTAAGTCGATACGTGATTTTTTTATAACTTGGAGACTTTAATAGTCCAGATGACATTGATTTATCTTTACACAACTCATACTTTAGACAAGCAAAATATGGTGGCGTACGTACATCTGCGTCGCGTATGGGGACGGCCCCGCCGGCCTTGGTCCGGCTGTCCTATAGAAAGCACAACTGTAGCACTCACCAGGCTTTGGTCTGCGTTATGGGTCCCATATGTGTCGGCGTGCCTGCATACATCTGCGTCGCGTACGGGGACGGCCCCGCCGGCCTTGGTCCGGCTGTCCTATAGAAAGCACAACTGTAGCACTCACCAGGCTTGGTCTGCGTTATGGGTCCCATATGTGTCAGCGTGCCTGCATACATCTGCGTCCCGTAAGGGGACGGCCCCGCCGGCCTTGGTCCGGCTGTCCTATAGAAATCACAACTGTAGCACTCACCAGGCTTGGTCTGCGTTATGGGTCCCATATGTGTCGGCGTGCCTGCATACATCTGCGTCGCGTACGGGGACGGCCCCGCCGGCCTTGGTCCGGCTGTACTATAGAAAGCACAACTGTAAGCACTCACCAGGCTTGGTCTGCGTTATGGGTCCCATATGTGTCGGCGTGCCTGCATACATCTGCGTCGCGTACGGGGAAGGCACCGCCGGCCCCGGTCCCACCACGCCTAGGCACTGCTCCGGCTGGCCTGTAGAAAGATCAAAACAATTTTGTGTTCGAATTATAGTACGGACGTTTTTGTGCAATGGTTAGTCATAGTCATAGTCATAGTTATTAAATTAAGTGAAATATAAAGTATTCTTTTGAGTAATAAAGCTCTTTAAACCTAAATGGTTTTTTTTTTTCCTATTTATTAATTTCTTTTGTTGAGAACTAGATCGATATGTGTTTATGATCTGTGTAATATTTGTACCCAAATGTTTATCACAGGACAAGACGTTGCCTAGTGTGGAAGTCAGTAAAAATTGTACCCATGTAGGGAATTCGACAGCTTGTTTTTCATTCGACGGAGCAGATTGTTTGCGCTTTTTCAATACGCGCACGCGTTTATTTCTTAAAACGCGCATCGACGGCGAATTAAAAACAGCGGTGTGCATAATAGGCTCGTAACACAATAGTACATTATTGTCGAGGAGGCGAAGAAGGACATTGCTGGCTGGATGTTCACGGACGACTTTAGGAGTCCGTTTAATTTAATACAACGCCAGCAATGGCCCTTCGCGCCGAGGCCAATATAGTTCTATTTTCAAAAATGGAGCAAAACAGGCAACTCCCACCACGTTGGTGGACAACACTCAATATTGACATAGATAATTCACCCCAGGATAACATTTTGGTTAACAGGATAAACGCTACCGCGAACATCGAATTTCGAATCGAATCATGTATCTCCATCTCTTGCTATTTTGAGTGACAGAGACAGATATAGTAGAAACTTCCATTTTCTATGTTCGCTATACACGCTCAGTTTTTCCTGTGGTTCTGCCGCCTTTATATCTTTTGAATTAAAAGTTGGAAGTGTATTTTTCTTCAAGCTATTTGAGATAGAGATAACTATAAAGTCGCGGTACCGCTCATCACTATATATAATAAATACCCATGTTGTGTTTCGGCTGTTTAGGACCTATGCCTTTATTTTTGTATGGCAGTTGAACTTTTTTAAAAGTTTGTACCTCGACGAAAATGGAATTTGTATTCAACATGTCTCGAAGTCGAGCCTGCAATTTCTGTAACTTTAAATTTTTTATTTGACCATAAACTAGGCACTTCGCCGCCTAGTTTTTAACCGTAAAAGTGCCCTTACCGGACATTTTTGAAAAAATAAAGTTAGCATCGCGTCTGTATCGATACGAACGATTACTTAATAGAATGTAGGTATGCAAATGTCAACAAGACGAGATGCCAAAAAACGCGGTGTGCATAAGCCCTAAAAGCTGACTCCAAAAGGCAACTCTATTGTTAAGGTCGTCCGCTAGCTGATGCGGTTGCAATTTGTCCCGGCGCGCGTGCCCCGGCTCCGTGCAACCGCGCCAGCTAGCACGCACAAATTCCTCAACAAAGAACAGGTAACAGTTACTACAGTATTTAGCTGACTTGGGAGTCACTAACTCACTCAGCACAATGATTCAAGAAAACATAGTTGTATTTAGTTTTAATTTAGTTAGTTTTAATATTAATTTAGTTTTGTAATTAACTTATTTCGTGTTAAATAAAGCACTTTTCCCTTAGAAAACATTGTGCTTGATTTATATGGTAACAAAAACATGTATGCATAAATGAAACGTCACGTACAGGAATGATTACAGACATGTAAACGTGATTCTTTTCTTTTCTTTAGAAAAGAACATTATAAAGTTTATATCACACAATTACAATTATAGATATGTAGGTATCTTAATTACATACCTGAATAAAAGAAAACAATATTGGATCATAAACCTATAGATAGACCAAAAACAACAGGCGTTCTCATCGCTAAAGATTAATTTCTTTCAGATAACTGTTTCTGTTTTTATTATATTTTCGAGCTAAATCATCATAATCCGACAGCCCGGGATTTCGTGCCACTGACCTTAAAACTATCTTCTCCAAAGTTTTATCCGTTGTACTAGACCGTCGGTTGATTTGAGGCTGCCTATCGAAGGCCAGCAGAGAATTCTTGTATTTTTTATCATTATCACCCTACAAACAGTACTTTTCGGGAAATTTAATGATTTAGCAATCATTGACCCAGACCAAGTGGGATTTTCCACGTATTTGTTCACAATACAGTTTCGCCGTTCAACTTCCATCACGAATAATTTACAAACGCAAAAAGTCAGGTCAACCGAATTTCGTTGTATTGGCGTTGAGTTGTCATTGTCATTTTTTTATTTTTCAAACCATATTTTATTTTATGATAAACGCGTGCGAGTTCTATATGAACTATGCTTTATATACGTTATTTACTCAGTTTTTTCCTCAACCACCTGAATGCAAAACGGTAACAAAAAATTGCATTTATGGATATAGCCCTTGCACTTTTAAAAGTCAAATAGTCTTGAAACGTACATTCGTATATATCAGCATCCCATCGCCTCTTTGGCATGAAAATTTGTTTAGAGGTCACTGCATGAATAAACTGATATGGCATGATAAATGTTGTTTCCTGCAGATTTGAATCTACTTTCGCTTGTGACTTTGAATTGTTCTTTATATGGCACTGGATGGTTTGCGAGTTAGCGAGTAATTAAGAGACAGAATAAAGTGAGCATAAATGTAATAATCCATATTGAAAGGTCCCGGCTGACGCCTACGTTGTAGTCGCTGTACCTAGTCGGTTCTTAAGTTCTGTCACAAGGGTTTTAAGTGATAAAATATAATACAAAGCTTTTATTTTAAAAAAATAGACCTGATTAGGAAGCTTAGTTCATACAGATTAAAATATAATATGATTAACTTATAATCAAGATCGCGTATTTTATAGATCCTTGTAAACTTGAAGATTGTTGTCAGTCCCAAACACGCAGATGATTTTTGAAAATTGTACTTCACAAAAGTTGGTTAAGATTATTGTTATAGCTGTCTTGAGTTACAAATTGTTATTTTTATGAAAGTAGATGATTAATAATAATAATATTTAGTTGACTTACAAGTCTGTGCTTCAGCTATTCTTCTCCTGAACCTCAACGTATTTTTCAGTTTTGAGCAAAACACGATGATTTTGATGCCATACATCAAGGTAGTCTTCCAAAATTGTGTATACTAGCCTTCTTGTCCGTCCGACCCATGTTAATTATATATTAAAATGAAGATAACAGATCAAGCTAATGCAATATGCAAAAATCAACTCGAACAGGGCGCGTGTTTTTGACGTGGTTTTTTATTGCGCTTTTTCGAATGTTACAGGCAATTGTGTAAAACTGCCACAACTATTTGCCTTAAATAATATCGTAAATTAATCAGTGTTAAATAGGCTTTTTAACCATATATTGAAATAGTAAGCAACCTCTAACAGTTCCTATTTTACCAGTCCAAACCCTAGTGACAGAACTTGTGAACCGACTAAGTACAGATTCAATATAATTTTAAGAAAATAAAATGGACCAAGAGCTGGTCACGTCAGATATGATATGACACAATAATGAGAGCAATAAAACCTGTCTAGTCAGATTGCTTTACCATCCTTATTGCTAGATCCGGGCATCTGGCAGCTTTTAATGGGTGGAGTTCAGAGTGACAGGCCAACAAACATTTTCAGTAGGAAAAAAGTAATACCAAAAAAGGTAAAATCTGCCGAATTTGTCTCATTTACAGAGGGCAGAACCTATATTTTAACATTACAACAAAAAACATTCTGGAAATAAAAACAGTAGGCGACTAAATATTAAAAAAAAAAAAAAAATTGCATCAAACACACCTGAAAGCTTTGCTTTCCTCAAGTTATTTGCATTCTTTGAGCTCCACCACTTTACAGCTGCCAGATGTCCGGATTTAGAAACAAGCATAGTATAGCAAGCTAACTAAAGCGGTTTCGGTGCTCTCATTATTGTGTCATATCTGACGTGGCCAGCTCTCCGTGTAAAAGCGTAAGCGCCGGCCGTCATAAGCCCCCTTTCAATATGGTTTGTCACAATTATTGTTTAATGTTACAGTAAATTTTATTTTTCAGGTCAGGATCTGATGATAGGATCCTGGTGAAATCGAGGGAAATCTTTTTGTTTCAAATTATTTATTATCAAATTGCCAACCGCTGCAGAAACAGTCTTACTTTTATATTCTTTCTAAAAATGATTAAATACGAGAAAATATTATAAATACTTAAAAGGAGCAGTTTTTTAAATCATTTACTGACATAAGCACCTGTATGAGCATGTTGACGTAAGTTACACCTAGACTGCGAGCCTTATTTATCCTGCAGCGTATATAAGCGACAACATATAAAAATGCAACAATTGATGACAAATAAACTACACAGTCAATACAAGCAACCCATGACTTGTTGAGCGCAAGTTACCTTCAAGTTAGGAAAGTTTTGTTTGTGTATTTTTTTACCTCAGCCTGATCAAGGATTGACCCTAAAACTGTGGCCTAAGATCAAACTCATTGGTACAATAACATCTTATTCACACTGGCTTGGAAGACAATTAGATAATAAATAATGGGCAGATAATGTAAAACGGGAGTGAATTCCATTCCTTAGCCGTTCTTTTTAATGAATAGGTAAATCGCTTTAAAGTGGTTAGATGCATTCGCTCCCTATACCTAGGCTAGGTATAGTATAAATTGTAATGGAATGGAGCAACCCATGCCGCTCGACAAGTTACGAAAGTTTTGTTTGTGTATTTCTTTACCTCAGCCTGATCAAGGATTGACCCTAAAACTGTGGCCTAAGATCAAACTCATTGGTACAATAACATCTTATTCACACTGGCTTGGAAGACAATTAGATAATAAATAATGGGCAGATAATGTAAAACGGGAGTGAATTCCATTCCTTAGCCGTTCTTTTTAATGAATAGGTAAATCGCTTTAAAGTGGTAAAGATGCATTCGCTCCCTATACCTAGGCTAGGTATAGTATAAATTGTAATGGAATGGAGCAACCCATGCCGCTCGACAAGTTACGAAAGTTTTGTTTGTGTATTTTTTACCTCAGCCTGATCAAGGATTGACCCTAAAACTGTGGCCTAAGATCAAACTCATTGGTACAATAACATCTTATTCACACTGGCTTGGAAGACAATTAGATAATAAATAATGGGCAGATAACGTAAAACGGGAGTGAATTCCATTCCTTAGCCGTTCTTTTTAATGAATAGGTAAATCGCTTTAAAGTGGTTAGATGCATTCGCTCCCTATACCTAGGCTAGGTATAGTATAAATTGTAATGGAATGGAGCAACCCATGCCGCTCGACAAGTTACGAAAGTTTTGTTTGTGTATTTTTTACCTCAGCCTGATCAAGGATTGACCCTAAAACTGTGGCCTAAGATCAAACTCATTGGTACAATAACATCTTATTCACACTGGCTTGGAAGACAATTAGATAATAAATAATGGGCAGATAACGTAAAACGGGAGTGAATTCCATTCCTTAGCCGTTCTTTTTAATGAATAGGTAAATCGCTTTAAAGTGGTTAGATGCATTCGCTCCCTATACCTAGGCTAGGTATAGTATAAATTGTAATGGAATGGAGCAACCCATGCCGCTCGACAAGTTACGAAAGTTTTGTTTGTGTATTTTTTACCTCAGCCTGATCAAGGATTGACCCTAAAACTGTGGCCTAAGATCAAACTCATTGGTACAATAACATCTTATTCACACTGGCTTGGAAGACAATTAGATAATAAATAATGGGCAGATAATGTAAAACGGGAGTGAATTCCATTCCTTAGCCGTTCTTTTTAATGAATAGGTAAATCGCTTTAAAGTGGTTAGATGCATTCGCTCCCTATACCTAGGCTAGGTATAGTATAAATTGTAATGGAATGGAGCAACCCATGCCGCTCGACAAGTTACGAAAGTTTTGTTTGTGTATTTCTTTACCTCAGCCTGATCAAGGATTGACCCTAAAACTGTGGCCTAAGATCAAACTCATTGGTACAATAACATCTTATTCACACTGGCTTGGAAGACAATTAGATAATAAATAATGGGCAGATAATGTAAAACGGGAGTGAATTCCATTCCTTAGCCGTTCTTTTTAATGAATAGGTAAATCGCTTTAAAGTGGTAAAGATGCATTCGCTCCCTATACCTAGGCTAGGTATAGTATCTATTGGAAAGGGAAAGGTGGAATAAACTCGTGCATCGCATGCGTACATGAACAAGGACTTTTTGCGCACTATACAGAATGTCCTAAATACCAATGTCAACACTTAAAGGACCCAATTTGCTTAATCTGACAGCCCATCAGCCCTTCAAGTCTTGGCGTTGGTTTTAGTGACCCCCAATATAAAGTAAGTAATCAATGTAAGTCTTACCCATAGGCGCAGAAGCGTTAAGGCCACCGGTGGAATTCAGGCTGTCGTTTGTAGAATAAAAATATGTTGTGCCGCCAACATTCTCCTGTTAAAAAACACAACATTTAGACTACATAATAAATCAAAATGTGACTTCCTCCAGTGAGAGATGGCATAGGCTATAAAGTGGTAAACTGTTGCCTGTACGCAACACATAATAACAAACAGAATAATATACCGATTCTGACCAATAGGGGCGTATAGCTACATATAAGACATCTTTAATTTTGACCCAAACAGGAAAATAAAAAGAAATAGAATGAACATAACAACATCTTTCTATATGTATTAAAAGAACATGAGTTTAAAATATATAATGAGATAATAATAGAATATAATCAATACTTAATTCTTATCCCAACCATGAAAGAGTTGGTATAGTGGTATAAAGTGTATAAACCAATTAACATTACATGGAAAATTAACAAAAATGTAGGTAAATTTACTTACACTTAACTTTTCTAGAAAGTTGATAAAAAATAAAATGTCATATTAAAATTGCAACTTTCACCAACGAAATATTTTTTTAAATAAGGGTCAATCTTACACAAATCATCCGAGTCCCATGGTAAGCTCAATAAGGCTTGTGTTGGGGGTACGAGGCGACGATATTACAATAAATAAATATAGATAAATACTTAAATACATAGAAAACATCCATAACTCAGGAACAAATATCCGTCATAAACACAGAAATAAATGCCCAGACCAGGATTCGAAACCAGGACCTCCTGCTTCATAAAAATTACAAATATTAAATTACTTCTCATCACTTACACCTAAGGTTTAGAAAACAACTCATTCTTACCTGATGTACTTGTTGTGTATTGGGCTGAATGTTTCCTTGGATATTTCCCTGCAGATTTCCCTGTAGGTTTCCCTGCAGGTTTCCCTGTATATTCCCTTGTAGGTTAGCCAGGGTTGAGGGAGGAGAGCTCTCTGGTGAGTCGGGGAGGAATGGCGTGAAGTAGTTCACGGGCATAAACTCCCCTATCAGGACCTGTGGGAAGGGCTATAGTCACATGAGACAGTATATTGTTGAGGTGATGTGTGGATTTGCCTATCCTTTGTTTGTATTAGGATCCAATAAATCGTGCGATTACTGTGCAACTTGCCTCTACTCAATATTTTGCCTCTTATTCAATAAATCTCAAAACGTAAAGTACAGTAAAATTCGCTTAAGACGATTTTACCGGGAGAAAAGGTTGGATGTCAAGTAGCAGGGACTGATATGAAATAGTGTATTATGTGGGACATTTTATGAAACATTATTGTATTAAGCAGGTTCTACTATAGATAGAGGTCTACTTAAAATGTCTGCTTTAGAAATAAGTTAGATTGTTAATAAATACTTACTTTTTTAATGGCTGTAGGCGAAGACTCCAAGCTCATCTTGCCCATTGCCTGATTCAGAGATCGTGTCGGGGTCGATGTAGAACGGTTCTGAAAATTAAGTAAAATTACTCAATGCCCATATCAACCTACACAGGAACCTCACTTTCTTCATAAAATAAGAAAATGTGATACCCGTAAATCTCTCTCTAATTCTTCCGCTTCTTCAACCTCTTCTCTTCTAACAATGGGGTAGATAGACAGATGTGGTACGTAATGTGTTGTGTATTGTGGAACGGGTCCATTCTGAAGGGTCTTTAACAAAATAATGATCAATGCAATATGGTAAGGCTTTTTAATACCTTGTAGTTTAAAATAGCCTTGTATAATTAGATTATTTGATTGGTACCTCATACAAGAATGTTTGTGAATAGAGCGAAAATCCCTTGTTTCATTAAAAATAGGCAATCTGTTAGGGGAATATTTCGCTCCACCCCCAACTTAGATACTGGTTTTGATCAAATGAGAAAGGCAACATTTTAGACTAGTGACTTACCATGTACGTAGCCAGTTTTGATTCCTGGGGAAGCCCATTTGGGGGAGAATATTGCAAAAATATAGAGGGATCCATTGCGCCTGGTTACAACGCGGCAAACTAGGAGAAAAGAAAACTTTAAATTAAAAACAATCTGGTTCGTGAACTCCGCGCAGCCGCCGCGCCGATGCAGACTTCTTCAGATTAAACTAACAACATTTACATGCAAATAGAAAATTCAAAAACAAGCGGAAATAGATCGCTATCGGGCTGCGAGTCGATATGAACTCTGAAGTTAAAAGGTAGGCAATTGACAAGTAGGTAAACGAAAACTACTGACGTTTTTCTCCGTTTTGTTTCTTACCTGACACTAGGCGATTAGTTATCCATCAAAACTACTCTCTAATAAGACCACATCACAGGACAGTGCTGGCACCAGACATTCTCCTAACTTCCCTTGTTACAACTCCGTGACGACTGAAGCCTCACGCAAATATGCAATTTATCTTACATACTAAGCTCATTGTCACAGTAAATAAACCTTCTATAAATCCGTTATTCGGTTAAATCATGATTTATAGGATACTTTTAATACATAACATTAGTTTCAAAATGAAAAATAGGAGTAAGGGCGACACGAAGACAAATTACACACAAAGTTGAGTGAGGTGAAATGCATACATACACAAAGAATTATTTGTATCTGTGTAGAATGTAGATCATGGTACCACAGACAAGCGAGCGATATTTTTTTGTATTTAACATTTTTGGCGCTAAACTTAACATCAGCTTGGAAAACGTGAAAATAGCAAAATTGATATAATTTTTTGTATTTTACTTACTGTAAGTTTGATTTCTTATAATGACTTATCTTCTGTGTGATTATGGTATAATCAAATGATTAGAGTTGTGGCCTTTTAAAATTCGTACAGGATTTGATTTGTTTTAGAAGTGAATATGTATTTTCTAGATGAACTAGGCTAGATATATCATGATATATACAAAATATATACACATATTATTTTAAAATAAGATTTAAGAACTTACATACTGTTTTCAGAGCCGCAACTGCTTTTACTCTGTTTACATACAACCGTTCGCCTTGTTCTCCGGGTTATGTCTTTCACAGTTGTACGCCTTGAATAGAATGTCAAGTTTCGTAGGATAATTTATGGTGCAGCCAATTTATCGTCTGAACCGGAGACCAAGGTGGACCAAGGCAAAGACCAAGGCCAACATTTTGGATGTATAACCACGCATGACGCATGAACTTTGTAGCCGTGCCACAAAGATGGGTGGATGGCAACATTAAGGTTTTAAAAAAAAAGACGTATGTCAATGTCAATCCATTGTGACAGTTTCAGTCTTTTGAAAGTTCGTTCGGATATTCCTTTTTTCTAATTCAGTTGTCCACACTGAGGTGTACATTAATTTAATAATAAAATAGAAGTATATCAATATTTTTCCAAAATAGCTGTTTTAATACTTAACCCTGGTTTCGGTACGTGTTTATTAATGATTTATCCGTATTAGGGTCAAGATGCCGTAGAAAACTTTTGTTTGCTACAAACTGTACGAAAAATTTGAACGTTTCCTACCTTTATTTTGTACTTTTTTCTGTTATTGGTCGACCGAGTCGACTCATTGGATTGGACTTGGTTTCCGACTTCCGTTGTCGAAAAAAGGATTGGTCGTGTCAGCGCGTGATAATTAATTTCAATTTACCAATTAGTTTTGATTTGTATTGTATACGTCACTCGATAATCACATCTCATTAAAACAGTAAGTTTAGTGATATGTTCGATATCGCGCAGTGATCGTTGCAGGATTAATAATACGCGTAAAAAAACAACGTAGTTTTATTTCGTTATTTGTTTTTGCTACAGGTAGGATGGATGCTTCATATCAAGGCGGCGTGACCTACGAGGACAGGGGCGAGAGCTTCCAGCAGTTGTCATCGACGATAGCCAGTAATATAAAGAAAATCTCTCAAAATGGTCAGTAGCACTACCTAACTAGCCCCTTTATCGTTTGTTTGTATTATCTACCACGTAGCTACAGATAGCGATATGTCTTTGTTTTGACTCGCATGCCGATTGCTTCTTGCATTCATAACAGTGCATCACCATTTCAAAGCAATCCTGTAGCATACAATTTACACTTACTACTTTAACTTTCCTTCATTATATCTAATACAAGGCTAGGTTGAGGGTCCAGGTGACAAAGTATTTATTATCTAAATCTTGGAGTCATCTCTGTCTTATTACTCCTGCTCCCGAAAAACCAATTCTAATAATTTCTCAACATTTTTAAGAGGTGTATGGGCACTGCGACTGGCATCTTGCTAAGTGTGGTAGGGCACGTTCAGCAAACATCATCTCGCTCCAATTCTGGAGCAGAGCCCGACTGGGGAAGTACCTCCACCTTACAGAAAACCACAGCCATTACATTTAATATTTTCTACAATAGTGGGCCCTTACTGCTGATGCTTGTTTAGTGAACTTTTGTAACCAATCTGATTGTCAGCTCATGATTTATGGAGCATATTCTACTATAGTGGGCCATTACTGCCGACGCTTGTTTAGTGAACTTTTGTAACCAATCTGATTGTCAGTTTATCATTTATGGAGCATATTCTACAATAGTGGGCCATTACTAAACATCGGTATCAACGTTCAAATTTCGTGGCACTTGGTAAGGGTCGCAAAAAAAGAAATACATAGGTATCATTGTTTTATTTATTAGTAATAAATAACATTTAATTTATTTTTATTCTTAATCGTACTTTGGTAAACTGTACATATATTTAAAGAGGTTTATATTCTTAATACGTCATAGAACCTCAATACTCATTTCATTATCCATTTGTAAAAAAAATTCTAAATGCCAAATAGGCAACAAATGTCATTAATTGTCATGCAAAATAATATGTGGTAAAATCTTCAACGATAATAGTTCTTAAAAACACTTACAACTACAATTTAGCATTGATAAATCTTTACCCAACTCCCTATCAGACTTGAGAAAATGGATTTGACGCAGTATACTGATTTCATATTCACTAACGAAGGTGCTTGCTGTACTATTTGCGAAATGAATATAAAAAAGAAAAGGTACAATATAGAGAAACATTTGAAATCAAAATCTCATCAAGATAAATTATCTGATTCACGCTGCCATTTACAGGATATAATACGAGATAATGCTGATTTCGAAATTAAAGACGATATCGTATATTGCAAATTGTGTAATTCGAAATTATTTCCCTCTAAATCTAGTATCGACCGCCATTTAAAAACAGATTTACACAACAAAATTCATAAAAATAATGCACAAGAAAAATTTAATAAAGATTTAACAGAGTTTATGATTTGTTCGAATATACCGTGGTCAAAATTAGACAATCCTAAATTTAGAAATTTTGTAGAAAACCTTTTAAATCATAAATATGGAAACGATATTACTGTGCCGAGTGAAACAAAAATACGAGTAAAATGCTTACCTGAATTGTATGAAAAGAAAAAAAATGAATTGAAAGAGAAATTACAAAATAAAATGATTTACCTCAGTGTTGATGAAACATCAGATTCCGTGGGAAAAAAAGTGGCAAATATTTTGATCGGAGCTCTAGATGGAACTAGTACCCAGCCACATTTATTTGCTTCTAAGGTATTGGAGGCGACTAACCATTCGACAATAACCAAACTCGTTGAGGAAACCCTTGAAGATCTTTGGGGCGATGAATACAAAAAAAACATGGATAAATTATTATTTTTTATAACGGATGCCGGTTCCTACATGGTAAAAGCAGCTAAAAACCTTGTTCAGAAATATAAAAATATGACTCATGTAACATGCATAGCACATGGATGTAATCGAGTCGCAGAGATAATTAGAAGTCTTTACCCGACCATAAACAGTTTGATTGACTGTATCAAAAAAATATTTCGTAACGCTCCTTCAAGGACAAATTTATTTCATCAAATGTGTGTAAATATTCCTCTACCACCCCGACCCGTGATAACAAGATGGGGAACATGGTTAAATGCTGCCTCATATTATCACATGCATTATGATAAAATCAAATCTGTCATCGATGCCTTAAATCCGCGTGAAGCGAGTGCAATTTCTAAAGCAAAAAAAATTTTCCGTAACCGGAATTTAAAAACTGAGTTACTATTCGTCGATACACACTTTAGTATAATTGCTAAGTCAATAAAATTATTGGAGGATCCAAAACTGAGTCTAGCAGAATCATTAAACATTGTTCATGGTTTGCAAAAAAAAATATCAACGTTAAGGTTACATCAAAATGCCAGAAAAGTTTATTTTAAATTAAAAAGTGTATTAAAGAAAAATCCTGGTTATAAGACTGTACAAATAATTAACCAACTATCTAAAAACAACGAGGCTGAAATACCAGAAAGTGTAAATAAAAACTGTGTGCAAAATTTTCAATGCTTGACATACCTTCCTATTACCTCAGTCAGCGTGGAAAGATCTTTTAGTCATTTAAAATGGATATATTCTTACAGACGTCAAAGATTGACAGCAAAATCTATGGAACAAATTTTAGTGATCTATTCTAACTCGTAAAATATTGTATGCCACACCTGGACATAAAGTGGCTTTTTCCGCACGCTACGCGTACGGATAGAGCCGCTTTCTGGCCAAATGTGCACATATTTTTCCAACACGGGAGGTAATAAAGAAAGGCCTCGATCGCATAATTACGTCCCTCGCTTGCAGCTTGGGCCGCAACAATTGCGATTGCGCGGCCTTTCTTTGTTTTACCACCCTAATTAGGAAATGTACTATTTAGGGGCTTTTTTATTTACATATACAAAATAAAGGTTAAAAATACTAAGTGATTTGTTTGTATTTATTTTTCTGCCAACCGTACATTGCCACGAAATTTGAACGTTGATACCGATGTTTAGCCATTACTGCCAAGGCTTGTTTAGTGAACTTTTGTAATCAATCTGATTGTCAGTTTATCATTTATGGGGCCTATTCATGCCATGTAAGAAACATTGCATGTTATTTTTGTTATAGACATTTTTTCCAGTCAGTTAATTAATGTTACATCCAATTTAAAAGTTACTTTTGTTTATTTAGTACTTTAGTATCAAAAGGCATTACAATTTCACTCACTAACTACACTAATTAAATCACTTCACAGTAGAATATTGTTCCTAGCTGAGGCTTCTCTCCATGCATGAGATGATACCTTATAAGTGTTTTCTATATGTAATAATAGTTGTTCTTGTCTTTAAAATAGACATGAACTGAGAATCCTCACTTGCCTTACTAGATTCAACTAGATATTAGATACTATCAGTGTCCGCACAATAAATCCCTTCTCATTTTCTCATGGGTTGGCTGGAAGAGATCCCTATTAGGGATAAGCTCGCTTTTGTTTTTATGTTATACCTACTTGTTTAAAGTGATACATACATACATAAATATAAGTATGCTAGTTGGAGCTAATTTAAGTTCTTTTTGTTCATGGGCTTTAGAGGCTCTCTGAAAATCAGGCGAGCCGGTGGGAATTGAGTTGTATGAATGCCCCACCGCTGCTATAATGGCTTTAGCATATCTCTGTGGCAGGATCATATGGTTTTCTGAAGATGGAATGAGCTCGGAGATGTGAATGCTGAATAACGGAACAAGCACAAAACCGCGCGTGATAGAGATAGCATGAAGGTTAACTTCAACTTTGATAATATACAGGCTTTTTTTATGTGAAGAGCCTTTTAGGTATACATTCAAAATTAATACCACCTACAATTTATACTATTATAAAGTACTTAGTAACTTCTGAATACTTTATCTCGCCCTAATATATCAGTGTTACAGATATTGTTGACTAAGGATTAATTTTAATTAGCTAAAGTTAATTGTGCCGACAATGCTTAGCAAAAGTTACTAAGTACTTTAAAAATATATTATAGTCAATGTTCACTTTAGTATGTATGAAATACCTAATTGAAATCCTATGAGGATTATTCCACTGGTGTGTCTTTTATAATTGTTACTCTTTTGGCATTTTCATATAAGTTTCGGTTTTAACACTTTCGCTGCCAGGAACACGCTAGGCGTGTTCATTTTGTGTAAGTTGGTGTTAAGAAGGTTTGATAAGGTTTTATGTAAGGGGTGGGGTAAGTGGAAATCTGGATAAGAGAATTATATTGCAACACGTGCGAATTATTCCCTTGAGTCTCATTTAATGTATACAACAACTTTAAGTATTAACACCATTTTTCTTTACCTATGTATTGGCAATTATAATAGACATATCGCCAGGTCATAGGCAAAACCAGCTAACCACCAAAAAAACTTCAATCCAAATAGTCGTATCCGCCTTTAGGGTTAAAGGCAAAACCAACTATCTGCTAATAAATTTAAATCCAGATAGTCGGTTCTGCCTTTAAACCGTTGATATTACATATTCTCTGCAAATGTTCATCCTCACACCCTGAACCCTAAACGGTCGCGGACTGTACGGTTTAAGAGGAATTTCCTCCCACGAACGCTGTGGCTGTGGAATGGTTTCCCTATCGAGGTTTTCCCAACGGTATAGTATGAGGTTCTTCAAAAAAGGAGTGTATAGTTTCTTAAAGGGTAGGCAACGTGTATGTGAATCCTCGGAAGTTCCAGGCGTCCATAGGTTACGGTAATTGCTTACCATCAGGCGTGCCGTATGCTTGTTTGCCACCGTCGTGGTATAAAAAAAATACCAATGATTTTTCATTGTTCCTCCTTTGCTCTTTCCCGGTTGCATTATTGAGGAGCCCTAGGATCTGCTTAAGCAATAGGGTAAATCTCCAGTAACTGGCCACCTTTTAGTAACTGGCCACCTTATGATTTCTATTTATAGGTGAATAAAGTTCATTTTAGTATAAGGTATAAATTAAGTAAAAATTTCAATAACTGGCCACATTTTAGTTACTGGCCACCTATACTAAAAATGAATTCTATTTAAAGGTGAAGAGAACTCATTTTAGTATGAGGAAAATGGCCAGTTACTGGAGATTTGCCTACTAGCCACTCGTTCAATAACTGGCCGCCTCTTACAAAAATGAGTTCTATTCACCTATACACAGCATTCATTTTAGTATGGTGGCCAGTAACTGAATGGTGGCCAGTTACTGGCGATTTACCCTATCTGTGTACACAAGTCAGTCTTATATAAGGCCTATTGCTTGTATTTAAAAGTGTATAAGTAATTGCACAACACTACATCATTACCTACAGGCTATTAACATATTTGAATAACAATACAGTTAATTGCAAAGAATTCTCGTAATACACGTTAAGTTAATGTAACAGAGACAGGAACACTGAGAATAGTTTCAGCTTGCTTGCCCTTGCGAATTTAAGCATAGTAATTAAGTTACCGTTTTCTAATTCTGAAGATTTTCTGGGAACAAGGTTTTTCCTCTTCCTTTAATACTCAGCAGCAAAAGCGTACTTATATAATATATAGATTTTTTTCATAATAGCCTGGTAAATCAATGCTCAAAAAGGGGTCTAGCTGGAATGGTCGAGAGCAGAAAGTTTGACTTCGGAACTTTGTTAAACTAGTTAGGAGACTAACATACTAAAAGTCCCCACCCGAGGTGAGCCTGAGGAGGGGGGAGGAAAATACCTGTTTTTTTGCTAACATATTGAAAACTATGCGTCATAGGAAATTATGTTGTACTACATAATTTAATCTCATAAAATTATCTACAACTTGTATTTATTCACTTTTTACTTAATATTACTAGTTCTCTAGATATGAGCTCCGAAACACGGACGATTTTGAAAAATGGGCGGTTTTCCCCACGATTCTTGTCAATAAATAACTGGCAAACAGTTAATCTGGATAGAAAGTCACTCTAAAAGTCTCACAAAGAGATATATTATCTTTTAAAATATATGCACATATACAGATATACACCGTGTCCAATAAGTTCGCATACACTTAAGAATTCTACAAAAATTGTACAAATAGTTCATGTAGTGAAATCTGTATTTTCTCAAAGGTATATATATATATATATATATAGGTATTAATACCTATACAAAATGTTCAACAAACAAGAAAAACTACATTTTCGACTCAGTCTCACGCGGTAAGCACCGCTTAAATGGGTATTTCATCTCAAATTTGCTCTATTTTGTAGCTTATGTAGGCTCAAAGGCATTCAATAACATGTTATGTAGGCTCAAAGGCATTAAATATGTATACCAATCGATTTTATGATTCTGAGCAGAAAAATGTGTATATTTGTAAGTTAATTATATGATATGATTATAGTTGTTACAATTAAACGGATTAATCGCGTGTTAGCACAAATTTTTAAGATCTCCCAACGTTACGAGCTCTTTTCACGCGATTAATCCGTTTAATTGTAACAACTACTTATAATCAATTATCGCGGCAACAGAAGGCAATATTGTATGATATGATATGAGTTGGTATGACTTTAGTAAAATATGCTTGATTATGCTATAACATGGTGTATATAAAACTGTAAACAATGTGATTTAAAGATGTACATAAAGGAATATATTTATAAATCACACATGATCTCAAGTGTCGCCCGTAACGTGAATCTATTACTAGAAAGTCTTTGCGTGAATCTGTGTGTGTATATACAGTAATAAATATGTATGTATATAACACTTTATACCGCGTATTCAAATTAAATAAGTAACTTAAATAATTACTTTCGATGCATTTTTATAATTACGACTGTACTATACCGACTATAATATATCACATTATTAATGGACTAAGAGCTGGCCACGTCAGATATGACACAATAATGAGAGCGAAAAAACCCCTCTCGTTAGTTTGCTATGCTTATTTTCATATCTGACATAGCTCTTCGTCTATAATAAATTGTAATAATTTTATTAAGGAGTATTGTTTGTGCAGTATCGTCGATGTCAAAGATGGTCAACCAACTGCAAACGCCCCAAGATTCGCAGGAACTACGCAATCAACTGTAAGTGTTAAAACGTTTTTTACCCTTTGAATTGGTGTGTTTGTGCTGTAACTCTGTAAGCTTGTTACTAAATGACTATTTATATTCCTACTTAGGCTGTAATGCATACTGCGAGTCTCATACAACCTCTATGAAAATGATATACGACCTAAAATGTTTTAGTGTCTTATGTACTGCTTCATATGAACCTATAGCGTACTTATTGGCTTTATGCCTTACCCCGCCCTCGCCTAGCAGCTATGGTTTCCATTTTGCTTGTTTTTTTTTACCGAATATTGTCCATGCTTTAATTTTCGCTCACTGACTTCCCATTGACCTTAATTTTAGCTCAATGGTTAACTAGAACACTCAACTGTAAAGTACAAGAGAAAATTGTATTTTAAAATGTAATCCTAATCAATATTTCACAGGCGTCAGATCCAGAATTACACACAGAAGATGGCCAAGGACACTTCCTCGATGATCATGGACTTGATGAAGATGCCGGTGGACCAGCCCGCGGGCAAGCTGACCCGGGAGCGGCTCAGTGACGAGTATATGGCCACACTCAATGCCTTCCAGGTTCGTGAAAAGCATGGTTTCCTAACCAGTGGGCACTTTGGGGGCGTAGAGTGATCCGAGGGGGGGGGGCTCCTGATTTAAACTGTACAGTACGGTGCCCGGTGAAGACTCCTCATTTCAAACTCCTGGTGTAAGGTATAGACATAACGCCGTAGGATGAGGCCTGAGACAGAATAATAGTTTATTTAAAGACTGCCAATGTGCCAATAAGTGTATAACATGGCAATGCGGCCAGCCTCCTAGGCACACTGCCCTCCGGCAGCGCCCTTTGAGATATATTTTTAATTGATACACCCACAATCTTCATTTTTTTTTGTAACTGATGTGTTATTAATTGGATTAATAAGTTACTGATAACATATCCTCCCTCATACGTAACTGTTAAGGATAAATGACTAATATATAACTGTAATTCCTTTTTATTTCCTTATCATGTCAGTATTGTTTTCCTCCGAAACACTAGTGAATATTCAGTTAATCAGTTACCACTGTGATCGTTATTTAATTATTTGTGGACTAGCTTGTACTGTTTATTATTAGTAGTATTACTGTGTGTAAATTAATAATTCAGTTTATTGGTTTGCTTGTAGGCGACACAAAAATCGGCCGCGGCGAAGACCAAGGAGGATGTGCGGAAAGTGAAGGCCCAAAGCACCACGATTAACATTGGGGACCCGTTTGGCATGTCCGGTGAGTACCTGAAGCAGTTTTTGATAACCGTGGACCACTGGTGGTCCCTGGAAGCACCTGAAGTGGTCCGCGAATTAATTAAAAAGAATACCCTTTTGTGACTTTATTGTCATAGGTATTTACTTCCAAACAATTGGTGGTCCATGACAAAATTTTGTCGTGTGTTCCCCTAAAACAAAATAATGTATGTTAGGGCATCTCAGTTAGTGGTAAATCTGCTTTGATGATTGATTCATACAAAGTTGAATGAAAGAATAGTATTAGGTACTCGTCTTACGACACAATCGTAAACATTTATATTTCTGGGATATTTATAATCAGTTTTAACCTAGTCCATAAAATAAAGCATAAATGGACTTGTTATTACTTACATAAAATTATGTTCTTTTATTAAACTTGCGCTTTTTTGACTTGTGGTAGTAAACAATCATTGTATTCTTTGTACAGTCAGCTGCAGAGAATAAAAACTTTTTACAAAAAAAAGATAAACCGACTTCAAAAAGTATAAAATAAATTATTTTATTATTTATATGCGTTACAAACTGATATGTTTGAAGTCGGTGCCAAGCCAAAAAGTTACAATACCGGTCAAATCAGCTTCAAGTCTGAAAATCACAAAACAGTTAATATGAACGAGGCGTATTTGGTCAGTGAATTGTTTTTCATACTATAGAACTATTCTAATACGGTATTGAATGCACGTAGGTTCTCATTCAAGTACAGAAAGAAAGTATAATCATGCGTCTTATGATGTTTCTTAATAAACTTTTTTACTAGTTTTCGGACTAACCATATCTCGAACGGATCCCGTGCTTCGGTTTGAATTATTTATCCTACTTCATTTAAGGTGTAATATCGAAGTGTAAAGGAATTCAATGGCTAGATTGATCTTTCTATACTCAGACACACCGAGTGTGTGGGACCCACCTTTTCAGTAGAAAAAGGCGCGATATTTCAAATTTTGGATGGAAGGTCAACCATACATAATTTTTATTTAATTTGCCGTCTTTTTCTGACTATTGACAAAGTAGACGTGTATCAGAGTATAAATAGACATGGGTACCACATTTCATCAAAATTGGATTAGTGGTTTAGACGTGAAAATGTAACAGATAGATTCTCATTCACCTTTGCAATGTAAGTAGGTATCGATATGTTTTGTGATTTTCAGACTTGAAGCTGATTTGACCGGTATTGTAACTTTTTGGCTTGGCACCGACTTCAAACATATCAGTTTGTAACGCATATAAATAATAAAATAATTTATTTTATACTTTTTGAAGTCAGTTTATCTTTTTTTTGTAAAAAGTTTTTATTTTTCCATTTTTAGTGGTTATATAATTATCATAATCGGACAACGGATCTCGCAATAATCGGTTAAGATATATAAGAAAAAGTTCATAATACCTACTCAATGTAAGGAAAGTTCCACATATCATATGTGGTCTTCATCATAAGGTCCACTCCATCAAATTAGTGATTTTCGAGAGGAAATGCTTGAGTTGCTTAAAAAAACAACCAAATCACCATACATGTGCCTTTAAAAATTGAAGAGATCCCTCAATTCCTCATGGATCCCATCATCAGAACAGCACCAGATTAATGTGGAACTATCTTAGAGGTAGTTCCTTTCAAACAAAAAAGAATTCCTCAAATCGGACCACGGGTGTCGGAGTAATGTCACTGAACATCCTACATAAAAAAAAATCATCATTATTATCATCAAAACAACCATCATCATGAGGTCCACATCATCAAATTGGTGGTTGCTTAAGAAAACACCCAAATCACCATACATATGCCGTTATAAATTGAGGAGTTCCCTCAATTCCTCATAGATCCCATCATCATAACAGCACCAGATTAATAATGGGACCACCTTGGAAGTAGACCCTTTCAAACAAAAAAGAATTATTAAAATCGGACTACGCGTCTCGGAGTAATCGGTGAATATACATAAAAAAAAGCCCAAACCGAATACAGACCTCCTCCTTCTATGAAATTGAAGTCGGTTAATAATGTACAGTCAAATACAAAGAGATGTATCCACTTTTTCACCTTATCGCGTTGTAATATTGTCCAAAAGTGGATACATCTCTTTGTAGAGATTTCTCGGGATCTTATTCAGCTCTTTCGACATAAACTAAATTTGCTTCCTTCTTTCATACAATGTTTACCCAATTCAAATAGCTATTTATGGAAGGAACTCCACGTGTCATCTGCGGTTTTCATTATCGGGTCCTCTCCATCTAATTGGTAGTTCTCGAGAGGAAACACTCGAGTTGCTTAAAAATACACTCAAATCACCATACATGAGCCTTTTAAAATTGAAGAGTTCCCTCAATCCCTCATGGATTCCCATCATCAGGTCCAACCAAATTAGTCTGCTACTTTCGAGGTAACTCTTTATAAACAATAAAAATATTACTCAAATCGGACAACGGGTCTCGGAATAATCGGTATAGACGTATAAGGAAAGTTCATAAAGTTCATAATACACCCGCTTAAACTAAGGAAAGTTCCACATGTCATATGTGGTCTTTATCATTAGGTCCGTTCCATCAAATTGGTGGTTTTCGAGAGGAAATGCTTGAGTTGCTTAAGAAAACACTCAAATCGCCATATATGTGCCTTTAAAGATTGAGGAGTTCCCTCAATTCCTCGTAGATTCCATCATCAGAACAGCACCAGATTAATTTGGGACCACCTTGGAAGTACATCCTTTCAAACATAAAAAGAATTATTCAAATCGGACCACGGGTCTCGGAGTAATCGCTGAACATCCTACATTAAAAAAAATCATCATCATTATCATCAAAACAATCATCATTATCAGGTCCACTCCATCAAATTGATGGTTTTCGAGAGAAAACTCTCGAGTTACTTAAGAAAACACCCAAATCACCATACATGTGCCTTTAAAAATTGAGGAGTTCCCTCAATTTCTCATAGATCCCATCATCAGAACAGCACCAGATTAATATGGGACCACCTTGGAAGTATATCCTTTCAACCAAAAAAAGAATTATTTAAATCGGACCACGCGTCTCGGAGTAATCGGTGAACATACATAAAAAAAAAAGCCCAAACCGAATACAGAACCTCCTCCTTCTATGAAATTGAAGTCGGTTAAAAAGAAGCCCCCTCCTTACAAACTTTGTATGCAGCGGGGGCCTTTTTCGTTGCAGCTGACCGTACATATTCCTGGTAATGAAGTTTCCGTTTGTGGTTATTCAAACCAACTTATACGCAAGTCGCAATGTAGACATGTAGACTAAAAGATTTTATTATGCAAAATATGTTAAACCTGTCACGAGCAGTATATTGAATAGTAGATTGTTAACATTTGGGCCTGGAAGTCGCGCTTCTAAAACCTACTATGGAGACTGTAGAGATTGTAAACATTAAAATATACTGTAATCCAGGGCGCAGCAACGATCTGGTGGAGATGGACGACAAGAACACTCGCCGGCAAGAGCAGATGACGATGCAGTCTGAGCAGGATCTGAGGCAGCTAGAGGAACGAGAGCGGGACATCAGGCACCTTGAGGTAACTTAACATATCCGTGTTGGCGCCGCAACGATCTGGTGGAGATGGACGACAAGAACACTCGCCGGCAAGAGCAGATGACGATGCAGTCTGAGCAGGATCTGAGGCAGCTAGAGGAACGAGAGCGGGACATCAGGCACCTTGAGGTAACTTAACATATCCGTGTTGGCGCCGCAACGATCTGGTGGAGATGGACGACAAGAACACTCGCCGGCAAGAGCAGATGACGATGCAGTCTGAGCAGGATCTGAGGCAGCTAGAGGAGCGAAAGCGGGACATCCGGCACCTTGAGGTATCTATAACATGTCCGTGTTGGCGCAGCAACGATCTGGTGGAGATGGACGACAAGAACACTCGCCGGCAAGAGCAGATGACGATGCAGTCTGAGCAGGATCTGAGGCAGCTAGAGGAACGAGAGCGGGACCTCAGGCACCTTGAGGTAACTTAACATATCCGTGTTGGCGCCGCAACGATCTGGTGGAGATGGACGACAAGAACACTCGCCGGCAAGAGCAGATGACGATGCAGTCTGAGCAGGATCTGAGGCAGCTAGAGGAACGAGAGTGGGACATCAGGCACCTTGAGGTAACTTAACATATCCGTGTTGGCGCCGCAACGATCTGGTGGAGATGGACGACAAGAACACTCTCCGGCAAGAGCAGATGACGATGCAGTCTGAGCAGGATCTGAGGCAGCTAGAGGAGCGAAAGCGGGACATCCGGCACCTTGAGGTATCTATAACATGTCCGTGTTGGCGCAGCAACGATCTGGTGGAGATGGACGACAAGAACACTCGCCGGCAAGAGCAGATGACGATGCAGTCTGAGCAGGATCTGAGGCAGCTAGAGGAACGAGAGCGGGACATCAGGCACCTTGAGGTAACTTAACATATCCGTGTTGGCGCCGCAACGATCTGGTGGAGATGGACGACAAGAACACTCGCCGGCAAGAGCAGATGACGATGCAGTCTGAGCAGGATCTGAGGCAGCTAGAGGAACGAGAGCGGGACATCAGGCACCTTGAGGTAACTTAACATATCCGTGTTGGCGCCGCAACGATCTGGTGGAGATGAACGACAAGAACACTCGCCGGCAAGAGCAGATGACGATGCAGTCTGAGCAGGATCTGAGGCAGCTAGAGGAACGAGAGCGGGACATCAGGCACCTTGAGGTAACTTAACATATCCGTGTTGGCGCCGCAACGATCTGGTGGAGATGAACGACAAGAACACTCGCCGGCAAGAGCAGATGACGATGCAGTCTGAGCAGGATCTGAGGCAGCTAGAGGAACGAGAGCGGGACATCAGGCACCTTGAGGTAACTTAACATATCCGTGTTGGCGCAGCAACGATCTGGTGGAGATGACTTTACATGCAGTCAGCAGCAAAAGTAGGTTAACGGGTGAGGTGTTTATAAAATGAGCTTGACACGACTTTATTGTCAAGAGAATAAGAGCGTGTGAAGGTCTTTTTAACACTTCTCCCGTTAAGCAACTTCTGCTGACTGTACAAGATTAACTATTACTTATTTAATTCATTAACTAATTTGTTTCCTTACAAAATTACTCTTCGACATTAACGGACCCAAAAAGCATGTATCGTATTATGTTTATTTAAGAATCAGTAAACGTTGTGCTAGGATTGTATTACGCGACATGAAACTAAATTATTATACAAATATACACTTACTGATTAGTTCATATGCGATTTATATTTATCGATGAAAAACAATTATTTCAAATCGGGATCGGGCGCAGCTCTTATCACATGGACTTGGATACCTAATATGCTTTCAGTTTCAGCTTTTATCATTACTAATGTTGATCATTAATATTTTCGTTATAGATAGGTACTATCCGCTCGGTAGTGTTAAAACTAACCTACCACATGAAAAAAAAATTGATACCACATTATCCGATATTTCCACGACGTCGACGTCGATATTTTGAACTCTGTCCAAATTTACGGAAATTATTTATGTCCATACTTTGTCTCATACAGGATGTTTTTTCCAATAACTAGCCATATTGTGCGAGGTGATTTAGTAGGCCATACTGGAGAACTCCGAAATCACGAATTATTTTTGGCTGCTTCATACATTTCAGTCGATCAGACGTCGACGTTTTTTTATGGGGAGGCCAACATTCTTTTGGATATCGCGTTTTTTTTTTGAGATTGGAGACTTAGGGCCCCTTTTGGATAACAGCGGTGGGCGCTCATCTCGCCGCTCCCCGCGGTTGCCGGGCGTGTTTCGAGTCTGCCGCTTAGGTTGTTTAGCCCATATGAAGTTTAGCAAAAGAACCCATTTTTTGTTGGTACACATAGATACTGCATTCTTTCACTAAAAGATAGCGTTTATTATGTAGTTTTAGGAAGTACTAACAACTCCACATCGGACCTATTTCGCTGTAGTGAGACATATAGCGCATGTACTAAAAATGCTTGCACAAAAACGTAGAAAAATATATTTTTCACAAACGCGCTCTTTATCCCTTGAAAGCGGTGGGAAAAATCGCATTTAGCCACATGTGGGAAAAGTAATTTGGTACAAGTTTTGACTTGTTTTCTCACGTTATCTGGCAGCATAAACTTCAAAGAAGATTTTGAATTATATAATTTTGAAAGCATTCATTTGGCTTCGATTTTTTATATTTTTCCTGTGGTCATGTGGTGAAAAATTTTGTATTACACTCGATAGCAAAGTTTGTTCAACCTCTCTTGCTTTGAGGCCCTCGCACGCTCAAGATTCTATTTTTGAAATATTTCGCTGGCTCGGGTCTCAATAAAAGCACGAGAGGTTAAACATTAACGTATAGTATAATAAATAACCTGTTATATGTATTAACAGAGCGACATTCTGGACGTGAACCAAATATTCAAAGAGCTGGGCACCATGATCCACGACCAGGGTCAGGTGGTGGACTCCATCGAGTCCAGCGTCGAAATCACCGCGACCTACGTCGACAGCGCCACGACCAATCTCCGGCAGGCCTCCAACTACAAGGTAAATTAGGATCTTGCCAATTCTTTTTTATACTAGCTTTGGGTGGGCCAAGATCACCACCGAGTGGCAGCCCAGTTCAAAACGGGGATCTGGCAGATCTCCTCGGCGATGGCAAGACGAGTTAAACTCCTTTTTAAAGGAATGACCGGACTCTGTGGGCGACTTTGCCTAGCAGTTGGACATTACCGGCTCCTTATAATGATAATAATATTTTTTATCTAACGAGCGGAGCGTAAGCGAAGTGAAGTTCTTTCAAACAACTGCGGCTACCTAGACGTCTGTGCATTTCGATGGCTTTTTGATTTTGAATAGTTGTCGCGCGATAACTAACGTTTTTGTCTATATCTCTATCTATTATGTATATCGTCGCCTAGTACCCGCAATACAAGCCTTATTGAGCTTACTCTGGGACTCGGTTGATTTTCGTAAGATTTTCACATAATATTTATATTTATTTACTTATTCATACACGATGCTAACATGAATTGCAGCGCGACTTTGTACCAGCGTTTATCACGCGGCGCGTGTTAACTCGAGTCGCTTTTTTCTTGGATTTTCTCCATAAAGGGAAACAAGGAAAAGATAATCTTTATTTTCCAAAATTTTTCATTGTCGATTAACCATTTGCAACTGTTGAGCTACCATATAAATTGTTTAAAGTGGGTAAGCTACCCGTTGTATAACGTTCTGTACTATGTTTAATACTTATGTTTTTATTTTCAGAATAAACTGCGAAAGAAGAAAGTATATATCGCGATTATCCTCATAGTGGTCGTGTCAATTATCTTAATCATTATATTCGGGAGATAAACGGCCGGCTCTAACTATAAATGAAACCAATATTGTTAATGATTTAAATAGAATATAGTCGTAGTCTTTTTAAAATGCCCTTTCGATTTTAAGAATATAAGGTATGTACGTTACAAATGACAAGACTCTGACCATGCAATTTGCAATGAGAAAATATTGAGCCATTCATATAAATTCCAGATATATACAGTTACAGACATTTCGCTAGACGAACCGGTACAAAATTAACATGGTTTGCCTCTATGTATATCTATTATCAGAAAGCCAGAGCGTGCGCTGTATTTGATTTAGTTTTCAGATTGTATCCAATTTAGTTCTGGACGAATTTACGAAAGCCGTGATGTCAATACAATTTAATTTTTAAAAGTAAAATTGTCCTGGGTGTTGTTTGAACATTGTTTGAACCCGTTCACAACTGAAATTATACACAAAGGTTAAGGGCAATGCATTATGTTAGACAGGTTAGTAGTGTTTGACGAAACTTAGGTTGTCAACAGGGATCGGATAATCGAATCGATATTTACCTAAAGTTGACAATAATCCGGCAGAAGACAAGCGAATATGGAGTTGGCTTCGCAATTAAATTTCATTAGTAATATTCATTTATCTTAGTATACAAATTAATAATACATGTATGTGTGTATTATTGTATAATTATCGCAGCAAAAACAGTTATAGGCTAAGGCCTATAACTGTTATTGCTGCGATAATCCAATACATAGATCACGAATTTAACATAAATATTATATGTTAAATACGTAATCAATGTTTTGAATTGTCGCAACGAAGTACATCAAATAGTAGATTGTTAACCAAGGGTTGAAAAGAAGAAAGTGACCCATTTCACCCGAGTTAAACACTTCGACCGCGAGGAAAGTAAAACACTAAACGCACATTTTATAAAACAGTAAAGAATAATCAATTTACACTTAAAGTACTATTTGAACAATTTGAAAAAGACATATTGTTTTGCCGGTGGTCGAGGAGGAGGTCATCCGGGGGCGACGGCACAATCCACAAAATGACATAACTCAATTATCTGCGACTCCGTGGCTAATCGTTACAATAAAAAAAAATGATTTCCTCCCTAGGAATTGTAGATTGTGTAACAAGGGAGCAAAATTAAATATTTACGGCGAGGGCGTGTATTGAATCCCAACGAAGCGATGGAGACTATAATAGAATCCCGAGCGTATCGAGGGATTCTTAAGTAGACTCCTGAGCGTAGTGTGGGATTCAAGTGTTAATGCGCAAGGTGAAAATAGTTTTGCTCCTATGTGACACATACTACTTTTCATACCACCTTTGAGGAAAATATATTTTTTTAATTGTTGAATCATATTTATTTTAACTTTATATGTACTTAGTGTGCTTCCTGATTACAATGAATCGATTAATTCAATAAGATATTTGTTTTTAATGACGGACTGGCTGAAAAAAAAGCTTATGTCCTAGAACAGAGAAGTGCAACTTTCTTCTCTCCTAGCAAGGAAGAAAAAGCTCGATTACGAATAGGTAGTGTGAAAAAGCAATTTTTTTAGTCGGCTATCTACCCAAGAAAATAAAACTTTTCGAACAGGAGAGATGAAAATTATATTTTTATACGACGTCAGTATCAAACAAGCTGTCTCTGTTGGTGTCTAAAATAACCGTTGCCTATGGGCGCTACTTATCACTTTAATTTTAAAATGTTTCTTTATAAAGCTATGGTGTGTATCTTTTCTAGTATGTTATTTATAAGAAGATACCTGCGATTAAATCGCATAACGAGCATTCCGGGTATATTATAACTATTATAAGAGTTATCTAGGAAAAAAGCCTTATTCTACTCCACACTAAGATCATTTTCCTATGCGACATATGAGTTTAGTGTAAAACGTATGGTGTATCCTGCGGTGCGGATATTTCCGTCGTTGGCGTCGAAAAGGTTCATTGATATTTATTTGAAGATTCTGTATGTTGAAAAATAATGTTGATTGCTAAATTTAAATCATTAACAATATAAACATTGAAACATTTATGCCCTTTGTATATTACTACTATAAAGTAAAACAGTATATATATAAAACGAATTGTTTAAACTATTTTAGTTGCGCCTGTTTGTTATTAAGCGTAGATTGTTAAAGGTCAGTATACTTGTGTTTTTAAATTTCATAATAAAGACCCGAGGGTAAAAGCAGTCTTTATATAGCACATGCTTAATACAATCTACCCGATGTCCTTTGAAAAGAACAAACCATTAATGTGAATTAGCAGAAAGGATCAACAAGTCTTGGCATTATTATTGTGTCACATATCGTAACGCAATATGAATCATGCAATATATTAGATTTAGAGATTAATATAAATGCTTTACAAAAATAAAACATGCTTACGGCAATTGTGATCAGTGTGTGCGTCAGAATCAATGTATATTTATATTGCTATTTACATTTTAGTTAATAAATAATAATATAATTTTTAATCATTAGTTTCTATAATCATGTAGTAAATTATTTATATTCATTATTGTATCATAATGTGCACACTAAAAGCCTATCATCCCTATTGATTATTAAGAATAGTATTGTATGTTAAAAAGGATTGAATAGAACTTTATGGTCGTAGTCATTGAAAAATAACCGTTAAATAAAAACACCATGTATTTAAAAAAATGCAGGTGACGAGCATAGATAAGTCCGCCTTAACGTTGACTGCTTCATGTATTCATTCATTTTACACGGAAAATAGTATTGTTAGTCAAAATAGTTATAAATTATAAGTTTCTTTGACCGTGTTTTTTTGTTCCAAAAAGAAACAGTGAAATGAAACTTTGATCAGCAGGACTTCCAAGATTGACAGTTTAATAAATTACGTTGTAGTTCAACACTTTAAATACTATCCATAATTGTTTACTGTAAGTCTCAAATTGCAACTCTAAATACTATTGGCAATATATTATGCATTCGTAAGTAATTAAACTTATTTTTAATGAGAGGTATTTACTGCATCATTATTTTTTGTTTTTAATACTGAAACTGGAAAATTCGTGTGAAACGTAAGGAATTAAAACATTTAAAACGCCTTACTCATGGTCGATTGTCGCTTGAGATGTTTTGCGATACATTAAGATGATCGTATGTGAAGGCCGAAATTGAGTAACCAGTTTTAAATATTTTTATTAAAATATTGAAACCGAATGGACAGATTCGATAGAGAATAATTTAAGTACCCACTGTTTTGTTTTGGTTAAGCTTGGGAAAATGTTGCATAAATAGTGATGGGCAAGTTTCCGATAATTTCCTCGTTTTGTATGGGGCATATTACCATTAGGAAACGTGCCCATCACTATGTATAAATAACTTAGTCAATTTAAGTATCATTGTATTATAGTTTGCGTTGTTATTTTAATTAAATTTGGTCCCATATTACATATTCAGACTACTAAGGTGTGTATTCATTAGTTTAATACATGTTATAAATCACATTTTTATGATAAGGCTTATTGTACTACAAAAAGGACCGAGTAAATTGAGATGTAAAAAAAGGCGCATTTAATATTGGCCACTAGAATAATAGATCTGCCACCAAATTGTACCACCAAATGATATCAAAACGATTACATGACAAAAAAATACTTTAAATTTATATCTTTCACCAAAGTAATACATCTGATACCAAAATCTGATCTCCAAACAATATTATGAAAGCGATTACCTAAAACACATTTTTTTTTATTGCTCAATCTTTAGAAGTCTGTGTTTGTCGAAGTGGTGTTTCAAAGTTGAGGACCGTTTCGATTATAATTTTAAACAAAAAAGAACCAACTTTACTTAGCCTTCACCTTTCCAAAAGGAAATGCCCGAACTACTGTAAAAAATATTTAAATCACTATAGATGTGAACACAGTGAATCCTCCTTTTTGTAAAGGGTCGGCAACGCGCATGTGACTCCTGTGGAGTTACAGGCGTCCATAGGTTACGGAAGCTGCTTACCATCAGGCAGGCCGTATGCTTGTTTGCCACCGTCGTAGGATAAAAAAAAATGAAGATGTGCCTATAATATTTGAAGAGTTCCCTCGATTTCTCCAGGATCTCATAATCAGACCCTGAACTGGTTACAATGGGACCAACTGTGAAGGAAACCTTTACAAACAAAAAAAGTATTTTCCACATCGGTCCAACCTTCTTCGAATAATCGATGAACATACATAAAAAAAAATAGTAAAGACAAAGATCCCGACAAATTGATAACCTCCTTCGAAATCTTGAAGTCGGTTGAAAATGGTCACAGATATAGTTGGGGGCAGATATTATAATTAGGGGCTACAAATTAGGTGGCAAATCTAAATTTTCGTGGCAGAAACTATAGTTGCCATTGTTTATTAATTCATGCGAGACAATGCTTTCGCATTGTCATACGAATGTGGTACGAAATACAGGCGGTCGGATGAGCTTCAATTTGGTTATTATTATACCTTTTGTACTCGAGTAGGTATTTAGTCTACATCGCTACTTGATTTATGTGTAATCTCCTATGAATGATCTCCTACTGGACTTGGAACTGTTACAGTGGTAGAGCAACCATAAATAGTGGCATGGCACACGGCCTGTAAAGTATTTCACTAATAGTTGATTACACTAGGGGTAGAAATGGTAGAATGGTACTAATTGTACCTATAAAGTTGTAAAAACTGATACACTCGCAAATGCATGCAATGCAATGGTAATGATGGTAAGGAATCAGTTTTGGCGGTTTTATTCTTACTTTTATAGTTATATTCAATAATATATCAAATTTTTTTTCGTCTTGCTTTGTGAAGTCCGTGTGCATTGGCAATATTTTAATTATTTCATAACAAGGATAATTTCGTAAGTCCGTTATTCTTGGTATTGTACTTCATGTACACAGCAGTTTATACTACACTTGTGTAAACATTCTGGACAAACTATTATGTCATGATTTATACTTTAGAACTTTATATAAGAAAATAAAATGAACGTGTCAGAGCTACATCTCTGACACTACTGCGGCGTTCAAAGCTAGATTAAATATTTTTTAACCAAAAAGAACAGACGTCACTTAGCCTCCACCTTTCCAAAAAGCAAATGCCCGAGCTACTTTAAAAAATACTCAAATCACTATAGGTGTGCCTATAATATTTGAAGAGCTCCCTCGATTTCTCCAGGATCCCATGATCAGATCTTGACCTGATGAAAATGGGATCAACTGTATACTCTTTCAAACAATAAAATATTTTCCAAATCGGTCCAGCCGTCTCCGAATAATCGGTGAACATACATAAAAATAGCAAAAACAAAGATCGCGACTAATTGAGAACCTCCTTCGAAATCTTGAAATCCGTTGAAAAGTGACTCTCGTTTTCTCGTTTATCTTTACTCCTGTAATAAAGGAATGCGCTGAGATCTGAGATTTCAATTATATCTGATAAAATTGTATTATACGACATGCACATATATAAATATATCTTAATATGACAAATTATTGTAGATTGACTTGTAACGATGTGTTATTTTATTAATAATCAATTTCATTTCGTTTCATTAGACTTATTCAAGTCGTCTAAATTTGAGGGGATACGCTAAAATTAATACATTATCTTTACGTTGTAATATTATTATTTTAAATTGTATCATACTGATTTGTAAGATTGAAGTAGGTGGCCATGTTTTGTTATGTAATCTACTTAAATATATGCATATATGTCGAACACTTATTTAGAATTTTATTTTATACATAGTATTTTTACATGATAAAAGCCGTATAGGCAATCTTTAACCCCGTATAGGTACAGTCAACCAATTTGATTCCTAGGCCACTGTAGAACCTTGTCACAATAGCTAGTTTGGTAGCGAATAGGTTACGTTTATACGTATCCACGGGCAACTGTCATTGCGACAAGGTTCTACAGTGGCCCAGGAATCAAATTGGTTGACCGTGCATTTTTAAAAAGTCACTCAAGTTTTATGCACTCGTCCCGATAAGGTGGGAGATTAAAATGTATGGAGTTGGAGGCAAACGCTGTTAGCTTACCGTCGGCGGTAACGAGTATCTTGGACGTCCATGTCCACGGTAATTCAAAAGCGGCTGCAATTAATCTCATTCATCACATAAACGAGACGATATCGTCGACGTACACGTTAAAGTGCCTAACTACACAAGCTGTCAATTACTAGGAGTACCTGATGTTGGTTTCAGGGTTTCACCAATGATATTTACTATGGATGGTTTATACCAAAACAAAATAAGCACAAAAAATACTTCTGAAGTTATTCCATAACCTAACAAAAATTGTGTTATGTTTATCTATTTTGACAATAATTACATCTTTGTCACTCTCGTTGTTAAAAAATTACAGTTTGTCTCTTTCTCACGCAGGAGACGGGAGCTCATTGGCACGTCCGCATTTCTCGCTTGCCAGTGCGCGACTAGACAATTGTTTGAATTCACTCATTTTAAGAGCTTCACTTTTTGAGCGTGTATATAACGTATCTGTAGGGATTCACATGCTACTTTTGCTGCTGACTATACCTCTACTTACCTACCCTAGAACCCTTATTTTTAAATGAGAGGAGTAATCTGACACCTCCAGGCATACAAAGCTGTTTGTTAATGTATGTAAAATGCTGTCAAGTTACTCCACTCAATGTAATCTAATCAATCTGTGACCCAATTAAGAATTCTGCCTTAAATTAATTGCCTTATTCACTTAAGAACGTGATAAAAAGGAACTTCTAAAACTTAATGTAACTTTAGTCCGTAACGTAATGATGTAAGTATAATCCCATCAAAAACATAAATGTGAAAGGCTGCCAAGTTCGATACTATGGGAATGCTTCGCCTATAAAAGAAGTGAGATCTGAATAAGTACCAAGTTCCATAAAAATACCTCAAATCATAAATAGTTATAGGAATGCACACTTGATTTCCAGCAGTTTTTAAGGTACATTTTGAATAAGTATCACGTTACATAGAAATACCTAAAATTATAATAGTCAGAGAAACGCACACCGGTTTTTTTAGCAGTTTCCTGATAACATTTATTATTTTCAGTATTTTTTAATGATGTAACATGGCAAGTTTTAATAGAAAATTATATACTTGACACATTGCAGTCCAAAGGTGTCGATTCATTGCATTGAAAAGGTGTGTGGTGTGTGAAAACTTGCCAAGTAACATCATTAAAAAGTACTGAAAATAATAAATGTTATCAGGAAACTGCTAAAAAACCGGTGTGCGTTTCTCTATTATAATTTTAGGTATTTCTATGTAACGTGATACTTATTCAAAATGTACCTTAAAAACTGCTGGAAATCAAGTGTGCATTCCTATAACTATTTATGATTTGAGGTATTTTTATGGAACTTGGTACTTATTCAGATCTCACTTCTTTTATAGGCGAAGCATTCCCATAGTATCGAACTTGGCAGCCTTTCACATTTATGTTTTTGATGGGATTTCATTTATTTTTGTTAGGTGTTTATTTTTTTTTTATCACTTTTGCTTTAGGAAATGTCTCATTCCACTTAGGTATGTACTTTATACTATAACCCTTTATACTAAGCGTCTAATTCTATTTTACTATTTATTTATAGGTGATTTTTACAAATAAACTGGCTCCCTACACCTATAAAATGTACCTACTTACATATAATTACATACATCAATAACGTACTTTATTCTGTTTGTAAGTACGCTACCTACATAGATAATTAATAACTTGGTAATACCTACCTACCAGTAGGTATTATAATTGGTGGCCTATTATGTAGCCCTAGAAGTGCACCATCCCATCTCATCCCGTGGCGTATCGGAGGGTGAGATGGGCAGTAGTATATATAATTCCATCTTAGAGTATATATGATTTCCATGTTCTTGAATCTGCGATTTTATTAGTTGTAAAATTAGAAATTATTTAGACTATGCGAGAAAAAATAGTCTTTTCATTTTTGTTTGACTGATTTAGCGCACCTAGTGTACCTAGTGACCTGCTTTGCACTTCGTAAATCGTGGGTTCGGTTCCCGCAACAGACACACACAGAGTGGTGAACAATTTTATTGTTCTTGTCTTTAACACAAACATGTATTGTCTTAAATTGGTATGTATCTAAATTTAAATAAGTCTTATCTCATTTCCATTCCACTCCATACCTACTTATAGTAGAACAAAATTACACATTCGTTGTTTTCGAAACTGACTCACACTTGGCCGTTTTCAGATTTTTACTTTATTTCGACCTAAAGACAAACCTTCGAGCCAAATTTCAGGTCGGTACGACCATTGGAAGATAGACCCATTTAGTTCATTATGACTTCATAGTAGAACAAAGTTACACCTTCGCTATTTTTAAAACTGACTCACACTTGGCCGTTTTCAGATTTTTCCCTTTACTTTGACCTTAAGACCTATCTCCATGCCAAATTTCAAGTCAGTACGACCATTGGAAGTGGTCTAGGTTTTTGATGAGTCAGTGAGTCAGTGAGTGAGTGTATAGTAAAAATAGCGATTTTCTGACGTCAATATCTCAAGAACTGCTATAGGTAGAATAATGAAATTTTGTATTCTAGACAATTAAGGGGATGTCAACAGACACTCGAAATTTCATATGCGTAGATAAAATATGTTTTGAGTTATAGGGTGGTCGAAATTGGCCGGAAATGGTTCGTGTAATATAACCCACGGCCGGTGCGTCGCTTTTTTTTGCTCGAACTTGGCGGACACACTGCCGTGTGTCTAGATATACATATAAAAGTAAACATCATTTGTATGATGAATGGTCCTAGAAAAAGATTCCTAAGAGGCGTAATTAAAAATTTCATTTGCATTTGAGGTAATAATAAATTAACGTAAAAAAGTTTTTAAGTTAAACGGTTTTATTTCAATCAAATGTTGTACCAAAAACTAGAAAATAAAAATTTATACGAATTTTAGTCCCACATACATTGCTTCCTGGAGTGCGATTTTTGAATCTCACCAAGTGACTAATTCTCACCGATGTGAGTGATTTACTTTCGGAAATCACTCACATCGGTGAGAATTAGTCACTTGGTGAGATTCAAAAATCGCACTCCTGGAGAGTAATCATACTAATCATAATCATGTATGACGGATAACAGAATAGGCATCTCGAGTCGGATGCTAAAGGCCCTATTTGTCTTTATATCAGTGGATTAAGTCATAATCGGAAGCTTTTATCAGACTAAAATAAAAACGTGGGGCGTCTAATATAAGGTAGAGTGGGTTAAGTATGTAATGCAGACTATTTAATCTAAAATCAGTCACGTAGCTATGCTTTAATGTTGTTGGAGGTGGCGTTAGTGTGAGAGTACTACGAGTAGTATTAAAAATATGTATATATAAATTATAAAATGAGTCAAATACTTAGATATTTAGTTTGCCAAATGAAATGTGAAATTAAGTAAATATGGTGAGTTAATTTGTATAAGGGCTAGCATTAGCAATTCTTATTTATTTTTTATTTACTAGTCGACTTGAGTGCCCTCCACTGCTGGGCAAAGGCCTCTCCACTTGATTTTCATGATTTTTAGGTCTTATATTTTTCTCTATTATTGTTTTACCATGTAATTACGATTTTGAATCACAGGATTTTGACAGATTGGTAGCTTAACCTGCCTGCCTAATTTCTTTGTCGTACCAACGCCCCACGTTTTTATTTTAGTCTGATAAAAGCTTCCGATTATGACTTAATCCACTGATATAGAGACAAATAGGGCCTTTAGCATCCGACTCGAGATGCCTATTCTGTTATCCGTCATACATGATTACTCTCCAGGAAGCAATGTATGTGGGACTAAAATTCGTATAAATTTTTATTTTCTAGTTTTTGCTACAACATTTGATTGAAATAAAACCGTTTAACTTAAAACTTTTTTACGTTAATTTATTTTTAAGTTTTTAGTAAAATTTTTGTACTTGTAACCAGCCCTATTGACCGTAGTAGGTATCTGGTGGGAAAACTATATGTGATGACATCTCAATTGGTATTATATTAATTGTATGTGACCTTTCGTGTGTTTAAAGTAGAGGGTACCTACATTAAGTTGGGTAGTTGGGTACCTACGTATATTATAGGGTACATATATGTATACAGTGTGGAAAATATCTATGGGTCCTGGAGGGGAACTAAATCCTTGAAATAGCTTAATTTACGTAAAGGACATTCTTTTATTTTAAAACTTTATGCGAAGCTAAAAGGCTGAGTACGTCACAGTGAGAATTGCTTTAGGAGCAGCATGTCATAGACCTGATAAAACTCAATGGTCAAGTGTTTTAGCGAGCCCGAGGGCCGAAGGCCCGAGGGTGAGCCGCAATATACGCGAAGCTAAAAGGCCGAGTACCGCGTATTGCATACGATCGGAACATCACAACGAGAATTGCTTCAGCAGCAGTATGATATGGACTTTATAAAACTCAATGTCCAAGTGCCTTAGCGAGCCCGAGGGCCGAAGGCCCGAGGGTGAGCCCCAATCTTTGCGAAGCTAAAAGGCCGAGTACGTCACGGCGAGAATTGCTTCAACAGCAGCATGACATAGACTGGACAAACCTCAATGGTCAAGTGTCTTAGCGAGCCCGAGGGCCGAAGGCCCGAGGGTGAGCCGCAATCTATGCGAAACTAAAAGGCCGAGTACGTCACGGCGAGAATTGTTTCAACAGCAGCATGACATGGACTGGACAAATCTCAATGGTCAAGTGTCTTAGCGAGGGTGAGCCGCAATCTATGCGTAGCTAAAAGGCCGAGTACGTCACGGCGAGAATTGCTTCAATAGCAGCATGACATGGACTGGACAAAACTCAATGGTCAAGTGTTTTAGCGAGCCCGAGGGCCGAAGGCCCGTGGGTGAGCCGCAATATATGCGAAGCAAAAGGCCGAGTACCGCGTATTTCATACGATCGGAACATCACAACGAGAATTGCTTCAGCAGTAGTATGATATGGACTTTATAAAAATCAATGTCCAAGTGTCTTAGCGAGCCCGAGGGCCGAAGGCCCGAGCGTGAGCCGCTATCTATGCAAAGCTAAAAGGCCGAGTACGTCACGGCGAGAATTGCTTCAGCCGCAGCATGACATGGACTGGACAGATCTCAATGGTCAAGTGTCTTAGCGAGCCCGAGGGCCAAAGGCCCGAGGGTGAGCCGCAATCTATGCGAAGCTAAAAGGCCGAGTACTGCGTATTGCATACGATCGGAACATCACAACGAGAATTGCTTAAGCAGCAGCATGACATGGACTTGATAAAACTCAATGGTCAAGTGTCTTAGCGAGCCCGAGGGTGAGCCGCAATCTATGCAAAGCTAAAAGGCCAAGTACGTCACGGCGAGAATTGCTTCAGCCGCAGCATGACATGGACTGACAAATCACAATGGCCAAGTGTCCTAGCAGCATGACATGGACTTGAATAAACTCAATGGTCAAGTATCTTAGCGAGCCCGAGGGCCGAATGCCCGAGGGTGAGCCGCAATCTATGCGAAGCTAAAAGGCCGAGTACCGCGTATTGCATACGATCGGAACATCACAACGAGAATTGCTTCAGCAGCAGCATGACAAGAACTTGATAAAACTCAATGGTCAAGTGACTTAGCGAGCCCGAGGGCCGAAGGCCCGAGGGTGTGCCATTATCTATGCGAAGCTAAAAGGCCGAGTACGTAACGGCGAGAATTGCTTCAGCAGCAGCATGACATGGACTTGATAAAACTCAACGGTCAAGCGTCTTAGCGAGCCCGTGGGCCGAAGGCCCGAGGGTGAGCCCCCAGGTAGCATTTATACGTCATTATGTCGTCCGTTTACGGTACTGCTCGACGTAAGAGACGTCATTTCTCGACGTCGGGGGGTCCCAGCAGATGACGTCAATTTGTCACAGCCTCAAGACGTCTGTTTACAGACGTTACAGAGACGTCATATACTGAATGCATAGGGACGTTACTGGGCCGTACATATTAGGGCAGCCAATGACGTTAGAGAGACGTCATATATTGAATTCATAGGGACGTGACTGGGCCGTACATATTAGGGCAGCCACTGACGTTGGAGTGACGTCATATACTGAATCCATAGGGACGTTACTGGGCCGTACATATTAGGGCAGCCACTGACGTTGGAGAGACGTCATATGCTGAATTCATACGGACGTTTCTGGGCCGTACATATTAGGGCAGCCAGTATGTTCGAATAACGTCACACACAGGATTGATTGTGGCGTTACTAGGACACAGTAACGCCACAATCACTCCTGCATAGGCACAGGTCAGGACCTACGAGGGCTGCATTATGCTGCCGTGTTCACGATATCAGCAGTAGAAGTTAGCGATTTTTAATTTTATTAAGGCGGGTATTATATAAATTTAAATAACATCTCTCAAAACACACTGCTGATATCGTAAGCACGGCAATATGCTCCTGGTAGCTAGGGTGGGTGGGTAGTCTGTTCAAAAATAGAACCGACCTGGCTGTTGAGTGAACTAACAACGTGCTAGATTTAAGTTCTAAGACGGTTCTAACTTATTGGCCAGGCGCCCTAGACAAGACGCCTACGCTATAATGCGTTCTAATCTATACCTGTTCCCTGTTCCCTCTCCCCGCGCAAATTCTTACGCGTAAGAGTAGAAAAGAGTTTAGCGCTTAGCATAGCAGGCATCTTGTCTACGTACCCTGAACAAACTCTAGGACTTATGGATGAAACTAAAAAACGCTATGTAAGTAGTATAATCTATATTTAAAGAGGCATTAAAGGACAGTGGGAACATTGGCTATTGAGCCCCATAACAATAATCCCATCAAAAACATAAATGTGAAATGAGAGCCAAGTTCAATATACATATTATATATGCCTTCGTTGTTGACTTCAACGACAAAAGAAGTGAGATGTAAATGGGTGCCAAGTTCAATTGTCAGTCCTCAAATTTGTTTATAACAACATAAAAAAGTACAACTCAACAACTCAAAATATAATTTCTTCTTAAAACTTACGATAATATATTGAAGCCCAAGGTTTGACTTGTCTAGTTAGTCTAGGTACAAGATTGTTTACCTCATTTCTATTACTAAAAAAACAAGTATAATTAGGTAATTGTTGTAGTTTTTATTTTTTGTTTTAATATGTATGAGGCCATGACTTAAAATAACATTTATATCTCTAATGCCCACTATCGGACTACTAAACTAAAAAAAACACGACCGTAAGCTTGTCAATTTTAAGTAGATAGATTAAAACTTCGAAGAAGTAGGTAAAAGTGGTGGCAACACTTCCTTAATGAAGGCGGCTGACCTCGTGTTCGCTCGCTCACATTGGTCCTACTCCTCTCTATCTTAATAGCATTAGTAAGAGAGAAGGGGACCAAACTGAGCAAGAGAGCATGCGGTCAGCCGTATTCATATAGGTCAAAGCCACGGACAGGCTAGGGGGCTTACCAAAAAATGTAATCCATAAACCAATTTTGAATGACTTATAAAAATCTGTAGTATTTCCTGAGCCAAATCTATACCAAGTTCTCTGAAATCTATAGGGAGCCGTAAAAGTGGTAACTTTCCAACATGATAGTCTTCATCAAGCTGCGAACGAAATGATTCATTGGTCCTTGCGGGCGCCGACGCATTTTAATAGATCACGCGGCCGCGATATTCATTCACCTGCCTCTATGCACTTGTCATAAGCTGAATACCTACGATACACTCTCGCGGGCGCGTTGACAAAAAGGTTTTTTGTTGGATCTCTTTCCATAGCAGTTGTACTGTTCAGCTAGCTGGTCAGTAAAACAAAATTTCATCAACCGAGACACTTTGCTGGAAATATCCCTGTCTCCAAGTTTTCACGTATGAAACCTGTAACAAACAAGAGAATGTATAATTGTAAAATAGCAAATTATTTGTTGATCAGACCAAATGTGAAAAAGGTGAAGATTTGAAATAACTTTCTTCGTACAATGTTTTAAGTGTATAGATATCGTTATTTTATGTATTTTTATTATTACTAAACAACTATAACTTGCACCACCTGCTTCAAGCTGTTTCTTCCTTCTTTCTTATGTAAGTTGCCTGGAACCACAAAAGGAAAAAAAATCCGTCTGTCCCTCCATACAATCCATACCCAAACAGGGTTCTAAGAAAAAGATAAGTTTGGCTACAAGACAAACTTCTATATGTATAACAGAGTTAGCAGTTAGGTACAGTCACCGGCAATAGTATCTCCCTGCACGAAGGCCGCAAAAATATGTGACACACTCTTATGACCCTACAAAGTCACATATTTTTGTGGCCTTTGTGTAGGAAAATACTATTGCCGGTGACTGTACAGCTAGCTATATTGATCAAAATATGTTTTTCTAAAAAATTACATTTTTAACACAAGATATTTTACCGACTCTACTTGATGTTACCTATTCTTGTACTGTCAGAAAGTACTCTAAACAACAAAACAAATGAGCCGAAACTCGACCATGCGAGCACTTTTCATCATTAGGTATGTTCTGGTATCTACATCTCATCTCATCTCATCAGCTGTTGACTATAAAACTCACCTCTATAATCTCCTAAGCCTACACTGCCAGCGGCTTGAAATTTTTGTATTTTCTCAAAGGTCTTTTTTTCAATGGTGATGGGATTGTCATTATCTTCGTCGCTGCTAGAAACATATCTTTTGGCCCTTTTCCTTTTAAGACCTGGTTCTGATGTATCCTCCAGTTTCAACCAGTTTCAGTTTTTTTTTTGCTTTCTCTATGCCATCTTTAGGTACATGCAAATGAAATAAAAAAATACACACAACATGCAAACATAATAAATGAACACAGCATAATGCATCCCTCACTCAATTAGAACAAGGTTATTATGTTATTAGTAAAAATATAGGATGGAGTTTCATTAGTTGGAACAACCTGGAGTTGTACAGTCAACCACTTTGATTAGTAGGCCATGAGCCTTTCACCATGAGTTTAATGTTATGTGATGACTTGCCACATAAGTAATTAATTAATTTAGTTATTGTAAAAATGGTTCAAAATTTTCTGCTGCTGCACCAAATCATCAACACAGTTATAACAAAGTCTGTGTCTTTATGTACATATGTATTATGATGTAATTTTTGCTTTCCCGCAGTAAGTCTAGATCTCAAGTTCAAGGCCCGCCATAGACAGACCGCTTGAAGTAGTCCGACTGCTACAAGCGGTCCATGTATCTCACTTAGGCCCACAAACACTTAGGCCCGCCAATGGACCACTTGAAGCAGTTGGATACCACTCTGACTGCTTTAAGCTGTCTCTCTACGGCAGGCCTAATATTTGCATGCAAATACAAAACTTGCCCCAGGGCAGCAATCACATTTGTCCAAGCAGTTTTAAAAATTACCCATATTAGGTAGTAGTCACACAGTAACAGAAAACTTTCACCAACATCAGTAAGCTCTCGGTAAATCAGGAAATCAAACTGGAGATGTGTATTCCCAACAGTGTGCGCATACTTACTCGCTGAAGAAGAATAAATCAGGAAATATTGCATCCAGAAACCAGGAAACGAAACTGTTTCGTTACTTTTTAAGTGGTTTGTAAAAAAACGATTAAAATATACGTACCAGTATCACAAAAACTCTTTGAACACTGTATAATTTCCATTTTTCATCTGGTGTCTTGACATCAGCCAAAACCTTTTCAAACGCTTTAGTTCCCTTAACGGGTGGCCAAAAGACTTCACAACACTTTCGCGTAAACCACTGATTGTTTACGCCGTCTTCTACACTAAACTGTATCACTGAGTACATTTTTGTTCTTGTTGAAAGTTATTATTGGCAGTAGTACGGTACGGGCAGCAAGGCAAAGGAAAAAAGGAGGGAAAACAACGTCACTCAAACAAAGCGTCACTTCAATCAAAATGACAGAATTTCGTTCCGTTCCAATTTCTTATGTTTTTAAAAATCACATTGCTCAGTTTGTTTTGATGTTTAATAAATAACATTAAAAAATCTGTAATAAATGACTTTATATAAGTATTAACTTTGAAGTTAACTAAAAAGCCGTAAATGTTTTTTTTACTTCATGAAAGTTTTACATTACAAGATTGACAAATTTTATTGATATCAAGAAACGAAACGCGTTATGTATTTTTAGCTTTATTTTTAAGTCGGTAGTAGGTCGGATAGTTATAAAGTTTGTCCGGAAATAGATGTATCGTGGTTTATATGGGAGCTCATACATTCTATGACACTTCTCTTTCCGGACAGACTCTAACGACTAATATGAAACTGTTCAAATTTCAAATTCTTATGCATAAGTACTGGCTTACTGGCTACATAAAGTCTTGTTATAATGTATTAATTAGTATTTTCTCTTAGCATTCGCTATGATAATGGACAGATTTACGAAGAAAGAAGATTTACAAAGCCTGAGTAAAGTATAGGATAACTTACTAGCATATAAATTAACTGCCACATAAAACTTCCTGTTGAAATAGTTTACGTGTCACAAACATCTAACCGTTAATAGTGATCCCAAAAATTTATTTATCCATTAGCAAAACTTCTCGTTGCCGACGGATACTGTACGTCTTACTGTACATCGTACATAGTACAGGTGATGACCTTAAACTGACGTTATTGAGACGTTCATTTTGCGGTAAATATGGTACGTCCAGATGCTGACCCTCAATTGACGTTATTAAGACGCCCACGTTGCGACGAATACGGTACGTCCAGGTGCTGACCTAAAATTGACGTTATTAAGACGTCCGCTTTGCGATGAATACGGCACGTCCAGATGCTGACCTAAAATGGACGTTATTAAGACGTCCACTTTGCGACGAATACGGTACGTCCAGATGCTGACCTAAAATGGACGTTATTAAGACGTCCACTTTGCGATGAATACGGCACGTCCAAATGCTGACCTAAAATGGACGTTATTAAGACGTCCACTTTGCGACGAATACGGTACGTCCAGATGCTGACCTAAAATGGACGTTATTAAGACGTCCACTTTGCGATGAATACTGTACGTCCAGATGCTGACCCAAAATGGACGTTATTAAGACGTCAACTTTGCGACGAATACGGTACGTCCAGATGCTGACCTAAAATTGACGTTATTAAGACGTCCACTTTGCGGTGAATATGGTACGTCCAGATGATGACCCTTAATTGACGTTAGTACGACGTCCACTTTTTAACCTGACCTTAAATTGACGTCACTATAACGTACGTTTTCAGCGAATAAATGACAGACCTTAATATGACATAAAAATGACGTCGCTTGTGCGTCGCTGACGTCAGTTTGCTACCAGGAGTGCGATTTTTGAATCTCACCAAGTGACTAATTCTCACCGATGTGAGTGATTTCCGATAGTAAATCACTCACATCGGTGAGAATTAGTCACTTGGTGAGATTCAAAAATCGCACTCCTGGGCCGCAATCTATGCGAAGCTAAAAGGCCGAGTACCGCGTATTGCATACGATCGGAACATCACAACGAGAATTGCTTCAGTAGCAGCATAACATGGACCGGACAAAACCCAATAATTAAGTGTCCTAGCGGTCACGACTCAGGAGTTGGAGATAAATAAAACACGTAAACGTCTATACCTCAAACTAGAACACTATTTTTAAATGCATACATTCTCCAACTGGTCCTTTATGGCAGCTAGTAGCCTAGCAGCATTACGATTGAGGAGTTAGAGATCAAACGTAACGTAAATGTCTCTAGCTAAAACGAATGCACTATTTTTAAATTGACACATTCTGGAACCGGTCAGTTATGGCAGGCTGTAACTTTGCATCATCACGACTGAGGAGTTGGAGATCAATATGTAACGTAAATGCGTCAACCTAAAACTAGAACACTATTACTAAATTGACACATTCTCCACCCTGGCAGTTATGGCAGGCTGTAACCTTGCATCATCACGACTGAGGAGTTGGAGATCAATATGTAACGTAAATGCGTCTACCTAAAACTCGAACACTATTATTAAATTGACACATTCTCCACCCTGTCAGTTATGGCAGGCTGTAGCCTTGCATCATCACGACGGAGGAGTTGGAGGTCAATTTGAAACGTAAATGCGTCTACGTAAATCTAGAGCACTATTATTAAATTGACACATTCTCCACCCTGTCAGTTATGGCAGGCTGTAACCTTGCATCATCACGACTGAGGAGTTGGAGATCAATATGTAACGTAAATACGTCTACCTAAAACTAGAACACTATTATTAAATTGACACATTCTCCACCCTGTCAGTTATGGCAGGCTGTACCCTTGCATCATCACGACGGAGGAGTTGGAGGTTAATTTGAAACGTAAATGCGTCTACCTAAATCTAGAGCACTATTATTAAATTGACACAGTCTCCACCCGGTCAGTTATGGCAGGCATTACCTATGCAGCATCAGACCTGAAGAGTTGATGGTCAATGTAAAGTCACTAAGGATTTATTTACTAGCAACAATAATATAAGTAAGTAGTTAAATTAGCAGATGTGTACGACTCTCGGTTAAGGTAAGCAGTGTCTCTGCAGCATCAGGATTTGAAGATCAAAGGTTGAAAATATTATTAAAAGTTATTCACGGAGACCTGATACGCATACCAAATTTCATCGAAATCTGTTAAGTAGAAATGGTCGAAAAATCGATTGCAAGATTTGATGCGTATAAATATACAAATAAATATACGAGGTCAAGCTAAATAAAATCGTTTAAAAAAACAAGCCATTTCTACTTTAGCACACTACTTAAACTCATCAGCAGGCACAATCGAGCTTATCTACCTAATTGCTCACCTACGCATTTATTACTTAGTCATCATTAAAGTGTACCAGCGGTTGCGAGTAACATAATCTTTGCATATTTCCCATTTGTTTGTTTTGGCCCAATACACGCATAATCAATACAACTACAACTAAATGAGGTAGGTACCAATACCAAAGTTTGATTGCAATCTCCGTTGGTAGTTGTTACCTACAATATTTACCTACTTACAGTAACCATGACCGTAGCTGAAAATAGCGCATTTGTATTCATTTATGTGCAGAAAAAGTGCACAGCATCGAGAAAAGGATTTGATTTACATGTTGTTTGTCAAGTCTCGAATTAATTCTTGGGATAACGAAACTTCTTTTACATTGCAAGATGTTTTCTTTATAACGGTGCTTTTAGAATTTATTCTGGTTGCAAAAATATGCTAACTTAGTGACAAAAAAATATAAGAAGTAATGCAGAGCGAATTCTGTCATTACTTGATTTTTTTTTTGGATTGGGATATTTTTAAACATTATTTATCTATTTAGAAAACTGAATTTGATTTTTTTGTGTATCGTACCTACTTACGCGCTGGGCTTACAAAATTTTCCAAAAAACGTCTTTGTTCACCGAGTAGGTGTTATAGGAAATGGAAAGACGCCTCAGTCGGTCACAAGTGTCAAACAAACAACAGCGGAATGCTGCACAGGGCAGTAAAGATTTTAATAATACAATTTACTTTATTAACTGAAGGATATATATAAAGTTGATCCTTAGTTTATAATTCACATGGGCCGCGTGAGTAATTAAATCACAATGAGTTCCGTGTGTTATAACGGCGGCGGTGACAGGCTCATTCACGAGGCCGATCAGCTTATATCGTATATAGAACGAGGGTCTACGGTGGTGCTGTTCTATCCACGGAAGAGGCCGGACCAGCGAACGCTGTCGGTGAGGCGGGAGACGCACCAAGTGATCTGGTATCGGTCGTCAAGCGGGAGTCAGCAGAGACACGCTTACGAGGGGGCACTCGACATCCGGGAGATCAAGGAGGTCAGAGTGGGCAAGTCCTCAAAGGACTTCGAGCGCTGGCCCGAGGACACGAAGCGTCTAGAGAGCTCCAAGTGCTTTACCATATATTATGGCACTGATTTTAAACTGCGATCTGCTTCATTTGCGGGTGAGAACTTGTTGTTATGCTCGAACTTAATTATGGTACTAAAGTCAAATTTAGGTAGATGTTGCATGTTTTAGTAGGCATAACTTATTTTGGTTTTTATTTAAAATTTCAGATAGGTTATAGTTTACAGGGATGTAATATTGATTAAGTATTATGAGCAATACACTATAAACGTTAGCATGAAATGAAGGTACTAAACTGACATGATAGCAATACATTATATAAATACAATATTATTATGTAAATGATTATCAACAAATCTCATCCTCCCACCAAATACAATGTTTAGTAATGGGCTTTATTGGTAAAATTTTAATTTTAAACTAATTATTAACTTATTTTTGTATAGTCCATATGGTAGAAGCCCAAGCATGTGCCTAAACATATGTAAAGAACTGGCTTCACCATTCATAACATCTATTTTAAAATTTAATCTGAATGTATATCAATTTTGCCTTAAGCTGTTACTGTGTCATTCAGCAAATCAGCATAATATCTTATCGCTATGACGCTAAGGTCTACTTTTGATTAGTCACCGATACTCAATGGTAAGCATTCAGATAAATATAGCCTGGAATGTTTTCATGGAAACTGAACAGCTTTGTTGTGATTTGATTGCAAATTTACACCTCAGCAGCTGCGCATATGTTGAAATAAACTGCTTATGTTTCAGCTCAAACGGACAAAGATTGTGAGGCCTGGATCAAAGGAGTCCGGTTCTTGGTGGACGAAGCAATTAATGCACCCTACCCACTGCAGATAGAGAGGTGGCTACGGAAAGAGTTCTATGCTATAGAGAATTCACATGAAAAGTAAGTACAAGTTTGAAATAAGTTGAAAAACACTTGTCCAGTCAGCATTACATAGATAATGACAGTAAAAGTAGCCATTGCTTTGGTATCCAAGTATGGGCACATTTTGACACATTCATTGCCACCCAGCCAAACAAGACATCTGCGCAAGGCCACAAAAATTTCGTCATATAAATCTGTAGTACTACAATCCCGACTATCGGGTTGTCCGGCCTGGGAACGAAATCACAAAATACCCGATAGTCGGGTTTTCGGCACTGAATGTGTTAAGCTACTTTGATTTCCACAATCTATTTAATACTGACTATTCTTATTTAACATACCATAAAGCATGTAACAAAAGTTACGTGATTAAACCTCCACCTCCTTTTTCATTATGACGGTAATTTAATTTTAGTGTCTATGCGACTAATATTTCAAAAAACCTTTGCAATTTCTTCCCTATTAATGGCACTCACTCATTAAATTGTAATAATAGCTATATTTTTGCAATGTTATCTATTAAATTAAAATGTCTTCTCATATTTTATTAAGTATAGACTTCATTCAAAACTAGTTGGGGCTTGCAAATGTCAGACACTTTTTGAGCGTTTTGATTTCATTTTTGGAGTATAAGTGTGTCATTCTGTTGCCGATATCACAATAAATAATTATAATAATAGTTAAATTATGAAGCAGTTCTCATGCGAGAAACATACCAAATTTTTTTAATTCTTACATATGTGACGTTTTCAAATCAAAGGTACATCATAGTCGCTTGTTTATAGAGTTTATTCCTAAATGATTTTTTATGGCAGTAGCGCCTTATTGACAACCGACAATTATGTACCTTTGACTTGAAAACGTCACATATGATATGGTTTAATGTGAATTTCGATACAAATGTCAAAAATGATGCGAATTCATACGAATATTCGAGACATTCTAATGTGCATTCAATATGGTTTACGAAATTGAATTCCATGTTGATATTAGTTCGGTTTTCTCACGATGTTTTTTCACCGAAGAGCAACTGATAAATATCAGCCATCTGAGTGACGTAATGACATTTTTAGAATCTGTGTACTACTTAAAAAGTATCCGTGATGTCTAAAATCTGATTTGATTTGATAATCTAAGAAATGCATTGATACAGGGCAGAGCTCTATCGTGATTGTTACTTCTCATATAGATCGCACGATCTCAGTAACGCTCAATATCCGCTTGTATAATGTATTGTCTGCGTTCTGATTGCACCCTGCTGTGGACCACCACCATCAGACTACGCATTATGACGCGTTTACAAAGACTAGGCCAGTTTACTTGCCAACTTTCGGTGCCATTGTATTTGTACTCAGTTGTATTCTATGGGATTTTTTATTAGGATCATCCATGTATGTAGTTCTGAAACGGATTTTTTTTGTGATGTTCGTAACTCGCATGAAAGCCCGTTACTAGAGAGTTTTTAACTTGTAACGCAAGTCGAATCACTTTTTGACTTTTGGTTGCACGATGTACCTACAATACTTTTCGATCGTATAGTACAACTTCACATAATACTTTCGATATCAACTACACGTTCGATAAATATTGTCGATACAGGCTGTCGACGATCAATTCTGAGTATACCATACCCTGAGCGAATGCCCTGTATGTACAGCCAGCGTCATATAGTTGGTCGCATCCAAAGTAGTCAAATAGTTCGGTACACCATACAAACTCTATGGTGTACCGAACTATTTGACTACTTTGGACGCGACCAACTATATGACGCTGACTGTACTATCTGAGAACCAATTCAATGTGGTGATCGCGAGTCCGCTTGTATGGCGCGTCTAATAGTAAAGTAATCTTTGAATCCTGCTGCCGTGCGAATTATATTAATGATAATATAGAGCATGCGACCACAATGTTCTTTATGAAAACGTGAACGCAAGAAACGTGATTGTTAGCGTTTTATGTAACATGGACCGTTTAGAGAATGACATGACACAGATGTCAAATCTAAGAAACAACCGTGCCCCGCGTGAATAATTGGTAATAGAGGTACTTTAAGGATGGATAATAACTGGCTAAATTTGGTTAATCGCTCGCCTCTTCCGCCGCTTTGCGAAATCGTGGCCGAGCCCTGATATAAACAGGAAGGGCTTTAGAAAGTAGTGTTTTGCTCATACTCGTGTAATAATAAACGTAAGCGCCATTTCCACATTAGGATTAAAAATAACTATTATACGTATGATATCTAAGCTAAGCCCGTAAATTATAGCATGCATTGCTCATATACCTTTACATTTTTAATGATTTTATGCCATTATAGTTGTGCACGCTTACTAGGTTTTTTAATTTGCTGTTTAAATACATCCAGAGATCGCTCTCTAACGATAAGACCGCCTGTTCTATTTTATTGACGTGTGCGTATTTGTATTGTATTCAGATTTTTTTCTTTATGATAATACCTACTTGTGTATGCATTTGGTCTAATTACTACATATTTATCTGAGTATATATTTCTAGTATTAAGTTATTTAAGCTCATCTGTAATCAATAAATAAGAATACTTGTGTTTTCTAGAATAACACTGAAAGAAGTGAAGGCTTTCCTGCCGAAGATCAACTGCAAAATATCGACGAATAAGCTGAGAGACCTATTTCAGGTAAATATATTATTTCCACTGAATCTAGCCATAGGTTGCATGAATTACTGTGTTTTTGCGATAATCATTGTAGCCGCCAACAGGTCAGAATCTCAACGACTCAAATAAAACTTCGAGTACAAGTATGAGTAGATGTATAATTTCCCAAGCTCCCTGAATCCTATACAGAATGAACCTGACTAGCGGGTTCCTGGCAGCGAAAGTGGTGATGGTATGGAAGTAAAAGATTGAGTGATAAGCAAGATTTTGACTTATACTTATAGGAGCTAACGTATTCTAAACTTAAACTTAATTGGCCTCGCTTAAAAGAAACCCCCGAATCGAATAGGGTAAATCGCCAGTAACTGGCCACCATTCAGTTACTGGCCACCTATACTAAAATGAATTCTGTGTATAGGTGAATAGAACTCATTTTTGTAAGAGGCGGCCAGTTATTGAACGAGTGGCTAGTAGGCAAATCTCCAGTAACTGGCCATTTTCCTCATACTAAAATGAGTTCTCTTCACCTTTAAATAGAATTCATTTTTAGTATAGGTGGCCAGTAACTAAAATGTGGCCAGTTATTGAAATTTTTACTTAATTTATACCTTGTACTAAAATGAACTTGCAAGTTGCTAAAAGGTGGCCAGTTACTGGACCCCAGCGTTTAGCAACTGCAGAATTAGTACCTACATGAGAAGTAACGGAAATGTTCTATGTATCGATATATCTATTTACGGATATGTTTGTTTGTAACCACATTACACATGATACTAGGCGACGATATACAAACTTCATATTTGCGATAAACACACAAATGCTTTTACCAGGATTCGAACCAAGGAAGCTCGGTTATGGAGTGTAATTCAGGGATAAAGTCCTCAAACTTTTCCTACGACATAGGGACTTAATGCAGACATACCTAAAGGTTGAACACGCCAAAACTTGGGCACGCAAAATTTGTTTTTAAACCAGTTTGAAAATAAATAACTACATTATGAATACCACATTTAATGACAAATTTAATGAATTCTAAAATCACATTTTTAATTTTAATTAATGTTTACACAGTAAGCCATAGATCGAACTTTTCTACGCACACGGCTCATAAGACTTTGCACCATCTCTTTAGAAAAGATTTTTGTCGCCCAGGTCCATATTTTTTGTAGCTCAGGGACCGATTTTACTTCTTCGCCTTTCTTTTTTAGAATTCCTTTCATAATAATCCAGTACTCTTCAACAGGCCGCAGTTCCGGACTATTTGGCGGATTGCATATTTTGGGTACCACCATTATCCTGTTAGCGTTGTACCATTCCATAACTGATTTTGCGTATTAGCAACTGGCTAGATCTGGCCAAAACAGCGGTGGTGAGGCATGCTGTCTTATAAAAGGCAGCAAACGCTTCTGTAAACAATCTTTCTGATAAATATCGCCGTTTATTGTCCCGGTGGTGATAAACGAGCGACTTCTTTTACCACAGCTACATATTGCCTGCCAAAGAAGGTATTTTTTTGGAAATTGCCCTCATTTTTTTAATTCAAAATCTTCAGGAGTATCTGTTCGACATTTGCTAGTATAAAACTCTTGACCAGGTATTTGTTTACAATCCAATTTTATATACGTCTCGTCGTCCATCACCGCGCATTAAAATTTTGTAAGAAAATCTTCATAGAGTTGTCGCGACCGTATCTTTGCGGATAAGTTCTGTTTTGAGTCTCGATCTGGTGCGGCCTGGGCTTTATAACTCCTCAGTCCTGCCATCTGTTTCACTTTTTGGACATAGGACTAAGACATTTTCACTTTTTTAGCAACATCACGAGATGAAATCGTATGATTTGAGGCAAAAATCTTTAAAATACTCTTTCCTGTTTCTTATTCCCTCCTTGCAACCCACCACTTCCTGGCTTTCTATCTATTGTCAAGCGTTCACGGAAACTTTTTAATACGTGACCAACAGTAGATTGTGGATATTTCAGCCTTTTCGCGATATCTATGTAGCTTAACATGGGATTTTTTACATGTTCGTGCAAAATGCGGTCACGTTTTTGATATTGTACGCTCGACATTTTGCCAACGAATAAATAAAAGAAAATAAAACTATCATCATTTTATAGACCAGTTCCTTGTGAGAAAATTGTTGTTTCAAAAGTTTAAATATCTCCATTTTTCGAATAACTATAGCTATTTTTATATGCCCAGGTTTTGGCGTGTTCAACCTTTAGTAACTAACCGGCTGGCCTAAGATGGTAGATTTATATCGTCTGTCACTATTTATGTCACTTTTTAACAAGTGCGAAAGTGATGACACGATAGGCGATAAAATGGCAACCATCGTAACCGTTCAGAATGTGATTTGCTAGCATGCTAGGATTTTCAACCGACTTCAAGATTTCGAAGGAGGAGGTTATCAATTCGTCGGGATCTTTGTTTTTGTTATTATTATTATTTTTATGTATGTTCACCGATTATTCGAAGACGGCTGCACCGATTTAGAAAATTCTTTTTTTGTTTGAAAGAGTATACTTCACAGTTGGTCCCATTGTAACCAGGTCAGGATCTGATGATGGGATCCTGGTGAAATCGAGGGAACTCTTCACACTATTACAGGCATACCTATAGTGATTTGAGTATTTTTTACAGCAGCTCGAGCTTTTTGAAAAGGTGGAGGCTAAGTGAAGTCGGTTCTTTTACGTTTAAAACTATTTAACGACAGCTTATAACTTGTTTTCAGGAGGTGGACACAAACAAACGTGGCGAGATCAGCTTCGATGACTTCTCCACGCTGTATCATAAGCTTATATTTGATGAGAATGTAAGTGTGAAGACCGTTATAGCTAGTTGATCGCTCCCCACTGACACCTCGCTATACTTGTAGTCGAACGTGGGAATTTTCTGGGTCTCGGCGATATCTTTTTGCTGCTTTAATAAGGTGAATGCGAGGTACCTCCTTCTCAAATTAGTGAGGCAATTAAACATGTACGAACTTAATTAATAAATTCATTAGCGTTTGTATAATATAAAATACCATTTCAATGCTTTTCAGCTTTACGGTATCGATATTAGAATCGTATCGAATAGTACAGTTTAATCATGAATACCCTCCAAGCAAAATAACCCCCATCTTCGACCGCAGCACGTTCCTGCTACCTTAGAGTCCGAATCCATGGTACAAAAGTACGCGAGTTATTGATACGAGATATACAGGGTGGAAAGATAAGTCGGGCCCTGGAGGGAAACTACCTTAAAACCTTGAGATAGCTCAATTCGCTCAAAGGAAACATTCTTTTATTTTTCCTAAAAACTAAAACTGCATTCACAGTTTTTTTCTTAATTTTCACTTTTTTCCATACTAATTGTATGAAAAATATTATTATTATTATTTATGGGTTCTCTTGTGCCCTAAACTTGGTTGGTATTTAGAAGTTTTTATCCTCGTTGGAAACAGGATCGATTGGCATTAATTGTCATAAAAATTATTTATGGCAAAAATTACAAAATAAATACTTTTTTTGAAAACTGTACTCTTTTCCAAAAATTTGTAAATGCAGTTATGTCCCTTTAAAGAAATTAAAGAATGTTTCCTTTCAGTGAATTGAGCTATCTCAACGTTTTAAGGTAGTTTTCCTCCAGGGCCCGACTTATCTTTCCACCCTGTATGTACATAACTATACCAGGAAAGGAAATATTCAGATATAATTTTTCTGTTACTGGTCGAATATTCAATAATATATTCACGATTCAGTAATCCATGAGCCGGTATGCTTTTCTGAAATATCAAAAGTGGGACCGTCTTAAATCAGCGACAGCGTGATCTTTTTGCAGAATGTTCACGACGTATTCGACAAGTACTCGCTGTTCTGTGCCAACGGAACCACGATAACGCTCCGCGAGTTCCAGAACTTTCTGCAGATGGAACAGAACGATCGTATGGGGGACGACGAGGCGAAGAGCTCGCAGTTCATACGGGACTATCTCAAGGATCCGCAGAGGGACTGCTATGAGCCCTACTTCACTCTGATTGAGGTGAGTTTGTCATGTATTTGGGCTAAATAGATTTAAGATTCTGAAGGCATGAAGAGGTTGCTACGACCCTGGTTATTTTAGAGTTTTTTTTATAATCAACAAATACATATAGACTTCTAATTATTCACTGATTCTTAAAGTAAGTATAACATTGAAGATTTGTCCCAACCAGCCACCGATCAAACAATACTAGGGATACACAATCAGCCCAAAAAAATGGTCCCACAATAGTACCGCCAGAACGACTCAGGCGGTACTTTCTTTGACAGTCTTATTACGGTATAAGACAGGCCGGGTAAACCTCGCGGTCCTTTACATTGTTGCTCGAAGTAACCAGCGTTTAAAGCACATAGTGTGCAGTAACAGGCCTGTGCTAGGGCTAGTTACGAATAGCGTTACATTTTCAGAGAGCGATCGTTGGAATCCATTGTGTAGGCTATGTGTGACAATTTTAGTTTATTATTAAACTAACTAAAATAAACTAAATTTAAACCTGAGATATATTATTAGCAAAATCCTTGCAAACCCAAATTATAAGGTTACGCTTATATATTAAATGGATAGAGGAGATATATTAAATATAAATACATATATATGTATTTAGATATATATCCATACATATATGAAACAAAACAGGTAAATGGGATAAGTTATGTCTAAGTACTGTTTCGGGAAAATTTGTGAGTAAAATTTACTAAAATCATTATGGGAAAATCCGGATAGAAAAATCTACATTTTTAATTGAAGCTATTGATTGTTTTGTGTATTTATTGTAATTGTGGGTTTGACCTATTAAATTCCAATAATTGCTGAAGTTTTTAGGGTGATTTGACATATTTCGTGTTGTAGTACTTACTGTTCCTGGTTGGTATCTAGACACGCGGCAGCTTGTCAAGCCAAGTTCAAGGAAAGGAACTGGCTAGCCAGCGCCAAGTGTATATTACACGAACCACTTGGTGCCACTTTTGACCGTTCTATAACTCAAAACCTCTTTAACGTAAACACATAAAACTACGTGTGTTTAATTATATCCATAAGGACATCTAGAAGCCCAAATTTCATGAAGCTATCTCAAACGGTTATAAAGATATGAAGGTCAAAAAGTCGTAAATTTTAGCACTTGTGTGTAAGCGTAGGAAAAAAACTAAAAATAAAAAAAGTTAAAAATTGGGGGGGGGGGGGGGGGTATACATTTTTTTTTTAATTGTATCGTTGGAACCGTTACAAGCAGATATTTGAAACTATCCCAATATAAGTATTATTACATTTGCTATATAACAGAAATATAAAAATAAACTTAAGTCAAAAAATAAGTGGTGTCCCCATACAAAAAACTTGTAATACACGCTAAACGACCGGCCAACGGTGTGTCGTCGGTGGCGCGCGGCGCCACATAATTATACACAGAACAGAAGTAACTCTACATAAAAGCGCTCCCGAGCAACACATAAAACATAGGCACCGCTTACGAATACCGATTTAGTTATTTATTGTTTTATTACATTTATGTACATCCTGCTTCTTTCTCAACGATGAATTAAATGATTGTCATACTATAACCACAAACGTTCTTCGTGGCTAAACCAGTAACAGTATAAAAGTGAAGTACATACATGAGATTCAATCAATAAATAAATGTACTTTACGTCACACCTGGCCATAATGTGAGTTTTACCGCTCGCTACGCTTACGGTAAAACTCGCATTATGGCCAGGTGGGGACGTAAAATTGTGTACTCACCACGGGCAGTAAAAAAGAAAGCCCTCTATCGCATATTTACAACCCTCGCCTGCGGCTCGGGTCCCAAATACCTGCGATTTCGGGCTTTCTTTTTTTTACAGCCCTAGGTAAGTAATGTACTATTATACAACCCGTTCGCTATAAGAGAGAATGTAGACAATAGCATAAAAAACAAAACCATGCAGCGGAAACGCAAGAAAAAACATTAAATCTCAATACCTGCCTAGTTTTCTTTACAAAAAGTAATGATATCCCACCAAAAACATAAATGTAAAAAAGGAGAGCCAAGTTCAATACAAAAATTATGCTTTGCTGTGGGATTCGCCGCAAAAAGAATGGAGATCTAAATGAGTGCCAAGTTCTATGCAAAATCCAAATATGTATTTATAGGAACAAAATAACATTATGAACAAGTATTAAACTCTATTTCTTTGCTTTATGGATACCTATAACAATTGCTGTTATTTAAAAATGTGAGATCTTAAAGTAGGTTAGATTTGACTTGGCCAGTTTTTATCAGAATTAAAATATGTATATATATATTGAATAACTTTATAAAATGACTGATGTAATGAAAACTTTCATTACAATGTACTCCATTCCCCATTTATGTTTTAGAAAATGAAAGGTAAAATAAAGAGACAAATAGCCCTATTTGTCTCTTTATTTTACCTTTCATTAATCTCCATAAATATCTCTTTTTGCTGCATTTTTTTTAACGAACTAATAATCTGGTTTTTTTTGTAATAAAATGTTTTAATCTTAACCGGCAATCCATACCGCAATGCTTGAAAACGAAAGTTTTCAATCAGTGCGTCCTACCCGTAATGACCTACGGAGCGGAGAAGTGGACACTCACGGTAAGGCTGGTCCACCAGTTCAAAGTCGCTCAGCGAGCTATGGAAAGAGCTATGCTCGGAGTTTCTGTGAAGGATAGGATTCGTAACGAATGCATCCGACAGAGAACCAAAGTTATCGACATAGCTCAAAGAATTAGCAAGCTGAAGTGGCAGTGGGCCGGCCATATCTCGCGAAGAACCGACAACCGCTGGGGTCAGTGTTCTTGAGTGGAGACCGCGTCTCGGCAAACGTAGTGTAGGACGCCCTCTGGCCAGGTGGGATGACGATCTGCGAAAGACTGCAGGCAGATGCTGGATGCGGCAAGCTGAAGACAGGGCGCTATGGCGCTCATTAGGGGAGGCGTATGTCCAGCAGTGGACTAATATAGGCTGATGATGATGATGATTCTTAACCGGGAAATTGTGTGTTACATGATATTACTCGTGTACTCGTATACATTCAAACATTTTAAATCGGCTGCCATCTTGGGCCATTGTAGTGTCAGTCATAGCTTGTCGCACTAGTACGTTCCTCCCTTTGCTTTTCTACATACATGGTTTCTCCTATATGTTTATGTAATGAAGGACACTTGAGTTGTAGATGCCATCAACCGACGTTACCTGTTTAAAGGAAAGGTTTTCGTAGGTTTACATACTGTGTTGTCTACTACTTCTATTTGTCTTAGTAGCTCTTTGTCTATGATAGGTATGATCGCTTCTGTATACGTGTAAATGCCCAACAAATATAATTCGCTTCGACATCAAAATTTGGATTCACGACCATCTGTTTGCGAACGCATTGTTTAATGCAACCTATGAATTATGGATTATGCATCAATGAATGTCAATTCCACGTATATCAATTCAAACAAATGCAGCATTGACAGAAGAGGTTATCTCAAAAGTCAAACACAATATAATATTGTTAAACGGAACCTACCACCCAGCAAAAAACCAAAACCTAACCTAACTTACTGGAAGGTCCCAGAAGATACATAAATGATTTTTCATTTTCATTAAAAAATTTAAACAATTGTTTCTACCCTTGATCTATTTAAGCGGCCTTTGAAGCGGCCGACGACGCCGAGTTCAGCCTGTCCGCGATCATCCGCAGGACACTGTTACTGCTCCCTCGCGTACGTCGCGTAATGGATGCCGACTTTTGCGTATTAGCGCGGCAAAAATCGTCTGGGAACATTCCCGACGCACTTCAATAGCGAGAGAGCCTTAACAGAGCCCTTTATTATATTGCACTCTTAGTGCACTGTACGCTCGCTGAGTAAAACTAACCCATAGACCACTGGTGTAAAGGGTTTGGCAGCAGTCTTTAAAAAGCGATAGCTTCACAGGTACCATCGGGTTCATAATTGCATACCCAATTTATCAATGAATTCATTCATAAATTGGGTATGCAATTATGAACTCGATAGTACAGAACAGCGAGTGAATCTAAGAGCCAGTATATTGTCGCGAACGGATAATGACCTTCGCTCACGTTCGATGTCCTTATCGTCTTTAAGGTTTTCGGTCAGCACATGCCCCAGATATTTAAATTCCAAAACACGCTATATCGGTATATTGTTTAAAGAAGTGGTTGAACGTAATCTGGCTACTTGTTCTTGCCTTTAAATATCATAAAATCACTCTTTTTAACATTATACCTTAGGCCATGTGTATCCGCATTTTTCACCTTTCACGATATCGTCTGCATAACTTATGTTATTTACGCTAACATCATACAATCGGCAACCGATATACATGCTAATCAGCTGTTTTACATACAAGTTAATCAATCGTGGCGATGCTAACCCTTCTTATCTTACCCCACAACTGTGCGAGTACTCGTCAGGGTATTCATTTGCCCATCTCACTATATTTTTTTGATTATTATACCAATACGCAAAAACACTGACTACCTCGAATGGTACGCCAGTCTCCCTTAACTTGTTCCGAAGTAGACTAGATCAAATGCTTTAGAAAAGTCCAGGAAGCTTGCGTATATGGGCGTTTTTCTTTTGATATAGTAACCAACAGTGCTTAAGTGTTAGAATTGCACTTTCAGTACCTAAACCTTCCTAAAAACCAAACAACACAGTTTTATATGTTAACTAAGATAAGGTTATCTAGGAGACTAAGGAGGTAATGACGTCATCAGACAATCAAAATATCAATATGTGTCAAATGTGACAATTTTGTAACGAGTGAGAGTGAGACACAGAGAGGGATGTAGGATACATTATGCTCTCTATCGGAAATATAAAGTTAGGAAATCCATCCAATCCAAAAACTGGATTTTTCACTAATCGAGAAACCGTATAACTCCAGTTGATATGGAACCGTTTGCTATTGTATATGGTATTCATGAAGATAATATGAATAATATGTAAGATTTTGAATCGTTGAATTCAATTGCAAGTTGTTCAAACTCTTCTGCACATTGTAAATATTTGCAATTCTATATGCTTTTGTTTCATTTTTATGAATCATTCTTTCAATAAAAAAATATTCCCAACAACGACTGTACTACTCTTTTCACCCCAACGCCACCAAACATACCAATTCTACGTCTATTCTGTACATCCTTCCTTGGTATGCCTTTGAGAAGCAAAATTGATGAAAAACTATTGCAATCTGACGTTACTACCCAGAGGAGAAATTGAGCTTTATTGGGTTTACTCTGGTTTCCTCGCGATATCTTTTTTTAACCGAAAAGCGGATTACGGCAAAAGATACAAAACTTGTGGGGAATTTGTTGGCACGTACTGATCAGAGTTTGAACCCAGCGCCATATGTTTTCTTACATCCATCCATCCAGCACTTTTACTAATTATCATAAATATTTGTCGATAGTTCATCGAGATGCTGTTCTCGAAGCACAACTCCATTTGGGATACCCGTCACGACCAGGTCACGCAGGACATGAACCGTCCATTCTCGCATTATTGGATATCTTCCTCGCACAATACGTGAGTATTAGGATGATGACGTAGTTTAAAGAAATTATTTCATCACACAATGCAAGAAATAAAGCACTATCTAGAAAACTATTAGCTCATGGAAATGGTGGTAGAAAAAAATATGTTACTAGTGATGAAACACTTATGTAAGACAAGAGTTTCCGACCTCCGAATCACACCGGGTCAATGTCAAATTCTTAAAAAAAAAAAACAAAAATATATCGTGGTATTTTTGGTTTCAAATATTTTTTCTAACAAATGACGTATGTTACAGCAACAGTTTCCAAAGACACTTTATAGTAGTCTATTTGCAATATAAAAAAATTGCACGTATTTTTTCGATACGTATTTTAAATGGGTTGTATAATATAGAATAGATAGATATGAATAAGATTAAACCCGGTTTCTTTGTTAGAAACTAAAATAAAACAATTTTTTTATTGTTTTCTTAGAATTTGATATTGACCCGGTCTGATTTTGAGGTCGGAAACTCTTGTCTAACAAACTCGTAAGTATTTCATCACTATTAACATATGAAAATATCAGCCATACCTGATTTGATGTAAGGAAAAATGTACCATTTCAATTGGAGTTAGGTAGATCACATTAGTTTTTTACATAATTTATTTTTGATAATTCGGAAAGAATTTCAAAAGGTTGGTAAGTTGACAATCCTGAAACGTGACGTCACACTACGTCATACAAAAAGTTGATTAACTTTTTCTGGCAATAGTTGATCATTTCATAACTATTAAACCCTTTTGCAAGTTATATAATAATTAATTACTACCAACCACAATTCCTTGTTCAGGTACCTAACCGGCGACCAGTTCTCTAGCGAATCCTCTCTAGAGGCTTACGTAAGATGTTTAAGGTCAGGGTGTCGTTGCATCGAGCTCGACTGCTGGGACGGCCCCGACGGCACACCCTTCATATACCATGGTCACACCCTCACCACAAAAATACGCTTCATGGATGTACTACGAACCATCAAGGAACATGCCTTCGTCACGTCCGACTACCCCTTAATACTATCCATCGAAGACAACTGCTCGCTACCACAGCAGAGAAGAATGGCCGGCGCCTTCAAAGACGTCTTCGGAGACATGCTACTTATTCAATCTGTCGACAAAAACGAAACTAGTCTTCCATCCCCTCACGATCTAAGACGCAAAGTGATTTTAAAACATAAGAAACTTCCCGACGGTGCTGAAGAGAACTCCTTCTCTATTAAACAGGAAGAAGGCAAGGAGTTAGACTTAAGAAACACTATCAAAAACGGCATATTATTACTGGAAGATCCCGTTGACCGTGAATGGCACCCGCACGCTTTCTTCCTAACAGAAAACAAGCTCTACTACACGGAGAATTATAATACACAAGTTGAGACAGATGCAGAAAGCGATGGCGAATCAGAGACGGAGAGCACCGCTTCTGTGCCTCAGAACGAATTGCACTTTGGAGAATGCTGGTTCCATGGGAAACTAGCAGGAAATAGGCAAGAAGCTGAAGATTTACTGAGAGCTCATGCGCATTTAGGTGACGGCACATTTTTAGTGAGAGAAAGTGTTACATTCGTGGGCGACTATTGTCTTTCGTTTTGGAGGCAAGGTAAAGCGAATCACTGTCGGATAAAGTTGAGGCAGGACCGGGGATTGACGAAGTATTACCTGATTGATTCGATTTGCTTTGACAGTCTGTATAGCTTGATTACGCATTATAGGCAACATCCGTTGAGGAGTCAGGTAAGTGGTCGGTTCAACTTTGTGTCCATATATTTTTCACATATATGTGTTTGTTAGAAAAAAAAATGTGTGTGTGGTTTGATAAAGCCACCAAAATGAATAGCTTCTGACTAATTATTCTTGACAACGCGTAAGGCCAGTCGCACATTGCACATGTATTTATTCGAAATCTACTAGTGAGAATACTTGCGACCACCGCATGAGCGATCCATACCTTAAAAGTAATACGGGAGCTCGCTCTTCCGGTGCAGATTAGTCGTACGTATTCGAACGCGTAGGTCCGAGGTCCAAAATAATCCCGACTTTTTTAAATTTGCGAGCGCATTAGCGCGATAAATACAACTAAATGTATGTAAATATAATAAACTAGCTTTTACCCGCGGCTTCGCTCGCGTTAAATTCGGGGTAAAAACCATACAAACTTCCACCCCCCATTTTAGGGAATTGGGGGGTTTGAAAGAGACAAAAAGTAGCCTATGTCACTCTCCATCCCTTCAACTATCTCCACTTAAAAAATCACGTCAATTCGTCGCCCCGTTTTGCCGTGAAAGACGGACAAACAAACAAACACATACACTTTCCCATTTATAATATTACTTAGTCGGTTCATAAGTTCTGTCACTAGGGTTTGGACTGGTAAAATACGAACTGTTAGAGGTTGCTTACTATTTCAATATATGATTAAAAAGCCTATTTAATACTGATTAATTTACGATATTATTTAAGGCAAATAGTTGTGGCAGTTTTACACAATTCCCTGTAACATTCGAAAAAGCGGAATAAAAAAAACCACGTCAAAAACACGCGCCCTGTTCGAGTTGATTTTGACCATCATTATTTTTATTCAATTTTAAGAGGCTTCAGTCTTGCATACTGCATTAGCTTGATCTTTAACCTTCATTTTAATATATAATTAACATGGGTCTGACTGACAAGAAGGCTAGTATACGCAATTTTGGAAGACTACCTTGATGTATGGCATCAAAATCATCGTGTTTTGCTCAAAACTGAAAAATACGTTGAGGTTCAGGAGAAGAATAGCTGAAGCACAGACTTGTAAGTCAACTAAATATTGGTTTTTAAATATGCCTTAATCATCTACTTTCATAAAAATAACAATTTGTAACTCTGGACAACTATAAAAATGATCTAAACCAATTTTTGTGAAGTACAATTTTCATAAATCATCGGCGTGTTTTGGACTGACAACAATCTTCAAGTTTACAAGGATCTATAAAATACGCGATCTTGATTATAAGTTAATCATATTATATTTTAATCTGTATGAAATATGCTTTCTAATCAGGTCTAAATTTTTTAAATAAAAGCTTTGTATTATATTTTATCACTTAAAACCCTTGTGACAGAACTTAAGGACCGACCAGGCAGTATGGATAACTTCGTTAATAAAAGTGTAAAGAATGTCGTCGAAGTTTTTTTATGATATATTAATTTTAATTAGATATAAATATTTCACTTTGAGCCAAAATTACTACTTCAATGCAAATAATTGTCCATTTGTCGGAGATAAACGTATTTATTGTGTGCACTCTATCTGTACGATCAGTTCCTTATATTGCATAAGACCTAAAATCGTATCCAATGTGCGACCGGCTTAAAACTTACAATGTACATTCACTCCTAGCTTTGTATCGTTTAAAAAGTTGAGGCATCGCTAAACAAGCGAGTGGGTTCGCAGGAGTTCCTGATCACCCTCAAAGAGCCAGTTCCCCAGCCCAACAAGCACGAGGGCAAGGAGTGGTTCCACCCGCACCTGAACCGCGCGCAGGCCGAGGAGTTGCTGCGGAAGACCAACTGCGACGGCGCCTTCCTTGTGCGCCCCAGTGAGAAGGATCGCGGCTTCGCTATTAGCTTCCGGTACGAATGTACAGTTTGGCCAGGGACTATTTTACTTCAAGCATAGACAGAGAGAATCATGCTGTCTTTTTCTTACACTAGTACCCTCACCACTAAAAATGTACATTTTGAGACAGGCTTTTATTGATAACTGTACTTTTCTTTGTAAAATCCCTAACTGCTCACCGGCTGCTCACGGCTCGTTGCATTCATACGAATGCAACGAGCCCGAATACGACGGGATAATGTTGAGTAGTTGAGAAGATTGGCCACCTTCCAGCTCCATCATCAGATCTGCTCCATGTCATCGTAATATTGCATTTTCACACGATATATACACGGTGAATCTGAGTAACCCGACAGATTTTAACCATAAATTCCTGAGGTCATAAGGAGTAATAAATGTTATATGAATTTAGGTCAATTTCGCCAAAATAAAACAATTTATTATTATTAATGTTATTGGTAAAACTGTCGAATAAAATAAATTTGTACTTTTTTTTTCGTAAAAAATAGTTTACGTAAAGTATTCCTTGGCACTTTGATATCCGTCAATAAGAATGTCTAGACTAGACCCCATAAAGGGTGAAATCGCCATCAAAAAAGCGTTTTGCACTGAGTCACGATAAAAAATGTTTTTTTTAATTTAATTTGTAGTAACTCTGAAAGTAGACCAATCCCAGAAAAGTTTGTACGACATTTTAGTCTCCAATTATGATCAGGAATTTATGGTTAAAATCTGTCGGGTTACTCAGATTCACCGTGTATATGCGTGCAAAATTTCAGCTCAATCGGAAACCGTAAAATTTAACTTGTAAGATTTGATTACAGACGACGGCCAGGTGAAACTAAATAAAAGCTTGTATAAAGGGATGAGTATTACTTATCACTTCCACTGTTTCTGCGCTTTTTGGTTAGCCAGACTATATTTAGTCCTAGCTTAATTTCATATTCGCAAACTTTGGTTGGCGCACACATGCATAACTATTGCTATGCGATTAAATTTTATGCCAAAGGATATTCAAACTTATCTAGTAGGGATACGACAAATTCCAACGCTTTGAAATGATCTCGTGGCATTAAAATAGAGTTCTTGACGGCATTGAGGATCGAGCTAAGAGATAAGCATACCACAGTATCTAAGCGGCTAGTGCGCGCCGACCAGTGTCAATAGTAGTTTATATAACTGTTACGTAATAAGACCTAATTACGTACAGTTGCATACACTGCTTTATCTACACACATATTATAAATCCTAAATGAAGTGTTCGGAAACCATTAGAATGACCGCCATTGCACCGCCATGGCCAACTCGATTGTGCCGGCAGTCGGGCGGGCGCGTGCCGGCGGTCGGAGAGGAGGGCAGATCTTCATTACGTTACCGTAGGTAATGAATTTTCATACGTTTTAACCACACTGTCACAGATAATACACTGATGTTACGTTTCTGGTTGCAATAATGGTGGTAATTACATACGGTTTCCGAACGCGGAATAGAGGATTTATGATATTGATGTAGATAAAATCCTTTGTCATGCCGTCCCGGTGTACGTGAGCCTCAAATTAATAATAAATTAACATTTTCAGGACCGAAAAAGAGATCAAACATTGTCGGATAAAACAAGAGGGTCGTCTGTACGCCATAGGTACAGTCACGTTCGAGAGCTTAGTCGAGCTCGTCTCCTACTACGAGATACACCCACTGTACAAGAAGGTCCGCCTCTGGTATCCTATTAGCGACGATATTGTTAGGAAGATTATTTCTGTGAGTATTGGAACGTTTGTTATATGGTTTTCAGGCAAAGTGTACCTCCTATACCTTTGCCGTAGATAAGGTTCCGTTTGGCATGTAGATGCAATTGAATTCGGCCTTAACACATTCATTGCCACCCAGCCAAACAAGACATCCGCGCCACGCCACAAAAATTTTGTCATATAAAGCTGTAGTACCACGATCCCGACTATCGGGTCGTCCGGCCTGGGAACGAAATCATAAAATTCCCGATAGTCGGGTTTTCGGCACTGAATGTGTTAAGGGGCCTGGCGCCATTGACTTTTGATCTAAATCGTTACCTAATGTTTTTTATGGCTTATCAATTAGACGAAACGGTATCCTATATTTACTTGTTAAAAATGTTTTAGAGATATTTGGCATCAAACTTGAATTATATGCCTAAAAAAAACAATTTTCTATCCGTAATTTAAAACTAAAATCTCTCGTCAGTGAGTCAGAGATGTCAAAAAGAAACCAAAAGACATTCACAGCATTCGAATATAGAAAATAGTGCTATTTTAAACATGTTTAAAAAATAAATTAGTATTTATTGTTTTCAAAATCTTGCTCAACAGAATAGAGATAAAAGATTGGAGTAACCGATAACCGAGTGTGTTATGATATAATTATATCTATAGTGCAGATGTAGTGATATCGACCCAAAACTTTTTAATAATCGATTAAAAACGTGTGGAACCAAAAACGTCAAATCACGCGCACGAAAAGTCGTGCCCCCAGCGCCAGCACGTGATAACAAGTCCAAAATGAGAGAGAGATCCAAATACTCCTTAATAAATAACCTGTATAGCAATATTTATTAATTAGGGTTCCGTAGCCAAATGGCAAAAAACTGAACCCTTATGGATTCGTCATGTCTGTCTGTCTGTCTGTCCGTCCGTATGTCACAGCCATTTTACTCGGAAACTATACGACGTATCTGAATAAAATTTACACATAAGGTGTATTTTGTGTACCGCTACTTAGTTATGGAGTTAAATTTGAAAAAAAAAATATTTTTAAGAGGGCGCTCCATAGATGTAACTAAATTTCAAAAAATGTTTTTTAACCAAATATCAACATGTTGACACATCAATCGATAGGTCTTTAAAAATAACATTGAGGTTTATTTGACCATTTTGTGATTAAGTGAATATTTTCTGAAATAATCGCTTCGAAAGCTTTCGAAAATTGTGTCCCCCCCCCCCCCCCTGTAACTTTTGAACCGTAAGTCTAAAAAATATGGAAAAATTTGAGGCGATGTCGATGCCTTATCATATACTTTCTACGAAAATTATTTCGGACATTATCGGTTCAGCCATTTTTGAGTTATCTCCAAAAAACTTCTTCCATAGGCATCAGATACGACCTTTTGGTATTAGTTTATTATTACATTGAAAGCACGGAACCCTCCTATGCGTGGTCCGACACGCACTTGGCCGCTTTTTTTTTATTATGGCTCTACCATTCACCTTCCTTATTAGTTAAAATTTCATTCAAAATTAAGGAAAAACTAAAAAATACCGTAAAGCTATTTTAAACAACAAAAAAAAACCGGCCAAGAGCGTGTCGGGCCACGCTCAGTGTATGGTTCCGTAGTTTTCCGTCCGTCACAGTCAGTGTCCCCACTTAAGAGTTAAAATAACACCGCCATGTAGGATATGATATGAGCGTTCCGCGTACAGCGACATCTATCGGCAAATTAAGTAAACTATTGCACGCGAGCTTAAAGTATGGAAGATGATTTTTATGGGATAATTCTTTATTGCGTGAACCGATTTTCACCGCTTTTACTTTATTTGAAAGCACGTCATTTCGTTGTGATTTTGTAGAAATTACAGGTACAATAAACACCTGCTTATATGGTTAAATTACAAACTTAGTTCAGAAATTATTTTGTAATTTTTTTTCAAAAACTATTCAACCTATCAAGTTCAAAATAATTTTCCTAGAAAGTTTTTATAAAGTTCTACTTTTGAGATTTTTTTTATATTTTTAAAACATATGGTTCAAAAGTTAGAGGGGGGGGGGCACGCATTTTTTTTACTTCTGGAGCGATTATTTCCGAAAATATTTACATTATCAAAAAATGATTTTAGTAAACCCCTTTTCATTTTTAAATACCTATCCAACAATATATCACACGTTAGGGTTGAAATGAAAAAAAAAATCACTCCCCACTTTACGTATAGGGGAGGTACCCTAATAAAACATTTTTTTCCACTTTTTATTGTACCACTTTGTTGGCGTGATTGATATACATAATAGTACCAAATTTCAGCTTTCTAGTGCTAACGGTCACTGAGATTATCCGCGGACGGACGGACGGACGGGCAGACATGGCGAAACTATAAGGGTTCCTAGTTGACTACGGAACCCTAAAAAGGCACTGCCCTCCTCGCCGTTGACGTGAAATCACGTGGACCGCCTTGACGTCACTTCTAAATAATGTTGTTACGGTTGTTCCTTTGAAAGCGAAGTGGTCGATAAGATAAGTCATCGGAAACGACTAGATTTGAAAAAAACGAAAGTGCCATTGTCAAACGTTACCTTTGGGCAACCAGAGTTACCACATAGCATCAAACAGAGAGCCGTAGTGGCTAAATATATTACAACTTGGATACCATAACATTAAGGTTCTGTTGCAATGTGGTGTGTGTGAGTTTGTCTTGATTATTCACCACTTTGGCTGTCACCAGCTATTTGATGCCTCACTCATCCTCCTCCCAGCTTTGTCGATGCCTAACTATACAGATTAATACGGCTACAGGAGTTTTACGTTCATCATACTCTGTTATCTGTTAAATTTCCATTACCAGGCACTCGCCAATTTACAAAAATTACCTTTAGTTACTGGACTTTTATCATTATATATATTTCAGGAACCCGACGATAGCTCCGTGTACGGAACCCCCGGCTACATGGACCCAACCTCGTTCACGTCCAAGGTACGTAAGGTACCAATTTTGTCTAATACATTTCTGTTGTACTAACCGAAATCTTAAATGTTATGCCTCTCTCCTATAGATAAGGTGCTCTGTGACATTATATGAATGGTGAACGGGCAAAGGCTTTGGTGAGACTATAGTTAGACTAGACGCGCTTAGCGGCAAATATTTTGCGGGAATTTTGTGCGCTCTTAGTGCGCTTTAGTCGTAGTAAAGAATAGTTGTACCGCTCTTGCCCCTAACAAATTTACAAAGTCTGGTCCCATATGGAAGAAAGCATGAAACTTTGCATGCACGTAGCTTAAATAGGTACGAAAAAAATAGATGTAGAAACAGGTCGTCAAGTGATTGTTGCTCATGCTCAAGCGTATAACCAGCGACCGATTCAGTGTGCTCATAACACGACGCATTTTGCAAACATATATGCGCATGTCAAAAATGATGCAAATACTCGCATTGTACGAATGCGAATAAAAATATTTATGACATCTCTAGTACAGAAGCAGTGTGGGAAGCTATAGATAGAGCTATACACGGTCAATCTGAGTGACCCAACAGATTTTAACCATAAATTCCTGATCATAACTGGAGACTAAAATGCCGTATAAACTTTTCTGGAATTGGCCTAGTTTCAGAGTTACTGAAGTAAGTACTAGTAAAAAACATTTTTTATTGTGACTCAGTGCAAAACGCTTTTTTGATGGCGATTTCACCCTTTTATGGGGTCTAGTCTAGACATTCTTACTGACATATATCAAAGTGCCAAGGAATACTTTACGTAAACTATTTTTACAAAAAAATGTACTAATTTATTTTAATCGACAGTTTTACCAATAACATTTATGTTTTTATGTTCAAAATCATTTAAAAAATCGAAAAAAAAGCAAAAAACATTTTTTTTACCGAAATTGACCTAAATTCATATAACATTTATTACTCCTTATGACCTCAGGAATTTGCACTGTCGCTTTGGAAGTTGCACTGTCGAGTCACAAAATTAGTTACGTAATTTAAAATGTATCAAGTGTTATTAATTCCACATTTCAATTTGCAATTGACAAGTCACGGCAAAAAACTACGGTAAAACCTTACTTTATCTACTTTTCTTATGCTTGCTTTAGCTCCATTTGTCTGTGATTGTAGCCTCCGTTGATTCTTAAGTAGATAGCTTGGTAAGACTAGTAAGATAGATTTTGTTTATAGTTATTAGGTGATTCTCAATACACCAATATACACACTTGCTATATGATTTATTCATTACACAAATTCAGTCAGATATGGATTCATTTTCTCCAAATATGGGCTTTAGAAAATCAACCTGCATAATAGTAATTGAGATTATTAAAAATTACGCTCGCATGGACGTATTGAACGTTGTAATTAAAAGTCGATGTTTGTAAGAGTCTATAATATATAAAACTGACCTAGTGGAATCCCAGCATACGTTTCAAAAAGAGCCGTATGTGCATTGGTGATGGTGTTTGGTTAAGGTCTCATCTTATTTACTCGTGTGTGTGCCATTGGTATCAGAGAAAAAAATCCATACGACCAGTAAACATTCTTTAAAATAGGTATATCAGTTGTAACGTCTTCTTACGAGTATACTCGTCAAACACCGATGCAGATACTTATATCTTGGTTACAATTTGAAGGACTTTTCTATATATTTCATGGCAATGCCAGGTTGATGGACTGTTAGGGTGCGTTTCCATCAGATATGAGCGAGGAATGTGTTTTTTTAAGAACCAATCAAAGAGCTGCGCTGTGCAAGGAGAAACAAATTAAGTGATTCTTGGTGCTTAACAAACACATTCCTCGCAACGTATCCTCGCTCATCTCTGGTGGAAACGAAGCCTTAAGGTTTTTATTTTATTTACATGTTTATTTTTATTGTTTGGTATTTTTTTTTAATATCGTAACAGACCACATTCCTTAAATCAAGGTTAATGCCCTAATTAATGCTAATAAATAAGAAACCTTTTAAATTGCGAGCCCAAAGAATCTACGTCGCTGTCTGTGTTTGTGTGCGCCTGTTTATTGCGTAGGTGCTTTGGAGGCGCAAAGTTAATGTTAAATCTTCACTAACTTTGTTTTGAATAATCTCGGTTGATCGAATTGAAACATAGCATACGCGAGAATTTCATCTCATTCCCAATCTCTAGGTAACCGTGAAGGCCCTGTACGACTACCGCGCGCGGCAGGAGGACGAGCTCTCGTTCTGCAAACACGCCATTATCACCAACGTGGACAAGCCGGACGCAGGCTGGTGGCGTGGTGACTACGGGGGCAAGCGCCACCATTGGTTCCCCGCCAACTACGTGCAGGAGATCGAGCCCAGAGTGCCGGATATCGCTGTGAGTTGGCATTATCGTATGCTGTTAATAATATATCCCCTTCCTGAGCCTTAGTACATTCATGCGGAGACCGGAAAGCTGGCTATTAATAGACGAGTTTGAGGGTTAATCGGCTAGGGCAGGCCCTCGAAGATACGAGCCCATCTGTAGCGTGTTCAGCCGATTACATGCTACTTGTCACGACTACCTCGTTTTACCTGAGACAGTGGATTTTCTACTTTTGCTTTATTTCTAAAACATTGTGGTATCGTTAGCAGACGTTCTGTTTAATACAAAAAAAATATATATATATATCTAGACACACGGGAGTGTGTCGGCCAAGTTCGCAGATTAAAGAGGCGACACACCAGCCGTGGGTTTATTTACATGAAACATTTGGGGCTACTTGAGATCCCCCAATAACTTGAAACCTATTTGACCTACACTAATTTTGCGAGTCTGCTAAGACTATCTACTATTTAACACACTCATTGCCACCCAGCCAAACAAGGCATCCGCGCCAGGCCTCAAAAATTTCGTCATATAATATAAAGCTGTAGTACCACGATCCCGACTATCGGGTCGTCCGGCCTGGGAATGAAATCATAAAATACCCGATAGTCGGGTTTTCGGCAATGAATGTGTTAATACTGTTAATGAATCAAGGACTTCAGCTAAACATCTCTAACCTTCTTCCTCCTTAAGTATGTTACAGCATGTAATGTTGACGATTTCGTGCTATATCATATCATAAATAATTACGATTTTAAACTCCATAAAGAATTATTAAGTGTCATTCCCAAGTCAAAGTATTACGAACAATTAGTTCGCTTTATTTTATGCATATATTTTTAAGCGAACATAATTATATGTTTTTATTCTACAAAAGGCCGTTCCAAAGGAATGTCGGTGACTGTCCAAGGTACATCAGGGGTGTTGTTCCTTGGACACATTTCCCTTTTTTTTCTAACAGACTACTCTGCCAAAATCAGTAATGAATTCTTTTCTTTTACTGTGGAAGAATGTAGCTTAATAGTCAATCTTTAGAAGATCGCAGATTTGGCGAGCATGCAGGTTTTTTTTTCTAAAAATCTAAAACAAAAAAACGATCTAAGGTCTGTTTCCCCTACTTGATTGATCTGTACCCTACCTTCGACGCACTTCTTTGATTACTTGGATGGGTAAAAACTTGCCACGTTGCACTATTAAGTAGCAAACAACACAACAAATCATTTTAATCAATTGAAAAACGTTATGTTGACAGACACAGTGATCTAAGCAGCTTTGAAAGAACTTAGTTTCTAGTTAACCTATTGACCGCCACAGTCGGCTGTGGCCGACATCAAAAAGTTGTGCCATGGACGCCAACGACGGCTACAGCCGACAGGCTTTGTAATGCAATAGGGACCTACGCGGGCTTCCGCAAAGTTCAAATTTCGCTTGACAAAACGCGATTACGTGGCGTCGGTGGCGCGTCATTTTTGTTCAATGCTTGGCGGTCAAAAGGTTAAGTAGATCTCATTTCTTTAACTAGCGAAACCGTTTACGAACATGGCATTGATTCCTATTTATGTTTTAATGGAATATACTGAAGTTAAACATTGTTAACATGGCGACCTTGGCAGTGAATTATTGCGAAGTTAAGGTATATATCCGAACTATACTATGAACTGTACGAGCTATCTATGTTCCCAGATCAATGTGCAAACATGTTTGTAGTAGCAGTGCAAGTACTATTTTTTCAAAATTGACGTCTTTAATCAACGGCCATCTGTTCAGAGTTGCCTGGAGAACGATGCGAGCGCCCTCGGCTCCTGGCAGAAGGGCGTGGTGGACGTGAACGGCGCTATCGTGGACTTGTTCGTGGGAGAGGAGGACGGCTCGCCGTGCTGGCTCGTGCGGATACAGAGCCCGAGCATGTGCGCGCCGTTCGAGATGCGCGCGCCGAACAACGAGCTCGCACTCGAGTGGCTCTCTGCCATCAAGGAGGCGGCACACAGGTACGGTAAACCGGGGGAAATTTGGCGTCAACCGTATTATGACTATGATAGACTAGTAGTTCGCCTTGAACTCAGAACTCGCGATTTCCTTGCAAACGAGATGACCAATATAACAAGACCCTTATGATGTTTTTTTCGCGCCTTCTAGCTCCATGACCGGTCGATCTTGCTCATATCCGAACTCTACAACCTCGACAAATTTCATGAAGATCAGAAAAGCGTTACTAAACTTATCGCGGAACAAACTCTCAAAATCAACAAGCCATCGAAATGCCGAGACCGACTACTAGCCAGAAGTTGTTTGTAAGAACTTGCTTCGCTTACGCTCCGCTCGTTCAATTATGCGGCTGAGGTTCACGCGCCCAATAATAAAAGGTCGCCCTTGAGTGGCTTTCTGTCATAAAGACACACAGTATATGTTTGTACGATATAGTTAAAATAGCTTTTCTAATTTAACCTCTTCAAGAATCGTGTTGGAGCAATATGTCTTTTTTTTTATGAGAAAAAGTAGCGAAATATGTCGTTGGGAATAACGAGAGTCGCTTAGTATTATAAATCTAATGTTATGCGTATAAACTTGTTGAGGTTTAGAAAACTGGTTCAGGTATCAGGAGAGCTTGAAAGCTTTTGTTGTAATGAAATCTGGAAACTAGTAAATTTTGTCTTAACTTTTATGTTTAAAAAAGTAAAATGACTTTCTTGTGTGTGTCTTAAATGTTTTTATTTATTTAATAAGCGCGAGCGCTAGGTCTCTCCAGCACCGCAAGATGGAACGCACTTGGCGCATAGCACGCGAAATGTCCGACCTCATAGTGTACTGCCGGTCCGTCGCCTTCAGCCAGGACCGCCTCAGAAACAAAGGCTTCATCTTCAACGAAATGTCCTCCTTCCCCGAGACCAAAGCGGAGCGCCTCATGTGCCAACAAGAAAACAGGTTCTTCCTGAAATACCACACCATACAACTCAGCAGAATCTACCCTAAAGGTCAACGCATAGACTCCTCTAACTACAGTCCGGTACAATTCTGGAACTGCGGCTCCCAAATGGTAGCACTGAATTACCAAACCGCCGACAAACCCATGCAGTTAAATATGGGGAAGTTTAAAGAGAACGGCGGTTGCGGCTTCGTTCTGAAGCCTCAGTTTATGTTTGAGGAAGGCTACAATCCGTACGACAAGAGGAGTATAGATAAGAAAGTGTGCCCTGTCACGGTGATGCTGAGAGTGATCGCGGCGAGGCATCTGTGCAAGTCTAAACGGGGCACGGCGAGCCCCTTCGTGGAAGTGGAGGTGATTGGGGCTGATTACGATTCAGGGACCAAACTTGTCACTAAGACTGTCGGTACGTGCATTTGTATTATTTTATGTGGTGTATACAGATACACAGATGGATCATGTAAGACGACTCACTATTAGCTCAAGTCGAACTCGAAACTCGTATTAATATTAATTTATTTATTTGAATTATATTTGAGTACGAGTATAGTCCCATATTGAAGTACGGTACCGCCTATGTGTGGTGTTCGCGAGTTGTCTTATATGCTCCATCTGTGTATCTTGTTATTTATCCAAAAAAACTCTTAACACGGGTTGTTTTGTACGTAGCTATGGACGCCCGGCTTCTGAAGTAGGATGTCATTTTTCGTCTGGCAGTTAATGTGTTAAATACTAGTTACGTTTCTTTAAATTGTAACATGTGGCTAGGGAAGTAGGTAGATTAACTTTATCTGAGTTGTTTGTGGACAACTCGAGCGCGCAATTGGGTACTTTCCTGGGTTAAAAAAAAATAATTCTATTTAGTCCGTCAGTTAGATTATCAAAAAATATTGGACACGTATTTTTTATTTTGTCAATCAAACAAAAATTGGTGAAGATATAGCCCGTTAAAGTTCCGCGTGACGTTACATTATACTAAAAATTGTACTGAAATGTGACGTCACGCGGAACTTAAACGGGCTATATCTTCACCAATTTTTGTTTGATTGACAAAATAAAAAATACGTGTCCAATATTTTTTGATAATATAACTGACGGACTAAATATATTTTTTTAGGAAAGTAGCCAATTGTACTTGATAACACCAACTTGAGTGCTTGAGTTTTTATAATAAGTTTGCATTTTTGTGTATTTTGGGATGTGTTTTTATTTACATCGTCATTTTCATGATATTTATGTGAGCTAACCATCTGATCGAATACTACTCTAAATTGAAAAATGAGGATATTATTTATTTATCGTATGGATAGCCATACGATAAATAAATAATATCCTCATAGAGATATACAGTTAGGTGCATAACTGAACCAATGTGCATCACTTTGACATGTTTCTTTCATTATTTCAGAAGAGGCTAGTTATTAAGTTACTATTTTATTATTAATTGGTAACAACGCTAATAAACTTACTGACCTATTATGTTATTGTAGATAAAAATAAACATTTTCTCTATTAGATAATATTTGGTACTGACTCAGTTTTGCACCGACATCGTTAAATGAAGATAAGTCTTATCAATTATGAAAAAAATAAAAACTTTCAGGTTATATTTGTTCGTCTCGGTGTCAGCTATGTATCCATATGAAAGCCAATTTCGATTCATTGCATTCACAATTTTGATTTTTTTATTCGTCCATGATTTTGAACCAAAAACCGTTAAACTAAATTTTTTTTTATTTAACCCGATATTGATATTTTTCTTTTACACAACCAGGTAAGACAATTAGTTGAAATAGTACATTATATGCTCTTTAAAATGAGGTGTATGACTTTTATATCACTCACGTATTTTTATGGTTATCTCAGAATGAAGTCCGCTACAAAAATTAACTAACGAGAAAGTTGTTCGGCCATTTGCCTTGACTCAGTTTTGCACCTGACAATACATTGCCAGTAACTAATTACAAAAATAAGCCTGATTTAAATGTTTGATAACTAAAATAATGATCGTGGAATTCCTTACTTTAAATGAGTTACTGAATTGGGAATGCCTAAGAAAAAATGAAATAATGGGAAAAATAAATTAGGTGAAATTTCACAGTTTTCGGTATGAAATTGAGAAAAATGTATAAGTCGGAAGAAAATAATTTGTGAAGCAGTTTTGTAGCGGTACCCAAGGATTAATATTTTACGTTTAGAACTTTTATGTAACTTTGATTGTTATCAAATTATTTACATTTTACTAAGGTACTAATTTTGACTCAGTTATGCACCTAACTGTAGATCTCACTGGATATAGATAGGCATTTCTTTCCTGGGTTAGTAGTAGTGGGAAAGCGGATATTATTTGTTATGTATCGTTGTTTGCAGCCGACAACGGCATAAACCCGATATGGAACGACATATGCGAGTTCGAAGTGTTCAACCCCGAACTGGCGCTCATCCGGTTCCTAGTACAGGACGAGGACATGTTTGGAGACCCCAACTTCATCGGACAGGCCACGTATCCTCTCAAGGTTTGTCTTAATGTCTTAGAAACAACGATGCAGTCATACTCAAACTCAAACTCAAATATTTATTCAGTAAGTAAGCCACAAGGGCACTTGAACACGTCAAAGTAAAAGAGAGAAAAAAAAATCAAACTACACCGGTTCTAACCCTACACCTCTGAGCTGAGAAGAATTATGTCCGGCAAGAAACTCGGCGGGACTTATTTTTTCAAAACAACAGTACATCAAAACTAAACAATACATATAAGTGCGTTGTTCTATAAGGAAACATATCAAACCAAGTTAGATTAACCAACAATAGGAAGAAAAATACCAAAGAAAAAAGATGAGTCCAAATCTGACTATTTGAAAATGAATTACATACAAGTTTGATATACTTTCTTACCTGAACTGTGTCTTCTACATAAATTTCCAAATTATAATAATCCATCATCAACAGTTAGAAACAAAATTTTGAATTTAAATAAAAAAAAGTAAGTGATTCTAGTATACAATAAACATACTATTTCCAATTATCCTTAGAGATGTATAAGGTCTCCAAGTGTCTTGATCTATACATTCTATATAATAAAAAAATATGGATAATCAAGCACCGAATGTTGTGTCTAAAGCCAATTAACTAAAATTAAATATGATTAATAAAAAGTTACGTAATTGTGTGGCCCCAGTTAGGCCTAAACAGACCGGTCTCCACAAACAGCACCCGTTCACGAGTATGACGCATATCTCAGCCGTCGCCTCCCTCAACCTTTCTTCGGGAAAGTGGGGACCCGATCAACGACGCCACCATAAGCAGAGCCTTTTAAGCGAGCATGACATGTTCAAGCTGGAGGGCTTTATTAATTAATAAAAACTAGCCACGTTTAGTCTGGTGAGAAACAATATTCTGTGCTCGTATTTTACATGCGCGAACTAAATTACAATATAAAAGTGACATAGAGATGTACATGTCTCTAAGCATCAGGATCATTAAATATATATCTATACATATAAATATTTGCGAATGCAAGACTTAGAGATGTATAACGTCTCTAAGTGTCCAAATACTAAATAAAAACAAAAAAAATAAAAACGAAAAACGGGTAATGCTGGACACTAGTAAAGCTGCTTCATATGTATAGTACGGCTCTTCCCAGGTGAATTTTTCGCTTCGAGCCTTAATCTTTCAAACAAAGGCCATTGTCTCTATTATCGCAAAGCCGCTAGCTACCTAGTTAGCACGTGCCTGTACAACATTCATATTGAAAAACAACCGGTATCGTCATAGTATTAAGGTTCAAATTTAATTGATATTCTAGATATTACGTTTTGGTAGTGTAGGACGATAGACCGCCCCGAAGCGATACGGCACTCATATTATTTTGAATTGGAACCTTAATACTATGACGATACCGGTTGTTTTTGAATATAAATATTGTACTGGCACGTGCTAACTAGGTAGCTATCGGCTTTGCGATAATAGAGACAATGGCCTTTGTTTGAAAGATTAAGGCTCGAAGCGAAAAATTCACCTGGGAAGAGCCGTACTATACCTAATAATTTCTCAATTTGTATTGTACTAACCATATCAAGCTACAGGCTTAAAGGCATCGTTATCCTCAATGAATTCCTTTAAAGTATAGTACTCTCTCCTCAACAAATAGCGCTTAACATAAGACTTGAATTTATTTCGTGGCAAATTCACTACATCAGCGGGGACTTTGTTATAAAAACGTGTACAGTTCCCAGCAAAAGACGTACGAACCTTACCGAGGCGGTGGCCAGGCTCAGCAATCTTATCTTTATTTCTAGTGTTATAGTTATGGATATCACTGTTGAGCTTGAATTCATGGATGTTTTTCCGCACATACATAATGTTTTCAAGTACGTATTGAGATGCTACGGTAAGAATATTTGCCTCTTCAAATTTTCCTCTTACGGATGCTCGACCGCGCATTTTATAAATGCCACGTACAGCTCGTTTTTGTAGCACAAATATGGTCCCAATATCAGCCGCTTTACCCCACAACAGAATTCCATACAACATAACACTGTGAAAGTAACTGAAGTATACCAGCCTGGCAGTTTCACTGTTTGTTAGATGGCAGATTCGCCTCACGGCATAGGCTGCAGAGCTAAGTTTCCCAGCTAGGGTGTCTATATGTGGATGCCATTGTAATTTCGAGTCTAAAGTGACTCCTAAGAAAACAGTTTGATTTTCGAATTCCATTGTTTCATCATTTATTATAATCTTGCTGCTGTTAATCTGCTTGAAGTTGGGAAGTGTAAATTTGATGCACTTCGTTTTCTTGGCGTTCAAAAGTAGGTTATTAGCCGTAAACCAATTTACTACTGTGGAGAGTGCACTGTTAATACTATCGAAGCTGTTTTCTTTTCTGTCCACTTTAAATATCACAGATGTGTCATCAGCAAATAACACTATATCATGTTTATCTTGCACAATTTTAGGTAGGTCATTAATGTACACCAAAAACAGGAAGGGACCAAGTATTGAGCCTTGAGGCACTCCGAGTGCCACAGGGTACCCAGAAGATTGAGTTCCATTAATAACCACTCGTTGTGTTCTATCCGAAAGGTATGATGAGACGAGGTTGAGGGCACCATCTTTGATCCCGTAATGGCTTAGTTTTCTCTTTAGATTTTCGTGATCAACGCAATCAAATGTCTTCGATAGGTCACAGAATATTCCAACAGCATCTTGTTTTTTTTCCCAAGCGGCAAAGATGTGCTTAAAAAGAACAGCACCTGCGTCAGTAGTCGAGCGACCTCTGGTAAAACCAAATTGATTTCTGGCGAACAATTCGTTTCGGTTAAAATGTGACACAAGTTGATTTAGAATTAGTTTCTCGAAAACTTTGCTCAGTGCCGGCAGTATTGAAATTGGTCTGAAATTGCTTGGTTCTGTTCTCGATCCTGATTTGAACAAGGGGATGACTTTGCTGTGCTTCATTATGTCTAGAAATATTCCTGTATCAATACATTTGTTAAATATATCAGCTAAATGTGGTGCAATCGATTCAACAATGGAATGTAGAACTTTAACAGATAGGCCCCAAAGATCTTCAGTTTTCTTTAAATTTAGGGATTTAAATGTTTTAATAACTAAGTTCGGAGTAACATATGAAAATTTAAAGATGTCTGTACACTCTGCTATATTTGTTTTCAGTATTGCCTCAGCGACATCAGGCGATGAATGAAGAGACTTTGTTGTTTCTACCGGTATATTAGAGAAGAACTGCTCAAAATGATCCGCAATTTCAAGGTCCGAACTCACTAAATTATTATTAATACGTAGGTTGTTGTGCGGATCTTTGATTTTACGTTTCCCAGTTTCATCGTTGATTACTTGCCCAACAGTTTTTACTTTATCCTTGGAATTTTGGATCTTTCTGGACAGATAATCAGCTTTAGCAGCGGCACACATCATCTTAAAAGATTTAGAAAAGTTCCTGACATAATCTAGGAATTCCGGACTTTTATTAATTCTTCTCAAGTCATATAAATCATAGAGCCGTCGTCTTTTCTCATGAATATCCGGCGTAGCCCAGTCGCTAAATTTCGTCTTGACCTTGCCTTGCACCTTCTTCGGAATGAAACAGGCATCAAATTCCCTTTTAATACATTCACAACTCAATACTCATACGGTTAGGGTTTTCCTGGGTAAATGGAAGATAACATAATTGTTTCGTGATATTCCGACTGAATAAATCTAATCGCCTTTCGGAAATTGGTCTGCACATAGTGACTTGTGGAATATCCTTAGTTTTTCCGCTAAAAGAGGCTTTTTGTCCACAGTGGTCAGAACTTCATAGAATAAGTAATAAGCTAGCATAGAGTGGTCGCTCCATACTGTTTATTGGCCCGAAAGCTTGACATTCTGAATGCCAGACGACTGAGGGACTGTGGGAGGAGCGGGCAGAGGGCGCGAACAGGACGCCCGTTATCTTCTTCTTATCTAGCTTATTTTAGTGTCCCACTGCTGGGCTAAGACCTCTCCCCTGGATCTCCATGACTCCGGATTTTGCGCCCGTTGTAAAATTTGGTATCCACATTCCCTGCCCGCTCCCTCAGTCCCTTGGTCGTCTTGTCTTCATAATGTTAACCTTTTGACCGCCAAGCATTGAACAAAAATGACGCGCCACCGACGCCACGTAATCGCGTTTTGTCAAGCGAAATTTGAACTTTGCGGAAGCCCGCGTAGGTCCCTATTGCATTACAAAGCCTGTCGGCTGTAACCGTCGTTGGCGTCCATGGCACAACTTTTTGATGTCGGCCACAGCCGACTATGGCGGTCAATAGGTTAACTTTTCATGCTAATAACCAATTAAAACTGTTTATTTTAGAAAAAGATGAATAATAACATGCCAGTCTTAACTGCTAATCTTAAACTAAAAAGATACAACTAATAAGAAACTACGAAAGAAAGAACTAATTGTATGGAGTGACCACTCTATAGTTTTTTTTTATACCACGACGGTGGTAAACAGGCATATGGCCCGCCTGATGGTAAGCAGCTACCGTAACCTATGGACGCCTGCAACTCCAAAGGAGTCATATGCGCGTTGCCGACTCTTTACAAAAAGTTTGCAGTAGAAGTAGTTTAGCGGGTGAGGTATTCAGAAGCACGTATTCTCTAAGGAAACATCATTTTAAACACAGTACGTGCTTTGACTTCAGTTGCTGGCTGTACATGGAATTCCAATGGTCTCCCAGCCCGACCACATCTATTTCTGATTCACTCCCTCCTTGTTGTTATACCGTGGATCGAGGAGAGTTAGAATTGTTTAACCGCGAACCGGCGCACATCTGATTCCTAGTACAGTCGCCATCAGATATATCGGAGCGGCCAAGATGGCAATAAATAAGGCGGAATAACTGAACAACGCCTCTATTGTCACGGCGATAAAGCGTATGTTCAGATGTTTATGAGTTTTATTATAAAGATTGTTTTCATTGAAAGTACTGATTAGATCACTTTTATGAATTTTTCCAAATTTTTTGGATCCACGGTTCAAAAGCTAAAGGGAAAATTCACCCCCACTTCACAGTGAGCAGCAGAAGTAGTAGGGTGAGGTGTTCAAAATGACACGAAGTCGTGTCAAGCTATTGACACGACTTCGTGACAAACTTATTGTTAAAAGAATAAGACCGCGTGAAGGTCATTTGGAACACCTCACCCGCTAACTACTTCTGCTACTGACTGGGAGGAATAATATTTTTTTCAGATTTTGTTTTGCCACAAGGAAGTTAACTATAGAACCTTAAAAATGTATGTACATATTACAGGGCCTACGGACTGGATTCCGGAGCGTGATCCTGACCAACGGGTATTCTGAAGAGCTGGAGCTGTCGTCTCTCCTCGTGCATTTCAAGCTGGTGCAGGGTCGCTGACCTCTCACCAACACGGTGATCACGGGCACCGGCAGAACGTCAGACCGAAAACCCAAGAAAAATTGTACTACTGCTTGAAGCCTGAAGTTCCACGTAAGACGGATAAAGGAGGATGGGCAGATTTGTATGGACTCTGGCCTAGAAACCAATAATAACAAGCCATATATTAGCCAAAGGTTTTTTCATTATCTACAACTTTTTGTATGGCGGAAAATCTCGAATCGCTGTGTGATAAGTGAACCAGAATGACCCAAAATTACATGAAAACGATTAAAAAACAAAAACATGACACATAATCATCGACAGTTATAAAACCTTCATAATCTGTAGAGCGATACAAGAACTTAGTATCAAAAAACCTACATAGTAACGTTTCAGCTCAAACTACTTTTATGCCTCGATAACTTTTTTGACACAAAGATTTGGGGCTACCTGTCATAATAAAAGTTTTAGAACTAAGAATAATCTATCCAGTGATATATCGCTTGACCTTATGGGTCATATAGGCCAATTTGCCCACTCTCCTTTGCTTGCCTTTGGCATGAGACATGAGACACAGCATGTCTTTTTCTTAAAACAGATATATATAATAAATGGTTACCTAAACCTAGGGGCCGTGCGAGGGACGGTCTAAATTGAAAATAGGTACTATTCCATGCCAGTAGATGGTGCTGCCTGTACATAAATACAGGAACATTTTTGGCTTTCTATTGAAAGGTTAAAGCAATGACGCGTAGTTTCAGTGACCGCGAGGGAACCGGATGGCTCACGGTATTGAAGCTCCTGAAGTGATGAGGAACCGCCCAATCAGTTATATCTAGGAGAGGCACGACACCTTATAGCGTTGCTTTGACTTCAACGTCTTATGATGTTTGGTGCTAATGACCTATACCTTCGTTGTGTCATTTTAAGTAAGGCCGTATTTGCCGTGCTTAGCCAGTATGTTAATCCTTTGAACGCCAGTCATCGGACCCAAAAATCACATCACTGAGCGCACTCGGTTATATATTGGACGTGATATCAGCGCTGGCGCTGTGGGTACGACGTGCGCGTGATTTGACGTCTTTGGAGGTCAAAATGTTAACCATTTTACACAGATCGGTCTTCTCCATGCCCCGTTGGGGCATTCCGCAATATGGTCCATGGTTGCCTGTACAAACGCGATGTTCTTGCGAAATAATGTAGGAGTTAATGTAGTCAGAATTATAATCTAGCAATAAACATTGCAAAGATAACTCTAATGAAGAGAGATAAACATGCGTTTGTACGGGAAAGCACGTAGAGGGCTTCAGGTTTTTTATATTTTTAACCAACTGTACAAGACGTATAGACTGATTTTACTACGTAATGACTACTAATGACTAATGAATTTTACTAACTTATTTTAGTGATTTTACTAATGTACATTTCATTACTTTATGTATTTACCGAGCAGAGGATAATTGGCACTTCTGCCAGTCCGTGAACTGTTCGTAAGAATGACTTCTCAAGAGTATCAAGACTTTCTATTTCATATATACAGGGTGATTCATGAGACGTGAGCAGGAACAACCCTACACGCTTAGTTAACGATAATGAATCGGCCGCCATCATGTTTAAGTGAAACAATAATGCCTTTCTATTTTTTTTACCTTTTTGATTCGTAGAAATTTTATTTTCTGTAATCATGGTCATCCTACATAAACAAATCAATAAAGATAAATCCTCTTTAACAATCATGACAGCACTTCGATTATGAAAAAAATCATTGTCAAATTAAGTGGAATACGATGTTTCCAAAGTAACCAGGCATCAATTTGACACATATCACAGAAAAACAAAAGAATATCAGTACTCGACGGAGTATTCTAATTGTAGAGTGACCATGCGTGTCTTAAATAATGTATAACATTTTATTTTTATTTAAAAAATTTTTTTGCGCTAATCACAATAATAATTGTATCATACAAGAGCTTGTTATTAACTGAATCCTTAGTGTTAAGCCTGCTCACGTCTGATGAATCACCCTGTATATTGGCGATATTGAAATCAAGGTAGTAATGTATATGTATGTAAATAAACTCAATAATGTTGGAGAATTTCACAGTAGCACAATTTTACAGTAATTTAATTTAGAAATAGTACGGGCTCTCAGCTTAAATATTTGACCACATCTTGTCCTGTTTGAGCTAAGGACCCTGACTAACGAATTAACTACGAATAATAGTTTTTTTTTCGTAATAAGCATTTACTGAATGATATATAAGCATAATATTAATTAATAATATCATATTGCGTGTATATTTAGTTTTAATTATAGCAGCTACTATTTTATATTATTTAGCAAAATAATTGTATATACTAAGTATAGTACGATTTTTTTAAGGTGCCGGAATTGTCGGTAAAACTCCTTAGTAAGATTCCGACATCTTAAAAAATTACCACTATAAGAGTAAGCGATATATGTGTAGAGTAGTATAGTTATAGACGCTTTTATACTATCTGCTTTTATATGTAAACATTTATATAAAGTTATAAAAGAATTGTACGTAGTAATGGAATGTTATTAAAGTGAAATGAAAATACAATAATATTAATATCAGACACGCTAACTCTGTTCAGACTTCAAATAGGAACTATAATCGGCGTCAATAGAAAAATAAAATAATGTAAACAAACGCGTTTACATTGATTGTTTTGCAATCACGCACTTTTAACATGAATGTGTTAAAATAATTGTGCCACCCAACCAAACAAGACATCCGCGCCAGGCCACAAAAATTTCGTCATATAAAACTGTAGTACCACGATCCCGACTATCGGGTTGTCCAGTCTGGGAACGAAATCATAAAATACCCGATGGTCGGGTTTTCGGCACTGAATGTGTTAAAGAACAACCCTTGTTTCATTGTCATCTTATATAGGTACATCTAAACTTGTTACTTATTATAATCATTTTAGTAAAATAAAAATAATCCTCAATTACTTATATTTCAGTGAAAACTAATTTTTTTAATAACATTTTGTGACGTGTCAAATGCTTTTTTGCCTAGAAAACCAGCCATTTTGTTTACCTTATTTAATGTTTCAATTGACGTCGAATATGCCTACCAAATTGTCAACTTTACCTATATGAAACTTGACTTTTATGATAGTACTTCCACATTTTTTGCCGATGTAAAGTCCATGCAGATGCAGAGTTGGTGTAGTTGGCTTTTTTTCTATTTTAAATTGTATTTTTTGCATAACTATATTATAAGATTTTATCAAATATGTACCACATCAGATAAAGTTTTCCTAAAAGTTAACGTACAATGAAATATGGACATTATTGTTTGAAGTTACATAAATTTATTGCCACATACAACATTTTAGGAATGAAATATTTATTAAGTTTTATTAAATGTAAAGTCGTCATGTGCATCATATATTTTAGACCTAAACTCAGTGTATTAAGGTGAACGTTTGTTTACAAAATACTCCGATATTGTTGTTAGCAAATTATATAATGGATCACTTTGTAGTGATTGTACCCTGTCCCCTTAGTATGCCTTAAGAACTTTCTAGTATACTTTGTGACAGTGTTATACAACATTCTAAACTGACCATTGTATTTGTTGTCTATTTAGGTAATTACCTATAACATGTCTCATCTAAAAATATTTACATTTGTAACTGTAAATTGGCATGGTGCCTTTTTACTACTCAGTATTTAATCTACCGCTTCATTGCGTCTTTCTTGTTTTCTATATAGCAACGAAAGAGATGTTAAAGGAATACGGATCCAAGTACAACAATAATTTTAACGGCCTCCTAGCCTAGTTGGTAGTGACCCTGCCTATGAAGCAGAAGGTCCCGGGTTCGAATCCTGATCAGGACATTTATTTGTGTGTTCCTGAGTTATGGATGTTTTCTATGTATTTAAGTATTTATCTATATCTATCTATTATATAAGTATATATATCGTCGTCTGCCGTCTAGTACCCACAACAAAAGCCTTATTGAGCTTACTGTGGGACTAGGTTGATTTGTGTAAAATTGTTTTTTTTTTATTGCTCAAATTATTACGCATAGACTAGAGTGCGCCTTCGTAGTGCATCTATCCTATTTGATTAAATTTAAAGCTCTCTTTAACTAGATCTGTTGCTCGCCTCGTCAAATTATTGCGAAATTAAGCGTTATACTATAATCATTCGTATACGCCATAAATCAAAGAAACGACCGGGTCATCCATCTTTTATTCGATGCATGCTTATGGAATTGGAACGCAAGGAATAGACGGAGAGCTGGTCACGTCAGATATGACACAATAATGAGAGCAACGAAACCCATGTAGTTATTTTGCTATACTATGCTTATTTCTAGATCCGGACATCTGGCAGCTGTAAAGTAGTGGAGGTCAAAGAACGCAAATAACTTGAAGAAAACAAATCCTAGAGTTCTGGGTTTAATGAAATATTATAGGAAATAATGTAATTAATTAGGTTATATCATATCCAGAAGGATCTGTTCGGGGAAATTAGTGCCAAATGATGTAAAATGAAATTTTTAGTTAGTCGCCTACTGTTTTTGTTTCCACAATAATAGACAATGGTTTTTAATCTAATGTTAAAATATAGGCCCTGTCCTCTATAAATGACAACTTTGGCATTTTATACCTATTTTGGTTCTACTTTTTTCCAACTTAAAAACTTTTTTGGTGTGTCATTCTGACATCCACCCATTAAAAGCTGCCAGATGCCCGGATCTAGCAATAAGGATGGTAAAGCAGTCTAACTAGACAGGTTTCATTGCTCTCATTATTGTGTCACATCTGACGTGGCCAGCTCTTAGACCAGAACGCTGATTCGCTATCTGCGAAGTGCATGGTGGGGGTAACGTGAACGATCGCAGTGCACAATGTGACAAGAAATGAAACTGCAATGGGCTCTTGTCAATACCAAATATCAAAATAATTGACATCACCTATGTCACCTTAACTTGGGCCAACTGTCAAAATAGTGAATCTGCCAGGTACATTTCATAGAAGCAAGGAGTCCAAGCCATTCATAAAAAAGAAGTTTAACCCCCTGCTCAAGAGATGGCGCCACAATCATGTACACTGCGAAGTGTCAAAAATATTTTAACCCCTTACGGAAATTTGATATCTGTCACCCTACATTGAGTAGTTGTACTGCGTGATTTTAGGCCTTATATGACCTATACTGTTAAAACCGGTTCACATTTAACTGAAACATCAAGTAAAAAAAGTATTATTAGCGGTTGATAAAATGTAATGTCTGTTACGTAACTAACTAAATCACTTTTAGATATAGTTTAGATCTGTTTTTAATATCTTCTTAGTGTGGGCTTCGAATAAAATAAAATAATTATGTTTACCCGAGTTTTTAAAAGGCAATGGAATGTTGAATGTAATTAACAGAGAAGTGACCTTAGAAAAGCCTACCAATTAGGTGCTATTGAAAAGTGAATTAAAGGTGTTGATGTATGCCTTTTTGCTAATAGTTTAGCTGACTGCACTTTGTATTTTACCTACCTTGGAATCCAACGTAATTGTCTATCGTAACCGACCGTGAAGTCGGATTTAGGGCCGGTTGCACCAAAGCGTCCGTTAACGTCGACGCCATCGTTAAAAAAATCTTGTATGAACATTTTGACAGTTTTCTATGGGATGACAGCTCCGTCGCCATATTTAACGTTGATGAGTTCGTTAGTTATGCGTGGTGCAACCCACCCTTATTAATATTATTCATAAGTATATGTAAGAGTTTCAGAAATCGATGTATTATTATTTATTGACAAAATACTAAAACAAGACGTCCTTACATTCTTATATCTCCCAGAAAACTATAATGTCATGAAATCGGAAATATATACAATTACATGTACAGACGCCATCAAATACATTGGAGCGGCCAACGTACTCAAAAATATCTGAACATGTACTTTATCGCCTTGACAGTGGAGGCGTTGTTCAGATATTTGTAACCACCTAGGCCGGTATATCTGATGACGACTGTACCTTCAACACATGGCATAGCTATCACAGTTACAAGTTACAGCATTTATCCAAAATCTAATCATATCAAATATACAAGTGGGTATTACGCATATTACGTAGTGTAATAGAAAACATATTTCTATGGTATGTTATTTTATTAGTGATTGTAGTGTTAGTAATAATAACCGAATATTTACAGTTAGAACGTAATAAATAAATTTATTGAAAGTTATTGTAGTACTTATTTCTCCATAGAAACTGTTGGATACTAAGGTTGAATATAATAAGCGTGTGTTGCGGCCGGGAAGGTCTGACCGGTCTGACAGATATATTTTTTTAAAGTGAACTTAAAGGGTATTGGTTAATTCCCGCACGTCTCCTTTCTTGTCCGCCTCAGTAGAAAGGCAGGCTTTTGTTTGATTCCCGAACGTCTCCTTTCTTGTCCCCCTCAGGGGAAAGGCAGGCCATTGGTTGATTCCCGCAGTTCTCCTCTCTTCTCCGCCTCAATGCAAAGGCAGCCAAAGGCTACTATTCCATGGGCACTTGTATAAATGTAATATATGTATATATATTATAAGAGAATCGAAAATACCAATTTAAATAGACAAAACATATATTATAATCATAACTGCTCAAGATTGAGTAGGAATAATCTAAAATTTCTTCTCGGTATCCTAGTTACAACACTTTGTGGAAACTTCCCTTTGCATCGTTGAACACTAATAGTACAGTACGCGAACAGTTTTGAGCTTCGATAACTCACAAGTGCGATTTTCTTTTTCAGTTAGGGAATACGATATGATTACTTATAGTAAAAAATATTTTCTAACAGTTTTTGACGTCGTGCTAGGTATTGTATAGATATTTATTATTTATTTATTTATTTAATCTTTATTGCACAATACAAGATGGTACAAATGGCGTACTTAATGCTATAAGGCATTCTCTACCAGTCAACCTGTCTATTAAATATGACAGAATTAATAAGAGAAACAAAAAACGAACAATAGATACATATTAAGCTATATTCATAAACTTACACAAATACATTTGTTAATAACAACAAGAAAATATTATACAAGATATATTTTCCTTTACCATACTATTGCATTCAACTATTTCAACATCATCTGTCATTTTATAACAGTTTGGTCAATAGATTATGTGAGCATAACCGAAAACAATTTGTCAAAATATAAGTGACCTTGAATTCTAAACGAATCACAAATGGCTTAGACGACATATGCTCTTGACAAAACCGTTATAAAATGTGAAGTTAAATATGTTGCAATAGTAGAAAGCGATAGGCTGGGCTGGTGGAAAAAAATAAAACTTACATAATTATACTATAATTTGTTCTATGTGTAGCAAAAAAATACATGTATTACCTAGCGCAATGCTAACAATTGTTAGAAAATATTTTTTATTATTAGTACTTAACGTATTCTAAGTGGTCAGAAAATAAAATAGGACTTGTGATTTATATCATTAGGGTTCCGTAGCCAAATGGCAAAAAACGGAACCCTTATGGATTCGTCATGTCTGTCCGTCCGTATGTCACAGGCATTTTACTCTGAAACTATACGACGTATCTGAATAAAATTTACACATAAGGTGTATTTTGTATGCAGCTACTTAGTTATGTAGTTAAATTTGAAAAAAAAAAAAAATTTTTAGGGGGGCGCTCCATACAGGTAACTAAATAAAAAAAAAATTAACCAAATATCAACATGTGACACATCAATCGATAGGTCTTTCAAAATAACATTGAGGTTTCTTTGACTATTTTGTGATTAAGTGAATATTTTCTGAAATAATCGCTTCGAAAGTCAGAAAAGTTGTGTAGCCCCCCCCCCCCCCCGTAACTTTTGAACCAAAAGTTAAAAAAATATGAAAAATTTGAAGAGATGCGCCTTATCATATACTTTCAACGAAAATTGTTTTGAACATTATCGGTTCAGCCATTTTTGAGTTATCTTCAAAAAACTTCTTCCATAGGCATCAGATACGACCTTTTGGTATTAGTTTGGTTCTTATTCCATTGAAGGTACGGAACCCTCCTATGCGTGGTCCGACACGCACTTGGCCGGTTTTTATAGGTTAAAAAGGCGTTCCTGTACTCCATTGTCCATTATAAATGAGAATACTGCATCTCAGTAACAGGAACATTAAAATAAAACGTCAGTAATATAAAAACACTTGTTTTATTTATTATATTAAATTAATTAGTTCACTCCATAACCAATGAATAAAACTTAGGCAGGGTAATAAAGTAATTGTATGTAGGTACTTTAAATATATCATTACACGTATTTGAAATAAATAACCGTAACTCGAAGTGTGATATGCCGCATCCGCGTCTTATTGCAGAATTAAGTAAACCTCTTGTACTCTTGGTATTGCTCGTCAAATTTCAAACAAATAGTTTGATGATTGTACATTGTTTAAAAATTTGAACTTTACCATTAAGTCTAGCATCTTAAATAATTGTATCTCTTATAAATTATAGTTATAAACATCAATAGAAGTACATAGTACATGGTTTCTGCAATCGGTGGAAGCCAATGATGGTCCATAGATTAGTAAAGGCGCCACTAAGGCTCGAATTGAACCGTCTTTTAAATTCAAACGTCGAGCACTGCTATAAAGGTCTGTGTGCCAAATGGCAGGCGGATAAAGTCAAAGCTATCATAATTATGCAGCAGAAATGTAAGCAATTAATTGTCAAGATGACCATGACTTCCGCGCTGTTTGTCATTTTTAGGATTAGTTATTTGACAAAGGATTCAGGTTGTGCGAATTAGATCTGAAGGAGTTATGCGTCTACAGGGCCGTAACCAGAGTTGAAGTTAACCTAGGGCAGTGGTAATTAAAGGTATTATACATAGCCCATAATAAGGTAGGGCATTGGTATTCTAAGGCAGGGTATTGCCCCATAACGGCCTCCCCCAGCTACGGCCCTATGCCACAGCGTTGCGTGGATTTCACATTCCCCACGCACATACATTACATTACATAGCTAGTTCTCTCTGGCGCATGTTTAAAAAATATATATTAATTCATTTTTACATTTATAACTACAAGAATTGGCGTTTCGTTATCGCTTACTTGAAAAATAATCGGGCTATTTGTCGCGCTTGTATCTATTATGAAATCTAAAGACCTTCATTGTCATATATAATTATAACAATAATATTTTATTCATTATAGGTACATACCATGTACTTACTCGTACAGTTCAACATCGAATAATGATACATACAATGATGCACTACCGCGTTTGTACATCACTGAGCACGAGTATATGGAAGAGGTGTGTAACTTTTTTCAAGACGCCCGGCGGCCCGTTACATTGTGTCGTTTCCATGAGGAGTTTATGACGGCTTTCAGTCATATTGCTTTTCCATCGGCGGTGCGAGGTAAAGTGTAAATGTTGGTTTCACATGAAACCGTCGCAGTCCACCAATTAGAGTTAAAGGAGTTTGAATCTTCTACCCAGTAGTTACAGTCCATTTTACATGTCATAGTGGCACCAGCGCAATTCCGTCGCAGAGGCCTGCTACCATTGCTGCAGCCATTCAATATGAAGTCGGACGACTGTATTCTGTATACAATATACATATAAGGTCCAAATTCCATTAACTCCAGCAAGATGCATAAGCGGCTATAGTCGTATGATTTGAATCGTACATAAGCGAAACACAATATAACAAAAAATGCCTTCTAACCGACACCCGGTATTAGCAAACAAAATCGTTAAGGGAACATTTTCACATTTTACCTGCCTGTGTTGATATTAAGCTGTTAACAGTACACTTAATTGTACACTAACAGTAAATCCAGCAAAAGGCCCACTTGTGCAATTTTATGTTAAAAAGGCTAGCCATACAGATCTAACTGGCGAATCTGCGTAGCATGATGGTTAATTTTCCCCATTTGCCGATAAAATAGTCTACATGATTCACACGTTTAATTACCTAATGATTGCGTGATCTAACTTCACAAAACGTTGAGAAATTGTATGTTTTTATAATTACGTGTTGTGTAAAGTAAAAAATTGCAAGTGTGCAACCAACGGACAACTGTACACCCCCAGAAAATTACAAGTGTGCAACCAACGGACAACTCTACACCCCCAGAAAATTGCAAGTGTGCAACCAACGGACAACTCTACACCCCCAGAAAATTGCAAGTGTGCAACCAACGGACAACTCTACACCCCCAGAAAATTACAAGTGTGCAACCAACGGACAACTCTACACCCCCAGAAAATTGCAAGTGTGCAACCAACGGACAACTCTACACCCCCAGAAAATTGCAAGTGTGCAACCAACGGACAACTCTACACCCCCAGAAAATTACAAGTGTGCAACCAACGGACAACTCTACACCCCCAGAAAATTACAACGCAAGTTTCAATATGTGTTTGCATTTAGTACGAAATCGGAGTGATCAAATTGTAAATAGTCTCGGTTAGTCCACTTTGCATCGCTGGACGCTGATTTGACCAAAGCGTTGAACATAAATGACGTGCCTCAACCATAGAGCTTTGTATTTTTTCTACTCATTGTATACAAGGGAGATATGGTACCAGGCGCTCGATTGTGTGCCATCAAATATAGGTTCCGGGACCTATATTGAATTAGTCGTGTGGCAGAGCCTCTCAGTGAAACTTTGTGGAATGCGCAAAATATGGATATCTCCCTTGCATACCCGTGTTAACTATATAGGTTTATCTCTTTTGCCCATGATGCACATACAATATAGGGGTGTGTAGCATTTTATAAGTGTGTAGGTGCTGGACCACATTTCAATTTTGTTTACTATGAACGTCACTCATCTTTCTTTTCGTTTATGTCTATGGTTCTACTGGCATAAATGGTCGAGTTTGGGTCGTCTGCCACCATAAGTATCACTTTTCGACCGACTTCAAGATTTCGAAGGAGGTTTATCAATTCGTCGGGATCTTCGTTTTTGCATTTTTTTTTAACTAGTATGTTAGAGCAATAGTGACTTGCAACTGTCCTATCCGTACTAGTATCAAGATCGATAAAAAATTAAGTCAGAAATAGTTTTCAATTACTCTATGCCCTTTTAAACCATAACGAGTGTGTTAGGTGCTTAGTAGGTAACCATTACTATTAGACCTTGTTACACAATAATTTTATAAACTCATATTTAAAATAGATAGCAGCGTAAAGGTTACAAAATAAAATATTCTGTCGTTCCGTGTTACCCTAATGTATACCTAGTTGTTTTGACTTTTATCTTAGTGAGCAATCCTCGGTAATCGATATTATACTTCCTATATTTTATATAAACATACATTATGAGTACTAAGCTAGCTGCTTGTAGTATATAATTGTAATATAATAATAAGTAATTGTACTTTTTACAGCTTTACGTCACAAGAGAAATCAGTAACATTTTACTAAGGTGTTATTTACATTCCCGATGGCGGTTAAAAGGTTAAAGCCTTTATTGTTCTAAAAATATTCCCGGGCTAAATACAACTTAGTGAAAAAGCATACGTTTGTTAGTAAAATTTTCGACATGGTCCTTACGTTATTGCTTTTAGTCATATTAGGTACAATTGCGTTACGAAATAGGTACAACATAGTTACGTTAGTACGTCGAGGTGTGCAATTAATAGTAGTTTATGTAACTGTTACGTAATAAGGGTCCTTAAAACATGAGTGTGGTTGTGTGGTGACTCACCTGCTCCTCGTTTCATAATAAGATCACACGAGTGTTTTAAGGCCTAATTCCTTCAGTTGCATACACTGCTTTATCTACACTCATATTATTTATCCAAAATGCCGTATTCGGAAACCATAGAATGGCCGCCATTGCCAACTCGATTGTGCCGGCGGTCGGGGAGGCGCGTGTTGGGCTGTCGGCGAATGCGCGGGAGGGTGCAGGTGTACATTATGTTATCAAAACTCATAGCACATCAATAATTGAGCATGAAAAGTTAAAATTACGTTACTGCCACAGATAAAAAGCTTATCATAGTAAAATCGGTCGTGGTAATGCTAGCCATTGCCTACCGTTTTCGAACACGTTTTAGAGAACTTACAATATGAGTGTAGATAAAAATAATTGTATAATTACGTTGATATAACACTACAAGAGGTAGACCTAGGTTAATAAAGCCTACAACCTAAACCAATGGGTAAAATATAATGACAACGATTTAATTTAGTATTTGATTTGGAGGTGATTTGATCAAGATAATTATTGCGGGAATAAATTCAAAACCTAAAATTTACTCTAACATTAATGATCGTAATACAATAAAAAATCATGCATACATCGCTTATAAGCTTAGGGTCTACATTTTTTTATAGCATTTTGTTTTTTATACGACGTTCGACAACTAAGTTCTAATTACTCATTTTGTGGTGAATAAATTGCAGGTAACAAGTACACGCAATATGGTTCAGTACGATGTCATTTAGTTCAACACTTAAGTCCAGTAAATAACCTGACTTCTTTATATTTAAACCTCACAAGTGTTGTAATTAACAATTTAGAAGGCATCTAAATATAGTGTTAACTTACATTTTCCAGAATAGGACTATTGGTTGCATGGGCGGTGTGGTCGATGAGGAAGCATTTCTGTTCACTGTATCAGTCCGACGTTGCTGACATTGTTCCGATTACCGTTATACATATTTCCACAGCAAAAACAAAACGGCCGCTGAACTATCAGTAATCTGTTAGTTCATCGTCATTTTCATTTTCTGAGCTTACTCGAGATATATCTACCTACACGTATCCTTAGATTAACTAAAAACTAAAACAAAATCTCAAGTGAACAAATATTTATACAGAAGTTAAATTTAAAACAAACCACTCTTATTACTAAACCGAAATCAGAAAAGGATTGTGATAGCTGTAGCTGATAGGTAGATCTGTCAAGTTTAATCCTAATCTCATCGCGGCTACATAATATATTCTGTAGCAAAATACGCTTTTTTGAGGTATTTTCATAAGCGTTTCCAACCCATGAGTAAAAATTCGCTCTCCGCTTATATCTTAAAACAAAAATAGACAAAGAGGCGTGTCATAGTCACTCTTTTAAACTTTTTACGAAAACATAAATAAAATATTTCAACGTGTACATTAACTAATATCATTAAGTTTTATTTCCTTCTAGAAACGCATATGGAATAGGTATTTATTAAACAAGGGGGACAAAGTCTATGTTTAACCTCTCGTGCTTTCATTGAGACCTGAGGCAGCGAAAGATTCCAAAAGTGAGCGGTTCATAAAATGGAATCTTGAGCGTTCGAGGACCTCAAGTCAAGAGAGGTTGAACAAACTGCTGCCGAGTACCTATAATGCAAAAATTTTCACCACACCACCAAAGGAAAAATACAAGCTATAAAATAAAAAAAATCAAAGCCAACTGAATGCTTTCAAAATTATACAATTCAAAATCATCTATTTAAAGTCCATCCTGCCAGATAAGGTAAAAAAAAACTGGGAAAGTAGTTTATTTTTTTTTGTCACATGTAGATAAAATGCGTTTTCCCCCACCGCTTTCCAGGGATAAAGAGCGCGTTTCCGAGGTGGAGTGGTGAAACCCCTTTATTTCATTAATTTTCCAAGTAAAAGAAAAAAAATTAAGCGAAGGAACTAGTCCAGCAGTTATGTCAAGAGTTGACAGCTTAACCTTTTGTTGTGTTGAGTGAATATGAACTTTAAGAATTGCAAAAAAAATTGCTGCGCCTCCATATTGGAACCTCAACTATAAATTAACTGTATCATCGTTAATATTTTTTCAGAAAATCTGGTTTGACAGCTAACTTTCAGAAAATTTATTGCTCTTTAACTTTGTCATACAGTGTGTACACAAAATGTGCTAACAGGCGAAAAGCTGAAAAAAGTTGGATAATTTTGAAGTTATTGCCCCCCCCCCTCTCCAAGTTAGCACAAGGTCCTCGAGGTCAAAAACTAATGAGTCTTCGTAGTATACCTCCAAACTACCCGTTAAAGTTCTATTGAGTTCGGATTACTTTCGAGCTACCCTTACCTTCAGTCGACATAACTGCTGGATTAAACCCAGTAATTTTGTGTTAATGACACCTTTGACTCACAATCCCACCAGTGGAACAACGTAATAATTCATAGCGTCTCACATAAAACATAGAAAGCACACACGAAACTTTATTTCTTAAGTTTTTATGTCACTCATTTATTTTATGAAACAGGCCGCCCTTTTCAGAGTTAAAAGTATGTTCACCGCAACGGCATCAATATAAAAATAAAACAAAAAATAAATTATCTCAATGTCTACAAAATGTACAAGTTATACATACGTACGAAATCTACGTGCTTACAAAATCTTACGCGTATAATAGATCGCACAAAGAGGGCTGCCTCTGTGGTCGCGTTTACATCTACCATACCGTATGTACCTTAGCAATCCAGAGTTGGTCAAATATCAACCAGCAACCACTTTCGGATTTTTTCTTTACAAAATTACGTAATATTATTTTATTACTTTGTTCCTTTAATGTGATGAAATGATTTAAGTGAAGTAATTCAAAATCTGCAACACCCACCTATACTTACAGTACTACATCACCTAGTGATTCTCGGCACATATATCATTTTTAATTTATATTCTTGAGCACAATATTAGCACTATGAGATACCAGTTACTTATTTATTTTAATTGTAAGTTCGAAAAATGTATTGAGTAATTTTAAAGGATGATTCAGCTACACATGTTTATTTATGTAATGAAATGATTTTGTACTAAGCAGAAACGTCTGCAAGCGAAATTGCAATTTTATAATTGAAATAAAAATGGAGAAATTCACCGCGTCGAGCAAGATTCGAACTTGCGACCTTTCGGAACACCGATCCGATCGCTCTGATCTGACCAACTGAGCTATCGGCGCTTACTCTACCTCGGTCAATCTTTCCATAATTTCCTTCATTGCTTACGTGTTCCGAAAGGTCGCAAGTTCTAATTTGGTCGACGCGGTGATTTTTTCCATCTTTCTTTCAATTGTAAAATTTAAAGTATGTAAGAACTAAAATAACGGCTTTTTGTGATATTCGATGTAATTCTATTAAATGCACACGGTACGGCAGATACCCTCGCGGCCCGATACAAATTCCAAATGCCTTACAAGATTATTTTTTGGAATAAGTACCTATTAAACATATGTGCTTCTCTAAATTAATTTTGATCTCTCACTCGCCTAACTCTATCTGGGCCTTAAATTACGAAATAAATCTTTTTAGACTATTACATGTAAACTGTCCAAAATTAAAAGTTTAGTGTCTACGTTTTCAGAATGATCGAGAATATTGTGCCTGTACTTTTTTTAAACACATTGTTTTACTATGTCCAGTCTGAAGCATAGAGAAATAAGTAAGCATAATGTATACATATTTTTTCTGAGTCTGAAGTAACCAGACGTCATCATAATAAACATGAACGATTATCCTCCATTTAGAAATCATTAGACTTTTAACATTGGAAGTTACACGCAGTAAAATATAATATAGGCTAATTACAACTGATAGAAGCTTACCAGGACAATTTGTCGTTCAACAATTTAAAATGCACCGCACACGAGCAGGAGCGTCATTCACTAACATTGTTATGTCTTTGACGAATAGTTTCGCAATCCATATCATAATATACTTATTTCAATAATTCCAAAATATAAAGCCTGACCAGAAATATACGATCATGCGCTATGTTGCGGAATTTCATATGAACTAATTTCTTACACTGGCAGTAATTTTAATGACAGGATGATATGCATGTGTGAGTGCATGTGATAGGCTGTCACTGTTGTCAGTGTAATTGTAGCGGTTTACTTGAATAATAATAAAGTGTAGAATATTAAATAATAAACGACAAAAAAATCCCAAAATCACCCATAGTCAAGAGCGAAACATTGTAAATAATAAATAAACTGCTGTAAATAACACGCTCGGGAAATAAAACTATTTCACTGTGAAACATTTTCAAATTAACATCAGAGCTGACAGGTAAACAAATCAAGATGTCACCATACCATAGAGAATAATACCTTCTATGACTATACTCAATTGTTGACATATAAATGAGAATAATAGCGCCCTCTTGACAATGATCATGTGTTTCAGGTCAGGCTCTACTTAATTCTGACGGCGCTTGAATAGTCAACTTTACAAGGCCTTATTTATTTATGCTTTATAATTAATATTGCTTTCAGTTTTGCATTGTCATCGCTTCAAAAGGGTAATAAATAAGGAAACGTAACGTTAGGTTAATAAATAAAATAAATAAGGAAAAAATCCCAGTGCTCAAATATGACTCATTGCTGACACCTTCAAATTGAATACGATGATAATGACACGCAGGGTGCCAGTTGCTGGCACTAGGACGCCATTGCCACTGGAATGTTTACCTTACCATCTAAAGTTGAGCAATCTTTGAGATAAAGTAATAAATATTTTGCCCTCTATTGCAACCATCATTGCATCTAATTCCACAACACAACAGTGAAAAAAAAATGAGTATGCAATTATTAGTATCACACGAATAAATTAATATGACTATTTTATATACTTCGACACTAGGTGCATGTGAAAAATAAGTTTACATTTTCATACAAATTGTATAGGAAAAGCTTTTCTCGAATTGTAGCTTTTCTATCCAGAATTTTTTTTTGTTCCTATACAAGCGTTTGATCGATTGGCATCAAAAATCAATATCTGCTTTACAAGCAATAGCACCACACCAAAAATACCACTAGGCGGTCTTTTCTCTATATTAAAAATATAAAAAGATTTATATCAAAGTCACAATTGGAAGACTAAGTAAAATGGTGAATGATTTGAGGGACCTAACGATGAAACAAAGTATTAATATTTTGGAATACGACTGTAGATAAAAAAAGTTTTACCATCAATCTTTGCCTTTCATCCCCTCTTCAAACTAATACCCAATGGTACCTACAATCACCATCGTTTTTAAAATCCCGTCCCAGCTGCATACCTTACCATATGGACTAAGAGCTGGCCACGTCAGATATGACACAATAATGAGAGCGACGAATCCCGTCTAGTAAGATTGCAATACTATCCTTATTGCTAGATCCGGGCATCTGGCAGCTTTTAATGGGTGGAGGTCGAGTGACAGACTAGACTTATTTATAGAGGACGGGGCCTATATGTTAACATTAGAACAAAAAACACTGCGTTATATTTCGAATACAGAAACAGTAGGCGATGATTTCAATTCAGCAGTTAAAGTTGGTCTTTGCTATGGCTTTGTATTAACGTCATATACCTATTGCCTTTAAATTTATTTTTAAATATATTTGGTATTGGACATTCATTGGTGTACAGGCTTTCAATTATTTAATCACAGTACTAGTGGAAACATATCTTGTTTATAAAGTTATAACAACTTTTTATGTGGTCAATGAATTATCTTACTTGCGATGAGCATTTTATTTGACTATTTTTGTACACTTCATTTTTGTACAGTTTCCTAGCAATTAATACTAATATGTACAATGTAATTTATGGATAACTGTTATTGGCTATCTGTTATGTAACCATTTATATGTAATACTCTTATTTAAGGCTGTTGTTGTCCTGAATATCAATAAATCAACAAATAAAAAATATAAAAAAATATGAATTACATTATACGTCGTTTTGGACTACTTTCCCCGATCAGAAAGTTCTCGCAATAATATAATCCAATTGTTAGTATTTTTCAAGTGGTTTGCATTATTTGTCCTCCACCACTTTACAGCTGCCAGATGTCCGGATCTAGAAATAAGCGAGAGAGGTTTCATCGCTCTCATTATTGTGTCATATCTGACGTGGCTTGCTCTCCGTCTAATATATCTACACGAAGCGAACATAATTCAAGTCCAAAAATATGACCTCACTCATTCACCGGGTTCGTGTATTGATGTGTTTAAAAAAAATACAGTGATATAATATATTAACTTGTATTTGATAATCCTCTGATGTAAAACAGCCATTTCATTCAGCCCAAAAAATGGCCTCACAATACTGCCGCAAGAACGACTCGTGCAGCAGTTTCTCTGGTAGTCTTATTACGGTATTAGACTGGCCGGTTAGAAATTTTCACGAGCCATATTTTCAGTAAATCTTGTTCGAGTCTGTACCTCCTTTATATTGTGGCTTTTTGGTGTGAAGTTAATCTTTGGACTTGAATTAGTTATATAATGTCTCTCGACTTACTAAACTGTTAATTGATTTTCCTGATGTGCCTTTGTTTTCCTACGATAGTAAATATTAATACTGTAGCCCCTAATCCTGACAGTAAACAGACTAGACATTTGGTACAAGTCTTTCTTTAATTATTATACTTTCCCTGCTACTTCGCCAACTTTTTACTACTACACACGGTGGCCTCAGTACATTTACTAAGCACCCATCCCATTCCGTTTTAGCCGCTTTGCCTTTAAGATAATATATATATTTTATCCTTTGCCTAAGACGTCCGATCTTGAAAGACCACTTTGAGACATCAATCTCAGCCATTTATCACACTAAATTCTTTACGTATTTAAACGAAACCGCAAATTAATAAATATAATTATTTGCCAAGTACACTACTAGCTGCCTAACAAAAATGTTTACTATTTAGATTTTACATACTTAAGAATCATTCATTACACATTTTTAGTGCAAGTCTCGGAAGACTTTGTTTCGATGACAATGCAATATCTACCAGGTTAAATGGCAAATGCTATGGTAGGTGTTCGACGGTGAAAACGCTCCTGCATCGAGTACAGTACAAGACTACGAGTGACAGGAGTGCCGACAGCGGACCACCGATGGTTGCACTCGGATACGGTCAGTCTTTCATGACCAATGTTAAGACAGATGCATTCATACACAATGAGGATAAAAATCTACAGATTATAAATAAGGTTTTCTTCTTTTTTTATGAACTATTTATTTGAGACTGTACCATAGCCTGGATATGGATCTATAATACAAACCATAACCAACATGTGTTTTTTGCGACTGCGGCGCCATCTGTGGCGAGTTTTGCGCGTTTGTCCTCATTACGGAAGCATTTTCTGTCTTAACCTTGTCAACGATATACCATTCAAATATAGTGTAAGTTTTGTTTTAATAGTACCAAAATATGATCTGCGCATATGATAAAAAAATGGAAAAGATCAAAATCGCATACTTCTCTCATGCTCCATAAAATTTTAAGTTTAATTTTATACATAGTTTATATAATGTTACCAAATCGTGATACTCCCATCACCCTGACATAACGCAGCCATAAATTTGGTATAAAATTCTATTTGAAATGAAACTTAATACGAATGGTAATTTTCGCTTAGTCGTGGGACATTGTATTCTGAGGAGGATCATTCGCTTAGCGGATAACAGACTTCAAAACATCATCAGATGTTTTATCTTACGACAAAGGGTTTACTACTTGAAAAAAATACCTTAGATACTGAACACGCCCAGCTTTTACGCAAAAACAGGAAATGCGTTCAAAACCATACGAGTACTAGCTACCCAGTTTCGTTTGATAAAACACCTATACAATTACCTATTTAATAAATATACCTTCGGGAAAGAACTATTGTGACCCTAACACACGAGACTTAATGGTAGATCAATTAACTTAATTCTTACCACCATGGGTAAAGTTTTATGCTCTGTTGTTGTAATAATCCTTAATCAGTTGAAAGCAAAAATTACCAGTCGTGATAACAAACATGGATACAGTACGGACACATAACGCGCCTAATCGATGTAGAGTTCATTGTACAAGTTACCTTATTGCTACAACTATAAGTTGCAAATTTCTTAATCATTAAATCACACTCGTGACTCGACGCGTTACATGAATTCGCACGAAATAGATACACTGGGAAACAACACGTTATCTGCGAAGTCAAATATCACAGGAAAATAAAAAAAGCTTTACACAAAGATTACGATCAAAATTTATAAAACAGAATAGCCTTAACAAATAAAAAACTACGTTCTTGGTAACAAAATAATATCACTACATGAAGTCCGTATAACGTATTTATTAAATGCTCCATTCTGATATTATTATTTTTAATAATATAAATCTAAGAGGTAGGGTTCAGGACAATTCGGCAGAGCCGAACTGGGGCTTGCGGCCTACGATACATATTACCGTTGGTATGGATTCAATGTAAATAAGACATTAAACATGTATTTATCTCAATGACGCACATTAGCCATCTAACACATGTTATTGTATGATTCCAATACTACACTAGCCAATACTAGATCGAACCGCAACATGTATCGTAAGACGCTAGCGTGAGACAGACGCACGCAAAGACAGACATCAGGTACATATAAATACCTTCATACATATTTAGAACGGAAACATCTATAGCTAAATCGTCTCGTCATACGACCCAACGATCCTTCTTTTTTACCGACAATGATCGATTGTTTTGGATTTTCGTGCATCATTAAAAAAAAGTATATGATGTTTATTTGTCGGTTAAAAAGAATAATGACAGAGTTATCGGTAGTCAACGATAGTACAAATGATACTGCGTGCGCCCGGTCATTACTCATTATCATAACAAAATCGTCAATTGATTGAACATTTTCTTGCAATGAAGTTCTGGTACTAAACTAGTTAAATGTTTCCTGCTAGATGAAAATGTGTAAACGTAAATCTTCGCAAAGCTAGAAGAAATCTCGAAATGACCAATATAAATTAAAATAGCAGTCTAATGAGACATATGTTAAAGGAAAATATACATTCGATGTTCTTTTCCATCATGCATTATGGATACATTCTGTTTTTTAGATAACTGTAAGTTTTTAACATACGAGTGAATATATCCGATGTAGTACAAAAAGTATAAAGTTTGTACCAAGAACTCCAATGCACGATATTTTTTAACCAGAACCCCAACGCGATACGCCAAGCGTTCCGTTTCCTTACTACTACAATGACTCGTTCTACTATTTAGTCGCACATATTAAAAAAGCACCACGAACACATTTTGCTAAGTTCATGACACTTTTTTAAATTCGCACAGCGCTGCTAACATTCTACTATCTTCATACAAACTGGCGTTTTATTATAACCACCGCGTAATTATTATAGAAGAGCGAGCGAAGATGTTTCATTCTTGAACTTACGTTTGAGTAACATTTCTTACGACTAACATTTCTCATGTCACACTGGACATTCAAAACGGGTCACCTTGAATGGAAACTCATATACAAAATGACCCATTCTTGTCCTTGAGTAGAGTTGTCATACGTACAGATATTTTTGATCCATGCTCGCCAGATACCGTGAATCTGTTGTCTTTTGCGATTGCCGCTACGCCTTCTATATTATGTAACTTACGTACGCCATTATCAGCAAAAATTACATTGTCGGTTGTCTATCAAATGCACCTATGGCCACACCCGACAAATACATTAAACAGCGTCATCTATCGAGTTAAACCCAGAACTATCGCTGTTTTATATCACCTTTGCCGAAAACCTTAACAAATTGGTCGAGTTTTTTTGATGATAAGTAGTTTACACGCACCGTCCCTGTTTTATCGGAGGGAAAAATAGTAGGTAATCACTGTTAACAACCGACCGTGCAATAGTGTGAAATATTGTCACAGACCTGACGGACGGCCGTCCAATCGGCGTCCGTTCGGTCTACATCTTGCCGAGGTCGCCCGCGCCGATGTTGGCGAGGGTCTTCTTGATGCGCAGCGCCGTTAGACGCGCAGCCGGGTTCTGGTACCAGCACTCCTTCATCACCTTGGAGATTGAGGATAGGACCTGCAATTAAAACATAAATGTATGTGTTTCTAGGGTTCCGTAGCCAAAATGGCAATAACGGAACCCTTATAGTTTCGTCATGTCCGTGTGTCACGGCCCTTTTACTCGAAAAATATAAGACGCGTAACTTACAAAAATTTAGACAAATGGTGTATTTTCTTTGCCGCTATTTAGTTATGTAGTTAAATTTATAGGGGGGACACTCCATACATATAACTAAATAAAAATAAACTACCAAATATTAACATGTTGCCCATCAATAATATAGGTCTTTGAAAATAACATCGAGGTTTCTTTGACATTATGCGATTAAGTAAATATTTTCAGAAATAATCGCTTCGGAAGTCAGAAAAAACTTTTGAACCGTAAGTCCAAAAAATATAAAAAAAAAATTGAGAAGATTATCGCCTACTTTGTACAAAAAAATATTTTCAACATTATCGGTTCACGCATTTTTGAGTTCTCTCCGAAAAACTTCTTCCATAGGCATTAGTATGGTTCTTATTCCATTGAAGGTACGGAACCCTCCATTATGCATTATCATATTATTTGTCATAATGGAAACATTAGGCTTTAGTTGGTACAGCACCATTTACTCTTGGATTACATCTTTTAACGTACGGGGTCGAACAGATACCAGGGGCTAACCGGGTCAGACTGCCACCGGTTGGGCACGCTGGGTTTGCTCCGCTCCAAGCACACGACGCGACGCGTAAGCGTCCGGCAATGCGCCGCACCAGCGGGTCATCTCTCACACGACCAGCCCGAACGAGTACGTCGGAACGTTTGTACGGGGTCGCCTAATACCAGGGTCTTACCGGGTCCGAGTGCCACCGGTTGGGCACACTGGGCCTGCGGCGCTCCAGGCACACAACACGCCGCATGTCCTCTAGCGCGGGGTCCGGCGGCACGCAGTCGTGGTACGGCGGTTGGTACTCGTCCGGCAACGCGCCGCACCGGCGGGCCATCTCCCACACGACCAGCCCGAACGAGTACACGTCGGAACGCTTGTACGGGTCGAACTGGCGCGTGTCCATTGTCTCGTCTAGCACCTGGAACGAAGTGAATGTAGCAAATCAAGGTTTTTGTATGTATAGTTATTTATCCTAGTAATAATGAAAGAATAGTAGATGATGAATGAACGTCAGTAGGGGAACCTGTTCTTCCATGGACAGATTTTTTGTTCTGGATTTTTAGAAAAAAAAGAAAAGCCTGCCTGCTCACCAAATGTGCAATATTCTATAGATTGACTACTAAGCTGCATTACTCCACAGTAAAAGAAACAATACCATTACTGGTTTCGACAGGTTAGGCTGTTAAATAAAAAAGGGAAATGCGTCCAAGGTACAACACCCCTCATGTACCACATTTACCCACATTCTTTAGGGAAGGTTGTTAGACGAATAAATAGTACATTACTGCAGAGACCAGTAAGTAAGCTTTCCTGGCTGAGTATTTAGTAGCCGTCCGAGTCGAAGACGAGGACGGCTACAATACGAAGCCAGGTAAGCTGATTACGGTCGAAGCATGTATAGTGCTTTTCTCAAACATGTAAGGAAATAAAATTACTTGTTTAGTGCTTCAGTTACTGGCTGAGTGATTTAATGTTGTATGAAAATCCTTTACGTACGTCGCGCTGAACCTGCCTTGGAATAGAGTCCCTACTGGTCTCTAATTACTAACGTAACAGGAACATTTCCGAGCATGTTTGAGAAAAACATATAATTTTGAATTGTAATTGAGAATGATAGTAATATTTTTTGAAGTTTAAAATTTACACCCTTCCCCCACCAACTATTCCACAAATATCGCTTCATAACAACACATCGTTAAAAAGTACATACCGAGAGCGGTAGAGTATCGAATGTCGCCATCACAGTCATTGGATGTCCGGACCAAATAGCGATTGACATTCGATCAGAGGAATTCTTTATACCCGTGGTGTTTACAAGATTTTACGACTTCCCTAGTTAGGATATAAAGATAAAAAGATTAGAATTGGTTCCAACTGTTTTTGATTTGAAACAAGTTTACCGAATTTCTGTATTTGACCCAAAATTTATTTTCTGTACGATTGTAGCGCCATCTGCGTTTTGCTTTGCGAATTTCATTAACAGCATTAAGAATTTCATCGCTGTTAATCATCAATATGAATAAAAGAATCCGCAACCGGGCCGGGATCTTGGCAAAACCAATCACATATTCAAAGTAGGTACACGCCCTACTCAATGTACAACAGCAATAGAAACAAACTTCGTCTCATACTCATAAAGTTAATCGAAGCCGATTGGGGTGATTGATTAGCCACTACATATTCTGTCATTATTTTCCTAACAACAATGTGCGTAATGGACGATACGCTACGTTGTCGAGATGATAAACACAACGATTACAAACGCAACTCAGATAAAACAACAAACATTACATTTCAGACTTTTGCTACCTATAAATAAGATTGGATTTCGTCTGCTTAGTGCTATTTGTTTTTACTAGGCTCACTTTATCTTAATTGTGATACGTAACTAATGAGACTAATAAATTATCGATCTTTTGTATATCTCGCAAAATACATGGGACAAGTGAAAGCAGTATCAATATGTTGTCAGTAACAGATGGATTGTTTTTTATATTGATTTGAAAGAGAGAATGATTCTTTAAAAATAAAATATTTTACTATAACGCAACAACAGTACTACTGATAAGTCTGATAAGTGATAACTGTCGTAGCTTCGCTTTACTAAATCGTCGATAGTAAAATAAAAGGAAGCTACAGTTACGCAAGGGTTTGTGCACTTCTGGACCAGTAGCCAAGATGACAATCGTTTGCAGAAAACGAAACGAAACTCTACACGCTCTCGCTCACTCTTCTATATTAGTGCGATAGAGAGACGGATAGCGTTTCGATTTGTTTTCTGCAAACGATTATCTTGGCTAAGCCCGTTGATAATCTAAAAATGATATTGTTATAAATATCTCCAGGTAGTGCTGGTTTTAGGTTTAAAGATACTTTATTTCTCATAAGAATATACATATTCACTTACATGAGAAATTTGACGTGCATACATTGCATACTTAGGTATATACTAATTTCGTCGGTGAGGACACAATAAGTCTACGAGGGCGGTTTGATAACTCGGTGACTTTAAGTAAAACAAAAATCATTTTAACATATAAACTTTTTAATTACGATTCTGAACTCCTTGGTAGCTGGCAGTTTTTTTTTTTAAAAAGGTGGGAAAATAAAAAAGTTATTGAGGCATATGTCATATACGGTCGGAAAATTGTTGGAAAATGGAGAAAAGCGAATTTCGTGTGTTAATTAAACATTACTTTTTACGTGGAAAAACTATTAAAGAGACTGAAAACTGTTTAAAAAAATATTATGGGGAATCTGCTCCTTCTCATGGAATGGTACATAAGTGGTTTACAGAATTTCGTTCTGGGCGTACCACTACCAATGACGCAGAACGCTCTGGTAGGCCAATTGAAGTCACCACTGATGATGTCGTGAATAAAGTTCACGATATTGTTTTGGATGACCGTCGAGTTAAGATTCGTGAGATAGCTGAGACTGTACACATTTCATCTGAACGAGTTTTTCATATCTTGCATAATATTTTGAATATGAAAAAGCTATCCGCAAGATGGGTGCCGCGTTTGCTGACAGCCGATCAAAAACGACTTCGTGAAACAACTTCCGAGCAATGCTTAGCCAAATTCAAGCGTAATCCCAATGAATTTTTACGTCGTTTTGTGACGGTAGATGAAACGTGGATCCACCATTATACGCCAGAGACGAAAAATCAGTCAAAACAGTGGACTTCTGCTAACGAACGGGCCCCAAAGAAAGCGAAAACCGTTAATTCGGCAGGAAAGGTAATGGCCACTGTTTTTTGGGACAGCCAAGGGGTTATTTATATAGATTATTTGGAGAAAGGTAAAACAATAAATGGCCCTTATTATGCTACATTGTTGGAAAAATTCAACGCAGAAGTAGTGAAAAAACGGCCACATCTGGCAAAGAAGAAAATCCTTTTTCACCACGACAATGCCCCTGCACACTCGTCGGCAGTCGCAACAGCCAAATTAGTAGAATTGCGTTATGAAATACTGCCCCACCCACCTTATTCTCCAGATTTGGCCCCATGTGATTTTTTTTTATTCCCAAACATGAAGAAATGGCTCGGTGGGAGAAGATTTTCATCAAATGAGGAAGTCATAGCTGAAACTGAAGCATATTTTTCAGGGTTTGATAAAAAATATTTTTGGAGGGGTTGAAAAAGCTGGAACATCGTTGGATGAAGTGTATGGAGTTGAAAGGAGATTATGTAGAGAAATAAAATTATAAAAGGTCAAAAAGATTTTTTTTTCTGCAAAAAGTCACTGACTTATCAAACCACCCTCGTATTAACTATGAACTAACTTAAACTAAATAAAAACAATTCTTTAGGATACCAAAAACATCTTTAGGACCCTAAGCACACCAAACTTTATTAATATAAATACTTATGTTAGCCTTGTATTTGAATCTTAAAAACATGATTCTTTTCTAGATAAAACCCGATGTTATTTGTAACTAATTTAAAGATGCATTGTCTTAATACAGAATATATGATTCAGCCTTCAGATGACCTGCGTAGTACCTACATAACTCTAATTAAATTTTGGCTCTGTAAAAATTATAGATTTAAATTTAAACTAGAAAATGTTGAAATCCCGTCGTCTGGAGGTTAAATTAAATATATAAAGTATTTTCAATATCACGTAGTATTTATTACAAGTCGGTTGAGTTGAAAAGGGGTTCCTTTTCAGGAATGTTGAGAACTGCCTAAGGTTTCTCCTAATAAGAGATAATTCTCCTAATGCTAACAAGATAAAAGATTAGTATGACGACATATGACGCTACACAGCTGTACTAACTTCATCATTCTTTTGCACGACAAAAAAAACAAAGTAATTCGTCAGTATGTGCAGGTGCTTTCATGTTACTTTGCGCGTCAAACCTTAAATGGAACTTACGGCCATAACAACACGGTCGAAATTACAACAAAAATGTTGCAGTACTTACTGCACTTTACTTTCAAACTACTGTTGACATTCACCCCGAAAGAGAATCACATGTTATCAGAGAGATATGAAACTAGGACTATTAGAACATGTGCAACCCATAGACTACTTCCCACAGACTCAAATATATGAAGCGTTTAGTGACACTTCGAGGCACTCCACATAGGATAGGTGCTTTTGTATTAGTAATATTACATTGCAAGCCGCACTACTTTAGTTGAGTCCTGCACCATTTTTATACGACAACAGTTCATATTCATCCCTAGAATCCATTTTTTGTCTATTATAATTATTTATTTTATTTATTAAATTTTATTACAATATTTTTCTTAGAATATGTGTTAAATTAGTGCTCCACAAAACTAAATTAAGTTTGACTGTGGAGTCAGGTATCAGTCTCATATTATGCATGTGTGTACACAAACAAAGAATAGGTAGGTAATAATTCTAAATAGTAAATATTATGTATGTAATCCCTAGTTTGAGATCAATGTGTGACTTCAATACTCTATAGGGCAATCCCCCTATAGGGTATCTAAGAGATATCTTTTTAATTGGTTTTAAAATTTATTACTTTTGGGTTCCTGTACAATGTCCCCGGGCAATGAGTTTAGCAAGTAAGGTATACGTTTCTTTTTTTAATTGTCAGGACTACAATTCGTACGCCACTGATAAAAGCGGTGACATTGCCATATTTATTTATATTTAAAAGGCCGCAGACGCAAACAAAATTCATCGAAAATAAGGCATGACAATTCCACGTGACCACTGTGACCATTCATGAGACACATGATTTCTACCACGAGTTCAAGGCTAGTATAACTTGTATTATCCATATTCGTAGCATTTATATTTTATTCCGTAGCCTTACTTCGGCTAATCTTAACGAAGCGCTCGGTCAGTCCTTTGTCCTTAGAACGATATACTCTCTTCAACAGAAACCGTCACATTGGATTGGACGCCATTTCCTGTGCCCCTTTTTGCGTCTCTCGGTATTATTTGATCTCAATGGGAGCGAGTGTTATTTTATGCCCCATCTAGTAACTGATCTGTGGTGCAATCGTGTGGGCGGCATCCGTATCTAATCAGACATCTCATTAACGTGATAAGCCGCTTGATAGGTAAACCGCGCGGGGGACATAATCATACGCGGTGTGCGGCGACGTTGGAACTAGATGTAAACAAACCTATTTGCTGTCATTATGCGATAATCAAGTCCTTTTGAAAGTATGTTTCAATACTTTCAATATATATATTCCTCCTCATCGATTTCGATTACGGCGACCCCAACAATTAAGGATTTATCCTTTTACGAGCTCTTATTACTTGCTTGCTTTAACAATATAATCGTATAATTTAAGCAAAATTATATTACCCCTTTGACCGCCAATGAAAGTCGTGCCCTCGGCGCCAGCACGTGGTATCACGTCCAAAATATAACCGGTTTGTCTTGCGCGCTAGCGCTGAGGATACGATTTTTCCGTGCGATGCTTGGCGGTCAAAGGGTTAAGATTTGTTCGGGATGGATGGTCTTACGGAACTTTCAATAGGTGGGGCACAAAAAGCGCTACTACCGTTTGTCCTTTAGTAATCAAAGGTCCTAAGTTCGATAGGTTCTTTATTCCCGCCAAAAATTGGCGAGTAACAACATTAACCCTTTATAAGGCAAAAGGGTGTCAGAAATTAGGCGAAATTGAACCCTATCACTTTGTGATAAAGTTCAAATAATGGTGGGAAATATATTTCCTCTACCTTATAAAGGTAATGGTTGCACATTCCTGGCAACGCTATAGTTATTCTTGCTTTGAGGGTTTTAATAAAGTTTATGCCTCAAATATATGTAGGTAATGTTTCAAGCAAGTGGTTTGGTAAGATGTTTTAATAGAAACATAAACTGATGCGTGAAGTATTTTTAGTTGTTGATAAAACATAGTCACTCATCATTGTTTGTGTATTTATTCCATATGCATCTAAAAACATTGTCTCAGACGCTGCTACTTCGCACAATTGTTTCCTCCGACGTTCGCGTTTGATAATGGTTTCTCCCTTAATTACATTACATACTGACCCAAATAACAAACGTGCAGTAACAGTAAAAGTAAAAGTAATGAGACTAATAAGATGTACTCATCCCTTTTTTAGTGGTGAGGGTAACGTGCAGTAACAGTAAAAGTAAAAGTAATGAGACTAATAAGATGTACTCATCCCTTTTTTAGTGGTGAGGGTACTAGCGTATAAAAATACAGTGATTATCTCTGTCTATGCTTGAACTGAAACAGACCCTGATCAAACTATAAATGGCTCACCTCCGGTGCCATGTATCGCTTGGTGCCGACGCGGTTCGTCGACGGCACGTCCACAGAGTCGCTGGACACGTTGTGCCGCACCGCCAACCCCAGGTCGCCGATCACGCACGTTAGATTGCTCTTAACTAGAATATTCTTCGATTTGAGATCTCGATGGGCGATTGCTGGCTTGCCTGTGTAAGAAAACAATAACAATGTGTTACCTAATTGATGATTTATGACCTTATCAATAATGGTTACCTTGTGCTGAAGGTTTCGAACATATTTCCCGAAATAATGGCTTGTAGTTCAAAGCAGGGTGAAAGGCATAAGGGAACGGCCACTCTCCAACTCGCTGGACCAATCTGATAACCAAAGCTACTCTACTAGCTGCTTTACGGACATCCGAGTGACCTGGAGACATTTCGATAACGATTCCTGTTGTGGAAAACCATATTGTGACCAAGATTGAACGACTCGGAAGAACTTGACTGAGTTTATTACCTTTAGTGCCGACGATGTCCATATGCAAGTGCGCTAGACCGGTGGCGACACTGAGCGCCATCTTCACGAGCGTGGTCGAGTCGATGGTGCGCGCCGTCAGGAAATCGAACAGCGAGCCGTTCTCGTGGTAGTCAGTGATCAGCCACAGCTGCGTCCAAGTGCCGTTATCTGAATAGCAAGTTGGAGTTAATCTATGAAATATTTTTGTTAAGAAGTATGGAATGCTCCGGTACTGATTTTGTTTGGCGAGTTACTGGATTCGTATAGAAAACGAGCCCCGACAGCACACCTTATTATGATGCCATTCATATCTCTTTTGTCAAAACTCAAATTTAGACATAGGCACTTTACCATTTGGCAAGAAAAATCTGACGATAAAAGCCACAATTGTTTATAACCATTATATCTGTTCTTACACACGCACTATCACACATTGCACATTATACACCACTTTGTATACCTACCTACAAGTATTAACGTAAATACATTTTGCGCCTTCGAGTACCTACCTTTTTATATAGTTTCAGTGGAAACTAATGTGGCCTGGGTTTCAGCAGAATTATCAGTGCTTTGCTCGAAAGAGTGAAGCGTAAAGCTGAGCTGTGAACCCTTTTGTTTTGCTGCAACGCACACAACCATTCGTACTACCTCATCTCATGTTTTGTTACATTTTATTTTTATTGTTTCAAATGATTCTTTGTGTTATTGTTGTATTTTGCTGTTGTGTGTTGCAGAATTCAAATAAATATTTTATCTATCTATCTACATAATTAAAAAACGCAACTGCAAAGGATTAAATCGCAATTTGTGTAACAATACAAACGCTGACACGAGATTTGTACCGAACTTTTTATAGACATTCGGCGCCAGCTCTTGTGAATTTACCCATAGTCAAACGATACCTTTGTTATCAGCAGCAATGAACCCGAGTATGTTCTCGTGGCGTAGCATGACCGTCTGGTATATCTCGGCCTCGCGGAACCACGAGCACTCCTCGCGCGACGAGAATATCTTCACGGCGACGTTCTCGCCCCGCCAGCGGCCGCGCCACACCTCCCCGAAGCGGCCCTTGCCGATGATGTCCACCAGTTGGATCTGACGGGCGATGGAACGTTGGACCAGTAGCGGGAGACCTGGGAAACCGTTTCTGTTTGTATTACCTCGGTACACTACATACAAATCGTCTGAATACTATAGAATACAATACATATGTGGGTAATAGACAGATTTAGGTTCTAATTTGTCTTTCCTTTTCATGATAGATAAGGATAATACAAGTCGACAAGAAGATATTTCGGAACTCACAAATTAGATAGTTGACTTAGCTGACCCAGAGCCAGCAGTCGTCAGCTCAATCATATCCCTGTATTAACAGCCGGCTATTAAGCCGTCCCAAATATCGGATGTCCAGGTTCACGCAACGATTCCTCGGCAGAGAACGGTGACCCTGACCTCAGACCTGACTCAACCTACTGAAAATGCTTAATTTTGTGGAGGCTCTCGGCCCACCAAAATATCAAGAACTGGCTACTAATTCACTCACCTGACCCAGAACCAGACGTCGTCAGCTCGATCATATCCCTAATAGTAGCCGTCCCAAGTATCGGATGTCTTGGTTCACACAATGAGTCCTCGGCAGGGAACAGTGGTCTGGACCCCAGGCCCCTCTTGAGCATCTTGCGGGACCTCTTGGCCCACCAGAAGCTGATGGCGGCGCATATCCCCAGCACCATGAGCCCAATAATCCAGGGCACAACTTGCCACGCCGCCGCGGTCGGCGTGGAGTCTTTTGGGAAAATATTGTGTTATTAGACGTTCATACATAATAAGTATGTCATGCAATTGCACAAGAGTTCATTAGATTTTTTATTTGTGTTACGCAGATACAAGATACCAAAAACCAGGTTTACCAGACCATAAGTACCTCTAAATATTTATAATTTGAATAGGTATAATAAATATATATATATATATATTTATATGAATCATATTATTCTTTTACATGATGACCGACATTTTTTGATTAAATTAGCCACGAATTATTAAACTGATGCTAATCGTGTTTTTTATTGTCTTTTGACAAGCTGGGTATACCTACCAAGATAATAGGACCCGGGCCAGGCGCAAATTTTGTCAGTTATCGCATCCTGGGCGATGCCTAATATTTTTAAGTTTTTCTACGTACGAGTCTTATTTACACATCGCTCTCACTTTAGAAAGTTTCGTCTGGGACGCTATTAGCCATAGAAATATGTTGCTAGCTCGCAGTCCATAAGCTTCCAATGCCGTACCATCTTGTAAACATTTATTTTGATAATAATTATTGAAAATACAATATCAAGCTGTGAGGATCAGTTAAGTAATATTAAGAACTAGGAGCCGCATGTAGATGAGTCAGAGGGGGAGTCATTGTTCTAAAGTTGTCGGAACGTGACTATAAGTGGCCCCGTCTCCGCTGCAATTACTAACAGTACTCTCGGACAAACATTTAATGTAGCACAACCCTCAGAAAGTAGATACTATACTTTTAAACGAACTACAGGGCCAATTAGTAATACCTACTACAAACTTGTTACGAGGTACGATAAAACATATAAAACATGTCGAGGTCTAATTATTGAGAGTTAAAGACTGTGTACGATAAAATCTGGACATGTATGATCTGGTATCTTTTTTTCGGTACCACATATTCAAGCATTTATTTTATTTTAATAATCTGGAATTGTAGTAATATATACTAAAAATAGAATCATATTACAATGGTATGGGCTTGTGTGAGTTTTTGCCAAATATATTCCATCATATCTTGAATTATTTGTCCAGCATTTTTTGATTATCTTCACTCACTTCCTGCTACAATGCCACAATTGTATTTATATTTTCACAAGCTGTTTTATGCTCACTAGAATGTTATCTTACAAAAAAAATGCGATTTGAAACTCTTTTCTACTTGAGGCAGTCAGGAAGACTTTCTACTCCAAGCACTAAAAGTAGTTTTTATATGGGAGGCATATTTTTGTAAAAAAGTCAAACTCACCAAAGCTAGAACACCTCAGAACTATTTAAGTACAATTAGAAAAATGTAAGCTATTATGAAAAGAGAATGTAATAAGGTATTATTTGGTTTATCTAGTTAAAAATAAAAAAACTATTTTTCACAGGAAAATTTGGTAAACACTGTCAGAACACCGTGGACAAAAAACTATAGGCACTGTGGAATATATAGTGATCAAAGTCACGTATAACGTAACGTTATAATATGTTTGTAATTTTATTATGTAGCTTGATGACCACAAATTATTTTTCACTTCTCATGCTCAAAAAGTGTGTCATATTATGCTTACCAAGGCGGACTAAAGTAGTACATTTAGCCTCTAGGGCTAGTATGTGTACATATTTATGATTTACAAAACATTTTAAATTGACCAATCGGAACACTTCACCATATTAAATCCACCAATCACAACACAACACACATATCGAAGTTAATCGGAACGCTAGATACTTTTTTGGTGCGTATACTGTGTAAATAATTAAAGTCCTTAAAAAAACATTGTATTTAATATCAACCAATGAGAATACAGCAAAGTTAAAATCGACCAATGAGGAAGCGCAATTTATTTCTCAAAACGTGAGGTGTTTTTTAGTTCCTACTTCACAATCATTAAAAAAGATTGTAATTTTTTGGAAGCGCTTTAAAGCGTGTTTAAACTGTTTAAACGGCTATTAGACATGGCAATTTGTAGAGCCCAATCGGTTGTGTCCAACTCCTGTCGGCCCCAACGCACGTTATTACACTTTCCCTACAAATCGCCCCTACCGACCATACCTCACCAACAAATCGTCCCTACCGACCCTAGCTCAACGTTTACAGAGATGCCTTCAAAACATCCAAAAAATGTATTTGGTGAAGCACGGTGATAGCACTGATAGCACTCATAACAGTACACATTAAATTAAATCTGAAACTGTTTTTTTTTATTATAGAGATTTAAATGACCGCTCGAGCTGCCTGAATCTAAATTCATCTGCCCAACCCTTCTATTATTTAAATACAAAACTAGATAAATATATTAATTACCAGCGAATCTACACAATTTAACTTTTATTTTAAATAAAAAACCAGACGGAATGTGTAGAAAATGGCTAACATTATAAATAAAAAAGGTAAAATAACTCTAACGGGTGTCGGGGCACTGCCGATCGCCCTAGATCGGGACTCCTACTCCCTAAGTACGATTACACTTACCAACCCGACAGGTTGGACCCTACAAATTGCAATGTCTAATAGCTACTTTAAAGAGCTCGTTATACCGTCGTCTGTGGCATTTATTCGCGGTGTTTATATTTTGTATCTATGTCAAAGAAGTTAAAAAAATTAAAAGACCGCAAGTTAAACCATAATTTAACCTTAGTTTAGTTATTGTGCGTAAATAATAAGTAGGTATTTTTATCTTATTTTCTCGCAATCGAAGTGAAAAATAGTATGCATTACTCTGGTCTAAAAGCAATATTACCACTCGAACAATTTTCCCTCACTTCGTTTGGGAAAATAACCACCTCGTGGTAATATGGCCTACTTTAGACCCTTGTCAAACAATCTACTATAAAAGAAGTCTTGCTTAAATATGTGATACCGAAAAAAAGATATACCACATCATGCATGTCCAGATTTTATCGTACACAGTCTTTAGTTCTTATTTAACTAAGATATGTGTAATGATGCTATGGGTTTACAAGTTTTTTTAATTTATTTATCATACTTTATCACAGGCATAATTTGTACGTCGGTTGTCTAACAGCAGCTAACTTAGGATTTAAAATTATACATTGGTAGGTTTTCAGCTAAAATAGATTAACGACGATACTACGCTATTAGTCAATTAATTTTGTGAAGCTAGAACGTTTTACCATAGAACCTATTTTCTCTTGCACGGTTATACATTAATATTAGAAAAAAACTTAAGAAAACTTAATAGCACTTCAACATGTCGTAAAGTTTGGTAAACTAGTTTTTAGTTTGGACTAAACTTATAGAACAATACATTAAGAAATCAACTTAGTTAAGTAAAACAAAAAGGTTTAAGCATAATGGTACCAAAAATATCATTACCTTTGCTGCACTAGAAAGAAAGTATCACTATTGCTGCCAAACTTCCAAGCATGTCATGATGTTTAGAAATAAAGGATAAGTAGAAAAATCCACTGCCTCAACACTGACTGCTAGGCGTCCCCCTAAGACGCATATAAAGGATATGGTGGAGAAATTCGCAGCCTTCAGGTAAGTCTCAGTAGCTCAGTTGGTCAGAGCGATGGGCATGTATCCCAGAGTCGCGAGTTAAAGTCTCGCACGGGGCAGTGGATTTTTCTACTTTTTCTTTGTTTCTAAAGATTGTGGTATCGTTAGCAGACGTTTTGTTTGATACAAAAATAATTCAAGCATGTCAAGTCGTGAAATATTTTACATTTTATTAAGTTTATGAACATAATGCCAAAGTTGCCAAACACAATGCGAAGCACACACAAACAAAACAAAGCAACTATGAATATCATGCACACTCATTTTGTAACCGATTACCAGACATAGAAGTTTTTGTGGCAATAACTAGGGACTTCCTTCCAATAATAAATTTATCGATAACTATCGAAGTGACATTTCATAGCACATACTAAGTTTACCGAGTAAAGTATAAATTAACCTGTAAAGCTGATAACTACCTATCGACGTTATGTAATGGTGATCCATACTAATATTATAAATGTGAAAGTGTGTGTGTTTGTTTGTTTGTTTGTCCGTCTTTCACGGCAAAACAGGGGGACGAATTGACGTGATTTTTTAAGTGGAGATAGTTAAAGGGATGGAGAGTGACATAGGCTACTTTTTATCTCTTTCTAACCACCCCACTTCCCTAAAATGGAGGGTGGAAGTTTGTATGGAGCATTACGGGGGGCAAAGGGGAACCGTGTTAACCCGAATTTAACGCTAGCGAAGCCGCGGGCAAAAGCTAGTATGTTATATTTTAACACTTATTAGAAATTTACAAAAAAAAGCAGGAAATAATTTATGGACTCAGGCGATACTTTGCGGAAGTCTATATTATTAACTACAATAATATTGCTGTGATATTCTGGGCAATATTATTGTAGTTAAACCAAGAAATCATTTTAACAACTAAAACAAATCGAATGACAACTATTTTCATAAAAGATTTATAATAAGTTTATGCTGTATATTATATAATAATATATACAACTTCCAAATTCATATTATATGTACATCATAACTGTCATAACGATTTATCGATAAATTAATATCGTTGGGAAGTCCCTATGACATTTTCATTCCTGCCACTAAAACTTCTATGTCTGCCGATTACTATGGCAAATAGTTCTGATTGAATATCTATAGGAGCACATTTACATGACACTCGAGTGTTACCCATAACCCAATTCCTATCATCCCTACTTATACTTTCCTAAAGTAAAGGAGAGAGTGGAACTTGGATTTGATAGCTAACTAGTATGCAGCCACTAGGTATGCAGCATTACATAGAAGTTTTATTTCACATTTGCTTGTTAAACTCTTTACCAAATATTATAGCAAAGTTCGTACAGCTTGTGACTACAGTTTATGAAGTGTTTTTTAGGGTTCCGTAGTCAACTATGAACCCTTATAGTTTCGCCATGTCTGCCCGTCCGTCCGTCCGCGGATAATCTCAGTGACCGTTAGCACTAGAAATCTGAAATTTGGTACTAATATGTATATCAATCACGCCGACAAAGTGGTAAAATAAAAAGTGGAAAAAAATGTTTTATTAGGGTACCTCCCCTATACGTAAAGTGGGGAGTGATTTTTTTTTTCATTTCAACCCTAACGTGTGATATATTGTTGGATAGGTATTTAAAAATGAATAGGGGTTTACTAAAATCATTTTTTGATAATGGAAATAATCGCTCCAGAAGTAAAAAAAAATGTGTCCCCCCCCTCTAACTTTTGAACCATAAGTTTTAAAAATATGAAAAGTAAACCTTTATAAAAACTTTCTAGGAAAATTATTTTGAACTTGATAGGTTGAATAGTTTTTGAAAAAAAAAAAACGAAATTATTTCTGAACTAAGTTTGTAATTTAACCGTATAAGCAGGTGTGTATTGTACCTGTAATTTCTACAAAATTACAATGAAAAGACTTGCTTTCAAATAAAGTAAAAACGGTGAAAATCGGTTCACGCAATAAAGAATTATCCTATAAAAATCATCTTCCATACTTTAAGCTCGCGCGCAATAGTTTACTTAATTTGCCGATAGATGTCGCTGTACGTAGAACGCTCATATCATATCCTACTTGGCGGTGTTATTTTAACTCTTAAGTGGGGACACTTACTGTGACGGACGAAAAACTACGGAACCCTACACTGAGCGTGGCCCGACACGCTCTTGGCCGGTTTTTTAAATTGTAGTTTTCCAAAATGTTCAGTATTTTGTCGTGAAATATACATATTTTCCAGTCCAGTGAAGTGCAGAAAAATATTATCGCGTACTAAATTAAAGATTATTCTTATATCTTTGTCATACTATAGATTTCTATTACGATCGGTTTAAGCGGCTATAGATTATTTGAAAAAAAATATATATATAGGAAAACAGCATTAACCTACTTAAAATTTAAATTGATACACTTTCACATTAATCAATGCTGTATTAAGTCACCATGGACCGTAACATATGTGTTTGTCAGTTTAGTTATTGATAATTTCGGGGGTTTTCTGTCAGTTTAGTTACAGAACATAATCTCGTAAAACAATTTTTAATTAAGAATAATGTTAATGGCATGCGATTAGTATTTAAAAAAACATGCTTAAGAGGAACTCCGGCGATGATCACATTCGTTACTCCCCAGTAATGGTCGCTCGAGACATACCTATGAAGTCGCCTTCCCATCGAGACGGCGTCAACACCCCTCCATGCCTAGCATATATATGCATCCTTTAAAATATAAAATTTCTGATAAAATAGTAAGTAAAACCTTTTTACCTTCTGTATAATCTCACTTTGAACAACAAGTCCAAGCTAAGCATATACAGGAAGTAGGTTTTAATTACGATTCAGCATCGTCATTTCATGCGAATTTGAATTTTTTCCATGTCGATTTTTGTTCCCAATGATGTAACATTCAGGGACATGGACAAGACAGTACAAGAGCCCTTATGTACCCGTCAGGGCCTACCTGGCTCGTCGTTTCGGTTACAGAGGTCCGTAGCGCAGCAAGATACATCGCCCTTCTGACACCATATAGGCCAGTCCCCAGGCGGGAATACCGATTCCTGCTCCCAACATCTATTCAAATCAATAACATTAGAAGCATGTCTAACGGGTGATCAATGCCGGTGGTCTAGAGGAAGAAATTTAGTGTAATTAGAACAGAAAAAAAAACAACTCTATTAGCCATGCACACTCGCACCGGGGCTGCGGACACGCGGCGCTCGTCGACACACCAACTGAGATTATAAGCCTCTGTTTCTACCATAGTGTCCGTTAGATATAAGCACAACGGGCCAGACACATGGACTCATTATATCCAGGCTCTCGAGTCTTAAACTCTAGTTAGAACTGACGAGTTGTCGCATATGTACCAGACATGTTCACCTGGTAAGTAACCGCTTAAATAGAAGCTAGGGATTTTCTCACACTCCTAGTGAGAAAATCATATCACAGAGATAATCATAACAATAGTACTATCGTCACTAATAAAGGGATAAGTAAGAATTCTACTGTTAATCTGCGGATCTTGATGACTGCTCCTATATCGTTATATACCTATTTTATCGTTCATATGCTCATCGCAAATAAATAATAAATAAATATTATAGGACAATCTAACACAAACCGACCTAGTCCCACAGTAAGCTCAATAAGGCTTCTGTTGTGGGTACTAGACGACGATATATATAATAGATATATATATAGATAAATACTTAAATACATACATAACTCAGGAACAAATATCTGTGATAAACACACAAATAAATGCCCTGACCAGGATTCGAACCCGGGACGTCCTGCTTCGTAGGCAGGGTCACTATCGACTAGGCTAGGAGGCCGTTAAAAGCACATAGCAAATGCCATTAGCAAATGTTATGTGATCGTTTTTATATCCAACATAGGGAGTTCGTCCCTCACTAGCAAGTATGAAAGTGCGAAAAAGCAAGGACGAAAGTTTAGTGTCATCACACCCTCACACCTAAACGCGATTGAGGTATTACTTGAAGTCGAGTATGCAATAAACGGTGTCGGCGAGCGGTGCGTGACCGCAGCGCGGACCGCGCGTGAACCGCGGAGCCCGGTTCACTAGAGTACGGTTAGGAGTGTCTGTACCGGCAAGCGGTGCGGTTAGCGTCACGGGCGCTTGCCTACCTGGCGGCTTCGGCTGCAGCTGCGGACGCATATCGCGATTGCACATGTCTCGACTTTCACAACACTGTATCACCACCGACTCATTTTTAGCCTTCGTCGTCGAGCAACCGAAGGGGTGCTCCGGCGGAATCAGTTGCTTACGGTCCATACAGCTGCGTCGCGGGGAAGCCAGAAATCATGTTTAGTAGGTTAAAGCGAAAACCATGGCACACTCGGAAAATAGTTTTTGTTAAGGACGGCACATCATTCAAAATTAACGGGCCGGCCCGGATACTTAGTAGATAGGTACATATTCTAATCAGGAAGCGATGTTAGAATTGGCATCTCAACACAAAACTTATAGGAAATGACGATGCAATTATGATTCTAATAGTACATCAAAAACAAACTCAAAATCGGCATTTTCCAAGAAGTCACACGGCCTGGAGGGGAGCTTACCCGAGAGAGGGGCGGAGCGTTGGCTCGCTATACGCTCTTTGGAAATCTCATCGGAATTGCAGAGATCGGTCTTACAGCAATAATTAGTTGGACTCCTGCATGGTAGCGGGTTGTCCGGGGGTAAGCCATTAAAACAGCTTTTGGACACCTCGCTATAGGCCAACCATTACATTAAACACGTGTTATAGAGCACAAGCCACATTCTATCAATTACAGGTTTGTGTTGATAATTTATTGCCAATGGTTTGTAAACATATTTGATTAGATTAGTACCTTTAAGATCAAGATAAAAATCAAATGATAATTGAGAGCCAGTACAAATTTGGAATAACACAACCGTAGTGTTGGTCAGGTGTAAAGTGCGTGTGAGCTTACCGGTATTCGTATTTCTCGACGCCATCCTTGAGCGTGGTGGAGGCGAAGCAGAAGCCGTCCGTCTCGCATGTCTCGTTCTGGCAGCTGGGGCCCATTGTGTCGCAGTAACATTTTAACCCTGGATCATATGAAATTGATTTACTATATGTATATGCCCGACTTGTATAACATTGGTACAGCATTAGCACAGGTACTAAATTCTCATTAAATCTACTTGTTTGCTAAATTTCAAGTCAAAATCTAAGTTATTCAAAATAATGCTCAATCTAGTTTTTTTTGTGGGTGAAATTGAAACCTATTTTGTTGATGGGATAATTTCCTGACTGTGCCTAACCAACAGTTAGTAAGTTTGGCGTTGCGTGTGTTGTGCACTTGTCAGATTGTCAATCGAGTCTGCAGCGCCAGCATACATGAATATCTTAGCACTGACAAGGTTGCATCCATCTGAATACATGTATCTTGATAACAAGAGCATGTGTAAATGACATAGTAGTTTGTACTTGTAGTTGTACATTGATTTCCTTAAAGAATGTGACTGATTTTTTTCTCTGTAAACTCTTAGGACTCTTCTATAGCGTTGAATAAATACTAACAGCCTTATTCATAAAAAATTCCGTCCGTTGAAAGTATGCCTAGAATTAGAGGAAATAGCAAAAACTATATTGCTCAACAAGAACGGCTAAACCTGTGATTCTAAGATTATAATTTACTCTGACAAGAGCAACTAATGTATGTAAAACTAGCAGCAGAGTTAAATCAAAGAACTGCGGCTGGCGAACAAGACCTTCCAAGACCCACATCCAGCATGCACAATCAGTGTTTACGTCCTTTTTTTATGCATAGAACGTTATCGCGAACATGTTGTTATCTCCAGCTGACCAGCTGAGCGCGCTTGACGTACGTATACATTACCTTATTGACTTGCTATTGATTGAAAAATTATAAACAGGCAACTAAAAAAAATATTTTGTGTAATTAATTTGTATAGATCCACTATGCTGCATTTAGTGGTATAATCAAATTATATAAATTTTAAATGCGTAAATGAGCATTTAAGCTTTATTTTGTACTAAATTGTAAGAATGTTTTTAAATTCTTGCATGAAATTACTTTAATTCATGTATTCATGTAGATTTTTCTCATTATAAGTGAATATGTACTTCTTTTATGAGAAATAAATTTCTTAAACCAGAATTTTGATAAAACTCATTGGTATAAGCCAGGGACTGAACATGCAATCTTTGGCAGTCCAAGCATTGATAGCCTAGCAGTCAATAAGCAGACTTAGCAGTCAAGCATAAGACCTAGCGGCTATCAGTGTTTTAGTCTGCTATTTATTATTATTATTTGTAAGCAGGCAACCAGTTGTATTGTATAACTGATAGTGCCTGTATCCAGTATGCTCTTGACAAAGTCATCGCTTTAAATTGAATTTTTATTCTATTATCTCCTTTATTAATTTTTCTTTTGAAGTTAGGATATTTTATAATATTTTTACAAAAGTAAAATATATAAACACTGTCAGAACACCGTGTATTATTATTATTTCTATTTCATTACTTTTACTATTGTTGGAACTAATAAAGTTAGCTATGATGTGTGGGCAAATGATTCTGAAATGATCATACATAAACTTACTTCAACCTAAAGCAACATTATTTTTTTTGCTGATATTTAGACCAGCTTTAATAGGATGATTTAGGGGGTCATGAGTAAAAGAATAGCTGCATAAAAGGTAACACATTTGATTGACATATGTTAAAAGTAAAAAAATACTATGTACAATAAAATCCCCGTATGCATCCTATTGCTAATCTTTTTATTGAATGTGCATATTAAAGCAACCCATTTTATTTTATTTTGTGGTTATCAAGCTACATAATACAATTACAAACATAATATAATGTTACATTGTCTGTGACTTTGATAGCTATATATTCCACAGTGCCTATATTTTTTTGTACATGGTGTTCTGACAAACCAAATTTTACCTTATTCCAATCTCTTCTCACAATAGCTAACATTTTTCTAATTGTATTTAGATTGAAATAGTTCTGAGGTGTTCTAACTTTGGTGAGTTCGACTTTGTGACAATAAAAATGCCTTCCATATTGTATTGTGTATTGTAGTACGGGCAGGTTTCCGCAACTCGACGTCTGGCGCCTATTTTGCGTGAAGACCTTGCCTTCCATATAAAAACTATTTTCCATGCTTGTACTAGAGTACTTCCTGACTACCTCAAGTAGAAAAGAGTTTCGAAACATTTGTTTTTGGTAGGATAACATTCTAATGAGCATAAAACAGCTTGTGAAATTATAAATACAATTGTGACATTGTAGCAGGAAGCAAGTGAAGATTATCAAAAAACACCGTACAAAAAATTCTAGATATGATGGAATATAATTGGCAAAAACTCACACAAGCCCATACAATTGTAATATGATTTTTTTTATATATTACTATAATTACAGATTACTAAAATAAAAGAACTGCTTGAATATGTGGATCAGAAAAAACAATATACCAGATCATGTGTGCCCGGATTTTGTCATACACAGTCTTTAAGGTAGATTTGTGAGGCTAAATTAATTAATTTATATATGAACACATCTAGATGTTTAATATTGCTTGTGAATGTATCATATTAGTGAAACAAAAGTTTCTTCATAGTTCTTGGCATAGATTGTTGAAGCATGGACACAACTGCAAAGCATGCCAGTAACTATAATCTTATATAATATTATAGTGTCAAGTATGTATTATTGAATATTGTCATCATATTAACAATTTGATAACAATGACTACAAGTAAAACTTGCCATTCGCAACAGAAATAGTCAATAATAACAACTTTTGCAATTATTTACTCAACAAACATATAGGTATGTTTGTAACAATATTGATGGACAAACTACTACAATACTACAAACTATCTGAATGATGATGATAATGTGTTTTTGTAGCAGACATTCAGCAGATTTTGGATATATTTAGTATGTAGCTTGTAGACTTAATTTATGCATGGACTTAAGGTTATTTCCGAACACGACAGGCGACAAAAATATAGATGCATACGTACATGAATGCTCCACTCAGCTCATAAGTCATAACTTGTTTCCAGCGGCTGCCGTGATTGACCATAATTTCAGCCTAGCCTATCTATAAAACATACGTAAGTATAGAATATAATATTATCTTACGAGCGTCGAAAACATTTACCTTCTACTGGGTCCAGCTTGCGATAAACCGTGAATAGCAGCAGAAGGAACCACTTTCGGCAAAGATAGTTGTGCATGATCACATTGTTTGACTGAACCATTACAATCTAATGTCCAGACACGACAAAACACATATTATTGATGCACGACAAACCAGCAATACGGCCATTGATGTCTAATAGGAACATGGCATAGGTATTAATTAGTTTATTTACACATTAACTGTTTGGATTATTATCGCATGGGCGGAATTTCGCTTGTTAAACACATTGACTAACAAGAATACGTTTATATAAACAACTTGCAAAATCAATGTGAGAGAATTCCCTTGATAGACGGGTCGCCTCTCCGGTGGAGTGAATGAATGAATATTATGAATACCTATACTATATTGTATTGTACATTGAGAATTCAACCAACCGGAGTCGCCATTGACAGGCGTTCCCCTCTGCCGAAAACATAAGACCAGTGGTCATACACATGTATGGACTGACGTTTATCTGACGTAGCTATTTGTACGTTACGTACGAATAGCCATACATTTGACGTTCCCCTCCCCCGCAAAAATCGGCTGACTTTTTTTGTATCGGAAATGACAGGCATGGCTACTCCATCCGGGTTGCATTCTCTAACTTAAAACCGGTATTAGACATTGCAACTTGTAGGCATTGATGTATTATGTATTCTACTAGATGAGCTATCTAGAACAAATTTTGTGCGCCATGTTTGGCGGTTGACAGCTGTCACTGAATCAAAGAGTAGCTTTAACAAAAAAGACGTGACACTGTTTTGACATAATTCATATTTGCCTAAACAAATTTTGTAAGAAAACTTAATTAACAAAATAATTGTTTTATTTGTATCTAATGTTTATTTTGCTCCTTACGCTAGAGTTTAAGGAACGAATGGAGAAAAATACTATTTTTGTCGACAAGCGCCTTTCAATACAAACTTTGAGGGTTCAGATCCTTGATATTTATTTAAAATGACATTGATTTTCTCGCACGGATGAAAAAAACATTGTGTAAGTAGGTATAACATGGATGATATTTAGATATTTAAGTTTTAAATTCAAATCATAAAAATGTTTGCTATGAATTTTACTCGCATTAACAATTTTCGCCAATTCGCCCTTGTTGTAAAATAAAATATGTTTATTACGTAAACACGTTTATACTGAGTACTACTAAACAAATAATGTAGGTACTTAAATCAAGTGTAGGCACATATGTTGTTACTTCTGCGACATTAATCTGTGCGCCAAGGAATATGGCGTCGCACCGCCAACATTAATATTTTAAATTAGTGTAACACCAATCTTTGCCCTTACTTACCTATGAAATGTAATTCCATGGCTTTTATTACTATTTTTAGAATTATTTATACAGTTTGTTATCATGCAAAAAGCCTTTACGTTATGTATTTGATTTTTTTAAATGTTTGACAATTAGGAATATGAATGACTTTTTTGGAAGACGTCATTCGATTATATTTCCCTGTAGATTCAAATGTCTCTAATAAACCTACTATCTATAGCCCTGAAACGTCAAAAACGTGAAAATACGTTAGGCGTCTGCGCTGCGCGTCAAAACGCCCCATACAAAAAGTGTGAGGTTAGTGACGTCACCGACCACAAAGTTGCAGAAAACTGTTTGGAAGGAACAAGTTTTTGGAAGATTTTTGTAATTTTAGGCACGAAAAAATGCGTTTAGCTATATAGTTGTCGTACATTTTTTTTCTTGTAAGAACATAAGTAATTGAACTGAAGTTTCGAAAATACATTTCAGGTATTTAAAAAAATGCCTAAAATTTTACGTTTTTAAACCGCAATATCTTTAACAAACTGTTAAAAATTATTACGGATATCCACTTATTTATATTAATTTGGGGTTGATGAACGTGTTTATGCAACAAATTCAATTAAATATTTTTCACGCATGTTCTCTATTGCGTGTAATCATGTCAGTGGTCCAAGAGCCAATGTCAGACTTGTAGTGATTTTCACTAAAACTCATGGTACAAATAATTTCTTAGGGATGTCATCTCCTGTTACTCAATGCTTGTAGGGCCCAATCTGTCAGGTTGGGAGGTGTAGTAAATGTTAGGGCACAGAATAATATAAAGCCTGACCAGAAATATATGATCATGCGCCACGCCATGTTGCGGAATTTCATTGGAACTAATTTCTTACACTGGCAATAATTTTAATGACAGATTGATATGCATGTGTGAGTGCATGTGATAGGCAGTCACTGGCATAGAGGCGGTTTACTTAAATAATAATAAAGTGCTGAATATAGTCATTAAAAATCCATGCCTCAAAGTACATTCCTGATTTTTTTCAAGAAATTACATATAATTTATTAAAACTAGGTACATTAATAAAGTTAAATATAAATTAAAAACTATCTTAAATAAATATACACTAAAACAAAAAATCCCCCCGCGGCATGGTACCGTAGATGCCGCCCGCGTCACAGACGTCTTCACTTTCTAGCAGCGCGACATATTGAGAGACGCGAGAGTATACAGCAGTGTGGTACTATTATTTTATGATTTACTTGGCGGAGACACTTTTATAAAAAAAATACTGATTTTTTCCTTAAAGCCCTGTTTCACTGGTCCTAGTTAGCCTCATAAATGATTTATAGTCTGGCAAACCATTTCTGTCAGTAGTGGTCAGTAGAAAAGCGGGGCAAATTCAAAATACGGACATGTGGCAACCTTTTGTGATCAGACACTGTATTTCATGACGAACGTTTAGATTCACATTGAATTTGTTCCTAGTGCATTTCACTCTCTCTTTTCAAGTGCGAGTGAGATAGAACTCCTGCGACGTTCCCAATTAAATTTAAATTCATTTTTAAGCCATATGTCAATTGCCTCAAACAGATTATCTGTAGCAGTTCATGACAGATCAGACGAAATATATCCGTCTCCTTTTTACACACCGTAAATGTCACCTAATGAAAGGGGCGGAAATACCACCTAAAATTAAAAACATAAAATTTGATGATCGTTGCTGCTTTTTTCACTGATTCTTAGTGTTGTCATACTTTTGTTCGCTGTACATTGCTACTGCGTTCGTTGGCTGGCCAGACTATAGTTTCTAAATTTAGTCAAGTCTAACCGTATTTAGCAAGTAAATTTATTATTGAAATAGGATGCTAGTTAGGATACTAAAAAAAGTAAAGTGTAACAGGGCTTTTACTTAAACCATATTAAAACCTGCTAAAACTGTCATCTTTCTACTGAATATTTCAGATTCCATCTGGCAACACTGATATATTATAAAAAAAAAAGAACTAGTGAAATTTGTTTCAACTTACTTATAGCGTTCCGCTAACGGTGAATTAATTGCATTTTAAATATATTATCAATAATAACTACAACTTATTGAAATATTGCCGGGACCCAACTGGAAAGAAGATTCAGGTCGGTATTGTTACTTAGTTCTGTTATGTTTGTTAGCGTTCACCACGCCCTACAAGCTAGGGTGCGGTCTCGTTTTGTATTCCATGATGCGTGACCTAAAATCAGGTCTTTTGCTTATTTTCACACCGAATTGAATTAAATTAGTACTTTCCTAATTACACAAAATTGGATTTTCCATGCGTAGTTTACAAAATCCAATAAGTTGACGTAATTTTCTTTCTTCAACAGGTTTGTTAGACCATGTCGGCTTCTGATCATCCCTATTACTTTACAGGGAACGGAACATACAAAGCCATAAACCCTTTCGTGTCGCGAGTGGGAGATTTTACCCCATTCTATATAGCCATAGCGATTTGTTCTGTAATATTGGGATCAATTCTTATTTTGAACGTGGTGTGCTGCTGCTCCAGGTATTCAGACTACTGGTTGGACAGACACACAGGTAAGATATTTATCTATATATACAAAACAAAGTCGTGTCGGTTACACGATTTATTACTCAAGAACGGGTGAACCGATTTTAATGATTTTTGTTTTTATTTTTAAATTTATCTCCACCCTGAATAGCAGAATAACTATATAAATTTATTTTATTTAAATAGGGGGCTAAATTTTTTTAATTGCGGTATGAAGTTCGCCGGGTCCATTACTTATTATTATATATCCAGTTGTGTCCACTTGTGTTTTGAAAATGTCTATTGAGTCTATTTTTATAAGAGTTCTCTGATGGTGACTGATCAGTGATACGGGCAAACTGTATATTTAATTTATGCTGCAACATGATGCCTTACAAACTTTAGTTAGTAATCTTTCTTAAATTTATGACATACACAGTAGTGACTATGTAAGGAATAAAACAGTTAAAAATAATAATAGAGAATGGGCTGTACGGTAGTCCATAGCCCATTCTCTATTAAATAATTGCTTTGTGTAAATGAAACACGATATCAGTGCTAAAGTCTACTATAATATCAGAAATGAGGGCAGGCTTTGAGATATAGTCTCAGCTTACTCTAATTCCCATCAACTTGTTTGTTTCTATTTATCATGACCTCTTCTAAGAAACTCAGATAAACTTAAAAAAATCCCCGCAATGGGCGTAAATTTGAATAATACGATTATATCCAGTGTCTGATTTTGGCCGAATTCAGTCACAATACTTTGTTTCCAGGCAACCGCTGGATAGTGTCCATCTGGTCTACCACTCCACATAAACAGCCACCGCTTGACTTGACCGAGCTAGAGATCAATTACCAACCGGTCCACTACGTCCAACCTTACTCTACTGAATATCACGAGGAACACGGTAGAGGTGACGTCCCTCCATCTGTCTCCACTCAGCCTCTCACATCATCGCAAGAGTACCTAGAGTTACATAAGCGTGAGAGCGACATTTAAATAAATAAAGAAATATGGCCTTTTTAATGCTATATCCAGCTGTGGCCGTGTTATCACTGTTCATCCTCATGGTAATAATACTGATGCTTAGATTCGGAGCACGCTGGTGCAATCTTAGGCATAACACCTTGCCGGTACAACATGCCGTTGTACAGGGATATTGGAGGGAGGATGAGGCCTATGAACAGAAAGTTTCTTATGCGTGACAGGCATGGGTCTTTAGTGTAGATGGCGTTCATCTAGTGTCATGGTGGTAACTGCTAGCTTATCGTCAGTTGTAATGTAATATGTATTGTATTGATGTTTAGACACAGGGCCATAGCCAGAATTGCAGTTAAGATAGGGAATTTATAATTTAAGGTAAAGCATGGCCAATTTTAAGGTATGGCATTTACTTAATTGTAATTGTATTTTTATATTAGGGCATTGCCCCATAACGCCCCCCCCTAGCTACGGCCCTGTATAGACACTAAAAGAAAGAAATCTCTTGTTCTGGCGGGTAACACATACACAAAGAATGAATTATTCAAACTTAAATGTGTACTGTATATCCTTGTTTAATATAGATATGGTTGCACAAGTTAAGTTAACAAAAAAAGATTGTAAAACTGAAGTGCTTTGCAGTTACCACTTCCCTGGCAATAATTAGGTTAATTAAATTAGATTTTATATTATAAAAATGTATTATGAAAGCTGAATATTCGCTGATAAAACTGATAAAATTCGAAAACACATGTATCAATATTGAGCATTATGTTAATTTTTGACAGTAGCCTAATAATTAACAAACATATACATATTATCTTTATGTAGAACATTTTCAATTTATAGGGCACAAATAGGTGCTAATTCCAACTAAATGTTTAATTTAAACTTGAGTCAGAATTCTGATATTACTATATGTAGCAGATAAGTACAGTAAATAACTCAATCAGTTAATGTGAATGCAAGTTTTCATACATTTGCCTTAAGGAAATTCTAACGAACTGTTGTTTTTCCATGGATCCTCTGCTATCATTGGAAGATCATGGTCTACTATTTTAATAATTGCATTTAATATGCCATTCTGTGCCTGAATACTTTATATTATTCCGTCCATGCCATTTAATGCCTGAAAAACAGTAGTCGTCAGCAGGTTTTCACACGACCAGAGAAATTTATACCCATTTTGGAATATGGAATTTCCTCCGAAATATTCAGTTCATAAACTGTAACCCTTTAAGATTAAGAGCTTTTTTTCTATGCATTTAACTAGACATTTCGGACTCGGTATATAAATTATATCGGTATTTTTTCTTTCTTCCACGGCCTTGAATCGATTACGAACTACCAGGACTGTCGTGTGAATATATGCTTCCGACTGTACATACGTACTCCGTCCTTAGAGATCTGATAGATTAAGCTTAGATGTATCTAGACTATTGATATTTTAATACTTTATTTTAATGGTGGTCCCACTGCCCACACTGGTAGTGAGCTTATATAACGTAGTAAAAGAACCAGCGAGCGAAATCGAAAAAAAAACTTTACCAGACTCTTAACCCAGTGAATGGGTTAAGAAGCTGTCTCGACCAGTCTCCATCCACATTGGATGTTTCAGAGAAAGTGGCTAAAACTGTTGGTAAAAATAATATGTCAACGCCACCGCACCTACTCAATTCTCTCTCGACTTAACGCAGACAAAAAAAACTAAAACTACACTGCGTTTTATAACGTTATTAATATAATATCGATGTGGGACCACCATGAGATTGTAATGAATTTTATATTTTGATTCTGACACTTTTTAAATGTGGTTTAGCTAATAATTTTCCGGTAGTTATTTCTACCGTATTGAATTGTACCTAATATGGATTGTAAATGTGAACGCTTTGCGAATGTTAGGCTACGCGAACGACTGAGACCAGATTGCTCAATCTGAGCTTTTTATACAACTCAAGAGCTAGAATCATATTCCTGACGAGTGCTTAATTTGAGTCTCAAGTAAACAAAAGATTCTAGAATATAATCACAAATCTATGCAATACTAGCATATTGCCATGTCGTTTGATCAGTCATTTCATTAGTCTGAGGGCCTAACTTTATACCACGTGTCATGACGTTGGATGTTCATGTGAATTGTGGTATGTCTAATTATAATTACACTGCCTTAATTTTTTATAAGGAAATTTATCACTTCGAATAACTAACTTTATTCGTTTTTATTCGTGTGACATTTTTAATATGAATTTATTTGATTTTATATCCGTCCAATAAATTAGTTAACGCAACTTAAGCACCTTTTTTAATGAAACCCTACAAGTTTATAATTTTTATAAGTAACTTTTGTTAACCACATCGTTAGCAATAAAAGCGCGGAATTAGAAATCTAATGTTGAAGTTTGATACCTATTTGAATATGCTGCCTTTATTGACGAAAACGAAGACTGAAAAGCACATATTGAATACCTATATCTACGCACCCTATGATATTTAATTATGATAGATGGGTTATGTACGCTCCCAAACTGAAGCACTTGAAATTAGTGAATTCAAACAATTGTCGCTAGGCGCGCAACGGCAAGCGAGAGATGCGGACGTGCTAATGAGGTCCCGTCGCCCGCCTGAGACAGACAAACATTAATTTTCTAACAATGAGTGACAAATATGTAATGATTGTCAAAATAGATAAATACATAACAGAATCGTTGCCAAGTTATGTTATGAAATAACTGGAAGTATTTTTAGTCCTCAATTTGTTAGAGTATAACCCATCCATAGTAAATTTAATTGTACGCAACGCAATATGGAGCTGTAGTGGTGTTTGTGCTTAAAGTAGGAAATAATGAGGGAAATGAAAGACTTTATTTCCACATTATAATTACTTATTTATTATAAGTTCAGCATAAAAAATTACGTAGTAATCTGCAAACTGCAGTTCTCAGTGTTAGGTACAGTACATTAATTGTTTGACAAGGCCAGGCACTGTTGGTACAGATCATGTAAGTACATATATTAAATTGTCTTGTACACAGGCGATGTCTGATAAAGAAAACATTTTGGTACCTACCTAATGAAATCGTTCATTCCAATAATGTTCACAAATAGTGAGTTATTGAATGTATATTTGAACTATATTAGGGCACGAAAGTCAAGAAACACCTTAATAAATATCTGACACAGCCTTAGACATATAATATAAGGAGACGTATCTCACGAAGATAAAACTGTGATTCCATAATAAGCCGCGGTCTCGTGCACACACACTCATTTTTGACGTGTGAAGCTATCACCGCTCGTCCACGAGTTGTATCTGTGTGCGTGTCGCACGTAAACACGAGGAAACCGGCTTATTATGGAATCGCCGTTTTGTTTACACGGCATTACATCTCCTTATTTTATGTCTATGGACACAGCAATGGTTAAAAAGAGCGTAGATACTTCTTACAACTCTGCTTTAAAATTACCTTAAGGAATATGCGTTTATTTAATTAAAATCACTGGATATTAAAATGCCCTACATATCTCATCGGTACAGTCAAGTGTAAAAATATGGGTGTACTCATCTTACTCAAAAATATGTCCCATAGTATCTTATTCCGTTGTAATAAGTGCGTAGTACCATATTTATGACACGATTTTTTCGATACGTATTTTTGCACTTGACTGTACAAAAAGATTAAACTTAATTTAAAACTGCATATGTACACATATTTATTTACACATGAAAGATCAATAAAATTATACCGGGATTTTGAGATAATGACAAAATTAATTACAGTAAACTTAAATTACAAGCATGCAACACTCACTTAGCTCTTTGATTTTTCATTATTATAGGTAGTACTATAATGTAATAGTTACAGTTAGGTACAAAAAATAAATACAGATGTCTGACACACGTGTCACACAAGTAAACAAATACCTATGCAAAAGTTAGGGAAAAAATATACGATTAATGATGTGAGACAATTTCTATTTATTTATAGATATCGCTGCCTTTCCTTGAGAGGAAAATAAAATATCAAATAAATTCGAAAATAAACAAACGCCAGGAATTGTTATAATCCAGGTTTAAAGAAATTGGTACATAATGATTATGAAATTCTTTTGAGTATACATACAATCCTAATCATACTAATCTCACTAATTTTCCTGCTAAAGGCCCTTAAAATTTGTGATATTTCAAATTTCGCACCCGCTCTGGGTGTCATCAGCAGTAGCAGATTTCCTCTGTAGTTACATTGCGTTTTATACGTACATATAAACAAATTATTTTTTGGTTAAACCTACTGTATATGCAAACTGAATGAGTATCTACCTACCGCTTTAATTAAATTAAACAGAAACCATTCCACGATGAGTTACATTTACAAAAACAAACATAAACTTAGGAAGTTAATATAAAGGCAAAAGAAATGCTTATACGTAGGTTTAACGATTGAGTGGAAATGAGATTCAAGGTTTCCTAGTGGATTAAATAAAGGACAATGGGCAAATTTGTATGGGCACTGTCCCCACCCACCAACAGAAACGAAACATGTCTCATTTAATAGATCTTGGCAACCTGATGATTTGTTATTTTATTATGACGAGGATTGCCTTTGTATGGGGTTTTCTTGGAAAACCGTATTTTGTTTATATATACTCGTATATACGTCACATACATATATTTAGGACAGACATCTTCAATTTTCTTTAAGAGTTTTGGCTAAAAATATTAATAATTTTAAGTTAACACTGATAATATGTATCATATGTTAAGTAGTATTGTAGATCTAATAATATATAGCTCTATAAGCGAATTTTTGTTTTCCTTTTTTTTAACCAACTTCAAAAATAAGAGGAGGTTCTCAAATCGTCTGTATTTTTTTTAAAGAAATGTTGTTGTTTATTATTGCTAGTAATATAATGTTTCTGTAACCTTCTACTTGTAACTTTCAAAGAATTTAACAAAATATATATGAAAACAAAATACGGTTTTCCAAGAAAACCCCATACATATGGTGATCCTCGTCATAGTAAAAAATCATCCGGTTGACACGATCTACTAAATGAGACATGTTTCGTTTCTGTTGGTGGGTGGGGACATTTTGCCCATGGTCTTTTAGATAATTAATTTATCACTATTAACGCCATTCAATTATCCTGCGTCTTAGCCAGTATCCTGCAAAAAAAACACGGGTAATTAATAAATTGTAGTAGAGTAGGTATCTACTTAAAAGCTATTTCGGCAGTGTCGGCAAATAGACCAGTCGCCCGGGGCTTACAAGGGCCTCGTAACAACCCAATCAGATTTTTATGAGGGCCTCAAAGAGCAGATTTTTACAAGGGACGCCCGGGGCCTCGCAAAGGTTAAGGTCGCCACTGATTTTGGCTATGGAAGGCCATTCTAAAACATGATGATCCAAAGTGGATAGGTACCTACATAAATGTGTTATGCCAAAGAGGTTATGTGTAATTTGACCAATACATACAGGGTGGAACAAACATACCGGTGATCCGTTTAAGGGCATAATTGGTATCGTATTGAGAGTAAGAAAAACCGGCCAAGAGCGTGTCGGGCCACGCTCAGTGTAGGGTTCCGTAGTTTTCCGTCCGTCAACTTTATTTGAAAGCACGTCATTTCATTGTGATTTTGTAGAAATTACAGGTACAATAAACACCTGCTTATACGGTTGAATTACAAACTTAGTTCAGAAATTATTTAATTTTTTTTTTCAAAAACTATTCAACCTATCAAGTTCAAAATAATTTTCCTAGAAAGTTTTTATAATGTTCTACTTTTGAGATTTTTTTCATATTTTTAAAACTTAGGGTTCAAAAGTTAGAGGGGGGGGGGGGACACAATTTTTTTTACTTCTGGAGCTATTATTTCCGAAAATATTTACATTATCAAAAAATGATTTTACTAAACCCCTATTCATTTTTAAATACCTATCCAACAATATATCACACGTTAGGATTTAAATGAAAAAAAAAAACAGTCCCCACTTTACGTGTAGGGGAGGTACCCTAATAAAACATTTCCCACATTCCCACTTTTTATTTTACCACTTTATCGGCGTGATTGATATACATATTAGTACCAAATTTCAGCTTTCTAGTGCTAACGGTCACTGAGATTATCCGCGGACGGACGGACGGACGGGCAGACATGGCGAAACTATAAGGGTTCCTAGTTGACTACGGAACCCTAAAAAGTAGGAGGTAGGTTTTTTGGACGCGAAAAATATTTTTTTTTTGTATGGGATAAATCGACCCAGCCGGCCATACAAAACCAATTTTATTTTCGCGCGAAAATTTTTTTCTTACTTTTTCATAATTACTTATAGAATACGATAACAATTATGCCCTTAAAACGGTCCCCAGTATTTTTATTACACCTTGTATAGTAAATCTAATTAGGGGATAAGGGTTGGTAGGTACTGATTCCACGGTTTTTATCATAAACTGAACTTAGTGTATATAAAACATACCTTTTCAAAACAAAACTTCTCCGGTCATCCTAATGCCCGTCCAACGTTCTGTTTACTGAGGACAAAAATAAATTTTTAGACACTCGACATTTCGTCGCCATTTTCTCGAGGTGTGTTCAAATGCTTGGCAAATCGTTAAGCCTCATAGATCATCAGGGTATAATTTAATCCACAGACCAAATACCCAATCAAGGATTATGGATATACTATATACTGTATATATCTACATACTGTCGTTATTTTTTCCTTTTGTTTCATATGTTTAACTAGTTTCCTAGCTACTTTCTTTTTAAGGATGTAAATTATGTATATTCCTAACTGTGTGTATATTGTGGCAAGCAAATAAATAATATATCTATATATCTATCTAGACATGTCTAGGTGAATTCAAAATGTGTGTGCTACAAATTAAAATTTTGGTATTAAATTCGCAAAGGCTGCATAGCATCATGGAGCAAGGGGGCGATTTTTGAGATTCGAGCGCTCGAATATGACATATTAAAGCTGAATAAAACGAAGAAATGATGTTTTAAAAATAACAGCGATTAGCTTTTGTGTGTAACATTCGAGGTTAAATTATTTGAATTCGAGCGCTCGAGTGTCAAAAATCGGCCCCCAGACCACACAAAATATTTAGGGAAGTACCTACTAAAATCCCTAGTTAAACACTTGAACCGACCCTGAACGATTTGATTAATAAGGATCAATATCCTTATTAATCAAACCGTATTGTCGGCGAATCATATATATTTGGGCTAATTACTTCTACTATTACTGCATTTTTTGGTTACCCAGACTATACGTATTTAGTAAGGTTGAACAAAAATGTAAGTTCCGAGCGTTCGCAAGTTTACGAGTAGAATAGAAATACCAAAAAACAATCACAAATCGGTCTAGCATATATTTCGCCTTAATCAACGATCTGACAAGTTGGCTATAAGGCGGGTTAAGAGGAACACTGAGGTAAAGGTAAACACTTGTATTAAATTTCCACCTTACTTATATAAAATGATTACTTGCATTAAAGTTCTTTGTCCCTTTCCTGGGACAAAATAAACTATGTTGCTCTTACCCCACCTGACCATATATAAGGTCGTAGATACTCGTAAAACAGATACTTACAGCTTTTCTTATCGGAGAGCCGGTTCTTTCGCCTCTCGCGCGTCACGGGCCTCCGCTTCGTTGTCGCGGATCGCACGAGACTCTCGATGATCTCGTCATCGGCAGACAAATCTCCACTGGAAAATAAACGTCAAAAATCTCGACTTATTGTCTACTTATGTATAAAAGATTAAATCCAGTCCAATTATGTGATTGCTATTAGAAGCAAAATAGGCAAAAGCTATACAGGATGTAATGGTTAAAAAAGACGTATAAAAACGTTTAAGTAAAACTGAAAGTACGTTATTAAATGATTAAAAACACATCTATTGATGTGTTTTTAATAATTTAATAACTTTTTAAATTAAACTAGAAATATCCAAAATATTAAGTTTAAACGCGCCCATACATTTAGTATGACGTTAGTTATGTGGTTTAATTTCTCTACTGTCATCGTCCACCTAGTGTTTTCCCAGTTTTTCGCTGGCAACAAGCTAGGAAAAACGCTACGAGGATGATGACTGAAGATAAATTAAACCACCTATCGAACGATTACCTACTGTATGGGGCCTTTAAACTTAATATTTTGGATATTTCTTGTTTTACTAAAAACAAGTTATAGATGTAATTTTACTCATTGGGTACGTTCACTCACTCGTTCGTTCATTGGTGACGTTCTTTCGATATTAATTAAAAGTTTTACCTATAGCCTGTATAAAATAATTAAAGAAAGAACGGTGTCGTGCATGATTATACTGGCTATTAGCGAAAAAGGCAACGACTCCCGTTTACTAAGAACATTCGAAGGCAGATTGATCAAGGTTTGGTTCTTACTTAACGAGACTCCTCCTAGAATTGACCTGAATCTTGCGACGGCCGTCGGTGAGACTGTCCGTGTCCGGATCAGTCTTCAGAAGTTCCTTCAGAGCGTTGTCGGCCGTGTGGTCACCGTTCTTCGCAGAATAGTTTGCCACCTAATAAAGCAGAATATAATTCTACATCTTTAATACCTACTTTCTTTCTTTATTCATATATTTAAAAAAAAGCCGTGGAATAATTTAACCGAGCCTTATTTTGGCAGATCAACCCAGCTGTAGTTTATCTGGCCGTAACTATAATAAATTGCTCCACATTCTACTTTTATTTATTCCACTATGCTTCACTTACATCAATAATCATCTTGCCCCTAGTTTTGTTCCGCTCTCTGTGGTTAGCTTTCTTCTCCAACTGCTGCAGCACGCGCTCTCGCGAGGTCCTGTACTCCAGTGCGAATTCCGCGATCACCTTCAGGAAGTCTGAAGCCTTGGTCTTGGATATGTCTGCTGCAGGGACTCCCAGGAATAGAAGGAACTTGGTATATCTGGAACAAAAAAGAACGATTGTGTGCAAAATACTGCGTCCAGCAAGAAAAACTAGCGCTAGATAAAGTGGAAATACGACAGGAGTAATATCTATAGGCACACTAGAGAAGGTGAATAAGATAAAAATAAAGGAAACGGAAAATGGAAATCGCGTAGCGCAGAGAACTTACAGAATAAATATAGGAATCGCTTAGCATTTATGAATATGTATATTTGTCAAAATTATGTAAATATTAATAATTAAAACAAATGATTTGGTAACTGTAGGACCGAGCTTCATTTGTAGTTGCGTTTTTATTGGTGTCCCTCGTGCATCGCTCCACTATATCGCTGAGCTTTAATAGATCCCATCTAATACATCACTTTTCTGTAAAATTCAAACATCTTGAGATGCTGAAACGTAGGATGATTTCTCTCCTTACCTGCTCATCACCCTTTTCTTGATGATAGTAAGAAGTATAATCCTCTCTGCTGCATCTGTGAGGAACTCATTGATTTTCGTCTTGAAGATCTGGGAACTGTCGTGTTTGGCCACTCTTTTCATGTGGTCCCAAGACGCCTTGCAGTCAGACTCCAGCTTAGACAGGTTGGCGCCTAAGATGTCGAAGTCCACTTTGGAAGCCCGGATGACTGGACCCACCTGAAAAATCACGGGTATTGTCATGCTCATGGTATTTTATTTACATAAGGTAGGCGTGTGTACAATAGGCAATATGGCAAAAAATACTGCATTATTTATTTTTAAGAAGCAGCTAGTTAAGTAACTCATTATTATAAGCAAACAAGTAATCTATATCATTTGATGATGCTTTAATGGTTTTTTTCAGTTCCGTAGCCAAATGGCAAAAAACGGAACCCTTATGAATTCGTCATGTCTGTCTGTCTGTCTGTCCGTCCGTATGTCACAGGCATTTTACTCGGAAACTATACGACGTATCTGAATAAAATGTACACATAAGGTGTATTTTGTATGCAGCTACTTAGTTATGTAGTTAAATTTGAAAAAAAAAAATATTTTTAGGGGGGCGCTCCATACAGGTAACTAAATTAAAAAAAAAAAAATTAACCAAATATCACCATGTGACACATCAATCGATAGATCTTTCAAAGAACATTGAGGTTTCTATGACTATTTTGTGATTAAGTGAATATTTTCTGAAATAATCGCTTCGAAAGTCAGAAAAGTTGTGTAGCCCCCCCCGTAACTTTTGAACCGTAAAAATATGAAAAATTTTTGAAGAGATGCGCCTTATCATAAACTTTCAACGAAAATTGTTTTGAACATTATCGGTTCAGCCATTTTTGAGTTATCTCCAAAAAACTTCTTCCATAGGCATCAGATACGACCTTTTGGTATTAGTTTGGTTCTTATTCCATTGAAGGTACGGAACCCTCCTATGCGTGGTCCGACACGCACTTGGCCGGTTTTTTGATAAATCGGTTACGACCCTAGGAACTCCTAAGCTTATCTCAGCTCGTCCTATGATCCTATCATTGCTGGCCATATATCTGTTCCTTGCATGATATTTTGAATCCCCTTGTATTAGCATATTACCCGTGCTGCCAGTATGATGATGTATAGGTGCCTATATGTTTATTTATTTATTTAAACTTTATTGCACAAAAGAAAAACTTGATGTACAAAAGGCGGACTTAATGCCAGTAGGCATTCCCTACCAGTCAACCTTAAGGCAAAGCAGAGAAGTTGTGGGCGGTGCTTACGAGAACAAAAGGTAAAGAGTTAACTACAAGAAAATAATATACAATACAATATACATATGTATACATATACATAATATACGATATATAAAAAAATATATACATAAATTATTATACAGTATGTAAACTTACCAGTAACATCTATTCAAACCCAGGTTTGTTTAGGCGACAAATAAGGTCGTGGCATGTAAATTATTTAACTAAAGACACTTTTTATAACTCATGGTAAAAAAATCAAGACTAAAATAATATTAAATCATACTTCTATAACACCCTGTATTATTTGTTTACAATTTTATCTTTTGTCAAATATTTGTCACGTCAAGGTCAACTTCAACACATGACATTTCACTTGAAACAAAGCTGTGAACATACTTATCATTTAAATACGAGGTAGCACAGCGTCCGTTTTTTCTTTATGCCCTATTCGCGTAGTCTACTCACCGTAAGAAATCATCTTGGTACACCGTAAGAAAGCATGTACTTTAACCACAAACAATGGGTGCTGTTGGTTCCGTTTTAAAATTGCATGGACAGCTGTATGACTAATATCATACAACCTCCCTGCTTTCCTAACGCTTGACAGCCAGCCAGCCGCTTCCTAACGCCAGGCTTTTCTGCAAAATGGTTTAAGATCCGTTCTTCAGTTCTGACGTCAATACGAGGACGTAGCCCACCAGTACTTATTGGTACGTCTATCATTATCTCGCAGTCTTGTAATCGCCTTTATAATTACACGCGAGTCAGTCTGCTGTCTCCTTTGTGGGAATCTCTCGGCATACAGCCGAAGAGCTGACGCACCATTATTCCTGCATTCCCCGTAGATGAGAATCATATCCACTATCTCGTCAGCACTAAAATTCAATGGCATTATAGATAATTTTATGTATAGTATTGTTTGAATGAGACACATTGACATTGAAAATTAACTTGTCATTTGATTGCTAGCTAAACTCTTTTGTGGGGCTTACTAATTATGAAAAATAATAATTTGACAATGAAGTGTCACCGAGGAAAGTAAAATAAAGTGGATGGTATTGTTTACGTTCACGTGATAAATTTAACATAATTTGGCTACAACTTTCATTTATCAACTTGAAAAAAAGCCCTAAAACGGTTATTAAAGAAGTCTTCAAAATAAATGCATGGAAATTGTGAATGTTCTAGTTAACAATGGGGTTGCATTTATCTGTCACTCACAATGTAAACATAATCACAGGATGATACTTATAGGATTTACCGACTTAGAAAAAGGTAAGATTTTATTATTTCAAAATAACAATTACATTAAAAATAATCTACTAATACTAACAAAAAGCATGGTATAGTACAATACTCGACGTGCAGATCAACTGGTTTAAATAAATGATTCTGGTAGGTTTACATACGGTATATACATACATATATTATTATATATACATATGTATATTATATAGACGAAACTCATCAATCGAAAAAACTAATCTTTCATTCCACTTGCGAAAAAGGCACGAACGGCTTTTTAAAAAGCAAACTTGCTGGGAGCATTTTTAATATCACGGGGAAGTGTGTTCCACAGGCGCGCCGCCCGAACAGAAAATGAGTTTGACATAAAACCGGTGTGGTCCAGAGGAATTGAGAGAGAAAAATTGCCAGATGAATGGAGTTGACGGTCGCGAGATACGCCATAACATAATATTGAAAGAAAGACTTAAGGTATCCAGGGGAATGTGGGTCATTTAGAACTGAAAAGAGAGTACAAAGCATGCGAATGTTACGTCGTCGACGGATGGGAAGCCACCCTAGCTGGGAGCGATAAGAGGACACATGATCGTATTTGCGAAGACAAAAGATGTAACGGATACAGGTGTTGAGAAGGCGATCCAACTTATCAAGAAGTTCCTCGTTTAAGTCCGGATAACACACATCACCGTAATCGATTATGGGTAAAATCAGGGTATTGACTAATAACACTTTTGTACTGATGGGCAAAAACATCTTGAGCCTGTTAAGAGAATGCAGGGAACCCATGACCTTACGGCTGATTTCAGCAACATGGGCTCTCCAACTTAAAGTGCTGTCTAATGTTTCTGTTTTATAAACTCTTGGTGACCACTCACCTCACTGAAAAAATCTGTGCTATCCGGAAACTTTTCAATGATCATCTCACAAATATGGTACAGCAGTGGATGTTTGTGTACCGTATCCTTCACTTCCATGACCTTAGACAGGTACTCCAGCCGGAACCCTCTGACCTGACTACCGTTGAGGAAGGACCCCACTGATCGCAGGGTAGAGAGGATGACCTTAAACGTCTTGTTGATCTTTAGTAGCTCTATGCCCTGCTTTAAGTCCATTAGTGGTTCTGCTACTTCTTTCTGTAAAAATAAAATAATTCTCCATTGAGCTGGTGAGCTTGTCTTGCGGTTTTAGACCGATGTTCATATTTGAAAAGGTAAGTTTCAGCTGGACTTTTGGAAGATTGCTGCTATTATTATTTATTTATTTTGGAAGATTGCTGTTATTCGCAATAAACGATTCTATTCTATTCTATTACTGTTGAAAGACGATGCCCCGAATATGATTCAACTCACCTCTAAGTTATCAAAGTCTAGTTTAAAGACCCAAAGCTTGAGCCTGGATGATAGCTCATTGATGGAAGCCAAGGTCAGTAGAAATTGCTCTGCGCTACCAAGTGGTAGGTCCGGATTGGCGTACTGGAATGAATAATGGAATGATAATAGTGCACAATACATTCAAAACTTCAATCGTAGATATACAGTCACGTCTGAAAATAAAGATACATTTAATGTGACAAAAATATGTAGCCACGACTATTATTATTACCAAGGCGTAAAGTATAGATACATGTTTATGTCACATTAAATTTATCCATATTTTCAGACGTGACCGTACAGGGTCAGCCCTGCAGGAACTGCGATGACAGATTTCGTTCAACTAGCAAAGTTGAACTTGTATAATTAGTGGAATGGAAAATAGGTACGCTATAAAGTAAAAATGTTTTAGAGACTCACCTGAGCTTCTTGTATCTTGACCTTCTCCTCTTCAGTCGGGAGCATAGTCAGCAGTTTCTCTATGCCCTCCCTACCGATTACCGTGGCGTCCATTTTCATGATGGCCGCCTTGATGGTCTGCGGCGTGGGCAACTTCTTCATCGCTATGTTAATAGCGTTAGAACGCTTTGCATCTAGTATGAGATTCCTCTTTGGTTCCATTAGCTTCTGGAAAAAGGTTCGAATGGAGTTAAACTTGATGGAGATGTTTAGTTATAATATAACAGATACTATACATATATAGAGCCACTCTCTATGAACTTGTTGAGGCTCCAATTCTGAAGTGCCACCGGACGAGACCAACCCAAAGTTTCCGTAGTAATACCGTAACAATAATAGTAACGGTAACGCTATCAATTACTACATGGCGCTGAGGGGCAAAGAGTACTCTGCCCTACATTACATACGGCATCGCATCATCATTTCAGACTTGAAGCCTCAAAAGTTCTTAGACTGTGGCTGTCTATACTATATGTATAAGTATAGTCTCTGGTTATAGGAATGACTATCATATTTTTTTTATTAAATAAACACTTACCTCCTGTAGATGTGATGCCATTCGGTGAACGCGACATGAAAAAAAAAACATATAACATTATTTTATGAAAAACAAACGTTTAAAATACAACTCTTAAAAACATATAGGTTGTTTTCACCAACTACAAAGACCTAATTAGAAATATTTAATCTTCAGCGTTAATGCTAAGCTAAAGATTAATTATTTCAGATTAGGTACTCTTTACGATTTGACTATCAGCAAACACTTAAGAATGAATGATAATACAAACCTTAATTATCAAGTCATTAGTCCTGGATTCGAATAGATGCTCCAACATCGCCGTGTCTAGTTTTACATCAGGCAGATCATCCCATATAAATCCTCCAATCTTTGTCCTGACCGTCGGCGGTGGACACTCCTGGATCTCTCTCCAGAATAGCTTGACAGTTTTCTTGTTCTTTTTGATAGTAGAGCTATCAGAATCGTTTGAGATCTCGGAGAGTGAATGCTTTGGTGGCGGTGCAGGGACGCTCTTGGCAAATGGTGGAAAAGATCCAGGTGGAGGAGGAGGGACACCAATTAGAGGGAACATCCCTGGAGGAGGCGGCGGTGGGATACCGGCAGCGTTGGTAGCCGGCGATGACATTTCGTCGTCAGTGTCCTGTCGCAAATCTGAGAAGTCCAGATCACAGAGATGAAACTCTCTGTTGAGACATCCTTTTTTCAACTCTTCCCAGTGGAGATCGTTTTCTGATATTTTAATTTCATGTAGCTTTGGAGTTTTTTCTATTGTAGGAGTCTTAATCACCTCTGTAATAATAAGTGACATTAATTCTTGAAATCTAAATTGAAGAAATAATCTAATTTGATCGGTATATTGTGACGCAAAAACTTTATAATCGCTTACCTTTTGATTGGGATTTAGCTAATTCTTCTTTGGCTTTAGACACTATTCCGGCCATGTCAGACACTCTTAAAGGTTTCTCCTCAGTCGTTGGACTAACGGGACTAGTGAGGCGCTGCGCCAGGTCCTTGATGCTGTGCTCCCTGTTCAGTAGCACCCCTCGGTCGTCTAAGGAGTCTACCGGCAGCTCAATCTTCTGACGAATGACTGTCAGTGTGTCAGCGGGCGTGACGCTGTGGCCTAGGGTGCCGTTTTGTATTCTTTGTTTCAGTCCAGCTGTATATCTTTGGTTTCCTAAAACATATGATGGGTGTCAATAGGAAATAAGGGAAATAAATTCGAATGTCTAGAAACTTTTATTGGCTCGATGATCTGAGGGCAAGTTTTTTCAGACTTTTCTTACAAAATCTCATCGGTAGGTAAATATAATATTGTTCTTCACATCTGCATATCTATCACAAAACAAAATAAACTGCTTTAGCCTAGTTTTGGATTGTCCCCAAATGTAACTGAAAGTCCTCGTATATTAGGCAAACAACTGAATGTAAGGGAGTACGACACATACTTTCTTATATTTTTAGTTAGATCCATTAATATCTTATCAAGGAGTTACCTGCTTTTCTGTTTTAATTAAAAGAATATGACACTCAAGTTAAAGCAATCTGCATGACAACACGCAAAAGCGCATGAAACAGAGGTACAAATTTCATGAAAACCATTTTTAACCATTTTTAGCCAATTTCAGTAAAGTCAATTGGTAACTACTTAGGTAGGTATCATTGGTTTTTGTGAAAGCTGTCCCTTGAAATGTATGGTTAGCAAATGAACAAACCCTTTTTGAGTATATCGCACAGATTATTAATATGGGGCCTTTCGTCTTCCTCCTGGTGTCCGTTGACGCCGTTGCTGTAGGGTTTTCCGTTTCCATTGCAATAATTTCCGTTAGAATAGTCTCCATTTGAATAGCTGCCGTTTGTGAGATTCCCATTTAAACCGCTGAAGCCATTGGAGTTCAGCATTTCCCGTTGTTGGGTTATGTGGTGGGCTTGCCTCGCGAAACGGTCTCGTCTTCTTTTTAAAGCTGTAGTCAATTCTTTGTTCTCTTTGTTGTCTAGTATCGAGGGTAGGAAAGGCGGTCGTATGTTGTTCAGTGGTTTGGGTTCTCTTATGGTTGGCTCGGGATCGGCGTGGGTAGCTTGTTTGGCTGTTGTTAGTAAAAATGGGAGGAGGTAAGCTCAATTGTGAGTACAACATTATGAAAAGTATTGCTTTGGAGATATCTAGAGATCTTACTGAAGTTAAATATGTAAAAAATGCTATAACTGAATAAATATGAACTTTGAATAGCCCCGAAAAGCGATACTTTTCTATACAAAAAAAAGATAAAATGATGCATAAAACGATTATAATTCCAAGGTATGGTATGAGGAAAAAACGATCTAGATAAGTATACTCAATTTTACTAGGAGGAATTAATTGTAATACCTACAGTTATTGTTTTGGATGAATTGCAGCTTGATTTTAGTAATTTAGTACTTTCTAATCAAAACGTAACAAAAATACTTTTGCAGGCAGTTTTTTTTTGTAAGTGTAATCGAAACAGATTTTTTGATTGCAAGTACAATACGGCGTCTAAAACTTTCGTTCTTAAAATCTTAATCTGTTTTACATTTTGCGGAAAGTTTTTTAAGTGGTCGTAATCATTAATACCAATTAAAGTTGGGTCAAGACTAAAATTCTTACACGTCACGTTAAGCACCATCATAACACCAATGATAAAAGAAATATGGTATCATGCAAACCATTACAGACAGTCAAACAACAAAGCAATGCCATAAAACCTCAAAAACAATGAACAGGCGCGCAATGCCCACAATCAATAAAATCATACCTTTGTCCTTCATTTGTTGTTTCTTGGACTTTCTTCTGTCTGATGTGTTCAAGTTTAGGCTTCTCCGATGCACAGAATTGATCACAGACTCGTCTAATTGTCTAAAACATACAACAGTTGGTTGGTGTATTAATTCCTCAAGCGTTCAAACATAAAGCTTGTCCCAGAAAAAAATGTCGTTTATTAGTTAGTATGAAATAATGTAAGCAATAAAAAGTTACCAAATTTTTGACAACAGTTTATTAGAAATGTAGTAAACAAAACGTATTTTTGTTATGTTTTTGTTCTATTGTTTATTCATCCAGAAACTTCGTAATTTTCTTTTGATACCTGCCATCAGGTTTTGTACATCAGTGTCTGTGATTAGTTTTGAAGCTGCATTCCATTTTCGCTTGAAGTTTTCAACTGATATGGCGTTAGTTTTATGTTTTAAGAGCTTCTGCTTCATACGAGCCCAATATTTTTCTATAGGTCGTAATTCAGGACAGTTAGGAGGATTTTGGTATTTTTCCACAAATTCGACATTATTGGCTTTGTACCATTTTATCACATTTCTAAAATAGTGGCACGTGGCCAGATCAGGCCAAACCAGAACTGGCTTCTTGTGTCGCTTAAAAAACGGCAATAATCGCTTTTCCATGCACTCTTTAAGGCATATATCGCCTTTCATAGTTCCTTTAGCAAAGTATGGAGTGCTGCGTTTGCCGCAAGAACAGATCGCTTGCCACACAAGAACCTTCTTCACAAATTTATCCGTTTTTATGACATTGTACTCGTCATTGATAGTTTTCTATCGGTCCCCGAATAAAAATGATGTCCGGGCAGTGATTTAAAATCAAGCTTGCAATATGTTTCGTCGTCCATCACAATACAGTATTTTTTTGTCGTTAATTTTGAATACAGTTTTCTGGATCTCGTTTTAGCGTCAGTTTCTTGTTTCGAATTTCTATTAGGCACTTTAGTTTGTTTGAAAGTCTTTATAGAATTATTTTTCTTTACTCGTTGCACAGTGGATTTAGACGTTTTAAACTTTTTAGCTAAATCTCTTACAGATGATGTAGGTTTTTTCAGCAAAGCAGCTATGATACTCTTCTCAATATTTTTCTTAACAAACCCGGTCTTCCGACCACTTCCAGGACGCCGTCGAATACCGCCAGTCTCTGTGAATTGTTTTAGCACACCTTTGCACAGTTCTAACAGACGTGTTTAGCTCCATTGCCACTTTTTTCGTGAAAATGCCTTAATATTGGACATATTTGTACAATATTTTCTCATGAAGTTTTTCTTGTGGAGACGAGATCTTTGAAAATGTGACTGTGACAGATTTTTTTCTAATATTAAATAAAGAACCGAGATGCATTTAACATATAACCAGCCAGTTACAACCATTTTCATTGAAACCTGATATACCAACGCTGCGTAAACTAACGACATTTTTTACTGGGACAAGCTTTATTTAAAAGTATTTAAAGATAGTCAGCCAATCTGCAGAATTTATATTATCCATTATATTTTGTACTCACTTTAAGGCTGTCCCACTCTCATCTCCATCTTCGTAAAGCAGTACAGCCTCGAAAATCTGTAACTGCCTCAAAAGATCCAAATCCGTCCCTTGTTTCGACATATACAACTGAACGATGTTGTCCATCCCTTGGTCCTGTAGGGCATCAACCTGGTCGTAGTACATGTCTCTATCGGGAACGCTGTTCAGACACCTATTTATTAAAGTTGTGGCGTAAATTAAAAGTTCCGTGTCTGACGCGTCGAAGTCTTGTAGTATTTTCATGACGTTGTACCATGGTTGTCTGCCTTTAGAAGTATCTACGGTGTTAATAGCATCTATGAGGAGAAGGCAATTTTTTTCAGTATATTCTACGAAGACTAGGAGGAGCTTGAGTGCTGTTTTGACCACATGACGGAACTTGCTACAGATGAGTGAGTAGAGCCATTGGATGCAGTGCTTGTTGGCCATAACTCCGTGCATGCCATCAACGTAAAGGAGTATCTGCAAGGACGGAAATTTGACGTTCAGGAAATACATTAATATTACGCTAAAATCGGGTCAATAGTTCAGGCAGTTTCTGAAAATTGGTAATTCTCGTTACCTGCCCTAGCGCCCTCAAGATATAATCCAAGTAGTTGTGGTCGGCCATGCTGCTGACTTGCATGAGGCAGTCCAGGCCCTTGTTGGCCACGAACTCGTGAACCAGGTCCTTGTCCGACTGCAGGATCTGTTTGAGCGTGAACAGAGCGCGCCGGAGCTCTCTACCCTGAGAGTGGAGTAGCCTTTCTGTGAACAAAAGCAATTAATTTTTAAAGGAGTTCTATAAAAATTCAAACCATTTAGGTCGGCTGCGATCAAATTAGCACTGACAACTTCTGCCATGAATACATTTTCCTTTTCCTTGCTGAAAGCCACTGAGGGTCACGTTGGAAGGGCCCAGACTCTTAACCTTACTCCAATACTTGATGCTGTTGCTCGCTGCTCCATAGTCTAGTTCTGAATACTGCATTCATTCAGAAACGGATCTTCTGTATGGATAGATGTAGTCGTAGTCAACTACGCATAGGTACTAACGTACATTATCGTTAAATAATAATAATGTTTAGTTGATTTGCATTTGCAACACCTACATATTTCTGTTATTTTCATCGGTTTCCGCTTCCCAAAGGTTGTCTGCAAGAGATCGCTTGTTAGTGATAAGACCGCCAATTGTTTTACCTCTACTTTTATTGTTTGAACCTTCTATTTTGTGTTTCTTTATTTTGAGGTGTGCAATAAAGAGTATTTATGTCATGTTAAATATGTTTCTTCAGGTAGTGTACGTACCTTTACATCACTCGCCCCTGTTTAGTTATATAATAGTTATTCGTATGTATGCACCACCAAACCTAATAAAAGCCGAAGACTACATATTTTAAATTCAAAGACTTGATATCGAATTTCTAATGCATAGATTAAAGCTGTAGTTTAACCGGTACGGTGCAGTATGTCACTATGTACTATTGTAAATAAACAATCGTTGGCATAACAATCAGTTGTCTTGGATACTATTCGTAACGCACTTAAGTAATAATGTCAGACTTTAACGAAAAAATGGGTTCGGATCTTTTCCTGAGAATTAGCAACTTAATAATATTTTTTATAATAAAGACATTCTTACGCCTTATTATCCTACCCCATCGCCCACTGGTTTTCAACAGCGCAATCAGTCAACGCAGGGCAGCTTCTGGCGAGCTGTTGGAGAGTAGCGACTCCACCTACCTGGGGGGTGCCCTGTCGGATAAGTGGGACAGGTCCCCTGGATGAGTGGGATAGGTCCCCTATCTCTGGCTTGCCTTAGCCGGCTATCCATTCGATAGTGGGGTCGTTAGAGCTACGTTCTCGAGGGTAGATGTGGAAACCTAAGTGGCGAGTTGGCTATATGTTTAAAGTCCAGTGACACCTTTCTACCCCCAGCCCCCGCACCGGTGTTGCCCTTGAGCCATCTTTGATGTCGCTTTTTACGGGGCCCATCTTGCGGAGGGCGTGTCACCGTCTGCCAGAAATAAAATTGGATACCGTTTTAAACATTAGACAGGCGTGTCCTGTTCATCAACCAATAGCTGAGTTAGTTTGTCCATACTTTTCAACCAATTAGCCTAGTATATTTTAGACTCCACCAACTCTCAATAGTCGCACCATGGCGGAGGCTGTCTCTGCGTGCGTCCCATGACACGGGCAGGGGCTGCATCCGCTTAGTGTACCCCTCACTTTTCATTAAATTGTCGAAAGGGCCTCTGCGCGTTGGCTTCGGCGCCGCTTACGCTTCCCGCCTCCCAAAGGTCCGGAACACCATTGTTCCGTGGTCGGGAAAGACTTTTATATTAGGTACGAGTATATACTAAGAACAGACTCATTATACTTCTGTTATAAGATTCCATGTGAGTTTTTTAAAAAAGGTCACGATTGTAGAGGTAGTAATTTTTTTTTGTTTACAAACGACACAATACGGGTGAATTTCAACCGCTGGTTTAATTGTGTTACGAACTTATGACTTCAAAGTTTCTCGTAATTAGTAACACACGTGTTTGTACGATAAATATAACACAGTAGATTTTAGAATACTTTTGTGTTTTTTATTAATTATTAGCAAGTTTTATGGCATAAATTCGTAAGACAATTAGACCGGCGGTTGAAACGATTGTAAAATTCACCATACAAAAATACCTAAGTACTGTGTCGTTCATACGAGTAGTAGGTACTTCAAAAGTTTTGGATGAATTCCCGTTTGTCTAACTTTTTAACAATTAAGTGCTTTTACTAAGGCGTAAGTACCTATGGAGAAAAGTAAAACCAAATTAGCTCAGGCTTCCATAAAAATAGTTGTAGTCACCGCCTCTGTAGAGTGACAGTGACTTACCAGTTTTCACTGTCGTTGTTTAGACCGACTTGATTTGCGGGGAAGAAGTTGTATAATGACTATAATGAGGACACACAGATTACTCACCAATGATGGCATGCACCCGCACCGACAGCTGTGTTCGCAGAATGATTGCGTTCTTCCGACTGTGGACGGAAACAATATAGTTTAGTTATAAAGCCGAATTTATTACTAAGGACTAAAAATATTTAATGAAATATTTAATGGTATTTTGAATGAAGTCGTGAACTCCAACAGTGTTAACCAGTTCAAAAATAGACTCGAGAAACTATCTAAAGCTGTGAATTAGTGCTTAGCGAACTTTGATTTAGACTTATCAGCGCGAGCTGCCTGTCTAAAACGATATAAATCATCTAAGGAACATCGCTATAGTGTTTCACTTAACTTTTACCTTCATTTGCCACCAAATATGACAAGGATTTTTCTTGATAGGTAAATAGGAAAACTCGTTTGTATACCTAACAAACATCTAATTAACAGCTTCTTATCCTAAATGCATCTATTATAAGTACTAGTATCATCTCTGTTCCGTCAGGGGTGAAAATATTTTTGAAAGACATGACCCTTCATTAGTTCGTAGGGTATCTTAGTTTCACCTCATGTTTGAATATTTTATTAATTAACAACTGGAAACTTTTCAAATCGTTTATGAGAAAGGATGTCTAGCAGTAAGTTTGATGAGACTTATATTGCTGTTTATGTTTTTATCAATTTATTTATGGGTATGATTTAACCGATCACGATCACCAAATAAATGTGAAGGCGATGACCTAATTAATAAGATTGGCTACTAGAATAATAGATCTGCCAACAAAATTGTACCACCCAATATAGCAGAGCTTGAAATTAAAAAAAATGTGCGCATCTAGAAACAGTTGTGCATTTTGGACCATGGATAGAGTGCCCCACGATGATATATTTAGTTTTGGAGGCCCGTATTTTTTTTGGACCTACACGTCAAAATCAAGGGTCTCGTAAAATACGAGTATGTTATTATTTACTCTCTGGTTAAGGCTGCTAGGGTTGTGTGGTATCATTTCCGTATAAAACATACATACAGAATTCACATTTGATTTTTAAAATGTAAAAATCCATATTTAAAAAAAAATCAGCACAGTGAAATTTTTTCCTGTTTAAAAATATAAAAATCCATATTTAAAAAATCTGCGGGAGGAAGAAATTTCCTTCTCTGCAGATATATTTTAATATGGATTTTTACATTTTTAATATCAAATGTATATTCTGTGTCTGTTTTATACGAAGATGATAACACATGGTCACTAACAAAATTGCTCCATTTTTTTTTGGTATTTTTGCTTGTCGTTTTTTAAAATTATTTGGTGGTAGAACTACTATTCTGATAATACAAATCTGGTGATCAAAGTTTATACACAGATTCAAATGTCCATTAAGTTGGCATTACAAAGTTGGTGACCGTTTCGATTAAAATAGTCACAGAACTCACAGATATATTTGTTGGAGAGAGGCAGATATTATAATTAGGGGATACAAATTAGGCAGCAAATCTAAATTTTGGTGTAATAAAATAAATTTGCCTTTATTACGAGTAATTCTTAAATAATGGCGAGTTTCTGATTCTAACTACGCCGGCGTCCTAATCAACATCCAACTTTATTTCTGGCATAATGTTGACGAAGAGCTTTACCTTAGCTACGAGAAACAGCGAGGTTGCTCTTTTAGTCGGCTCTCTTAGTCTAACGTACATCGCTCAAACAACTCAACCACCGAAGTTTACTCGCGGCAGATAATTATGCCTATCAATTATATTTTTCTTGCCCCGGGCTGGCTTAGGTAGGATCCTCCTGTGTCTGTTTCCGTACCAATACTTCCGTACATTACTTGGCCTGTCTACTACTATGGTCATGCGTTAATTGCCAAACACATTATGTTACAAAGGTACCTAATACCTCATAGTTTCCATAATAATCGTTGGCCCGATATCACTTGGTCAGTTTTTCGGGTCTGATTCATAACCGTATAAGCGAAGATTAGCGGTCGCTGTTGTGACCAATTAGGTATAGGTATTCAGAAAATTATTTTAACGTTTATCTTTATACGAAAATTGTTTACAGCAAAGTCTGATTTGAACAACATTATAATATATAGAATCTGATACCGTGATAAATTTAAATATAACCAAAGTCCCGATATATGGCACTAACTAATACTACTTTTCTTGTTATTAACATTTACACCTACTATAAAAAAAATGAATTAAACTTAAATGCACGTAATCACAATATCATTTTAAAAACCAACACCACTCATATTCCCAAACAGTCCTGTTTGTCACAAAAAAATCACAAAACCCTCACATGTCTTCATCGTCCTCGAGCATGTCTGGCACCAGCAAGCAAGTCAACCACAACTCCTCAACCTCGGCGATGCTCGCCTCACACTGTCCCACCTCATCGGCATCATCTCGCACATCCATTTTCTATTACTCGTTTACAGGGTGTTCAGGTACGCCCGGCGTGCCTCACTCAGCCCGACTGGATGTTGTAGGATGGCTAAGATCGGTATAGGGACTCCGCATTATTTTAAATTGATTGAAGATTTACGGGGGGGCATAAATGATGTTGACGCACCGTTTAGCAAAATATAGATAATGCTACTTAAAGGTAGGATTCGTTACTGCGTGTAAGCATTTATGGTACCGAAGTCTTGTACCTAGTTATATGTAAAATATTTCCTCTATATAACACATGTGATGCCTTTGAGATGTGGGTGTCGTGGCAAATGCTCCGAAAGATTTTTGGGGTCTATCTCCCCTAATAAATTGAGCTATCGTAATCTGATACATTTTAATATACCTAATCCAGACCATAGTACTGCAATGCCGGACCATACCTAAACCAGCCCAAGTTCTAGGCGTAAATATTTTAGACCAAGTAAGGAGAGCACCCTGTAGATGAAGTGCAAGTGCATTGTGTGCGCGAGACCCAGTTTTTGCGTAGGTTCACCTTCATCGGATCGAAAAACCGACGCGACGCACTCACGGTTTCGCTTCAGCTTTCTATATATAGAATTGGTCATATAGTTTTTGTATAATTAGCTATACATGTCATATACTAACTTGACGTTAATTAAATTATACTGGCTTGGAAACTCCAACCAGTGTTTTTTAATCCAAATTTATTCATTGTTAAAATATGTTTGTTTTAATGAAGGTTAGGTGGGGTAAGCGAAACTACTGGGAAAGGGAAACAGTACGTCTGTAAGTCCAAAAGATAGCATCAGATACGACCTTTTGGTATTAGTTTGGTTCTTATTCCATTGAAGGTACGGAACCGCACGAACATGCACTTGGCCGGTTTATTTAACAATGATATGTAAGAAGGGCAGATTTTTGAAACTATGGCATACACTAGTATTGTTATGTAAGCCAGCGGCAATCCTGTTGGCAACAGCGGAACCGCAGTTTGTCAATCATAATAAAGCAAAGATTTCCACTTCCCCAGCCATTAGGACAAAAAAATAAAGGGTTTGGACAACAACTCCTCTTAACTTAAGTCTTTCTAGAGTCAAAAAATTCAGTAAATTTATGAAAAATAACATCCGCTTAGTCTAGTTAACGGAGAACTCACTTACGACACCTAGGGTTTTGGCTGAAGCTTAAAAGTATGGCGAAGGGGCCAAAAATAAAAAGACCGATAGTTTTGAGGGTTTAGTACCAGTGGGTAGCGGCAGTTTCGGTATGTAGCTACAAATAAAACGTTTTATCCGACCAGGGCTAGTTTTGTATAAGTACGAAGTAAGTTCCAGGAGTGCGATTTTTGAATCTCACCAAGTAACTAATTCTCACCGATGTGAGTGATTTCCGAAAGTAAATCACTCACATCGGTGAGAATGTCACTTGGTGAGATTCAAAAATCGCACTCCAGGTTAAAATGTAGCATAATGCGACCCGGGCCAATCAATATACATTTCATTTACCTACGCCTTAATGACACATATACCCAGAGACTCACCCATAATGTAATACATACCAAAAGAAAAAGCCTTCCTTTTGATACCACATTGCGAAAATCGTGCAAAAAGAACATGATTGAGATATACCTAATATTTATATAATTGAGAATATGCGTGAAATAGTAGTTTATGTAACTGTTACGTAATAAGGCCTAATTACGTACAGTTGCATACACTGCTTTATCTACACTCATATTATTTATCCTAAATGCCGTATTCCGAAACCATAGAATGGCCGCCATTGCACCGCCATGGCCAACTCGATTGTGCCGGCGGTCGGGGAGGCGCGTGTCGGCGGCCGCGCGGGAGCGTGCAGGTGTACATTATGTTATCAAAACTCATGACACATCAATAGTTGAGCATGTAAAGTTAAAATTACGTTACTGCCACACATAAAAAGCTTATCATAGTAAAATCGGTTGTGGTAATGCTAGCCATTGCCTACCGTTTTTGAACACGTTTTAGAGGACTTACAATGTGAGTGTAGATAAAAGATTTATTTGAATTTGTTCAATGAACAAGTTCAAGAACACCCAGTTATATAAAAAAGTGGCAGTCCGTAATAATTTTCTAACAATTTTGCGGTTTAAAAACGTAAAATTTGAGCCATTTTTTAAAATACCCAAAATATATTTAACAAAAAAAAAGTATAACAACCATGCATGCAGGTAAACGCATTTTTCGTACCTAAAATTACAAAAATCTTCCAGAAACTACTTCCTTCCAAACAGTTTTCCGCAACTTTGGGGCCGGTGACTTCACAAACCTCACGCTTTTTGTATGGGGCGCGTTACAGACGCCTAACGTGTTTTCGCATTTTTAACGTTATGGGGTCACATGAGATAATAGGTTTATTAGAGACATTTGAATCGAATGACGTATTTCAAAAAAATCATGCATTTTGCTAATAGGCCAGTACTATAACTCTCTTAATAGATTGTGGGCTAGATCGCTCTTGACGAGCAGGGGAGAATAGAGGAAGTGCATTGGCGGGGCCGCTCGTACGCACTTCCATTCAACTTGACCCCACGAGTGGCACGTTGTAAAATTATAATTCACCTTGAAACTGTCACTTACTTGACCTACTTATAAAATAGATAGTGGTCTCATTTTTACAAGATAAATAAGGGAAATCATAAACTAGTAGTGATATCCTTTTTAAGGAAACACGAGGCAGATTTTGGATACCAAGCAGTTAAGTATGTCATTATTACTCATTATTAACGACGGAATCAACTTAAGCTTTTTTACCCGACTGCCGAAATAAAGGATTTTGTGGTGTGCGGGGTCGATACTCGGCTATTTAAAAAGCAAAAATAAAATACAGTAAATAGTTTAATATTATAAATTGCATGATAAGTTATAGGGAGACGTCTAATGTCTATTCTTTACGTGAGGCATTTAGAGTAGAAAGGGGATCGAGCTGAATATCACCAAATCTACGTGGGAACTAAAATAATAAGAAATACTTGAAATGTCTAGAAAATGAGAACAAAAACCCACAGACTATAAATAGTGCGTTTTAACTGCTATTTTGGAACCATTTCTGACTTACCATAGACTGTATAGATTTGACATTAAACCAAGCTCACCCCACACCAGCGTCTCCCGAGCGTTACCCAAAAAAATTTTTACAGGATTTATTATACCGTTTCGTCGGCGTGTTTAATACACGTACTCAACCCAAATTTCAGCTTTCTAGTGCTAACGGTCACTAAGCTAAGCCGCGGACGGACAGACAGACAGACGGACATGGCGAAACCATAAGGGTTCCTAATAGTTGACTACGGAACCCTAAAAACCTAAAATCTAAGACGATATAAATGCCCCTATGTATAATAGTAGGCGTACCTCTCTTGCAGGCCCTCCAACTCCTCATCCTGCTCGTTGAGCGTGGAGTCCAGGTCGAGGTACGGCCCGTAGTCGCCATCTTTGAACACCTGCAGGGTCGCGTCGTCCAACTGTTGACAAAACACGCGTTTATTGTAATGAGCTTTGCCTGTCTGCAGGTGGAGATGAGATGAGACTAATAGGCTGCCTTTCCGCTGAGGAGTGGATGGGCGGCGGATGATGCTATTGGTTCCCGCACGTCTCCTCTCATCTCCGCCTCAAAAGTAAGGCAGCCTTATAAAGGATTTATTGATTTCGTAAAATGTGTCATTTTGTGCAGTCTTAGAAAAAAAGTTGTTAGATAGAGCGCTATCTAACAACTTTTTTACTAAACTAAATTAACTAAATTTAAACTAAATTTCTTGAATCATAGTTTTTCATCTGGAACTATGATTTCTATACTCTGTTTTATAATAATTTCAGGTTTATCTCCTTTCACTCGATTTCGGAAAGCGATTTGTAGCCAGTGACCACCTAAGTAAATCGTACGGCTGACATTGAAGCACAAATTTTCGACTTTCTTTCGAATTCTTCTACTCTCTGCCGAGGTTTCCCCAACGGGCTACAGTATGGGGTTCTCCGAAAAAGGAGCGTAACGCCCATGTGAATCATCTGGGGTTGCAGGCGTCCATAGGATACGGTAACGGCTTACCATCGGGCGGGCCGTATTCTTGTTTGCCACCGTCGTGGTGTATAAAAAACCCATTCTATGACATCTCTCATTACATTATACAATTATCTTATCGATTTTTTTGACGTTTTGACGGTTATTTTATCACATTTTACTAAAAAGAACCGACACCGGTTATAACCGATTATCGGTCATTTTTCGGTCATAACCAAAAGCATAATCAGTTATGAAATTTGATCGGTTATTGCATTCCCTAATCTAGACGCGGCTTTATTATTTAATCATTTTCAACAAAAAAGAACCGACTTCACTTAGCCTCCACCGTTCCAAAAGGAAATGCCCGAGCTACTGTAATAGTAGATTGTACACCAAGGGGATAAAGCACTGTTTTATGTCACGGGCGCAATATTGAATCCTGAACGTAACGAAGGACTCCAGATTCTACTCCCGAGCGCAGCGAGGGGGTTACGAGTTAATTCCCGAGCGAAGCGAGGGAATTAAGACTGAGTCCTGAGTGCAGTGAGGGGTTCAAGCGCGCCCGTGACAAAAACAGCTTTATCCCCGAGGAGTATACTCTACTTTTCTCACCTCTTGCGAGACAATAAAATAGCTAAGGCTACTAGAAACGGATTTTTATTAAAGTAAATCAATTCAAAAGTAAAAACCGGCCAAGTGCGTGTCGGACCACACATAGGAGGGTTCCGTACCTTCAATGGAATAAGAACCAAACTAATACCAAAAGGTCGTATCTGGTGCCTATGTCTTTTTGGAGATAACTCAAAAATGGCTAAACCGATAATGTTCAAAATAATTTGCGTAGAAAGTATATGATAAGACGCATCTCCTCAATTTTTTTCATATTTTTTGGAGTTACGGTTCAAAAGTTACAGGGGGGGTGGGCACAATTTTTCTGACTTTCGAAGCGATTATTTCAGAAAATATTCACTAATCACAAAATGGTCAAAAAAAAATCGTTAAGTACATGTATGGAAGGCCCCCCCCCTCCTAATTTTTTTTTTAATCTACATAGCTAAGTAGCGGCATACAAAATACACCTTATGTGTAAATTTTATTCAGATGCGTCCTATAGTTTCCGAGTAAAGTGGCTGTGACATACGGATGGATAGACATACAGACAGACATGACGAATCCATAAGGGTTCCGTTTTTTGTCATTTGGCTACGGAACCCTAAAAATTGATTCTTGATACATTAGTCCATTTTATTCGAAATCTTCAATTTTTATAGAACCTGCAGTTTTACTCCGTATACTGCAGCGTCTTATGACACTCGCGGCATTTGTTTTAGGTATTTAAAAAAGGTGGCCAGCACGATTTTCCGAATAAATTCGATTTTCAAATCAGTTCGACGCGGGGGCGCGGGCCCCGGGTGGCGTCGCGGGGCTGTGCACCATGCGGACTTTACCAAATTAGACTTTAAGCACATAACAATAAGAACTATGGGAAGTGAAATCACATTATTAACCAGCGGGTTATAATGAGATTTAGTACAACATTATAACCCGGCTAAAGCCAAGGGCTATAATGATTTGCTTTCGGTGAGGTTTGCATGATATATAATTTGGCATTGTCGAGCAGGTGGTGTGAAAAATATTTTTTTAATTGATCCAGCCGTCTACGAATAGTCGGTGAACATACATAATGAAATAAAAAACATGGATCCCGATGAAATGAGAACCGCCTCCTTCGAAATCTTGAAGTAGGTTGAAAAAAAGAGTGTGTAAATGTCATTTTAATTTAAACGCCTAACCCACTAGGTACAGTCAAGTGCAAAAATACGTATCGAAAAAATCGTCTCATAAATATTGTACTACGCACTTATTACAACTGAATAAGATACTATGGGACATATTTTTGAGTAAGATGAGTACACCCATATTTTTACACTTGACTGTACGACTGGCTAGTTTTGGGCAGCTGTTTGTACCTACCCAGCTTGTAAGCACCATTAAGTTAAGCTGTAAACTCGGGGCATTTCTTAAACGTAAAGAAAACTTATTTTATTAATATTTTAACGCTATCTGCATCGCGGCCTTAGCACTACTTTCGCAATGCAAGCAGCATCCAACGGTTTGATTCATCTATTGACGTTTTAGTTCGTTGTCTTTTGTACAGATGGCTTTAAAGCTGCCAAGCATAAAATATAACATACAATTTAATTTATAACTTCTCATAGGAAAAAATACCCTAGTGTCTTGTCTTGGCAGCAAATAGTGACATTCCTAAAAAAATTAGTGTTATTTTTTACCAAAAAAAAGTAAGAATACAATTGCCAGTGCCTGCAACGCAGTTTCTTAGCGATGCACTCACATAAATCTAGTGATGGGCATGTTTCCGAAAGTTTCCGCCTTTTTGATAACGTTTCTATTTGGTAATATCCCCCATACAAAACGAGGAAACTTTCGGAAACTAGCCCATCACTACATAATCTTAAACTCTTAGTTTAAAGGAAAATGTTAACAGCAATCAAGAATTAGAGCTTATAACTTGTACTTTTTAATGCCAATCATTTTGTGGATGACCTTACTACTACTACCTCAATATCTCAGGTATTTTTAGAATTTAACACTTTAACGCCAGTTATTTGCTAGGGATATGACATCACTTGGATATAACCATATGCGAGATTCTCAACGAAAAAACATGGTGTCGTAAAGTTCAATGTTTATCGATCTCTTGAAGTGCCGACGCTTAATGTTACGACGATTAATGAGCCTCAAGCAAATTAAAACATACTCAAAAACTTCAACCACGAAGATTGACGTTAAAATAATGTTGACCGATTGACATACAAAGATATAATTTTTTTTTTTTTCAAATATCAACTTATCAAAGCGAAATAATTGCCATTGGAAAATCGCTATCGTCGCATAAACCTATTTAGGCAGGCAGGTTCGATCTATTCATCCACATCTTCAAATCATCATCAGACAAGCACTATGAAACCACATTAATGACCGTAATGCAAGATAAACGTAGGCATGAACATATAAAATCATATGTACTTATAAATACCTAGAACAAAAAAGTGCAACATTGCTCCCTCTCAGGGAAGAAAAATCCTTTACCCGAATGGGTAGTTTTCCTTTTAACGCCAAACTGTAGTAGTCTAAATTACTAGAAGAAAAGGTAAGCATCATATACCACACTCCGTAAAATAATCTGGAACTGGACTGAGAAGCTCAGGGAAGGTTGGGCTCATACAATGTTGAAAATGATCTTACGAGTTGGCGTTGGAACCATGTCGTATCATACAGTCAACAATTGATTCAAAGCCAACAAAGCTCAGTGACTAATGTTGTTTACTACGGCAAGGTGGTAACTCCCGGTGCATCACACGTGTCCTCGGTTGGCCGGTCGCCAGGGTAACCAATAACGCTTATATTCGGGGACTGTAGAATACAAAATGTAGGAGAGCATTCAACTCAGGCGGACCGGTATATGTAGATATATACTAGCATCACAGCGAGGTTAAGAGGGTAAAGTGTTCAACATGTTCTTAATAGGCTTGAGGGTATACCAAGTAAGTAACGTAATATATACCTAAAACAATATTGTTGTTTATTCAGTTATGCTGGCTGACGTGAGCCAAACACTCGCCGAACGATTGTAATATTGTGTGAAATCTGGAGCGGCCCGGAATAGTGTCCCTTATTCCCAACGAAACTGGGATCGGGAAGTCGGGATAAAATTAACGCTGTAGTCTGTTAGCAGAAAAACGGAAGCGTGGCAGTTTCGACTTACACGTTTAGATCACCAATGAAAATCTTTTGTCTGACATTAAAAGCAATCCCGTTAATCCCAAGCTAGGTAGGTCAATTGGTAGAAGATAATGAGATAATACGGACGGCTACCGACCGAAGTTACCGATGTAACCAAATGAGAATACATTCTCGTTAAAATCTGACCTAAATAAAACAAAGTAGCAAATATTGTACGTATAAGATAAATAAAAATTGTAAACATTAGTAAGTGCATATAAATAAATAGCCACATCAGAACGCAGAACCTCCTTGAAATTGAAGTCTGTTAAAAATAGATTGGATGAGACTTCTGCTCCATTACTCAGTACCTACGGAAACACCTGGGATGTGAAGCGAGTCACGTAATTGAAGAGATAAAATGCGATTTTAACGATAAGTCCGTGTCCGCATTTGAGCAGTCAAGGTGAGTACGGCCTCTTTAATGAATTCTGCATTGTATTTGCCTGGGAAGACTGGCTACTCGTTGAGTGTGCACCAGCTACACCAGTCCCGGCACTACGGCTTCAGCGGCCGCTGCAGTACACCATCGCGAATGCAGACTACGTGCCGCAGGGTGTCATGTTTCGCCGATTCCGGGGCAATCTGCCGAATCCTACGCCAGATCAGACGACGCAACGGAGCCACGCAGTTAGGTCGCCTAAATCGACCTAGTATTAAGTGATTTTATATGTATATTTCGAATTTACTGTAACTGATTTGAATAAAAAATAAATAACAATACCACTGTGTTATAGATAGAACTTCACATGATCTTGAATTGAAATTAAGTTTTATTTAGTTTAATTATACGGCCAATTATATAATTTATTTATAGCCCGAATCTAATCTACTGCTTTTTAGGCTTCCGTAGTCAACTAGGAACCCTTATAGTTTCGCCATGTCCGTCGTCCGTCTGTCCGTCCGGCAGTCCGCGGCTTAGCTCAGTGATGGTTAGTGCCATGAAGCTAAAATTTGGTACGTACATATATGTGTATGTCTCACGCCGACAAAGTGTTAGAATCTAGACACGCGGCAGTGTGTCCGCCAAGTTCGAGCAAAAAAAAGCGACACACCGGCCGTGGGTTATATTACACGAACCATTTCGGGCCAATTTCGACCACCCTATAACTCAAAACATATTTTATCTACGCATATGAAATTTCGAGTGTCTGTTGACATCCCCTTAATTGTCTAGAATACAAAATTTCATTATTTTACCTATAGCAGTTCTTGAGATATTGACGTCAGAAAATCGCTATTTTTACTATACACTCACTCACTGACTCACTCACTGATTCACTGACTCATCAAAAACCTAGACCACTTCCAATGGTCGTACTGACTTGAAATTTGGCATGGAGATAGGTCTTAAGGTCAAAGTAAAGGGAAAAATCTGAAAACGGCCAAGTGTGAGTCAGTTTTAAAAATAGCGAAGGTGTAAGTTTGTTCTACTATGAAGTCATAATGAACTAAATGGGTATATCTTCCAATGGTCGTACCGAACTGAAATTTGGCTCGAAGGTTTGTCTTTAGGTCGAAATAAAGTAAAAATCTGAAAACGGCCAAGTGTGAGTCAGTTTCGAAAACAACGAATGTGTAATTTTGTTCTACTATAAGTAGGTATGGAGTGGAATGGAAATGAGATAAGACTTATTTAAATTTAGATACATACCAATTTAAGACAATACATGTTTGTCTTAAAGACAAGAACAATAAAATTGTTCACCACTCTGTGTGTGTCTGTTGCGGGAACCGAACCCACGATTTACGAAGTGCAAAGCAGGTCACTAGGTACCAGTGTTGGCCGATAATTTCAATTAGAATTGAAAATTGATCAATAAGATTGAAGATTAATTTCGTAACTAATCAATTACACTAACATCAATTTTTACTAACGTTAGTTCGCATTGATTTTGTGACGTCGTCAATTACACTAACAGTCAATTAGAATTAACCTATTAGTTACACTAACGTCTCGAAAATTTAATAAGAATTACAGTTAATTAGATTAACGTTAGTGTAACTAAATAAATCCTGTCTTACACTAATAATTAATTTTAAAACTGCATCTCGGGTTCGGAAGTCGGGACCAATATCACAAGATGGAGCTCATGCTGGACCCTAGGGCTACCTACGGGATCTCTGGTTTGGCGCATCATAGACTCATGCTGTTTGGGCTCATTCGACTTGTACTGATGAGCAGATGGTACCGGTATCAAAATCTGGAGCTCATGCTGGACCCTGGGGATCCCTACTGGATCTCGGGTTTGGCGCATCATAGACTCATGCTGTTTGGGCTCATTCGACTTGTACTGATGAGCAGATGGTACCGGTATTAAAATCTGGAGCTCATGCTGGACCCTGGGGATCCCTACTGGATCTCGGGTTTGGCGCATCATAGACTCTTGCTGTTTGGGCTCATTCGACTTGTACAGATGAGCAGATGGTACCGGTATCAAAATCTGGAGCTCATGCTGGACCCTGGGGATCCCTACTGGATCTCGGGTTTGGCGCATCATAGACTCATGCTGTTTGGGCTCATTCGACTTGTACTGATGAGCAGATGGTACCGGTATCAAAATCTGGAGCTTCTTTTTACTTTTACTTTCTTTGTGTGAAAGTCAAAGTCAAAGTAAAATTCAAAGTGAAAGTGAAAGTGAAAGTCAAAGTGAAAGTCAAAGTGAAAGTCAAAGTGAATGTCAAAGTGAAAGTGAAAGTCAAAGTGGAAGTGAAAGTCAAATTGAAAGTGAAAGTCAAAGTAAAAGTCAAAGTGAAAGTGAAAGTAAAAGTGAAAGTAAAAGTGAAAGTTAAAGAAAGTGAAAGTAAAAGTAAAAGTAATCAAAACCTCGTGTCAAAGTAAAAGTCAAAGTGAAAGTGAAAGTAAAAGTGAAAGTGAAAGTTAAAGAAAGTGAAAGTAAAAGTAAAAGTAATCAAAACCTCGTAGCTTAACCTAAATTCGCGTTTAGTTAGGTAAATTATTAATGTCAATTACCAATTCAATCTACACTAAAAATTAAATTAATGTATAAATTTTTGAGAAAGACTAAAAATTAAATATCTTCAATTATTAGTTATTCGCAAAGGATTAACACGTTAGTTACAATTAATTTTAATTCTAATTGAAATCAATTTGCACTAAACTATTAGTGTTCAATCTGCTAGGTACACTAGGTGCGCTAAATCAGTCAAACAAAAATGAAAAGACTATTTTTTCTCGCATAGTCTAAATAATTTCTAATTTTACAACTAATAAAATCGCAGATTCAAGAACATGGAAATCATATATACTCTAAGATGGAATTATATATACTACTGGCCATCTCACCCTCCGATACGCCACGGGATGAGATGGGATGGTCCACTTCTAGGGCTACATAATAGGCCACCAATTATAATACCTACTGGTAGGTACTATAATTGGTGGTTAATACTAGATAAAAATTCCGTTCCCCGCCTCGCGCACCCTCCGTCGCTGCCTACACTCGTCCGCCGCGCTCGCGCCGTCCGTGATAAAAAAATAATAAAGAACCTACACCTAACAAAAATAAATGAAATCCCATCAAAAACATAAATGTGAAAGGCTGCCAAGTTCGATACTATGGGAATGCTTCGCCTATAAAAGAAGTGAGATCTGAATAAGTACCAAGTTCCATAAAAATACCTCAAATCATAAATAGTTATAGGAATGCACACTTGATTTCCAGCAGTTTTTAAGGTACATTTTGAATAAGTATCACGTTACATAGAAATACCTAAAATTATAATAGTCAGAGAAACGCACACCGGTTTTTTTAGCAGTTTCCTGATAACATTTATTATTTTCAGTACTTTTTAATGATGTAACTTGGCAAGTTTTAATAGAAAATTATATACTTGACACATTGCAGTCCAAAGGTGTCGATTCATTGCATTGAAAAGGTGTGTGAAAACTTGCCAAGTAACATCATTAAAAAGTACTGAAAATAATAAATGTTATCAGGAAACTGCTAAAAAAACCGGTGTGCGTTTCTGTGACTATTATAATTTTAACGTGATACTTATTCAAAATGTACCTTAAAAACTGCTGGAAATCAAGTGTGCATTCCTATAACTATTTATGATTTGAGGTATTTTTATGGAACTTGGTACTTATTCAGATCTCACTTCTTTTATAGGCGAAGCATTCCCATAGTATCGAACTTGGCAGCCTTTCACATTTATGTTTTTGATGGGATAAAAACTAGAAAAATATTTTATGTTAGGGTAGGTACGTCCCCAGACGTGAAGTGGGGGTGATTTTTTTTTCCATCCAACCCTATCGTGTGGGGTATAGTTGGATAGGTCTTTTAAAAAGAATACAGGTCTTTTCAAGAAATTTTTGGATAAAACGAATAGTTTCATAAAAATAGCTCCGAAAATTGAAAAAAAGAGTGTCTATCTAACTTTTGAACCGTGGGTCCAAAAAATTTGGAAAATATTTTTCATATTTCAAAGAAAATTTTGATTTTGAAATGTATCACTTCGACTGCGCAAATATGACAAAGAAAGTGATAGATTAGCGGCCTAATCTTCCTCAGTTCCGTTATGTTATGATATGATGCATAAATTATATTGACGTCAAAGATATATATGCATACAATTTTGTACTTTATTTTGTCGTAAAAAGGTGAAAAAAAATACATATCCCTGGAAAAGGTATATTGATTACCTAGTTCGCGTAACACCGGTTGCTTTTTATCTGTTAGTCATTATTATCTCTTACTTCGTTTCCGTGCAAAATGAGTAATTATTCACATCTAAAAATATTAGTTTTGACATTATGTCAATCGATTCTGCAATTTGAAAACCCTGGCACTATATTTGTAACATGTTTATTTAATTAATTTAATCATTCATTAGCCCTTTCGTCTCTAGCAGACGAATTATGGTGTAAATTTAGGGTGACACCCTTTTTGGTCGCTGAAAAGACCAATGCGAGAGCAGGCCTGACAAGAGAAATTTGCAGCAGTTGGTGCTGAATTGGTTTACTGTCGTTTTTAGGGTTCCGTAGTCAACTAGGAACCCTTATAGTTTCGCCATGTCTGCCCGTCCGTCCGTCCGTCCGTCCGTCCGTCCGCGGATAATCTCAGTGACCGTTAGCACTAGAAAGCTGAAATTTGGTACTAATATGTATATCAATCACGCCGACAAAGTGGTAAAATAAAAAGTGGGAAAAAATGTTTTATTAGGGTACCTCCCCTATACGTAAAGTGGGGAGTGATTTTTTTTTTCATTTCAACCCTAACGTGTGACATATTGTTGGATAGGTATTTAAAAATGAATAGGGGTTTACCGAAATCATTTTTTGATAATGTCAATATTTTCGGAAATAATCGCTCTAGAAGTAAAAAAAAATGTGTCCCCCCCCTCTAACTTTTGAACCATAAGTTTTAAAAATATGAAAAAATCTCAAAAGTAGAACTTTATAAAAACTTTCTAGGAAAATTATTTTGAACTTGATAGGTTGAATAGTTTTTGAAAAAAAAATACAAAATAATTTCTGAACTAAGTTTGTAATTTAACCGTATAAGCAGATGTTTATTGTACCTGTAATTTCTACAAAATCACAATGAAATGACGTGCTTTCAAATAAAGTAAAAACGGTGAAAATCGGTTCTCGCAATAAAGAATTATCCCATAAAAATCATCTTCCATACTTTAAGCTCGCGCGCAATAGTTTACTTAATTTGCCGATAGATGTCGCTGTACGTGGAACGCTCATATCATATCCTACATGGCGGTGTTATTTTAACTCTTAAGTGGGGACACTTACTGTGACGGACGGAAAACTACGGAACCCTACACTGAGCGTGGCCCGACACGCTCTTGGCCGGTTTTTCCTTTTGTCAGCGAGTGCCACGAACCAAGTCTCATCGCAAAACTTGCGACTAGGGATTGCGGTACCGGTGCCTTTTTCGGAACCGGTACTGAGATTTCCGGTACTGGCTCGGAACCGGGAATTCCCGGTTCTTCGGTACTTTTTCGGTACTGAGAATTTTTTTGGAAGTTTTGTAATTTCGCTTAAACTTAATGAAATTTTATTCCTAAATTCGCTATTATTCCTCGCGTATGTTTTTTTTCTTTATGGGTTGCTATTCAAACGGCTCTTTTACAGTTATAGATTTTCTTTCGGTCACATTTTCAATGGTTTTAAAATAAAAATACTATACTTACAACCTGTTATGTCCGTAAGTAACTGAAAATTGGGAAAGTAGAAAATACATTACACATAATAAAGAAAGTTTAAAGGCGAATTTATCCCTAAGTTACAGGTAAGGGTTGTATTTTTTCTCGGACCAGTATATACCGAAAATCCGGTGGAGAAAGCGGTTTATCGTTACTTGAAATGTGCGCGAGATATCTTTTGTGACCTTCCACGTCTATCTCGTACCCATACATAGGCTGCTATTTATATATCCGGAAACCGGGATTACAATCTTCTTAAATAGCATATTTGACCTCCATGGTAAAATTTGAACTTTTTTAAGTACTGGCCGGTATATTTTTTCTTTCTTATTAACGCTCGTGTTTTGTTTTTGACGGGTTTTAAATGTCATCTCGCAGCAAGAATGGAACTCACTCGTGAAAATATTCGTGCTATGATTTATTATGATTTTCGGCGTGGTTTAACGCAACAACAGTGCATAGATCAACTAACTTCAACTTTTGGTGATGAAGCCCCATCTAAAACTACTGTGTATCACTGGTTTAGTGAGTTCAATCGTGGACGTAGTATGCTTACGGACGAAGTTAAGGCAGGTCGCCCGAAATCGGTCGTTGTACAACAAAATATCGAGGCTGTGCGAAAACTTATAATGGACGACCGACATGTTACGTACCGCGAGATAGAGGCGACTCTGGGTATTTCTATGACCAGCATTAATAGCATATTACATAATTATTTGGCTGTAAAAAAAATTTGTTCGCGTTGGATACCCCACAACTTAACAAAAGAGCAAAAAGATGCTCGCGTCGAATGGTGCAATAAAATGTTAAAAAAATATAACCGTGGTGACTCAAAAGCCGTTTATAACATCTATACAGGTCACGAATCCTGGATCTATGCATACGATCCCGAAACGAAGCAACAATCAACGGTATGGGTGTTTCAAAATGAGCCGAACCCTACGAAAGTTACTCGTGCAAAAAGTACATTGAAACAAATGGTGGTAGCTACAGTGCCACTAGAAAACCGTAGAACGGTTAATTCAGAGTGGTACACGACCATTTGCTTACCGGAAGTATTTGAACAAATTCGTAAAACTAACCAGCGACGAAGAATCATTCTTCATCATGACAATGCCAGCTGTCATGCGTCACGCGAAACAACTCTATTTTTGGAGGGTCAAAATGTGGAATTAACGGGTCATCCGCCGTACAGCCCTGACTTGGCACCCAACGATTTTTATTTATTTCCAAATATAAAGAATAAATTACGCGGTCAACGATTTTCGACCGCTGAAGATGCTGTCGACGCATTCAAACAACACGTTATGGAGGTACCTCAGGCGGAGTGGCAGAAGTGCTTTAAAAATTGGTTCACGCGAATGCAAAAGTGCATAGATCATCAAGGGGAATACTTTGAAAAACAATAAAACCATTTTCAGCCGTGTACGTTTGTTTGTTTTTTTGTTTCCGGATATATAAGTAGCAACCCTATAGCAACACGGCCTTTACACGGTAAACCTTTGATCGGAATATTTTGAACTTTCCATATCAGTTTGCTTGGGGTGAAGCTGTGCGAAGGATGCTCTTGATTTGGAAATTTCCTGGATCTTCCAAGTGTTCACTTCCCGTTTTCTTCTCTTCAAAGATCGTCAAATTTAGCTTGCATATCAGCTCATTTGTGGCTTAGCAGAAAAAGGTCATCAGCACAGTCCAAATATCCTAAAATGTTTGAGAGGCCTCAGTCCATGCCGCGGCGCTATGATTTCGTGTAATGCAACCATGCGGTCATCAAGGGCAACATGAAAAAGGTGAGAGGGAAAACCCCTTGTTGCACACCCGTATTAACTAGAATATTCTCCGAAAATCCTGCGTCACGCACGCTACAAGAATATTTCTTGTAGATTGCGTTTGAGGTTGGAATTTTTTGTGAAAACCAATTTCACCTTAGCGTATCAATGGCTTTTTGAAATCTACAAATGTTACGTACATTTCCCTCTGCCATTAAGAACCCTGTTCGAGTAAGTATGATGCGCAGTGTGTTGACTTGATCTATTTTTGAGACTCGAAAGCTGCCTTGATTCATGTAATCATTTTAAGCCGGGTCTTGAGTTAATGGAGTTAAAATGAAAAGCTTTTGACATATACCAAACTAGCTTGTTCCCGCGGCTTCGCCCGCGTACTAAAAGTACTAAAAAAGGAGGTTCTCAGTTAGACTCGTATGTTTGTATGTAGGAATGTATGTTTGTCCGCGATCATCTTGCGTTTCGCTGAACCGATTTAGAAGCGGTTTTCGTAAAAGTATTCGTTACATTCTGGAGGTTTCGGTATACCACGTTTTGAAGACGGCGGTTCCCTCATTTTTTATTTTAAAGAAATTATTGCAATAATTGTTTAATTGTTACGCCATCAACGACTTACTACTGAGAGATTATGATTAATACAGATTTCTACTCTTGAATAGAAGCTTTTCCCCGCGACTTCATTTGCGTGGAATTAGTAATCCACCCTCCTTTTTACCCGCTTTAGGAATGACTTCTGGGATAACAACTATTATATATCCTTCCCCAGAACGCAAAATATCTCCATACCAAATCATCTAAATAGGTTCAACGGTTATTAATTTCCCATACAAACTTTCAACCCCCGTTTCACCCCCTAGAGGGTTGATTTTCGAGATAAAAACTATCCTTTATTATTTACCGCGACTCAATCTATATAATATGTACCAAGTTTCATTTCAATCGTCTGTTCAGCGGTTAATAATTCGCCATACAAACTACCAACATGTTTTCTACCCCTCTTAGATATTAGTAATTAGGCCTTAAAACACTCGTGTGATCTTATTATGAAACTCACCTGCGGCTCGTTTCATAAAACCACACTCATGTTTTAAGGACCCTTATTACGTAACAGTTACATAAACTACTATTTCGGCTTAAAAAATATTCTATATTGTTTCCTGGGACTCAAACTATATCCACAACAAAATTATCTAAATCGGTTAGCGGTAAAAAAATCTCCATACAAACCTCCAACCCCCATTTCACCCCCTTAAAGATCGATTTTCGAGATAAAAACTGTCCCATGTCGTTTCCCGGTACACATACTATCTCTATACCAAGTTTCATCTAAATTGGTTCAACGTTTAAAAATTCCCCATACAAACTATCAACCCCCATTTCAACCCCTTAAGTGTTGATTTCGTAATCAGCGACCCGATAAACCATAGAAACAATACACATGTTGATATTTAAATTTTGTCACCACATTTCCCCCTTATGGGTTGAATTCTCAAAAAAAGCTGAAACACTTGTTTTCTCATTTATCGTTAGGAATACTCCTGTAAAGTTTCGAATAAAATAGTTGAACTAATCTCGTTTCCCATACAAACTTTGAACCCCATTTCCCCCATTAGGAGGTAAATTTAAAAAAAATATGTCTTAGTGCATCCCTATGCCTTATAAGGAGCCTACGTACCACATTTGGAATCTCTAGAACAAGCGGTTTGGGCTGTGCGTTGATATGTCAGTCAGTTTCTTCTTTCATATATTTAGAAGAAGATTGCAATTTGGCACAAATACTTTCAAGAATTTTCATGTCCACAATATTAAATTTCAAAATCGATGCCATTTCTTAATTAACGTCCCAAAAAATCACAAAAATGACACCCATATGGATATTTAGACATTTCAACCCCATTGTACCCTAACAGGGGAGATGGTATTTCACGTCCGCCACGTCGGATTTTAAAATCGTTGTTGTTTTCGTAATCAACGACCCAATAAACCATAGAAACAATACCCATGTTGATTTTCAGACTTTTTGACCACATTTCCCCCTTTTAGGGGTTGAATTCTCAAAAAACCGGCAACACGTATTTACTAATTTATTGTTAGGAATACTTCTGTGAAGTTTCGAATAGAATAGACTAACTAATCTTGTTTCCCCATACAAACTTTGGACCCCCTTAGGGGATGAATTTTGAAAAATCCTTTCTTAGCGCACCCCTAGACCTTATAAGGAACCTACGTGCCAAATTTGGAATCTCTAGAACCAGCGGTTTGGACTGTGCGTTGATAGATCACTATGTTAGTCAGTCACCTTTGAGTTATATATATATAGATGACTTTAAAAACATCGACAAAACAATATCTACACAAGACACATAGAGATACCGTCACGTTACACGTGACGTGACAATAACATACACGTTAATATATATAAGAAGCAACCGAACGAAGAGTAATGTGATGAGATAAAAATTGAAGGAAAGGTGTGAAAAATGATAGTTAGGATTTAAAATAATATACCTAGTTAGTCAATCGGATTGAAGGTGAATTTATCCCTAATGGAATCTATTCCGGATAAACTTTCTCACACGATAAAACGAGCAATCGAGCGCTCAATTTTCACAAAACCTAATAAAACAAAACCCCCCATTTGGCTCCAAGTCATACCGACAAAGAAATACCATTTTGACTTATCGCCACTAGAATTTAGAGACGCACTGGCACTGCGATACCACAGAACACCTGTCTCCATGCCCAAATCATGTTATGGCTGCGGCAATGATGACTTCAACCACGAACCACGACTCGACCACGGACTCTGCTGCAAAACGGGTGGTTTAATAACACGACGCCACAACGAAATTAGAGATCTATTTTGTAAGCAATGCCAGTACGCTTGGGGGAACGTGGTCAAAGAACCCATCATCACCGAAGGCGACGGTGGACTTCGCGGGGATCTCTGCTGCCGCGGCGTCTGGGATGCACAGAGGGAGGCGTTATTTGATATCCGTGTCGTAGAAACCAACACTCCCTTATATCTCACGTCCGGTAGCATCCGTCCTAAAATCCGCCGAAGAAGAGAAAAAAGAAAATACACGAACGTTGTAAAAAACGTCACGCAACTTACACTCCCCTCTTCGCTCCGCAAATATCCACCTTCATCAAACATCTCGGTGAAGCCATCGCTGACCGGTGGAACAGATCTCTTAGTGTAGTAATGGGCTGGCAAGATCCAAAATTATGATTTCGATAATCCGAGCCACCAGCATGTGTATCCGTGGGACACGGCCCAGATTCAAATCCATCCAACATTTCTTTCGTGTCAATGACGGTGCGGCCCTACCCAACCCGTCTACCTCTACCATGTACTAGCGACGATTCCTTGTTGTTGGCCATTTCTGTTTTTTATAATTTTACTTTTATGATAAATGAATGAGATAAACTGTCAATCGCATTGATGTATCACAAAAACTTGCAACAAACAATTATCCATACAATTTCGATTCAAAGGTAATTAATTACCTACACAATAATAACACTGGAAATTTTCACACTACGTGTAAAATATTTGCCTTCCTCCCCAGTACCGAAAAGAACCGAGAACTGGGATTTTCATTGGTCGGTAGTTCGGTACCGGTTCTGACTGAGTTGTAAATTCCCGGGATATCCCGGTACTTTCGGTGCCGGGAATTCCCGGGAGCAAACCCTACTTACGACCCTCAACAACACGTTTCCGCCATTCCGTCCGTTTCTCTGCGGTTTTTGCCCACTTTCGGAGGTCGATAAGTAATTTATAGTTATAGATATCTAATATAACAAACCTACACGTTTACCCCTAAGTACCTTCACATTGTATGAATTGTGCAACATTGGTGGAAACCAAATAGCATTTTCACAAGCTCATTTATTAATTTAGTTAGAAGCTTACAAAAGTCGATAAATCGATACCTTAATAATCTTGCTTGATTGGTATGTGACAAAATCAAATTTTGTAAGATAAAAGTAATCTAATGACTTGGTCTACGCTTAGCATGAACACCTTACAAAATTAATTCCCGCGCAATCCACTAGGTACTTCACAGTCAGCCGACTTTTTTTTCTTCGATATTTTGGGTTAGAAATATTAGCCTAACAAATCCTCAATCGCAAGGAAATAACCAAAACATAGTTTTATACATGAACTTTTAATCCACCAACGTCACCGCAGATGACGTTGACTAGGCTTCATGATATTGGGTAATTCAGTGAGGGACTAGGTCATAAAATCCGTGGTTAAGGTACCGTACCGTACCGCTAGGTCTATAATGATAATGACAAACAGGTAAAGAAGCGATCCTAAAAATGTAGCAAACACTGTTTTAAAGCAATGGATACGACCGATCGTTTATTAATTCATGGTAGTTCACTTTAAACTTAAGGTAATGGCAGTTAACTTTTAGTTAACGACACTTAAAGTGTATACATTAGTTAGAATATAACTCTTTTTATTTTATTTAATCGTATGGCACAATACATACGAAAGTTAACAGATGACTCTTGTTAACTTTACAATAGTGCATGCACTACCAATTTATTCTATTTAGTAGTTTTACGATGGCATTATCGTTACACTCATAACCAAATATTATTCCTAAGAAATAAATGTTCAATCATAAACAGTATGATACCAGCTGATGTCACTGCTAATCTTACGTAAATAGTCACCTTCAGTGCTTATCCGTAGGTACCTATGTTTATACGATGTTTTTAAGTTGTTTTGCTTATAGACGGAGAGCTAGTCACGTCAGATATGACAAAATAATTAGAGCGACGAAACCCCTCTCGTTAGTTTGCTATACTATGCTTATTTCTAGATCCGGACATCTGGCAGCTGTAAAGTGGTGGAGGTCAAAGAATGCAAACCACGTTAGGAATACAAATCATAGAGTTCTGGTTTTGATGTAGTATTATGAGAAATTATATAAATAATTAGATTATATCATTGCCAAAACTTTCTGATGGGGGAAAGTAGTCCAAAACGACGTATAATGTAATTCATAGTTTGTCGCCTACTGTTTCTCTTTCCGAAATAATACGCAATGTTTTTTGTTCTTATGTTAAAATATAGGCCCCATCCTATATTAATAACAACTTCGGCAGTTTTTACCTATTTTGGTATTACTTTTTTCAACTGAAAAATTTTGCTAGTCTGTCACTCTGACCTCCACCCATTAAAAACCGCCAGATGCCCGGATCAAGCAATAAGGATAGTATTGCAACCTTACTAGACGGGTTTCGATGCTCTCATTAATGTGTCATATCTGACGTGGCCAGCTCTTAGTCCATTACATTTAGGTGCGTCTTCATTTATTAAAAGGAATACAAAACATTATTTTCAGTGAGGTCAAATAACATGAGTAATTGCATAAAGGTAACAAAATTATTTGATATATATAAAGCTCTGTAATATCTTGTCCTTGGCCCCGATTCGAGATGCGAAAGTAACACACGTAGATATCTCACTTCTATTGTACATCTATTGTGCTTCTATTGCGATCCTATTGCGGTCCTATTGCTGTTGTTTTTATCTGTCACATTTACAGTAGGTATCGCTAGAAGGTTTTGTCTATGACTATGGCGACCATTTTGTTTGTTATGACAGGACGTCGGGAATCCCTGGCAAAGAGTAAAAGGAGACTTTTTTTAGCATACAATAGAAACACAGATTACGCAATATTTTTCTGCACGAAGTAGCCAATATCAAATAATTATTCCTATTGCGATGAAGGCCATCAACGCACAAGGTCTTTGTAGTGTCATCTTGATTCTTGAATGTGTGTAATAGGAGAATTGTATTTGCGTCTCGTTCTCTCGTTAACGAAAGAACCAGACGCAGATACAATCTGAGGATGCGTCCGTCTATGCGTAGACCATAAAGTTATTATTTTAAACTGGAGTATACTCTTCGGCCACAGAGTAATGCCGAAAGAGAGCGTAATAGAGGCGGCTGCGTTTCGTTTTGACCACAGCTATCTCAAAGAACAGATCCGAAAAAATAAGCCAGACGTTTTTTCATATAGTTGTCTCTTTGGTTATTTATGGTTAACCAAGATGAGTTAGAATGGGACAGATAGTATGACCTTATTCGGCTGTTAACGAATTGTCTCGATTTAAAACTTAACCAAACTGTCAAATTAACCTAGACGTCAAACACAAAATTGTAGCAAAAGACGGATTCTTGCAAGTTATCGTGCTATTTCTGAAAATTAAGCTGTATACATTGAATATTCATTATTTATATGTAGGCAGAAATGTCGTGCATAGTTCCATACCGCCGGAGGTGGTTCAAGTCAGCGAAGAAGCATTGATGTATTATGTATTCTACTAGATGAGCTATCTAGAACAAATTTTGTGCGCCATGTTTGGCGGTTGACAGCTGTCACTGAATCAAAGAGTAGCTTTAACAAAAAAGACGTGACACTGTTTTGACACAATTCATATTCTGCCTAAACAAATTTTGTAAGGAAACGTAATTAACTAAATAATTGTTTTATTTGTATCTAATGTTTATTTTGCTCCTTACCCTAGAGTTTAAGGAACGAATGGAGAAAAATACTATTTTTGCCGACAAGCGCCTTTCAATACGAACTTTGACGATTAATTATCCTTGAAATTTACTTAAAATGACATTGATTTCCTCGCACGGATGAAAAAAAAACATTGTTGTAGGTAGGTAAAACATGGATGATATTAAGATATTTAAATTCAGATCATAAAAATCTTTGCTATGTATTTTACTCGCATTAACAATTTTAGCAAATTCGCCCTTGTTGTAAAATTAAATATGTTTAATGAACTAAATATTACCTAGCGTACTTATTTAAAATATGTTTATTACGTAAATATGTTTATGCTGAGTACTACTAAACAAATAATGTAGGTAAATAAAGTGTAGGCACATATGTTGTTACTTCTGCGACATTAATCTGTGCGCCAATGAATATGGCGTCGCAACGCCAACATTAATATTTTAAATTAGTGTAACACCAATCTTTGCCTTTACTTACCTATGAAATGTAATTTCATGGCTTTTATTACTATTTTTAGAATTATTTTTACAGTTTGTTATCATGCAAAAAGCCTTTACGTTTAGTATTTGATTTTTAAAATTGTTTGACACTTGCGTGTAATCATGTCAGTGGTCCAAGAGCCAATGTCAGACTTGTAGTGATTTTCACTAAAACTCATGGTACAACTAATTTCTTAGGGATGTCATCTCCTGTTACTCAATGCGAAGAAGTCCGGAGAAAATACCAGTTTCCATCGGTAAGAAACTATTGTTTTCATTTCAAAATTTTCAAACACATTATGTAATATAATAGTCTCGGATAACTGCACATGCTGGATACTATAAAATAAGAACCTTTTGCGTAGTTCCAAGTTGATTTTATTGAAATTTATTGGTAAACTTGGACGAATAAATTATATAATCTATGTTGGTAAAACTCAATTTTTGTAAACAACGCTAGTGTTGTAACTAAATGAAAATAATTATGTTGATATTTTATCGATATGAAATATTTATCTAGGCAAACACAAAATATTATTATATTAAATTATTGTTTACATAATTAATTGTCAATTGTTCAGATTTCCGGAATATAATATATTGCATCAAAAATGGATTGACACCGTAGGGCTCCATAATTAGACGCCGAACAAACAACAAAGGATTTGCTCGAAACATTTTAAAAATGACTATTTTTTTACTACTTGCAATGGACAAATATTGTTGCCAAATGCAATACCTACAATATTTCAGAGGCCTCTTGAGGTAAGTTGAGAAAGCGCTTGTTTAAACCGGTGTTAGACAACGCAATATTTGCAATTTCTTGGCCCCATTTTGTCATGTACCCTGTCTCTCTCCACCCCTCCCACTTTTATTACACGGCGCAATCTGACAGATTATGCCCTTTCTGTAGAAATTGCAATGTTTTATACCGGTTTTATTTATTTTGCGAGCACAGATAATCTCCTATGAGGCGTGGCCAGACGTAGGGACATGATGCCGACCGCCGCGCTCGGTCGACCGTCTACAATTGCATGCTTCAGCGCAGCGGACAGCAGAGTAGTACGACGCTATAAGATAGAACGAGACGAAATTGATATGACCTTGTTTTCATATACCTATCTGAGTTAACGCAATAAAAATATATTTATGTCATACTTTGACACACTTAAGGGAATTAAAATGTCTTATAGCACAAGTATAAGAAACCCAGACTTTCCAACCCAGAGAGGAAACTAGGCCTTATTAGGATTACGCCCGGTTTCCTCACGATGTTTTGAAAAAATTGAGAAAATATATCGTTGTATTTTTTTTTTACGAAAATAGTGTTGAAGAAAGTTATCTCCAAAAACTTCTTTCATAGGCAGATACAAGTTTTTGATATATATTTTTTCGATAGTAGTTACGGAACCCTCCATAATGCGTGGTCCGACACGCACGTGTTATTTTTTTGTAACATTGGAATACCTGTTACGGATATCAACAGTAAATATCGATGTCGATATTTAGTAGAAAATTATCATTCACTGCACTAAATCTCGTCACGAAGTCATGAAAGGCTGAGACAATGACAGCTGAAGACCTTAGAGATAGCATGGTGTCTATCTTTTTCTTACTTACTGATAAGTACCTACATTAGTGAGAGCAGATCGGGAATATAGAAAAGTTCAACTTATAATTTCAGATCTGCTTTTCTCTGATATCTGTGATTTCAAACAATAACCGGTTGACAGCTGAATGAATTTGAAGTACCGAATTTAAAAACAGAAAAAAGGAGGTATATTCAAGCATATAACATAGGTTTACGCTCCGAACAAACCTGTTACCCAATCAGGTCGCCCGAAGGCGCATATCTTAACTAAATACCGGAGCCCCACACACACAGGGTTCTACGCCGTGCGGTTTTAAAATCTAACGTTAGGCCAAAATAAGTCAACAGGACGAGTGAGTGTGTCTTTCGGTCAGGTTACCGAATCAGGGGCCGTATCGGCTACCGGACGTTTGCTTGGAGCCTTGGTAAGGCCATAGGTTTTAACCCTACAAAAGCAAAACAATCTGATCACGGTCGCTGTAAATTGTTGAACTTGCGGTTTGAAAATGTCACACCAGGAGTACTTCAGGTCAGAATGCAAACAAGTAAAATCAATCAGTCCTGTGTGGAGGTCATCCGATCGGATAACCGTATCCAGCAAGGTGTTTGCCTGGAACTTTTAAAAGAATGCAAACAATTAAAATTAACCGGCCGCGTCCGATCGGGGAACGGAATCCGCCAACCTGACGCGTAGACCGAACGTTTACCTTGAGCCGGATCAGTTACTCAATTTGATACCTTATTCCAGCCCATTTCCAGCCTTAGCACATATTTGTGGTCAACGTGACATTTTTTAAATATCCTATAAACAATTAAGTACCGTAGTTTTATTATGTTGGAGGCAGACCGATAGTTATATATATTTGTTTACAATTGTCATCTACTGTGAAATAGAAAAAGGTAGAGACAACCACGGGCCAGTAGAGTCTGGACGGTACTTTTGCTCTATTTTCCTAACCTCAGTTTAACCTTACTAACGAGCAAAACAGTTGTTCATAGGTGACTAGAAAAAAAGGTCTGATAGAGAGCATAATATTAGGGGGCGGTGTCTCACTCGCACTCGTTACAAAATAGTCACAAACTGACATTTGAACTTGTTCTCATGTTGGCTTTGTCTGGTGACGTCATTACCTCCTTAGTCAAAACGAGACGCAGCCCCCTATATCAAACTCTCTTTCGGCCTCACTTTCTGACTGAAGAGTATATTCCAATTTATCCTACTTCCTACTAATATTATAAATGCGAAAGTTTGGATGGATGGATGTACGTTCCGATTAATCTCAAAAACTACTGACCAATTTAGATGAAATTTAGTATAGAGATAGTTTGATATACACATTTCCGCAACCGTAGACAATTGTCTATGATTTCAGAGCCGAATAAGATAAATCATCATTTGATACCATTGTATCGTCGATAACAAGATAAATATATTATAAGCAAAGAAAGAATACCACAGCATACTATTTTCTAGTTATTAATATACTTATAATGCGATTGAAGTCGTGTGTTGAATATTGTGAGAATATTAATAATATTTTATACAATCGTGACATAATGAAGTACGAGATTGAAAAGCTTAATTATGTCACTATTGTATACACTACCTTTTCTACGAGTGCTCAAAGTAGGCAAGCCGGTAAGAATTAAGTTCGTCGAATGCCTTAAAATTTATTACCGACCAAAGATGATAATTATTTCGAAACGACAATCATCTTTTAGAAAGGGTCAGAGGTCTCCCCGTTTGCATCTCTCTCGGTTCGTTTTCCTCCTTCTCATACGTCGAGCGAAAATGCACCTTAAAGTAATTATCTTAGAGTACATTTTACTTATTGATTTTTTTGGCTGAGATCGCTTCAGTTTAAAATAATAACTTCATGTACTATACTTCGTTTTTTTGAGATTAGAAATTGAGTAAACATAGAAACAGTAGTTGCCAACCTGTTCTAAATGTTCAATTTAAACACACTGCAAGCACACCAACAGAGGATTAGTTAACATGACTAAGAGTTCACATTTGTGAAAAAATAACAACAATTTGTCTGCAGTTACACACAATTTCGTTTTAGATTTTGTATGCCAACATTAGAGACACGTGAAAAATGAAAAACTGACCTGACAGTGACGCACGTACCTTCTAAAACGAAAACTTAAGATCTAGTTTTTTTATCAGTATTCACGAAAATTATTTAATCATAATATGCACTTATTAATCAATTTTCGTAAATAAAAATGTGTCTAAACGTTATTTAATAGTTTTATTATATAATAATAATATTATATCTATTATCACGGACAGGACTATTGTATCCAATAAGCCTGATATCGTGGTAATAGATCGACCGCAACGCCGGGCCATGCTCGTCGACATCACCGTCCCATGTGACGAGAACCTCGTGAAGGCCGAGAAGAACAAGTCCAGCAAGTACCTAGACTTGGCTCACGAGGTAACCGCCATGTGGGAGGTTGATTCGGCGATCATTGTACCGATAGTTGTTTCTGCGAACGGTCTCATAGCGAAGAGTCTCGACCAACATCTAGAGAGACTTTCGCTACGGGGTTGTGGTTGGATCAAGGGTCAGATTCAGAAGGCGGTTATCCTGGACACGGCGCGCATAGTCCGAAGGTTCCTCTCTCTGCGGCCCTGACCACCGGCAGCCTGGGCCCTGATCCGTTGCCGGCGGCACCCTAGGTTAGGTTTTTTATTATGTTTTTATGTTTTTGTATGTTTTAGATGTATTTTTATATTTTACTTTTGTCAAAATATTATAAAAACTTAATCTATGAAATTAATGAAATAAAGAGAATATTATATAAATAATAAAGCAACTGTCTTAGGTGATGGTAAAAGATTTGGTGGACTACGAGGTGGCTTTTCTTGCTGTATGCCACTCGGGCCTGCCTCTGATTGCTCCATAACCCTCCAACCAAACGTACAATAATAGAGCAAGCAAATACCTTTACTTAAATAAGAATCACAATAAGCTTTAAACATTAAAAACTATCCAGGTATGCCTGAGAGATACTAATAACAGATGACGCGAGAAAATATTTAAAAATCGAACCATCCGTTGCGAACCTCTTCATCTCTAGGTATTTTATTGTGCAACATTCACAAGAACATTAACAATGATAAAAAATAAAATATTTAGTGCATATAACAACTACCAAAATATTGTTAAATACTCAATATAACATTTACAAATACGTAGGCATGGCTTTACTATAAATACAAATATATTTAAGTATGTTTAATGACGGCGTAGGCACTTTGACAGTTGTGACATTTATCGTGCCTAATAAAAAACCCTGTACATCGTTCCGATAGAGGCAATCCTCTAGCGATAGTTGTTGACTTTGACGTAAGTAGATATCTCACTATTGTGAAGCTATTGCAGTTTAGCGTCACTCAAAAGTGAGATATCTCAGTTGTATTGTGGTTGTATTGCATGACACTGTCATTTATGCCATGTCGAATCGAGCTCCTTGTTATACCTTATACTAGTAGCAAGATTTAGCTAATATGACAGTTGTACTCAATTATATTTACTGTAGGTGGGTATACTCTAACAAAATGAGCACAAAAAATACTACCAAAGTTATTTAATAACCTAGCAATGATCCTGTTATGTTTATCTATTTTGAGAATCATTGCACCTTTGTCACTCTCTTCGTTAGAAAATTACAGTTTGTCTCTGTCTCAGGCGGGTGACGGGAGCTCATTTCCACGTCCGCATCTCTCGCTTGCCGGTGCGCGACTAGCGACAATTGTTTGAATTCACTCATTTTAAGTGCTTCACTTTTGGAGCGTGCATAACTCATCTGTCATTATTATATATCATAGGTTGTAACAAATAGCAAAAAAATATAGGTACTTAAAAAAAACTACTTACATTAATCAATACAGGCGACAAAAAAATAAAAAAAACGACATTTAAAAAACTACCTCCAGGGTAAATGACCTCGCACGCAATGCAGGGTTTATTTGCCAAAAAACGACTGTCGGTGCGATAACGCTTGCCTACCTGTTGTACCTACTTGCTTTAATGAGTAAATAATTATTTGCATAATTTTAAGCGCATTAAAAAATTACTTTCTTTAAAATCTAAAGTTAAGACCATATTTTCTACGTAAAATGTTTAGTTCTAGCTATTTGTACTGCACAACAAGAAACAATAGTGATAATAAAATATTATTTCTTATACCCACTAAGACGGTTGCAACAAGTATACGACCCACAACTCCCACAAGCATTAGTAAGTTTGGTCCCTTGCATTGCAACTTCAGTCAGAGGTGTCAGCAGCGGAGGTAGCGGCAAAAATAAATCATAAAACCCTCACTTCAGCTGCTTCATTGAGGAAGTTTTTGTGATAACCTGTTTTCATTACGTTTGTCATATTTAAAAAAAAAAAGGATTTTTTAAATTAAAAAAAGTGTCTGAGATGACTATTCGCTATAGTCATCAATAATTTTCATCTACGTACGCAGTTTTGGATCTTGATACCATATGATTTAATCTAGAATCTAGATTCCACTTAAGTAGTAAGGAAATCTGAGCATGCTTTAACAAAGGGACAATGGCCAACTGGTTTTGGAGGACAAAACAATTAATGCGACAGAGTGCGACGCGGCAGGCTAAGTGATAATTGAAGAACAACTCTTCCGCTTCTGTAAAGCGACCCCGAGACGATCAGGCGCGAACCGAAATCAGACAGCCGCTACTCGCTATTAGGAGACCACTTTAATACGTAGTGATCTCGCATGGATATCCACGTGTCACAGTTTGGCTTGTCGAATAGGGGTCCAGACGAATGCTAAGACAACTTGCAGGCAGGGGCAGGCAGGTGCATTGCATGATTTCGTCGCGCCACTCGCGCCTAAACCTAATTAAGCGGGTGCTAAATTATGCAACTTTTTGCCCATGACTCCCATCTAGCATTTCATTCCAACTAAACCATCCATATAAACGTGTTTTACATAGTTATCATGTAACTAAATATAGTTCAAACTAAAGTGAGACTTTAAAAATTAAAACTATACTAACAAACTAATTAAAAATATAAAAAATAAACCTAGCTATAAAAGCCCAACTATAAAAAGAATACCTACCCCGACCAAAAGGTCCGCCTACGGCATGGTCTCCATTGAGCAGGGCCGCGATTCGAAAAATAAACACACACATTAGACAGACGAAGCAGATTTTCATTCAATATTGGTCTCACATTGGTCTCATCAATATTGGTCTCACATTGGTTTCACATTGGTCACACATTGGACCAATGTCAGACCAATGTGTGACCAATGTGTTACCAATGTGAGACCAATGTTGAATGGAAATCTGTTCGAATAGTCAATGTCGTTATAGCGTTGAGTTGAGTTGGGTTGGAGCTGTGTCTGTCCAGTGTGTGTGTTTATTTTTCGAATCGCGGCCCTGGCCGCGTTACTTCTTTGTAGCTAAGGCTATACGCTGGGAGAGGTAAGCGCCAGCTCTACAATCCCCTCCATGTAAACTAAATCAATTCTTTTAAAGTTGTTCAGAATCGTGTTTAGCATTTTTAATATTCTTAATACACACGACAACTACTGCCTGAGCGACGATAAGAGTAAGAGTAATTTTATTTTGGAATACATGCCAGTTCGCTGCACAAATTTAATAATAACTTTATGAATATTATGCCACTAGTTACAACACCTGAGCATTATTTGGAACAGATAATTTTAGCCGGACGCGCGGTGAGTAACACGCTATACGAGGAATAGATAGATAGAGCTGTAGTCCCAAATAACACATCAAAGCAGTATAACGGCCGTCTTACAGCATATCTGTATGCTTTTAGCATTTTCAGTTCGTTTTATAGTAGCATTATAAACGTTTATAGTGCTGATATAGGTCTTAAATGGGCACGAATTACCCAGCTTGAGATCCTATACAGGTCATTTAATAGCATTACAGGCGCAATATGTCTGCGCTATTAGCATTATCGTTGTCATGGAAAATGCCAATTGCATTAAAGAATCATTAGTACGCTCTATTAAGTTGCCAACTGCATTAAAGAAGAAGAAATTGCTAATCGCAGTAAAGAAGCATAAGTACTCTCGATTAACTTGCCATTTGCAATACAAAAGCATTATACTAGTTAGCATAAGAGTGTAGTAAAATAAACCTTACGTCAATGCAAAAACGTCTCTAACACCGACGGAACAAATGTTATAATACAATGAACGTTGTGATTTAACTACTTTGTCTCGCAATATAAAATGGACGAAGACGGTACAAAAAACTGAATGAGTGACACGTCATATTTGTTTGCATCCTAACAAAATTTATAAAAGTTTTTGATTCTTTTACGTTATTATATCCTTCAAATATTACTGCGCAATGTAGTTTACTGTAAATGTGTATATAATTTTCACGCGCCTTTGATTTATTGTGGTTTTGCTATAAAATATTATAAAAAGATATGCGTCAAATAAACAAAACAATTGTGTAATCCTCGTATAGAACGAGTTTTGCATTATTAACATAATAGTGTTGGTTGAGCAGTCTTAAATTAAGTAATTTCATTATTATATAGGTATTTTCCTTGTATAAATAGGTCCGCATGATTTTATTTTTAGGTTATAAATTATTTACAAAATGGCGTTGGTCTATATAGACGGAGAGCTAGCCACGTCGGATATGACACAATAATGAGAGCAACAAAACCCCTCTAGTCAGTTTGGTATACTATGCTTATTTCTAGATCTGGACATCTGGCAGCTTTAAAGTGGTGGAGGTCAAAGAATGCAAACCATTTCAAGAAAATAAATCCTAGAGATCTGGGTTTGATGCAATATTATGAGAAACTATACAAATACTATACAATATTAAGAGAAATTATACAAAAGTTTATGTTGGGAGAAAGTAGTGCCAAACGATGTATAATAAAATATAGTTCATAGTTTTTGTTTCCGTAATAATCATACATCGGGGTTTTCGGTGCGGGAACGATTTGAGAAAGAGTAGAGATAAACAGATAGGTTGAGAGTTAGTCGGAGAAAATATCATATTATGCCTAATGAATAACTACCTCTCTGTGAATAGCTTACACACTATGATACGAGCTTTTTTTCTTAGAGGCATGTTTGTATTGGCTATTATACACGGTGCCCGTGAGCATTGCGAGAGATTTTAACCACGCATTTCTGAGGTCAAAAGAATGAAAAAACATTATATGACTTTTGTTGTAAAACGCCAAAAAAAAATGTTTTTTTTAACTTTTTTTGAATGCTGTTCTACATAAAAAGTAAATGTCATTAGAAAAAAGTAACGGAAAAAGTAAATTGCTACATTTTTTCTCGTAAAAACTAGTCCATGCAAAGTGTTTCTTAGGTCTTTGATATCAGTCAATAAGAGATGTCTAGACTATGCCCCATACCGGTGAGATCGCCATCAAAAAATCATTTTACACTGAGAAACAATTCAAAATGCAATTTTTTGTAAGTAGTATTTACTCTGAAACTATGGAGAATTTCGAAAAAGTTTAAAGGACATTTTGTTCTCTAAATATGATAATGAATACACTGTTAAAGTCTCTCGCAATGCTCACGGGCACCGTGTATACTTAGTATTTTAAAAATGCAATTGCATATCCGTAATTTATTAACTAGATCTACCTAAGACAAAGACACGGTATAATAAGTGTCAAATATTAATCTTAACGTCCGATATTTATGAACTATTTGATTAACTGAAGAGGTTGACAATGATCAGTCATTACATGAATTAATAAAAAAATACTTGAAAAAATCATAGGTATCAATCATCCATCATAGGTGTAGGTACATACCTACACTATATATACATAATAGTCAGCTATTACATATAAATTGTATATACGTATGATTTTTTCGATCAATTATTCATTAGGTAGAAACGTGCTAGAGTACATTCTGTTTTTTAAGTTAATGCCTACTCTTTGGCTAATGTCAAACATTCCCGCACCGTAAACCTCGATGTATGGTAATAATACACAATATTTTTTGGTCTAACGTTTTTTTTTATCGATTTTTGACCAGTTTTGAGTCGATATTCCAACATATTCACTATAGATAGAATTATAAGGCAAACGACTATCGGTTTTTGAATCTTTTATCTCCATTTTGTAGAGCCGGATCTTGAAATAAATGAGCCGTTATTTTTTTATGATATTTTTAAAATATGGTCTAAAAAAACACTTTTATCAATATTCGAATGGTGTAAAGAATCTTACATATACGTAATCTACATATTAGGGTTCCTCTTTGATGTCTCTAAAAACTGTAGAGAGATTTTAATTTTTAACTAATTAAAACAAAATTTATGACCATAAAACCACTTTTTTAGCCTAAACCGGTTCGACTTTGATGTCAAATATCTCGAAGACAATATTGTGTTGTTTTGTGTTTTGGTTGTCTGGAAGAAATCGCTCATTAGCGATAAGACCGCCTGTTGTTACCTCTACCTAAATTTATCTAATTGTAAAATTTGTGCTTGTAACTGTATGAGGTGTGCAATAAAGAGTATTTATTTATTTATTTATTTAATATTGAAGTAAATATAGGATACTATATTGTTTAAAGCCGTTACTGATAATATGATAAGCTATATAAATCATTAGAAAACTAAGGGAATCAGATCTAAGGTCGTTGGCGCCAGGGAGCCCCTTAAAATATAGGCCCTGTCCTTTATAACTGAGACAACTTCGTCAATTTTTACCTAGTTTGGTATTACTATTTTCCAATTAAAACATTTTGCTAGTCTGTCACTGTGACATCCACCCATTAAAAGCTGCCACATGCCAGGATCTAGCAACAAGAATAGTATAGCAATCTAACCAGACGGGTTTTGTTGCTCTCATTATTGTGTCATATCTGACGTGGCTAGCTCTTAGTCCAATAGCAGCTCAGTGACCCTTAAAAAATGCCTTATTTATGCCTACAGCATTACATGTGAATAATTATGCTATTAAACAACATTAAGCATTTATTTATGCTATTGTAGAACCTAAGGCACTAAAACCGCTAAAAGCTGTATAGGGGCTGTTCATAAATTACGTCATCAATTTTTTATATACTATATTACTTGGCTTTATAATGGTTTATATTATTGCTATTATACTGCATTAGGAACGTATTACCTACTTATAAATGCTATTGTACACCCTAAGGCATTAAAAATAGCTGAAAGCTGTATAGCGAATTTACGTGGCATCATAATGGCTAATATTCATGCTCATAAACAGCATTAAGCATTTATTTATGCTATTGTAGAACCTAGGGCACTGAGCCACACCGAAGCATTAGTTTAGCAAACCAAAACGCATGTTATTCGCTGCACTAAAACTAATGGCTAAACAAAAGCATTTACATATGCCATTATACAACCGTTATACAGCGTAAAGCATCAGGAAATGCTATTGTAGAACCTAAAGCACTAAAAACAGCTGAAAGCTGTATACCGGATTTACGTGGCATTATAATGGCTAATATTAATGCTCATAAACAGCATTAAGCATTTATTTATGCTATTGTAGAACCTAAGGTACTAAACCACACCGAAGCATTAGTGTAGCAAACCAAAACGCATTTTGGTTCGCTGCACTAAAACTAAAGGCTTTAAAAAAGCATTTATACATGCCATTATACAACCGTTATACAGCTTAATGCATTATATAATGCTTGTAGAACCTAAAGCAGTTGCGTTGTGGTTTGCTGCACTAAAGCTAAAGGCTTTACAAAAGCATTTAGATATGCCATTATACAACCGTTATACAGCTCAAAGCATCATATAATGCGACAAGTTGCTCGGTGAACGTATATAAGAGTTTATACGGTCCTTAAGTTCGAAATAAGTTAACTATTCATATGTTAAAATGCTTCCTGTGTTACTTGGGGTTTCTTTGTCACTTGCACTTCCGAATATCTTGTGAGTGGAGAGGGTTTATCTAGTGTTAATTTATCTGGTCTGATAAATTAGTAACTTAAATCGTAATTCTCGCGTTTTAAGAAAGGCTTTGCCTTGGGGTTTGGGCACGAAACGTTTTATCAAAAAATATTTTATACAAAGTTGTATCTGAGTAAAGTTGCAATTGCAGCAAAAAGCATCAATTAAATAATAATTGTATAATTATAAATAAGGATTTACTTTTTAGAAACTGTTACTTAAAACAATATATAGTTTATAAACATTCAAATTTTTTTTATACCTACAATGATATAATTTTAGAACAAAGCGATGCAATAATTAAAACTACCTGCGCTTGCATCTCGCAGTCAAAGTAAACCAATTTCCTTGTTTACCAGTAAATGAGTACTTATTGTTATTTTTAATTTCCACTTACCCTATGCGGAGCCTGGAGCAAACGATGTACTGAAGCAATCTGGTACGACAGAGGTATGGTGGTATTGAACGTGTGGTACAGCGGCCTCGGCGGTTCCCTCACATTATACTCCATAAAAGGGTCCAAATCGTCTAGATACTGCACTCGGCAGATGAATGAATCTGCCACCAAGTCCCGCATTGCTCCGTTCACTCTATCATTCACTTTAACTAGTTCAATCATTTTAAATCTATGCTTAATTTTAAAAAAGTCTATCGAATTACAGGCTGATATTTTGTATCACATTGTTACACTGAAACTCGTTTTACAAATTAAATTTTAAATACGGAGCCAGTATTTTTAAACATTGAAATATTTAACGGTTTGCTGTTATCTCGATCTTGAATGTTATATTCGAATCAAGTTTTATGTAACCAAGGCGATTTCAAATGCAATTCTCTGTTATTAATTTCGCCTGGATAGCATACGTTTTCCAGCTAAATTTTAATTGCCTTCAATTAACCGTGCTATAACCGCTACGAATGGAAACAAATGAATAGTTGAACTTGAACGGAACCTACTGGGAGCACCGCACAATTTTCTCCAAGTTATACGGTAGGTATACGTGAAGTCGCGAATCGCGAAGCACCAAGACTGGCGGACGGAACGTAAACGCACGTGGTCGGCCGACGATAACGAATGTTATGTTTAGGATTCCTACGGACGAATAAAATGGTGTTATCGCTGTGGGTTCATTCTTGTATATAAGATGTTTTAGATACTAGTACATTTTTTTACAGTCGGTACATTAGTCCATGAAGGTTTGACTAATACCTCGTTTTAGACATAACTATTGCGAAAGCATTGACACGGGATGCGGTGTATAAACAGTATAAATAAGCACGCACTGACGGGATCATATCTACTCGTACTTCGTAATATTTCATTTGTAATTGTACACTATTATCTCAATATATTATAGATCTAGATTGTAGTTTGAAGAATTTTTCCTTCGATGCGTAAATAGTTTAAAAATTACTTCAATAAACCGAAAATTCCAAGTGGTTCAGTATTTACCTATTTACGGCAAAATTTCAGGAATCTGATAACGTAAAAGACACATAAGTACGTACTTTATAACAATTTCCTTTTGATCATAGGTTGCCACTGGGTTTATTCATTCTACCAACTTTCATATCATTACAAAATGTCTCCCTGTCATTGATCACTTTAATCGTCAGGGTAAGGTTTCCTGGTGAGAATGTCTAAAAAAACCTCGTAGGTTACGTAAATTGTATTTCTACATTTTAAATACCGACAAAATGGTTTATTATAGGTAAGTAGATATCCATTCGTTTTTAGTTTCAGGATCAAGAGTAGATTAGGTTTCCAGATAATATCTTCAAGTGCCGTTAGTTAGTTTACAGAAAGGGAGCTATGTGATGTGAGAACTAAAACGAACGTCAAATACAAAAAAAACAGAGGTTTTATAAAGTAGGGAGCCATCATTCACCACCTCAGTCGTACAAACAGTCGAAACCTAAGTAGAGATATTTCAGGCTCTCATGCTAGCCTTAGAACTCAGGGCCACAAGTCCGCTTGTTGTAGATATTTAACGATATATTTAGGTTTATAGTTTATACCATAGCGAATGACCGCTTTGAGAAAAGTGGTCATACAAAGACAAAATTATGCCTAACACCTTTAGGCGTCATCAGTCAAGCTCAAGATATTTTTTGCGAAAAACTATTAAAATTCCTTATCATTCTTAACAAGGTAGGTACCCCGAATGTATCGGAAACAGAGTGCATTTTACTGCTAAGTGATTTAAAAAACATCAAAAACATTGTCGTGTCTTGTCTCCGGTGTTGAGGGCGTCGACCCGGCGCGGGCGCACGCTCGCGGACGCATTCATTTGGCCTGGTAAAAACTATGAAAGCAATAATTAATTAGTTATTTGTGTATGTATGTCAAAGGAGCTTTATACCCCAGGCTTGACCTTTAAGCGACTGACATCGGATCACGATCGTGCATAGACAGCGTTACGATTTTTGTGTCATAAGTTATGAACTAAATTCAAACTAGATAACACTATCGGGAAACGTAGAAAAAACGAGAAGCAGGTACTTTTCTTATAGGTAAACTGTCTAGACGCGAGGAGATAGTGGGACTATTGAGACCCCGGCGGTCCGTAAAAAAGTGAGCTTTCGAGGACTTTTAAGACTGTCCTGCCTTATCGGCTGTTTAACGTAACGAATGTCAACTTCATAACAGTTTTATTCAGAGATTTCATATTTTCAAGTACTTTATCAATATACATATGTCTTTATGTATCTCTTCAACCGTGGGTATGTAGCTCCGAATACCAATAAGAATTCGTCTGTTTACGGATAACCACGCGTGTTTTTGCAATGTAGAGTAATATACGTAAGCTATTATACTCAATAGCACGATTATAATTAGACGTGTTCAGACATGACAGTATTCGACAGATACAGCTGTGCAAGTCATCAGGGGCCGAATTCTTACTTTAAAACCTTAAAACACGTTTTGTCACGATCCAACTTTAATACAACTCCAATGAATTAACTACGCAATACAGCTAGCGCGTAAGCGTCTGAATCAGAAATATCAACATTTGCTTGAAACTTGTTCCGATACAACGCCAATACAACTTCAATATTGGTTAATTATTTGTTGTGCGTTGGAGTTATGTTTGAAATAGTTGTGTTTATGTATTTTAGAATACGGCACCAGGTGTTTTATTCCAAAAGCCAATGGAAGTCGAATGCTCGAGAAGTTAGCAGACTTCTCCACGTTTGAGACGGATTGATAGGTAGCATTACTTCGGTTATCCTGAGCGTTCGATTCAGTATTAACATATTCTGTCTATTCTATTCTAATTTTGAGCCGCTTACGTAATCGTGTGGGTCGACGTTGTGCAATGATTGCAGAATGGATATTCTGTGTACCTCCGCGTTCGTAGGAACGTCGAATTTATATTACCTACCTACCTATTTACGAAAGCCTAAGACGTAGCCTATCTATGAAAGGACTATAGCACGTAATAAAGTGAAATACTAGGCAAATAAATAAGGCTAACGCCAGTAAATATTTAACCCGCACACCCTTCTGTACTAAGTAGAAGGTATAAATAACTCAAAGAAACCCCTCGTGTATGTGCTTACCTACCCATCAATTGTGTATAAAACAGTAGTAACAGTTTTCTTATGCACCTATGAAATGAAAATGTTAATTTTGTGTCTTCGTAAATACACCTAAATTGTCCTAAAGCTGTTATATTTCTATCATTCATTTGATATTCGTAATTAGGTCTACAAGTCGCATAGATAAATTAATGTTTTCAGTATACATTTAAACAGACACGTTTACGTTGACTTGGTTAGGTACTTGAAAAGAAAATTAGTATTGTTGGAAATATTTCACTTTTGGGCCAAGCTACTTCTCTATGCTAAATATTATCTAGGTATACCTAGTTTTTTTTCAGTTAATAAAGAATTATGGTCGATATTGCCAATGTATCTTTATTTTTTTAGCCACATCAGGGAAACTTTTAAAAATAAGACTACTTTTTAAGGTTCCGTAGCCAAAATGGCAAAAAAAGAACCCTTATAGTTTCGCCATGTCTGTCCGTCCGTCCGTATGTCACAGAAATTTTACTCGGAAACTATAAGATAAGACGTATCTCAATACAAATTTTGACCTAAGGGTTGCGATTTTTGAGATTCGAGCGCTCGAATATAACATTTAAAACTCTGAATAAAACGAAGAAATGATGTTTTAAAAACAACAGCGATAGTTATTTAATATCATGATTATTTATATTATTAATTTCAGGCGTAAATAATGGCGAAAAACTTTTGAGTGCGATTATATTCGAGGTTAAATTCTTTGAATTCGAGCGCTCGATTGTCAAAAATAGCCCCCCAAGGTGTTTTTGTATGCCGCTATGTAGTTAAATTGCAGAAAAAAGTATTTTTAGGGGGGGCGCTTCATACATGTAACTAAATTTCAAAGAATTATTTACCAAATATCAACATGTTGGACATCAATCGATAGTCTTTAAAAATAACATCGAGGTTTCTTTGAACATTTTATGATTTAGTGAATATTGTCAGATATAAACGCTTCGAAAGACAGAAAAATAGGGCCCCTATAAATTTGCACCGTAAGTATCAAAAAATATACGTATGATGAAAAGATGCACCTCATGGTGCATCTTTTCAATAGTTTTCATATTTTCTACGAAACTTATTTTGACCGGAATTATCGGTTCAGCCATTTTTTAGTTATCTTCATAAAACTCAAATAAGCATCCGATTTTGGTACATATTACATCTTAATTCATTGAAGGTACGGAACCTTCTATTATGCGTGGTCCGACACGCACTTGACCGGTTTATTTTCCATTATTAGTGTTACGCTTAAGCCAATAAGATGCAAAATGGCGAATTCTAAATCGTTTTCCCAAAAATCGCACTACGACAATCACACGATTATTCTAATCTGAAAAAAAACGAAGTAAGTATAAATAGATAGGTACTATACTTAATTTTCAGCATAGAATATCTATATACCTGGAATTTTTGCATAGGATCATTATCCTATGCAAAAAATCGAGGAAATCTATAATTATTTTCTCATTATTTCAAAATTCTTAATCCGATGCCTGGCTTCTTACAAAGTATTTGTATCTTCATATTAGTTTGTCTTGTTGTTGTAAGAATGCTGTTCCAGTTTCTGTGTATTTTTAAGCTTAATGTTCTTAACTGAACCCAAAATAAAATGCATTTCTGCTCAGTTTACGTAAGAGGCATTCGACACACAAATCGTATTGGCATTTGTTCTTGTGCTCGCTTTTTCAGCAATCTCTCATAAAAATACATTATGCTGTTTAATCATGTTAAACAAACTTCCGACTTCACCGTTTACATTTAGATTAAAACGGATATTAAACAGCGAAAATTCTGTCTTATGTAAAGCCTGACCAGAAATATATGATTATTGTCAAGAGGGCGCTATTATTCTCATTTATATGGCAACAGTCATAGAGCGTATACTTGTCTATGGTATAGTGACATTTTGATTTGATTACCTGTCAGCTCTGATGTTAATTTGAAAATGTTTCACAGCGAAATAATTTCATTTCCCGAGTGTATTATTTACAGTTACAGCACTTTATTATATACACTATTTACAATGTTTCGCTCTTGAATACCTATGGATAATTTTGGGATATTTTTGTGGTTTATTATTTCATATTCAACACTTTATTATTATTCAAGTAAACCGTCTCAATGACACTTGACAACCGTGACAGCCTATCACATGCACTCACACATGCATATCATTCTGTCATTAAAATTATTGCCAGTGTAAGAAATTAGTTCCAATGAAATTCCGCAACATGGCGTATGATCATATATTTCTGGTCAGGCTTTAACATACATTCAACTTTTGAAGTAATATTTTAAACTAAGTACCTATTTAACGGTTAGCCTGCCCCCATATAAAATAGGTACAAAATTTTATCCTCAAGTTTTCGTTGTTTCTCTTCAATATTTACTTAATAACATATAATCATATGGACTCCTTGGTGACTCGGTTTCATCCACCCAGTTTGTAGTAAAGCTAACAGATTGTAGGTAGGTTTGTAGTTACGGTTAATTACTCTGAAATCGGATTAATAAAAATCACACTTCGCAGGTACTACGTTTTATTTGTTGTTTTTTCCACAGCTGTGCCATATTATTACATGTCAATATGGACGATTTTGAATTCCTTCTTAAATTTCTAATCGACAGTGACGACAGTAAATTCGCTCTTGCTTAAAAACGATACAAATTTGACAGCTCTCTGAATAGATCCCTATTTTATTATCGGTTTAGGGGTAATCAGGCGGGCTGTATGCTTGTTTGCCAGCGTAAAAAATATCCGCAATTTGTAACCGGTTTGTCTATCCCTGATTTCCGCAGAGATGTTGTCATACTCTTACCACACTCTTAGCATACATAACTTCCCCAGGGAGTTTAAAACAAACAATGATGTTCTAAAGATATCATAATAAGATTGAAACGTAAAACCAATTTCTATACGACCGCAATAGTGTTTCTCTTCATGTTACATGTGGTCGTTAAAATCAATATATCCGTCTAGCCGACATCGACTCGTCCCTATACGAGTAGTACCCATAGCTTACCCACCATATATTATTAATAATAATTCATAATGATGACTAGTTATTTCCATTGACGGAAACTGATTCTTTTTAGGATCAAATGTCTAAAAGGTGCTCTATTTTCTAATAATGAGTCAAAGTCCTAACGGACATTCTAAATATACTTAGAAAAATATATTTTGTTTATATTTAGTACCTATAGCTGGTTCGGGTATAGCGTTATTAAAAAAATAAACTTTTGCAAACAAACAAGCGTGTGACCTGAAAGGACATGTTGTGTGAATCTCGAGTTTTTATAGACAGGGAGTTGCTATTTCTATCCGGTAGAAAGCATAGGCACATAGTTAAATCATTCTAATCATTCACCCTTCCTAATAAATTGTTTAAATATTGGTTCGTATTTATTTTTACACATTCACATTTAGTCGTTTCCCATTAAGCTGTAAACTAAAACAGCGAGCACAATTTCCTTTAAAACGTAGTTACACCTTTTGGCGCGCGCACCCACGGCCGGGGGGTATAACAGTATCCCTAGAGTCTAGACGAAGGTTTCGTACCGTCTGTCATTAGATCGAAGTTAATTAAGCGTAGCCAACTTAGAATGAAGGCTTAGCGGTTACCTGTACACAACTCTATGGTATCCATAGACCATAGATAATCAGATTATAAGAGATTTGCTCATTGCTCACCACAATATTGTTCCCGAGTAGCTTTTTTACCCAGCTAAGGATGGAATCAAGTACTACGTGTGTTGGACCGTAGGATTGATCTACGTATTATTGATTCAACCGTGGCATGACCATTATGTCGATCTCGAAGCTCTCAAACAATTAGTGACATATTTTGGGGAAAAATACAATATCAAACTTTCAAGGTATTGGTGCTGAGTTGGCATAAATCACTTGCGAATCCATACTAATATTATAAATGGGAAAGTGTATGTGTGTGTTTGTTTGTTTGTCCGTCTTTCACGGCAAAACGGGGCGACGAATTGACGTGATTTTTTAAGTGGAGATAGTTGAAGGGATGGAGAGACATAGGCTACTTTTTGTCTCCTTCTAACCCCCCACTTCCCTAAAATTGGAGGTGGAAGTTTGTATGGAGCATTCCGGGGGGCAATCAGGAAAGGGGAACCGTGTTACCCCGAATTTAACGCGAGCGAAGCCGCGAGCAAAAGCTAGTTATAAATATTTTGATTCAGGGCTTTGAGATAAATTATTCGTGTGTCCCTTTTAAAACTTTGGTTTCTTCAGCAACTTATTGAGCTGACTGTACTGTCATGGCCGGCGTCCCTCCACTCCTTCCGAACTAAAACAAGTAAAGCCAACGTGTCCAAGTTAAAATTCCTGGCGGGTGCTTATCTCTGGGAGGGATTCCTCACGTCACGGCGCACGTGGAGTGACGTCCCGCGCTAACGAGATTGGCCGTGACACAGTCCGGCGCAAGCCATGAGCGGGAGCGATTGTACAATTTCATATCGGTGCGCCTTTTCGCCGAGAGCCTAGGAGCGATTCTGTACATCACGCGGTTCGGGATGAGGGTCGTCAACGAAATGGGCCTACACAACCCATGAGCAGGAGCGATTGTTTAGTTCATATCTAATAATTGTTCTATTTGTGAGGGATTCCTTGTGTCACGCTGCATTTGGACGTCCCGCACTAACGAAATTGGCCGTGATGTGACACCGCCTGGTTTAAGTCATTCAGCGGGAGCTATTGTGATTGGGTGGGCACTGGGCACGGTATATGCTTATTTGCTCCGAGGGATTCCTGTTCCTGGTAACAAGTCTACGTCGCATGCATGATTAACCTAGTGTATATTCAAGTAACTACTACTTTTTTATTTTTTATTTATATATTCAAGTAACAACTTAGATTTTGTACATGTATATTCTCGCCAAACTGTTACGTTTGATGGCGAGAGGCGCTCTGTTTTATAATACACATACAATATGGTAAGCGTTAATTTGTTTTATTGAAAAAAGTTGTAATAATCTGTGAGATACAAATGTTTTATGTTTAACCTCGGCACATATTTCCATTTATATTTTTTAATACCTACGCTTTTTCTCAGGTATACTGTCAGGTGTTAAAATATTAGCGCAAATGCCAGTAGTTTATATTATAACCGTTACGGACTTGTGACTTGTGTCACAATGTTACCTCTAGCAAGGTCGTAACGTAAGCCGAAGAAGTGCCTAAGCCACTTTACACAGATTTTTATATTTAGACGGCAAGGATAAGTTAGATCAATTTAGTGTGTTATTTTTAATGACATGGCAAATGAGAATATTTTTTATTATGAAATACGTAGTACCTCCTTGTATTTAATTAGTCTTCGAGTATAGTTGTGTACCATAAACCTACCTACATATATGCAACTGTGTACTTTTATGTGTGTAAGTTTTTGAGTTATCTGTATATTAATACGCGTATGTTATTCAGTTATATTATCAAAAATCGTTTTTGTCAGATACAGATTTGATTAAAATAGAACAGCAGGTACTTTGAATAAAAAGACCTACCTTATTTACTTGTTTAATACAATCTTAGAAGTTGAATGAAAAATTAAAGGTTTCATTTAAGTTATATTTTATATAATCAGCTTAAAATAATCAATTTGATATGCATACTTTTAATACCAATTACTACTAGTTAATACCAATTACTAATGCGGCACGTTGGTGGGATCAAAGGATGAATCCGCTGTTTCCAAGCTTAATACGTTATAACTGTAAGCACCAGGTTTGCATAAATGAGCAAAAACCCCAGGCTACTCCAGCGAGTTGAGCTCAAGTCGTAAGTCATCGAAGTCTCCGGGTTCTTAAGTCGTTGTAAACACGTCGTGTCTAGTCTGTCCCGTTGGGTGACACGTTTTACACGACCCCTAAGGTTATTCTTCAATTCCCAGAAAATTCTAAAAACGCTGGCACATGAGAAGCGGTAGACAATGCTGTTCTGCTTTTTAATGATGCGTTTTTTGAATTGCGTGTGACAGACGTTTTACTATCAGACGGGCCGTGTTTTGTTTATCCCATCGCGTGTTAAAAATTAATTTGAATACCTACCTACAAGTAAATATATTTACCTAGTTACTTACAATTTTACTTCTTATAATTCTCTTTCATATCAAAAGATTCGGACGGAATTTAAATTAATACACTACACTAGAAATAGAAATACACTACATGTTGTTACATTCAATTCCATTTTTTTATCCCAGAATCACTATCCTAATGAAGTTATTTATACGAGTTTTCTTCTGGAAAAGTTAATAGTAGTTTATGTAACTGTTACGTAATAAGGCCTAATTACGTACAGTTGCATACACTGCTTTATCTACACTCATATTATTTATCCTAAATGCCGTATTCCGAAACCATAAAATGGCCGCCATTGCACCGCCATGGCCAACTCGATTGTGCCGGCGGTCGGGGAGGCGCGTGTCGGGCTGTCGGCGGCCGCGCGGGAGCGTGCAGGTGTACATTATGTTATCAAAACTCATAACACATCAATAGTTGAGCATGTAAAGTTAAAATTACGTTTCTGCCACACATAAAAAGCTTATCATAGTAAAATCGGTTGTGGTAATGCTAGCCATTGCCTACCGTTTTTTAACACGTTTTAGAGGACTTACAATGTGAGTGTAGATAAAATGTATAACTGCATAGATTGATGTGTTGTCGTGGTTTTATTATTGAATTCTAATTCATTGGACATTTTGATGCAAATGTAGGTAGGTTAATACATTGAAAAATTATATGTAGGTATGTAATTTCATTAAATCTAAAATGATTATACATATGTAATTACTGGTGCCCATTCAAATTATATCGGCTACTCTAATTTGTGTACAAAAACAAATGCAAACTACGGGGATGGAGTCATTCCGACCTCTTTCAACTAATGACGTCAGCTTTAACCACGCGCGGGGCCAAAAGATCAATGACGTCATATCATAATTCATTTAAAAAGTCAACGAGCCGCTGTTTAAAATTCAAGAATGTTCTTTACGACGGTACATTAACAAGTCTTCATAATCTGTAATCCTCTTCGGGAAGCTTAACGGCAGGATGTACTGACATTGTCCTTGGCTGTGGTACCGTAATTCCATCGTCTGTGCTCAGTAAGGCGGGGTTACACACAGATTACGTAATTACAATGAGAGTAAACGCTCAAAGCAACGCATCGCAAATGCAATCGTTTTTACAATTACGTACCTAAACTATAATTTCACGCTTTTATGTTTAGGAGCTTTGCAAGGAAAAGTCGGCCGTTGTCCTGTACAAACGCCAAATTTCTGATAATTGGTAGGTTTTGGAGTTACTTTTTCTGCGACAAGAGTCATAATATGGTTAGAGTTATGGCCAGACGGCATACAACCACAGCTCTATGCCAGGAGACCTTGGCAGAAAACAGATTTTAAACCATGTAGCCCGTGGTTGATGCCAAATTCTACATGCCCTTTAAAAGCCCTTCCAGTTACTTTTTCTGCGACAAGAGTCAAAATATAGTTAAAGTTATGGCCAGACGGCATACAACCACAGCCCTATGCCAGGAGACCTTGGCAGAAAACAGAGATTTTAAACCATGTAGCCCGTGGTTGATGCCAAATTCTACATGCCCTTTAAAAGCCATTCCAGTTACTTTTTCTGCGACAAGAGTCAAAATATGGTTAAAGTTATGGCCAGGCGGCATACAACCACAGCCCCATGCCATGAGACCTTGGCAGAAAACAGAGATTTTAAACCATGTAGCCCGTGGTTGATGCCAAATTCTACATGCCCTTTAAAAGCCCTTGGTAGAGGCGTGTTCTGCCAACAATTAGCAGAAGCGGTTGGTTCGCTTCGAACATACTGAAGTTTGGCGCTCGTTGTCAACCATGTAGAGTAGACGATCGCTTCAACCAAGGTTACAGGGCAGAATCTGCGACTATCTGCCGTCTGGCACTAACTTTATATACAGGATGTAATCGTTAAGTATAGCCAGCCGATTATTCCATATATATGTCGCAGGGAAATGATTAAAACAGAGATTTGAACAAATCTCTAAGGGATATGATCAAATTACGCAGGATGTTAAAATGGAGACTCCATATCATCATTTTCCTAGAAAAATTCAGTAATTTCACTAAATCACTGACTCTGTTTAGTGAGAAGACAAAATCGTCCAAAAAACGCGACACGCTTTTTCATTTCACTAGATTTGTTTAGGAATTTGACAAAATCCCTAACCGCTACAGTAAGTTGATGAAACGAACTCAAAAAGTCGACTAGTTTTATCATTTCGCTAAACAAGTTTAGTGAAATGATAAAGTCTCAACTGGAAGATGGTATATGGTGATTTGATTAAATCTCTGAACTGGTTTAGTGAAATGACGAAAGGAAGTACCGAATACAATATTTTACTTTACAGTTAAGCGATTTTATCAAATCTCTGACTAGATAAAGTGAAACAGATATTAAATCAGAGATTTTAATAAATCTCTACGGGATATGATCAAATCACGCAGCATGTTAAAATGGAAAATCCATATCATCATTTCCCTAGAAAAATTCAGTCATTTCACCAAATCACTAACTCTGTTCAGTGGAAAGACAAAATCGGCCGGTGCAGTATTTGTGAACATCCAGTGCATGCAACATGTGGAAGTACTGTTGGAGAGGAAGGTTAAGGCTTAGTTGTTAAATGCAAATTTTGTCAAAAAGAAAGCTATATTAGAGCTGAGAGGGAAAATGCAGCAACATTTTTGAACATATACTAAAGAAAGATTGAAGATATGACTTGAAGATATAGACTAGATTATGTGACATTAACATAACATAAACATAACATAAAATGTCAAAAGTAGGTATCAAAGTTGTTTATGCCATCAAAAACAAAACTTGTAAAAAAAACAAGTCTCGCAACTCAGTTCTCGTAAAAAGTTGTGAGATCCATCTAATACCAAGTCGGTTGATTTATTCAGTCCCTACTTAAGGGACCTTCTGTCTTAAGTTATTACGTAATTAGCTAATCTAACAACATCTTATAGTGACCGTGAGCATACACTGGATTTTCACAAATAACGCACCTTCCAATTATGTCTTTCCACTAAACAGAGTCAGTGATTTGGTGAAATGACTAAATTTTTCTAGGGAAATGATGATATGGATTCTCCATCTTAACATCTTGCGTGATTTGATCATATCCCTTAGAGATTTGTTAAAATTTCTGATTTAATATCTGTTTCACTTTATCTAGTCAGAGATTTGATAAAATCGCTTAACTGTAAAGTAAAATATTGTATTCGGTACTTCCTTTCGTCATTTCACTAAACCAGTTCAGAGATTTAATCAAATCACCATATACCATCTTCCAGTTGAGACTTTATCATTTCACTAAACTTGTTTAGCGAAATGATAAAACTAGTCGACTTTTTGAGTTCGTTTCATCAACTTACTGTAGCGGTTAGGGATTTTGTCAAATTCCTAAACAAATCTAGTGAAATGAAAAAGCGTGTCGCGTTTTTTGGCCGATTTTGTCTTCCCACTAAACAGAGTCAGTGATTTGGTGAAATTACTGAATTTTTCTAGGGAAATGATGATATGGAGTCTCCGTTTTAACATCCTGCGTAATTTGATCATATCCCTTAGAGATTTGTTCAAATCTCTGTTTTAATCATTTCCCTGCGACATATACCTATATATAAGACAAGAAAAAATATTGTTAAACAAAAAAACCGGCCAAGAGCGTGTCGGGCCACGCTCAGTGTAGGGTTCCGTAGTTTTCCATCCGTCACAGTAAGTGTCCCCACTTAAGAGTTAATAACACCGCCATGTAGGATATGATATGAGAGTTCCACGTACAGCGACATCTATCGGCAAATTAAGTAAACTTTTGCGCGCGAGCTTAAAGTATGGAAGATGATTTTTATGGAATAATTCTTTATTGCGTGAACCGATTTTCACCGTTTTTACTTTATTTGAAAGCACGTCATTTCATTGTAATTTTGTAGAAATTACAGGTACAATAAACACCTGCTTATACGGTTAAATTACAAACTTAGTTCAGAAATTATTTTGTAATTTTTTTTCAAAAACTATTCATCCTATCAAGTTCAAAATAATTTTCCTAGAAAGTTTTTATAAAGTTCTACTTTTGAGATTTTTTTCATATTTTTAAAAGTTATGGTTCAAAAGTTAGAGGGGGGGGGACGCATATTTTTTTACTTCTGGAGCGATTATTTCCGAAAATATTTACATTATCGAAAAATGATTTTAGTAAACTCCTATTCATTTTTAAATACCTATCCAACAATATATCACACGTTAGGATTGAAATGAAAAAAAAAAATCACTCCCCACTTTACGTATAGGGGAGGTACCCTAATAAAAAAAAAATTTCCACTTTTTATTTTACCACTTTGTCGGCGTAATTGATATACATATTAGTACCAAATTTCAGCTTTCTAGTGCTAACGGTCACTGAGATTATCCGCGGACGGACGGACGGACGGACGGGCAGACATGGCGAAACTATAAGGGTTCCTAGTTGACTACGGAACCCTAAAAAGGACGAAATATGTGTAGCAGTATCCAATAAACAAAGTTTTGAAATTGGGCGTTGATGTGACTTGTACTGACATTTTATAATTTTTTTTAGACTAAATACATATACATGACGCACGCACATTATTGCCATAGGTACAGTCACGTCCGAAAATATGTATACATTTAACGTGACAAAAATATGTAGCCACGTCTCTATTACTAAGGCGTAAAGTCTTGGATACATGATTATGTCACATTCGATGTATCCATGTTTTCAGACGTGAACGTACCCAAGCTATTTGTAGCGACACTTTCTCAGGGACAAATAGTAAGTTGTAGGGCTTTAATATCTTGTAGGCCTAGTTTTAGCAAATATTAGTTACTACTACTGAAAATCGTTTCGCTTATCAGCTTGGCTACAACCTTCAGCAAAAATGGAAATACATAATAGACCAGTAAACGAGTTGTTACAGTAATCAGATATAACAAGCCCGGTGCATCAGTAAATTCAGTAATAGACATGTTTTGCTAACGAGGTCTTTGCAACACCTACAGTGAGTTTGGGTTCACTGAGGTTGAGAATACAGTACGTCACATGACCATGGCATAAATCTATAGTTTAAATCTTTTTTTCACCTTTAAACAAATGAAATATTTATGTTACTTACTTAGAGTCAATGAGGATAACGCACAGATTATAATGGTTCCAACTGTTTTTTGTTTTGGAATCTCGGTTAAGTCTGTAAGTCTATGGGATATTGTATTCTACGCTCTGGCAATCAGTTCATACTTGATAACATAAATAAACAAGAAATTAATGTATATAGGTATTAGGTCCCGTTTCATCTCAAGGTTCACTTGCATATTTTTTTAATAAGATAAATAAAGTAATAAATTGCGGAACCTCTGCTTATAAAGCGAACTTCACACCTGCCTGTCCAGTATTACTAAATAAGGTAATTACAGTGTCTGCTCCAGTAAGCAAATTGCGTTTTGATTCGCCACGCTCCGTTAATGTGCACTCGGTAGTGATGTCCCGTGGGAATATTGAAATACAGGTTAGGTACGAAAAATAGTAATCAAAGCTAGTTATAAATGTTATTAAAATAAGATTGAGTAGAATAAATTAAAAATTATAAAAATGGTTCAACCATACATATAAAAAAAAATATTGAAAGTGTATAAGTATATATTTTTTTTTTGGACTCCTCATTCTTCTCTAACTTTCAAAAGTTAGAGAAGAATGATACAATTTTTTTGTCATTCGGGACGCTTATCTCTGAAAAAGATTCTTAGTAAAGATATTACAAGGAACCAAAATATTACAAGGAACCTCAAAGTAATTTTTAAAGACCTATCGATTGATAATTAATGTAGATACTATTTAGCAAAAAAAAAATAATTTTTAGCTTCATGCATGTATAGAGTGACCAACAAAAAAAAAGATTCGCAAATGTAACTGGAAATTAAAGTAGCGGCACACCAAAGACACCTCTAGTTAGAATTATTTTAAATACGCTTAAAAAATTACGAATACAATGACTGCGACGCAAGGAAAATGCCGCACTGACGGACGAGCAGACGGAAAGAAAGGTAAACGCAAGTATAACAGTTTCTTTTTGCCATTTTCGTTACGGAATCCTAAAAAGTATTTTTTATATAATTATTTTTCTTTCGGTTCGGGGATCATTCCTAGCAACTATGGACAATGGACATATTCCCTAAAGCCAAGGGAATATTCCCGGGAATATTGGGAATAAACCCAGAGAATATTGGGAATTTACTCGGGAATATTGGGAATTTATTAAAGAGTTTTGTGGTTTATTCCTTGAAAATACAATCTGTGTACAAACAACAATTTCAAAATTCCCGATTGTTCTCTCGAATATTGGGAATATTCCCGGGAACGGTACATGACTATGCACTCCCCCTAATTTTATGCAACAGTCGTATTTTAAAATGTGATATAATTGATATTAAATAAATATGAAAATATTTTATTTAGCGTTTAATGATTAGTCACACTAAATCCTACTTTTCAAGATAACACATTTCAAGAAGATTGAACTTTGTATAAAATACATTTTTTACTCCTAAACAGCGGTTACATTCACAAAAGGATTACAAGCAGTATTTAAGTTCTCCATTAGAAAAGCATTCCCTCAGGTGATCTTTTGTTTAGAGTGCTATACAAAAATAGTCCTTAAGCTCTAGTAAATAAATGCTCCGATACGCATCGAGGAGCACAGTAAAAGACACCCCAGCCCATGCAACTTGCCATTGAAGATCCTGGCGTACTTTCCCATTTTTAAGTTTTTTAACCAAGCGAAAGCGAGTGGAATGCCCACGTTAATGTTAATGTTTGTTTGTACCTATAACCTAACTGTTTAGCTAAATGAGCCAGATTGATTATCGAAAATGAGAGTCCGTTGTAGGGGAAGAGGATAGCATACCATACATTAATAGGGTCGGGGTATGTTAGCCGTTAGTGACGTAACTAGGGTGGGATTATCCGGTTAAAATGCTACGGGCCCGGCCGAGAGAGCGACCCTAGTCCGTGAGCACAGGGCCCGAATTGCCCCTATTCGGACGATGAAAATCATCACATTGCCTGCCATGTAAATTGATATTATAACAAGTGATCTGTTTTCTTTGTTCTTAAGTATAGTTAAACCATTGTTAGTTGTAAGTCGTAACCCCATATTCGATGTGTGCGAAGTGCATGGTGGGGTGTGGGGTTAACGTGAACGATCGCAGACATCGTAGTTGACAATGTGACAAGAAATTAAATTGCAAAGGGCTCTTCACCTATGTCACCTCCATAGTAAATCAGCCAGAGACATTTCATATACACAAGGAGTACAAGCCATTCATAAAAAAGAAAAAAAAGGTTGAACACAGTAGCAGATTGAATACGGCTTTTCGTGAACCGAGGATTTCCTTTGGCATGATTATTCCTTAGGATCCAAGGATGGATTTGAGAAGTGAAGCCATATATCGGGGATGCCGTATTCATCAATGGTATCATTTTGACGCCGCGCGCCGTTGAAATCATTGATTTATTATTATTCTACTAGATGTGACATCAATTTTTTTTAATTTTTTTTTTATTTATTGGGGAGAAAAACAGATACAAGCCAAAAAACATGTACAAAAATAAATCATGGAGGTAAATAGGTACAGCTTAAATTCCACTGAGATTTCACACAAATTATATTAAGATGGCATTGTTAACGGAACAACACAAGTATCCTTAAGTAATCTTAAACTACCTATAGACTACTTAAACTAAACACAGTATAGAGTAGCGAAAACAAGAGAAAAATGTTACAACTACCATTTCTAAGACAATAAAAGGAATAGACTACCATTACAGTGAAGAAATTAAGAAAATAACGACAGTTACAAGAGTTCGCTTACTTTGCATTTAAAATCAGCCCGCGTATGATTAAATATGCCAACCGAGACCAGGAGTGCGATTTTTGAATCTCACCAAGTGACTAATTCTCACCGATGTAAGTGATTTACTTTCGGAAATCACTCACATCGGTGAGAATTAGTCACTTGGTGAGATTCAAAAATCGCACTCCAGGCGTTTGTTATAATTGCAGCATATTCTGCGCAGAGGCGCACGCACGCGTGCTTTAGTGGAGTTTATCTGCTCCGCAAAAAGAGACAAATTTCGTGTTCTATAGGAAGGAGCTCTAAAACCAATAGTCTCTAACAACTCCGGGCAGTTATATGAACCAGTGCATATGTTGTAAATGTTTGGCGGTTGACAACTATGACAGAAACAAAGAGTAGGTTAGACTTGTAGTGATATTCACTACAACTTTTGGGATAAAGAATTTCTTAGGGATGTCATCTCCTGTTACTCAATGTTTGAAATTCCCTATTTTACAAAAGAAAAAATCCATAACTTATAAACAATTATGAATTTTGAATAAGCAGTCCAAAAGAAATCTTCGGTCTTTTTGCCCGAACTGCCGAAAGAAAGGAGCGTTAAATTATTATGTCGTGTTGAAACGCAACTACTAGTTTGTTCAATCGTTTGAGTTTTGCGTTCTGTGAGTACTGATAACACGACGGATAATATGGCAGTGGTCACGGGAAATGCCCGAGGTAATAGCATAGACGATTCACCTAAAAGTTAATTTCACAACGTAGTATGTACCGCCACTGGCTTCTTTCGTTCAATAAATCTAACCTCTAAAGGAACGTTTTATAGTCTTATTTGAAATAACAAAAAAATAAAAACCTTACTAAGTATGGTGCGGAAGTTATCAATCCTTTAACAATATCGTGTTTTGGTATATCTTGACATCTGATTGGCGGAAACGCGTAACGGTTTTCAAAAACAGAAACAATTGAATGTTTTCAGGGATCGAGTTCGTATTTTGGAATTTCGAAGATAGTAAGTGTCATAGTACTCATAGTCATAATTTTATTTTCGAGAATAGCGTTTTTGTCAACTTCAACTTTAAATTCTACGTTAATCTTCAACTTTCATTTAGTTATATGTAATACATACTTACAAATCCCTTCAGGTTACCTAAGTTGTTGTTTTACAGAGATCTCATGGAACATTCTACCAGACCCTCGCCCACGAACGATACTCTTGATTTTTCTAAGAATGTTAGGAGCCTTGTAGATTACAGGCAAATTAGCTCATTCAGTCAGACAGCGGAAACTGCGGGAAGTGATTCTAATTTAGCTTATCTAAAAGATTTGAATAAATTACATAAACGCAGTCAGCATCAGTAAAAGCGTATAATCGCTAATAATATTATAACTGAGAAAGGAACTCTGTCTATCAATTTACTACCTCTTCATGCTTAAACCGCTCAACTGATTAGTATGGGATACTTTGAGTCCCGGGTATGTCACACAAATCGGTTGACGACCAGCGGTTACCATGTGTTAGAGACAACATAATTCGAGACGTCATAGTGCGACATATGCAGGGACAGTCACTTGCAATAGTATTTTGCATAACGAAACCCAGTCATACAAATAAGGTTGTGTCAGATACTTTTGATCTGTGGTGTGATGTCACTTGTGATTAATTATTAATTAGTCATCAATATGTAGGGGATACGCTCACACCCGGGAACAAACGGCAGAAACATCCGCGGGTCGTTGACCTCCAAATTGCGACGGACCACGGGCCCCGGTCTACGCTCTAATGTCTGCAGAGCAGATTGCTGTAACGCGTGCACGAGTCTAGATAAAATCACCTTGCTTTAGCCTAGTAAGTTCCGAGGCTTTCTGAATATCTTACATGTAATCTAAATTATTTTTAGGCGCTTTGGTCATTTAGACCATGCCAGCCCCGTATTATTTACATTACATAAATCATAATTATATTATTTTTTGATCCTCGATCGCTCTTTATTTACTTCATAGTTTACTTAAATAAGTATAGGTACAAAGGTATAGGTACTCTGTTAACAGTTCCTCTTTCAACCGACATCAAGATTTCGAAAGAGGAGGTTCTCAATTCGTCGGGATCTTTATTTTTGAAATTTTTTTTCGTTTTTTTATGTTTGTTCACCGATTATTCGAAGACCGATTTGGAAAATTCTTTTTTCTTGTTTCCAAGCGTATAAATACTTCACAGTTGGTGATTTAAGTATTTTTAGAGTATTTAGTTTTGTAAAGTTGGAGTCTAAGTGAAGTTGGTTTTTTTTTGTTTAAAATTATTTTCAATTCTTATCTAAACATTCCCAATATTAGAGATCTATTGAATAATCCTAATTGTTACCTAACAAGAAAACATTCAAACTGTTTTATTAAAATTTTCATCTGTTATTATATAAGTAGATGTAAACACTGCTATGTAAATAATAAAATGGAATTGATACTTAGATGTCATATGCAAAAGAAAATTTTTACAAGTGTAATGGGACCAGCGTCATCTATATCAACCAGCTTTTATATCGTGAAAACTACCGGCACCACTCTTTTGCTTTTCAATACGAACTGCATTATATAAAATTACTTGTATTTTTGTATAATGTATTGTTTTAAACCTTGGTTTAAATAAAATATATGCAATTTGAATGTTTCTCGGTTCATTAAACTTGTTACAGTGAGTGCATTAGAAATGCAAGTGCGCTCCACTTTAGTTTCATATCAATCGATCGATATTGATAATAGTATATATTATCTACGGCGTCGAAGGCCAGGCCTGGTACCGCGAACTATGAATTTCGTTCGGTCGTCTGTTTGTCTATTTGCCTCTTTGTTGCCCGACTATGTAAGAGGTATAAGAGCGATAGAGGCAGATAGTCAATTTTCGGAATTCGATATTCGCGGTAGCGCCTCAGTGCATGTACAAGCCGTTCTTCTCTAGTGTTATTTTTAAATATATTAATGTCTCGATCATTTTGAACATCTCGTCCACTTAGCTTCTTCTGCTTCGGACCGTCCGTGCAAATACAACAAACAGAGATGAACAAAGTTAACATAACAACTTGATAAACTGTGTTCTGTGTCTACTTATAGTAGTAACAAAAAGTACTAAAAATAATGGTAGGCTCTCATAAATTCTACGCATTTGGGAAGGTTTTTTGTATAAGGACCATATAATACCTGGTGTGCAATGTCTATACAAAATCGCGTTTCCATTATTCAGGAAAATGAACTAGCGCTATTTGACCTTGTAAACAACTCAAATTGTGTTCAACTGTATGGCGCTGAGGCACCTGATAACAAAAACATAGATTTTCAGAGAGACAGTCCATGTTATTTTATGGTCCTTGGTATGCAGTTACGCTAGAGCGTAGGGCATGCTCGGTTCAGTTCTAGTATGTAAGTACTCGTACCTAAATACGCCTACGTTAAGCTTCCTACAAACTCTCACTTAAAACAGTAACTTCGAACCAATATTTACCAATACACTTAAAACAGATTCAAAATGACTGGTCATCATGCAAACTGCCTACGTATACAGATACACATAACACGTTCAAAATACGCTTGGTAGTGTCATTGTCGAGTTCGAAAACTATCATCTTGGTTAAATACTAGATAGAATTCGTATTCATTGAGGATCATCTCGTTTCCATTGTGAATTTATTGTTATTGCCTGTGAAACAGTAATCAACATGCTACGTCTACAAGAACAGAGTTTCGAGGACCCTAAAGTTCAAATTATAATTAGCAAAAAGAATGAAAACAGCAAATTGCACCGCTTGTACTGAAAATCTATTTGGCAAATCGATCCTTGGGAATACTGTAAGTGGGAAAGAGGGGGTTAAGGAAAAAAGCAAGCCTGAATCTTGAAGAACTTCCTCGTTCGATAGTTTAACGATCACGGTACGCGTGGCCCGGAGGCCCGAGCCTCGTTGGCATTCAATTTTATTTTATGATTTATTGTGTACATTGACTTCTAGTAAGAATACATGAGTATTCTGTATTACGTAACCAGTAATGTAGAGGATCGATATACAAACTCTATACGGTACTGCAGTAAGTTATACCAAAACCCACGTAAACTTAGCCCATTTTCGGGCTTATATATTCCCTGGATACCCGTCCGTCCCTTTTTAACACATACAAGAGCGGCGCACACGCATAATGAGGTGTGGGAAAAATAACACATGGTGGCGTGGGCGTTTTTCTTCGAGAAACTGGGATAGATTCTCAGAAGGCCTGTTTTGTACCAACAACCATCACCTACTGAACACAGGTGGACTGTATGGCTTTGAAATAAGGCTTAGGAAGTGTTAGTTAACGTCTGGCCGATGGTACGGGGACATCAGTCATTGCTAAGGCTTCTCGTTGTTTAACTAAAAATACTAAATATGCTCCAATGGAACGAGTTATCTGAGTATACGTTGATAATGGTTATTCTTTGGAGTCACCAGTGATTTTGGAGCTAGTTGGATATAACCCTTTCGATTAAGTAGGAATATAGATACCACACAATCAGAAGCAGTTCCTGATCATATAAACTATACACGCCCGTACTTTTATTTTGTACTCAAATCGTGTCATGATAATATTAGTCACCTCGCCCGCTTAGCTATTTTTACTGACCGTATTCATGTTTTCATAATAATTACGATCTCGTAAGTAACAGGAGCTGGAATTCAAGTGTAAGAACATGCCAAGCGTACACCAGATTAGGCCTAGACATTTCTTTTTTTAAATGATTTTTTTTACGAAACTTAGTTAAAATGTTGTCAAAGTGACAAAACATGTTCTTTCGGTTTGGTCCTTGAGCTCGTCCTAGGTGAAACCAGTTACCCAACAAAGCTTTCTAGCCTTTTGTAAATTCATTAGAAAAACACGTTATTTGCGTTGCAAATTTCAGCCATTTTAAACAGAAGGTATTTGCGTATTTAGATTTACCCGCATCGTTTTCAAGCTCGTTATCTTTTTTAAGTGCTCACAACAAAAGATACTTTGTAAAATCAAGAACAGGACTTCGAATGAAAGCAAAATCAAATTTATATGTATTGAGATACGGCGTAAGGTTGTGCAGTAGTCTGGTATATAACAGATGTTTTAAAGTTAAATGACGAATAAATGTAATTAAATTGTATGCGTCAAAATCAATTCTATTGTATTGTGTTCCGGTTGCCTTTATTTGTCAGATTTTCGATGAACTTTCGTATAGAAAACTGTAAATTGTTTATACCCTCCCATAATTTATTCCTTCTAAAAGAAATAAGTATTAAATATGACTCAATAGGAACAGCAGAGCAGACACACAGAGATTTTCGACAGTTCGGGATATTGATGTGCACATTTACATGAAGCGTATTATGTTATGTTACTTATTTTATTACAATTTTAACATCAATTTTTAATATTGCTATCTTGAAGGTTAGTTCGCCATGCCAATAAGAAATAAAATATTTACATACTAGGGCAATTATATTATACTTACAATAAATTGAATGGGCGTTTAAATAGGTACTTTCTACTTATTGCTACTTGCCTATAATTTATCTATAAAATAGAAAGCCGTTAACAATAAATACTTTTTCCTGTATCTAGAAATTAACTACAAAAAGGTAAAGTAAATATTTCACGTTATTCGTTGTGTGCATGATGTGGCTATCTTTTGGGCAGGTGTTAAATCTTTTTTTCTTCTTTTTTATGAATGGCTTTGCAGTTTAAAATCTTGTCACATTGTGCACTGCGATCGTTCACGTTACCACCATGCACTTCGCACATAGCGAATAAGTAAATATTCATTATTTTGTTCAAGTGTTCATTTAAAAGTTTTTGAAAACATACAGTGCCGGTTCCGTATTATTCGTTGCGTTGGTGTCGCTAGACCGATCGTTCGCTGACAGCGTTCAAAT